>CM025790.1:46828074-48316193 GCA_014635995.1 Sarcophaga peregrina | reverse complement strand
AAAATGTAAATAAAGGCCTGGAAAAAATAATAGGAACACTTAGATTTTTCATATATTCTTATATTTTTACCTATTTTTCCATAAATATTACAAAGTATATACATTTTATACATTAAATTAAAGCTATTCAAATATATTCAAATAATGAAATAAAAATATTTGACCAGCTCTGCCAAATTCTTAAAAAAATGTAAAATAAAGGCCTGGAAAAAATAATAGGAACACTTAGATTTTTCAATATATTCTTATATTTTTACTTATTTTTCCATAAATATTACAAAGTATATACATTTTATACATTAAATTAAAGCTATTCAAATATTTAACTAATGAAATAAAAATATTTGACCAGCTCTGCCAAATTCTTAAAAAAATGTAAAATAAAGGCCTGGAAAAAATAATAGGAACACATTGATTTTTCAATATATTCTTTATTTTAATTATTTTTCCATAAATATTACAAAGTATATACATTTTATACATTAAATTAAAGCTATTCAAATATTTTAACTAATGAAATAAAAATATTTGACCAGCTCTGCCAAATTCTTAAAAAAATGTAAAATAAAGGCCTGGAAAAAATAATAGGAACACTTAGATTTTTCAATATATTCTTATATTTTTACCTATTTTTCCATAAATATTACAAAGTATATACATTTTATACATTAAATTAAAGCTATTCAAATATTTTAAACTAATGAAATAAAAATATTTGACCAGCTCTGCCAAATTCTTAAAAAAATGTAAAATAAAGGCCTGGAAAAAATAATAGGAACACTTAGATTTTTCAATATATTCTTTTATTATTAATTATTTTTCCATAAATATTACAAAGTGTATACATTTTATACATTAAATTAAAGCTATTCAAATATATTCAAATAATGAAATAAAAATATTTGACCAGCTCTGCCAAATTCTTAAAAAAATGTAAAATAAAGGCCTGGAAAAAATAATAGGAACACATTGATTTTTCAATATATTCTTTTATTTTTAATTATTTTTCCATAAATATTACAAAGTATATACATTTTATACATTAAATTAAAGCTATTCAAATATATTCAAATAATGAAAGAAAAATATTTGACCAGCTCTGCCAAATTCTTAAAAAAATGTAAAATAAAGGCCTGGAAAAAATAATAGGAACACTTAGATTTTTCAATATATTCTTTTATTATTAATTATTTTTCCATAAATATTACAAAGTGTCTACATTTTATACATTAAATTAAAGCTATTCAAATATTTTAACTAATGAAATAAAAATATTTGACCAGCTCTGCCAAATTCTTAAAAAATGTAAAATAAAGGCCTGGAAAAAAATAATAGGAACACTTAGATTTTCAATATAATTCTTATATTATTACCTTATTTTTCCATAAATATTACAAAGTATATACATTTTATACATTAAATTAAAGCTATTCAAATATTTTAACTAATGAAATAAAAATATTTGACCAGCTCTGCCAAATTCTTAAAAAAATGTAAAATAAAGGCCTGGAAAAAATAATAGGAACACTTAGATTTTTCAATATATTCTTATATTTTTACCTATTTTTCCATAAATATTACAAAGTAATACATTTATACATTAATTAAAGCTATTCAATATATTCAGATAATGAAATAAAAATATTTGACCAGCTCTGCAAAATTCTTAAAAAAATGTAAAATAAAGGCCTGGAAAAATAATAGGAACACATTGATTTTTCAATCTATTCTTTTATTGTTAATTATTTTTCCATAAATATTACAAAGTATTATATTCCTTTTTATAACATTAAATTACAAGCTATTCAATTGATCTACTAATGAAATAAAACTATTTGATCAGCTCTGCCATGGAAATATTGTCTTTAAAAAAGCTTGCCCGACAACAGGAATGATTTACGTGTCAATGGCATCCCTTTTATGAAAAATGAGAACCTAGTTGATATTTACTTGAAACTTTGTCAAGTTTCAAATATTATTAGCTATCTGAAGTCGAATAAGAATGTCTTGCGTCTGAATACTATTGGTTATGATAGTTCTGTTCCATTTTATGTTAATGAAAATCTAACACCGAAGAATCATCGCATCTCAAAAGAAGTCATGCTATATCTTCAGCATTCATCAATAGAGGCCTTGTGTACATTAAGAAGATTGGTGAGAATGACCCTTTACTCATAGATGATTTCAAAATTCTGCACGGAATGTTTCGCCCACCAGAGGCAAATTAGGCACTTATTTAAAATGGTTAATTTAGTTTTAAAAATATATATTTCGCTTTTTATTTGCTATAGTTTAGGTACTATCTATTTCAACATTTCTGATATTGTAATTATCAATAATTATTATTGTTTTGTTCTACATATTTGCGCTTTAACATTGATGTGACAATTTGGTGAAAATGGAGTAGTTCATTCTAGAGCAAACCTTTATACCATGGTCCGAGTACAATCTAGAACAGCATTGGGTTTTAATATAAGCCATATAAATGCCAAAAGCCTTCACAGGAAAATTGACGAATTTCGATTTATCTTTGAAGGATCAAAGATGGATGTTATTTGTATCTCGGAAACTTGGTTTCGTATTGATTTTAGTGACAGCTGCTATAATTTGCAAAGTTATCGAATTTTTCGTTCTGATAGAATATCGAATGCAGGAGGTATGTACGTGAGGTCATCAATTTCTTGTAAAAGAGTGTAATTACTGTCTTTGCAGATGGAATATGCGGTCGATGTTGGAGTAGCTTTTGGTAGTAGAATGGCTACAGTTACTGATAACGGTGAACTTGGTTGTAGCTCCAATAGTGTTGAATCTTTATTTCTTGAGTTCTATAGTGCCATCAGAAACTTTTACTTGAAATATAAATATTGACAAGCTCTGCCAAATTCTTAAACTAAATAAAACAGGCATGGAAAAAAATAATAGGAACACTTGATTTTTCATATATTCTTTTATTATTAATTATTTTTCCATAAATATTACAAAGTATATACTTTTTTACATTAAATTAGAGCTATTCAATATCTAACCATGAAATATAAAATATTTTACAAGCTCTGCCAAAATTCTTAAAAAAAGTTTAAAAAAAGGCATGGAAAAAAATTAATAGGAACACATGATTTTTCAATATATGTCTTGATTTTTAATTATTTTCACTAAATATTACAAAGTAATACTTTTATACATTAAAATTTAAAGCTATTCAAATTGTCAACTAATGAAATAAAAATATTGACCATGCTCTGCCAAATTCTTAAAAAATGTAAATAAAGGCATGGAAAAATAACAGGGAAACACTTAGATTTTTTCAATATATTCTGATATTTTTTACCTATTTTTCATAAATAATACAAAGGTATATACTTTTTATACATTAAATTAAAGCTCTTCAAATATTTTAACTAACGAAATAAAAATATTTGACCAGCTCTGCCAAATTCTTAAAAAATGTAAAATAAAGGGCCTGGAAAAATAATAGGAACACTTAGATTTTTCAATATATTCTTTTATTATTAATTATTTTTCCATAAATATTACAAAGTGTCTATATTTTATACATTAAATTAAAGCTATTCAAATATTTTAACTAATGAAATAAAAATATTTGACCAGCTCTGCCAAATTCTTAAAAAATGTAAAATAAAGGCCTGGAAAAATAATAGGAACACTTAGATTTTTCAATATATTCTTATATTTTTACCTATTTTTCCATAAATATTACAAAGTATATACTTTTTTACATTAAATTAAAGCTATTCAAATAGTCTAACTAATGAAATATAAATATTTGACAAGCTCTGCCAAATTCTTAAAAAAAATGTAAAATAAAGGCCTGGAAAAAATAATAGGAACACATTGATTTTCAATATATTTTTAATTATTTTTCCATAAATATTACAAAGTATATACCTAATATACATTAAATGAAAGCTATTCAAATAGTCTAACTAATGAAATAAACATTTTTGACATGCTCTGCTAAATTCTTAAAAAAAATATAAAATAAAGGCCTGGAGAAAATAATAGGGACACTTAAATTTTTCAATATATTTTTGTATTTTTAATTATTTTTCCATAAATATTACAAAATATATACCTAATATACATTAAATGAAAGCTATTCAAATAGACTAACTAATGAAATATACATTTTTGACATGCTCTACCAAATTCTTAAAAAAAATATAAAATAAAGGCCTGGAAAATAATGGATAAGAGATATGAGAAATTAACTGAACAGTTGCAAACAACTATACAAGCAATGTTCAAAGATCGTCTCTTGAGTGAGATAAATAAGAAACTGAGCACAACAATGAATGAAATAAATAATTTAACAGAAAGAGTACAGACAATAGAATAGGCTGTAAGAGAAATAAATAATACAGTGTCGGATAAAATAATAGAAATCACTAATAAAAATGAGAATTTGAAGAAGGAAATATTGTCTTTAAAAAAGCTTGCCCGACAACAGGAATGATTTACGTGTCAATGGCATCCCTTTTATGAAAAATGAGAACCTAGTTGATATTTACTTGAAACTTTGTCAAGTTTCAAATATTATTAGCTATCTGAAGTCGAATAAGAATGTCTTGCGTCTGAATACTATTGGTTATGATAGTTCTGTTCCATTTTATGTTAATGAAAATCTAACACCGAAGAATCATCGCATCTCAAAAGAAGTCATGCTATATCTTCAGCATTCATCAATAGAGGCCTTGTGTACATTAAGAAGATTGGTGAGAATGACCCTTTACTCATAGATGATTTCAAAATTCTGCACGGAATGTTTCGCCCACCAGAGGCAAATTAGGCACTTATTTAAAATGGTTAATTTAGTTTTAAAAATATATATTTCGCTTTTTATTTGCTATAGTTTAGGTACTATCTATTTCAACATTTCTGATATTGTAATTATCAATAATTATTATTGTTTTGTTCTACATATTTGCGCTTTAACATTGATGTGACAATTTGGTGAAAATGGAGTAGTTCATTCTAGAGCAAACCTTTATACCATGGTCCGAGTACAATCTAGAACAGCATTGGGTTTTAATATAAGCCATATAAATGCCAAAAGCCTTCACAGGAAAATTGACGAATTTCGATTTATCTTTGAAGGATCAAAGATGGATGTTATTTGTATCTCGGAAACTTGGTTTCGTATTGATGTTAGTGACAGCTGCTATAATTTGCAAAGTTATCGAATTTTTCGTTCTGATAGAATATCGAATGCAGGAGGTATGTACGTGAGGTCATCAATTTCTTGTAAAAGAGTGTAATTACTGTCTTTGCAGATGGAATATGCGGTCGATGTTGGAGTAGCTTTTGGTAGTAGAATGGCTACAGTTACTGATAACGGTGAACTTGGTTGTAGCTCCAATAGTGTTGAATCTTTATTTCTTGAGTTCTATAGTTGCCATCAGAAACTTTTACTTGCTGTAATTTACCGACCAAAGAATAGGATTAATGTCAAACCCTTATTGGATAAATTGCCCTCACTCACTTTGGGTTATTCGGATATTATTTTAATAGGTCACTTCAATGCTAATATTCTTTTGGATAGAGGTTTGGCAGACGATATGAGTGCCATCGGTTTGCATTTGATTAATGGCACAATGCCTACGCACTACACATCAGGTGCTTGTACATTAATTGATTTGTGTTTTGTTGATAATCCTAATCGAGTGCTTTTATTTGACAAACTTTCTGCTTCTGCTTTTTCTAAACATGATTTTCTTTTCCTCTCATTTGATTTGCAACAACATCTAGTTACAACATAAATTTCTATAGGAAATCTAGCTGCAGCATAATTTTCTACAGAAAATCTAGCTGCAACATAAATTTCTATAGGAAATCTAGCGACAACATAATTTTCTATACGAAATCTAGCTGCAACAAAATTTTCTATAAGCCATATAAATGCCAAAAGCCTTCACAGGAAAATTGACGAATTTCGATTTATCTTTGAAGGATCAAAGATGGATGTTATTTGTATCTCGGAAACTTGGTTTCGTATTGATGTTAGTGACAGCTGCTATAATTTGCAAAGTTATCGAATTTTTCGTTCTGATAGAATATCGAATGCAGGAGGTATGTACGTGAGGTCATCAATTTCTTGTAAAAGAGTGTAATTACTGTCTTTGCAGATGGAATATGCGGTCGATGTTGGAGTAGCTTTTGGTAGTAGAATGGCTACAGTTACTGATAACGGTGAACTTGGTTGTAGCTCCAATAGTGTTGAATCTTTATTTCTTGAGTTCTATAGTTGCCATCAGAAACTTTTACTTGCTGTAATTTACCGACCAAAGAATAGGATTAATGTCAAACCCTTATTGGATAAATTGCCCTCACTCACTTTGGGTTATTCGGATATTATTTTAATAGGTCACTTCAATGCTAATATTCTTTTGGATAGAGGTTTGGCAGACGATATGAGTGCCATCGGTTTGCATTTGATTAATGGCACAATGCCTACGCACTACACATCAGGTGCTTGTACATTAATTGATTTGTGTTTTGTTGATAATCCTAATCGAGTGCTTTTATTTGACAAACTTTCTGCTTCTGCTTTTTCTAAACATGATTTTCTTTTCCTCTCATTTGATTTGCAACAACATCTAGTTACAACATAAATTTCTATAGGAAATCTAGCTGCAGCATAATTTTCTACAGAAAATCTAGCTGCAACATAAATTTCTATAGGAAATCTAGCGACAACATAATTTTCTATACGAAATCTAGCTGCAACAAAATTTTCTATACGCAATCTAGCTGCAACATAATTTTCAATAGGAAATCTAGCGGCAACCTATTTTTCCATAAATATTACAAAGTATATACTTTTTATACATTAAATTAAAGCTATTCAAATATTTTAACTAATGAAATAAAAATATTTGACCAGCTCTGCCAAATTCTTAAAAAAATGTAAAATAAAGGCCTGGAAAAAATAATAGGAACACTTAGATTTTTCAATATATTCTTATATTTTTACCTATTTTTCCATAAATATTACAAAGTATATACTTTTTATACATTAAATTAAAGCTATTCAAATATTTAAACTAATGAAATAAAAATATTTGACCAGCTCTGCCAAATTCTTAAAAAAATGTAAAATAAAGGCCTGGAAAAAATAATAGGAACACTTAGATTTTTCAATATATTCTTATATTTTACCTATTTTCCATAAATATTACAAAGTATATACTTTTATACATTAAATTAAAGCTATTCAATATTTAAACTAATGAAATAAAATATTTGACCAGCTCTGCCAAATTCTTAAAAAAATGTAAAATAAAGGCCTGGAAAAAATAATAGGAACACTTAGATTTTTCAATATATTCTTTATTATTAATTATTTTTCCATAAATATTACAAAGTGTCTATATTTTATACATTAAATTAAAGCTATTCAAATATTTTAACTAATGAAATAAAAATATTTGACCAGCTCTGCCAAATTCTTAAAAAAATGTAAAATAAAGGCCTGGAAAAAATAATAGGAAACACTTAGATTTTTCAATATATTCTTATATTTTACCTATTTTTCCATAAATATTACAAAGTATATACTTTTATACATTAAATTAAAGCTATTCAAATATTTTAACTAATGAAATAAAAATATTTGACCAGCTCTGCCAAATTCTTAAAAAAAATGTAAAATAAAGGCCTGGAAAAAATAATAGGAACACTTAGATTTTTCAATATATTCTTTTATTTTTAATTATTTTTCCATAAATATTACAAAGTATATACATTTTATACATTAAATTAAAGCTATTCAAATATTTTAACTAATGAAATAAAAATATTTGACCAGCTCTGCCAAATTCTTAAAAAAATGTAAAATAAAGGCCTGGAAAAAATAATAGGAACACTTAGATTTTTCAATATATTCTTATATTTTTACCTATTTTTCCATAAATATTACAAAGTATATACATTTTATACATTAAATTAAAGCTATTCAAATATTTTAACTAATGAAATAAAAATATTTGACCAGCTCTGCCAAATTCTTAAAAAAATGTAAAATAAAGGCCTGGAAAAATAATAGGAACACTTAGATTTTTCAATATATTCTTATATTTTTACCTATTTTTCCATAAATATTACAAAGTATATACTTTTTATACATTAAATTAAAGCTATTCAAATATTTTAACTAATGAAATAAAAATATTTGACCAGCTCTGCCAAATTCTTAAAAAAATGTAAAATAAAGGCCTGGAAAAAATAATAGGAACACTTAGATTTTTCAATATATTCTTATATTTTTAGCCATAATTTTCTATAGGAAATCTAGCGGCAACATAAGTTTCTATAGGAAACCTAGCTGCAACATAATTTTCTACAGGAAATCTAGCTGCAAACTAATTTTCTATAGGAAATCTAGCGGCAACATAATTTCTATAGAAAATCTAGCCGCAACATAATTTTCTATACGAAATCTAGTTGCAACATAACTTTCTATAGGAAATCTAGCTGAAACATAATTTTCTACAGGAAATACAGCTGCATTATATTTTCCTATAGGAATTCTAGTGGCAACATAATTTTCTATAGGAAATCTAGCGGCAACATAATTTTCTATACGAAATCTAGCTGCAACATAACTTTCTATAGGAAATCTAGCTGAAACATAATTTTCTATAGGAAATACAGCTGCAACATAATTTTCTATAGGAAATCTAGTGGCAACATAATTTTCTATAGGAAATCTAGCGGTAACATAATTTTCTATAGGAAAACTAGCGGCAACATAATTTTCTATAGTAAATCTAGCTGCAACATAATTTTCTATAGGAAATCTATCGGCAACATAATTTTCTATAGGAAATCTAGCGGCAAATCTATACGAAAACTAGCGGCGACATAATTTTCTATACGAAAACTAGCTGCAACATAATTTTCTATAGGAAATCTAGCTTCAACATAATTTTCTATAGGAAATCTAGCGGCGACATAATTTTCTATACGAAAACTAGCTGCAACATTATTTTCTATAGGAAATCTAGCTTCAACATAATTTTCTATAGGAAATCTAGCGGCGACATAATTTTCTATACGAAAACTAGCGGCATCATAATTTTCAATAGGAAATCTAGCAGCAACATAACTTTCTATGGAAAATCTAGCTGCAACATAATTTTCTAAAGGAAAACTAACAGCAACACAATCTAGCTGCAACATAATTTTCTACAGGAAATCTAGCTGCAACATAATTTTCTATAGGAAATCTAGCGGCAACATAATTTTCTATAGAAAATCTAGCCGCAACATAATTTTCTATACGAAATCTAGTTGCAACATAACTTTCTATAGGAAATCTAGCTGAAACATAATTTTCTACAGGAAATACAGCTGCATCATAATTTCCTATAGGAATTCTAGTGGCAACATAATTTTCTATAGGAAATCTAGCGGCAACATAATTTTCTATACGAAATCTAGCTGCAACATAACTTTCTATAGGAAATCTAGCTGCAACATAATTTTCTATAGGAAATCTAGCTGCAACATAATTTTCTATAGGAAATCTAGTGGCAACATAATTTTCTATAGGAAATCTAGCGGTAACATAATTTTCTATAGGAAAACTAGCGGCAACATAATTTTCTATAGTAAATCTAGCTGCAACATAATTTTCTATAGGAAATCTATCGGCAACATAATTTTCTATAGGAAATCTAGCGGCAAATCTATACGAAAACTAGCGGCGACATAATTTTCTATACGAAAACTAGCTGCAACATAATTTTCTATAGGAAATCTAGCTTCAACATAATTTTCTATAGGAAATCTAGCGGCGACATAATTTTCTATACGAAAACTAGCTGCAACATTATTTTCTATAGGAAATCTAGCTTCAACATAATTTTCTATAGGAAATCTAGCGGCGACATAATTTTCTATACGAAAACTAGCGGCATCATAATTTTCAATAGGAAATCTAGCAGCAACATAACTTTCTATGGAAAATCTAGCTGCAACATAATTTTCTAAAGGAAAACTAACAGCAACACAATCGAGCTGCAACATAATTTTCTACAGGAAATCTAGCTGCAACATAATTTTCTATAGGAAATCTAGCGGCAACATAATTTTCTATAGGAAATCTAGCGGCGACATAATTTGCTATACGAAACCTAGTGGCATTATAATTTTCTATACGAAATTTAGCTGCAACATAATTTTCTATAGGAAATCTAGCTGCAACATAATTTATATTTTAAATTATTTTTCCATAAATATTGCAAAATATATACATTATATACATTAAATTACAGCTATTCAAATAGTCTAACTAATGAAATAAAAGATTTTGACCTGCTCTGCCAAATTTTTAAAAAAAATATAAAATAAAGGCCTGGAAAAAATAATAGGGACACTTAAACTTTTCAATATCTTCTAATATATTCTAATATTTTTAAATATTTTTCCATAAATATTTCAAAGTATATACATTTTATTGTATAGAAGTATTTCGAAGATGTTGTTAACAACCGAAAGAACAGCAACAGGACTGTATTTTCCAACCATAGATGGAAGTTACTTCATCCGCAGCAATTAGCAATAAATTCGTTGGAATCTTATCATGGCCATAGCTTTTATTTAATTTTAATTTTAACATTATATGTTTTATTTTATCTTGCATTGTATGTTTAAAAATAAATCTCACACTGGTTTGATTTAAAGTTTGCAACGAATTAAAATGATCAGTTTGTGAGTAATAAATTTGTGATTTTAAATTTGATATTGAATCGATAAAATAATTGTTCAACGTTTCAGCTTTTTCCAAGTCATTAACTATTGTTTTTCCATTGATATCTTTTATATTAATGCTTATTCTTTAAGTTCTCCGAAGAGACTCATTTATAAATTTCTAACTCTTTTTATGATATTCTTTAACAGTTTCTGTTGTTTTGATAACATTTCTAACACCTCTGAATCTTGATTGTTTTCTGTTAAAAGTACATTTTTCCTTATAACTAAGGAACGGAATTCCCAATGACAAGAACATATGTGACGTATGAGTGTTATTTAATTTCATTAGTTTTGCACATGACAAAATCAAAGATTTTTTATTGCATACTTTTTAGAGTTATTATTGTGTTACAAGTAATATGATGCGTATGAGTAATATATTTCAAATAGAATTGAGTAAATTTGGAAATTTAATAATTTTGAAATGGTTTAAATTTTTCATTTTGTTTGTAAATATATTTAATAAAATATAAACTTGCATTTGGAAGCAGAACCTTAAAGTAAAATAATTCGCAATTGTTACTGACACAAACACATTTTGTTCTCTTTCCGTCTAAGATTTATCATGAAACCCTAGCAGTCAGATACTCCAATACTACTCTTGGAAAGTTACCACCGAAAATGATGCCAGTCTGGAGATCAAGCGCAGGAATACTCTTGCCATCAGGTGCTATTATGGTCTAAATAGGCAATTGAGTAGCAGAGACCTCTCTCGTAAGACGAAACTAATACTCTACGAGACGCTTATCCTACCCGTGCTTCTTTATGGTGCAAAAGCATGGGCCCTATTAAGAACTGATGCAGCTGCCTTGAGAGTATTCGAGAGAAAAATCCTACGTAAGATCTTCGGTCCAGTGCGAGTTAGCGATGATTTTCGCATCCGATTCAACAGTGAACTGTATGAGCTCCTCAACGACATAGGCGTTGTACAGCGTATTAATATCAAGCGGCTGCGCTGGCTCGGCCATGTCTTTCGAATGGAAGAGGATGCTCCGGCGAGACGAGTATTTGATGCGGGGATCTGCGGAAGTCGGCGAAGAGGGCGACCTTGTATCCGTTGGAAGGACCAAATCGAGTAAGCCCTGTCATCGATTGGTGTGGCCAACTGCTGTATGCGCGCAAGAATCAGAGGTGCCTGGAAAGATGTGTTGTGGCAGGTCGAAATCCCTTTGTCGGGTTGTTATGGCCAATTAGGTAAGTAAGTAAGACACCACCATCAGAAAGATTTAAAATATATACATAGATTTAACATGCCAATAAGTATGTGTGCTGATAATTACCGAATTATCGTTCCAGAGATCTGCGATAATATTGTTGTTTATCAAAGCAAAAATCTGGTGAACTCCGAGGTTTCTTTTTCATCAATTTAATATCATCCAGCAATGAGTGATTATTTCGATTATTTCAAAAAGAACCTTTTCGAGTCAGCATTATTTTTAGCAGAAGCGGCAGCATATGTGATAAAGGAATAGAAGCCAACAACCAGTATTTGTAGCCAAATGGCGACCATAATATGTGATCATATGTTCATCCACAGAAATACTATGAGAAAATATGCCAAACTGCATGAATTTTTTATTCAGTGCATTGTTTAATGAAGTAATTTTTGCAAATTTATCATTCTTGTCAAGATTATAATTGTCAATAAAACGCTCAAAAATAGCTTAACTATGTTGTCTAGTCGCCATATAATAAATAAATTTTTTTTTTTTATGCCGAAGTGGGTAGAAAAATACCCATGCCTTATAGAGGCCCACACGACACTTAAAAAAAAAATAAAATTATTCATAACAATACAAATACTCCAAATACTGTTTGTGCCAAATTTCACCGAAATCGGACCACGGATTCTGGGGTCAGGCGTTAATGGGTTAAAGAAGTCTATATTGTACGAAGATTGGTCGAATAGAATGAGGTACTGTTGAGACCAGCCATGGCAGCCATATGTGTGAAATATCATTCCATTTCTAAACTGAAACTATTGTAATTCATAACAAAAAAAAAAAGTAATAAATAAATTAAAGCAAACTTTCACAACATTTTTGTGTTATTGCATTTTTAAAGTTAAACTTTTAAATGGCCCACCATATATTTCACATTTATTGTTAAAAATTAAAATTTTATTAGCAAAAGAGCTCTATAGACCCAAAAATATTTTTCTCCTACTAACTTTCAATATGAGATGAATAGTATCAGAGACTAGACATGAAGTGACTAGCAGTGTTTACTAAACGGTGTTGATCATTGTCCATTTTATTTCCTGCCTTAATTTTTACTTTTTTTTGGCCGTCCGTCTTCCATGTTCAATGCATTGTTGTTCATATACAAGATGTTTGTATAAAAGTTTTAGAATTCTGCCTTCATTATGGAAAATGTCTACATTCTGCAGACTATTCATGAATTTGTGTTTGTTGAGGCAAAATTTTATTATAAATTATAAATTGAAAAGAAATAACAATGACAATGTAATCCACAACAATTCCAAATGAAATATTAATTTAAGTGGTCGTGGTTGGTTCAATAAAGTTGTAAAAAATAGAACAATTTAAATAAAATTCTTCTATCTGTCCTTATTCTTATTCAAAACAAAAATAATAAAATTAATATGTAAATATTCTAAATAATAAATATAAAGAGTGCGCACAAAAAAAAAAAATGGACCTCCTTTCAAGCTTATAACTTTTATTATAATTGAAAAAAAAAAATGAATACCGTTACATTGTTTTTGTTAGTCATCGGTAAAAATAATACGTATTTTTCTAAAACACCCTAATATGTCTGGAAGAAAAATGGCTCAAAGATTTGAATGTTCTGAGACCTTTGTCAGAAAAATATTTTATACACAAAAGGAATTCAAATATTTTTCACTATAATTGAAATATAAAACGAAAAAAATCCGCCACTTAGTTTTATTTCTATAACGAGGAGTGAAAGTTCAGTTTTTTTTGCGCGCACTCCTTAATTCCACTATAGTGGGTATAATTGTTAGTGCAAGTAGAACCTCTTCTTTTACGTGAGCTCTAAAAACTTTTCTTACCTACCTTCAAGTAATTTTATTCTGCAGTTTTTTGTAAAATAATATTCTTTCAAAGATAACAATAAAAGCAATTACATTAAAACAAATTTCAGGAGCTAAATGAAAATATTGTATCATCAGGTTAATGTGAAACGTAGTTACGAATTTGAATTTAAAATTCCACAGTCATCTGTTGACAAGCATAAAATCAAACAATTGAAAGGGGAAACACGTATAAAAATTCACAATTATTATAAGTCGATTAATGGTTATTAAAACCATTATTATATTTGTGATATTTGTATAAAAAGAAATATTGGGTCAATATTTGATTGATGTGAATACAAATGGTAGCAGTACTGCTTTAAACTCATCACATTGAATGGAAATTCAAGAAATTGAGGAATTCGCTTTTAATACTTACTTTATTTACTTATGTAATTGGCCATAACATCCCGACTAACGAATTTCGGCCTGTCGCAACACATCCTTCCAGGCGCCTCAGCTTCTTGCGCGCCTACGCCAGTTGATCACACCTATCGAAGACAGGGCTTCCTCGATTTGGTCCTTCTAACGGATACAAGGTCATCCTCTTTGCCAACTTCCGCAGATCCACGCATCAAGTACTCGTCTCGCCGGAACATCCTCCTCTATTCAAACGACATGGGCGAGCCAGCGCAACCGCTGGATATTAATACGCTGTACAACGTACAGCGTACAGCTCACTGTTGCATCGGATGCGAAAATCATCGCCAACTCGCACTGGACCGAAGATCTTACGTAGGATTTTCCTGTTGAATACTCTCAAGGCAGCTGCATCAGTTCTTAATAGGTTCCATGCTTCTGCGCCATAAAGAAGCACGGGTAGGATAAGCGTCTTGTAGAGTATTAGTTTCAGCTTACGAGAGAGGTCTCTGGTACTCAATTGCCTTTTGAGACCATAATAGCATCTGTTGGCAAGTGCAATCCTGCGCTTGATCTCCAGACTGACATCATTTCTTTCCTGTGGTAAACATTTCCAATTGTGATGTAGTTGTCGTAATCATGGAGATAGCTTTTTGGCTTATTAGACGTGACTAACGCTTCAAACCCCAGGACACACCTCCAACGAAAACCAAAAAATATATTTTTTCAGCAACTGCTTCTCAACAGATTTCTAGCAAAATCTATGAAAGTAAACAAAATTGCCTTAACACACACCACATAAGCTTAAAGTTATATTTTTAGCTGCTTCTTAAAAAGCCATCAAGTCCTCAAATATTTGAGAAAAAAATCGTCAAAATCGTCAAGACGTTCATTGGAAAAAAATTGTCAGAAAAAATAAATAAAAAAATTTAAATGTTTTTAAAAACAAAAACATACAAAATCAATGTTAAGCATCAATAATATTGCATCATCTGTACCCATGTGTGGTGTAAATTAGAATACTACTCTCTACTAAAATTTGATAATTTACTCCTTGATAATACTGGCATAAATTTCCAACAGTAATAGCTGCAAAGCAACTACAAGCTTCAGGAGGCTTTTAATATACTAAAGAAAATTATGTAAATTTTTAATTGCTAAAAATCGTCAAAATAAGGCCATAAATCGCCAAGTCGTCAATTTGATATTTTTGAAGTACAAAATCGTCAAAAAGAAGATAAATCGTCAAATCTGACAGCTATGATTATAAGTGTAAGTAATGGCTAGTTTCAGATTATAAGCCATACTAACATCTAGGAGAAGTCAATGACGTTTTCTAGGATTGTCATTTTACTTTGTAGTTATTTACGTACTTTTACCATCTCGCTTAAAAAATTGTATTATAAGGGAAATCCTATAGATTTATTAAATGTTTACTGATTTAAAATTGTTCTTCTTAATTTTTTCATTTACCAACTGACTGCAATTGTTCCAATATTCAAGTTTCTTAAACTGTTGTTGCCAATTTTACTTTATACTTGAGTAACTAGAGAAGGTGTTGTTGCATGTATCCAAAGCAAAAAGCCACAATTGAACCGTGAAGGTGTTGTTGTAAAATATTACGAAAAAAAAAAAAATGGAAAATAAACAAAAACAAGCCACGGTTTATAACGTTTAAGTCTTTGGCACACAGCTATACTATACGCCAAATAGTAACAATGCACGGAAGCAAAAAGAAAACGAATGAAAAAAGGTTGGATTTCTCCACAATATTGAACAACTTGACTTTAGTATTTTATTTTTTGCTATATTTTTGTAATATTTTCTTTTACTTCTATTCTGCCAAGTAATTTGTTCAATAGTTTTTTTTTTTTTTGTTTGTTTTTTCAAATAAAACCAACACTCAGCGGAAGACCCCTACTCATGCAGTGCATTGTGCAGGTTTTAGAAAAGGTGGAAAGAGAGTGGGAAGATGCGAACAGTAAGGAAACGAGTTGCTGCTGGTGACTATAAAATGGCCAGTCCTATACCTTCACCATTAGACAGTCTACAGCAATCGTCCCCAAGAAGCCCGCAGTTTCTCACACCACTTAAATTGTGTGTGTTCATCGACTCAGGACTACAGATTTTTGAGAAACAAGAAGAGAAAGAGTTTGGCCTGGGACTCGAATTCTGGCTTTACGTCTAATAAGACAGCACATTACCTACTAGACCACGGCGACCCCCAAAATTTGTTCAATAGTACTTAATACTGCAGCTACGGCTGTTGTTGATAGAAAAGAGAGCGGCCAAAATTATTTTTTATTTTTATTACTTTCCAATTGAACTCAAATACTAAATTCCCTCCAAAAGCAATTTTTATTAGAAAATTAATTTAAATTATGCAAATTCACAATCTTTTCATACAAAATTGGTCATTATAATCAGGCGGGATTTAGACATAGCTTCTTACACCACTTATATTGTGTGCATGTTGCAATGAGGAGGAGTTGGAGACTATCGAACACCGCCTCTGTAACTGCCCAGAGGTTGAGGACTCTTGACAGGGCCTTCTATGAGAGCTTGAGTTCTGTGTTGAGAGGTGCTAAGACTTCATAAGTGTAGTCGCGCTCTCACCCTCTTTTGTTTTGTGTTTGTTTCTTTCTGTATAATTCCTCCGATTCTCCGCCCTTTACCTACATTCCCTCATTTCATCCTATATCCTCTATTTCCTTCCTTCTCTAAGGACATTGTACAATGGATCTATTTCGATTTCCGGATACTGAACTTGTCTTAACCGAAAAGTACACGTCCTCTAACCTAACCTATGTTGTGTGCATTAATACGTGAGTGGCAGGACTTAGATTTTACTTTCCATGGCAATTTTTAGTTGCTCTCAGAGATTTTCTAAAAAAATTTGCTCAAAGGAAGCCACCGAAGAAATAGTCTAATCTAATATGCCAACACACTACCTACTTCACTGCACACATACGTAACTGGTCATTACAACCCTTCAGTCGGAATTATAAACCTAGTTTCTCACACCACTTATGTTGTGTGCGTTAATTCTATTCATTATTGGCGGCACCTAAAGTTTAAGGTCGACTCCAAATGACAGATTTTTTGAGAAACTTTTCATGGCAATTTTATTTACTCACAGAGTTTTTGCCAGAAATTTGCTGAGGGGAAAATCGCCGAAGGAATACTTTTCGTATTTTGTTTTGATATCTGGCCTAGAACTCGAACCCTGGCTTTACGGCTAATAAGCCTACAAACTACCTACTAGACTACGGCAACTGCATTTGCAATGTTTATAATATAAAATTAAAGTGTTGAGTGATATAATAGGGCATCCGAGAAACAAATTATCCCACATCGCTTTTACTTTTTCATAAAAAACGACGGCAAAGTAGATTCAATTCTGGCGAAGGATTATAGTCTCCCAAAATGCGTTTATCCATGCTAATAAAAAAAATATTGTTTCAACGATTTAAAAGAAACGTTCTTCCAACCTACTATGTGTAATGATTGCACTACGCTTGTCACCATTTAAAACTTAATGACACTTTAACTCTTTTCTTTATGAAGACGCACTTTACAAGAAAGACTTTCTCTCGCTAAGAAGGGGTTTGAAAGGCATGATGCCAGAATGGCTTAAAATAGGAGTTCTTTCAAATACTTACAAAATTTACCGTCTACTTTTTGTTTTGTTTGTTAATTTCTATACTTCTTTAACAACTCTCGTATTTCAATTGGTTATTTTTCGTATTTTATGAGCCAGTGGGCATGCCGTCCACATGTGTTACATTAAAACGTATACCAAACCATACTTATTTTTATATTTATTTCTTCGTAACTTATTTATACGTCGAAAACATATCCGACAAGGTAAAACATTTCAAAAACCAAAACAAAACAAAAAATATTTTCTTGTTCTCAGTGAAGTGAAGTGTTTTATTTTTATTTCTTTCTTCAATTTTTATTAAAAATTTATTTATTTTTTATTTAGTTTTTATTTTATTTAAAGTAAGTAACAATGTTTCTGTAGAAAAACCAAAAGTATGTGTATGTGGTTTAGGGATACATGAGAAAATAAAAACAACATACTGGTCGTATATTAGGGTTTGATGGGAAGTCCAGAGTATGGAAAGAATATAATCATTTAGATTAAGGCAGTAAGTAAGTAAGTAAGATATGTTCATGTTCTTTTTAACTGCAATTAATTTGACTCTATTAGCACTTGTGAACAATACATACATACATACATAATTGGTCATTATAACCCCCTTCAGCTAGGATTATTGACCTAGTTTTTCACACTAGTTATGTTGCCTGTGTTAATATTATGTATAAATGGCGAGACCTACAGTTTAAAGTCGACTCCGAACGACAGATTTTTTTTTGAGAAACTTTTCATGGCAATTTTATTGACTCTCAAAGTTTTTGCCAGAAATCTGCTAAGAAGAAATCGCCGAAGAAATACTTTCTGTATTTTGTTTTGATGTCTGGCCTGGGACTTGAACCCTGGCTTTACGTCTGATAAGCCAACGCACTACCTACTATACGACTAAAAATTCTCTTCATTAAAATAAAGAAGTCGCCGTGGTCTAGTGGGTTGTGTGTTGGCTTATTAGGCAAAAGGCCCGGGTTCGAATCGCAGGTCAGACATAAAAACGAAAAAGATTTCTTCGGCGACTTCCTCTCAGCAGAGTTCTGGCAAAGACTCTGAGAGTAAAAATTGCCATGAAAAGCTTCTCAGAAATCTGTCGTTCGGAGTCGACTTTAAAAGCTGTAGGTCCCGCCACTCATGTATAAAATTAACGCACACAACATAAGTGGTGTGGGAAGCTAGGTCGTAATCCTGACTGAAGAGTTGTAATGGCCAATTATGTATGTATGTAAGTAAAGAAACTATTTCTACTTTCCTTCCTAAGAGACATATTTAAGGAATTGATTCATTTAAGTACCAGGCGTTTTTAAATTTTTAACATCTCCTTAAGAGAATTTAAAAGTTATTTAAGAATTTTCTACGTATGTGTTGGTCGTAACTGTGTGAAAATTACTTTTTTCCTTAAGGGCTACTAGTATCGTAAATTTCTTTCCTGCTTTTCCAGTCGGTACTATTTTTGTAGTTGGGTTTCCTTTTTCTTTTCTTTCTTTTTTTTAACTTAAATTTTCTTTAATAATTTCAAATGGTAAAGTGTTGATGTATGCAAGTTCTTTAAAGTTTTTATGTTCAAGGAAATTGTCTTGAATTTCGAAATCAGTGATAAATGATGGGCATTAGGAGTTGTGCAAGTCTTTAGGGAATGTTTCTTAAACAAAATTAAATGAAATAGGAAGTTTTAATGACTTTATAAAAATTAAGTAAAAAAAATTAGAAGAAGAAAATAAATTTATTAAGCTAAATACAATGATTTAGTTTATGAACCTAATTATTTGCGGATTCAAGCATATGTATATCAGAGATCAGCAATAAGTATTCAAAATGATGAGTAGGTTCGAGTCATACTTATAATTACAGATACTATACGCATTCATAGTTATTTTCATATCATACTCATACTACTCATACTCAAAGTTGGAAGTACTCGTCGTATTCATACTTAACATTACGCATGATGTTATTGACTTCGACTCGTCTCTACTTAACATTTACACGAAGCACAAAATAAGTATGATTCGCTTGCGAACATTACTATACTCACTAGTAGATTATGTGTATACTTTGCTTGTTGCGGCGAGGACAAATGCAGGCAGAGTACTTGAATTTCAATTCTGTTGATTCATTCATACTCAAAATTGTATGAGTACTTATGAGTAGCGGAAAAACGACACATTGCTGATTTCTGATGTATATGCATTCATAATTGGTCATTACAGTCCTTCAATCAGGATAATAACCTAGTGATAGTTTTATATATGAATGGCGAGACCTATTGTTTAAAGCTGACTCCGTAAGAGAAACTTTTCAATCTCCTTCGACGTAGCCGCCGAAAAAATACATATTTTCGTATTTCATTTATGATCTGGCATCTCATAAACACATGAGTATGTGAACAATTTGTTTTTCTAGAATCTGTATACAATTGTGCCTTAAATTTTATTTTTATTTTCACTTCATACAGTTTTTTGTTACCAAATTCAGTATTTCTATTCAACTTTTCTATACATTGCTTGAAATGCTTCATTCATTTTTAATTGTGCTTAAATATTCTGTTTAAAGCAAATGTTTATTCTTCTTCAAAAAGATTTTTCAAAGATTCTCTGTTGCGTTTATCATTTTCACTTTCATTTTGATTTTAATTAAAAATTCCTTTCACTTTTATTACTTGTGCTTTATGCTTTGCAAAAATATTCTCATTTCATTTGCATTCCCTTCTTTCTTATGCCCTTAATCAGACATGCCCTTAATTATGCATCAAAGCGAAGTGCAATGTAAATCGCTTTAAGGGCAATAAAGGAATAAAACGAAAACGTTTTTCGTTACGCACTTGTCCTAATTGTTGCCTTTTATTAAAGAAGTATAAGGTAAAGGTGTCTCAATGAATGATGACTGAATGTGATGCCTTTATTTATATCTTTACTTTAATAATGAATCCAAAGTTAATTTAATATTGAAAATATTACGTTTTTAACATTTTTACTATGGGGTGTCCCAAAATGGTCCAATTATAAATTTCATTATATAATATCGTCCTGGTATAGTAGGTAGTACGACATCTATTACACGCAAGGCCTCGACATACGACATCAGACATCTCCAACAGAGCGAAATATGAACAAATACTGGCAAAAACTCTAAAAGTAACAGCAGATGGTGCGGAAAGCTTTTTAAAATCCTCTCGTTCGAAATTGACTGTAGATCCCGCCTTTAATGGATAAAATTAATACACATAAGAAAAATGGTGTGAGAAACTAAATCGAAATTCGGGCTAAACAATTGTTATTACCAATTATGTATGTAGCGTCACATGTAATATTTCTGGGAATACTAATTGCATCAAACAACACTATATCTCGTTTGAAACCTTCAATTTGCAAAATTCAAAATTTTTCTGTAAAATTTTGCTTTTCTATTTTATACTAGAAAAGGTAAGTATTAGGGATGCCAAACGGAGTAACTGGCGATTTTCTCTAAGTAATAAAAATATTTTGTTAACAAAATCATTTGTATTCCAATTATATCAGAATTAAATATCATTAAAAATAAAATATAAAAACAGTAAGACAAAATGTAACAAAGAAGCGTAAATTAATAAAAATAAAAATTTTCATACATTGGCAAATGCATTAGTTTCAAGAAAATTATTTGGATTCCAACAAAAAATTAAGGCATCGAACATGTGATCAGATAGGCTTGAACAAAATTTGTTGTCAACATACTCTGCCATTGAAAAACACTTCTCGCAATCAACATTTGTTGGTAAAATAGTTCCAAAATAGCTATATGTAGCTTGGAAATATTTACTTCTACCCTAACCTATTTCTTTGGACAGTTGAGTATCTAATCCAGCCACCCTTTTAATTCGTTTTGTAGAGCTTTTGCATTCTTCGATGTCATCAAATAATTGTTTATCACTGGAAGAAGGTTGTCCTCATCTAAGATGCTATTATCGAAGTCAAGAAATAAACAATTTTTTCAGGATCTTTTGTAGGGTAAAAATACATATGAATTCACAATTCCGGAAATCCCGAAAAATCCCGGAACAGGCTTTTTAAAAATCCCGAAAATTCCGGGATTTCCCGATTGGCATCTCCAGTAAATATACGTCGTGAAATACCCAAAATATTTTGAAATTTCCGCAGGCAATGCTGTGCCTAAAACAATAAGATATGGTTTGCTTATTTTAGATTTGACAATTTAGATGTTCAATAATCTTTACAAAACCAATAAAAATCATTAAAATTTTTAAGAAAAACCAACACAATCATTCCTATAGATCTAGGCATTCAGCAGGATTTGAAAAGGCTGGATCCACAGAAAATTTTGATGTGGCCCTCAAAATTAATTAACCATGAAAATCGTAATATATAGACTTTCTATTTGGTCTATACTGTTAATATGGATTCAAATCAAGAATAGTCAAGGAAGAGTGGATCATGTACAACAATAATGTGCAATAAAATATAGATGTAAGGAGCTAAGTTTTCTTAAAATGTTAAATTTCAAAAATACTGTACTTAAAGAAATTGTCAAGCCTATGTTAAGACTTTGTTATTTAAATGCATACATAATTGGTCCTTCAGTTAGGCTTACTACTTAGCTTCTATACAGTTCAGAGTTGATTCTGATCATAATATCCGATTTTTTTGTTCTCTCTCTTCATGGTATTGATGCAAACGATGTTTGATAACAACAGGATGGTATAGCTTGCTACACATCTCCTGCTGTGATCGAATTATTGTGCCAATGGTTGTTTAGTTGTTGTTAATGGTTGTTTAGATAGCCAATATGGTGATATCAATTAGTCGCCAAGAAACTGCGATTTTTTTGGGACATCGATAATGAGAAGTGTACACACCGCTACTAACCAAATTATTGAGTTTTAAGCCATCGGTGGATACACGCAATCAATCCAAGGAAATGATCATCTTAGAGACCTAGTCGTCCTTGCTCCAAATAATATACTGTAGGGAGTTTATCTCCCTACATATCTTATAGAGGTATGCTAGTCAAGGCATTGAGTCTAGTCGCGGCGAGTTTGAAGAAGCGCAATGGGAAGTCACTTTAACATTGCGAACAAGGCTTTTGTATGTGTGGTACGTACAACACCATGTGATATGAAGAGTTGCAGATCTTCTAACCTTTTCAAGGAATCTGATATTAAGTTATCTACACCGAACAATCTACCAGAAGGCAACTCCATATAAATACGAAGTTGGATTCAATAACTTCAGCGCGTAATACTCAGGCGAGGACCTCCTTTGCACTTCAAAAGGTACATATATGCAAACAAGATATTTCAATAAAACTCACAGTTTCTGTATGTTATGTAGAATATTTCAAAGTCTTATTACGATAATAATTTTATGTAATTACGAGAAAAAAAAAATTATGCATTTAAGCACACACCTTTATCAAACGATAATTATTTCTTTTCTTTATGTTACGATAATTGTTTAGAATATTTTGTAAAGAAAATGATAAAAAAAAGAACAAAAACTAAAAATTATTTGTTTACTTTCCTTTAGTTTTCCATATTAAAACGTAAGGAAGGAAATTATTTGTTTATGTCATCTCAATTATCTTTAGCTGCAGTAGTTGTAAAGAACTTTTGAAACAAACACCTCATCCCCGAGTAATTAACGATAATAAAACTTTATTCTTGGCAATTTTACTTGAAAAATCGTTTACTTTTTTTAATTTATTTACTTTCATTTTCGTGGCAATTTTATTTACTCTCAGAATTTCTGGTAAAAACTCTGTTGAGAGGATTCAATCGATTTAAGGAGAATTTAAAAAAGTCCATATTTGGCACAGAAAGATGATATCGTGCAGCAGGATAATGCGAATATTTATAGCCAAAATTCAGGAATTAGGCTCAGCACAGGATAACGTCTTTGTGTTCCTTACAAACTCCAACAATTCTCTTGTGTTTCAAATCGGAAACATTGTAAAAACTACTATCTGATTTTTAACAACTGTCTACCATCGACAACTGGACAGTAGCATGAGAGATCCAGGGTGGCTGATATGTATTGCAACCAACTTCATGTTGTTATTATTTGTAAACCGCTCGTCTGATTGCTGATAGATTTATTCCAGTGACAGTTCATTATATTATTTACAAGCTTACGAAAGCATTTTGATCTGAGCGCCCTGGTAGTCTAGTGGGTAGTGTGATAGACTATTAGCGTGAGGGTTGTGGGTTCGATTCCCACTAGAGGTTCTGGTCTGTGACACTACACCGGGCATATGATCGAAGTTATTCAGCTCGTACATGATTATAATATAATTTGTAATTGTATTTTAATTCTTAAATAATAAAACATTTTGATCTATTGCATTCAGAAAAAAAGTTATTCGTGATGGAATTCAAACGTGATATTGTGATTACTTTACATTTGGCTGGAAAACCACAGGTAGCTATCGTTGGAGCACCCCCCGGGGGTCGCCGTGATCTAGTAGGTAGTGTACTGGCTTATTAGACGTAAAGCCAAGGTTCGAGTCCCAGACCAGACATCGAAAATAAAAAAAATACAAAAAGTATTTTTTCGGCGATTCCTTCTCTTTCTCTTCTTGTTTCTCAAAAATCTGTCGTTCGGAGTCGACTTTAAACTGTAGATCCTGCCACTTCTGTATAAAATTAACATACACATCATAAGTTTGCTGGGAAATTGCGCACTATTTAGGGAAGATTGCTGTAAACTGTCTAATGGTGAAGGTATAGCACTGGCCATTTTATAGTCACCAGCAGCAACTCGTTTCCTTACCGTTCGCATCTTCCCTCTCTCTTTCCACCTTTCCTAAAAACCTGCACAATGCACTGAATGAGTAGGGGTCATCCCCTGAGTGCTGGTTTTATAAAAACAATTAAAAAAAATATGTGAATAAATCTTCTGTTTCTCGTACCATTGCTCGTTACCGTGATACTGGCAATGTTGCATCGCGTCCAAAAAGTGGTCGAAAAAAAAAAACGGATGCTTGGACTAAAGCCATTAAAGCTCCAAAAAGTGCAAGAGCCCACCGATGGACAAAAAAAAGTTAGACTGGAAAGAGCCAAGGAATTACTGCGCTTGCACGAAAGTGGCCAATTACCGAACTTGGCTTTCTCCGACGAGAAGCCATTCTAAAGTGAGGAGTTGGTGAACAACCAAAATGATAGGGTTTACTTGCCAAAGAGGTCAGCTGAAAATGTACACCTGCGATTGCCCATCAGAATGGTGTGGTAATGGTGTGTGCCGTCGTAACGGCCAATGGTCGCTCCCCGCTCGTATTCATCGACCGTGAGGTCCAAATAAACGCCTAATATTATCGGGAAAACAGTATTGAAGCCCTAGGCAGACGAACATTTCAGCTGCAGACTACAACAGGACTCGGCACCACCACTCTCGGCACGCGTCAACCAAGAATGGCTTAAAAAGAAGGTTCCTGGCATCATTTCTACCACACAATGACCACCAAAATTTCCGGATCTCAATCCGGTGAACTTTTGCGCCTGTGGCATTTTAGAGATTAAGGTTCTCACTAAAAAATACCAAAGTGTCGATCATCCCAAAATGGGCCAGAATACCGCAGAACCACTTTCGTACAGCCTGTGATGGCTTTGCTTTTGAACAATAAAATTAAAAAAAAAAATAGCGCTTTACTTTGTTGCATTATATATCAGCCACCCTGTATGTTGTAGCCGTCAACACCCAAGTGTTGTATGTATTTCCCTATAAGAGAACGTTCGGAAATACATAAGGTCTCCTTCCGTACAGAGTTCAGTCGTTGCAAAAAAAAAATTTCATACTTCTCGGCGTGCTTTTTTGTAGTCGTAAGGCTTTGAGACTCTAACAGCTACTATTACTAAGTTTTTGAGATCGATGTTAGAAGTCGCCGTAATCCACCAGCTACACGATTTAAACTCCAGGTCGGATATCATCAACAAAACGAAATAAAAATAATAATTCTTGGGCAACTTCCCTTTCAGCAGATTTCTGACAATAACTCTGAGAGTAAGATAGAATTGTCATGAAAAAGTTTTTCAAAAATCTGTCGTTTAGGATCGACTTAATTAAGGAAACGACACAAAGTAAGTGGTGTGAGAATCTGTAGGCGAAAGGGTTGTAGAGAAGATATTGATGATATTGCCAATTCGTTTTGCTCGCAATATTTTTGAAAGTTCTTACCATTGTGTCTTGTTCTTTTTTTGACTGGCTTCGGTTGGTATAGCCAGAAAAGTACTTATTACAACGAAAGTACTCATTTTTCCAACAATTGTCTTTCAAAGTTCCATATTTAAGCAGATTTAATCAACCGTAGTAGATATAGTTTCTAGTTTAAGTTTTCTTGCTTTTATTTGTAAATTTGTAAGTGTTTCCCTTTGGGATATTGTTTCCTGTTCGTTATCTTATGTTTTGCAACAGCTTATCTTAGCAACTTTAAAACTTAACTTGTGCTGTATCATCTTAACTTCGGAATTTCACCCAACAACACCCATAGCCCTCCCGTATAACATAAAACTTATTTTACCTCCAGAGTATCTTCATTCCATTTTATTTTATTTGATGTAACATGAACACATGAGACCCTTTCATGTACAATAAACATTAATTCATACATCCATGCGAACATTTAACTTACGTTGGCTTTTTTTTTCCTTTTTTTCTGTTGCAACAAGAAGTTCAGTCTTTAGTTGGTTGTCATATTTGTACGGCTAGAAGGAGTTATTTTTCTTGTTGTTTGGCTTTCAATCTTATATCCTGAAAACTTGATGATGTTCTCCACTGTTATCCTGTTTTTCCTTACATATTGTATGTATATTAGCCTTTTTACTACATTAGAGTTGATTAAATTTTCAACAACTTCATTCGTTATTATCATGAGCTCAGGCGCATTTGCAATGATACCATAGTCTTACTAGTAAAGGAAGTGCATTAAAAAGTTTCCCATCCTTATGTAGAAGTTTTTAACAATATTGAAATAAAGACAGATTTAAAAGAACCCTTCTTACTACAGAGTAACTTAATAAACTACCAAAAAACTACCAAAAACCAAATTATGGCACCATATCTGCGGTTAAAGTGAGTTTCGAAAGCACTTTGTATATCAAATTCTTCAATATGCATTGCCTTAGAGCTGGAATATTGATCCAAAATCGAGATATAGTTTTCAATCTCCATTGAATTATTTGTTCCCATTTTCTGTTGGCGTTTAGATTTAACGCCATATATCATCTAATACTTTCGTTGACCATTAACAATTGACTGTCATCAGACTTTATAAATTTTCTTTCAAGCAAGTGCAACAATCATCAGGAATTTGATTATGGGCTACATACATACATAATTGGTCATTACAACCCTTCAGTTAGGATTATTAACCTAGTTTCTCACACTACTTATGTTATGTGTGTTAATTTTATACATAAGTGGCGGGACCTACTGCTGAAAGTCGACTCCGAACGACAGATTTTTTTGAGAAACTTTTCGTGGCAGGTTTATTTACTTTCAGAGTTCTTGCCAGAAATCCGCTGAGAAAAAATCTCCGAAAAAATTCTTTTTGTATTCTGTTTTGATGTCTGGCCTGGGACTCCAAACCTGGCTTTACATCTAATAAGCCAACACATTACCTACTAGACCACGCCGACTTCAACCTGACTTGACTATGGGCTTCCTGACTTTAAATTTTCATAAAACAAAGTGCATGATACATATCAGCAATATTTTTCTATCAATGCGTTCATTTTTACGGATGGATTATGTTAGCTTTAAGTACTACTATGGTTTGCTCGTATACTTCATCCAATTTCATCGAAGAATCACACAATTTCGGTGGATAGTTCACATCACCATCACCTGATATGATCATGCCGTCAAAACCCTTGTGCATGCTATCAACTGTGACATGGGCTACGTGACACGTATCGCTGCCTTGCTGAAATCCAGGGCATTAAGTCCAGAAAGTGGCCAGGTCAACTTCTTCTCTCAGACAAAGAAACCGATGATCAGTCAAAAATCCCTACCAAATAGTACTTTTTTTGGCATGCATTGGACTCTCTTGAATCTCATGTGCATTGAGATCGTCGCAAATTCGAGAATTTTTTATTAACTAACGCATTGAAGTCGCCATGGTTTAGTAGATAGTGTGTTGAGTTATTAGGCGATAGGCCGAAGTTCGAATCCCAGGTCAGACATCAAAACGAAAATATGAAAATATTTTTTTTGCGACTTCCTCTCACCAGATTTCTGGCAAAATTAACTTTAAACTGTAGGTCCCGCCTCTTATGTATAAAATTAACGCACACAACATAAGTGGTGTGAGAAGTCAGCACGTTGTACAATGGGTCAATTCGACCTCCGGGTACAGGAATTTCCAGAATTGACAAGTACACGTCTTCTAACCTAACCTAACCTACGTATTCATCCAGAAATGGCCACATCGCTGAAGATAATCTTTCGTTATTTATATTGCCTGCATACAATTTACATTTTGATCAACGAATTGTGATATTTGCACTTGTTATTATAAGGTACTCTAATGCTACTCTATGGTGATTTGGCAATACAAACTAAAAAATACACAGATAGACGGAATGCAATGCCGAAATATGCTGTAAACATGGCCACTGTGATCAGTATGACATTACGATCAAGTCCGAGTAGCTATTTGGTGCGCCTTTTATCCATCAAGACCCAAGTGAGTCTGGCTGTGGAGTAAGATTCCTCATTGATCCAGGATATGTTGGCATTTTTTCCCAATGCACAATTTAAACCAGGTCAAATCGATTTACGAGGGTTCCGGAATGAGTACACCAGCTCTGGAAAGATCGTCGGCCCTGTAGTTTCCCAGAATGTGACTGCGCCCAGGACTCTAAGGCTCTGAAGTGCTCAGAAAGATCAGCGATTGCGCCAGCACTCCCTAACGTGCCCAGAGTCGACAGAGATCTTAAAGCAGCCTGAGCATCAGAGCAGATTGAGATGCGAGTAAAAGGAGCACCTTTGATGGGGATCCATTGAGCGGCTTGGTAAATGGTCATCAGCGCCGTCTAAAACACATTACAGTAATCGGGCATTCAGAGAGAAATATTCAGGTCCAGTTTCAAATAGTAGACACCGCTACCAACCTCATTATGGGTTACATTCATATATTGAGATCGCCGTGGTCTAGTAGGTAGTGTGCTGGCTTATTAGACGTAAAGCCAGGGTTCGAGTCCCCGGCCAGACATGAAAATAAAATACAAAAAGTATTTTTTCGGCGAATTCCTTTCAGCGGATTTCTGCCAAAAACTTGAAGAGTAAAAGCAAAATTGCCTTTAAAAGTTTCTCAGAAAATCTGTCATTCGGAGTCGACTTTAAACTGTAGGTTACGCCACTTATGTAAAAAAATTAACACGCACAACATAAGTAGTGTGAGAAATTAGGTTAATAATCCTGACTGAAGGGTTGTAATGAAAAATTATGTATGTATGCATGTGTATACATTCAGGAGTTCTGGGGGATGAGCATGTCAGGGACTTTGTCGGCACTGCTCGGAATCAGAAAATGAAAATCTGTGTTAAACCATTATTTCGCAGGAAGATAATTGATGTTCAGTGGAATTAAACTAGATGAAAGTCCAGAAGGGATGATGCTTCAGCAAGACAAGGTATTGAGTCTTATTTGATACGAGATTGAATTTATCGATTATTAAATTTAAATATCGTCTATCTTACTATCAAAATTTACCAAATTATGAATCTCGCTGATGACATACTTGGTAGCTTGTAGTCTTAAATATGTTTATAGATTTGATATGATAATTTACGTGTCACTATATGAACTCTCGTCTATATAAACTTATTAAAAAATTTTCTAAAGTGTTTATATTTTATTAATAAAACGGCTCTTATGACATTATGTTGTCCATTGCTACCAACCACAGCCACTACCATTATAACCAAAAACACAAAAACCTTAAATGTTAACCACAAAACTCGGTAAACCGACAGAACAAAATCCTTTATTAAAATAATAAATATTTATCATGAAAACTTCTCCCTTCCCAAATTTCTCCAGTTTGTTTTAATACTTACGGCAACTATCTACAGGCAGACCTGAAGAAGTGATTTAAAAAAAAAAAAGAAGAAATAATTCCAGTCACTGTCCGTTTTAGTTGTCAGCTTAATGCTTTCATGTGACATTAGATCCTTTTTCAAACATCAACTTTTAGTTGAGAATTTTTCAGTTAAAATATGAATAAAAATTTCTCTCTTTTGCCCAGGACACCAAACAAATTTTCCATGAGTATTGTGTGCTCCTGTTTAGTTTATATTTTCTTTCCTCTATAAATACTCTAAGCACTGCTTTTATCACAACAAGAACAAAAAAAGAAAAAAAGACGGTTGTTATCATAAATTATAACGTTCTGCATATTTTTGTGGCCATTAACTACAACGATACCAAGAACAACAACTAATTAAATTTGTTAGAATTTTTTTGGAAACAAAACAACCCCCAACGTAAATAGAAATTTCTTTTTGGTAGAGTGAATCCATGATTTTTAAGCAAATTTTTAACAGGACAATGACATTCTCTAAAAAAAAAAAATAAAAGAAAAGGAACCGTAAACCATTTTGAGTATAATTAAGTTTTATTAAGGGCGCCTGAAAGGTTTAGATTTAAGGATTAAAATGTGATGAGCTTTTTTATATTTGGATTTAATTAAGCTTTTCCAAATACAGCCAATCAATCAACACCGACTAATATATTGTTCGTCATTTATTTTTATCAAAAATGCGTATCCCTAATAACCTTCATTCTAAAGTTAACGGTCTTAATGGTATTCTGCTTTGTAACTGAAATAAACGTTTGAAAATAATTCAATTCCATTCGAATTCCTCGATTTTTTTTTAAGATTGTTGTGATCTTTTTATTGCTTCAGTAGAACAGCCAAGCTTCTCAAACCATCTGTGTTATATGCGTTTATATTGGCTATGAGTGAAGGCCGGCCCTACAGTTTAAAGTCTATTTCGAACAACAGATTTTTGAGTATCTGGTCTGTATGATTCCTCCGTTTCCCACTCCCCCCTTTCTCCTACATACCCTCCTTTAATACTTTTCTCTCCTTCCCTCCTTTAGGACGTTGTACAATGGATCAGTTCGACCTCCGGGTACTGTACTTGTCTTGTTTGTCTGTATGATTTCTCCGTTTCCCACTCCCCCCTTTCTCCTACATACCCTCCTTTAATCCTTTCCCCTCCTTCCCTCCTTTAGGACGTTGTACATTGGGTCAGTTCGACCTCCGGGTACTGTACTTGTCTTGTTTGAGAGGTACACGTCCTCTAACCTAAACTAACTTAACCTAACCTAACAGGTTTTTGAGTAGTTGCATGAAAATTTTCTTTTAAATTTACAGTTTCTACCAGAAGACTTTTGATACAAGAGAATGACTGATGTTGTTTGAAGATTTTCTATATTAGGTTAGCGAGTGGCCCATTATATCCGCCAGTATAACTGGTGGATTTGAATTAACCTGAGCTCCAGATAAAACCAGCCAGTTCTCTTAGTTTCACGTTCATTATCATGCCCAGATCTTCAAATGGTCTGTCACCCAAAAATCGATGACGTCTATTCTGAAATGTTGGTACTTTGCATAAAAGATATTGTAATGATTGCGTTTCCTCCACATCCTAACGGGGAAAACAGAACTTGTCAGCGAAACAATTAATAACGCTGTGTCGCGCTATAATTCATTACAGAATGCGAACTACTCTCCTGTTGAACTTAAGTTGTTATCAAGGAAATTTTCCAGCTCTTTAGCTCTTTTTGTTAACAAACAGTCGTATACTCTACTATCTAACTCCAACTCTGTTCCTTATCGTGCTTAATTTAATTAAAATGTTTCACAACTGAAATGAACAAAATGCTGCCTCAAACTCAAGTGATTCTAAGCGAATTTTTCTTTTCAAAAACTGATCAGCTAAAGATTTAAATAATTTGCTTACTACAAGACTCTCTACAATTGATTTAATTCAACATCAATTCGGTGGTAATTTTTTTCCAAATGTGGTCCTGTTTGCTGGCCTCTCCGTTTTTAATATAATATTATAAAGCCTTTCAATTGTTGTTTATTGGCCGAATGTTAAGTCATTAGTTTATTCCGGCAAACCAGAAGCATTTAAAGTCAATATTCTTGAAGTATTAGAAGTCAATATTCAAATCGCCTTTGAAGCCATATGATCAGTTATGTTGGAAATACATACATACACAATTGGTCATTACAACTCTTCAGTCAGGATTGCAACCTAGCTTTCTACACTACTTAAGTTTGGTAAGTTACTTTTATACATGAGTAGCGGGAGCTGCTGTTCAAAGTTGACTACGAACGGTAGTTTTTTTTCTTTTTGAGAAACTTTTCATGCCACTTTTATTTACTCTCAGACTTTTTTCAAAAATCTGCTGAAAGAAAGTGGCCGATGAAATATAATTGCATCTTTCGTTTTGTTGAAAAATATGTAACCTAGAGTTTAAACCGTGGCCTCACGTCTAATAAGTCAATGAATCGTTTTTCGCTACTCATAAGTATTCATGCATTTTTGAGTATGAGTAAATCAACAGAATAGTAATTTTGTATCTCTTTGTCGAAGCAAAGAAAGCTTGGGAGGCCATTCCAACCAGTGTATGTGAAAATTTGATTACTTCGCTGCCTAGTAGCTGTCAAGCTGTTATCGACAACAATGTTTTTGCAACAAAATATTGATTTTTTTCTAATAAATACTTGTTTTTCTTAAAAGGTACGTTGTGTCCTTAATTATATGCACAACTGAAATCAATATTATTTTAAAATATGGCTCACAGCTTTAGAAATAATAATTTATTCGATACAATAAGCAGTTATTTTCTACGACTAAGAGTTAAATTAACTAAACTTGGAGAAATTTTGACAATATCATACAACTATTTGTGTTCGTGTCCTTAATTAGTTGCACGCAGCTGTATGATATATTTAAAAGATAAATGCCATGAAATTGTCTACGATGTTAAAGTAAAACAAGAATCATTACAGCAATTTTTCTGTCTTCTTTCAATTTATTAATTATGATTTGAAATTTTCCAACTCTTAAAAAAATAGTCCACCTTGAATACGGCATTGTTGGCTGGTAAAATATGATGTAGATAAAGAATTAGGAATTTATAAGGATTTAAACTTCAGCATAAAAGAAGTACGCGTCAGTCATTATTACATTGTAGTAATTTGTGTAATTCATTACAAAGGGTGTTTTTTTTAAAGAATATATTTACATTCTACATTCATACCAGAGATCAACAAAGAGTACTTAAAACGATGAGTAGATTCGAGCCATAATTATAATTTCTGATACTTATTTTAATATGATACTCATACTACTCATACTCAAAGTTGGTAGCACTCGTCGTATTCATACTTAACAATACTCAGGAGGTTATTGACTTCGACTCGTCTCTACTTCTGATTTATACGAAGTACAAAATAAGTACGATTCGCGTACGAACACAGCTATAATCACAAGAAGATTGTGTGAATGCTTTGCTTGTTGTCTATGTCTTTCCTTTCTTCTTTGTTTGTATATGCAACAACAACAAAGGCTGTAAATTTTGATGAATGATTCGAGCAAGTTGAATGATTTATAAGTATTATAAGTATTTTTCTAAATTGATGAATCAGAATGAGTAGGCGTATGAATACAACATATTTCGAATGTTGTGAGTTTGATGTCAACGTTGTACTCATACTCATTGCTACTTATACTTATAAATCAATGTTGTAGCGATTAATCAGAATAGTTGAATTTCAATTCTGTTGATTCACTTATACTCAAAATTACATGTCTGCTTATGAGTAGCGGAAAAAGGATTCATTGCTGATCTCTGATGCATACAAAATTGATCATTGCAAACCTGCAGTCTGGATTACAATCTAACTCTCGTACCACTTATTTATTAAGCCCCAACACTAAAGGATTATATAGGCTTTTATATAATCGAAAAAATTATTATCTTAATATAGCTATAAGTTAGTTTCATTTAAAAACCTCTTGACTCACACCACTTATGTTGTATGTATTAGTTTTATAAAAGAGCAGCGGTACCTACTTTTTAAAGAGGACTTCGAATGACAGATTTTTGAAAGCCTTTCCAAGGAAATTTTACTCATAGTTTTTGGGAGAATTGTGCTGAGAGGCTGACTATTTGTTGATACTTTATTTTATTGAAGATGTCCGACCTGAATCATGGCTTTACGTCTAATATGCTGACATTCTACTACCATTTAATCATATTTCATACATGAAATCATTATTAACTATTAATAATACAAGCATATGGTTTAAGTTAAGCCATTAAAATTTTTTTTATATTAAAATAGTTTAATTTAAACATTCAAAAATACACCCTGTATACTGTTGTGTTTAGGCAAAACTCTTTTTTTGCCTTATTTTCCTACCTGTTTTCAATGGAATTTTTTCTTTTTTTTTGTTGTCTTCTTTATTCTCTTCACAATACATTATTATGTTAATTTATTATACATTTTAATTTGTTCTAGACAGTTTTGCTTAGAAAAAATATGATGAAATAGCCTTTTCCTATATACCATTTCTGCTTGTCTACTTATCTTTTTATATCATCCCATTTCATGACTATCCTTTTAACTGTAATGCCTGGAAGGAATAATGTTCGTTAGTGTTAAGATGTGGTTTCTATGGTGAATAGAGTACATACAAGGACTATAAATATGTTGAAACTACAGCTAAAAGTGTTAAAGAATGTTCATAATTTATACCGGCAAAGGCTTTATAGACGAAATGAAATTTCATTAGAAAAATACCATAAATTAAGTAAAGAAAACAAGAGATGTAGAATATTTCTATAAAAATTTAAACATTTAAAATGAGAAAATTATTTATGATCTTCTGTTCAGGAAAATCTTACAAACGAGCAATAACAGTTACCGATCCACAGTGGCTCAAGATCTCAATCTAGCTGGAAAGAAGTAAATTTTTTATTTTTTAAAATTCAAATCATTTGTTTGGCAATTGTTAAATAACTATCCATAACTGTATATCAGGTTTTTTTTTTGTTTTTTCTTATTGGCTTTGCTATGATGTTTGAAAAATTATCAATTGCATGAATCTGTTGTTATAAGAGGTCAATCGATCTACAGTATCACAGTATCTATGAAAAGGTCGCCGTGGTCTAGTAGGTAGTGTGCTGGCTTATTAGACGTAAAAACAGGGATCTGAGACTCGATCCTCAGACATCAAATCGGCGATTTCTTCTCAGCAGATTTCTGGCAAAAACTCTGAGAGTAAATAAAATTGCCATGAAAAGTTTCTCAAAAATCTGACGTTCGGAGTTGACTTTAAACTGTAGGTATAAACATTAACACACCCAACATAAGTAGTGTGAGAAACTAAGTCAATAATCCTGACCGAAGGGTCGTTATAACCAATTATGTATGTATGTATGTAACTTTTAAATTGGTCTTCCGTGGATTCCCGTGAAATAAATTGTGCCCTTTGTGGATTGCTGAAATGAAAGGCAAGGAAAGGACAAATACTGCCATTAACTATTGTTTTTCTAAGAGTTAAGTTAAAGATGGATAAAAGCAAAAGGCTGAAAGAAATATTTTAAAGACTAAAAAAATTTGGTTAGATGGTCTACTTTGTCTTCCTTCCGAAAATGTATTCAAAAGGCTAGAGAATTTACAGATGCAACCGTCAACGTCAAATTTTGGCAGACCACGATCAGATTTTTCAGGTAAATCTGAAAAAGGGAAGCGTAGGGAAGTGTCTACATTAGTTGGTGAATTTTCACATGAGAAACCAGCTTTCTCCAACAATTAAAAAAACTAGAACCATATACAGATGAAGATGCATTGCGTCTATTGATCGACGAGAAATATCTAAAAGTAAGTTATATTACGATGCGTACTGTTGCTAAGATTCATAACGCTGATATATACCCATCATATCGCAAAATTTTTGAAGCTAAACAAAAGTACTCCAAAGGAATGGATGTAATAGCAGAAGTGTCTCTGCAGGATTTAGTTGATCACACTGCATATAGAATTAAATGAAATGAAAGTCTAATAAAAAGGCTGAGAATAATATTGAGAACTATGTCATCTGGTTAAGCAATTAATGTGGAAGCCTTCCGAAATTATGCGAAGAATACTAGCTTCGGTGTATCGTATACGTGGAATTAATGAATGGTACTATATGTCATCGAGTGTCCACAAAATTTTGATTCACGGCCCAGACATAATTCGAAATGCGTTACTTCCGATGGGAATGATGTCGGAGGAAGCGTTTTTGTCTCGAAACAAAGATTTCAGATTTTTTCCCGAACATCACACTTGAAAAACGTAACTAGAGAAAACAATGGAAGTTCTTTTCAAATATTAGTGGTGGTGGTGGTGGAAATTTAATAGTTACAAAGAATTTGATATTTTAAAAATTTTCATATTTACCTCTTCACCTACAATGGCACGCCCATTTATCTTCAACGCCTACTTTTGTTACAAATACTTAACTCTAAAATTTCATACTTCCAGCTGCTTCCGAAGAGATTATTATGACTTTTTACCAACCAGATTTGCCTCTTGAACTATTGTACGATCCCACCACTCATGTAGAAAAATAATGCAAACAACATAAGCGGTGTGAAAAGCTAAGTCGTAATCCACACAGATGCCACACCCTCACATCCTTGATAGAGTAAGTCAATGTCGTGAACGGAAGCAAAACCCTAAACTGAATAAGATAACTGAGAGATGAAACATTGGAACTCTTTAGCGGATGTAAGGCAATATGGATGAATAACAAAATGCAGAACATTTCTGAAGTCGCCGTAATGTAGTAGGTAGTCTCAACAGTTTTCCAAAAACTCCGGAAGTAAATAAAAAGTAAATGAAAAGTTTCTTAACTACCTGTCGCACAGAAGATATCTCTTCCACGCCCGATAGAAGCTTATGGTCATACAATCAACACCAATAAGTTTTGCACGAGTCCCCTAAATGAAGTCTGTAGTTCAATGGCAGTGAACCTTTGGAATTTGAACCGATATTTCGTGCCTAATCTATTCCATTTTATCATATTTACTTCCCCGTATCCGAAGATACACATGTGGGTTCAGTAGTTTTGCTACAGCATTCCGCATCCATATAATCAGAGAGACTTTGAATACGATCCCAGAAGACATTAGTTGAAAGGGCGTGAAAACCGGCCGACTAATAACAAGTATTGTTACATTATACTGATACTGAAAGCACTGAAATGGTCCTGTAGCCTCAGCAGATGTTTACACATAAAGTTACCGAGCGGAATCATACCATTTTGCCTTTGCTCTCTATCTTGGAAAATTTCCTAATATTTCCTCTGCCCCCAACAGAGCTGAGTCGCATCAGTCAAGATTGTGAATATAAATATCATCAACATGTGTTGGGGGTCGCCGTGGTCTAGTAAGTAGTGTGCTGGCTTTTTAGACATAAAGCCAGGGTTCGAGTCCCAGGTTAGACACCAAAATAAAATTTCTTCTCTTTCAATTCTTGAACAATTTCTCAAAAATCTGTCGTTCGGAGTCGACTTTAAACTGTAGCTCCCGCCACTTCTGTATAAAATTAACACACACAACATAAGTGGAACTGCGGGTTTCTTGGAAACGATTGCTGTAGACTGTCTAATGCTATACCTTAGCACTGGCCATTTTATAGTCACCAGTAGCAACTTGTTTCCTTACCGTTCGCATCTTCCCTCTTTCCACCTTTCCTAAACCTGCACAATGCACTGCATGAGTAGGGGTCATCCCCTGAGTGCAGGTTTAATAAAAAAGAAAAAAATAAAGTATACTTCAAAATTTCACTTCTATAGGGTGGATCATTTATAGGTTTAAATTTGAATAATCGGTTATTTCGAATCTTGCAATAATTATGTCATGTTAGGATCTCTTGGAATAGATGGGACGAAGAGAAACGGCATGATGAATGTCAATTTTGCCAAAAAAAAAAATCATCTTCATTGGGGCAACCATTACCTATCGCACAATGATGGTACACGGTCTTCATTGGTATTGATGTGAATGATGTTTGGTTCCAACACATTGATGATGGAAATTGCCGCCCATCTCATGCCGCAAACAATTTATTGCGTCAAACGTTTAATGGTCGTTTAATTAGCTGCCAAGAACCTACAATTTGACACAGTTGGACTATTTTCTGTGGGGCACTCTTAATGAAAATTGGTTCGCTAAATTCAAATTTTGCAATGCAATGGAATTTTTATAAAACAAAATGGTGGACTTTTGGCACGCCCTTATTTCTTAAAAAAGGTAGGAAGGTGTTTGAAAATATTTTAACATTAATTCTAGCAAAACTTTTGAAAATATTTTGAATGACAGACATAAAAGAGTATTTCTTTTAAAATCTCAATAAACAAGTTGCATAGTTGTCTTACCCCAATATTATTTGATAAAATGTTATTTAATAAAAATGTCATTATGCTGTTGGAAACATGAAGTATGGGTTTAAAAGTTTAATTTTAAAGAAACATTACTTTTTAGTTCTTTTATTTAAATCTACAATAAAATTTACATTCGTGGCATTCATGGTTTTTCGAAAACTGCATTTTCTTTTTTGTTTCATTTTCATCACTCAAGTCTTCATTTATAATACGGCTGGTAAGAGTAAAACTTTTTCCCCTGGGCCACATTTTTTATTAGCCATGAAATAATTTGCATATTCGAAATATGTGGCTGTAAAATGCCGCACATAAAAACGCAAAAACTTTCTTATAAAGAAATTAAAGTGGCAGTATAGTAGGTGGCGAAGGAGAAAAAAAAAAGTAAAAATGCCATAAAAATATTTGAAATATTCGTCGTCATTTGCATGCAATTTTATAGTCTCCTCCCTACTTAAAAAGTTTTTTTTTTATAGAATTTATTTTACTGAGATTTTATTTGGGCAAACCACCACTTTCAGTTGAAATAAATTTAAAATTAACGATTTTCTCTACTGAAGAAGATTTTCCATTTGTTTTTTTAATTAAATTTGATTTATACTTTGGCTATAAAAAGCATTCGTTCGAATTATTGTATTTTAAACAGATGATAATGTTAGAAAACCAATAAACAATTAAACTATAGGATCTTTTCTAAGTCCTTTCTGCTTTGATATTTAAGTAAATCAAAAGTGAAATTCTTCTTCAAATATCTGCCACATTTTTTCTGGTTGAAGTGTGCCAAGGGCTAATTGAACGATGACATTAAATTATGCTGCTTTTAAAGAGAAATATGTCTTATTCTTATTACACTACACATGGAGCGCAAGACAAGCCTACAAATAAAAATTCAGTAGCCATTTAACATAACCTACACATGAGATGACCCCGCCATCAAATAGCTTATATGGAATATGTCATATGACATGAACTTGTAGTGCACAATAGCGTCTCCTATGAAACACATATTTTGCTCATGGGACGAAAGACCGGAGTTCGAATCCCAGGTCAGACATCAAAGCGGTGACTTCCTCTCAGCAGATTTCTGGCAAAAAACTCTGAGAGTAAAAAATTGCCATGGAATTGACAAGTACACATCCTCTAACCTAACCTAACGTAACTCTGTAGCACATAGCGTCGTCCTAGTGAAATCACATATCGTTCGTATGCATATCATTAAATTCAGATCAAAAGAAATTCATAATCATTAACCCATAGCAATCGCACCTGAGAGTTCGCTTTGGTTTGGGCATCATCATTCCCAAAGAAATGTACGCTGATGACTCCGACAGCCGTAAATCAACATTAATATCGACGGTTTAGCGAATTAGGGGATGTCCACTCGGGGGATGACCCGTACTCATGCAGTGCATTGTGCAGGTTTTAGGAAAGGTGGAAAGAGGGAAGATGCGAACGGTAAGGAAACGAGTTGCTACTAGCGACTATAAAGTGGTCAGTGTTATATCCTCACTATTAGACAGTCTACAGCAATCGTTCCCAAGGAAGCCAACAGTTTCTCACACCACTTATGTTGTGTGTGTTAATTTTATATAAAAGCAAAGTTTTGTTGTTCATTCTAACAGAACTTTACTTCTATATAAAATTACCACCAAAAATCAAATATATAAAAAAAAAACAAAAACAACTTTACCTTATAATCTCAAGGTTATTTTACCAATTGATGGTGTAGCGATGTCGTAAAAACCCACAAAAATAAGGTTCCAAAATTGATGGTATGAAAAAAAACCAGTTCCACCAGATCGGGTCGTCTGGATCAAATGTTACCTTATACCAGTTCCAAGATCCGGTTCGATTGGACCAAATGTTACATCCGTGGACTGTATATAGGGGGGTAAGAACACACAAAAAAAAAAAGATGACGATGTTGCTCTAAGCACTTTTGCTTGTTGCTTAACTGGTGGACATTTTTCTCTTCTCCCTGTCCCACTCAAACTTCAAATTATGTATTTTTTTCTATTTTTTTCTCCTGTATCTTTCACAAATTTATTGATTTTAATTTATCTTATAGTACTTCTTTTACAAATGATCACAAGTATCACAATTAAAATTAATATAGCATATTAACATTATTTAAACAATTTTCACCAAATAATTGCATCCTTCTGGATGATACAAAAACGAATGATAATTAATTAAACAAATTAATAAAAACAAAACAAAAACGAATGTCAAAAAAATATATAAAGCTTTATTATATACGACAGCGCCCTCTGTTGTTAATTTCTCATCATTTAAACAATCCTGTTTATGTCGCCAAGGAAGGGAAGTTTGGACTATCAGACATAAACACTTATAAAGAAATTAAAGTGGCAGTATAGTAGGTGGCGAAGGCGAAAAAAAAAACCTAAAAAAAAAGTAAAAATGCCATAAAAATATTTGAAATATTCGTCGTCATTTGCATGCAATTTTATAGTCTCCTCCCTACTTAAAAATTTTTTTTTATAGAATTTATTTTACTGAGATTTTATTTGGGCAAACCACCACTTTCAGTTGAAAATAAATTTTAAAAATTAACGATTTTCTACTGAAAATATTTTCCATTTTTTTATTAAATTGATTTATACTTTGGCTTAAAAGCATTCGAATTATTGTATTTTAAAACAGAATGATAATGTTAAGAAAACCAATAAACAATTAAACTATAGGATCTTTTCTAAGTCCTATCTGCTTTGATATTTAAGTAAATCAAAGGAAATTCTCTTCAAATATTTCATGTACATCCTTTTCTGGTTGAAGTGTGCCAAGGGCTAATTGAACGATGACATTAAATTATGCTGCTTTTAAAGAGAAATATGTCTTATGGCTTATTTGCATACACATGAAGCTCAAGAAAATCCTACAATAAAAAATTTCGGTAGCCATTAGACATAACCTACACATGAGATGACCACGCCATCAAATCGCTTATATGGAATATGTAATATGACATGAACTGTGTAGCACATAGCGTCATCCTAGTGAAATCACATATTTTGGCTCAATGGGTGAAGAGGTGACGAAAAATCAGCCAAAGGTCATTGAAGAGCTAAGAAAGCACCTTAAAAGATATTCTAGTTTGGGTGCTGTTATAGCCGCGATGTAAGGTAAGTAACTATGCCATTATTGCAGACCTTTTTCTGAATTGAAGATTTGACTTTGTGGTTACTTATGGTTCCCACAAGATGGATCATGTGGAGCACAGCTCCCTTTATTCTAAAATTGTTAAATGAGTTTTTATATACTCTATGAAAAATTTGACTCAACTAAAGTAATCTTTGTGGGTATACATGAAGTCTCTTCCGTACAGAGGCAAACCAGTTATAGTTCCAGGACTGGGAGAGAATATTACAACTCTCAATGATAGCACATCGACGGAAATACTGGAAAATGTATGCCGAAATAGCATCGCCTACGGCATAAGCGTGGGAAATATTCACATCAGAGATCAGCAACGAGTATTCAAAACGATGAGTAGATTCAAATCATACTTATAATTTCTGATACTTATACGCGTTAATACTTATTTTAGTATGATACTCATACTACTCATACTCAAAGTTGGAACTACTCGTCGTATTCATATTTAACAATACGCATGATGTTATTGACTTCGACTCATCTCTACTTAACATTTACACGAATCACAAAATAAGTACGAACACTCTCGAGAAGATTGTGTATATGCTTTGCTTGTTGTCTATGTCTTTCCTTTATTCTTTGTTTGTATATGCAACGACAATTTTGAATCACTCGAATCACTTATAAGTATTATAAGTATTTTTCTAAATTTATGAATCAGAATGAGAAGGCGTATGAATCAAACATATTTCGAATGTTAGGAGTTTGATGTCAATGTCGTACTCATACTCATTGCTACTTATACCTATAAATCAATGTTGTAGCGAGTACGAATGAATCATAGAAGTTGAATTTCAATTCTGTTGATTCACTCATACTCAAATTTGCATGAGTGCTTATGAGTAGCGGCAAAAGGCTTCATTGCTGATCTCTGATACAGAGGCTAATCAGTTATAGTACCAGGACTGGGAGAGAATATGATGGCACATCGATGGAAATACTGTAAAATGTATGCCGAAATAGGATTACCTACGGCATAAGCGCGGGAAACATTCACATGAGGTAAAATAATATAAAATTTACCGTTTCAAGTAAATATTTTAAAACCCAAACCGTTAAAAAGGCACTGGTTTATCTAAATGATTTCTTTTTATAAAATTTACTCTCTAGCAATTGTATTTATGTTGCCCTTAAAAATTAATTCATTATTGAAATCAAAATCAGGTGTAATACAAACGCCTTTCACGTGGTTGCATTTGTTGGTTGTTATTTTGTGGCAATGTTACGTTTTTATTCGATTTTGTTGGCTTTTGGCCAATTTGTTTCAGTTTGTATTGGCAAAACTCAATACTGGTTTCTATTTCATTGGATGATTGTTGTTCAGTTGCTTAATATTGGTTTCTTTTTTTGTTTTTTTTGAGTAGTCAAGTGGTTTGTTCACATAGAAACTCTTTTTCAATTCAAATATTTTTCCAAAGTAACATAGTCCCTGAGTAAGTTTTAAACATTTTAGAAATTTGGTACGCTGTAAATTTAGGGGTAAAGTAAACTTTTAATATTGTGAACTGTCCAGTAAAGTGTTTACAGTCAACCCTCCTATAACGCAGTACTCTCAGAACGCGGTTTCCATATAACGCGGAGCTGAAATTGCTACAGCCTTCCTATAACGCGGTACTCTTATAGCGCGGTTTGCATTCAACTTTATCCCATGTATATGTATTCATATCCTATGAATGAATAGTAACTAGATATTGTAAGAGGGTTTAACATAAGTTTTATTTTCGACGCAAAAGCTCAGCCGAGATACAGTACCGTGCAAAACAATAACAGTTGGATTTTCAATTAAAAAAAAAAACAATGAATGAAGATGAACCAAGTGTGAGGATAAATATTAAAAAATTACATTATTTTACAAGTCTTTCTTAATTTTGTTGGAAATCAATCTTTTAGTTTAGTCTTCATTTCATTTTTTTATCAATCCTTATATGGACTCTTGAATTCAATAAAAATAATTTATAATTTATTTTGCCTTTTGCATTTCTTTGTCTCCATATAACGCGGTACGGATGATGTGACTCATACTAATTCTGTCTTTCTTAAAGCGCAATTTCCATAATGCGCTCTAGACGGTTTCCATAGAACGCACAACAAATTAGCCAAGTTTGTGCTTGATCTCCAAGTTTCTTATAGCGCGGCTTCAATATAACGTGGTACGCACTCACAGCGTTATAGGAGGGTTGACTGTACATGCCTAATGTTATAAACTCTCAGTGGATTGGACAAAAATTTATTGTGAATATTACAGAACATTTCATGTTCGAGTATTCTCTATTTAATTGTTCTTCAATTGTCGCTTACAACAATTTAGAATTGAAGACAGTACGGGAAGTACGGCTCACGCTGTTATCAGAGCTATATATGAACCCACGTCTGTAAACGAACACAAAAAATTAAAACAACGTGAATATAGAAGATAAAGGGTTTCGATCGATCTTTTTTTGAATGTGAATGGATTCGACTTAAATCACTATATTACAAATAGACCTCTTAGTAGGACAGTTATGGCCATCTTTCAATAGGCGAAAAGGATGGTACGTTGCCCGAACATGTTGTTGAATTCCATATCCATTAATGGGAATTTGGCAAAGCAGACTAAATGACAACTAATTTACCACAAAGTCTATTTTGAGGCTTCTCATTGGAGCAACGTCGCAATGTAACTCGTTTGCACAACGTGATAATGTAACCAAATCCCGAAAATCGTGTGTTCTTACATAGCAGCCGTCTTTTTGGCAGAGCACATCCGTTTATGGTCGGACAGCCAGTGCATCGCATACTGCATTGCAGCCAGACTAGCCGTATGTTGAACTTTCTGCATGGGCAGGTCTTTCCTGCTACTCAAAATTACATGCTATGCTGATAAATACGCGAGCAATCCTTGCGGATTAAATTATCTTTTCAGAAAAGAAGGGATAATTTAAAAAATCAGGACTTTTGGACACTTCTCCTCTTTGGAAGGCTTAGTTCCAACAGTACGTTCTTAATTATCTTCAGTGCTTCGACACACGAAGTTCTAGACTGTTGGAGCAAATTAGATTGCGTTCAGTTATTATTGCACTAAGATGTCACCGTAGCCTAGTAGGTATTGTGTTGGCTTATTAGACGTAAAGCTAGGGTTCGAGCCCCAGGCCAAACATCAAAACAAAAATACAAAAAGTATTTCTTCGGCGATTTCCTCTCAGCAGATTTCAGACAAAAACTCTGAAAGTAAATAAAAATTGCCATGAAAAATTTCTCAAAAAAAATCTGTTAATCGGAGTCGACTTTAAACCTTAGATCCCGCCTTTTATATATTAAAATTATCACACACAACATAAGGTGTGAGAAACTAGGTCAATAATTCTGACTTTAAATTTGTAATTAAACTAAGATTTCTGTTTTGATTTCAGCGTAAATGTTTTTGTACGGGTTAAAAACTTTAATCCCCAGAAATAAAACGTTTTCAAACATTTTTAGAATTTCAAATCAACATTTCTATCGAGAAACCAAAACTCTCAATTAAAATCGTTGAACTCGTATATAAAAACGAATCATTTCATAGCTGGCGGGGAAATGTTATGAAGTATAGAGAGGGAAAACGAAGTGGATATTGTGCAGTGGATCGAGTTATCGGGAAATGCATGTACTTTAACCTAAAATATTTGTATAGCTCTTTCAAAGTCTGAAGTCGCCGTAGGCAAGTTGCGAGTATCTCAGCTTACTAGACGTGAGGCTACGATTTAAAACCTAGACCAAACATGCTTAACAAAACGAAATAAGAAAAAATATGTCTTTGGCGACTTCTTCTCAGCAGATTTCTGGCAAAAACTCTGAGACTTAACAAAAATTGCCATGAAAAGTTTCTTTAAAATTTATCGTTCGGAATCGATTTTAAACTGTAGGTCCTGCCACACATGTCTAAAGTAAACACATACAAAATAAGTGGTGTCAAAGACTAGATCGTAAGCCTGACTGAAGTTTTGTAATAAGCAGTGATATATGTATTTCAGAGATCAGCAATGAATCGTTTTTCCGCTACTCATAAGCACTCATGCAATTTTGGGTTTGAATGAATCAACAGAATTTGAAATTCAACTTCTCTGATTCATTCGTACTGGCTAAGACAATGATTTATAAGCATAATTAGCAATGAGTATAAGTACAACGTTGACATCAAACTCACAACATTCGAAATATGCTTGATTCATACACCTACTCATTATGATTCATCAATTTAGAAAAATACTTATAATACTTATAAGTCATTCGAGTAGCTCGAATCATTCATTAAAATTTACAGACTTTGTTGTTGTTGCAAACAAGGAAGAAAGGAAAGACAAAGACAACAAGGAAAACATACTCACAATCTTCTTGTGAGCATAGTAGTATTCGTACTCGAATCATACTTATTTTGTGCTTCGTGTAAATCTTAAGTAGAGAGGAGTCGAAGTCAATAACATCATGCGTATTTTTAGTTATGAATACGGCGAGTAGTTTCAACTTTGAGTATGAGTAGTATGAGTATGATATCAAAATAAGTATGAATGCGTATTAGTGTCTGAAATTATAATTATGACTCGAATCTAGTCATCGTTTTGAATACTCGTTGCTTATCTGTGGTGTATATGTTTATGTTTTCAAAGTTCTTTTTATAAAATAAAAGACAACGAAATTATCTTTCAGATGGCATTATTATGTCTTAAAATAAATAATTTTGAATATTGATAGTAGTAAGGAATGCAAAATGAATTTGGCTTAGAAGTTTACATATCAAATAATTTGTTCCTCTGTATGTATACGAGATTATTCTCACCATAATAGGCTCCAGTACAAATGTCGGTAACCCTTACTGCTTCCTGGTGGTGTACAATCATTTAAAAGTTATTAACTAAAGAGAGCACGTACTTTATAGATATTGATTGGATAATATCCCTCTGAGTTTAATTAATTACGTGTTCTGGATGTCATTATAATAAAATTGTACGTGAATAAAGCAACTGATTTATTATTTAATGAACTAATTAATGCCGTGTATTAAGTATTTAATTAACTGTTAACCATTGATTTCCGAAGTGAGAAATGTATTTATGAAATATGCTGCCCGACATATGGATCTGTTAATTGAAACTTTATTTGGCTTAGAATGAAAAGAAGTTTAACTTAAACAAAACTTTTCAGATAGCTATTTTAAAGACAGATACATTGAACAAGTAAACTAAACCTTTTCAAAAATATTAAACGAAAGAAAGAAAAAACTATAACCCGAGTAGTCCTTTTATTCTCTTCCTTTTTTTTTGGATGCGAATTAGATGGTTAAATTGATTATAATAACAATGATAGCAACATACATATGATGTTCTAATAATGTTGCTAACAAAATTGATTGATTTTCTGTTTCATTGATTTCAATCAAACATTTTAGGGGTTATCAACTATGTAACTGGGCTAAATGTTAACGTCCTAAAAATGTTGAATCAGCAAAATTGACTTACAAACTATGTGAGTTTTGTGAAAAAGCATAACAATTCGAACAGCAAAAAATTATTAGCATTTAACAAGGATAGAATTTTATAATCGTGTGAAAATTTTAACATAATAAAGGTTTTAGAAGGAAGAAAATTATGATCTCAAACCGTAATCTCTTGCTCTCCACTGCTTTTAGTTTTTAAGATATTACTTAATAGCAAGCAAGTTATTCCCTATATAAAACTGGTGGCATAAGGTAATCGAATCTAACTTTACAGTATCATTTTCAGAAATCAATTCCTTATTCAAATATTCAATAGTCCAAATAGAGACTAAGAGAACATTCCTTAGCCAAACCAATATTAAAGCTGAGCTAGATTCAAAACGACAGACTTTTGAGAAATTTTTTTATTGTAATTTTATTAACTCTTATAGTTTTTGCCAGAAATCTACTAGGGGGCTTCACGTCAAATAAGCCTACATACTTCCTAATAGAATGCAGCGACTTCATGTCATCATCACTTTTGCTTTATTAATAACGTAAACTTGACTCTCTTGGCCTCCGTTTTGTCAAAAAAAAAACTTTCTGATTGTAAGGGAGTATGATCGTGGTGTTCTCCTAGCCGTGCGCCCCTAGTTCCTTTTGATGCTTTCGTCTGTCCCAGTGCAGTTTTGAAACGACTGCCGCTGGCTCTTCTGCCCCGCTTCGCCATTCCTGTTGCTACTAATGTTTCACATATGCCGGTCCAAATTGCCCCTCTCCCTTGCTGTTTTCATCCCCATCATCCCGTCATTGTCACCCTTGCCGTCACCGCCGCTGCCAAGCCTGCTGCGTTGTTACGTGTCTTTTTGTCTTGTTCGTTTTGTTCACTCCTGGTGTCACACCATGTGGCCAAAGCCTCGTCCGTGAGGGCGCTGTTCAATGTCAATACTGTAAGTGTTGTTCTTTATGTTGATGTATATTTATTGTTGTTGCTGTGGGTCACCAGTGCCGAACTGTTTGGAGTTCAAATGGTAGTAATCGATTTGATGACGTGGTCTGATCGGAAATTTAATTCTGGTACCACGGGAGCCAGGAGCCCTTGGAACCTTGGTTCCAGCCTGACTGTTGGTGTGGCCCCTTTTGGGAGCATCGTAGTGGCTGTGGTTTGGACCCAAATCGCGGAAAGAGTTTTAATGGGCTCGGTGTGGAGTTGCTTTTTTTTTCAACCGCGTGCCTTGACCCAAAAGCCAGAAGGAGTTTTAGAAAGGCTCTGCTCCCAACCAAGGGGGAATTCGTGTCCAAAAATATGACTTCGAAACAGTCTGTTGTAACAGTCTATTGCAACAGTCTGTAGCATTTTGGGCGTTGGAAGCATTGTATTTCACCCTGTACGACGAGCACCGTAGGATTAGGTCCATGCGGATAGGGATCCACGTAAAACCCATCGTCGTTGTATGGGAGTGTGGTCTTTGGTACATTGTTATGGATCAATGGAGGAAAATCTAGTTGATAATTGGATTACACAACGTCGTACACTGCTGGGAAATTATTAAATTATTAGAGTCGCAGCCGATTGGATCGCGAAGGTGTTAATTTTAATCACGGTAAGGTATTCAAAATTATTGATTCATTGGATACCCGTCGCAATGTGGTTTGTGTTTTACTGTTCTATTGTTACTACAACAGAGTTTGCTTGAGCGAAATAAGAAGACTTGTTCCCGAGAATTATGTATTTGTACGCAACACTCATCTGTCTTGCAAAGCATTTCCGTTTGTTGTCGATTGGCCTGTGGATCACACACTGTCTTATAGACAAAATTCGTTCTTTACCCGGACTATGATATGTGGAACTCCCTTTCTGCAGAGCTCTTTCCTAACACTTATGATGTAAAGAGATTCAAATCTAGTGTTCACAAATACTGCTTCCTTCTTCCCATAACATATTTTCAAAGTTACAAACCAAAAAACCATGCATAGCATGAGTAGAGGCCATTACCTGAGTGTTTGTAGTAGATAAACGACCATGGAAAACTGTGCATAACCAAATTGATAATTAGAATTTGGAAACACAGAGTCATGTGAGATTCTGATGAAAACCGAAAACTTACTTACGCACGCATTCCCTCCCCTGGGCCAGCGTATATTATTTCGGATGTTGAGACCTCAGATGAGATATGAAAATATACGTTCGAGGATCTACTTAAAGCGACCATGACAGTCTAGCGTAGTTTGTACAGCTATCACCTACTTTATGTAGCCCTTTAATTTTTATTTTTTTATTCAAATCAGCTTAGATTTGTTTGGCCGACAAAGCCATCACAGGCTGCACGAAAGTAGCTCGGCCGTATTTTGGCCCATTCCCGGCGAAGCGCCATCTTGAGATGATCAACACTTTGGTATTTTTTAGTGAGAACTTTACTCTCCAAAATACTCCAGGTGCAAAAGTCCAACGGATTGAGATCCGCAAATTTTCGTGGCCATTGTGCGGTAGAAATGAAGCGATTTAAGCCATTCTTGGTTGACGCGTTCTGAGTGCGGTGGTGCTGAGTCCTGTTAGAATGTCCATGGTCTGCGGCCGAAATGATTGTCTGCCCAGGGCTTCAATACTGTCTTTAAGATATTTTCCCGATAATATTCGGCATTTATTTTGACCCCACGGTCGATGAATACGAGTGAGGAGCGACCATCGGCCGTTACGGTGGCTCACACCATTAACATCGGCGTCGCTTGAGTTCTGATGGCCAATCGCAGGTGTAAATTTTCAGCTAAATTCTTTGGCAAGTAAATCCGATCATTTTGTTTGTTCACAAACTGCTCAATTTGGAATGGCTTCTCATCGGAGAAAACCAAATTCGGTAACTGGCCACTTTGGTGCAAGCGAAGTAACTCCTTGGTTCTTTCCAGTCTTAGGTTTTTTTTTTGTCCATCGGTGAGCTCGTTCACTTTTTGGAACTTCAATGGCTTTAGTCCAAGCTCATTTTTCAATATGTGTTGCATCCGTTCTCGAGATATGTTCAGCTCACGAGCAATTTTTCTACCATGGCGGTGTGGATTTCGATCAAGTCTGGTCTTCACTTTTCGAATCATTTCTGGTGTTGTTACCGTTTTTATTTTCGTCCGCTGTTTGAACGTATCACGGTAACGAGCTATGGTACGAGAAACAAAAGATTTATTCACAAATAAATGCAGGAGGGCTCTAACGATAGCCACCTGTGGTTTTCCCGCGAAATACAAAGCGATCACCCTATCACGCTTGAATTCCATCACGAATAACTTTTTTTCTAAATGCAATAGATCAAAATGCTTTTGTAAGCTTGTAAATAATAAAATAAACTGTCACTGGAATAAATCTGTCAGCTGTCAGAAGAGCGATTTACAAATGATAACAACCTGAAGTTGGTTGCAATTCATAACAGCCACCCTCTAAGCATGGTCAGCAATTTTTTGCTTACTTAGTTATAATTCGTTTACATACATCTATATTAAAGAATGGGCGATGGCCACAAATCTAATATGAACCAGATTATATCTGTTCTGGGAGTTGAATTTGAGGATTTTTAGTGCTATCTTATAGTATATATTTGTATACAAATTTCTATTCACTCAGACTAAGACAAAGGAGTTAGCTCTTATACATTTTAAGAGAAAGGAAAGACGGAAAGAAAAAGTTATATTTTTGTCTTTGAATGCAAGAAAAACTAAACATGAATAGAAAAAACATTAAAAGTCTAAATATAGTTCATATCTAATGTTACGTATACATTTTCTATTAAATTTTATGAATTAATAAACAGGGTTACCCATAAAATGGAAACAGGTCAGCTTGCATAAAGACCCTTTAAACTCTTTTGAATATTTTTGTCAATCTTGAATCTTGAAAATGTTTTTCAAATTCGAACGGCCTAGTTATCACCCACAAAAAGGAAAATATGATCTCAATAAGAATTTTTGTAACATTTCCTTACCTTAGGCGGTTGTTTGTGTGAAGTGTGCGAACTCAAAATGAATTCTTAATGCTTTAAGCATATTTACGCCTGGATACGTGAAATTTTGTAAAGTGCCACAAGAGAATCTGTTTCACAAGTTATCCTTGTTCAAATGATTTTTGTATGGATGCCTATTTAAAAGCGGATGTTAATAAAAGATTATTAATGTTTGATTATATTTGTGGTTAAAACAGCAACAGACATTTTACAAATTGTATGAAACAGAAAAAACAGAAAGAATAGTTGCTTTATTATGCCATATTCTAGCAGTTAATGTTTCGCTATGTATTCCACAAGATATCTGTTCTCTTTCAAAGCCACTTTGATTATTCATTGCTACAGCATTCTCGAACATATAATTTAAAAATCTTCTAAAAACAATTCTACTCAGTTTCATTTTATTTCTGTAATTTCGCTGGAGATTAGTAAACCACATGTTTTTTACAGAGTTCTCTGGTAAAAACCATATTCGGCAAGGCCAATGTAAGGAGTGCGCACAAAAAAAAACTGGACTTACACTTTTCGTTATAGAAATAAAACTAAGTGGCGGATTTTTTTCGTTTTATATTTCAATTGAAGTAAATAATATTTGAATTCTTTTGTGTAAAAAATTTTTTTCTGAGCATCCAACTTTTTAAGCCGCTTTTCTTCCATAGATGTTATGATGTTTTAGAGAAATACGTATTATTTTACTTGCTGTGTTTTGGTCGGCGAATCCTTTTTTTCTTCCACTTCCACGCTTTTTTTCAATACTCAAAGACTCCTTATATTATTTTATTCTTACCTTAGAAAATGTTTTTTGATTAACAATCGGTTTTTGTAAGCGGCGCGGTTTTTCATTAAAAATTTCAATTATTTTTTTACGATATTTTTGTTGGGTACGCATTTTCAAAAAACTATTTTTGCTATTGCAATGACATTTAGCACGTGGATTTTGAAATAGATGACTAACAAAAACAATGTAACGGTATTAATTTTTTCCAATTATGATAAAAGTTATAAGTTAAAAAGTAGACCCATTTTTGTTTGTGCGCACTCCTTAGATGACAGAAACCCAGCATCATGCCGGTGTGTCAAAAACCAACATTGGGTCTTGCGCGCATTAAAATCAACCCTACGCGACCTCACTCAAAGTTTGTTATCAGGTTACCTGTGAGTGCGTCATTCATGTTCGACCTCCTTGCCCCAATCTCCAAAAGGCTCGGATGAGAATTGGTTATGATGCTCGTTGGAACGATAACATTTTTCGAATATCGAAGGAAGCATTCAAGTGCCTTAGTTTTTAAAAACGGTGTAGGAAATACTTCACTCCATCCGACCTTTTTACTATTTATAGGACCTTTATCCGAACTCGGATGGAGTACAACTCTCATGTAAGGGCCGGTGCTTTAAAGTCTATTTAGAAGCTTCTCGACCGCGTACAGGAGAGGGCGAAGGTACTTATAATGACAGTAGGGTATCCAACTCTATTGATTCGTTGCAGCATCGTCGCAATGTGGCGTGTGTTTCATTGTTCTATCGGTACTATAATGGAAGTTCTTCTCGAGAGATAAGGGGCTTGGTTCCCGATAATCACATATTTTTACGTGGTACTTGTACTTCTCGCAAAGCACATCCTTTTGTAGTTGATTGTCCAGTGAACCGCATCATGCATTACAAGGAAAATTCATTTTTTGCTCGCACTGCTCGCTGCGGACGTTTTTCCCTCGCTGCGGACGTTTTTCCCGTCAATTACGGTATTGTTAAATTTAAATCAAAAAATATCTATTCAAAGATTATGCCAGATAACTGTACTTCTTTATTGTCAATGAATTTGTTTACATAGTCTCCGTCATTAGCAGCAAAAATGAAGTCTGCTTAAAGTTTAAAGCGTACGTTACTTTGTTCTTAAGAGGCAATTCTAGTAGTAGCAGACCAAGATCAATTGTCTTAAGAAATATCTGCCGGTCTTGACGTCTCTTGTGAATTGAATATTCCATTCCTTAATTGAATATTAATAATACAGAGCAGATTCGTTATACATCAACAAGTGTCTGGAGACTTCAGGTTGCTTGTTTGGTCAATTTCTCAGTTGTGTGTGCAATGCTCTACAAGTAGCACATCCACTACGATCTTCGCTATAGTGAATGGACCCTGTTAGCAACCGATAGGTAACAGTTCGAGTTGAAAATAATTTCTGCATCTTTTGGAACAACGAGCTGTACGAGCGCATCAATTACATGAACGTTGTGCAGCATAATAACATCCAACCGTTAGCTGCCTCCGCCAAGTCTTTCGGATGGAAGCGTCTGTTCCTGAGAGATGCGTATTTAATACGTAGATTAGAGGAAGCCGGTGGATGTCAAGTAAGCAGTGCTAAGGCTTATTATACATGAGACCTTGGTTCAAACCACAGATTAGACATCTTTAACAAAACGATATATAAAAAAATATTTCTTTGGCGAGTTCCTTTCAGCAGATTTCTAGTAAAAACTCTGTGAGTAAAAAAAAACACTGCCATGCAAAAGTTGCTCAAAAATCTGCCGTTCGGAATCGATTTTCAATTGTAGGTCCCTCCACTCCTGCATAAAATTAACACACACAACATAAGTAGTGTGAGAAGCTAGGTGATAATTCTGACTAAAGGGTTGTAAGGACCAATTATATATGTATGTAGGATAAATCGGCATTTCGGGCAATCTTGTCTATATTGGTAGCACAAAATTGATATGGCCAACTTACAACTTTGCTCCATTTCCTGTGTGTGGAGTTTAAAAAAAAAAAAATTTATTTTATACTAGTTGAGGTTAAAATCGGCATTTATGAGTAGAATGTCACCGCTGCTTGTTTCTTTAGTTGCACGTTCTTGAAGGCTTTAGACGAGTCGTTTTCACGTGATATTATCTTAACTGAATGTAATTCTATCCGAATTAAAGCTTGCCTACCTTTCTTAGTAGGTGGAGAATTTATCCAGGAAGCTCACTTAGAAATATTAGCGACTAACATTACTTGCAATTACCATAATTCTCGTACAATGCATTTATAAAAATTGATAGGTTATTGACAGCTGCCCAGCACTATTTACAACTGGATGACTCTTCTGACATCAATTAGTAATATTTTCGGAAAAGGTTAGTGTCTTTATTTAAAGTTTTTTTTTTCATATTAATTCTGGAAAACCTTTGTGAACATAAAATGTCAGGATTTGAACTGCTTTGCGACCAATATTGCCTTTAAGATGTGAAAACTAACTTTTTATGTCTCATATGCTCTTATCTTATCTTCATGTTCCTGTTTTTAGGCCATTAAAATATATTTCCCTTACATTAAAGACTTTATTAAGTTTTTTGTTTTTTTTTATTTACAATACTTTCATAATTATTTTTCACTTAATCAACATTGAAGTTTTTCGATTTTCCTCAATATAAAATCTTTACATACCATTGAACAGTCAATATAACGAATAAACCAAAAAAATTAAACAGAAAAACTTTGCATGAGAAAAGTTCAATACAAAGAGAAAAGTTTCGAGATGCAAATATTTAATATTGCAACACTCAATCGGTTTTATAAAACAGAAAGAAAAACAATTAAATTTGCAACTGAAATTCAAACATTTAAAGCACTGCAATCGGTTAAACTCAAAGGGCTGGAATACGTATTATAAGGAGATAAAACAGGCAATGAAAATAAGTTTTTTTCAAATAATGAAAAAAGAAGAAAACAGTAAGAAAAATGAGGCCAAGTGAAATCTGTTCAATTTGCTTCAAATTTATTTAACTTTGCTTTGCTACATACAATTGGAAATAGTGTAGAAAACAAGTGTGAATTAATTTTTGTGCCATTATTGTGATGAGAACTATAGTTTGGGATAGGTATAATTTGTTAGCAGGTATTCTCAATAAAGTTAATAAAAAATAGTCACTGCGATCATACAGGGTGGCTGATATATAATGCAACAAAGTAAAGCGCTATATTTTTTTAATTTTTTTTTTTTTTAATTTTATTTTTCAAAAGCAAAAAATGTTGGAAATAACATCAAATTTTAGAATCAGTTTAGATTTGTTCGAATTGGCCACCTATGGTACGAACTACTATTTTGAAACAGCCGACAAAGCCATCACAGCCTGCAGGAAAGTGGCTCTGCGGTGTTTTGGCCCATTCCCGACGAAGTGCCGTCTTGAGATGATCGACACTTTGGTATTTTTTAGTGAGAACCTTAGTCTCCAAAATGGCCCAGGCGCAAAAGTCCAACGGATTGAGATCTGAAGATTTTGGTGGCCATTGTGTGGTAGAAATGAAGCGAGGAATTTCCTTATTAAGCCATTCTTGGTTGACGCGAGCTGCGTGCGATGGTGCCGAGTCCTGTTGGGATTTCCATGGTCTGCGACCGAAATGTTTGTCTGCCCAGGGCTTCAATACTGTCTTTAAGACATTTTCCCGATAATAATCGGCATTTATTTCGACCCCACGGGCGCTGTATACGAGCGGGGAGAGACCATCGGTCTTTACGGCGACACTCACTATTACCACCTGTGCCGCTTGAGTTCTAGTTGCCAAACGCAAGTGTAAATTTCCAGCTGATCTCATTGGCAAGTCAACCCCATTATTTTGTTTGTTCACAAACTGCTCAATTTGGAATGGCTTCTCATCGGAGAAAACTAAATTCGGTAACTGGCCACTTTCGCGCAAGCGAAGTAACAACTTCGCTCTTTCCAGCCCAACTTTTTTTGTCCATCGGGGAGCTCTTGCACTTTTTGGAACTTCAATGGCTTTAGTCCAAGCTCATTTTTCAATATATGTTGCATCCGTTCTCGTGATATGTTTACCTCACGTGCAATTTTTCTACCACTGCTGCTTGGATTTCCATCAAATATGACCTTCACTTTTCGGTTCATTTTTGATGTTGTTACCGGTTTTTTTTCATTCACTTTTTGGACGCGATGTAACACTGCCAGTATCACGGTAACGAGAAATGGTACGAGAAACAAAAGATTTATTCACATTTAAATGCTGGAGGGCACTAACGATAGCCAACTGTGGTGGCTAGTGTGGCTTGAACTCCATCACGCATAACTTTTTTCTGAATGCAATAGACCAAAATGCTTTTGTAAGCTTGTAAATAATAAAATTACCTGTCACTGGACTAAATCTGTCAGCTGTCAGACGAGCGGTTTACAAATGATAAAAACCTGAAGTTGGTTGCAATCATATCAGCCACCCTGTAGAGTTCATCGTTCTGCTGTCAATCTTTATATGGTAGCAGAAAGCTTGCTGTTCATTGAAAACTTCCCTCAGTTGTGTTATCCAGTGTAAGTAAACTATTGGTTAAAATCCTATAAAAATCATTGTCGATGTAAAATCGATAACTGTCTGCTTACTATGTAGTATATTTACTTTTGAAAATGATTTCGAATCTAAATGAAGTTACGAACAAACTCACTGAATTAAATAAATAGCCACTGTAAGTATGTAATGTACATTAAGAAAAAACTTTTATTGTAATAGAAAACTTATTATTGTTGAATTTTGCGGTATGTTGTCAAATTAATATTTATTATCAAATATTTGGCAGCCAAGCCATGCCAACACTAATTCGATCTGGGGAATGTGAAATTGAATATGAAACATGTTTAGCATTTGAATATGAATTTAAATTTGAGTGCATTTTTTATTGAATGATACTTCAAAACTTTTGAATAGCAACTGACATGAGATGCTACAGTAAATAGTATTATTACAGGAACGCCAAACGATTTGGTTTTTCCGGAATTTACAAAGGGCAGTGGACCGTATAGTCCAAAGGGTACTAAGTAGAAAGAAAACAAAATTTGGTAAGCCTGTTTATATCTCCATACTTTCTTTGAAAAGTTGAAGCAGTACTAAATTTTAGTTACTCTGAGCTATATTCCGTTCTACTCCTTCGTTTACGACTAAGTGGCATATTAAGTGCCACAGTAGTTGGGAACCAGAAATGGTTTTAAAATGATATGGGAAATTTGTCTTCCAATAGTATAGGCATCAGTTATTTTATAATTTTGAAGTCTCATTCGCTTCCGTGGCAGTTAAAGACGTCTACGAGCTAAAGATGCGTCCTGGAAAACTGACCAATATTGATGGCCTGCAAAGCACATTCAGCAAAATGGTCTTCGTTAGTAGGCCTTCATACATACACATAAGTCATAACAACCCTTCAGTCAATATTAAGACCTGGTCGATTCCAAATGACAAATTTTTTGTAACTTTTTCCTTGAAATTTTATTTACTCACAAAGTTTTTGCCAAAGGCAGTCAACGAAGAAATATTTTTTCATATTTTCGTTTTCTCGTGTGACGGGGTTCGAACCGTAACATAACATGTAATAAGCGAAAACAATAGCTAGTAGACTACGGCAGCCTAGGCCTTAAACTGCAGGTCACAGCCTCACTATATATTTGACAACTCGCTTCTGTGAGCTTGAACCGCAGTTGGTATGGCACTATCTCTGGACTTTAAATCAGCTAGGGAGGCAAAATAAAGTTTTCGTACATCATTTTCTTGATAGAACTCTGTAGACTAAGGGTTCACTAATTTTGAGTGGAAGACATTCATGCATCTTTGCAGAAAATTCATAGGCATATGCCCGAAGCCGGGCAGGGAACTAGAATTGTTGATATTAAGCAGCATCCTAAATTTCGATAGAGCAACAGGATTGTAGCTTATATTAAAAGGAAACCTTATAAAACTCTTCACCAGAGTAACCAGAGCACAATAACCTGCAAAGACCAGCACTGAAGTGGGCTAACCAATTAAGGTATAAGAGCCTAAAACATTTAAGAAAGTCTATGAATTGCTTTTGAATAATCTGGCTGTTATCATGGTTTCATAATCTTGGCTGATAGCATGAATTCACTGAGAGCAGAGGATAACGTTTCTAGTACGCAAGAGTAAACACTTGAAATAATGAATGATTTCGTGGTAATTATAGTTCAGCGATTAATAACAACATTTGTGGAAGATTGTATATTCCCATCAATCAATTCTGCAGAAACTGTAACTACTTTGTTGATATTTGATGCAGCGATTAATCGTTAGATGGCACAGGACTTACAAAACTGTTTTTGTTTGCGTGGTTCAACTCTACAATTTTCTGCCTTTCTACACATTTCTTTTTCGTGGCAATATTATCGATGTTATTGAAGTCGCCGTAATCTAGTAGGTACTGTCTTGGCTTGTTAGATGTAAGACCACGAATCAAACTACAAAACAAAGTATATAAAATAATTCATCGGGAACTTTCACTCAGCACATTTCTAGCAAAACACTCTGAGAACTCAGTAAAATTGCCATGAAAAGTTTCCAAAAATCTGTCGTTCGGAGTCGACTTTAAACTCTAGGTTCTATCACTCATATATGAAATTAACGCACACAACATAAGTGAAGTGATATAAATGGTAACAGAAGCTAAGTTGTAATGATCAATAATGGGTATTAGGGCTAATTTTTAAAATTCCGGGATTCGGGTTTTTGTTATCCCCATCCCAAAATCCCGGGATGTTTCGGGATAATTCGGGATTCTAAAATCCCGAAAAATTATGGAGTACTCAAGGGGCAGAGTGGTATACCCATCTGGACAGACAGCCCTAAGTTAGGTGGATGTGCAGGTGCTGGGGTTTGCTGTAGGGAGCTCGGTCTTAAACTCCACCTCAGATTGAATGATGATTGCAACGTTTTTCAGGCGGAGATTTTAGCAATCTTGAAGGCTATTGAAGCTATAGCCGGTGGCCCAGCTTCGGATTCCGAATCTTACATAATATTTGTTGACAGTCAGGCTGCACTTAGAGCCATTGCGTCGGTACGGTGCAAATTACGGCTTGTTCGCGAGTACAAGGTATCGTTGAGGACTTTTGGACCAAAGCTATCTATGCTGGGTCACTCGAATCATTCATCAAAATTTACAGGCTTTGTTGTTGTTGCATATACAAACAATGAAGAAAGGAAAGACAAAGACGAGTACTTCCAACTTTGAGTATGAGTAGTATGAATATCATAAGAATCAGAAATTATAAGTATGATTTGAATCTACTTATCGTTTTGAATACTCGTTGCTAATCTCTGATGTACACCATAGAGCGAGATTAGCTTGGTACAGCCCAATTTAGACACTCTATGATGGTTGATTTGAGACTCTCAACGGTCCTTTTGCAGAGGTAAAGAGCTATTATAGATTTTCTAGCCCTATTAATAAAGTTATCCTAGCATGAGAGCTTGAATCAAAAATGATCCCCTGATATTTAACACTTTAAGTATCGGTAGGTCCATAGCATAGTTTGCCATTCCATTGCTTCCACCTCAGCCCGATTGAGGTAATATGTGATGGTTGGTCTGAGGCCCCAGCTCTTGCATATGGTCATTTGCAGGTGTAAGGAGGAATTTTTGCTATTCTAATCCTTCCATGCTAGCTGTAGATCCAAAATTACCCCCAGATATTCAATCCTTTTCAATTAGAAAAAATGAATCCTGAAATTGAACTCATAGAGAGAGTGTGTGGAAAACTGATACTCTTAAAACCACGTAGCTATAGGTCATCCACATCCGCACATACACCTTTAAAGTCAAATTACATTTTTTTCTTAAGGACTAATGCTAACTACGGGCCCTTTAAATTTAAAGTCAATGCTCTATTACAATCATTTGACATTTATTATGTATGCATGTGCATATGAAATTTGTGCATATTTGCGCAGAGTCTATAATTTGTTTGTTTTTGTGTTTACCACAGCAAAGCCATTTACATAGCATTACTACAACACAAAATGCTTATGCAACAACAATAAGCTTTAAGTGTTTTGCATATTAATTGGCACATGTTTGCCTGAATAGTAGTAGTAATACAGACATAAAATGTACGAATGAGAAACGTCAACCTAATGATCACTGCTATTCAAGTGTCATGTATGAAATTCACATGATATAGACAGAGGCATGTACATATAAGGGTGGCCCCGTTTGTATGGAGAAAAAATAAGGTATAGATCTACTCGAGTAAAATTAAAGTCTAATTCATTCTAAGACTACATTTTATAAAATTTTTGTCCTGGGCTCAATGTTTGGTGAGTTGGATCAAAGGATAAAAAGGTCCTTTTTTGAGGTCTTCATCAACCTTTTGAAAACGCCTCTTAAAGTCCTTTCATATGATATCAAATTTATATATAGTTCCTATGGGAGAAATATGAAAAGAAAATTCAAAAAACCTCAAAAAAGGACCTTTTCATCCTTTGATCCACCTCACCAAATTTTGACCCCAGGACAAAAATTTTATGAAATCTAGTCTTAGAATGAATCAGACTTTAATTTTAGTCGGGAACATTCACAACTTTTATTTTGCGGCCACCCTAATGTACATACTTCCATACACTGTTGTATTTTCTTAACGCATATAATTGCGCACACTTGTAATGACGGGTTGTATACCGGCAAGTATTTTTATTCGAATTTGTAAAGAGAAATCGAAATGAAGCCTAGCGAAGAAGCTTACAAATATGTTCAGTACTTGCGAAGGGAATGGCGACAAGGAATGAGTTACTTTCTTCTGCTGAACGACCTGAAATTAGTTCAACCACACTCCTAACACTGTTGCTTTTGGTTTTAGGGTAATAAAAATCTTGCTATCCCGTCTATCTATCTATCTTTATATCAGAGAGAAAGAGAGAGAGCAGTCAACGATATCAGAAAATATGAGCTCAGAAATCTCCATATCTTCATGACAAGAGCAAGGCACACATGACATATGAGGCGAAAGATAGTCTCTTCCACAGATACTGTGGAAGTTATTAGTTGAAATGCCAAGTCTTCCGGTATGCTTACCAGAAGTCCAATAGCTCGTAAGGCTAGCCATTGTGCGATAGATAGCCATACAATTTAAGAATAGTAATGAGTCCTCTACCAGCAGAGTCTATAATTCTTTTGTGTATAAAAATGTAAAAAAATTAATCACGTATAGCATCGAAAATGGACAACGTTTGGCTATCTTTAAATTTTATCATCAAATTCGTATTATATGAGAAATGGTTTTCGTATATTCGTTGTAATCTTTTAACGGACGTTGCAATCGTCCCATTGTCTAAATGTGAATGAACAAAATTTCCTAATTTGGTGTCAAGAGCTGTCCAAAGGCAATGCAAGAGCTGTTAATGCAGTCAGAAGAGCTGGTAGTATCTTTTTCGAAGTATAATGGGTCAATTTCGACCTCCGGGTACTGTGCTTGTCTTGACCGACAGGTGCACGTCCTCTAACATAACCTAACCATCTTTTTCGAATTGATTTATTCGCGCTTTCATAATGGTGCCACAATGAGATTATTTTCTATTTCTCTTTTTGGACGAGTCCGTTAGCACTTCGTCTCCATTACACTCTTCTTTATTGATTCATGAAGTCTCTCGTCATTAAAACACGGCATTTTTGAAATTCTACACTGTTGCTCTAAAATTGAAGTTCACGATTGGAATACGGCGTCGGGATTTATTTTTTAAAAACTAAATATACACATAATTGGTCATTACAACCCTTCAGTCAAGATTATAGACCTAGTTTCTCACACCACTTATGTTGTGTGTGTTAATTTTGTACACACAATAACTGCCCGAATGACAGATTTTTTCAGAAACTTCTCATGCCAATTTTATTTTATTTACTCTCAGAATGTTTGCCATAAATCTGCTGAGAGGAAATCGCCGAGTAAATACTTTTTGTATTTTGTTTTGATGTCTGGCCTGGGGCTCGATCCCTGGCTTTATGTCTAATAAGCCAACACACTATCTACTAGACTACGGCGACTTCCACGCGACGAATACCACACTGTCTGCTCTAAAATCGAAGTTTAGGAGCGGAATACGGCGTCGGCATTTATTCTTTAAAAACTGAATGGGAGACATTAATTTTTCGCTTCCAATAAATGTTTCCATCAATTCAGGTAAATTACTGTGAGTGATGATTTATATTAAGTAGCTGCTGACTAGTAGGATTTCACTGCCGTAGTTTAGTAGGTAGTGTATTGACTTATTAGAAGTGGGCAGACGGTTCAAACCCCAGGTCAGGTCTCCAACAAAACGAAATATAAAAAAATATTTCTTGACGACATTCTCTCAGCAGACTGCTGCCAGAAACTCTGAGAGCAAATGTAATTGTCATGAAAAGATTCTCTAAAATCTTTTGGAGTCGACATTAAACTGTAGGTCCGAGCCACTCCCGTAAGAGATTAACACTCACAACACGATTGGTGCGAGAAGCTTGGTCGAAAAGCTGCTTGAAGGATTGAAATCTTAATTTTTTAACACGACTACATTACTACATCCTCCTCCATGCAAGTAAAAATTCGTCGCTTATTTTTATCTTCTCTGTACATCCTATGATTCCCGCCTCAGTTCGTCGTTGGCTGTAGTTTATGTTGTTTTTGCAATGCTTTTTTTTATTTCATATCAGTGGCACTTGGGTTTTACACAAATAATCAGCCGTAAATATTATTGTGTTTCTCTTTCCCAAGAAATGATAAAATATTCGAGACGTTTGGTCGAGAGCATAAGAAATACTCAGACAAATGCTTTCAGGGTATTTACAACTGCATACTCATATATGCCGTAGTAGATAAACAAAGCCGTGTAGAATATCAATACAATAACATTTTCGTATGTAATTTCATCCTGATATCCTTTAAGCAATGCAATGTTAATATTCTATGGTAGACATTTTCGTAATGATATCATATCACTTCCTATGATATGTTATAAATTCTTCTCACATGATATACATTCATATGCCAACATATAAGCCAGCATAAAATAAAAGAGTTAATTGAGAGTAAGAAACCCACTGTTTGTCATTTAAATTAAAAACTTAATTAGTACAAAGAAGATCATAAAAAACAATTACAACCTAGCTTCTTACACCATTTATGTTGTGTGCTTTAATTGCAAACATTACAGAGATCAGCAACGAGTATTCAAAACGATAAGTAGATTCGGGTCATACTTACAATTTTTTATACTTATACGCATTCATACTTACTTTAATATCATACTCATACTACTCATTTTCAAAGTTGGAAGTACTCGTCGTACTCATACTTAACAATACGCATGATGTTGTTGACTTCGACTTGGCTCTACTTAACATTTACGCGAAGTACAAAATAAGTATGATTCGCATACGAGCACTGCAATACCCGCAAGTAGATTGTGTATATGCCAGCTTGTTGTCTTTGTCTTTCCTTTCTTCTTTGTTTGTATATGCAACAACAACAAAGGCTGTAAATTTTGATAAATGATTCGAGCCAGTCGAATGATTTATAAGTATTATAAGTATTTTTCTAAATTTATGAATCAGAATGAATAGGAGTATGAATCAAATATATTTGGAATGTTGTGAGTTTGATGCCAACATTGTATTCATACTCATTGCTACTTATACTTATAAATCAATGTTGTAGCGAGTACGAATGAATCAGAGTAATTGAATTTCAATTCTGTTGATACAGTCATACTCAAAATTGCATAAGTACTTATGAGTAGCGGAAAAACAATTCATTGCCGATCTCTGATACATAAATCGCGGGACCTACAGTTTAAAGTCAATTTCATGGCAATATTTTTTTAAATCTCCGAGTTTTTGCCAGAAATCTGCTGATATACAACTCGTTGAAGAAATATTTTTACATATTTCGTTTTGAGGGAGACCTAACCTGGGGTTTAAACCGTCTCCCCGCTTCTAATAGACCAATACACTGCCTACTAGACTACGGCAATGAAATTCGCAGGAAATTAGCGAACTACGTTAGATTAGGTTAGGAGGTGGATCCCCGCGAAAGAAGAGGTACCACTAAGACCAGCATTAGGGCTCATTGTTATACCCAAATTCCACCTGGCGATCAACCATTCCCTAGAGAAAACCATCCCGAGTTCAAAATAAATTTTGCTATTGCAGCTATCTTAATATTTGACAGCTCGATCCGCGATGTCTGAAAATTAGGAGTAAAAACCTCACTTTCTTTATAAAAAGAGAGAGCAGAAAAATAAGGTGAAAGAAAATCGCTTCCTCCTCCTCAGATACACAGCTGCTGCAGAAGTTATTAGCTGGGATGTTGAGTCTTTCGGCAAGCCTATCAGAAGGACAATAGTCTGTAAGGATCGGTATGGTGCGATGGATGGTCACAAAAGTCAATCAGTGCTCTTCCGGTTCATACGTGCCCAGTAGAGTCTGGCAATATTTCACGTTCCTGCAGCCAACAAAATTGAGCATCATCAAAGCACAAGTTTACAATGTCCAATTTGACCTAAGCAAAGTCGGAGACTGCTAGCTCCATACCGTTACAATGAGTTATTGATCCACAATGAAGAAATACTATATTTTTCTTACATTGTTGTGTAACTCATTCATATTTAAACTGTAAATACAAACACCTTTATTTACAATTTCAAATTTATTCGATACCATCTGTCAGGTTTATTTCTTTACCGTTTTGCAAATAAGCACTTGAGTCTCATTTATTTACATGAAATCCATTCCCTTTATTGTCCTCTTTCGGAATATCTGTCGAATAGATGATAGCAGTGAAAAAATCTTTTTTATTTTTAGTTTTTTACTTTAAATGTTGCTGAATGTAAGGAATTTTATTGTTGTCATGCATAACATCATCTGGCTTGCGAGATATGTTGAAGAATTTGGGATTTTACGTATTTTTGGACACCAAACATATGATTTTAATGCTACTTCCGACCATCTTTAGGTGGAGAAATTGATTGCAGGCACAGTAGAGTAATTATTAAACAATAACGAGGACAATATTTTAGAACATTATGGTGAAAGATTAGCATTACAACAGCAAGAAATAACATATGCCATGACAAGCTGTGCAGTACTTGCGCTGACCTGCTTCTTCGTTTGTTTGGCGGAATTCGATCGATACAAGGAGTGCGCTTACCTGAAGCTATCACTTCAACTTACTTACCTACCTAACCGTAAACTAGTAAATATGACATTACACGCTGGCTGATATATATTGCAACCAACTTCAGTTTGTTGTCGTTTGTATATCGCTCATCTGACAAATTTATTCCAGTGGCAGTTCATTTTATTCTTTACAAGCTAACAAAAGCATTTTCATCCATTGCATTCAGAACAAAAGTTATTCGTGATGGAAAACAAGCGTGATAGGGTGATCGCTTTATATTTGACTGGAAAACCACAGGCGGCTATCGTTAGAGCCATCCAATATTTAAATGTGAATAAATCTTTTGTTTCTCGTTACCGTGATACTGGCAGTGTTACATCGCGTCCAGAGAGTGGACGAAAAAAAAAACGATAACAACACCAGAAATGATCCGAAAAGTGAAGGCCAGATTTGATCGAAATCCACGCCGCAGTGGTAGAAAAATTGCTCGTGAGCTGAACATATCGCGAGAACGAATGCAACACATATTAAAAAATGAGCTTAGACTAAAGCCATTGAAGTTCCAAAAAGTGCAAGATCTTACCGATGGACAACAAAAAGTTAGACTGGAAAGACCCAAGGAGTTATTTCGCTTGCACGAAAGTGGCCAGTTACAGAATTTGGTTTTCTCCAATGAGAAGCCATTTCAAATTGAGCAGTTTGTGAACAGACAAAATGATCGGATTTACTTGCCAAAGAGGTCAGCAGAAAATTTACACATGCGATTGGCCACCATCAAACGCCGCCGATGGTAATGGTGTGGGCTGCCATAACAGCCGATGGTAGCTCTCCGCTCGTATGCATCGACCGTGGGGTCAAACTTAATGCCGAATATTATCGTAAAAATGTCTTAAAGATAGTATTGAAGTCCTGGGACAGGACTCAGCACCACTACACTCAGCACACGTCAACGAAGAATGGCTGAAAAAGAAGGTTCTTCGCTTCATTTCTACCGCACAATGACCACCTAAATCTCCGGATCTCAATCCGTTGGACTTTTATGCCTGGGACATTTTGGAGAGTAAGGTTCTCACTAAAAAATACCAAAATATTGACCATCTCAACATGGCGCTTCGCCAGGAATGGGCCATAATACCGCAGAGCCACGTTCGTGCAGCCTGTGATGGCTTTGTCGGCCTTTTGAAGGCTATAATTCGTATTAAGGGTGGGCCAATTCGAACAAATCTAAACTGATTCTAATATTTGAAGTTATTTCCAACATTTTTTGCTTTTTAACAATAAAATAAAAAAATTAAAGGAATATAGCGCTTTAAGCACTCTTATGTAGAAGGTGACCTGACATATGATCTACATTGTCACAATTCAGTCCATCAAATATTAAATAGTTACACGGCATTTTTGACCGTACGTCTCTGTAACGTTATAAAGTGTTATCTTAAAATGGGTCGCTGAGCAATGTGGGTAATGTGGTAATATCAAAAAATTTTCGATTCTATGGACGCCACGACCTTTGGATAAAACGAATCCGAATCGTCCAATTTTCTTTCCAACACTCTGATGCATAAATAAGTTTAAATTTGTCATGTCATGGCTTGGCTTATGTATAGTTTTAGTCCAAGTCCTTAAATCACTAGTGCATGGCTCATATTCACTCATTCGCAAACTCGTGCGAATTAAAAAAATCTCACAAGAAAAATTTTGACCCCCACAATCCCAGTTCATATCAAGTTTACGTAAAAAGATCACACCCTTAAAACGATCGTGCAGAATATTGAATGTGGAAGGCATTGTGTGGCACATAGCACTTGTCCTATTTGTTGTTCGTGACTAGATCATTCAATTTAGACCAAAAGAATTTGGTAATTATCCATTTATGTGGCCACCCTTGACAGTGAGGGCCTCACAATGAATGAAATTGAGAAGCAAAAGTTGAGTTCTTCGGAATGTTTTAGACATTCTTGGATCGCATGTTAATTGATATTCTCTCAAAGTCGGGAATATCAGAAGAAATAGGCTTTGTCAGTCCAGATGATTTTGTGAAAACAAATTGCAAAGTGCTACAAAGCGAAGCGAAAGTCATATGGTCATACCATGATGATACGGCAAAGCAGACAAACAATTACAAATATTTTGACAAATGTAGCTTCCTAAGATGACTAGGTTCAAAATTCCCGGAATTAAAAGTCACGATAGAATCTTAAAATTAAAATAGCGGTTAAAATGTATTGAAAATAAAAAAATGCTTAGATATGTTTGTAAATATTTTTTTTTTGTCTCTCTGAGACCATTTCCTTTTTCCTCAAAAAAGATAAAACTTATGAAAAGTTAAAAGGTGCCTTATTTTTGAACCCATCTCGTATATTTTGTGTGTGTGTGTTTTTTTGTATGTTCTATGCTTATATTAAATGCGGTTAATGCAACAACATATGGTTACATCTCATATTTATAAAACAGAGTTCCCAAGGAAAAACGTATGTACTCCCAGTAAAATTTACAAATTTTGTATGTGACGTCTGACATTTTCGGTTGTTATTTCATGCATTTCTAATATTTTTTCTTTTTTTTTTTTGTTGCAAAGTTGCAAAGAGATACTGTTCTTTATGTGCTTGTGTTGCAATGTGCATGAGTTATTTGCAGATCTAGTCTGGAATAACAAGTGGAACAATTTTTATCGGGATACTACTTCTTCCTTTATCACCCAAAAAATATACAGTCACGAAGCAGCAACAATTTCTTCTGTTTATTGTCACATGCATAAAACATTTGCTAGACGTTGCACTATGTTTTGTTGCAAGAGAAACTGAAAATTATAAATTTGTTAATTTGCAGGCGCTTCTTAAATGTTGTGATGTAAAGTCTAATATTTGTAATACAGGTGAAGGCTACAAAATTCGAAAAATGGACCAATGACGGGTTTTTGGAAATTTTTAACTGAACCATTTTGAAGAATTAATTGGTAAAAGGACGCAATGACTATGGAATCGATGAATAAGTTATTGATTAACGAATCTATTACAACTTCGTTGGTGATTGCCTTCAGTAAGCTTTAGGGTCTTTAACTGGAAAATTGCTTTAATTTTAATTAAAAAGTGGTTTCATAAGCTGTTGACATTCACATATGGTAGTGTTGGAGGTCTTTGACCACTGTATTCAAGACCCTAGTACTCAGAAACCCCACACGTTACCTTACAGATGATGGATGGAAGGGTTTGTAATGGCCAATTATGTATGTATGTAAGACAGATATGTGTATTTATGAGTTAAATAGAGACTGGCTTCATTCCCAAGTAATTCATCATCTGCATCAGAAAGCAATCCTTTCGTATAAGAGGAATCGTTGAAATGGATTCTCAATGTTAGTTTAGGTTAGAGTGGTAGTTTAGGTTTTTGAAGTCGCCGTGGTCTAGCAGGTAGTATGTTGGCTTACTAGACGAAAGGCCCGATTTCGAATCCCAGATCAGACATCAAAAAACAAAATATGAAAATATTTTCTTCGGCAACTTCCTCTCAGCAGATTTCTGGCAAAAACGCTGAGAGTAAAAATTGTCATGAAAAGGTTCTCAGGAACAAAAACTCCGTCGTTCGGAAACGACTTTAAACTGTAGGTTCCACCACTTATGTATAAAATTCACGCACACATGTATGAGAAGCTAGGACGTTGTACAATGGGCCAATTCGACCTCCGGGTACTGTACTTGTCATAGTTGAGAAGTACACGTACTCTAACCTAACGTAACCTAAAGTGGTAGCTTTGATACCAAAACTCACTTCAGCATGTATTGCGGTCCGTTGTGACAGTCAGCAGTCTCCGTACTGACCAAATTCCTAACGAACTCATCGAAAAAGATGGTAAGCGCAAGGGTCTGCAAACTGTCAGAGACTGTCAAACATAATTTTAACTTTTGCGCCGCGTTTATTTATTACGAAAATTGCATTTGTCAATGTAGAAATTTAGTCAAAAAGCTAAATTAAATGTAAAAGACGAGAAGACCCTATAATTCTTTATACATAGGCTATTAGAATTTTGTAGGTTTTTTATTATAATAATTAATTGTAGTTTTCGAGCAGTTTTCGAACGTTCTCATCAGAGCCGCTTAGCAGTCAAACGGTTCAATTAATTCCTTAGTCTGTTTTGTGTGTAATACTCTTTATGCTATGATTTCTTCTATTTCACAACCCCTACTCCCCTCTACTATCTTTATTAGCTAAGTCTATAATAAACTTTGGATGTATTCTCCCATGTAATGTGGCGTCTTGATTCTGTACTGTATTGCTTTTTAACGGACTAACTATAAAAACTGCCTACAAGCAATTCCTTGTGTATGATTTTTATTTTTATTTCACTTTTTGGAAGGGAATAGAAATAGAATTTAGAAAATTGAAGCAGTAATATGGACTCATGTTATGCTCTACCAAAATAAAATATTTGAAATGAAAATCTGTTTTGAAATTGCGTTATAAGGACTATAAAAGAGTCATATTTCGTATAAAAATTATATTCCTATTCGCTCTCACCCAGCTTGCATTTTTCGCTTCTAATTTCATGCACAGCAATTGCCAATAAAATGCAATAAATCTTTGAACGTATGGAAAAAAAAAATTCATGTCGCATAATAAAAAACTCAAGAAACTCTGTAGAATACGAGTATTTAGATACAAATAAATATAACCCAGTGTACATACAAGGATGATGGTGTTTGTGTGTGTAAATGTATACTCGCCTAAAGACTCAATGAAAAGCAGCCAGATTTTTTTTTTTTTTTACCAACTCCTTCTTTACGTGATTTTTTATGATCTAAATTTTTTCTTCCAATTGTCCTTTGGACATAAAAAGCTAAAGCGAAAGTTTTTTTTTTTTGTTTAGTTACATAGAGAGTCGAAAACAGAGGCGTTTAAATATTTAGCACAATGAACAATTTTAGTCAGAGTTTTTACCAAAAAATATTCTTTCTTTCATATTTCGTTGTTGTTCAATATAATTAAGCTCAGGTTTGAACCATGGACTCTTGGCTAATAAGCCAACATACTTTGTACTAGACTACAGCGACTTACGTTCCATTTTAGCATTGAAAAATTTAAAAACGGCATCCAACAGTTCTGAATATAAATTGAAAATATAAACTGAAAATTCGTTTAGCCTCTTACAGGATGAAAACCAGGGATTGTTTGCCATTGGACATTCCTCTCTTTTAAAAGTAATATCATTTTGTGGTGTACGGATGGGTCGAAAAGAGCTGGAGTTTTAATTAATTTAGTGGTGGCCTATCTTCGGATTCGGTATCTTACATTATCTTCGTTGACAGTCAGGCTGCCCTGTCATGGCTTCGGTCTGATGGAAATCACGGCTCGTTCGCGAATACAAAGAGTCCTTGAGGAGTTTTGAACCAGACCATATCTGTCTATGCTGGGTTCCGGGTCATAGTGGAATAGTAGGCGATGAGACGGCGGATGCCCTCGCTAAGTTAGAGGTTCGCTTTCAGGGGGCAATTTGATAGTTTATCGGTTTGCCACCCCTATGGCCTCATCGAAGGAAGAGCAGAGGCGTTGGGGAAACGGATCGGGTTGTTCTATTACTAGACGTCTATGGCCTGCTGTGGACAACGACGATGGGTTTTACTTAGGTGCCTGTCCGCGAGGACCTAATCCCACGTCTACCAATGCCCCCCAAAGGCAACAGGCTGTTACACCTGAGTACCAATTCGAAGCCATGTATTTGGACATAACTTCCCCCTTTGTTAGGAGCGGAGCCTATCTAAAACTCCTTCGGATCTTTGGGTCACGGCACTCGGTTGAAAAAACGCAACTCCACACCGAGCACATTAACTTGACTCTTCCCGCGATTTGGGTCCAAGACCTGCTGTGAGTAAGAGTAACAGTTTGGCTGCTGCTTCGTAAAGACCATCTTAAGGTTGGTTATCGATTTTATCACGGAACACTGCGAGATTAGGTTGCTGACGGGGATCTGGAACAGATCCCAGCCGGACTATTGGCTTTTGGTAGGTTGGGGTTGGGAACCCTTTAAGAGCTTGAGTTCTGTGTCGAGAGCCTAAATCAAGGTTCTCCACAGATTCATTAACACCTTGGTCTGGCTGAGGGTGCTAGGGCTTCATAAGTGTAGGCGCGCTCTCAACTTCTTTTGTTTTGTGTCTGTTTCTTTCTGTGTAATTCCTCCGAATCCCATTCTCCCTTCCCTTACCTACATTCCTTCCTTTCATCCTATATCCTTTATTTTCTTCCTTACTTCGACCTTCGGGTACTGTATTTGTCTTAACCGTCCTCTAACCTAACCTAATCAAATGAAATATTCCTATCCCCTGAAGGAACTCAAGAGGACCTCTCAAAGATTGCCATCAAAAGATGTGGTCAATTCAACTTACACAAACAGTAGCATGAACGGGACACAGCAATGCTATATGACAGTCAGACTGCCTTCTGAGTGTAAGAAACTGAATCAGGCAGGAAAGGAGAATAGTGAATTCGTGTGTAAGTACATGAGCTTGCTACGAGATTGTCCAGGACCATTCTGCAAAGTGAGAAAAGATGATGAAAACAAATACTTGGAGTCTATAAGGGATTAACTCATACCAGGAGGTAACAGTTGGATATGATCAGAGGAGACGTTATAGGAATATCGTATACATATATGCTCTCCTATGACTTCTTAGCTGTCCAGAGTATTATAGACACTAGAAGGATTGGTTAATATCTGCGAAATATCTTCCGAAATATTACTGATGCTGTATGTTTCGAAAACTTTTGGGTTTGCAAAACTTATTCAGTAATTCGTTGAATCTTATTTGCTTCAAAAATGATTATAAACGTACTACCCTATAACTGCTACAATAGTCAACATCACTGTTTAAATTTTATGTGTTTTTCTTTTCCATATCATTGCTATTGTATTGCGATTTGAAGATGTTGTGTAACATTTAAACGGCTGCCAAAATATTTTAAGATTGTATATGTATGTGCCTGTACTTGAATTCGTGCGAGTACTTAGACAGTATCTGTTAGGATTACATCCGGTCAAAAAGATTTCTGTCGCCATTAGGGTAAATACGGTCAGTAGTAAGAGTTTTGTGGCTTTTAAAATGATTAAAACACATACACACAGTCACCCCAGTTGTGTAGATACTGTGTTTCTAGTGCAAATGTGTTTGTCAATTTCTCAACTATTCCATTTTAGAATTACGAAACAATTATAATTTTTTTTATTTATTAGGCAAACAAAAGGCATATAGAATTGAAACTGAAAGATTTAAGATGAAAAATATTACAAGGAATTTAAATTTTTTCTTTTTATTTTGTTGGAGTATGTGGGAGGTAAAAAAAATTATAAAAATATTTTTTATTATATTATGCTCTGGAAAATGAACAAAAAAAAAAAACATTGATCTAGGATAAAGTTGGATCGATAAAATCGAGGCTTTTGTAACGAAATATGATTTGTTGGAATTCTATACACTTTGTCTAACGAACCCTCAACTTTCCCCATCACGTCAAAAAAAAAATGGTTTGCTGAGTTCACAAAAATGGATTTAATTTCAGTTTAGAAAGAAGAATTGTTCCCTAAGCTCCGAATTCGAAGAATAAAGCGGATAAGGGAGCATTTCATACTCCAATTTGTGAATTTTATTCTCAAATTATCTGTGCTGTCAAGTTCAAACTTTATTCTGAAGTTTGTTCGGTTTTTTAAAAGGAGCCAACTGACCTACCAAGAACAATTGATATTTTATAGCAACTTCAGAATAAATTTTCTATTCTTTCAGATATGCAATCTTCATTCAGATTTGATTTTTGGTAGTCCGCAATAGTTTGTTTCATCAGCAACTTGTGAACATTGTCCTCTTTACTCCTCAAACAACTACATACAACTGCATAAGTACGCAATATTTCCTGAGTATTGGTTTGAAAAAAATTATGTAGAGATCTTAGATTCCAAGTCATTTACTAAATGATTGTCAAGCTAATATGAATTCGATGACTCAATGAATTCAAATAATTTTCAAAATTTCATTGGTTATTGTCTTTGCTAGAACAAATAAAACAGTGCCCTCTTTTATCAAATATTTTTATTGTTTCAAGACGACATTTAAGTTGTTGCAATGGTGTTGGATAAGTTCATAAAATAAACAACAGATGGCGTTAAAAATGCTTTTTTTTTGTAATTAATTCTAAAGGTAATCCACTAGAAAGCATAATATTATGTTCACGTATGCAAATTTATTGCGTAAATCGCAATTAACGCCAATATTGATCTCACTATTTCATATAAAATCTTAATTAATTATTGCTCAATTAAATGTTAATTGTTATAATATTTAGTAAAACTTTAAATATAGCACTGTCATAAGTCTGTTTACTGAGCATACTGTAAGTAACCGAACACTATTTGAGTTGTCAAATATCAACAACGGGAAATAAAACAAAAACAATGTTGTTGAAACAACCAGCTGTTTTGTTTACCAGCTGTCAAATGAATATTGAGTAAGTTGAATATTGCGTATATTTATTATACCTGAACGGTTAAAATATTGTACCCAATTAACCGTATATTGACTCAATTAAATTGCATACGTGAACATAGTATAAGACAATAACAATTTGTTCCAAATTATGTCTGTTTAAAGTATCATATTAGCATGTTACTTTAATTCATAAAAGAAACAATAGATGGCGTTAAAACCTTCAATTAAATTAAATCTGGGCAGAGCCACTGTTCAATTTCTCTCTTCTTTCTGTAAGTATAGGATTACGTTTGAATTGTGTGACTTTTTTGTAAATTCCACTCTATAGTAGCTGTTACAATATTGAAATTTGTTTTGTGGAGAAATTGGCCTATCCAACTCCATTTACATAATGGAATATCCATGGAGGTTCTAAACCACAAGGTGTGCTTGAAGGAGATTGCCATGTGTCAGTAGTTGGCAGCGTTCTATTATGCATACATAATTGGTTATTACAACCGAATTACAACCTCACTTCTAACACTAGTTATTGTGTGTGTCAATTAAATACTTGAGGGGCGAGGCGTAAAGTTGCAAGCCGACTCCGAACGATGAATTTTTGAGAAGTTTTACATGATAAATTTTAATCGTAGAGATTTTCAATGCATCCGCTGAGAGGAAGTCGCCAAAGGAATATTTTTTCATATTTCGATTTTATTTGGATGTTTGATCTAATGTTTGAACCATGGCCTCACGTCTTTCAAGCCAAGATCTACTAAAGTACGGGGAGACTTCCAGAACCTTCTATTGATCTGTGAAACAAGAAGAGGCTACTCATTGGTAAGAAGTTGACGCCAGCTTTTAGGTTTGGAATATCTAATCCATCCATAAAAAAACACATTCATGGTTATGAAAACTCATTTATACGCCACACTTATGTTCCAATATTTTATTCTCTTAAAAGTTTTCAATCAACATTATGCCGATATATGTGAGTAAATTCTGTAATGTTTGCATTTGGCTTCTATCAAATGTCACATTTCAAAGGAGTTTTCAAAATGAATGCAGTATTAGCGCATCATCGACTTCAAATAAAAGTTTAAAACGTTTGCATTTGATTTTAATATCGTCTTTATAGAGCTCTTCTCTTTTGGAATAAATAACGTTTATTTATATGGAAATCATACAAAAAAAGATTGTTTTTTTAACTGTAAATGGCGTATTTGTCCATGGAAAAATTTATATCTTGAAAATTGGCAAACCTATCGAAAAAGCATTCAAATAAAATCAAATTTTTTTTTTTAAGATTACATATGTGACCAAATAACCTAGATTTCAGCAGATTAAGGACAGTAATGACAAAGAGTGAGATCGTTACATATGTACATACATAAATGGTTATTACAAGCTGTGGAGCGACTTTTTCATATCACTTATGGAGTTTGTGTTTATACATAAGTGGCTGCGAATGACAGATTATTTTTTGTAAAACTTTTCATGACAATTTTTTATTTCCGCTCAGAGTTTTTAGCAAAAATCTGCGGAGAGGTTTGTGGAGATGTCTGAACTAAAACGGCGACTCACTTTTAGATGATCTTTTCAGAGATAGTCAGTCCACACTAGGAATGCCAATCGGAAAATCCCGAAAACCTGAGATTTTCGGGACTTACAAAATCCTGAATCCCGGGATTTTTAAAAACTTGTCCCAGGATTTTTCGAGATTTTCGGGATTGGGAATTCATATGCATTTTGACCCTACGAAATGACCTGAAAAAAATTCTTTATCACTTGCCTTCGATAATAGCATTTTAGATGAGGAAAAACCCTACTTCCAGTGATAGTGATAAAAAATTATATGAAGGCAGAGAAGAATCCAAAAGGCTTATAAAACGAATTAAGAGGGTAATTGATTTAGATACCCAACTGTCCAAAGGAATAGATTTATTTACATCGGAAGATGGTAGAGGTGAATATTTACAAGCTGCTTACAGCTATCTTGGAACTATTTAACCAACAAACGTTGATTGCGAGAAGTGTTTTTCAGCGGCAGGGAATGCTGACAACAAAATTCGTTCAGATCACATGTTAGATGTTTTAATCTTTTTGTTGGAATCCAAATAATTTTCTGAAAACTAATGCATTTCCATATGTATGAATAATTTTTATTTTTATTAATTTATGCTTCTTTGTTACATTTTGCCTTGCTGTTTTTATATTTTACTTTTAATGAAATATAATTCTGATATACATAATTGGAATGCAAATGATTTTGTGAACAAAATATTTTTATTATTAAGAGAAAATCGCGATTTTCCCGTGATTTTTCGGGATTTTTGGATCCTGAATAATACCGAAATATCCCGGGATTTCAGGATCGGGATTTACAAAATCCCAAATTCCGGGATTTTTAAAAATCGATCCCGTTTGGCATCCCTAGTCCACACATATTGGAAAAACTAGCCAGTTATCTAATCCTTCACTAAATTAAATGTTGCAATTGGAAACCCCCGTTTAAGCGTATGTTCTATTGTGTTCGAAGTATTTTTTGCATGTAATGAGTCTGAGATATTTAGTCTTGCAAAGTTTATGTTTCACTGGTGGTGTATGCTTGAAAGCGTTACAGCAGAAATAAGTTTTCTGAAGACAAATAAAAATAAATTTTTATGGTGTGACACTAAAACCCATTCTACATAATTTTTTTAAGAAAGGCCTCGACCTACTGGAGTAATAATATTTATGGTATTGCAATGGCGGGTGTGATACTTATTTCATATTCTAATAATTAGTGATCGTACTCCTGATGGCTGTGGTTAAAAGTTTGGTCTTCACATCCATAACTATAGTGCCGTAAACTCAACTTAGAAAATAAATTTTCAAGTGGGAAACTTTTAATAAAAATTCTAAATCATTTTCAAACATTATATTCTTCTTAACCCAGATAAGCCCATTGCCTGATCATGATAATTTTAAAATTTATATTTATTTTTATAATATTCAATAATTTAACAACTAAATAATGCGATCACATAATTTTCCACGTGGTATTGATGAGTACTGAGTATGTCAAGATACAAACGGTCAAGATAAACGTAACATATCATGTAAAGAATTATGCACTGGTGTACTATATATAGGTCATTGGACATATCTGGGTTAATTGTTCTAACAGCTCAACTTCATTTCTATGTCCTGAACAACTCAATGATTGAATTCTTTTCAAGACCTGTTTAAAAATCATCTCACAAACTAGGGAATGCATAAATAACGGCATAAAATTTGAGATTCAGATAAACTTTTTAATATGTATTCTGGTCATAACGGAAATAATATCACTTCTTGCAAAGGACATACAAAATCAACACTTACACTCTTACACATACACACACGGTTTTGCTCACTTTGTGTCTCCATTGTAAGTAAATACATTCATGAATATCCTTTTTTTAATAAAATTTTCTAAAAGTTTTTTACGTCTAAGGGCCATTATTACAACTTCTTGTTAAATAAAGGAGGATTTTAACCGAATGGATAAATTGTTTTTCATTATTATAAGTGGACTAATTAATACCCAATATGCTTCACTACCATCCCAATCGAAATTAAATACATAATAATTAAAAAATTTATTTCCTTTAGTAATTAATTACTAAAATTTAATAGATAATTTTTTCTTAAATAAATAATTCTTATTCTAATGCCTTGGGATACATAATATTTTTTGTTTTTCCCTCTGGTGCGTATACATATAAATCTGTGGGTTTTCCTACTCACGAACATGTGAGAAACATGAATTTTTTAGATTAAGTCCACAAACTTGAAAGGACTGACTTTAAGCCTTATTAATCGTCATTGCAAATGCTAGGTGAATAGGAAATTTCAGGCATCTCCGATGTGGTCATAGGAACACGTGGCAGCAATACATTAGTCCCCTTAAACTTTCCAGTTATAATGTTCGCCTCGATTTTGTTTTTACTGTCAGTCGAGTGTCTTTACAAAAGATCATAGGGGATCAATATTTCTAAGTAAAATAATGGGAAAACCTTTTCTTTAACTGCAAGTCATGTGGTGGAAAGCCTTGTAAATCTAATTTAAAAAATCGATTGGATAATTGACAACATCCTCAATTTTGAAAATGTGTCGATCGATTAATAAGTTCTTAGATTCACATCGATCTTGTTGAGAATATTGCTGTTGATGGAATTAACGTTAATTTTTTTTTCAAAGCTAGTAAAACACGTTCAGATAACCATTGGATATTTTTAAAATTTTGCGTGATATTAGGAAATACACGAATTATTAATTCTTCTTTTGATTGCGCCATTCTGCAAAAGTCTGATGGAAATTTTTGTATACTTTATTATAGGATCCATTGGAATTCTTCCATTTCCTAAATCAAGCAATTGTTTGGAAAAAGTTAAAGCTGAAGCATCACGTTGCAACTGAAAACACATATTAGAAGTTAATTTTAGAATGTGAACATGTCGCCAAAGGTATGATGATTTTAGACATGCATTTAGCTCATCAGCTGGCTTTGATCGCAAAAAATGGGGGTCTGCTGTTACAGTTTTTCAGACATTAAATGGGAGGTGCCACACCCACTATTGCTAGTTCTCCCATTTTGATCCCAAATATTTATATTGAAACTGTAGTTACTTGTACAAAATTTGAGGTATCTTGCTGTTATGTTTTTCCAATATACCCATTTTATTATCTTACAATATTAAAATAAAAAGTAGCCTATAAATCCTTTCAGACATACAGGAAGATACTGTGAAAATTTCAAGAAAATCGGTTCTGCCGTTTAGTCGTCCATAACGTTCAAACATATATTTATACAAACAAACAAACACACATTCATTTTACATATTGTTACGAAAGTGGAAATGGTGTTGTTAAAATGATAAACAAAAGCTCGAAAAACAAAACAGCGCACTGTTCATGTGATCAATGAATGAGTAAAAAAAATATAGCAACAAAAATAAAGCGCTTGTTTACATGATCGATAAATAAACAAAAATAAAGGATAAAAGGCCTAAATAACCAACAACAAAATGAAGGGAACAAAGAAGTAAACAAGAAACAACAATGTGCAGTATAAAAAAGCGGATAGAGAAATAACCCGACAACAACTGATCTCCCTGCTCGAATGTAAACAAGAAACAACAAAAATGAACATAAGTTGTTTACATTTTTAGAATGTTCCCGAAGGACGTCATCATCATTCAAGAGCATTCATCACACTGATGATCCAGTGATATAAAAGGCGAGCTAATGCGAGCAAGAGATGATTCAGAGTTTGAGTTGAATCAGTCGTGTGTGCTGACGGCACGTTGTATTCGGAGTTTGTATTAAGCTAGTCGTGTATAACGACGTTACGTTGGTTGAAGTGATAAATCATTCGGTTGTGTGCAGACAAGTTGCGTCTGAAGGCAGCAGTTGTTAGTGCAGCAGATAATAAAAAATTCATTAAAATTAAACACAAATTTATTTTTACTTTATTTGCAATCTACGAACTCGTATTATTAACGTTTTTAAAAGGTAAAAACGTAACAATATATATCGGTAATATGGTAGAAGTAAACGTTAAGTAAAAGGGAGGATTATCCTACCGGTAACTTTTAAAGTAAAGTTTATGTTTGAACCTAACTTATTATATATTTTTCTCAGTATGGCAACTTCAAATATAAACAAAATGAGTATAAACCATAAAAGACGAAGCCCCTTGATACTACTGCCTTTAAAAAAAACTTCTTTATTTGAGCAGTGTTGTCAACATTGCTCCCTAATTGCCATATTTTTTTAAAAAGCATACTTTATTTTATCTGTAAGTTGTACCTTTAACTAAAGGGAACTGTAAAGTTACCTTTAACTAATTCTAAGTTTAACGGGAAGCTGTAATAATGACCCTAAATATGATATGTATGTATGTGTGAATACATGCCACCTTTCTCATTTACATACCCAACATATGAAAAAACAAATACGAAGACAATAAAATGATTCTTTAGAACTGTCATTGAATACAAGTAAGGAACGTAATGAGCCAAAAATTTCAAGTTGAAAATTTTATTGTCCTTTATTTGTTTGTATTTGTAATATTTATGTATGTGTGTGTGTGAGTGTGTATTTATTAGTTTGCTTTTTCTCTTTGATTATATTGAAAATAAAGGACTCCTTTCATGTATATTTTATTATTGTGAATCCTACACAATGACAAGCTTTTATTTGTTTTCATTTCACTTACATATACCACTGTGAACCGTGATAAAGATTATAAAAAAAAAACGGTAATAAGAAAAAGAGAATAATTTTCATTTCAATTTTTCCTCTGATCCGGTTGAAATATAATTTTTTCTCGTAGATAAAAAATATTCCATTCTTATTCCAGTCTTATTCCATTAAACCAATTTATATCAACCTTTACAAACCTTTATATTACATTACATAGTTTGCGGCTGAACATAGATTTATTGGGAACAGACCGATAATACCAAATCGCTCAAGTGAGTGAGGATAAATGTTAGAATACGTGAGACCAGCGTTCGAACACCAGGTCAGACATCACATACATAATTGGTCATTACAACCTTTTAGTCAGGATTATTGATCGAGTTTCTCACACTACTTATGTTGGGTGCGTTAATTTTATACATAACTGGCGGGACCTACAATTTAAACTCGACTCCGGTTGACAGATTTTTAAGAAACTTTTTATGGCAATTTTATTTCCTCTCAGAGTTTTTGCAAGAAGTCTGCTCAGAAGAAATCGCCCAAAAAAATATTTTTTATATTTTATTTTGATGTCTGACCTGGGGCTCGAACCCTGGCTTTAATAAGCCAACATACTACCTATTAGATCACGGCGATTTCAGACAAACATCTCCAAAAAAAATATTTCGACTACCTCTCAACAGATTTATGGAAAAAACTTTCAAATTATCATGAAAATCTTCTTTAAACTCTAGGTTTTGCCAGTCATTCATAAAATCAAAACACACCACATAAGTGATGTGAGAAGCTAGGTTGTAATCCCTACATAAGGCCACTTGGCCTCTAAAAAGATCTTTGTGACGATCTTGCAAGATCATGTAAAGGATCGGACAAATAATTAAAAATTCTGAATAGTTTCTCAAATTCCTTTTTTTATTTGAAAGTACAATCCTTCCGGTTAATAATGGAAAATAATTTTATTCAAATGGCTGCCTAGGCTGGCCATGTAGTAGCCAACACGATCGGTCCAATTTTTAAGCCTATTATCGATTGGGTGCGGATATGTAAACAAGCAAAATTGTCACATTTGGGTGCACAGAAAACCAGCACGCTTAAATTGAAAACCCAATGCATCCAAAACGAGTCACTTTTTTTTGCGGATTTTGGTCCAGATTTTGGGCCATTTTTCTCCGAAAATGAGCAAGGAGTGGTCGTTACAGTCAATAGCGATCGTTATCGGGCCATGTTGACCAAATTTTTGTTCACAAAAATTGAAGAGGAAGATATTGGCCACATTTGGTTTCAATAGGACGGCGCTACGTGCCAGACAGCCGAAGTTACACTTGATGTTTTGCGCCCGGTTTTTGAAGATCGTATTATCAGCCGCAGAGCTGATGTCGTTTGGCCACCTCGGAGCTGCGATTTGACATTGTTGAACTATTATTTGTGGGGTGCCATCAAAGATAAGTGTTACGCCGACAATTGCCGCTTTAAAGGACAATATTCGTGAAGCCATTGGTGAAACACAGCTGCATACAATTCATAATGTTCTTAAAAATTGGATATGATCCCTCATTTTAAAAGCACAGTTGAATGACGTCATGAGATATCCTTTGACCCTAAAAAATAAAGGCGGTGAGAAACAGAGGCATCGGTAGTTCTGTCAACTTTTTTCTCAGTAGCTAGGCAGGAATCTTGAGCAATGTTTTATGTTTCTTGAGTTTCTTGAGTTGTTCTTTCTTTTCGCGATATTCCTTGCACATGTTCTCAGTTTTATTAACCCAGTTAGCGCCACCGTCCTTTTAAAAGAACGGGGAAACGGTGAGAAAGTCGAAGAAAAGTCAGAAACTCTCTGTGATTAGCGAAGTATTTTCAACATAAAACAAACCAAAAATCACACTTTTAAAAAAAAAATTTCGGCGCCAAGTGGGTTAATCAAGTTTTTGCCTCCATTAGATAATGATTCTCTCTGTGAATATGTATTGGTTATAGTGGTGAGGAACAATTCTGTTTGAATTCTACTTTTTCTCAAGTTCTCCATAGCTCTGATTGTTTCAAAATGTCCGCTATTGAAGTCACCTTCTCTGTGATATAGTAGTCTTCTGGAGAATTTAGTTTGAGAAGTTCACTTTTAATATCTGAAAACCAATGTTTAGAAAGTACCTGCCATTTTTTCTCCGTGTTCGAAATTGAATTGTATGGGTTATCGGTTAAATTTTGTTAACACCAAACCCTCTCTTATTGAGATTACCACCAAGTTACTGTAGATAGCCCAAAAGATATGAAATAATTAAAGAAGTTTTTTATCTGTTCGATACTACTGTGCAGTTACGTTTATTGCTGTAACAAAAATAGTCAAATATTTGCCAAGCAATAAAGTGAATTCTTCTTCTTCTTTCATTCCGCTTTTTCGAAAAGTCAATATGTGTTCTTATGTTATTGAAATGAATGGTTATTTCATATGCATGTGTTTGCTTAACACATGCATGAGTATGAGTATAAATGTGAATCGTAAGTGTCAGAACGGATGGGGCTGCTGCTTTCTGTTTGCAAAAGGATAATTTGGTGGGCGGAATTGCTGCAAACAAATATTGTTTTTTGTTTTTTTTTTTGTTTTAATTTAGGTTCACAAACAAAAATTAAAAATAAAATTGCTTCAAATCTGACAAAATATTCAAATTGGCCAAATAGTTTATGTTGACCAATTGCAGACATTTTGGCGTTGTAAATCGCCAAATAATGGTATAGTCATGGTTATGGGAAATTTTTTTGTACAAGGATTTTTTGAAAAGTGTTCACCGTGTTTGCCTTTTTGAACTGTCTAGCTCTCTTGAAATATCTTCCCATTGAATTTTTCTTTACAATTGGAAAAAAGTTGATGAGTCCACTTTAGTTCTGGGAATTTACTTCGATGTTGTTCTTTTTACATTAGGAAGACGCTATTCTGACGCTCAGAGGAGTTTTGAAAATTTTTCATTAACAGGCCCTTAGAGTGTGATTAAATTAAATTCTTGTTGCGCATTATGGTTTGAAGAATTGCTTTCGAAAATTCTCTTCAACGCAATGTAGTTGTATTATAACAGATTATATTAGGCTTGCAATTGAAAATTATGAATTGGATGGTATGCAGTTTCAAAAGACGATGACGAGAGTCAAATAACACGATCGATTTTAGATTTATACATACATAAGTGGTCATTCCAATTCTTCAGCATTTCAAGCCAGCCAAGTTGTGTGTGGGACCAGAGATCAGCAATGAATCGTTATTCCGCTACTCATAAGCACTCATGCAATTTTGAGTATGAGTGAATCAACAGAATTGAAATTGAACTACTCTGATTCATTGGTACTCGCTACAACATTGATTTATAGGTATAGGTTACAATGAGTTGGAGTACAACGTTGTCATCAAACTTACAACATTCGAAATATATTTGATTCATACGTCTACTCGTTTTGATTCATAACTTTGGAACAATACTTATAATACTTATTAGTGATTCGAGTCACTCGCATCATTCATTAAAATTTACAGCTTTTGTTGTTGTTGCATATACAAACAAAGAAGAAAGAAAAGACAAAGACAACAAGCAAAGCATACACACAATGTTCTTATGAGTATTGTGGTGTTCGTACACGAATCATACTTATTTGGTGTTTCGTGTAAATGTTAAGTAGAGACCAGTCGAAGTCAATAACATCATGCGTATTGTTAAGTATGAATACGGCGAGTAATTTCAACTTTGAATTGAGTAGTATGAATATCATATTAAAATATCAGAAATTTTCAGTATGATTTGAATCTACTCATCGTTTTGAATACTCGTTGCCGATCTCTGTGTGTGACCTATAATTTAAAGTTTATTTCGAACGACAGATTTTTGAGAAACTTTTCACAGTTTTTGCCAGAAATATGGTGAGTGGAATTTGCCGAAGAAATATTTTTTCATATTTCGTATAGATCGAGATCTCTGGCCTGTTGCCAGACGTCTAATAAGCTAACAGACTACATACTAGGCTACTACGACTTCAGCAATATATGGAATAGCCTACAAGAGTAATTTCATATTTTGGTGTGGTCAATTTGACACTAGATTTTATGTGGGATCATCAGTCATCAAGTTATCGACGAAAGTTCGCCTGTAATGGGTGATAATGTGATCGAAAATTAATTAAAAACCATCGAATATTGCAACAAATCTAGAAGCCGTCAGGTCAAAGCTTTACATGTGGTTTTTAAGTTTCACTTTTCAAACCGAAAACTGTGTAACCCTTTGTATTTCTTGTCTGGAGCATATTTTGATTGTTAACAGAGCAAGAAAGGTAAAGTAGAAATTTTGTAGTTTTTAACATCATCGCATTTACCATGCATATGCATGCATACAACATTTTCTGTTAAGAGTTTTTTTTTTTTTAATATATCATCTGCATACTTAACAGTACTGAATTTTCTTTGTTCTTTTAACATCTGCACAGCCATTTTAAGTTGAGCCGTTCATATGGTCACCTTACAAAACATATAATTTCTCTGTTACTTTTACTTTAACAGACATGATAAAACTAAACCGGTTCAGTTCATTTATACGTAATTGTATACGTAATTGTACTAAAAGAAAAGACGAGTAAATTAATTTCATTTTATTTAGTGCATCATTGAAGTGTAAAATAAAAAACAACAATTAATTAAATGTTGAAAATAAAGTTTCTAAACTAATTTACAATTATTTTGTTGCATACGAATGGTTGTAGTTTAAATTTAACTGAGGTTAGTCCTAAATAACCTTAATTAATGTGTTGTTGCTTTCAATATTTTCTAATAAAATATTCAATAAGCGCAACAAGTAATTGCCATTAACTACAGTGTTATTGTTGTTATTATTGTGAGTGTGCGAGTGAGTAATATGGAAGCAATGTAGGTAAAAACAATAACAAACACATGTTGAACTTGAATTAAAAACGGTTTTTTTTTTGAACGAATAACAATAACAAAGAGTAAAATGAATATAAACAAAAACAAAACAGAGAGAGGGAGCATATCAGTGATGCCAACTTAGCCCTTTTCGGGCTAGATTTAGCCCTTTTTGAAGTACCTTTAACGCGAAAAAAAATTTTTAGCCCTAAACTAAAAAACGCGCAATTTCAGCGCTTTTCAGTATTTTTGTTTAGCCCTTTTAGCCCGTTTTTCCTTTAACTCTGTAGTGCAATATTATCTTATGTTTCTCTGGCAATGTCGAATTGTAACCCAATGTGGCAGAATTTTTTTCTTCTATTTCTTGTTTTCATCTTAGTCATTTACATAGTTGTTCTGTGATTTACACAGAATTAACAAAAGTACCGTGAAAAACAAGCTTTACTGAAAGTTTAAAATTGTTTTACCTAATAATTAGGTATTGATAAAAAACATATTAATCAGTATATGAGTTTATAACTTTAAGTAGGTCAGAATTTGATAATATTGGATGTATCTTTAATATAAATGTTATGCTATGTTTAGATGGAGCGCTATACCCAAAGATATTGTAAAATTTTGGAGACAGATCCCCTTTTCAAGGAATGGATAAAGCCTTGTAAAGATGAATCTAAAGCAGTATGTATTTACTACATAATTGATCATTACAACCCTGCAGTCAGGATTATTGACCTAGTTTCACACACCACTTATGTTTAAAGTCGACTCCGAACGACAGATTTTTGAGAAACTTTTTATGGAAATTTTTACTCTCAGAGTCTTTGCCTGAAATCTGCTGATTTTGATTTCATGTCTGGCCTGGGGCTCGAACCTTGGCTTTACGTCTAATAAGCCAACACACTACCTATTAGACTACGGCGTATTTACTGCAAAACGCAAATCGCCACTAAACACTACGACCTGGTCAGACATTCAGAAACGAAAAAGCATCCGAACCTTTAAACAGCATTAATATAGTACAACTACAAATTTGTTTTACACCTGCAGTGGTATCCGTGGAAAAGAAATGTTAGGCTGTGCAATCGCTATAGATTGCAATCCATTCAGCATTTGCTTCCATAGACCACTTGATAGAAACAAGTGTCAATGCTATATAGAAGGTGATTTATTGAATGAAGAAGAGGATAACCAAGAAGTACAAATCGTATTTAACAATGACCAACTTTGAAAGATTGTAATGCAAATTCTATTTGAAATTAATCTAGTACCTTAATTCTATTGAATGTAAAATGATCTCAAAAACTGTAAAAATTGGGGTTTCTTTACCTGAAAAGACTTTTTTAATTTTAGCCCCCTTTTTGCGCTTTTTTGAAAAAATTGAAATTGTATTGTACTAAAAACGTAATTTTTTTAATTTAGCCCGTTTTAGCCCGTTTTTCACTTTTTTTCACGCGTTTGGTGTCCTAAGAGTTGGCATCACTGGAGCATATACCATGCAAATAACATTAAATAGTGCAGTAAACATAACACAGCAACAAACAGCGGTCATACAGAAATTTAAAATCCATAGACAACAGCAGCAATTAATTAGAATAGAATAGAAAAAGTGAATGAGAGAGAGAGAGTGTGAGATATAAACGTTAAGTAAGTAAAATCTACAGACAGAACAATTCAACAGAGAGTAGTTTGTTACAGAGAGTATTCTATGTAACAGAGTTGGAGCTTAATATGTTGGGGATACTAATGTTAGCATTTAACACATCTACAGAAACCTGTTTTTATTACACTGTGTACTGTTTTAGTTTCGCCAACATGAAATATCTCATGATGTTTAGTTGGAAACGTGTCATCGTCGTGAAAGGTTGTGTATTTGTTTGATTGCGGCGTTTTTAAATTTCGTAAAATCGCTGACGGTTTTACTTTTTTTTTTAAAAAAACAATTCAAAACAAATTGATTTAAACAAAAACAAAATATCTAAACGCGTAAGTGTTAATATATGTACAAATATGTATAGATTTTATTTTCAAAGTGGCTAAATTAAAGCCAAAAAATCAAAAATAAAAAAATTATTTATTTGCTAACCAAATGGTCAATGCCAGCGAAACAAAAAACAAATAAAAAACAAAAATATTACATATTAAATTAATAAAAATAATAGAAAAAAAATAATAAAATCAAAACGATTTCTTTTTTTTTCGATAGAAAATATAAAAATTTTATAAAATATTTTCCTATAAAATAAAGAAATATAATTATTTTGTAATTAAAGTGACAATTAAGGAGAAAAATAACTAAAAATTAAAGTGTTTAAATTATTAAGTAAAAGAAAACAAAAAACAAAATTAAGAAAAATAAAGAATAAAAACAAAAACAAACGGAAATACCGTACAATAATAAAAATTTTCTCAAATCACGTCATTGCCTCAGTACAATAACAAAAATAAAGATGAGAAATTTGTAATTAAGTAAAGCAACAACAACAATATTATCTACAAAAACCAAGAAACAAAGGAATAATAGTCATAAGAAGCAATAACAACAAACCTGTCTGTCAATAATACCCTACACCACCACATGGTTGTGATGGTTAACTATACGCTACAGCAGAAGGAAATTAAGTTGCAATGATATCTTTCGCAATGTTATAGCTTAGCTATAACAGGCACTATGCCATAACATGGTTTTCACTAAAAGAATCAGGGAAAACTAATAAAAACTTACTTGGATCAATTTCACTCATAGGTTAGGTTGCAAACTAGAGGTTGCTAGCACAGCAATGGATGCTTTAAACCCGATTTTATTCAAAAAAATGGGTAAATTTTTTCAGGAATTTTGATTCGTCTAAAAACTGAATGACGACACAAGAGCACTTACGACGCATATACATACATAATTGGCCATTACAACCCTTCAGCCAGGATTATGGCCTAGCTTCTCACACCACTTATGTTGTGTGGGTTAATTTTTTACATAAGTGGCGGGACCTACAGTTTAAAGTCGACTCCGAACGACAGATTTTTGAGAAGCTTTTCATTTCAATTTTTACTCTCAGAGTCTTTGTCAGAAATCTGCTGAGAGGAAGATAGTCGTGCTATCCGCATTTAGGTGCACTTAATTATACTAGTTTTTCCATGATAGTCTAAAGCCATCTGGTATTTGGAAGTCTCATCATATCGTATTCGTACAGCAACCGGTTGAGGAAAAAGGATTGTTTCCAATACACTATCCGGCAATGTCCTTGTCCTCCGTTATCGGACAGTATAGCAAACCCTTTGAATACATACATACATACATACATAATTGGCCATTACAACCCTTCAGTCAGGATTACGACCTAGCTTCTCACACCACTTGTGTTGTGTGCGTTAATTTTATACATGAGTGGCGGGACCTTCAGTTTAAAGTCGACTCCGAACGATAGATTTTTGAGAAGCTTTTCATGGCAATTTTTACTCTCAGAGTCTTTCCCAGAAATCTACTGAGAGAAAGTCGCCATTGAAACTGCAATATGTATGCAGTCTTGAACTGAGATCTTATTTACGACCTTCAAGTTCTTCTAAGCATGGCACCTATCTTAGCAAATATTTATCAGCTTTAGTACTCCTTTCAAGTGGCCAAAAATTATTTTCAATTCAAAGATTCATTACAAGCCAGGTTATTGACAAAACTATGTTTTGAGCAGATGTCTAGAGACTATCCACTATTATTACTCCCAATACGACGCTAATCTAAGTTTAATGTTCACATAAACCCTCTAAAAATATCAAAATAAGATAACACTTTAGGAGTTACATAATACAGCATAAAGGAATATTTCCAGAATTTATAGTGTAGGGTATCGACAAAATAACAGCATTTGAAAACAGATTATACGACTATTAGTGGCATTATTTGCATATTCTCCTTTATTATTGGTGTGGCGTTGCTTGTCTACGATAATAGTAAACCGAGTGCGTGTACGTGCAGGTGTTTCACCCACTAATTATTGTTTTCATTGTTTTTGCAAATCATGCAACTGGTCACCTTTGGGGTATGAGTTTGAAAGGGGATTTTATTTTTAATCGCTTATTAAGTTCTGGTTTTTTCTGGTTTTTTTACAATAATTGTGGTGTTTTTAACAACGATGCCAATGAAGCGACTTTCTTGGAATCAATTTAGTGAAAGACGTCGGAAGAGTATTTAAAACGAAATTGATTTGAATAATCATACTCCAATAATAAAAATTTATGTAGTGAACTAATAAAAAAATAAAATAAAAACATTAACAAAAATTATTAAAAAAAAAATCGAAGGTTTTTATAAAATAAAATCCCCTTATGTTAGAAATGCTCGGTAAGGTTGCCATTTCACCATGAATATGCTAATAAAAGAACGTAGTCATCGTATCAATCATTGTTGTTGTCGTTTTTCGGTTATTCGATCACCTAGAGACTTTTACCTAAGGGTCTTGGAATGCTTCATTTAATGCAGCTGATACTGAGCTGAAGTGAGCTAACGCCGGTGTATTTTACATGGGTACTTGACCGCGAGGTCTTAATTCCATGGTGCTCTTCGCACAGGGTGGAATACAATGCATCTACCAACGCCACGAAATGTGATAGACTGTTGCACTTAAGTAAAAATTCGAAGCCATGTATTTGAAAAGTGAGGTGAACGACGATGGGTTTTACGTGGCTGTCTGTCCGCGAGGACCTAATCCCACGGTGCTCTTCGCACAGGGTGAAATACAATGCGTCTACCAACGTCCTCAAATGCAACAGAAAGTTAATCTGCGTACCAAATCGAAGCAATGTATTTGGGCATGACTTCCCCTTTGGTTAAGAGCGGAGCCTATCTGAAACTCCTTCCGAAAGTGAGGTGAAGTAGTATGACTACGTACATTTGGTTAATGGGCTTTGTAAAATTTTAATGAAGATTAATTTTTCTACTGAAAATTATTTTTAAAAGCCGATGCTCAAAAGCCACAAACATTTCGTTGACCATCAGGATTATGCACCTTATCCCCACATTGATATTTTATATTGGCAAATAGAGGTGTATTGCGTTAGCTTATTAGACGTGAAACCACGGTTCAAACCACAGGTAAAACATATCGGATGAAACGAAATACTTACTTACATAATGGGCCATAACAATCCGATTAACGGATTTCGGCTTGGCGCAATATATCCTTCCAGGCGCGTTTGCTTCTTGCGCGTCTATGCCAGTTGGTCACACCAATAGATGACAGGGCTTCCTCCATTTGGTCCTTACAAGGCCATATGATGTACAATGTTTTGAAAGTCCACTTATTGCCTCTACAGCTTTGCCGTAGTGTTTAACATTATTGAGCTTTAAAATGGAAGAGTTCTTTCGTTCTTACCTAACACTGGATTAAATATGGATTCCATACAGTGGTATTGTGCTAATTTTTCTTTTACCGGAACGCGTGTATATAATTAGATAGACAGGGCCAATCTGGAGTAGGCTCTGTGCGGTTTCATGTACCAAATTTAATGACGGGTGTAATTTTCCAACGGGGGAGGGAGATTTTCCCCAATTTTTGTCCGTCGCCAGGATCGGCCCTATATATAGCCTAATAAGGAAAGGAAACGAAAATCATTATCAGCAAATCCTCGCTATCAGAAATCATTTTTAGTTCAGAAACGCGTTCCTGTCCCAAAAGGAAGTACCGGAACGACATTCCGGAGCGTTCAGGCTGCCTCCATACACTAAACCGGCTGATTCCATGGAATAAACCAGAGACCAAATAATGGTCAGCACAATGGCTTTATCATTGAAAATCGACACTAAAGAAGACCTGTACAATCATGGTGACCGTCTTTGTGATACTGTTCTAATTGGCTATCTTTAATGGCGAATACTATGCCAACAATTAAATTGTTCCCATAGGGATAAGAGAAAAATGGTGCATTTACTCAAGAAAATAGTTCTTTTTATGCCAGGATAATAGATACCATATCAGGACCCATACCTACAAAAATCCATGGCAAAAATGCTTGTTTTCAAATTGCTTCTACAGGTTTAACCACGAATGACTATTTCTTGTTTCCAGAATTGAAAAATAAAATATTCTCGATAGAAAGGGGCTTGATTTCAACTATATTAGTGGCACACAAATAAATTTCTCTTGATAAGTTCAAAAATATGAAATTGGAGGAGGTGTACTAATGACTTTCTTTCCATACCCCACGGTTGACGGTTTCCATAGAACGCGCTACGAATTAGCCTGGTTTATACGGTTAAATCCGAGTTTCTTATAGCGCGGAAAACATTGGAGGAGGTGTACAGTGGAAAAAAATGATTTTTTCTACAAAATTCTAATAGTTAGTGAATAAAAGAACATTCTTTTACTTGTACTATAATTTAAATGGAAAAAAAACTTAATTTTTAAAATTCAAATCCTATTTTTTAAATAATTTAAGTCTTTACTGCACGAAAAAAAAAATCGCTTCAATGTGACATTGTTTATAACCTACGACTTCTTTTATGACGTTTCTTTTCATGAATGTTTTTTTTTGTTTTGTTTTTGCTCATTAGCAAAATGAGCTTTCGATTCATCTGGGAGGCAATGCCCTCTGTGTGTTTATAAATATTTGCATTGCTTTTATCCTTTCCATCCTTATTCTGGTCTGTACCGCAAAGCAGTAGAGAATACTTCTGCATAATTTGCACGGTTTTTATTTGTATTTCTTTTCGTATTTAAATTTTAAATAAAAATTTTACAAAAAAACAAATGAAAATTTAAAAATTTTATTTTCCTTTTACAGTTAAACAGTGCAGTTTTAAAAATAACGACAAAGAAAATACGACAACAAATAGACGCTTTAAAAAGCGCGTAAAAAACAATAAATTTTGTGCAAAAAAATAAAAGTGAAAAACAAAAGCAAAAAAAAACGAGAGAGAGAGAGAGAAGAGTGGAAATCTTTTTGAAAAACAAAGAAAAAAATTTTAAATAACAAAAATAGCAGAAAAGGATACAATTTTGTTGTTGTTTTTTTTTTTCAAAAAATTTTGCTGCATTGTCGAGACTGAGCAATTTCAGTGCTCTCACAAGGATTTGTGTGTGTATGTGTATATGTGTGTATGAGTGCCGAAGAATCAAGACGACTATCACAGCGACATTTTTAGAGCAGTGCACCAAACAGTGAACTCCAACGGAGCCGTCTTTGTCGTGCTTGTATTTTTTTCGTTTTTTGGGATATTTTTTGTTATTTTTTTTTACTCTCAGTTTTGCTTAACGTGGAGAGTAGGTCAGGTCAGTATTACTTTATTTAGTTTTCTCTCTCTTTATATTGTTATTCCTTCTTACATTTACACAAATGCCATTTTACTCTCATTATTGTTTTTGTTGTTATTGTGTTATAATTTTTATCTTTTTTACGTATACATGTCCCTCTGTGTGTATATATTCTCTCTTCCCTGTTTTTTTTTATATAAAGACGGGGTCTAGAGAATATTGCAAAAGAAAACAATCATAATATTTCTTAGTTTTTATTGTTGTTGCTATTATTATTATTATATTTAAACCCCGTTTGCTAGCTGAGTATTGTTATTACAATTGAAATTATGACAACTATTCTTAGAGAGAGAGCAAAAATAAAAACAATAAAAAATACAGAAATGAAACCACATTTCTCCTTTATTGTACCGTCTATTTGCAATTGTAATTGTGTTCATTTAATTCATTGTTTTTGTTGTTGTTTTCCGTGAATGTATTATTAAAATGAAATGAGATCAAGTTATGTGAAATTGTTTGTTGTTTTCGTTGGATTTAATTTCATTTTTAAAAGTGAAAAACAAGGCACAGTGGAGCAAATGCAAGGATTCATGTCACTTTCATATATTTTACGTTGAAATTTTTAATTTAAAACCTCATGGAAAAAACCCTTATTTGGAATCCAAAATGTAACCGACCAAATCATTTTTGGTATACAACCAAAACCAAGACTGGCCCTGATTTACGACCGAGCTAGGTTCGTGGTCATCGATCGTAAGACCATTATGTCGTAAGTCGAATTTCATATAAAAAAAAAATTTAAGAAGAAAACTACATACGGTAGTAATACAGTAAGACCCCGCTTAACGTGGACTTTACGCTCCAATAAATTCCAGCGCTAAATGAAACAGCGTTAAACGAAGCAACTTAACACGTACATACATATATGCACCTAAGAAGGTTAATACATACATACACATAATTGGCCATTACAACCCTTCAGTCAGGATTACGACCTAGCTTCTCACACCACTTATGCTGTGTGAGTTAATTTTATACATGAGTGGCGGGACCTACAGTTTAAAGTCGACTCCGAACGACAGACTTTTGAGATGCTTTTCATGGCAATTTTTACTCTCAGAGTCTTTGCCAGAAATCTGCTGAGAGAAAGTCGCCGAAGAAATATTTTGTCTAATAAGCTAAACACACTACCCAGTACCAACTAATAAATCAACTATGATGCAGGAAAGATGCATTTGTACTAAGCTTGCGACGTCGGTAAAAACAGTTGGAATCTTTTTTCTAAACAGACTGAACACCGTCGCTATATAGTGCATCGCTTTGGATTAGTGCCCAAACGTTTCATTTGCAACCGCGTAATACTGAAGCAGCGTTAAGCGGGGTTTTACTGTACTACATATTTGTCTTCTTTAAGTATTTTCTATGAAAAAAATTGGAAAAAAATGGTCGTAAGTGTGAATAGTCTTAAGTAGAGTGGTCGTTAGTCGGGCATTACTTGTAGTTTTGTTGTCACAATTAAAATCACTTATGCGTCTTTGAAGTCGTCGCTGTTTAGTGGCTTGTGTGTTGACTTATTAGAGGTGAGGCCTCAGTTCAAACTCCTGGCCAGACAACAAAATGAAAATGTGAAAATATTTCTCCAGATTTCTAGCAAAAAATCTGAGAGAAAACAAAATTGCTATGAAAAGTTTCTCAAAAATTTGTCGTTCGGAATCGAGTAAGTCACACCACTTATGTACAAAATACACACACATAAATGGCGTGAGAAGCTAGGTCGTAATCCTAACTGAAGGGTTTGTATGCGTCTTTGGTATGATGGTCGATGACTGTACAAAAGAAAAAGGAAGGTTAGGTTTCTTTTCTGGATGAATTGCCTTGAACTTTTTGTGTTTGGCAATAAAAAGATAATTGAAGGCGCGACAGCCTAGTAGAATATGTGTAGACTTAGACGTAAAGCCACTTACTTAGATGTAAAGCCACTTACTTAGACGTAAAGCCACGGTTCAAACTTCACGATCAAAATGAAATATGAAGACATATTTCTTCAGCGACTTTCTCTAACCAAAAACTCAAGCACAAGTTCTGCAAATAAATAAAATTGCCGAGAAAAGTTTCTCTAAAATCCGGCATTCGGAGTTGTTTTCAAACTGTAGATCCTGCCTCTTATGAATATAATTAACACACACAATATATGTAGTGTGAAAGGTAGGACATAATCCTGACTGAAGATTTGTAATTTAGCAAATAGGCTTTGTTCTCTTATTCAGCCAACTCACATAGGGAAGTGTTTAGTATCCATACAAATAAGATTCACGGACAAGCAAATATTACTATCGCTAGGAACATTATGCCCGCTTGACTTTTTGCGTACGCCACTAACATCTCAGATTATATTCTGCTATCGAGCTTAATGATTGCCACGAAAATATCAATGCAGTGATAAATACTCGCATCTGACATCTAAGTTCCGTATGTGAACGTATTTTCCCATACAATTTCAAGCCATTGGTGAAGTTCTCATAAAATTTTTATGAGAATCAAGATTCATTACTTGGCAAAAAGATTCAAAATGAAAGACTTAGCATTCCACCTAATGACTTTTGCAGAAGCTGTGGGTCGGAGAAGGAAGAGCAAACTGTTTTTAACCTTTTCATGAAGAGACCGTGGTTTCTGGCCCACCATTTTGTGAGATCGTTGAAACCGGCATGGTTTTCTCCAGGTTGAATCATACACGTAAGCAAACCAGGTTCTTGACATCAAGTGGTAGTATTAGTAAGAAGTAGTTAATGCTTTAGTGATACTTCCATGATGTAATTTCCCTTTTCTATTTTAAAAATATTTTTATTGTATATGCTCCAACAAATTATCCTTCCAAATATGGAATATTATTTCAAAGAAAATTAAATAAAATAATCCTTGAAATCATTTTACTCTACTACTTAATCGTATTGTTGTTTTGTAAATGCCAAAAAGGGAGTTACGAAGCAAATTATATCGTAATACTTGTCATCTTACCAACAAACCAAACAAACAAACCCCTAAATGGTTAAAACAATAGACTTTTCAAAACTCACTGGCATGGCAATCATTGCATTTGTAAGTGGAAGAAGGAAGGAAGTGAATGATGGCAGGGGCTTTCGCTTTACAACTGGAGATGGTGAAACTATATTTTTGGATTCAAAAAACAAATTTAAATTTTCTGTGTATTTTAGTATGTACAACTACATTTACTTAATACGCCTTAAATAAGTATGTCTTTGTGTCTTATTTAATATTGTCTGTCTAACTGAGAATTAGAATGGGAAAAAGGAAGATCCTTAACTGCATTATTTCGTTTTTAGTTTGGCAAAAATGTAGTTTTTCTTGTACACAAAAAGACCTTGAAATGTTTACCATGGCAACAGCATCTTCAGCAGCTGCATACGTATTAAAATAGAAACCATGGCAGCCGAAAGAGACAAACGTATCGGCATCATTTAAAGCAATTTAAATTCCATTTTAGTGCTGCTAGTGCAGCAGTAGTAGTTGTTGTGGTTTTAGTTTAGAGAAGGAAAATGTCATTAAATTTATTAAAAATTCAAAGAAAAAATACAAAAAAATCCTCGTAACAATAAAATTGCACACACACACACATACGCATACACGGACGTGTCATATGTAAATTCAAACATACTCATACACATATAAAGTGGCATTGCTGTGTATGGTAAAAAAAAATATTTATTTTTGAACTTTTTCCATTTCCATTTCCATTTTTACTCTTGAACAATAGCAACAATAGATACAACAAAAGCAACAGTAAAATGAAATCTAAGAAACAAAATTTGTTTTTTTTTTTTAATAATTTGTTGTTGATATTAAGAGAGCAACAGCAATAACCAAGGCTACTCTAAATGTTCAAATGCTCTACAAGTGGGTTAATTGGTCAGTAAAAATAAATTTTTGACAACAAATTCGATCTGTTTCCGTCCTTGAGATGAAACTAAAGTTTTATTTTTTTATCCCCACTTGATTATAGACTGATTCTGAAATACTTACAACCATTTCGAGTTGTTCATTACAGTCCAATTACGACTAGAGATCAGCAATGGATCGTTTTTTCGCTACTCATAAGCAATCATGCAATTTTGAGTATGAATGAATCAATAGAACTTGAATTGAACTTGAAATTGAATAAGTGAAACAACAAAATTAAAATGCAACTACTCTGATTCATTCGTACTCGCTACAATATTGATTTATAAGTATAAGTGGCAATGAGTATGAGTACAACGTTGGCATCAAACTCCCAACTTTCGAAATATGTTTGATTCATACGCCTTAGCCATTCTGATTCATAAATTTAGAAAAATACTTATAATACTTATAAGTAATTCGAGTGACTCGAATCATTCATCAAAATTTACAGCCTTTGTTGTTGTTGTATATACAAACAAAGAAGAAAGGAAAGACAAAGACAACAAAAAAAGCATACACACAATCTTCTTGTGAGTATTGCAGTACTCGTACGCGGATCATACTTATTTTGTGCTTCGTGTAAATGTTAAATAGAGACGATTCGAAGCCAATAACATCAGGCGTATTGTTAAGTATGAATACGATGAGTACTTCCAACTTTGAGTATGAGTAGTATGAGTCAAAATAAGTATGAATCCGTATAAGTATCTGAAATTATAAGTATGACTTGAACCTACTCATCGTCTTGAATACTTATTGCTGATCTTTGACTACGACCCAGTCCTTACACCATTTCTGTTGTGTGTGTTAATTTTGTGTATGAGTGTTGGGACCGTCAGTTTAAAGTTGAGCGACAGATTTTTGAGCAACTTTTCAAAGCAATTTTATTTACTCTCAGAGTTTTTCTCAGAAACCCGTTGAAAGGAAGTCGCCATAGAAATATTTTTTCACATCTCGTTTTGTTGGTTTGAACCGTGATCTTACGTTTAATAAGTCAGCACACTATTTACAAAACTATGGCCACTTCGTGCCTGTGTTCTCACAGCGAAATTCGGATAAGTGTTCTTATAGTGTTGGTCAAAGTGAGCTATGGTTTACTGATGGTTTCTTTCCGTAAAAGTAATGCCTAATGACCACGCGACTTAAAATTTTTCCAATTTCATCTCGTATTATGCAGTAGCCTGCTGAGAAAGTCCTTAAAATACAAACTAAAAGACGCAAATTATTCAATAGACTAAAGAGTTTAGGACGACAACATTTCTCCAATCATGGGTGTGATTATTTAATTCGCTAAGTGTTGAATCGGCTTCCGGTACATTACTGGTGTCTTGTCCTAGTAATCGATCGAATTTTGTGTTAAAAATGTATAGGGTGATTTTTTAAGAGTTATAGGAAAATTTTTCTATAAAAAAAAACACATAAAATTTGGAAAAATGCATGAAATCTTTATTTAAATCGATAGTACGGTTCATATAATTAAATGTTTGCAGATTATTTCATACAAATGTTGACCGCGACTGCGCCTCAAATAGTCCATTCGTTTAGGCCAATTTTGGCATACACTTCCAACATTTCGGCCGGTATTTCACGAATAAATGCTTCAATATTGTCTTCCAATGCGCCAATTGAAGCGGGCTTGTCTGTATAGACATGGGCTTTAACATCGTTAAATCGCACGATCTAGGCGGCCAATTGACCGTTCCCGAACATGAAATAAATTGTTCACCGACCTTGCCTCTCAATAAGTCCATTGTTATGCGCGCTGTGGGGCATGTGGAACCGTCTCGCTGAAACCGTATGTCATGCAAGTCTTTTGAAAGGCTTTGCACCTAAATTCTTCCGCAAAATTTTCCACGTTGTTGAGTAACAGAGCCCCAATTGCTGCAAACGGCAATGAATTAATAATTGATGGTCATCATTAACGCTGGCCGATAAAGCTGCGATATTTTCTTCAGTTTGCACTCTTCGTAAGGGCGTTGGTGGTTAAATTTCTAACAATGTAAATTCGGTGCGAAATTTAGTCACAATAGCCCGAATAGCTGCTTCAGTAGGTCAATTAAATTGATCATAAAATGGAAAAAGCGCGCAATAGACTTTCTTAACAGAGCGCGCATTTTGATAATAAAATTCAGTGATTTGCAAGCGTTGTTCGTTTATAATTCATGGTTAAATTATAGACCAAACAAAACATTAAACGTGCGTGAGCTGTTTAAACCAGTGTTGCCAAAAAGATAATAGATAAAAAATCAACCGTTACATTGGGAATTAACTGTAGAAATATATGGATAAGAAAATTGCATATGCGGAAGGATCAGACTCCTGTACTTTATACGTTACATTAGAATTCAGAACTTTAGGAAATGTTCGAACCCTGGGTAGAACTGATTGTGGTATCGTTATGGGCCTAAATGTCCGCCTAAGTGGGACCGTTTCCTTTGGGGAGTCAGCCACCTTACCTAATCTAGAATTCGGAATGTAGGCTGTAGGTATTCAAATAATTCTACAATTCAAAGCTTTCTTTCTTTTTTCCTACAGCGGGTTTTAAGGTCCGATATACATACATACATACATAATTGGCCATTACAACTCTCCTGTCAGGATTACGACCTAGCTTCTCACACCACTTATGTTGTGTGCGTTAATTTTATACATGAGTGGCGGGACCTACAGTTTAAAGTCGACTCCGAACGACAGGTTTTTGAGAAGCTTTTCATGGCAATTTTTACTCTCAGTCTTTGCCAGAAATCTGCTGAGAGGAAGTCGCCGAAGAAATATTTTTCGTTTTGATGTCTGACCTGGGATTCGAACCGGGGCCTTTTGTCTAATAAGCCAACACACTACTCACTAGACTCGGCGTAGGTCCGATATAACTAACACAAATTGAAGTACAACACTTCTGATTACACACGCATTTCACTGAATTTGAATAGACTTTATTGTGGCCACTCTATCCAGAGAATGTATATTTTTTATGTTCCCATCGCTTTCACCATTATTTCGCTATTTTTATATGCATACGCCGACTCTTTTATTGGTTTTTAAGAAATTTAAGCATTAATGAGCCTTTTATACAACACGGACACTGTGATTCCTTCTCAACCAAAAATAGTTTTTCGCCGATGCTTGACTTTTATTGATAAGGCAGCCAATTAAGTTGGTTTATTTTTAATTTTCTATCTCAATATTTAAATTCGTTTTAAACTTGTCCACGTTAAAACGAAACGATTTTTTTTTATTGTTTGCTTCTTCTTCTGGCAACGACAAGTGATGCGACCAACCAACGACGAATGAGAGAAAAGAAAAAATCCAAAGGAAGATATAAAAAAATGTTTATACAAGACGACATATAGAGTCTTGCATTTATCTACGATTATCTCTTTTAATATACCCACACACATACACAAAATCTTTATATGTGGGTGGTAGTGTATGTCTGTATTATTCTTATGCTTGAAATATTTTTTTAAACTATTGTCTCTTTATATTGCTGCAAGACGGTAACACTAACAAAAAGACAACAACAATAACGGTTACAGCAATGATGGCAGAAAAATCCAGAAACCTCAACAAAATTATCAACGTGACACGTAAACAAGCACAAACATAGTTACACTGCGTAGATCCAGTAACCTTAAAGGATGAGACTTCAACATCATTGGCAATCAAGTGTTGCCAACTCATTACAATACAATACTGATAGCTGACATGCAACATTATTAGCTTGTGTTTGGTCATCAGTATGCGTTAGTTTTCAAATAATCAGTAGCTTCAAAAGTATTCTCTTATTTGCAGTGTCCTTCATGTTCATAACAACAATAATTTTCTCTGTCTTCTTGTCGTTGTTGTTGTTGTTGTTGTTGGTACTCTCATTGTCTGTTGAGTTTTTCGTTATTGCCAGTGTATGTACGTAGTGAGCATGTTTTCTTTGCAGGAAATGTCGGATGATGTCGTTTTTATTTTTGTATAGCGATTGTAATGCTAATAATGGTGATGATGATGACGACGACGGCGTAGACATTGACGTTGATGTTATTGCAGCCGAATATTGTCTATTAGGCTGTGTAGTGTTTTGAGGGCATTTCTTCTTTTTCGCTACAAATTTCTTTGTTTATAGATAACAAGTCCTTCATTTACTGTGGTATTGTTCTCTTGGAACATATTTTTATCAAAACAAATTTAAAAATCCAATCAATCAATCTGTTTTAATAGAAAAAAAAAGTTAGTCCGGGAAAAGTTAGCCAAATTTTTAAGTTTTAAGTTTAAACTGAAAGAAGAAATAAATGTAAAAGACATATAGTGACCTGTATTGATTCTCTGTCTGCTATGTTCTTACTAGGGATGCCAAACGGGATAGATTTTTCAAAATCCCGGTATTAGGGCTTTTGGTAAAACAGTTTCAAGATAGCTGTATGCAGCTTGTAAATATTCAACTCTACTATCTCCTGATATAAAGAAATCTATTTCTTTGGACAGTTGAATATCTAAATTCGTTACCCTTTTAATTCGTTTTATAAGGTTTTGCATTCTTCGATGGCATCAAATAATTTTTTATCACTGGAAGTAGGGTTTTCCTCATCGAAGTCAAGTGATATTGGATTTTTTTTTCAGGACCTTTTGTAGGGTCAAAATACATATGAATTCATACATATAATTGGCCATTACAACCCTTCAGTCAGGATTACGACCTAGTCTCTCACACCACTTATGTTGTGTGCGTTAATTTTATACATGAGTGGCGGGACCTACAGTTTAAAGTCGACTCGGAACGACAGATTTTTGAGAAGATTTTCATGGCAATTTTTACTCTCAGAATCTTTGCCAGAAATCTGCTGAGAGGAAGTCGCCGAAGAAATATTTTTCGTTTTGATGTCTGACCGGATATGAATTCACAATCCCGAATAATCCCGGGACAAGTTTTTAAAAATCCCGGGTTTCGGGAGTTTGTGAGTCTCCAAAATCCCGAACCGAATCCTTTAGTCCACTTATGTTGTGTGTGTTAATTGTTTGCATAAAAGGCTGGACATACAATTTAAAGTCGACTCGGAACAACATTTTTTTTTTTTGTTTTTGGTAAACTTTTCATGGCAATTTTATTTGTTCTCAGAGTTTTTGCCAGAAATCTGCTAAAAGGAAATTGCCGAAGAAATACTTTTTGTATTTTGTTTTGATGTCTGGCCTAGGGCTCGAAACCTGGCCTTAGGTCTAATAAGCCAACACACTACCTACTAGACTACGGCAACTTCAACTACATTCTTAAGTTTCTCTAATATTTAATGTTTGCTGTAGTTGTCTACTACATTGTCTACTGTGGCAGCATCGTGCTGCATAAAAACTCGACTAGACAGTGCGATAACAAGCAAAGAATTCTTTTTCTCTACTTTCTGTGGTTTTAGGAAAACATACCAAATCTTTTTAATTTTATTTTCATTTCTACATGGTAGACATGAACTCAAGTATGTAGAAGGGGTAGGAAGTTAGAGTGAAAAGGATTGCAGAGTTTGCTTCCTTGGAAATTTTAAGAAGCAAAAGACAATAAACACTTTATGCGGTATTTCTTCTTTTACTTATTTCGCACGTACATTTAAGGTTTCGTGTTAACAGGAAAAACGGAAATTTATCATACAAAAATGGATATAAAATTCATATTTTATTTAAAAATCCTACATTGTGGTTAAGTCCACGGACGTGTCGTCTAAACCATACATATTGAGTGTGTTAATTTTAATACATACATAAGTGCCCAGTACCACTAATTTAATAACGATTCTGAACAATATAATTCAAAAGTTTTTTTTTATTAGAGATAAGGAGTGCGCACCAAAAAATTGGCCTACTTTTAAGCTTATAACTTTTATCATAATTTAAAAAACTGAATACCGTTACATTGTTTTTGTTTGTTGTCTGTTTCAAAATCCACGAGCTAAATGTCATTGCAATAGCAAAAATAGTTTTTGGAAAATGGACACCCAAAAAGAATGTCGTACAAAAATAATTGAAATTTTCAATGAAAAACCGCTTCACTTACAAAAAACTGCTAGATTCGCAGGTGTTAACCAAAAACAATTTCTAAGGAAAGAAAAAAACAATATAAGGAGTCTTTGAGTATTGAGAGAAACCGTGAAAGTGGAAGAAAAAAAAAGGATTTGCCGACAAAAACAAAGCAAGTAAAATAATACGTATTTTACTAAAACACCCGAACATATCTGGAAGAAAAGTAGCTCAAAAAGTTGGATGCTCTGAAATCTTTGTCATAAAAAAAATTTTATACACAAAAGAATTCAAATATTATTTACTGTAATTACAAAATATAAAACGAAAAAAATCCGCCAATTAGTTTTATTTCTATAACGAAAAGTGTAAGTCCAGTTTTTTTTTTGTGCGCACTCCTTATCTTTGTATTTTTCTAGAGGTCAGAGCTGAAGTTCACAGTTTTTTGATCCGTTAGTTCCAAAAACGAGTACTTTTTGACAGATTCTTAGTAGTTTTTATGATTTGGAACAGATGAGATCAATTTCTATACGGCTTTAGTTATCATAAAAGCGAAAGAGAGCTTTTCTACCCTGCTTTTTTATGCTGATATAAAGGGTGAACCGTTTAAATGTTAAAATTTAAAAATTCAATTAAACAAAAATGGATTCAAATTTTTCCAATTTATTTTTTTTTGTTGTGAAGTACAATTGTTCCTTTTAGAAATGGAATATAATTTCATTCATATGTCTGCCGGGACTGGCCTTACATTTCGATCGGATCAATTTCCTATATGCCTCTGATTTGGCTGCTTAACACTTTTCTTTAACGGTCCCTCACAGCAAATAGTCTACCAGTGTTAAGTCGTAACTCCTTGGAGGGCAATTGCGTTTATCCCAATAAATCTATTATGGCACGAGATATGTGGCAAGTAACACTATCCCTGTGTAACCAAACATCGAGAAAAGTTCATAAAACACAAACTAAAAGACGCAGATTATTCAGTAAATTAAAGAGATTAGGACGATCAAATTTGTTCAATAATGGGTGTGATTATTTAATTCGCTGAGTGTTAACTCGGGTTTCGGTACATTCCTGGTATCTTGTCCAAGTAATTGATCAAATTTTGTGTTAAAAATTCACATTGGGAAACAATTGAAGAAAATTATGAACAAGAAAATTTCATGTGCAGAAGGAACTCTATGAAATGTTCGACCCCCGATTAGAACTGATTGTGGTATCGTTATGGGCCTAAATGTTCGCCTAAGTAAACCGTTGCTTAACACTTTTCTTTAATGGTCCCTCACAGCAAATAGTCTACCGGTGTTAAGTCGAAACTTCTTGGAGGCCAATTGCGTTTATCCCAATAAATGCATTGTGGCACGAGATGTGTGACAAGTAACTCTACACTTGAAAAGAATAGAAATTAGTTACCGTGGTGCGATTGGTGTCTCCGTTGAACGTAATGGTTGCGCTATCTTCATTTTGGAAGAAAAATTGTCCATAAGCTGTACCAATCACTTCCGTCTTGGTGTACGCTCACTTTTTGGTGCGTCAAAAGCCAAAGTAGTTCAACGAACTTTAGCAATAAACCTGCTCATACCGTACACTTTTCACTAAAGCAGTTGTTAGATGAAACTGAGAGACATTAGTTCGCCAGGCTTTTTTGGATGTGTCTAAGGCAGCATCGCAATGTATTGCAAGGAAAATGGACTTAACATTGGCGTATCTTAAGTGACCAAGATACATAGGGAATGTTCTGCTTCGTATTTATGTATCGTAAAATTATGTTGCTACCTGACAAGAAATTTATTCCTAGAAATGTATGGGTTTCCTGTATTTAAATGAAAATTCTGGAAGATAGTGCAGAAAATGATCTGAATTTAACTGATATCATTGGTTATGTTGGCTTTGAGGACCACCGTGATTTGTGGCTCATTCGCATACACCTGCGACTAATGAAAATCTCAGAAATAGTGACCAGCTCCACGCCCTTAAATTGCTTGTGCAGGATATCTACTGTATTCAGATTTTCTTATTCAGGCCAAAGAAAATGGATAATTATGAAAATATAGCTAAAACCCACATTAAACAGTGATTTTTTTGAAACGCATTGTATGCTCTTAGATGTCATCCAAATCGGACCATTATTTTTCAAGAAATTGGACCCATCACTGTAAATGATTTTTCAATGAGTTAACAACTGTTGTCTAGGATGATTTGATCGTCCATGCTAATTTGACAAAACATACTAAAAAAAATCACAACTCATTTAACATATAAAACTTCAAAAAGATGGCCATTATCAATTGTTAAATTCGAAAGTCCCTGTTGGAAGCCCTTTCTATATATTGCAGTATATTTTACAATATTGCCATACCTAAACAGAATTCTTAATAGTTGTAGAAAATATTTTTTATTTCAACGTTTTTTTTTTCTTTTACTTTTTTGCCATTATAAATAAGCACATGTGTAAGTAAACATGGTGTTTATTACATAGAGATGTACAAACGTTTAATTTAATGGCTTTATTACACGTACAGTCATATTTTTAAACAAACACATGCATACACAATATTATTGTTTAGGTGTTGAAAATATCACATTTTATTTCACTGTGCAGTGTTTATGGAAAAATTGGACTCTTTGGTTCAGACAAATACACATATACACATACATATATATACATAAATATGTGCGTTTACATTGACCTTATTATCATTATTACTACTACACATGTGATATTTACTCTACTGAAATAAAAATAAACATCATTATCATTACCATCATCATTGTAATTATAATGTGTATGTATGTATGTATGTATGTGTTCATATGTAATTGTATGGCATCATTTTTCTCTCTCTCTCTGTTTTGTTCTCTATTCTGTGCAAATAAATGGCATACATATTTGCCATTATATTTGACCTCCTCTCAACTCAAGCATTAACTGTTGTTTACCCTTACTCACCCTATCTCTCTCAATCTCTCACTCACTTTGTATTTCATCCTTTAGTTGTTAGTAAAAAAAATTTTTTTTTTTGTTTGTTTTTATTCTATTTTAGAGTTTCCTTTGTTTTAGTGTGCGTGCGTATGTTTTACAATGCATGTGTTCTCTTCTGTTATAATAAATACGATTTCGTATAATTATCTTGCTGTTGTTCACATAATTAACTAATTTGGCAGCAACCATTACTCTGCTCTTTAAGTTTAAATAAAAGAGTGAGTGAGCTAGCCGCCCTCTCTCTCTCTATTTCCTACTGTGTAAATTCCATTTCATTTTTCTCATATTTACTGTTGTTGAATTCTGTTGAATTTGTACTGTGTGTACATTCTTATGTAGTTAAAGGCTTAGAATCTATTTTTATGTGTAAAGATGTGACAGGATTTTTTCCCGTAATTTTATTTGTTTTGTTGCTTTTCTTAATTAGCCATGTCTCTAATACATTTGGCATTGTGTGGTTAAATAATGGTAAGAGCCAACTGTAAATACCATGAGGTCAGGGTTATTCCATACAACGAAAGATTTATGATTTTCGAAATCCTTAAAGCCATAACCATAAAATATGTCTTATTTGCCAGCCAAAAAGTTAGGCAATGAAAGGAATTTTGTATAATTAAGCATGTATTAACTATTGATGTATGTTTCTATATTTTAAATCGAATAAAAAAATGTAGAGAAAACCGGTGACAAGGTCGCCATAGTGTAGTAGGTAGGCCTATCAGATGAGAGGCTACAGTTCAAACCTTAGCCCAGACATCTCCAATAAAATGGAATACAAAAAAATATTTCATCGCCTACTTCCTCTTAGTATATTTCAGGCAAAATAATTATAAGGGTAAACAAATTTGAAAATTTTCTCAAAAATCTATCCTTCAGAATCGACTTTAAACTGTAGTTCCCGCCACTCTACATAATTGTTGTGAGAAACTAGATCGTAATCTTGACTGAAGTGTTGTTATGACCAATTATGTATCCGCGTATGTATATTAGGGTGACCCCAAAATAAAAATTGCTCATGTTCCCGACTAAAATTAAAGTTTGATTCATTCTAAGATTACGTTTCTCAAAATTTTTGTCCTGAGTTCGGTATTTGGTGATCTTTATAAAAGGATAAAAAGGTCCTTTTTTTGAGGTTTTTTGAATTTTTTTTTTTTCATATTTCTTCCAAAGGAACTATATATAAATTTGATGTCATATGAAAGGTCTTTAATAGGCGCTTTCAACAGGTTATAAGAAATTTTAAGAAAAGTTTACAAAATTCAAAAATTTGGAAATTTCGAATAAATTTTTGGTTTTTTTTTAATTTTTCCATAGAATTGTTGAAATTTCTTGACTTTAAAAACCATGTAATTTAAACAAAATGGTTTTTTCCGTTTTTCAAAATTCAATCGAGTCCTTTTTTTTATTATTTTTTACACCAACTTTCTGCTCTATCTGGCAACCTCTGTTTACTCAATTCGTATATGCGATGGGCATCAAAATAACGGAATATTACGGAATATCAAAAAAATCATATGTAGTGGGCATCAAAATAACGCCCCATTTATAAGCTTTCCATTGATGTATAATTCCTGATACTTTTATTTTGTTATACAAAGAATATTTCAATTTAAAGCAAAACATTTGCGATACATCCCGCTATAATATAATTTTCTTGTTATTCCGTAATATTCTGTTATTTTGATGGGTAATAGGATAATATTGAAATAGGTTTAGTCTGCTGTGAATTCTTGTACTCAAAAGCCTAAAGAAAACAGCAATGTTTACATCAGGACAATCATTCGTTGGAGTACTTTGTTCCAGGATATACACAGGACGATACTTTTGACACTTATTTAAATACTCGTGTGACACAGTTCGATATTACTGGAACAGTGGTAAGGCAATCCAGTATATTCGATTTTTTTTTTTTTAACTGATACCACTACTCAAAGTACCGATTCCACTTGTGCAATTAATTGTATTGGAAATTTGACAAGTACTTGTTAAGATTAGGGTAATAGGTACTTAGGATGTGGAGGTTTTTAATAAGAATTGTTGCATTTATTCCAAATGTCCTTTCTCAGTCGCATAGCTCAAAAACTTAACTAATTTGAGTAGACTAAAGTCGCCGGAGAGAATCGAACTCATAACTCACAAATAAAAACGCTGGTGTGAGGTTCATATACTTCTGTTTCAATTGAAACTAGTCTTACTGCATCATTAATGCATGGCTTGTAGCTAAATGTACAATAACATTAATGGGGCTAAACGTTCGACCACATTTTTTTTTTTCAAAATTTTTTATATTGAACCGTCGGATTTATGATCTAATATTAATATTTTGATGTTCAGCTTGTAAATAATAAAATGAACTGTCACTGGAGTCAATTTGTCAGTTGTCAGACGAACGGTTTATAAATGACAACAAACTGAAGTTGGTTGCAATACATATCAGCCACCCTGTAATATCATTAGAGATAGTAAACTTTAGTGTCATTGAACCATAATTCTTAAAATCCTAAAATATTTTTAAACAATCTTCACAATTGTCCAAAATTATAGTTTTTAGTTCGCTATTTCCCCCTTTTTTCTTTTTTGCCTTATCTTTAGACTCTTTAAAATAAATTTCTTAAACTAAACGAGATTATGTGTACAGCGTTTATTTTATTCTAAACGGAATTTAAAATTATCTGTTGAAACTAACCTGCATGAAAGGTTATCAATCGAATATTTTATTTTTAATAATTTTTCTTTTTAAATTAAACAAAAACAACGAATTTATTTAAAGCGAATTTTATTCAAATAAATTGATAAGAAATCTAGCAAAATATCATTCATAAATATTAAAAAATTCATAGAAATAGTGGAAATAATTTCCCCACAAATTTAAATGAAAAAAAAACACGAATATATTGAAATCTCTTTGGGACCACATAATTTTCTGCTACTTTCGTTTTAAAACTAATGCATACGTTCACTTACAATTGCTTTGGGTAATCTATCATCAAATTATGATGTTGATTGTAAATTTATACGCATTATGCTTACTAAATAAATCACCGTAGAACAGTATGTTGGCTTATTGGAAGTGACGCCACGGTTCAAACCTTAGGTCAGACATCTAAAACAAAACAAAATATTTTTACGGAGACTTCACCTCAGCAGATTTCTGGAAAAAACTCTGAGAATAAAATAAAATTGCCATGAAAACTTTACTTGTATTAGTATTGCCAGATTGGAAATAACAATTTGTTGAAATTTAAACTGATAGATGGTCCACCCGATATGTATGTATGTTCATCAAATAGTATATCTCCAGAAATTAGTTACGCATTGGGATTTTATACAGGCTGGCTGATATATAATGCAACAAAGTAAAGCCAAAAATGTTGGAAATAACATTAAATTTTAGAATCAGTTTAGTTTTGTTCGTACCACCTTTGGTACGAATTATGACCTTCAAACGGCCTACAAATGCATCACAGGCTGCACGAAAGTGATTCTGCGGTATTTTGGTCTATCCCCGGCGAAGTGCCGTCTTACTTTTCGAAATGCCAAGGGCGCAAAAGTCCAACGGATTGAGATAAGGAAATTTGGTGGCCATTGTGCGGTAGAAATGAAGCGAGTCCTTTTTAAGTCATTCTTGGTTGACGCTTGCTGGGTGTAGTGGTGCCTGTTGGAATGTCCATGGACTGGACCCAGGGTTACAATACTGTCTTTAAGCCATTTTCCCGATAATATTCGGCATTTATTTTGCGACCGTCGGTCCACACCCTTACTATCGGCGACGTTTGAGTTCTGGTGGCCAATCGCAGATGTAAATTTTCAGCTGACCTCTTTAGCAACCAGACCTGATCATTTTGTTTGGTCACAAACTGCTCAATTTGTAATAGATTCTCATCGGAGAAAACGCAATTCGATAACTGATCACTTTCGTGTAAGCGAAGTAACTCATTGGCTCTTTCCAGTCTAACCTATTTTTTTCATGGGTGAGCTCTTGGATTTTTTGGACCTTCAAAGGCTTGAGTCCAAGCTCATTTTTCAATATGTGCTGCATCCGTTCTCGCAATATGATCAGCTCATGAGCAATTTTTTTAACACTGCGGCATGGATTTCCATCAAATCTGGCCTCCACTTTTCGTATCATTTCTGGTGTTAGTACCGTTTTTTCCGTCCACTTTTTGGACGCGATGCAACACTGCCAGTATCACGGTAACAAGCAATGGTACGAGAAACAAAGGATTTATTCACATTTAAATGCTGGACGGCCCTAACGTTAGCCACTTGGGGTTTTCCAGCCAAATATAAAGTAATCACACTTTCAAGCTTGAATTCCATCACGAATAACTTTTTTTCGGAATGCAATAGATCAAAATGCTTTTGTAAGCTCGTAAATAATAAAATGAACTGTCACTGGAGTAAATCTGGCAGCTGTCAGACGAGTGGTTAACAAATGATAACAACCTGAAGTTGTTGCAATACATATCAGCCACCCTGTAATATCATTAGAGATAGTAAACTTTAGTGTCATTGAACCATAATTCTTAAAATCCTAAAATATTTTTAAATTTAAGTTTTATTGCAGAATAAGTGTTTCATAGTGTTCATTTCCATTGTCACAAATAAAGTAAAACTCCATTATAAATGCAATTTAATTAAATGAGTCTTGCAATTCATTAAATGTTTATCATAAAATATGAAATTTAATTTCAAAATTATTTAAACAGAATCCAAAAGAAAGAAATTATAAAACTTTCACATATGATAAGAGCAGCTTTAAATGAAATTGACTTCATAACTAAGTGAGACTACATCTACAGTGATAGTGTTATGGTAGATTCATAATTACGATGCAGTCCATTTCGTTTACAACTTCTCGTATAAATCAAAATGACTTCATTTGAAATACACTTTTTCTCCATAATTTTCTTTCAATTCATGTGTTGTTTTTGTTTTTTTTTTTTGTGTTTTTTTTGCAAAATATTGTCTATAACAACGACACACATAATGTAACTTACAGTGGGCAGATTGAATTTTAAATAAGCAGGTAATGGTAATAAATTCATATTGTTAGTAAGAGTCCCACTGTGCCATATAATTGTTACTACTGGATGATGTATCGCATGTTGTTTATTTAAAGTTCTGTTTATTTATTCGTTTGTCTATGAACGCACATACAGTTACAAGTGCATGCAAGTGTATAAAACTAGTAATTCTATTGGAGGGAATGTATCCCACGTTTAATTCAGTGTAAGTTTATAGCTCTAACTAGCTTTATATAGATTAGGTTTACGGCATATGCTCTCAATATAAATGATTTCAGTGTGGGGTTAGCGCGTGAAGCAAAAGCTTTTAATCAGACTGTATCAAATTGGACACTCGCAATGTTAAGATTTAATGATTCAAGGTTAAAGGTTTAGTTGTTAGCAAAATTCAGCAGGAATGAAGGTGTACATAGGAGTGGCAATATTTTTTGCCTGCTTTAAATTGTAGATCGTGTAGGTATTTAATAAAGCAAATATGAAGGCTTGAGGCCACACACGTTTTGGCACTAAATTCTAGGTAACCAGTAGTTTTTTATATTAATTTCTGATGCGTTTTATAATGTCAGAAAATGTGTTCTAATGTCCCCTCCAGAAATGTTGAAATTCAACCAATATCTCGTCGTATGCCGGACACTTTCTAGTAAAGTTTTTAGAAATATTTTCTTTATTTCTAAGATGCAAGAAAACAAGGAAAGTTGGGATTCAATCCTCTTTCCTGCGTGGCCATAGACTGACAACCAAAAAGGTATACAGACAGACAAAAAACTGTTGTAAAACGTTTAATACATGTGCAACCATTCGTTCATAATTGTTGCAACCAAAAAAATTGTAGCAGAATTTAAAATTTTGCTACAGCATTTGGTGAAAATTTTTGTTTAAGGACCACAAAATACAAACAAAACAAACATGCGCATACATATGCAGTTTTTAAACATAACACAAATGTGTATATGAATGGGTAAGGAAGGAAAGTGTAAGGAAAACCTGCCATAACAGTTTGAAATGACCGAGGAAACAACAACCAACTCAACAATAGATTTATATTCTTCGTCCTCTCTCTCTCTCTCTCTTGCTGCATGACTAGTTTTCAAATTTTTATGACTATTTCTGTGCACTTTTCATTCACAGCGGTTGTGGGCCTACATGGCAAGTTTAAACCATGGTTTGTCTGTTTTCCAATGAATGTGAATCAAATATTGAATATGATTTCGTATAAATTTTAGTTTTTGATGCAGAGAAATAATGATTTGAATATTTTTTTTTATATATTTAAATCAAGTAAAAAGTCTTCCTGCAGCTGTTTAACACTGTTTCTGTTTATTAAATCCGGTCTATTGCTGTTTCGCGAGTTTGCTGTAACTCCAATAGTAAATTGAAGTGAAAGTTTTAATAAGCTTCAAGGTATTACTTCCGCAGCATGTTTAATGCTCCTGGTTTAAAAATGGTTCACGTATTATTTCAGGCTTTTTTTCCTGTCCTTCTTTCTATCCTTCACATGATGATGAGAATGTTAATGGTCTGCCATAATTTAGGATTTTTATTGTTGAATATGAATCAATATTTATGACGTTTTGTCCATAAATACAGCAAAACAACATACATTCAACCATTTTACGAATTCATGCCTACATTCATGCATGCATTCATTCATTCATTCATTTATTCATTCATTGTATACAGCAGTGCAACAAATTTTAACCACAAATCACTAAAATTGTTAAAAAAGAAAAGGAGCTGGAAAAAGGAAGGCCAGTCTAGTTGTTGTTATTGCTAAAAATGCTTGTATCTGTGGTTGAAAATTACCCTCATATGGGTAAATACCACTAAGCGTGTACTGGTGTTACCAAATAGGAAAATAAAACTGCCTGCGAGCAAAACATGACATGAAGATACACTAGCAAGTGCTTACATATTCTTGTGTTGTAGTTCTGCACATTTAGAGCCTGTACTATGGTAAGCATGGGGGAATGTTCCCGCAATGTGTTTTTTGATCTTCAAAGGCAGGACTACTAGTTAGCATCTATTTTCCTAGGTTTTTATTTTGTTTCTATCTATTCTCAAAGTGGTTTCAATTAGGTGGTTAGGCGTTTTTAGGTGAATAGAAGATTTTGTATGACAAAACTTAAAGTGAAAGCAATGAAGCCAAAGGCATAAGATTTTCTATTTCCATAATTTCTACTAAGAACAGAAAAAGTTTTAGAAGGTGATTACATATCAAAGATCAGCAACGAGTATTCATCAGAAAGTTTCATATGATAAGTCGTTTTCTAGCTCATTGCACAGGATTTCAAAATGACTTAGGTTTCAACCAGAGATCAGCAACGAGTATTCAAAACGATGAGTAGATTCGAGTCATACTTATAATTTCTGATACTTATGCGCATTCATACTTATTTTAATACGATACTCATACTATTCAAATTCAAGTTAAAAGTACTGGTCATACTCATACTTAATAATACTCATGATGTTGTTGACTTCGACTCATCTCTACTTAACACTTACACGAAGCACAAAATAAGTATGATTCGCATACGAGCACTTCTATACTCACAAGAAGATTGTATGTATGCATCCTTTCATCTTTGTTTGTATATGCAATAACAACAAAGGCTGTAAATTTTGATAAATGATTCGACTCACTCGAATTATAAATATAAATATTTTTCTAAATTTATGATTCAGTATGAGTAGGCGTATGAATCAAACACATTTCGAATGTTGTGAGTTTCATGTCAACGTTGTACTCATACTCATTGCTACTTGTACTTATAAATCAATGTTGTAGCGAGTACTAAGGAACCATATTAGTTGAATTTCAATTCTTTTGATTCACTCATATTCAAAATTGCATGAGTGCTTATGAGTAGCGGAAAAAAGATTCATTTCCGATCTCTGTTACATATACACATAATTGGTCATTACAACCAATTTTTCAGGATTTCGACGTAGCTGCTCATACCACTTATGCTGTGTTAGTTAATTCTATACATGAGTAGCAGAATCTACAGTTTAAAGTCGACTCCGAACGATAGAGATTTGAGAAGATTTTCATGGTCAGTTTATTTACTCTCAGAGTTTTTGTCAGTAATCTGCTGCGAGGGAGTAGCTGAGTTGCCTTACTGTGGCTTTGAACGGTGGCATTGCATCTAATAAGCCAACTCTACGGCGTCTTGGGATACATTGCCAATTCTAAAACTGCTGGTTTGTTAAGTAAAAACATTAGGAGTGTTTAGTAGATGTCTGTTCTTATGGGCTCACTTATCTCTTCTTACATGACTCTGTTGTAAAGTAATGTGCCGAGACATTTAAAATTTATTTTTTTCTTTTTTTTTTTGGTTATCCTTGCTTTCCAATCTACTTTTAAAAGTGGTTCTTCTTCTAGTTGTTGTTCATTGTAAATTTAAGTTTTTCAACATCATGTTGCTGCAGTCATGTTTTTGATTTGCTGCACTATTGGGTTTCTTTTATTTCTTCTTGGTTTTTCTTGTTAGTATTTAAGGGAGGCAGGTTAGTTAAACAATGACGTTCGGTTAGTGACTGCATGTCGTTTTTGTTAGTGGTACATTATGTTCTATACTCTATAGCCGAGTAGTTTTAAATATTGGTTCATAACTAATAGCGTGAAATAGCTTTAGCAATCGATATTATTGAAATCGATTAAAAATATCATGAGGCTTACAGATGGTGTGCTTAGAATATCAAGTGGGGACATAATTTGGGTAATATAGGAGATACATTTTACATAATCATTTTTATTGTAATCGAAACGATGAAAATTAATAGAATTAGTGTAAAGAGCAGCATTATCTGGAGCGCGTTAGGTCCATTGCGATATGCATTACAGATCGATCCATTTTTATGTTCCCTGACATCTAGAACAAGTATGTTCTCAAGCTCTATATCGAAGCTAAATGATGAAGTCATTAGATGTTACATTAGAAATTCTAACGATGTACCGATATATGATATAATACCGCTGTCTATAAAAAGGCGGTACAAAGCATACAAAACATATTTTTTGAGTTTGCCACAATACAACTTTTCTTACTTCCTACTTTTTCCTAATCTTTCACCATTGCTGTTACATGCATCACGCTTGTTAAAATTGTTTTTCCTATTTTTTATGAAAAAAAAATATGAACAATATGCCTTCAAAAGTAAGACTAAACATACCTTGTCTTTGTATATGTAAAAGGTAGCTTAAAACATACGAAATCATGTGTACAAACATACTAGCTGTACCCTGCACGTGTTGCTGCGCCCCCAACTAAAATAAATTTGAAGGAAAGGCATTATAAAAATGTCCAATTAATTTCGAATCATTTTATTGATTTTGTTTCCCGTTGTCCTGATGATTCAGATGAACGGGCCGGAGTAGTACGCATTCGAACAGTTCTAATCTATCTTCTCTTTGCTCAAGTGGTTCATGCAAACGGGTCTCAGCGGCATATACTCGAAGATTTTCCAGTCACAGTGCTCGTCTGATTTTGTGAATAATTTTCAGTGACGCCATACATCGGAAATTAATCGCACAAATCTCCGTCGACTCATACGTTACAACTTTGTTAAAGAATACATACATAATTGGCCATTACAACCCTTCAGTCAGGATTACGACCTAGCTTCTCACACCACTTATGTTGTGTGCGTTAATTTTATACATGAGTGGTGGGACCTACAGTTTAAAGTCGACTCCGAACGACGGATTTTTGAGAAGCTTTTCATGGCAATTTTTACTCTCAGAGTCTTTGCCAGAAATCTGCTGAGAGGAAGTCGCCGAAGAAATATTTTTCGTTTTGATGTCTGACCTGGGATTCGAACCCGGGTCTTTTGTCTAATAAGCCAACACACTACCCACTAGACCACGGCGAAAGAATACACAGTTTAAGATTTAGTTCATTTTGAGTAATTTTCAATGGTACCACCTATCGGATATTGGTCATGCCAACTTAAAAATCTTCATCGGCTCATAAGCAACAACTTTGCTAAAGATCATAACTTAATCAAATGCACAGTTTAAGATTCAATTAATTTTAAGTAATTTTCAGTGGCGCCACCTGCCGGAAATTACTCATACCAACTTAGAAACCTACCCCGGGCTAATGCGAATCAACTTTTCTAAAGATCATAACATCATCAAATGCATAGTTTACGATTCTATAAGGTACATACAAACAAACATTTATTTTTATATATATAGACTCTGGGAGGTGCCACGCCCACTATAACCAATGCGCCCATTTTGTTCATATATACGTCAAAGTCATCCATACAAAATTTGCGGACTTTAGCTGTTGCAGTTTATGAGACATGCGATATTAAATATTTATTGAGTATGTGGGCGTGGCACCTTGCCTACTTGGAATTTTAAAATAAAAAATAGCCGGTCCAGCCGAAGTCTATAGACTTCAAACAAACCCACAAACAAATAAACACACATTGCGGGAAATTTATACTATTCTACACTACACTATACTATGAGCTAGGATTTGAATTACGTGCTACATTCTTTTGTACCATGATTTGATTCATTTACACTTCTGTCTAATTTTTTCTTTTTTTTTTTTGAAACATAGAAATTGTATGGTTTTTATATGTCAAAAACATCACACTTCTCTGTCAATTTCCTTCGTTTTTTTATCATCATCATTATTATCGTTGCTCCTTTATACGTTGCTGGTGTTTTCTATAGACATTTGTCTGCTGCTCTCTAAAAAAAAGGTAAAACTGGCTGAACAACATGTATGAATGACTGTACAGGATAATATTGTGTTGTCAGTATTTACTCAACAAATTTTTTCATTTACGCTCCACAGTCTTTTACGTTTTTTGTTTGTGTCGTAGCATCAATACAAATGTGTGGGTGTGTGCATGTTTAAGTTTTTGTCCAGGATCTTTTATTATTTCTTTAAAAAATATTTGTTTAAGTGTGTGTGAAGGTTTTTTGTTTAATTCCTTTCATTTAAATTTGAATAGAAGTTATTCAGCGTGCAAAGCAATACCTCTTTTTCAAATAATGTTCCATGTGTTTAGTCTTTCCTTACTACGATGTACGAGGGATGTCATAAAAATTAAATAACAACAAAAATACCATAAATTTTGAAAAAGAACTTTCCAGATTTTGAAACTGACTTCTATCACTTCATTGTTGGCATACTTTTCATTATCGAGCAGCACTTTCAATGTGTAAAGAGCTAGATCCATATCAGAGATCAGGAACGAGTATTCAAAACGATAAGTAGATTCACGTCATACTTATAATTTCTGATACTTATGCGCATTCATACTTATTTTAATATGATACTCATACTACTCATACTCAAAGTTGGAAGTACTCGTCGTATTCATTCTTAACAATACGCATGATGTTATTCACTTCGACTCGTCTCTACTTAATATTTACACGAAGGACAAAATAAGTATGATTCACGTACGAACACTACTATACTCACAAGAAGATTGCGCAAATACTTTGCTTGTTGTCTATGTCTTTCCTTTCTTCTTTGTGTGTATATGCAACAACAATAAATGCTGTAAATTTTGAAACACTCGAATCACTTATAAGTATTTATCTAAATTTATGAATCAGACTGATTTTACGTATGAATCAAACATATTTCGAATGTTGTGATTTTAATGTCAACGTTGTACTCATACTCATTGCTACTTATACTTATAAATCAATATTGTAGCGAGCACGAACGAATCAGAGTAGTTGAATTTCAATTCTGTTGATTCACTCATACACAAAATTGCATGAGTGCTTATGAGTAGCGGAAAAACTATTCATTGCTGATCTCTTAGCCATATCGCATCGAATGGTTTGATTTTAAACTATATAGAGCAAACGCCTATCATTCCTTCCTATAGATAGCACCGCAATTCAATACCATATAACTCAGGTATTAGATGAGATTGCATGATACCCAACAATGTTTAAGAGCAAACATATGAAACTTACGCTCCCACTTATGCTGGTTTCCTAAACCTGCGATCTTTACCGTTAAACTGGTACTGAACGGGTTATAAATAACAGCAGCGTATTTCAGGTGGAGATTTTTGTTATTGAACAAGCTACACGAAATTGGGAACCTAGTTGCTTCAAACTTGATCATATGTGTGGACGGTAGCTTGACTGCACTGGGATTCCATTTCATCAAATCAAAGGGCGTCTGGAGTTGTGTAGACCCTCTACATCATGTTCGTCGAAGCAGATGGATTAAAAAACTCGTGGCTGGTTCAAGATACCTGGTTGTTGAATTTCAAAATTATTTCGTCCAACAGTGGACAGCAAGAAATTCTAATAGGACCTCACCAGTATTACTGTAGAAACTGCGGAAAAACCAGAATCGGTATATTGTGAGTGCCTTGTACTTCAAAACAGATCTATCGGTTTTGGGTAACAGAACATTTGGCTATGGTAGCAAATGTACAACTATGGTGCGTGAAGTCCAAAAACACAGTTTTTATCAAATAAAAAAGTTTGAGGGTTCGAAAAATATTAAAAAAATATTTTTGATATCTACTCAACAAAATTCACAACCTACACTATGTCATTAGCCGGGTGTAATTTTTTTTTTTTATTTTGTCGCAGAGTGCAATTATATTCATTTTAAATGTAGTACAATAATTTTATTTTTAATTTTAAAATGCTTTTCATTTATGAAAATATGTTTCCAATACATTTTTTTTATTTTTAAATTAAAATTTCGTGAAAAAATTAAAACTAAAGCAGTAAAAACTTCCAATTTAATAGCTAACCTCAATAATTTTTGGTAAAGGGGAAAAAAGGAACGAAAAAGCGAAATCGAATATAATCGAAACGTTATTCTATTGTATATAATTGCGGTTTTATCCCTGCATTAAAATGTACTCGATATCAGTTTTATTGCACAGGGGCAAGTAAAATTTATTGTCTAACCATTGCCGGTAGTCAATTTGTTATCAATATCCTTATTAAATATATTTCTATCCATGCGATAATATCTCTACTATTTTGGTTTACTTTACCAATTTTTTTTTTATTCGTTTAAATGAAACAGTATTGGAAAACTAAAGGAAAGAAAAAATATTGAATGAAATCGAATTTGTTAAATACAATATAATTCTCTAATATGGTGTTAAAATTACAACAAAAATAGTGCAAAGTAAAAAGACTCACAATACACTAATAACCCGGTTTGAGTCGCTAATAGGGCCTGAAGAAACGCAACGCAAACCGAAACGAAAACCCCTTTTTCTGTTTTAGTTTTGTACAAATATTTTCGCATTAACGCATTTCATATTAAATGCAAATCGGAGCACTAACGGCGCAACTTCGAAACATGCGACGCAAACTGAAACAAAAACGACGCAACTTCGAAATCACAAATACATACATACATACATAACTGGCCATTACAACCCTTCAGTCAGGATTACGACCTAGCTTCTTCGAAATCACAGAAATTTTAAAAAGACGCAACTTCAAAGCAGACGCAGAACGAGGCGACGCAAACCGGGGTATTACATACATACATAATTGGTCATTACAACCATTCAGTCAGGGTTATTGACCTAGTTTCTCACACTACTTATGTTGTGTGTATTAATTTTTATAGATAAGTGACGGGACCTACAGTTTAAAGTCGACTCCGAATGATAGATTTTTGAGAAACTTTTCATGGCAATTTTATTTGCTCTCAGAATTTTTGCCAGAAATCTGCTGAGAGGAAATCGCCGAATAAATACTTTTTGTATTTTATTTTGATATCTGGCCTGGGACTCAAACCCAGGCTTTACGTCTAATAAGCCAGCACACTACCTACTAGACCACGGCGTATTAGGGTACGCTATAGGAGAGTTAATGTTTGTATAGGTTCATAATTTAAGGAAATACAAGTGAAGTTTTTGAAATAGGCAACTATTATAATTTCTAAGAGCTGATCTCTGCATTGAACATGTTGACCAAAAATTTTTTTAATCCCTTTTTGTTCTGCTAACAACATAGCGTTATCAAAAATCAGTTCCCGTTTTTTTTTTTTTCTATGGTTTGTTTTATTTTTATTAAACAATTTTTTGACTCTTAGCAGGACACTATTCGAACCTCAGGTCAGTTAACCCAACAGAACGAAATCTCAAAAATATTTCTTTGAATTTCTTATAAACATTCTGATAGTAAATATGATTGCCATTAAAAATTTTCTCAAGAATATTCTGTTGATCGGAATTTGGCTTGTAACTCAAATATACAACATAACTGATGTGAGGAACGCACGTCGTTTGGAATGATCAAATTATGTATATGTATGTATGGATGTGATTGACGTTGGTAATTTCGAAAAATTCAAAATGTTCAGTGACACAGAAGTGTATGAATTCGAATCACTAGCAATGTGGAGCACGATCTCAGCGTTAATTTGTTTGAATTAGAGATGAAAGACTGATAAACAAATTAAAAAATACCCACTTAACTTTGTTACTAAATCAGCTATCTGCTATCAGCCCCAAATAAACGGCACTATAGAAAACGAACTAATAAAAGAGACCAAAATTATACAGCGTGATCAGAATAGGGTATAAAATATTTTTTCGTTTTTATGTTTTCCGAAACCAGTGCACACACATTTCAAGTTCTGTATTCATTGAATGCATAAAGGGTGCGCCAAATAACTTTTTTTTTGAAGATGCTTTAAAAAAAACTACTGAATATTTTCTCCAACTTCCTTTTGATTTGAAAATACAATCCTTCCGGTTAATAATGGAAAATAATTTCATTCAAATGGATGCCTGGGCTAGTCATGCACGATCGGTCCAATTTTTAAGCACATTATTGATTGTTTGCAGGTATGTAAACAAGCAAAATTGTCGCATTTGGTGCATAGAAAACCCGCACGCATACATTGAAAAGCCGACGCACTTAAAACGAGTCACTGTTTGGTTAGATTTTGGTCCAGAGGCATTGGGTCTAGAGGAGTGGCCGTTACAGTCATTGGCGATCGTTATCGGGCCATGTTAAACGAATTTTTGTTCCCAAAAATTGAAGAGGAGGAGGTACACTCGATATTTTGCGTCCTGTTTTTGAAGATCGAATTATCAGCAGATCAGATCGCATTAACAGCAGAGCTGTTGTCGTTTGGTCACCTAGAAGCTACGATTTGTGGAGTGCCGTCAAAGATAAGTGTTACACCGATATGCCAGAGACAATTGACTCTTTAAAGGACAATATACTTGAAGCCATTGGCAGAATACAGCTGCACACAATCGATAATGTGCTTAAAAATTGAACCGATCGTGTAGGCTACTGCATGGCCAGCAGAGGCAGTCATTTGAAAGAAATTATTTTCTATTATTAACCGGAAGTATTGTATTTTCAAATCAAAAAAAGAATTTCAAAAAATATTCATTGGTTTTTTTAAAGCATTTAAAAAGAAAAGTTATTTGGCGGACCCTTTACAAAGTATGTAATTATAGCTCTTCAGTCAAGATTACAACCCATTTTTCATAGTTTATAGTTTCAAATTATATTTCAATATACGCTCTCTGAAATAATTAAATTTATCTCATAACACTTGACTCAATCGATCAGTTTTTTATTTCAAATAAAATTTTATAAAATTGATTTAGGAAAAACAAAAGCGAAATCATTTATTCACCCAATTATTATTTAAATTGTTTAAATAAAAAATAAAAAATTTATTTTTTAAAATTATTCGTAACAACAAAGCGTGGAATTAAAATACCGACAATAAATTATTTTTGCGCATAGTATTGAGGGTGGCAGCAGCATTCAATTTCTTCTATAGCTATGGCAGCATAAACAGCAACAATGAAAACGAGAGAAATGAAAATGTTTGCTTAACAAAATTTTTAAACCAAAATACAACAAAATAAAACGTTTAAAACGATTTTTAAATATAAAATATTTATTAAGCGGGTATTTAAAATTGTCATCATCATAAACACGGAAAAACTTATAAGGATACCATTGGACTTTACCATATTTCTAAGCATTTCATATCTAACAGTTCCGCAAATTAAATTAAGGAGTGCGCACAAAAAAAAAACTAGACTTACATTTTTCTTTACAGAAATAAAACTAATTGGCGGATTATTTTCGTTTTATATTTCAATTAAAGTAAATAATATTTGAATTCATTTTGTGTATAAAATTTTTTTCTAACTAAGGTCTCAGAGCAACCAACTTTTAGAGCCACTTTTCTTCCAGACATGTGAGGGTGTTTTAGAAAATACGTATTATTTTACATGTTTTGTTTTGGTCGGCAAATCACTTTTTTCTTCCACTTCCACGCTTTCTCTCAATACTCAAAGACTCCTTATATTGTTTTATTCTTACCTTAGAAACTGTTTTTTGGTTAACACCTGCGAAACAATTTTTTGTAAGCGGTACGGTATTTTTCACGACATTCTTGTTTTGTGCCAATTTTCAAAAAACTAATTTTGCTATTGCAATGAAATTTAGCATGTGAATTTTGAAACAGATGACTCAAAAGCAATGTAACGGTATAGAGTTTTTTCAATTATGTTCAAAGTTATAAGCTTAAAAGTAGGCCCAATTTTTTTTTGTGCGCACTCCTTAATTTAAGGTATTCAAGGCTTCACAAGCGACAATTTCTGTTAAATCTCATACTTTATTCACTGAATACATTGTTTATTACGATTATACTATCTTATATTATTTAACTAACCGTTATCAATTTTTTTTTCTTTTCAGGTAAGTTTCAAGAAATATTTTTTAATGCTGATTTCCAACTAAATATAGAAGGAGTTTAAATATATAGACAGGTAGGTATGTAAGTAAATTATATAAGATTACTAAAACGAATTTTACGATTTACTTTCTTATATCGATCATCTGCGTGTGTTGGTTTATTAGACGTAAAGCCAGGGTTCGAGCCCCAGGTCAGACACCACTCACGTATAAAATTAACACACACAACATAAGTGGTGTGAGAAACTAGGTCAATAATCTTGACCGAAGGCTTGTAATGACCAATTATGTAAACTCAGGTGGTTTATATATGTGGGCCATTTAAATAATACATTATTTACTGTATTTGAGAAGGAATTGAATGATAAACGTTGAAGGAAAGTGAAAAGTTTGAATTTTCAGTTCATGCTTTATCCATGATATTGACGGCAGTAGTCGTAGTGTAATATGTAGCGTGTTTGCTTATTAGATGTCAGACCATAGTTGAAACCTCAGGTCAGTTATGTCCAATTTTCAACGAAAGGTTGTTATAAGCGATTATACAGATATGGATGTATGAACTGACGAAAGCATTGGCAGCAGCAACCATTGAAATTGGATGTTTATGGTCAAATATAGTGCTACTTAAGTAGTTTGGGCAGCGGAAGTACTTACAATTTTCACGCTGATTGCCTTGCTTCAGGAATTTTTATAGACTCTTTCTAACTGTTCTTCTCTATTCTTCTATTTATCTCACGTGATAGACAAACATTATAAAAAGTTTTTCGTCCTATGTTTTATTTCATTGACATTACAGAGGAACAATATTTCGGTAAACTACGTATGTATGTATGCCATTACAGAATCATTCGTTTTGGTAATGTGCTGCTCGGAAATAATGAAAAATTTACACCCTCCCAAAACGTCTTTCCGGAAAATAACCTGAAAGCCTTTCAGCTTTTATTGATTCCAATAATTTTGTCGCACTAGATTAGTAACTAATTGAATTTAATGGTCGTTATAAATTTCGTGATCCAACGAAATCGAATTGGCAGTTTTGAATTCAAGTACATGCTATGTGCGTAGCAACTACTGACAACCGTATTTGTAGAAAGCCGTATCCGGGAAACCAGAGAGGATCCTAAAAGAGAACCTTGTGATTGACATAATCAATGTTCTATTGCTACGGGAAACTTTTTTACCTTACATGACGTTGAGACTTTAAAGAAGAAGAAAACAGAAGCTAGTCTTATGAACTGACGAAAGTATTGCCAGGAACATACATCACAATTGGATTATCGCCAAATATAGTACTACTTTAGTAGTTTGGGAAGAGAAAAAACGCACAATTTTCACTCAGATTGCTAGCAGCTGTTTCTTGAAATATTGTAGTGTCTTTCTTACTGTTCTTCTCATATTTATCTCACGTGATAGACATTGAAGTCGCCGTGGTCTAGTGGGTAGTGTGTTGGCTTATTAGACGAAAGGCCCGGGTTCGTATCCCAGGTCAGACATCAGAAACGAAAAATATTTCTTCGGCGACTTCCTCTCAGCAGATTTCTGGCAAAGACTCTGAGAGTAAAAATTGCCATGAAAAGCTTCTCAAAAAAATCTGTCGTTCGGTGTCGACTTTAAAATATAGGTCCCGCCTCTCATATAAAAAATGAACGCACACAACATAAAGTGGTGTGAGAAGCTAGGTCGTAATCCTGACTGAAGGGTTGTAATGGCCAATTATGTATGTATGTGATAGACAAATATTATAGAAAAATATTTCGTCCTATGTTTTATTTCATTGATATTACAGAAGCATAATATTTCGGTCAACTACGTAAGTAAAATCAATCGCTTTGATAAATGTGCTACTCGAAAATGATGATAAATTTATATCAACTACATCTTTTCGAAAAATGAGCAGAAAGCTTATAATAATCCCAATAATTTCATCGCTCTAAGTAATTAAATTTTATGGTCAATATAAATTTTGCAGCAACGAATTTGTAGAAAACCGTATCCGAGAGACCAGAGACAAACCCAAGGGAGAACCTTGTTATTGACATAGTCAATGATCTATTGCTACGGGAAGCTATTTCACCTCACATGACATTGAAAACGAATTTTTCTAACTAAATATAACAATGGTTTGTAGTCAGCCCTCAATTGAGAGTGTTACTGATGCGAATTGGAAATTTATAAATCGCCACAAAGCAAGTGTGATGGATCCTAAATTATTGCCATTTTGATCAATTTAAACCCAATCTGATATGAAGTGTTTGATTTTTACGTAAAAAAAATTTACTGCACCGCACATTATGTCAAAAATTTTGACATACATTTCATAAAAGTGATAATGAAATATAATAATATAAAACAGTTTTATTAAAAGGAGTTAAAATAAATCAAAATATTAAAATTTTTCAATAAAATCTATCAATAATCGTAAAAATGATATGTACTACAAGCATATATCAAAAGTGATACATAAACTAGAATTATGAAATGTTTTTTAAGGCTCGATCTATGATAAAATGGATTGTTGTATGAGATGTGTGGCAAGTTGCACCATCTTGCTGAAACTAAACATCGTTCGCATCAATACCCTGAAGAGCGAATGCAAAAAAAAAATCAATTATCATGGTGCGATAGTGTCTCCTCTGAGCCTAAAATTCTGCTTTTTAACGTGCTCACAAAGATTTTTCTAAATCGACATCATCTTGCAGTTTCTCGTTGCTCAAGTGTAAATCGTTTCATTACATTGAGTGGTGATAATATTCTGAATTTATGCATTCAAATATTTAATTTTTTATTTTCCTTTGTTCCATACAAACATTTAATTTATTTGAGAAAAACTTAAGAACAAATGTATGCATATGTAGTTAATGAGATAGTTTATTAGTCTCTTTTAAAGATCTTGTTTAAAAATAATTGAACTTGACCTTAGACAAGGTCAATTTATTTATTTTTATTTTTCAATTTATCGCTATAAATACAATTGATGGAATTGTTTACAATTATTTTGCTTGTCACCGTTTTAAATTACTTCAATTTTTTGTTTTTGTATTTTTCATATTAATTTGTATCACTTACATGAGAGAGAAATAAAACAAAAATTTTAAGGTGAATGAAAGCTTGCACTTGAATTGTAAATAATTTTTTTAAGTAAACTTAAATAGGCGAATAAAATATAGCAGGAATCAGTGATAATCACAGTTTATTATGGAATTAATTCAAACCATTTAGAGTTACTTAATAGAAGAAAATTTTGAATATTTTATAAACAATTAAGCGGCAAGAATTGTGGAATTGTGATTGCATAAAACCTTTAAATCGTGATATGCGATTTGTGATACTGTAAGGAGTTCTCAGATTACGGCCAATAACTATACTTTTGATACAGTCAAGGAATTTATTAATCTTGGCTCCTGCGTTACCACCAAAAATGATGTCAGTCTGGAGATCAAACGCAAGATTACTCTTGCCAACAGATGCTAATATAGTCTCAATAGGCAATTGAGTAGCAGAGACCTCTTTCGTAAGACGAAACTAACACTCTACAAGATGCTTATCCTACCCGTGCTTCTTAATGACTCAAAGACATAGATCTTATTAAGAACTGATGCAGCAGCCTTGAGGGTATTCGAGACGAATATTCTGTGCGAGTTGGCCATGATTTCCGCATCCGATCCAACAGTGAGCTGTATGAGCTCCTCAAAGATATAGACGTTGTGCAGTGTATTAATATCCAACGGCTGCGCTGGCTCGGCCATGTCGTTCGAATGGAGGAGGATGCTTCGGCCAAACAGGTATTTGATGCGGGGATCTACGGAAGTCGGCGAAGAGAACGACTTTGTATCCGTTGGAAGGTTTGTTCAAAAGAAGAATATTGAATATTTATATTGTTACGAAAGTGGAAATGGTGTTGTTGAAATGATAAACGAAAGCTCCAAAAACAAAACAGCGCACTGTTTACGTGATCAATGAATGAGTAAAAAATATAGCAACAAAAATAAAGCGCTTGTTTACAAGATCGATAAATAAACAAGGATAAGGGATAAAAAACGTAAAACACCAACAACAAAATGAAGAGAATAAAGAAGTAAACAAGCAACTACAATATGCAGTATAAAAAGCGGATAGAATCTACATGGATGAATGTAAACAAGAAACAACAAAAATGAGAAGAGGTTATTTACATTATTAGAATATTCCCGAAGGCCGTCATCGTCCTTCGAGGGCACTCATCACACTAATGATCCAGTGATATTAAAGGCAAGCCAAATCGAGCAAGGAAGATCTAGATTTCAGAGTTTGAGTTGAATCAGTCGTGTGTGCAGATGGCATGTTGTATTCGGAGTTTGAATTAAGCTATTCGTGTATAACGACGTTACGTTGCTTGAAGTGACAAATCAATCGGTTGTGTGAAGACACGAGATCGAGCTATAATTCGGTTAGACTTGTGTGGAGCCAAGTTGTGCCTGAAGGAAGCAGTTGTTAGTGTTGTGCTTACAAAAAAGGTTGTGAGCGAAGAATAACTAATAAGTTTTGTTGCTTACAAAAACGTTGTAGGCAGAGAATTAACACGATCAAACACGTATTGTGAAATTATCGTTGTATACGTGGAATAAACTGGAACAGTGGCACAAAAGTTAAGCAGATAATAAAGAATTCATTAAAATCAAACGCATATTTATTTTTACTTTATTTGCAATCTACGAACTCATATTTTTAACGTTTTTAAAAGGTAAAAACGTAACAATATTATCAAGGGAATTAGAAAAAAGCTTGTTTTAAAATTTTGCGTTGTCGACATAGTATAGTATAGTTAAGAACCGTGATTTGAAATCCAATTAAAACAATACGAATGAAACGAAATATTAAAATAATATTGGCCGACATTCTTTTTGCAAAACTCTGAATACACATTCGTAGCCGACTTTAAACTGTAGGTCCTGCCGCTAATAGATAAAAACGCAAACGGTGGCGTGAGAAGCTTGGTTGCAATCCTGACTAAAGCGTTGTCATGACCACTTAAGAATGTAAATTATCGTAAAAACATGCTTGTAGGTTAGAGGACGTGCACCTGTCAGTCAAAACAAGCACAGTACCCAGAGGTCGAAATTGACCATTGTACATGCTTGTAAGGAAGCTGATATTGAAAAATGAAAATTAATTAGTGTGTTCCAATGAAAGTAACCAATAGTTTCAATATTTACATTTAATTTAATTTAGGATTTTTTATGTATTAGCAAAGCTAATCGGGCTTTATCTATAAAACACATTGTAAATACAAAATACAGAATAAAAAGAAAAGCGCAATATATTTTCCTCCAATTAAATAGCAATAATTATAGTGTGGCCACAATTATAAAACAATTTTAATTGCAACGTTCTAAAACGAAAAAAATAATCAACAACAACAAAGATTGTACGCCATCAATAAATCATAAAATTGAATGAATGAATAAATAAATTATCAGCGTCACAATATCAATTTAATTGTTTGAAATTTAAATGCTAAAAAATATCTACAACGTCTGTAGTACTCAGTATGAAGGCAGACAACCATAATACGACATAAAAATTATTTGAAAATGTCCATTTTCAGAATGCCATGCACAATTCTTTCTATGAGTTTGAGCATGGACAACACCGCATCATCACAATGATCACGATGATGATGATGATGATGAATAATGAAGCCATCGTGTGTAACGAAATATTAAATTGAAACTCACATCAAATTCAAATTAGTTTTCAGCTTCTGATGTTTTTTGTATTCTTTATTCATTTCATTTCATTTTGTTTGTTTTTTTTTTTTTTGCTTTTTATTAATTTCGATTCATTTTGTATTTTTTATAGCTTTTTTTTTTTGTTTTTGGTTGTCAGTTCGAAATAATTATTTCAGTTCAAAAACTAGTCGACCTTGACGCTGCATTGTTGGAGAAAACAGAAACGCGTTAAACAATTTCTATTTTAAACAAAAAACAATTTTTAGGCTGCGGTTTTTTTTTTTTTTTCAAGCGGAAGAGAGAGGTAGTCGATATTCGATATCATACAATATCGTTCCGCATATGTTTCTGTAGTAATAACCGTAATTAAGATGAACGTATTTGGGCTACTTACAATTGTTGTTAATAGACTAAAATTACTTTCAACTCGAACCCTAAAGTGATTTAAAAAAAAGCACATAAATTTCAGAAAAATGCATGAAATTTTTATTTGCATCGATAGTACGGTCCATATAATTAAATGCTTAAAAATTATTCCAGTGAAATGTAGACTGCGACTGCGTCTCAAATGGTTCATCCGCTTAGTCCAATTTTGGCATACTCTTTCCATGATTTCGGCCGGTATCCCATTAATAAATGCTTCAATGTTGTCTTCCAATGCATCAATTGAAGCGGATTTGTCTGTATAGATATAAGCTTTAAGATAGCCCCACAAACAATAGTCTAAAGGCATTAAATCGCACGATCTAGCTGGCCAACTGACCGGTCCTGAACGTAAAATAAAATGTTCACCGAACTTGCCTCTTAATAAGTCTATTGTTACGCGTGCTGTATGGCATGTTGCATCGTTTTGTTGAAACCACATGTCATGCAAGTCAAGATCTTTCATTTTGGCCAAAAAAAAAGTTGGATATCATCTCACGGTAACACTCACTATTCGCAGTTACGTTACGATTTGCAGGATCTCTAAAGAAGTTAAGTCCAATGATGCCACCAGTCCATAAACCGCATCAAACTGTGACTTTTTCTAGATGCATTGGTACCTTTTGCAATTCTTCTGGCTGATATTCAATTCAAAATTGACAATTCTGCTTATTTACGAGTTCATTAAGCCAAAAATGAGATTCGTCGTTGAACACAATTTTTCGATAAAGAAGTGGATCTTCGGCCAAATTTCCAAGAGCCCATTCACCAAAAATTTTGCGTTGTGGTAGGTCGTTCGGCTTCAATTCTTGCACCAGCTGTATTGTGAAAGACTTCACATCTAAATCCTTCCGCAATAATGTCCACGTTGTACAGAATGGTACTTCTCTTATAAAAAGTATCATTCTGTTGAAATGATTATCCAATTCATGCCAAATGAAGCTGGTAGCTATCGACCTGTGATACTCTCTATTAACAATTCTCGAAAAAATATGTATAAGCGGATGACGTGGCTTGTCAAAAATCTCCACTTCTTTGGAACGCATTGGATGCTCTAGATATCAAGTGGACTGATATCATTTTAACTTTGACAACTTAATTCGATCAGATCCCAATAATATCTCTGATATGAAATTTGCTTTTTGAAGTCCAGAAATTGGGTTAATAGCTGAGGATGATTTTTTGATAAAAATTAGGGTCAGGCGCCAAATGCTTCTCATTTTTTATGGCGGCAAATCACATTAATTAAATCACAGCTAAATTGGTAGATGATTTAATAAGATAGCCCTTATGTTAGAAAAACTTTATTGAGGTGGCCTATGGTTTCCGATAGTTTTCCGGAGAGATTTTTTTTAAAAAATTCCTAGCAAATTGAGAAATAAAGGAATTTTCCAAATTTACGGAGTTTCTTTATAGTAGATTGGCATATTTTGGATTCACGTGAGCATTGTTTAGGTAAAAGTGTAGAAACTCTAAGTGTATATCAGAGATCAGCAATGAATCGTTATTTTGCTACTCTTAAGCACTCATGCAATTTTGAGTATGAGTGAATCAACAGAATTGAAATTCAACTACTCTGATTCATTCGTACTCGGTACAATATTGATTTATAAGTATAAGTAGCAATGAGTATGAGTACAACGTTGACATCAAATTCACAACATTCGAAATGTGTTTGATTCATACGCCTACTCATTTTGATACATAAATTTAGAAAAATACTCATAATACTTATAAGTCATTCGAGTGGCTCGAATCATTCATCAAAATTTACAGACTTTGTTGTTGTTGCATATACAAACAAAGAAGAAAGGAAAGTCGTCGTAGTTTGTGTTGGCTTATTAGACGTAAGGCCTTCGTTCGAACCCTAGGTCATATATCTCGTTAAAATCAAAATATGTATAAAGTTCCCTTCGACAACTTTCTCTCAGAAAGTATCTACCAAAAATTCTGAGAGTAAATAGAATTACCATGAAAAGTTTTTCAAAAAATATAATGTTCGAATTCGACTTTATAGAATTTCGAATCAACAGAATTGAAATTCAACTACTCTGATTCATTTGTACTCACTTCAACATTGATTTATAAGTATAAGTAGCAATGAGTATGAGTACAACGTTGATATCAAAATCACAACATTCGAAATATGTTTGATTCATATGCCAACTCATTCAGAGTCATAAATTTAGAAAAATACTTTTAATACATATTAGTCATTCGAGTGGCCCGAATCAATCTACTTGTGAGTGAGTATAGCAGTGTTCGTACGCATTCTGAAATTATAAAAAAGACTCGAACATACTCATCGTTTTGAATACTTATTGCTGATCTCTGGTGTACATGTGTATAACGTAGGGAAAATGATTAAATTTATGTTTAATTTTGACATAATATTTCCGAAATGCTTTAATATATTTTAAATTTTAAATTTATGCTCAACCCATTTAAATTTTTAAAAATCTGAAAGTTTGTTAACCTACTTAACAAAAAAATCTCATTAATTGGGAACGAACTGCTTGAAATATACAGAATTTTGCAATTAAAATAAATTCGAAAAAAAAGGACAAAAAATTCCTTCCAATAAATCTCGATGTACTTAAATAGTAAGGGTTGCGTTGGCAAACATGTTTTTCTCATTAACATGAACTAAATTCTGCTTAAACCATATTTCCCACTTTTTTTTAATATTTTTTTTCTTTTTTTTTTTTGAAAAAAGAAAAAAAAGATATTAAAAAAAAAATGAAAGTTTATTTAGGACATCAGTGAAAATATTTTTGACTTTTTGTGTTTCATTCACAGCGTATTTTATGGATTTAGTTCGTTGTTCACTGTTAATTGCGGAGAATAAATTAAAATTATTTTTTTGTTCTTACTAACAAAAAAAAAGAGAAAACGATTCCTTATCTCCTGCTTGTGGTCCTGTAGCGTTTCCAGACAATTTTGTATTCAATTCTGGCTTCTTTGTTTCCGCAAAATGACATAAGCTTTAGAAAAATTATCATCAAACTATAGAATTGGAATAGAAATAGAAGAAAAGCAGAAAGAAAAAGAGTGAAAATCTCAAATAAAAAACATGAAATTTTTAATTAAAAAACCCACCAACAAACAATTGCTTTTAACAACTTTGGCCACAAAATTTTATGAAATTATGAAAAAAAAAACGAAAACGATAGAAGCGAAAAAATGAATGCAAATTAAAAATGATAAAGGCATGACCTAAAAAGCAAATAAAAACCGCCAATTCATGACTTGGCTCACGAGTGAGAGAAACATTATTATGCGTTAGTCTTTTAATTGCGTCTTTTATTCATTCAATTTCACTTCATTACGTTTAGAGAGAGAAATTTATAATTATTCAGCGGTTTAACGCCCTCTGTTTTTGTCTTTCACATAAAATGCCCACGTAAATTGAAATGATTTATAGAAATAATAATAAAGAAAAGAAAAGTTAAAACGCTTTCGTTTAAAAGATAAAAACATGAATAAAGTAGATTCCACTTACATACACCTGTGGGCATAGCTGCCAGATTTGACGATTTATCGCCATTTTGACGATTTTGCGCTCCAAAAATATCATATTGACGATGTGACGATTTACGGCCCTTATTTTGACGATTTTTAAAAATTTTAAATTTACATCATTTTCTTTACTCCAGTATTTTAAAAGCCTTTGCAATTATTACTGTTGTCAAATTTTTCTGTATGTTATGTCCTTAAAAGCCAAAAAACTACAATCTCTGCACAAGAACGAGTTTTGTCTGTAATGCAGGGAGCGATCCACTGGCCAATCAACAACATACATATGCATGAGCCCGCCGAGAAAGGCAAGTGTTGCTTAGGAATACATGATTCTCGGATACAAGTTCCTTATTTCGTTTGAACAAAATCCGATACAACAGTAAAACAAGAATACATTGCAACGATGCTCAAATGAATCAATGGAGTTCGATACCCCACCGTCATTAACATGCAACTTCACCCTTTCTTCTAAACGGTCTAAGAAGTATCAAAATATTCGCTTCAGATCAGATGAAGGGAAGCATTTCTTACACTCTCTTAAGAAACTAAGGCACTGAAAATGTGCCGTTTCTAGCGTACATCACACTGAATTTTCATGCCGATTTCATGACGATTAGTTTGACGGTTTCCATGAACGTGCTTAACGATTTTGACGATTTTTTTTCTAATATTTGACGATTTGCTGTTTTATATGTCTGACAGCTATGCCTGTGAGATTGTTTAAATTGGTCTGTTTAAATTTTGCCCACTACCAAGTGGCGTAAAATTCGTGTCGTGCATGTCATGCATCATCCAGAAATTTCCAAAATTTGGCATTTATTAATTGCGATTGCGAAACAAATTACGCTTGAAATGATCTTTCAATTGGGTCTCTTACTACTGTCTTAGCTATAGACTGTTGGAGAACATCACTTGAAAAGCGGAAATCTTCAGATAATATTGATAGGCAAGCTTAAAACTCGAACGTACACACATTTTTATCTAAAGAATATTCCACAAATTTTTTTCAGCTCATTTCAAAACTTTAGCTCGACTTAAATTATCGTTTTTTTGTCGGGGGAACCGTATAAAGTTACACAAAAGTCTTCAAGGTGGTGCTGTACACAAGAGTTCATTTCGTACCACATTTCTTCTCAGCAGATTTCCGGCCAAAACTCTAAAAGTAAATTAACCGGCCATATAACTGAAAGGATGTAATGGCCAATGATTTACGAGTATGTACGAGTCAAAGATCAGCAATGAATCGTTTTTCCGCTACTCTAAGCACTCATGCAATTTTGAGTATGAATGAATCAAGAGAATTGAAATTTAACTACTCTGATTTATTCGTACTCACTACAATATTGATTTATAAGTATAAGTAGCAATGGCTACGAGTACAATTTTGACATTAAACTCACAACATTCGAAATATGTTACGATTACTCATTCTGATTCATAAATTTAGAAAAATAATTCGAGTGGCTCGAATCATTAATCAAAATTTACAGTCTTTGTTGTTGTTGCATACATATACAAAGAAAAAAGCAAAGACAAAGACAACAAGCAAGTCATACACACAATCTTCTTGTGAGTATTGCAGTATTGCAGAGAATCATACTTATTTTTTGCTTCATATAAATGTTAAGTAGCGACGAGTCGAAGTCAATAACATCAGACATATTGTTAAGTATGAATATGACGAGTACTTCCAGCTTTAAGTATGAGTAGTATGAGTATGATATTAAAATAAGTATGAATGCTTATAAGTATGTGAAATCATCGTATTGAATACTTGTTGCTGATCTCTGGTACGAGTATGTACGTGATCAAGTTTCTATATCAGAAGTTTGATTGCACTAGAAAATATATCTACTTAAACGATGAAGGTTTTTTGACTCCAATTCTCCGTGAGAAGGGCGTGTTATCAATGCAAGTCTAGTCCACGGTTGCGAAACGACGGAAGAGCTTTGTATATTGCGACTGAATAACGTCAAACAATTGGGCGAACTTATTACACGATATTTATTTGATTTGGATTGTGAGCAATCTCAGTGCTTATCTCTTCGAATGCAGTGTGGCACCATCTTCTTGTCTGTTTTTATTGTCTATAATGTTGCATTGTTTAATGACAACTCGGGCCAATAAAACGCACAAAGTAGACTTTTTTCAGAGGACAGTCGTAAAACAACAAATTTAGCAATTCTGTTTGAGCCTTCAACATAATGCGGTTAGTAGAGCCCAAAATGGGTTCATTTTCATCACAGTCGGCAACGAGTACTGTAGGTACATTATTACCAATTTCTTTTGGATTAAATTTCAACTACTAGATGGTGCGATTTGCCCACATTAGACTGACGTAGTCACGAAGGAAGGGTATATGTCCTATTAGTCGTGGGTCCTCGGTTAACTGCACAGGTCAGTTATCTCCAACAAAACGAAATATAAAAAAATATTTTTTGGCGACTTCTTCTTAGCAGATTTAAACGTATTAATAAACTCTCCATTAAAAGTTTATCAGAGATCTGTGGTTCGGAGTCGACTGAGATTCAGTCTACATCGTCAAAAAAAAAATAGACTTTTCGAACCCAGAGAAGCAGTGGCAAATATATCAATGATATAATGGCATCAGAAGAGCCTTCAAGCGAATGAAAAATTGTAATGAAATCTCACACGCACTTTCTTCTCTTTAAATCTGAGGATAAGATGCCTTCAACAAAGACCCTTTAAATTGTCTTTATTTACATGAACATAATGCATGTATTCGCATGTACTTGTCTCTTAAAATTTATTTACACGTAATGAACAGAAGCTGGTTTGCACAAATTCAACTTTTGTTTGAACCATATCTGTTGGAAATGAATGTTGACTTATCAGAACAAAAAACTTTACATTGAAGAACTCTTTTTATAAATTTAATTATTGTATGCATATTTGGCACAATTTTTTTTGTAATTATTCTGACAAATAATTTAAGTTGATTTCTTTTTTAGGCAAACTAAAATTTTTTTAAAATAAACGAACGCTTTCATTTCAAATCCACAGAAAGAGAAGACGAAAAGTGTAAAAAGCTTCTGTTGAGTTTTTGAAAGTAATGCGAATTTGATTAGCACTTCAAATACTGAAATTGGATTTTAAAAAAGAATGAAAGAATTTCATTGAATAACCTTCTTCATATACAAGTGTTAAGTGGACAAATAAAAAACCGACTTTTATAAGTGTTTATAGCTTCTTAAGTAGTACAACAATAACAACAGAAATTTATATTTCGAAGACGCTTAAAATTAGTTTTTAAACCAATTTCAATTTGTTTTGTTTTTATAAATACTCAGTGAATTGAGACCATTCCATATCGGTTTAATACAACAAGAAATAGAAAGTTCTGTGTTGCAAAATCAATTTTCAACCCACTACTCCATGAAGGGAAAATAAATATTAAGGAGTTTATCAAATATCTCTGAATTGGACTATTAGTCCAGTTATTTAGGATTCTGAATCGCACCCTAAACCCGGCAGAGACCTTCGTAATTTATTGAAATATTATTCAATAGCTTTTAAGGAATAGTCGGTACGTAACAGAGATCAGCAATGAATCGTTTTTCCGCTACTCATGAGCTCTCATGCTATTCTGAGTATGAGTGAATCAACAAGAATCAGTCAATCAAAAGCAAAAAACGTTGGAAATAACATTAAATTTTAGAATCAGTTTAGATTTGTTAAAATTGGCCACCTTTGGTACGAATTATGGCCTTCAAACGGCCGACAAAGCCATCACAGGCTGCACGAAAGTAGCCATTCTCGACGAAGCGCCATCTTGAGATGATCGACACTTTGGTATTTTTTAGTGAGAATCTTACTCTTCAAAATGCCCCCATTCCCATTTTTAGTGAGAACCTTACTCTCCAAAATGCCTCAGGAGCAAAAGTCCAACGGATTGAGATCCAAAGATTTTGGTAGCCATTGTATGGTAGAAATGAAGCAAGGAACCTTCTTTTTAAGTCATTCTTGGCTAACGCGTGCTGAGTGCAGTGGTGTTGAGTCCTGTTGGCATGTCCATGGCCTGCGGCCGAAATGTTTGTCTACCCAGGACTTCAGTATTCGGCATTTATTTTGACCCAACAGGGAGCGACTATCGGCCGTTACGGCGCCCCACACCATTACCATCGGCGGCGCTTGAGTTCTAGTGGCCAATCGCAGGCGTAAATTTTCAGCTGACCTCTTTGGTATGTAAACCCGATCATTTTGTTTGTTCACAAACAGCTCAATTTAGAATGGCTTCTAAACGGAAAAAACCATTCGGTAACTTGCCACTTTCCTGCAAGCGAAGTAACTCCTTGGCTCTTTCCAATATAACTTATTTTTTCCATGGGTGAGCTCTAGGACTTTTTGGAACTTCAAAGGCTTTACTCCAAACTCATTTTTCAATATGTGTTGCATCCGTTCTCGTGATATGTTCAGCTCACGAGCAATTTTTCTACCACTGCGGCGTGGATTTCAATCAAATCTGGCCTTCACTTTTTAGATCATTTCTGGTGTTGTTACCGTTTTTTCTTAGTCCACTTTTAGGATGCGATGCAGCACTGCCAGTACCACGGTAACGAGCAATTGTACGAGTTGCTGGAGGACTCTAACGATAGCCGCCTGTTGTTTTCCAGCCAAATATAAAGTAATCAGACTATCACGCTTGAATTCCATCATAAATAACTTTTTTTGTGATTGCAATAGATCAGAATGCTTTTGTAAGCTTGTAAATAATAAAATGAACTGACACTGGAATAAATCTGTCAGCTATCAGACGTGCGGTTTACAAATGATAACAATCTGAAGTTGGTTGCAATATATATCAGCCATCCTGTACGACCTAACTTCATACATCGCGTATGTTGTGTGCATTAATATTATACATGAGCGGTACTCATGTAAACTGTAGCTCCCAGTTTAAAGTCGACTTCGAGCGACAGATTTTTAAGGAACTTTACATGACAATTTTATTTAGCGTCGAAGCTTATGAGAGAAATGGGTGACCAGGGATTTAAATCGTCGCTATACCTATTAGATTATGGTGATAACAAATTACAATTATAAAGACATTTTTTTATACAATTACACCTATGACCATGAGAAACATAAAACATGTGTAACTTTGTCCAATATATTGGACATCAATTAGCAGCCTCAAATTAATTCAGAGTAGATTAGGGGACGTGTACTTGTCGGTAAAGAGAAATACAGTACCCGGAGGTCGAAATTGATCCACTGTAATTCAGAATAAATATCCAGAATTTCATCTCAACTATTTCCAATGAATGTCTGAAATTGTTAAGTCCGAGAATAAATTTATAAATTTTTAAGAGTGGGTGAAATTATTGTTTGGAACTGAATCAATTTTTCTATTTTTTTAAACAACTTTTATGACACCGAAATATAAGGGCCCATCAAATCTAAGAAAAATGAAAAAGTTATTTTTGTTTTCCATTGATTTATTATATGTCTTGTATCACAAAAAAATCAGTTTGTTTTTAAATAAAATTTTCTTTACACATTTCAATTTTATTACGCCTTAGGTTGCTTGTATGCTTTAAGGCCACAGTTTTCTTTAAAAAATTTCGTTTTTCCACAACATCAAATTCAAAAAAAAAATTCAAAAAAAAAAAATGAAATAAAAATAAAATGGAATGGAAAACATTAAAATAATGATGAATAATAGCTGATACATGTGTTGTATGTTAATGATTGATAAATAAAATAAAAATCGTTGACATTTGCCCTGCAAAATGTTGCTAGCAAGCAAGCAACTCTGCTATTACCACCACCATCATCGACGTCATCATCATCATCATCATCCATAAAACCGTCGTCTTCTGATGACATAGAAGTGATGATGATTCCAGCATTAAAACCACAAAATGTCTGTCTAAAGAACTTTCAACATAACAGCGCAATTGACAGATTGACAAATTCTGTAAGATGTGCCATAAAATGTGAAGAGTTCGTGTATGAATTGCAGACAAAAAAGACGAAAGAGTATACATTTTATAGACTCTTTTAACTTGTGGTGGAAAGTGAACTGGCGAAAACCTTTTAAGATTTTGATTGTTTCTCTTGTTTTTGTTTTCTTCTTTTGATTTTAAATTAAATACAATTGGAAAATCGATTTTTTCCCAACTATTTTTTTTTTTAAATTTAACATTTTAATGGCGTATTTTGTTGTTCACACGATGTACTACATTGGTTGACTAATTTTTGTAATCAACACGAAAATCAAATGTATCCCAGCAATTACAGGGTGATGACAACTTAATTGTGTTCAACTTCAAACACTTTAAGTTGGTGGAGCAGCTACAAAGATATGCCTCTGCAATTATTAGTGATGCCTTACGTACTGCTCCTACGGTGGTATGGAAATAATACGCTTGATCTATATTGTAGGGACGTCACGGCTAGGCATGTATCTCCGGGCGTCCGGAAACTGATGTGGATCAAACACTGTTCACTAGAGTGTTCTGGAGAAATACGCTATGAGACTATCAGCGGCATTGACTATTGAATGATACCGCGATATGAGTTTTCAATCACATTCTGGTTGACCAATTGGAATAAAGAGGTCGAAGGAAATGATGCCGTAAATTTCGTAAAGACATCGTTGGTAGCCGAATCTATAAAGGTGCCGATTTACTACAAATATCCCCAATCGGAACATAACCATAGTTTTCGATAAGCAGACGGCTATTAGATCACTGGACTCTAACGTAATTAACTCCAGGCGGTCGGCCATAGATTCGTAAATAAGGTGGCGAAAATATACAATATCCAGATCATTTGATTTCCGGGTACAGAACGGGATGAAATTGCCTGACACAACACAACCATCGAACCCTCTCACGAATTATCGACTATTGAAGTCCCTCTAGGGACCTGCAAGCGCATAATTGACAACATACATACATACATAATTGATCATTACAACCCTTCAGTCAATATTATTGATCTAGTTTCCCACACCGCTTATGTTGTGTGTCTAATCTTATAAATAAGTGGCGCGACCAACAGTTTGAAGTCGACTCCTAATGGCAGATTTTTTTTGAGAAACTCTTCATGGCAATTTTATTTACTCTCAGAGTTTTTGTCAGAAATCTGCTGAGAGACAGTCGCCGAATAAATACTTTTTGTATTTTATTTTGATGTCTGGCCTTGGACTCGAACCCAGGCAGCACACTACCTGCTAGACCATGGCGACTTCGACTTTAGATATGGCGGATTCGTACACGGGCCGAATGTCGCAGAAAATCTAACCAAAGCTAGATGTAGGGCATACTACAAGGCTGCTCAAACTACAAAAAATCATGTTCAGTGTAGTTGTCGAAATCATGAAGCGACATTGCATTATGCATATGCACGCGAGGCTCATTGGTATGAGACACCTCACAAATGATTCCTATAGAAGTTCCAGATATCAGTAGAATGATGAATGGCAAAGAGTATTTCGCATGAATGGTCTTGGTGGTCAATCGTACACTGACATCGTCAATTAGAGTTGCTTCATTAGAAGGACAAGAGGATAATTGATAAATATTGTTTTACCACAATATGTCCCATGTGTACTAAGTGTTTCCATTCGAATACCCCTGGGGGGGGTTCTACTCTACCCATCTACTTATTTATTCTGAAAGTTTTATTTTCCAAAAATCAGCTGAAAGGATGTTAGGTTAGGTTTGAGGACGTGAACTTGTCAGTTAAGACAAGTACAGTACCCGGAGGTCGAAATGGATCCATTGTAGAATGTCCTTAAAGAAGAAAGGAAATAGAGGATATAGGATGAAAGGAGGGATTGTAGGTAAAGGGGGAAGAATGGAAATCGGAGGAATTAATCGCAGGACATAAAAAAGGAGGGAGGAGAGCCTTAGCTCCTTTCAACCAGCCCAAGTCGCTCAGAGGAAGTCACGGAAGAAGATGTCTGACCTGGGATTTGAACCATGGCCTCCCATCTAGACTAAGACGATGTCTACGTGTCAAAAAATATCTCCATTTGATTATTTGGATTTCGAATTTGTTTTCGCTGCTTTGTTTCAATTACCAAAAATCAGGTTATTTGTAGCAGCTTCCAAGACTAAAGTGTCGGCACTTTCGTTTCCTAGAAAAGAAATTTTTCTGTGTGTACTTTTAGGGAACATTTGTCATTATGTTTTCACACGACATCAAGATATGATGTTGCTAGATCTTCCTGTGATACTTGAGGTTGATGTTATATTCACAAAAATATTTGTGGGTTTCTGACTATTTTGTTTGAAAACATCTTACAATTTCGAACAATCATGCATGGCCTTCAATTAACGTTTTTTGTTCATTTTATTCTGTTGATGAGAACAGGGAACTTTTGGTTATATTATATGGACGGGATACAAAACCTCTTAATATTTTAAAAATTTCGAAAATTTATAACAAAAAAAGTTTATTTTGATTGCTTTGTTTCATAGCCAAATAGTTTAATCACACATATAAAGTCAACTAATTTCAGTTGTTAGTTAAAATTTTTAAATTCAATATTTAAACAAAATTGTTTCGTTTATTTTTCCACAAAAGCTTTTATTCGTAACTGATGCTATTTATTGCAACCATTCGTCCAAATTGTATATGTAAGGAGTAAGACATATTGTCCATTTCCGTTTCCATTGTAGAGAACAAAGTATTTCCGTTTATGTTGAGAGCAAAAAGGGTCATAAATCTCGTAAATCCATAAGTAAGTATGTATTTGTGCTACACAACTGTAACAGAAAAAAAAAAACTATGAGAAAACAAAATGCTGTGACCTACAATAAAAATATTTATTGCTGCTCTTTTCGATGGCCCTCAGTATATTGTATTGGAAAACTGACCAGAAGTTTGTAAATTATATGAATTTCTGCTTTGGGAACAATCCAATCAAAAAGCATTGGTCGCAGAAATAAAAATACGTAAGTGTAGGTGGATTGGTTACACATTAAAAAGGTCATGAATTGCCATCGTAAGAGATAACACATACTGGAATCTGCAAGGTAACTGAAGAAAGAAAATACTCGTTCGTTATAGAAACAACAGATTGAAGTAAACCTAAAGGATAGAAGCTGGAGCGAATTAAGGGCTTTGAAAGTGAACTATCAGCTTTGAATTTCAAACATGCATAAAAAATAAAAAAATTGGTAAATTTGAAGATAAGTATACAGTCAACCCTTCTATAACGCGGTGAGTGCGTACCGTGTTATATGGAAATCGCGCTATAAGAAACTCGGATTTCAACTACAAACCAAACCAATTCGTAGCGCGTTGTATGGAAACCATCTACTTCGTTGTATGGAAACCGCGCTATAAGAAACACAGAATTAGTACAAATCACATCATTCGTACCGCGTTATATGGAGACCAAGAAATACAAAAGTCAGGTTGAATTATAAAATATTTTCATTGAATTCCAGAGTTCATATAAGGATTAATAAAAAAAAATGAAATAAAAACTAAACTCAAAGACTGGTTTCCAATAAACTTAAGAAAGACTTGTAAAATAATGTAATTTTTTAATTTTTCTCCTCACTTGGTTCATCTTCATTCATTGTTTTTTTAAATTGACAAACCAACTGCTATTGTTTTGCACGGTACTGTATCTCGGTTGAGCTTTTGACTCGAAAATAGAAGTTATATTAAACCCTCTTACAATATCTAGTTACTATTCATTCATACGCTGTGAGGAAGGAACTTATGGGATGAAATTGAACGCAAACCTCGCTATAAGAGTATCAGCCCCGCTTTATATGGAAAGCGCGTTCGGAGAGTACCGCGTTATACGAGGGTTGACTGTACCTGCATTTAGGGCGATAAATATACATGCATCTGCCCGAATTACGACATAGTTTTTCACACTACTTATGTTGTATGTGCTAATGTTATCCATAACTAGCAGCACCTACAGTTTAAAGTAGACTCCGAACGACAGATTTCTAAGAAAATAATTTCAATTTTATTTACTCGTAGAGTTTTTGCAGAAATCTGACTAGACGAAGTCGCCGAATAAATATTTTTCATATTTTGTGTTATTGGATATGTCTGTCTGGCCTGGGATTTGAACCGTTGGTCTACATCTAATAAGCCATCACACTACCTACTAGACTACGGCGACCACGACGCTAAATACCTGCCTACCATTTACATTATAAAAACTGTAGGTATAAACACATAGACGATAGACGACAGACAACAGGAATCTGTGCAGTTTAGAGTACACACAAAAACGATTATATTGAAGACAGTAGAGAAAAAGCCAAGACAACAACCTGAGCAGCTCCTACCTAAATTAAATTATTTTTTATTTTTGTAAGCAATTTTTGATGTCAATGGAACATAAAATAATAATTAAATAACTGCTTAAAATACTCACTGAATAGAAACGTGCAGTCAAAAACAATTCATGCATTTATAAAATATAAAATTTAATTATTAAGAGCTTATTAATCTAATTTTGTATGCGAATTCGTTTGATAAGTCCGTTAACCAAACATATTTTTTATGAATACAATAATCAATTTGTAAAAGAACTCATCATATTCATACTTAACAACACGTCAGATGTTACTGATTTCAACTTTCCATAATTCAACATTTACAAGAATCACAAAATAAGTATAATTCGCATACGAATACTAAAATACTCACTAAATGGTAGTCTGCTCGCCGCTCTTTATGTTTTGTTTCCGAACCTCATTTATAAGTATTTTTCTAAAGTTATGAATCTGAATTAGTAGACTTATGAATCAAACATATTTCAAGTATGAGTATGCATAGAAACTCATTAGCAACCTGTACTTATAAACACAACGTTTTAAAAGTACGAATGAATCAAAGTAAATTTCAATCTTGTTTACTCAATTATATTCAAAATTTCATGAGTGCTTATGAGTATCACTGAGGATTTCTGTAATATACATACATACAGTATGTATGCGGTTTTTTATAATTGTGATTTTATTTTTGCGTACGTAAAAAATTCGATAGTGACACCACTGAAATTTTTCATAATTTAAATTATTGTTTATTATTTTGGTTTTCTCTCAGCTGTTTGTATCTCAAGTCATATAACGGTAGCGCAGGACTACTCTGTAGGTGGTTCATTTGGGAATTTCACATTGGACGGTGTCTCTGCAATGGCAATCATTGTTTTCCATGAGTTTTAAAAAAATTTTTTTTGGGTAAAAATAAGTCAATATTCATTGCATTCATTACGCTTTACACTGGTTTTTGAAAATCTACGATCCAATGATGCTTAAAATAACTTTCGTGGTTGAGAATAATTTTTTTTTTTTAATTTTTCGCACTTTTTAAATACATTTTTCACATAGCACGGGAGATTTTGATAATAAAACTTAATGGTTTTGAAAGCGTATACAAACTTTTAGTCTATGCATAAAGAAATAACATCACTTCCAACTTTTGGCATTGTCACATGTTGCGATAGTTTTTCTCTACTGAAAAAAATTTCCACAAAAATCCAAACGGCATTAAAAACCATAAAATTTAAACTTTTTAGATTAGAAATAATAATTATTATTATACAACAACAACTTTCACTTTCAACCCCATTAAAAATCAAATATCTAAATATGTACAGGCAGAAGCCATCTATAAAAGGGAAACTGTTTTCCTTATCAATGCCTACGGTTATGAACTTAAATCCTAATGGCCATATAGCAACAACAACAGTAATATTAAACCAAAATTTCATTATTTTGAATATTAGTGTTTTAACATCAAGTTGACATAAAATCCTAAAGCAACAAAAACAAAACGTTCCCAAACATATAACCTTGGCAAAAAATTACAACAAAAAAAAAAACAAGAAAAATAAAATTCAAAAATATACTCAAACTAAGGAGAAAGTGCAAAAATAACGATTATTTATAGTACAAGGTAAATAAAAACAACAACAATCGCTATATAATATACGATTAAAACAACAGCAAAAACTATCACGAAGAAAACAAAATTCACATTTGAACCATAAATGCATTTCAGTTGTTCATTTATTCACTGCCTTAGCCAAGAATAATATACACCAGCCAGCATCCACTAACAAATTTCATATTTTGTTCCACTTTAAAGGTTGTCGTTATTTTTATTATTTTTGCTATTTTTTTTAATATTTCCTCTCTTTCGAGTTCAGTTGTATGGGAAAATGAAATACAAAAAAACAAAACAAAAAAATTATGAATATTACCCCAGCACGGTAAGGAAACTAGTAGAGCAAAGATCAAAGTACACATAATTTTGGTAAGAATATAGTCAAAATTAAATACGTATTTAACTCAAGAACAATTAAAAATGATTCTCTCAGAGTTGTCACTGACTATTATGGTATGGGGACTTGATCCGCAAACGATCTTTTTAAAGTGCAAAGAGTCTTGAGAGCTTAAATGCTAAAATATGGGGTTATTAATCTGAATCTAAAACTTTGATGGAAATATAAAATAATTGAGAGGGTAGGAAAAGCGAAAAAATATTATTATGTCTTGTTAATAAACCAACACACTACCTACTAGAATACGGTGACTTTAAGATTACGATCCAGTATCTCACACCACTTAAGTTGTGAGTGTTAATTTTTATATGTGGGAGCTACAGTTTAAAGTCGACTCTGTAGACAGATTTTTGAGAAACTTTCAATTACAATTTTAGTAACTTTCAGCGTTTTTGCCTGAAATCTACGGAGAGTAAGTAGCCGAAGAAATATTTTTTGTTATTTGGTTTAGATAGAGATATCTGAAATGGGGTTTGAACCTAAGATTCACGTCTCATAAGCCAACACACTACCTACAGGATGGCTGATATGTACTGCAACCAACTTCAGGTTGTTATCATTCGTTAATCGATCATCTGACAGCTAACAGATTTATTCCAGTGACAGCTTATTTTATTACTTACAAGTTTACAAAGCATTTTGATCTATTGCATTCAGAAAAAAAGTTATTCGTAATGGAATTCAAGCGTGATAGTGTAATTGCTTTATATTTGGCTGGAAAATCACAGGTGGCTATTGTTAGAGTCCTCTAGTATTTAAATGTGAATAAATCTTCCGTTTCACGTACCATTGCTCGTTACCGTGATACTGGCAATGTTGCATCGCGTTCAAAAAGTGGATGAAAAAACGGTATCAACACTAGAAATGATCTGAAAAGTGTAGGCCAGATTTGATCGAAATCCATGCCGCAGTGGTAGAAAAATTGCTCGTGAGCTGAACATATCGCTAGGACGGATGCAACACATATTTAGTCTTCGCCGATGAGAGGGTTAACTTGCCAAAAATTATTTTGTTGTATTATAAATCAGCCACATTGTACTAGACTTCGGTGATTTATGTTCTTCAACAGCCGTGTAAGATTGTCCAGAAAATTTCTTGAAGTCGTTGTAGTCTAAAAGTGTGTTGGTTTATTAGACGTTTCATAACTATGAAAAAATGTTTTTCGTACAAAAACTCTCAGAATTAATAAATTGGCATTAAAAATATCTGGTTCCGAAACAACTTTACACCCCCGCCGTTATCCCACTCCAACAAAAGTTGTGTGAGCAGCTAGGTCAGAATCCTGACGGAATCCTGAATTGTAATTTTTCAAAGCTGCCATTCTGAGTAGACATTAAAGTACCGACCACAGATCAGCAATAAGTATTCAAAACGACGAGTAGGTTCGAGTCATCCTTATAATTTCAGATACTTATACGCATTCATACTTATTTTGATATCATACTCATACTACTCATACTCAAAGTTGGAAGTACTCGTAGTATTCATACTTAACAATACGCATAATGTTATTGACTTCGACTCATACATAAAATAAGTATGATTCGCGTACGACCACTACTATGCTCACAAGAAGATTGTGTGTATGCTTTGCTTCTTATCTTTCCTTTCTTCTTTGTTTGTATATGCAACAACAACAAAGGCTGTAAATTTTGATGAATGATTCGAATCACTCGAACCACTTATAAGTATTATAAGTATTTTTTTAAATTTATGAATCAGAATGAGTAGGCATATGAATCAAACACATTTCGAAAGTTATGAGTTTTATGTCAACCTCCTACTCATACTCATTGTTACTTGTACTTATAAATCAATGTTGTAGCGAGTAGGAATGAATGAGAGTAGTTGAATTTCAATTCTGTAAATTCATTCATACTCAAAATGGCATTAGTACTTATGAGTAGCGGAAAAATTATTCATTGCTGATCTCTGGTACCGACACTCATGAATCAAACAAACACACACATCATGGATGGTTTGACAAGCTAAGTTTTAATCTATACTAAAGGGTTGTAATGGACATAGGAGTCTCTTTATTAACTAGATTAATAAGACTATTGTTTAGATACGGGTTCATATATGGGTTCGAAGTTCTATAAAGTCGAATTCGAACATTAGATTTTTTGCAAAACTTTTCATGGTAATTCTATTTACTCTCAGAATTTTTGGCAGAAACTTGCAAAGGAAACTTTATCCCTATTTAGAGTTGATCGAGAGGTATGACCGTGGGTTTGAACAGAGGCTTTACATCTAATAAGCCAACACAGTGCCTATTAGACTACGATCGATTTATTCTGGAGTCAAGGTAGTTTCCTTTAGGCAATGAGCCTAAATGTAGGTCTAAAACGACCTTATCGGTTATATAAGTTCCGAAACCTAATATAACCTAATCTAATCTTGGTCCTTAAATTAGCTGATTGAACAAAATATTTAAAAATTCTTTATGAGTTGTTAAACAGATTTACATTTACTAATAACATTTCTAGGGTCCTATACAACAACACAGTCAACTTTCCTAAAACGCGGTGAGTTCGTACCTTGTTATATGGAAACCGCGCTATAAGAAACTCGGATCTCAAGTACAAACCAAACTAATTCTTAGCACTTTCTATGGAAACTGCCTACCGCGTTGTATGGAAACCGCACTATAAGAAACACAGAATTAGTACAAATCATCACATCATTTGTATTGCGTTATATGGAGACCAAGAAATACAAAAGTCAGGTTGAATTATAAATTATTTTTATTAAATTCAAGAGTTGATATAAGGATTGATAAAAAAAATTAAATAAAAACGAAACTAAAAGACTGATTTCCAACAAAATTAAGAAAGACTTGTAAAATAATGTAATTTTTTTTTATTTATCCCCACACTTGGTTCATCTTCATTCATTGTTTTTTTAAATTGAAAATCCAACTGCTATTGTTTTGTACGGTACTGTATCTTGGCTGAGTTTTTGAGTCGAAAAGAAAACTTATATTAGCCTTCTTACAATTTCTAGTTACTATACATTCACAGGCTGAGCGGAAGGAACTTATAGGATGAAGTTGAACGCAAACCGCGCTATAAGAGCACTGCATTATAGGACGTCGTTCCCAATTTCAGGGCCGCATTCTGAGAGTACTGTGTTATAGGAGGGTTGACTGTATATTTTTGAATACGGAATATTTCCATAATAGAGAGCTGGTGACCCACTTTAATTGTAATCGTTGGTCAGTAAAATAAATTAAACAAAAGATAATTTAATTTTTTTTTACTCCTAAGTTATTATTACTTTAGCAGTCAAAGAAATTTTCATAAGATAGAGAAAATGTAACTAAAAACTTGCTTAAAAATTTTTTTTCAATATTTAATCACTTCAAACCACCATTAAAATGTAATAAATTTTAGCATCTATCGATTTGCTTACTGTAGCGTTACAAAAGTTCACAATAAAAAATAAAAACTATAAAACAACAACAAGAAGGAGGAGACAGAAAACTGAAATATAGGAATAAAAAATGGTTACCAAAAAATATTTATTATTGCAATAGAAGGCCATTAGTTGGGTCGCATTATTTGTTCATTCATTGGACCAACAAGAAACATGACATTGTTTGCAATTTTCATTCTTTCTTTCTTCGGTGCACAAATCTATGGCAGTTTTTCTCCTCTGTGGCTTCTACCATATTTAGTGGGGTCGTTTGTGTAAATCTGTTTGACAACGACACTATTTTTGCATTGCCTGAAAACTATTCTCACCATAAATATAAATAAACACAGTTTTTTTTCTTCTTCTTCTTCTTTCATGTTTATTTTGTTGACCATAATTTTCTTTATTTTATCACTATTTTCTTTTAAAATTTCGGTTTGGTTTGGTTGTTTTTTATTTGGCTTTTCGGGGGGCTCTGTAATGCTGGTTGTGTATTTAGGTATCTAATGGTGGCTAGCTTTGCTATCAGGGGATAGTATACTAAGTAACAAAAGTAACATTTTTATTTCACTTTTAACCAACATTACGAAATCTTTTCTTTTTTCTTTTTCATTCTCTTTATATTGGAAACTTAACAATATTGTTAACGCCTTTTGAAAGGAGTTTAATTTTAATAACGTTTTCCTTTTAGGAATTTTTTTAGTGTTTATTTAATAACATCCTTCCCATAAATGGCTTTTTTCCCTTCTTTCCAGCTTATAAGTTTAAAATCCATTTTTTCCATTTTGTTTTTTTTTTATCTGTTGACCTTTTGACTTAAATTCTTCAATTGCTTAGAGGCATATTTTGTATTTTTTTTTTCTTCATTTGAAGTATTTTTATTGTCGTTCATATTCTTTTCAGCAATTTCAAAAATTTTTTATTTGTTTTTATCGTTCTCTCCTCTCCTCTTTGAAAGCGACTTAAATTATGGGTTTAATTAGCATCGTTAAACTGTTTCGCTCATATTTTTAACGAAATTGTTTGTGCTTAAGTGTTGATTTAAATTCTTCTAAAAAAAACAAAAAAAAATCTTTTAAAAGCAGATTTTATGCATCGTTGTAATATGAAGTGCTCATTTTAATGTTTTTTTTTTTTCATTTCCAGATTAAAACGTTTTGCTGAAGTGGAAAGATATTTGGACGTTGCATACTTCAACACAAACTAAAAGGTAAGAGCAGACAATTATAATCAGAAAATGTCATGAAAATAAATGGGTATTCAAATAGGTAAATCAAATAGAAATGTTTTGCAGAACATTAGAAACATTACTGAGCACTTAAGGTTTATCTATGCAAACAAATAGTTACTGCAATATTTAAATCCTATCGTGCAACACCCATTAATAGAGTTTAATTTTCTTGTATGTTATTTTCTGATACGTATTGCAACCAACTTCAGGTTGTTATCATTTGTAAACTGCTCCTCTGACAGCTGACAGATTTATTCCAGTGACAGTTCATTTTATTATTTACAAGCTTACAAAAGCATTTTGATTTATTGCATTCAGAAAAAAAGTTATTCGTGATGGAATTCAAGCATGATTGCTCTATATTTGGCTATCGTCAAAGCCCTCTTCCAGCATTTAAATGTGAATAAATCTTTTGTTTCTCGTACCATTGCCCGTTACCGTAATACTGGCAGTGTTGAATCGCGTCCAAAAAATGGACGAAAAAAAAACGGTAACAACACCAGAAATGATTCGAAAAGTGAAGGCCAGATTTGATCGAAATCCACGCCCCAATAGTAGAAAAATTGCTCGTGAGCTGAACATATCGCGAGAACGGATGCAACACATATTGAAAAATAAGCTTGTACTAAAGTCATTGCAGTTCCAAAAAGTGCAAAAGCTCATAGATGCACAAAAAAAGTTAGACAAGGAGTTATTTCGCTTGTACGAAAGTGGCCAGTTACCGAATTTGGTTTTCTCCGATGAGAAGCCATTCCAAACTGAGCAGTTTGTGAACAAACAAAATGATTTGGTTTACTTGCTAAACAGGTCAGCTGAAAATTTACACCTGCGATTGGGTACCAGAACTCAAACGGCGCCGATGGTAATGGTGTGTGCAGCCGTAACAGACGATGGTCGCTCCCCGCACGTATTCATCGACCGTGCGGTCAAAATAAATGCCGAAAATTTTCGGGAAAATGTCTTAAAGACAGTGTTGAAGTCCTGGGCAGACAAACATTTCATCGCAGACCATAGACATTCTAACAGGACTCTGCCTTTCTACCGCATAATGGCCACCAAAATCTCCGGATCTCAATCCGTTGGACTTTTGCGACTGTAGTATTTTGGAGAGTAAGGTTCTCACTGAAAAATACCAAACTGTCGATCATCTCAAGACGGCTCTTCATCTAGAATGGGACAAAATACCGTAGAGCCACTTTCGTGCAGCCTGTGATGGCTTTGTCTGCCGTTTGAAGGCTATAATTCGTGCCAAAGGTGGCCAATTCGAACAAATCTAAACTGATTCTATAATTTGATGTTATTTTTAACATTTTTTGCTTTTCAACAATAAAATTAAAAATTATAGCGCTTTATTTTGTTGCATTATATATCAGCGACCCTGTATATACTTCCGTAATATATTAATAGTCTGCCATGTATTAAGGCAATACAAGATCAAGTGAAGACATGTTCTTATTTTTTTTGTTCTAAGCACCGATCATAGAACACTACTGTATCGTCTGTGGCCGAAATGCACAAAAGCCAAAAACTTGTCAACTACAGATCTTTACAAGATGCTGCTGGTATCGGATAGAGTCCGTCAATATTGAATTACATTAATTCCATACAAATAAAGATTTAGATGTACAATATAGCTACCATGTTATCCATACGTACATAATTCGTCAGTACAAACTTACAGTCATGGACACAAACTTAGTTTCTCACACCACTTATGTTGACACGACCTACAATTTAAAGTCGACTTCGAACGACAAATTTTTGAAGAAACTTTTCGTGGTAATTTCCATTTTCTCTTAAAAGTTTTGGCAGAAATGTGTTGAGATGTATTTACCGAAAAAATATTTTTTCATAATCCTTGTTTGTTTTTTGTTGGAGATTTCTGGACTCGGATTTGAATCGTAATCACACACCTAAAAAGCCTGTCCTACTATAACATTAAAAGTGCTTTAAATACCCATGCAGACGTAGTGATAAAATGACTTTCTATGCTATGGCCTTTGCACAAAAACAAATCTATTATAGCTGTTAAGTGATGGAAGTGAAAGATCATGTTTGCACAATAAACTGCTGCTAACGCTATTGTTTAAAACATCACAGCTTATAAACCGATACATCATGTCGGATGGAAATCACATAATAAAGAGCCAACGTAATTTCGCCTCTCACTAATCCTTTTAAAGCATATATTTTTCTTCCTTACTTCGAATACTTTAAGGGCCATTTTTAAAACTTGCCGTTAACTAAAGGGAGGATTTTAACGGGCAGATAAATTGTATTTCATTATTACGAATACTCAATAAGATAGAAGTGATCGTTAAGATAAAGGGAAGATCATCTTACGTTTAACATTTAAAGCTTACTTTATGTTTGAACTTCGAATTTAAATAAAAAAAAAAAAAACGAAATCCCCTGTTGCCACTGTTTAATTGAACAGGCACTGCCATATTTTTGAAAAAGTTACAAATAAAAAAGTAAGTTGTAATAACGAAATTAAGTTAAAGGCAACATTACAGTTCCTTTTAACTAAAGGTACCTTTAACTAAAGCCAACTTTAACGGGAAGCTGTAATAATGCCCCTAAATAGAAATGGTGTCCTTAATTGGTTTAAGTTTCTTTGACCGCATTTGCAACTTATGGTTTGTGGGGTTTTTGATTTTGAATTTTTAAAGAAATTTACGTTCCAATAATTGTTCATTGTTCTTTATTATTTTTTTTTTTATAGAAAATTATTTCATTTGAAACCTAAAGTAGCAATTAGATTGAACTAAATTTAATTAGAAAACAAAACAAATGCAAACTCATTCACACGTATGTACTTATGTATGCTCAATCATTCATGCATATGTGATTAAGTTAACAAAAATGAATATACAGTCAAACCCGGTTATAATGAACTCCGCGGGACTAAAAAAAATAGTTCGTTATAGGCAAAGTTCGTAATAAACGGGGTTAAGTCATAGAAGAAAATATAAAATACAAAGAATTTTTTTCATTTATTAAAAACCGAAAATATGTGTTAATTCTTTTTATCTAGCAGCTGATTAAAGACGCTGAGTTATAATTTAATGCTGCCATATTAAATAAAAGTAAAGACTATTGCCATACTTTAAAGTTTTTTCTGAGGGTTCGTTATAAAAAATTTAATTACTGGGACCATTTAAAGTAGTTTAACCGAGAATTCGTTATAAACGAGTTCGCTATAAACGAAGTTTTTTTGTATGAAAATTGTTATTAAAACGTTGGAACTTGAAAATATGTACGTAATAACCAAGAATTCATTATAATCGAGTTCGTTAGAAACGAGTTTGACTGTATATGTATACGTGCATATGATTGAAGATAACATGCTCGGTTTAATGGTATTATTGTGTGCGGTGCATGTCTATGAGAATATAGAAAATTTTCTTGTTACATGTCATATTCTCTAATATGTACAATAGAAACCGCAAACATTTCTATGTATGTGTATGTACCAATAAAGTCTAAGACAATATGCACATATGTACACTACTTGATGGAACATATTTTCTAATATTTTTTCCATACCACTTATGTATGAATTTGCTATTGTGTGCTAAATTTAAGTCAAAAATAATCATTTGTTGATATGTATTCATACCCTATAACAACAATGTTGGTGGTTATGAGAACTGTGGTGGGACGACTGTGATGATGATGTAAGTTATACCATTTATACCGATTAAATAATACAAATTATATTCAATTCAAGTATATTATGTACGGTATTGTGTAGTCTGTCTTGATTGAATTTCCAACATTTTATGGTTTCTATGGTAGAGTATTGTAAAAGCATGTCAGCTTGAAAGGATACGTACTATACTATTGAGTGTCAAGTATATGCTAAATAATTAAATATGTGTCAGCAACTCTCATATTCAATGACTTTTATGAATATTATGCAACTTGTGTCTTGAGTTTTCCATACACAGTAACCATATATTATAATCTATTGTGGATACAAATGTTAACCCCATATCATATTTACAAATATTTCGTGCTTATTTACTGGGGTTGCACGCAAATTTAAACATAACATGTTCAAAAGCTATTGCATTAAACAGGACCTTTTCCTTACTTGTTTAAGGAGAGACTGAAATTTCATCATAACCACCATCATGCAACAGTTTTGGTTGTGTAATAATCACTTCTTTAGACACAAGTAGCCAATCTTAAAGTAGCGTTCACTACTTCACCTCATTCACTACCGTAACACTTCCTTCCAGTCGCCTCTGCTTCTTGCGCGCCTACGTCATTTAGTCACACCAATTGATGACAGGGCTTCCTCGTTTTGGTCCTTCCAACGGAAAAAAGGTCGTTATCTTCGCCGACTTCCACAGATCCCCGTATCAAATACTCGTCTCGCCGGACCATCCTCCTCCATTCGAACAACATGGCCGAGCCGAGCCATCGCAGCCGCTGGTTATTAATATGCTATATAATGCCTATGTCGTTGAGGAGCTCATACGGCTTACTGTTCTAATTTGAAAATCATCGCCAACTCGCACTGGATCGAAGATCTTACGCAGGACATTTTTCTCGAATACTCTCAAGGCAGCAGCATCAGTTCTTATTAGACGTAAAGCCAGCGTTCGAGTCCCAGGCTAGACATCAAAATAAAATACAAAAAGTATTTTTTCGGCGATATCTTCTCAGCAGATTTCTGGGAAAAACTCTGAGAGTAAATAAAATTGCCAGGAAAAGTTTCTCAAAAATCTATCGTTCGGAGTCGACTTTAAACTGTAGGTCCCGACACTTATGTATAAAATTAACACACACAACATAAGTAGTGTGAGAAACTGCGGGCTTCTTGGGGACGATTGCTGTAGACTGTCTAATGGTGAAGGTATAACATCTTCTCTCTTTCCCTCTTTTTCAAACCTGTACAATGCACTGAGTAGTTGCCATCCCCTGAGTGCTGGTTTTACCAAAAAAAAAAAATTCGCAAACTAAACTTTGGGTGTCCAGCTCAACTCAAGAGATTTTTATGTCTTCAATTTGAATTTATAAAATTAATTTTGAAAGAAACTTGACTCCATTTTTTACAAAATCGAGTTTTTGTTTATAAAGTCATTCGTATTTATTTTCAGTTAATTTTAAATGTACCCACGTTTTAGTATTGTTCATTCAATTGATTATGGCTGATTAAGATTACAATAAGAATGCCTACTAAATATCCGTAATTGAAGAGAGTGAACATATGCTTCTGTTTCTGCCGTACAATTACTCGTTCATGGAAGTATTTGCTTATGAACAAGTCTTTAATGAATGTGCTTCTATTCAATCACAGCAACTGTAACTCCACTAATATTTCTCCACTCTATTCTATTCTACTCTAATCTCTTCTATTCACGCTGCGTTGAATATTGTATTCGTATTCGACTGGAAGGGGGTGGGTGTAAATTGTGGAATATTTCTGGTTTTATTGTTTCACAGACAATAAATGTCATGTTGTTTGAGATTAGCTTTTTGATAGTTTGATATGCTATAAACGAAACAATCATATGCATTCATAAATATATTTACATACACATACACACACATATATGTACGTATGTATGTTTCGAAAGTATACCCTCATATATTTCAATTAAATTTGTGTATAACAAGTCATATTAGGATAATAAAAGTCAAAGTGATTTTCACTTCACTATTCCTCATCTTGTCTCTGCTATTAATGACATAAAATGTGTGGTGAGATTTGTTGTCTTTGACTATTGTTATCACAACCATTATCACATTTAATATCATAATAAATTATTATTCAATAGCATTCAATCATTTGCTACGCATTATTATGGCTTTAAATGGATTTTTATTTACAAAAAATTATGCACCCTTCAAATAAGTTTATTTCAACAACAGCAACAATTCGAATTAATCATCAGTCATAAATAAATCATATAAAACGCCCCTATAAAGATTACAATTCTAAACGTATACAACAGCGAGTCAGATAAGGCAACACGACGTTTAAGGCATTTTTCTGAAAAATATCTCTAACATCACTTCATCAAAATTGGATCAAATTGTTTTCAAACTGTCATATTGTGTTTAACCCAAACATAATAAAAAAATATTTGATTATTCGCTAGAAGTTATATCAACCGAAATTCAAGCTTGAAAGCATTTCCTTCTTCTACTCGACGTTGAAAAAGGTCAATATTTTCTTTGAGAGCCAACTAGATTAAGTAGAGTAGATGCCAGATAAGTTTTTTTTGTGAGCATACGGAAAATTGATCGAAAATTTAAACTTTAATATAAATTTTCGAATGAAAGCCTTGAATAAGAGCCAAGTTATGTAATCTAAACAAAATACATATGACGTGCATAATTGGTCACAACACCTTTCCGTCAGGATTACGAGCTTGATTCTTGCACCATTTATGTGGTGTGTGTTAATTTTATACATTAGACCTGCAGTTTAAAGTCGCGAGATTGTCTTAGCAACTTTTCATGTCAGAGTTCTTACCCAAAATCTGCAGAAAGTGAGTCACTAAAGAAATATTCTGTTTTATTTCGATTTGCTGGAAATGACTTACCTAAGGTTTGAACCAAAGATCAGCAATGAATCGTTTTTCCGCTGCCCATAACCACTCATGCAATTTTGAGTATGAGTGAATCAACAGAATTGAAATTCAACTACTCTGATTCATTCGTACTCCCTACAACATTGATTTATAAGTATAAGTAGCAATGAGTATGAGTACAACGTTGACATCAAACTTACAACATTCGAAATGTGATTCATAAATTTAGGAAAATATTTATAATACTTATAAGTCATTCGAGTGACTCGAATCATTCATCAGAATTTACAGGCAAACACAACAAGCAAAGCATAAACACAATCTTCTTGTGAGTATAGTTGTGTTCGTACGCTTATCATACTTATATGTCCTTCGTGTAAATGTTAAGTACAGCGAGTTGAAGTATGAATACAACGAGTACTTCCAACTTTGAGCATGAGTAATATGAGTATGATATCAAAATAAGTATGAATGCGTATAAGTATTTGAGATTATCAGTATGACTCATTGTTTTGAATACTTATTGCTGATCTATGGTTTGACCCTTGGCCTCACGTTTAATAAGACAACACTCTACCTACTAGACTATGGCGACTTCAAATAACTGATCATAACTATTCTAAACTTTATATAGAGAATGTGACTTTATTGCTCTCACTTTCGAGATTAAATACTGACATGTTGCCTATTGAAATAAATGGCTCCACTTTTCACCCTAATGGAATCGAAATCCAGCTCATATTTATTATAAAATGAGTAGTAATTTTTAAGTATTAGATCTTAGGGTAGTGTTTCTGTACATTACATTTGAATCTTGAGTTTGTAAGTGGCATCAACCAAAAAAAGGTCTCTTTGTAATGCATTCTACTATTCTAGAAGCCAAGACTTAGGCCAACACTACCCACGCTGTGTTTTAATTTTAACCATGAGTAGCGGAAACGCCGGACGACAGATTTTTGAAAAACTTTTTCTTGGGAATTTCACTCTCTGAGTTTTTGACTAAAATCTGTTGAGACGAAGTCGCCGAAAAAATATTTTTGCTTCATATTTCGTTTTGTACTAAACGTCTGAGCATTGGTTTGACAAAAAAAAAATCCGTCTTGTCTCCTCTTTCACAAGCCATTTATTGTACATATTGGTGTACGTATCAATACTGTTTTGTCTCACCGGGCCTAAGAGGTGACTTAACGGCTGTAATATATCACAGGGTTTCTTTCGATCCTCTTTTATATTGCTTGACTATGTATTTTCATTCTTTTACTTTTTTATCATCGAGTCATAATTAAACAAAAAAAAGGAAGTAAAAACAAAAAAATTTTAAATTTCCAAGCCTATCTCTTGTTCATCCATTTAAGTATTTCTTTACTTTCTGTTATCGTGTAACCTGATTTCTTCTAGCTACTATAACACTTTAGTACCTGCCAATTATACTAAGGGAACACCTACTAAATTGCTTTTGTTGTGTATATTTCGTCTCTTTGCTTTTGTTTTTTTCATTGCAACATGCATAGAAGCATGTTTAATTTATCAAAAAAATTAAAAATTTAGCACAAAATGCTTGTAAATGCAATGAATGGCAGGCATTAATTGTTAGGCATTGTTAAGCATTTTACTTTTGCTTTTGTAGTCCACATAGCCATACCATAGACACAGACATCGATGTCACCGCAGCACTTGTAACCCTTATTGAAAGACTAGGGCATTTAACATGGCTCCTTAATTTAGTATGCTTTAGTGGGCGCCCAAGTGTTACTCGTTGTTGTTATTCCTTGTTTGTTACTTTGTATATTGCTGGCATGCATCTGAAATTAATTGTGATCATGTTCCAACATGTTTCAATTTGTTTTATTGGTTTTGAGTCGTTTCTCTTGTTCTTGAGTTTAAAGCAAATTGCTATTCCATTTACTGCAAATAGAACAAGAAAATGGGAAAATTTTAAATCGATTGGTGAGAAGTATTAAACGTTAGTGTTCAACAATGTAAACGTAATGTATTCCGATTACGTTATAATGAATTAAATTAAAATAAAGTATTAGGTTGACATAGAAATTATATTGTTGTGCACGCTAATTGAAGTCGCCGTGGTCTAGTGGATAGTGTGTTGGCTTATTAGACAAAAGGCCCAGGTTCGTATCCCAGGTCAGACATCAAAACGAAAAAATATTTCTTCGGCGACTTCCTCTCAGCAGATTTCCGGCAAAAATTCTGAGAGTAAATAAAATTGCCATGAAAAGCTTCTCAAAAATCTGTCGTTCGGAGTCGACTTTAAACTGTAGGTCCCGCCACTCATGTGTAAAATTAACGCACACAACATTAATGGTGTGAGAAGCTAGGTCGTAATCCTGACTGAAGGGTTGTAATGGTCAATTATGTATGTATGTACGCTAACACCTCTAGTTTGTTCTAGATACGCTCCGACAAACAAGATAGTTTTAATCCGGTGTAAGGATATTACCGCACAAGATTACGGAAACATACAACAATTTTCCTCGTCTATTACAAGCTCTCCTCTATAGAGGAGATTTATCGTGCTAGTCTAGTTCTTTGATGCTTACAAACAAACCCCGGGGCAGAACAATGTTCAGTCAAAAGATCCTAAAATTCTTCGTACCTTCTTTCATATTGAAAACACTTAAGAATATTAGGCTTTGTTCTATACAAGATATAGTAAGGCAACACGCTCATTGATCTAGCAGATTTTCTTGTTATATAGCAACGAAGAGCACACATTTAATGAACGGAGTATAGAGCGTACAGTATTCAAATGTATGGCTTTAAACCTATACTCATGAGCTGTGGAAACAAACGCAGGAACTGCGATAATTAAGGACTGAGGGTAACCGACAGGGATACCCGACAGTTGACCACTTATGTGGAGCCTGTTTGACAATGAACTCTTTACAATGCTTTTTTGATAGAGATATCGATTGCCAAAGGTATAAAGCAGAGATAACCAATGAATCGTTTTTCCGCTACTCATAAGCACTCACGCAGTTTTGAGTATGAGTGAATCAACAGAATTAAAATTCAACTACTCTGATACATACGTATTCGCTACAACATTGATTTATAAATATAAGCAGCAATGAGTATGAGTACAACGTTAACATCAAACTCACAACATTTGAAATATGTTTGATTCATACGTGATATACTTCATAAGTGATTCGAGTGGCTTGAATCATTCATCAAAATTTATAGCCTTTGTTGTTATTGCATATACAAACAAAGAAGAAGGGAAAGACAAAGGCAACAAACAAAGCATAAACACAATCTTCTTATGAGTATAGTAGTGTTCGTACGCGAATCATACTTATTTTGTGCTTCGTGTAAATATTAAATAGAGACGAGCTGAAGTCAATAACATCATGCGTATTGTTAAGTATAAATACGACGAGTACTTCCATCTTTGACTGTGAGTAGTATGAGTATGATTTCAAAATAAGTATGAATGCGTATAAGTATCAGAAATTATAAGTATGACCCGAATCTACTCATCGTTTTGAATACTCTTTGCTTATCTCTGGTATGCAGTCTATGACAAAAGAAAAAATTTAAGAGTCCCTTACCGATATCATTCAAAAAGGTTTTGTCATTTTAAGTCGTTAAAGGATAAAACCGAAAATAGTTTCATTCTCAAGAGGAAAACTTGTAAAACTTCCTAAATTGAGGAAAAGTCGATTCCAAACTGTAATAATATCAATGAAAAGGAACAAAATGACAAGAAATTTTATTGAATGGCAAATTGATATGACAGGCTCATATATAGGGTGGCTGATATATAATGCAACAAAGTAAAGCTCTATATTTTAAAATTTTTTTTTTTAAATTTATTGTTCAACAGCAAAAAATGTTGGAAATAATACCAAATTCTAGAATCAGTTTATTTTTGTTCGATTTGGCCACCTTTGGTACGAATTATGGCCTTCAAACGGCCGACAAAGCCATCACAGGCTGCACGAAAGTGGCTTTGCGGTATTTTGGCCCATACCCTTGAGATGATCATCACTTTGGTATTTTTTTAGTGAGAATCTTACTCTCCAAAATGCCAAGTCCAACTGATTGAAATCCGGAGATTTTAAGCCATTCTTGGTAGACGCGCACTGAGTGCGGTAGTGTTAAGTACTGTTGGAATTTCCATGGTCTGCGTTCGAAATGTTTGTCTGCCCAGGGTTTTAATACTGCCTTTAAGACATTTTCCGATACTATTTGACATTTATTTAAAACCCATGGTCGGTGCTTGATTTCTGGTGGCCAATCGCTGGTATAAATTTTCAGCTGACCTCTTTGGCAAGCAAACTCGATCATTTTGTTTGTTCACAAATTGCTTAATTTGGAATGGCTTCTCATCGGAGAAAACCAAATTCGGTAACTGGCCACTTTCGTGCAAGCAAAGTAACTCCTTGGCTCTTTCCAGTCTAACATTTTTTTTTTTTGTTTATCGGTGTGCTCTTTTGCACTTTTTGGAACTTCAATGGTTTTAGTTCCAGCTCATTTTTCAATATGTGTTGCATCCGTTCTCGCAATATGTTTAGCTCACGAGGAATTTTTCTACCACTGCGGCGTGAATTTCGATCAAATCTGGCCTTCACTTTTCGAATCAATTCTGGTGTTGTTACCGTTTTTTTTTTCGTTTAATTTTTCGACGCAATGCAACACTGCCAGAGTATTACGGTAATGAGCAATGGTACGAGAAACAAAAGATTTATTCACATTTAAATGATTTTCCAGCCAAATATTGAGCTATCACGCTTGAATTCCATCACGAATAACTTTTTTTCTGAAGGCAACAGATTACATTGCTTTTGTAAGCTTGTAAATAATAAAATGCACTGTCACTGGAATAAATCTGTCAGCTGTCAGACGTGTGGTTTACAAATGATAACAACCTGAAGTTGGTTGCAATACATAACAGCCAAGTTGTAGACAACAGCTTAGGAAAGTTAATAAAATCCTAAGGATGCAATTCTGGATGTGTACCATGTTGGTTAAGCCAATAGAGGCCTATGGAACCATTGGCTCGTCAACTACAATAAAATCTGAAAACTCCTTAAAGGGAGTTGGATAAGATACAGTTAATAATGTCTATTAGTCTAATAGCGGCAATGAGAAACTAACATTAAGCAAAAAATATGCGTCTTATCATCCTTTTTGGAACATTTTGAAAATAATAATGTTGTAATGGCAAGCCTTATTGGGAATTTTTTGTATTGTCCAATGTAACAAATTTTCTTTATACACAAAACACCGCTGTAAATGATATTTTTCTTCAGTTAAACATTTTAGTTTGTAAGAATGCCAATGAATAAATAATTAAATGAAATAAAATAAAAATTTAATTGTTTTGTGGCACAAAATAATTCAAATATGGATCATAAAAGCTAGACATTATCTCATTGTAATTTCAAACTATAGCTTTAATGATTTCCTTTCTTTTCATAAAGAAAATCAAAAACAGTCATGTTTCAGTCAACATTATGATTGACATCATTTTGATTTGCCTTGCTACCCCTAACGATAATGATAGCAACGACTGACTGTATAAACTCCTGTTGATATATCCATCACAGTTAAAATGATGAAGTTGAAAACCATTTAATGATTTTAACATTATGAGGATTCATTCACAGACGGTATACACATACATACATATGTAGAGCACATACATACATACATACGTATATATATAGAGATTTTTGTCTTTTATTTATTTTCTCTACTCTTATCCTTATTTCTCTATTTTCATTCTTTTTCCGGTTTAGTCTTCTTAATATTGCTATTGTGCTTGTACTGCTGGCATGTGTTCTAAGTGTGTGAACAATTTCGATTTCCTTTTTAAGGACTTTTTCTAAGTACTTTTTCATTGTGTTGAAAACAGACTGTTTATGACATCTACAAAATTAGGCCTTTTACTTAACTTTTTGCGAATTTTTTTTTTTTTTTAATTTTCAACTTCTACTCAACCCAGGGTATTAACAATAATTCATTAAAATTTCCTTTCTATGCCTTTTGAATTTGTTACGTTGAAACATTAGTAAAAAATGTTTTTCAGTTTTAATTGGAGTTTCCTAAAAACAGATTTTTGCGTTCTCCGCATTGTCTTGTTATGAAAAGTCATACGTGTTAGTCAAAAAAATGGGTTTCAATTCCTTAAATTCAATTCAAAGTTAATTGTTAAAAAATTATTTACAGTATTCCCTCGATTTATGTCGTAGAATGTTCCGGAAAAAGGCGATGTAAATCGAAACAACGCACTTTTCATAGCATTTTATTTACTCTCAGAGTTTTTGCCAGAAATCTGCTGAGAAGAAATCGCCGAAGAAATACTTTTTGGGACTCGAACCCTGGCCTTACGTCTAATAAGCCATCACATTACTACTACTGTTTTGTTTATAAACAGCAGAGGCGATGTAAATCGAACAAAATTTTTGACGACGTTAATCGAAACAACGTAAATCCAGATGACGTAATTCAAGGGAATACTGTAACCGTATTAATAAAATGTGAAAGGAATATCATAAATACAGAAGCAAAGAATTATTTTCGTTTGGTTAACAGTTCTTACCAAAAATATTTTACAGGGACCGTTAAGACTGGACCAACCAGTAACTCGATTCATGAAAATCCTTAATTGTCTCTTATTACCCTGACTATAGAACCCAAAGCTCTAGCAATAACTTTTACGTGAACCGAACTTTCAGTCCCCCTGCAAAATTATACGATTTGAAACTAATAGGCTGCTCTTAGTAAGGTTAACTAAAGATTCTATTGTACATGCACAAACTGGCTATAATTCCTGTCCTGAAATATAACGTAGTTTTGTTCCGGAAATTTAAGAACGTTACAATCAGTGTCAGAAATAGGATTTGTTATTGCCCGTTTGTCTTGTTGGCTTTTGTTGTTCAATTGTTCCTCTTAACAATATTATAACAGCTAACAGTAAAACAATGACCGAAAAGCTGAAAGACGATCTACATTTTCAGCGGTCTTATCTAATATTTCAGCACACTATCTGCTAGAGTACTGAGTACATCAAAAAATACAAAATTTACAGATAGTTGGCGTTTAATAAAAGACTTGATAGAATTTCTGCATTAAAAATAATCGACTATTTCAAAACATTCATTCATGAACTTGAACTTGAAACAGAATGAAAATATTATAAATTACAGGGTGGCTGATATATAATGCAACAAAGTAAAGCGCAATATTTTTTTAAAAAGCAAAAAATGTTGGAAATAACATGAAATTTTAGAATCAGTTTAGATATGTTTGAATAGGCCACCTTTGGTACGAATTATGACCTTCAAACGGCCGATAAAGCCATCATAGGCTGCACGAAAGTGGCTCTGCGGTATTTTGACCCATTTCCAGCGATAATCATTTCTTGAGATAATCAACAGTTTGGTAGTTTTTAGTGAGAACCTTACTCTCCGAAATGCCCCAGGCGCAAAAGTCCAACTGATTGAAATCCGGATATTTTGGTGATCATTTTGCGGTAGAACTGACTTTTTAAGACATTCTTGGTTGATGCGCGCTGAGTGCAGTGGTGATGATTCTTGTTGGAATGGACATGGTCTGTGGCCGAAATGTTTGTCTGCTTGTTGCTTCAATAATGTCTTTAAGACATTTTCCCCATAATATTCGGCAATTATTTCGACCGCACGGTCGATGGATACGAGCGGAGAGCGACCATCGGCTATTACGGCTGCCCACACCATTACCATCGGCGGCGCATGAGTTCTGGTGGCCAATCGCACGTGTAAATTTTCAGCTGACCTCTTTGGCAAGTAAACCCGATCATTTTGTTTTTTCGAAAACTGCTCAATTTGGAATTGCTTCTCATCGGAGAAAACCAAATTCGGTAACTGGTCACTTTCGAGCAAGCGAATTAACTCCTTGGCTCTTTTCAGTCTAACTTTTTTTGTTGTCCATCGGAGAGCTCTTACACATTTTGGAACTTCAATGGTTTTAGTCCGAAGTCGCCGTGGTCTAGTAGGTAGTGTGTTGGCTTATTAGATGAAAGGCCCGGGTTCGAATCTCAGGTCAGACATCAAAACGAAAAATATTACTTCGGCGACTTCCTCTCAGCAGATTTCTGGCAAAGACTCTGAAAGTAAAAATTGCCATGAAAAGCTTCTCAAAAATCTGTCGTTCGGAGTCGACTTTAAACTGTAGGTCCCGCCACTCATATATAAAATTAAAGCACACAACATAAGTGTTGTGAGAAGCTAGGTCGCAATCCTGACTGAAGGGTTGTAATGGCCAATTATGTATGTATGTAATGGTTTTAGTCCAAGCTCATTTTTCAATATGTGTTGCATCCGTTCTCGCGATATGTTCAGCTCACGAGCAAGTTTTCTACCATTGCGGCGTGAATTTCGATCAAATCTGGCCTTCACCTTCCGGATCATTTCTGGTGTTGTTGCATTTTTTTTTTCCACTTTTTGGATGCGATGCAACACTGCCAATATCACGGTAACGAACAATGGTTCGAGAAACAAAAGGTTTATTCAAATATAAATGCTGGAGGGCTCTGACGATAGCCACCTGTGGTTTTCCATCCAAATATAAAGCAATCACACTATCACGCTTGAATTACATCACGAATAACTTTTTTTCTGAATGCAATAGATCAAAATGCTTTTGTAAGCTTGTAAAGAATAAAATGAACTATCACTGGATTAAATCTGTCAGCTGTCAGACGAGCGGTTTACAAATGATAACAACCTGAAGTTGGTTGCAATACATATCAGCCACCCTGTATTACTGCATTAAAAATATTCGACTATTTCAAAACAATTATTTATGAATTTGGATGAAACAGGATGAAAATATAATAAAATATCGGAGTTATTTAAATACGAATTGTAAATTTTAAGCTACAAAATGTTTTCGTAAATACTTACGATCAGTTGAGCTGTCATGTGTTATGTCAACTTTTGTAGCTTTAAAGAGCGTAGCTTTCTTTAAGTTATACATTTTACAGAATTTAATGGCAAGAATGTTGAAGCTTGGTTCCTTGCTTGTAGATCTACGAAAACTAATAAAAATTTAGGTAAACAAGGCCTTGATTTCCAAATTAGTTTTGGAGACACAGACATATTTTTCCCAATTTTTTTTGTTAAATATTTCACTGCATAATTTCAGCAAATTTAAACGCCATTGCACAATCATAAATTAACATTGTGTAACATACTTAGTGGCTGCTTTTTTACTGGGAAAATGAAAACAAAAGTTGCCTATCCATAGGAGCCTAAGAGAAAACAATTGAGAGTAGATTTTATGCCACAACCTAATTACAGCTAAACTTAGTTTACGAAAAATTGTTGCCACGGAATTTTCAGAATAATGAAACAATAATCATTCTCGCTAAAACAGGAAATACATAAAAAAAACATACAATTTGTCTGTAATTCAAGTCCTTTTATAGAAAAGTTGACAAACGAAAATTAAAAACTGGAAATGGAAATAGAAATAGTTATGTGGTACAAGTATTTAAAGTACATTACAAAAAACCCTATTTGCTGTTGTCGTTATAGTATTGTGCTGAAAGTCAGGGAACCATATTAAAACCGTTTTTAACAATAGCTTTTCATTTAAGCTATGCAAAGGCTACAATAAAAAATTAAAAAAATACCCTTAAGGGGTTCCTTTCTTATTTTCCTTTTTTTATTTCTCTTTCTGTTTTTCCTTTAGTGTTGCTTCTATTTTTTTATTTTTTTTTTTTAAGGATATTTGTGTAACATAAGCAGATTCCATTCTAAAATACACAAAATAAAGCTAAAGAATGGAGGGAAAAAAAGACCGTAAAACAGTAGAAAAATATTTCATAATCAAATTATTAAATGAAGAAATATTTTAACAGCTTCCATTCCGTTTTATATGCATGTTCTGGCATTGTAGCGATTTCATGCTGCTGCTGCTGCTTCTATTTAAAGACATTCACGTATGAATTGTGAAGTGGAAATCAGAAAATGAAAAAATTTTATGCTTCTGATTTACCATCTGTGCACATATGACGAGGCCTAAAAGTACGCAGTACAGTACATTTGCTCAATGGATGTAATTGTTAAAAGCATTACACATTTGAAAACATTCACATGCTCGGGCACTCACACTTAAACTCGTTGTTTGCATGAATTTTTCTTTTTCTACATTCTATATGCGTAGTTATTGCCTGTGCGGTTTGAAAAGTTTTTGGTGTGATATAGAGCATGTATGTAGAGCATACTTTACATTGCATATGGAAAATTTCAAAAAGTTTTCTACATTTCGCAATATAATTTCTTTCTACATGTATCCACTTGTTCCAGTGATATTCATTGGCTTTGATGCATTGATTGTTTACATAAAGAACTGTAAAGGACAACTTATTGCAGTCTTCAGTTTTTCGTTTTTAAAATTGCTTCCAATTGAGGCTTTATTGTGATGAAACATTAGAAAAATTCTAATAAAACATCTTAACGCCGCAATTATTTTTCTTTTTGATCTTGACCGATCCACGAATAATACGGTGTGACTAGGGATACCAAACGGGATCGATTTTTAAAAATCCTGGGATTCGGGATTTTGTAAATCCCGTTCCCGAAATCCCGGGATATTTTATTTTTATTTTATTTTTGAGATAATTCGGGATCCTAAAATCCTCATTAAGGATTTACATTCTTATCCGAGATGCTATAATCGAAGTTAAGTGATATAGAAATATTTTTTCAGTACCTTTTGTAGGGTCAAAATACATATGAATTCACAATCCCGAAAATCCCGGGACAAGTTTTTAAAAATCCCGAAAAATCCCGGAACAAGTTTTTAAAAATCCCGAAATTTGGGATTTTGTGAATGCCGGGATTTCCCAAATGGTATCTCTAGGTGTGACCTATACAATGTTTGCCAACTGGTAACACCAATCGAAAGGTAAGGCTTCCACAATTTGGTCCTTCCAACCAGAGATCAGCAATGAATCGTTTTTTAGCTACTCATAAGCACTCATGCAATTTTGAGCATAAGTGAATCAACAGAATTGAAATTCAACTACTCTGATTCACTCGTATTCGCTGCAACATTAAGTATAAGTCGCAATGAGTATGAGTACAACGTTGACATCAAACTCACAACATTTGAAATATATTTGATTCATACGCCTACTCATTCTGATTCATAAATTTAGAAAAATACTTATAATACTTATAAGTCATTCGAGTGACTCGAATCATTCATCTAAATTTACAACCTTTGTTGTTGTTGCATATACAAACAAAAAAGAAAGGTAAGCCAAAGACAACAAGCAAAGCATAAATGTTATGTAGAGACGAGTCGAAGACAATAACATCATGCGTTTTGTTAAGCATGAATACGATGAGTAATTCCAACTTTGAGTTTGAGTATCATAGTTAAATAAGTATGAATGCGTATAATTATCAGGAATTATAAGTATAATTTGAATCTATTCATCGTTTTGAAAACCAGCGCTCATGCAGTGCATTGTGCAGGTTTCAGGAAAGGTGGAAAGAAGCAAGATGCGAATGGTAAGGAAACGAATTGCTGCTGGTAACTATAAAATGGCCAGTGCTATATCTTCACCATTAGACAGTCTACAGCAATCGTCCCCAAGAAGCCCGCAGTTTCTCGCACCACTTATGTTGTATTTTATACAGAAGTGGCGGGACTTGCAGTTTAAAGTCGAATCCGAACGACAGATTTTTAAGAAACAAAAAGAGAAAAAGAAGAAATCGCCGAAAAAATATTTTTTGTTTGTATTTTTTTATTTTATTTTTGATGTCTGGCCTGGGACTCGGACCCTGACTTTACGTCTAATAAGCCAGCACACTACATACTAGACCACGGCGACCCAAAGTCAAAAAAACTGGAAATCTGCTGAGAGGAAATCGCCGAGGAAATATTTTTATATTTTTGTTTTGTTGTCTGATCTGGGATTTAAACTCGGGCCTTACATCTAATAAGCCAACACAGTAAGTAGTCGAAGAAAGTTTTTTCATGTTTCGTTTTGTTGGAGATATCAAACCTGGCGTTGGAAACGTGACCTCACATTTACCTACTAGACTAGAAGTTTTAAAAAATGGGGACACAATGAGGATTACTAAATTACTAAACTGTTACGAAATTTTTTGGCAAGCCTCGTATAATTCTTTATAAATATTCTACAGTTTCTCTGAAACTTTTCAAACAGCATTGCTATGAGTATGTATGTATGGAATATGAGTAAAAGTTGCAATAAAATGACAACTCGTAAAATAGTTAAGAGTGGTAAAGGATAACAGGAAACTAAACGAAGCTTATGAATGGCAACATGGGAATATAATAGGATAGAATAGAATAAAATAGAATGGAATGGAATAATAACAAAAGCAGTTGAAGCACGAACAAATGCAGTAGTAGGAGTTGTAGTGGTAGCAACAAACGTTAAAACAACACGAAAAATTGTTTACGTCCTCGTATTACTATTTTTATGTAGAGTTTTTTTTTATTTTTGTCTAACAAGCAAAGTCTGGTAGACAACGCATTCATATGTTTTCATTGTGACACAAAAATAGAAAAAAAAGGAAAAAATCAAAGGAACAACTGGTTTTAAAAATAGGGGGAAAAAACGGCAGTTTTTTTCAACATTAAGAGTGGGATAGTGAGTGTCTGTGTATTTAACAAAAAGACAAGAGAAACCAAACAATTCTGATTTTTCATGCTCGTGATGGTATTTTTGTTTCTCTGTTTTACAGGTTTTTTGTTTTTATTTTTATTTTTAAATATTTATTTTACAGTTATACTCCTCTTAATTCAGACATTCACATACCACATACCACGTCTATATAAGTTGTTATAGTCGTACATTGTTTAAAACTTCTTCCTTTACGTTTTTTTTTTTTAACCGGAAATGTGTAGTTGAAATAGAGACAGAGAAAGAGAAAAAGGGATCGAGACTCATAACGGAAAGGAATCACTATCAAATGTATAATACGAGTATGTGTAGAAAATTAAAACAAAAATGAAACAAACTTGGTTAATTACTGTCAAATAGAAGAAAAAATTTTATTTTTATTCCCTTTATACCCTCTTGTTATACTCTTTTTAAATAATAACTTTTCAAAATTAATTAGAAGCGAAATGTATTCTTTATATGGCTGTTGAGTTTTGTCAAACTTTACTTAGTTTGTTCCATTCAACATTATTTGTTAATGCTTACTGCATATGAAAGGCATTCTGGAACTTGATTTTTAATAAAAATAAAAATAAGTTTTAATTATTGAAAAATTACTTTTTTATTTATAATTTAAACTTCTAATACGTTTCTGATTTTCTTTCTTAATTTTTTTTTTTTTAATTACAGGTACGTATGATATTAAAGCGTTAACATAAATAAATTGTAAGTAAACAAATCTCTATTAAGTCTGTAGTTGAATTTTTCATTATATTTTCTGTGCCTAACAAATATTTCCCTTAATAATAAGAATGAGCATTCAATGAGCAAAAATAATTATGTGACAGGCAGCTTAACAAGTAGACTGAACATTCAAAACAATTCATTCATTTCAATCATTCAGTTTATTCTCACTCGGTGGTTACTAGGTTTGTCAATCGGGAAATTCCGCATCCCGAAATCCCGGAATTTTTAAAAACTTGTACCGGGATTTTCCGGGATTTTCGGGATTTTGAAGAATACATATTTATGTATTTTGACCCTTACAAAAGGTCCTGAAAACAAAATCTATATCACTTGACTTCGATAATATCATCTCAGATGAGGAAATCCCTACTTCCATTGATAAAAAATTATTTGATGGCATCTAAGAATGCAAAAACCCTATAAAACGAATTAATAGGGTAACTGGGATTTATAGATTTATTTGCATCAGGAGATGCTAGAGGTGAATATTTACAAGCTGCATGCAGCTATCTTGGAGTTATTTTACCAACAAATGTTAATTACGAGAAGTGTTTTTCAACGGCAGCATATGTTGATAACAAAATTCCTATAACCCTATCAGATCACATGCCAGATGTCTGAATTTTTTGTTGGAATCCAAATAAACATTTTTTGCTTTTTCTCAGAGTTTTTACCAGAAACCTGTTGAGAGGAAGTCACCGATGAAATTCGTTTGTATATTTCATTTTGTTTGAGACGCCTGACTAGGAGTTTGAACCGTGGCCTCACGTCTAATAATCCAACACAGTATCTACTAGACAACGGCGACTTTTCGATGATTATGTTAGCAAAATTGCCACTCATCTAAGGCAGGGAATCAGAAGTTATTAATGAAATAATGTTGCAGTTGGAAGTATAATCGGAGCATAATTTGATAGAAAACGTTCTTTAATTCGAATATGTCATAGGGTAGTATTGGCATAGTTTTGTGTTGGCTAATTCGCCTCGAGCATGTGGGTTAAATAAATATGGAAATTGGAAGGTTTCTCTAAAAATCTATCGTTGAGAGTCGTGTTCAAACTGTTGGATCCGCCACTCACAGATAAAATTAAGACAAACCGTATGGATGACTTTAGATGCTAGGTAGTAAACCTAACTAAACGATTGTAATGGCCGATTAGGCATGTAAGTAGGTACGATTGTCAATTCAGAGCACATAGTCAGTTATGTTGGCCTGCAATTGATATTAAACGCCAAATAATACAATCGATATTAGATATGTAGTATAAGAAATTTTCACAAAGAGTAATTTCAAATTGTATCGATGCTTTATAATAGTTCACAAGATTTGATGTCATGAGGCTTCTTTTGGGTTTACGTCAAAAACCGTGACTACTATCATACCGATTGAAATGTGAAGAGTATTAATAGAAATCTACCTCTAAAAATTGACTGCTGCAAGCAATATAGAGGTGGAAGCCTATACTATATATGTATGTGTTTAGTGTATTGCTTTTTCGAACACAATTGTTTCAACCCTTTTTTACTATGGGAACCTGCTTGGTAAACATTCTTAGTTATTGAATTGAAATATTTCGGCAAATTAATCACAGTCTTCACGATATTTACACACTTTTGTTCACGCTTTGAGAAGTTTGGTGGTCGCCGGGATGTAATGTGGAGTGTAATAGCAATCGGATATTACCAACCTTAGAACAAAATGTAAGTGCAAAAATTAACAAACACCACATGGATGGTGTGAGAAGGCAGATTGTTTCCTAGATTAAAGGGTTGTAATCATAGCTGCCAGATAAGTTAAGCATCAAATCGTCAATTATTTGAGACAAAATCGTCAAAAAAAAAAAAAAATAATAAATAAATAAATTGAAAGGTTTTAAAAGCAAAAACATATAAAACCTCTGTGTGGTATAAATAGTTGGGAGTCAGAAAATCTTGCTATTATGGGTATGAAAATTCATTGCCGTGACTGAGAATGGTATATTTTGAGGCTTCTCGACCGTTTACAGGCGATGCCATAGTAGCTCGTCTAAATTCAAATTCTTTGATTCGTTAGACCATTGTTGCAATGTAGCTTGTGTTTCACTATCCTATCGCTACAACAATGGATATTGCTCGAGGGGACTTGTTTATGAAAATCATTCTTCACTTCATCTGATCTCCTTACAAATTACACCATTTGTAACCTATCGAAAATGGAATACAATTCTCATGTGTGGATAGGCCCTTAAAACCTATTTTGAGGCTTCTCGAACGTGTACAGGTGAAGCCGCTCCATTGATTCATTGGAGCATCGTTACAAAGTGGCTTGTATTACTGTTCGATCGCTACTGCAATGAATATTGCTCGAGCGAAATAAGGGGCGTTGTTTATGAAAATCATTTATTCCTAAGTAATGCTCGAATTTTACCGGCCACCAAATCTGTATGTGGTCGATTGGCCAGTGTATCTCACACTGCATTACAGGCAAAGTACGTTTGTTAGACGTGCTATTCGTATATGGAACTCCCTTCCTGCAGAGATCCTTTTTTTAATTATGGTATAAAAATATTCTAACCTAGTTCCTATAATATATTTTCTTTGTTCCAAACACAATGTCATCCATACCCTGGGTATTGGTCATATGAAAGAAATAATGGCAATATTAGAAGCTATAATTGAATTCTTAAAATTGTCTGCAACGGCATATGATAATTTATGCTCTGCAGTCGGCTTTGTCTAGTAGGTGGTGTGCTGGCTTATTAGACGTCAAGCCAGGGTTCGAGCCCCAGGCCAGACATCACAACAAAATACAAAAAGTATTTGTTCGGCGATTTCTGCTCAACAGATTTCTGGCAAAAACTTTGAGAGTAAAAAAAACCTGCCATGAAAAGTTTCTCAAAAAAAAAAAAAAATTATCGTTCAGAGTCGACTTTAAACTGTAGGTCCCGCCACTTATGTAAAAAATTAACACACACAACGTAAGTGGTGTGAGAAACTAGATCAATAATCCAGACTGAAGGGTTGTAATGACCAATTATGTAAGTAAAGATAATTATTTTTTGCAATCACTGTAAAAGATAAAAGTCGGGGAGTATGACAAATTTTTTCATTCTAGTTCCTTAAACGATTGCGATTTTTCTAAATCCTAAAGCCTTGGACTCAGCAAAAGCAACTACTTTCCAATTGGGTGTTTTTGCAACACCTCTTGTTGCTTTTTTATTTTTTTTTATTATCTTTATTGTGTAGGTACATTCTGTAACAACAAAACAGCCTTTACAGATTAAAAAAACAGAATTGCCTGAATGTCATGATAAATCTCCAGTCCCTCTCTTATTTGCTAAGCATCCGTTTCCGTTTCTGGCCCATATCTACGTTTGCCTATATCATATTTCCTAACTATGGCATACCAGCTATCTTTTTGTTCCTCCCCCGCCTGCCTTTATGCTATTTTTAGATTCATTAAAAATATATGAAAAACAGCAAAAACAACAAAAAAGTTTTGTTATGTTTCGTCATCAACTCATGCTTTTGTAGTACAGAAACAAATAAAAAAAAAGAAAAATAAAGAATTGCAATAACAACTACAACGTTGTAATATTTGTAATAAAAGGAAGAAAAGTAACATGAATAATAAAAATAATTGCACAAAAAGGAAACAAACTTTAAATTGGTTGGAGTTAGATGGAGTCGTGTAATGAATACAAAAAAAAAAATAGAAGTTTCATGGCAAAGTTTTTCTCCGTTTTTTTGTTATTTTATTTCTTTTTTTTTTACAATTAAAAACTTTGTTTGGAAAAAAAATTTTTTTTTGTTTCAACACTTGTTGGTGAATATAAAAATGAGTACCAAAGTGACCCATGTTGGAATTGGTGGGATTATAGGATATAGGATAGGACTTAGACTTAAATTTTTATGATTTTACCTCAAATAAACTATGTTTATAACAGTCTATGTTGACTTTACTGCATTTATTACAATTTCAAGGGAATATAATTCTTGCAAATAGTACTTAAATCATCCTAGATTATGTACAGTTTACGAAAAAACGAGGCCTTTACAGTGGAGACCGAAATATTTTTATTTACTATCCATCCATATGTACATTACAAGTCTTCAGTTCGGATTACAATCTAGCTTTTCACACTATTTATGTTGTGTGTATGTTAAGTCTAGTAGATAGTGTATTGGCTTATTATATGTAAAGCCTGGGTTCGTAGCCCAAGCCAGGCATCAAAACCAAATATGAAAAAAAAAATTTTTTTTCGGCTATATCCTCTCAGCAGATATCTAGCAAAACCTCTGAGAATAAATAAACCTGCCATGAAAAAGGTTCTCAAAAATCTGTCTTTCGGAGTGGACGCGAAAAATTAACGCAGGATTATAATGACAAATTATGAATGCATATACTCATGCAATTTTGAGTATGAGTGAATGAACAGAATTAAACACGCTCATAGGTCTAGCAGATCTTTTTGTTATATAGCAACTAAGAGCACACATTTAATGAAAGGAGGACAGAGCGTATAATATTCAAATGTATGGCTTTAAACCTATACTCATGAGCTGTGGAAACAAACGCAGGAACTGTGATAATTAAGGTCTGGAAAACTAGACTAGTAACCGACAGGGATACCTGACAGTTGACCACTTATGTGGAGCTTGTTTGACAATGAACTCTTTACAATGCTATTTGATAGAGACATCGATAGCCAAAGGTATAAAGCAGAGATAAGCAATGAATCGTTTTTTCGCTACTCATAAGCACTTATGAAATTTTGAGCATGAGTGAATCAACAGAATTAAAATTCAACTACTCTGATTCATTCGTGCTCGATACAACATTGATTTATAAGTACACATTACAATGAGTGTGAATACAACGTTGACATCAAGCTTACAACATTCGAAATATGTTTGATTCATACGCCTACTCATTCTGATTTATAAATTTAGAAAAATACTTATCATACTTATAAGTGATTCGAGTGGCTCGAATCATTCATCAAAATTTACAGCCTTTGTTGTTATTGCATATACAAACAAAGATGAAAGGAGAGACAAAGACAACAAGCAAAGCATACACACAATCTTCTTGTGAGTATAGTAGTATTCGTACTCATACTTATTGTGTGCTTCGTGTAAATGTTAAGTAGAGACGAGTCGAAGTCAACAATATCATGCGTATTGTTAAGTATGAATATGACGAGTAGTTCTAAGTTTGAGTATGAGTATCATATTTAAATAAGTATGAATGCTTAAAAGTATTTGAAATTATAAGTATGATTTGAATCTACTTATCGTTTTGAATACTCGTTGCTGATCTCTGATATGTATGTATGTGTTGAGAAACGTTTTCATGGCAGGTTTATATAAACATAAATATTCCAAAAGCATATTCTGGTTAAGGTAAAGTAAGGTTAGGTAACGCATCCTCTCTATGGAAGAGGTGCGACTTAAGCTATCATTTAGGCCCATTATTGAACCAAATTTACTTCCTTTCGGGTTTAAAGCATACTCTAGATAAAACCATCCCGAGTATATAACAAATATTCCTTTTTGCAGCAACCTTTGCTTTAGAGAGTTCGGTTAAGGATGGCAGTTAAGGTAAAAGATGGTCTCTTCTTCCTCCTAAGACTCATAACTTTGGCTGAACTTATTAACTAGAAGGAAGTGCCTGAAAAAATCGCTATTATGCAAATGGATGGCCATCAGAGTCTAGCAATATTGCATGTACCTTCTTGGCAGCGAGTGGACAATATTCAAATAAATTATGCCCTGTAACATAACGAAAACTGTCAGCTCCGTACCAGACCAGCTCATTAGCAAGACAATTTCCATCGTTTGTCCTGGAATCTATAAAAGAGAGTTAGTATTCAATGATCTGAGATTTCTCGGAGAAATCCTTGACAAGGACGGACTTTTAAAGTGCGTTCGATAAGGAGTTAATTGCAGCGTGGCTATTCGAGTAAATTAACTGCAAATCTGTGAAGGAAAATCTCTCCGTTAAGAAAGTTTAATATCAGAGTCCTTAATAAAGTTACCACAGTCCGTCCTGTCAAAGGTATTAAATTACATACTTAAATACATAATAGGTCATTACAACCCTTCAGTCTGGATTATTGACCTAATTTCTCACACCAGTTATGTTGTGTATGTTAATTTTATACATATGTGACGGGACCTACAGTTTAAACTCCACTTCGAATGACAAATTTTTTTTGAGAAACTTTTCATGGCAGTTTTTTTACTCTCATAGTTTTTGCTAGAAATCTGCTGAGGAGAAATCGCCGAACAAATACGTTTTGTAGTTTGTTTTGGTGTCTGGTCTGGGTCTCGAATCCTGGCTTTACGTGTAATAAGCCAACATACTATCTACTAGACTACGGCGACTTCCATTAAATTATTGAAAATTTTAATTCCTTTTTTCCTTTGCACTGTCTGCTATTTATGCTTTTTGTGAGTGTGTTTTTTATAAAACATCAAAAAACACCGACAATTTTTATTCTGGCTTACCTCTATGGTTTCAAAATAAATAATTAACGGAGTCAGCACCATCGTTTTTTTTTAAGCATAAAAGCAATTTTTTTTCAACCATCAACTAAAACTCATCTCCGAAAAGGTCCACAGTTCGTAATGTTTAAATAAAATATGCCATGTGAAGCCTTTTTGGGTAATCCTTAATGATTTTTTGTTTTTTCGCTGCAGTTGGTGAATTTTCATTTTTTACAATTCGTTCTGTGATGACAAAATTTAATAATATTTTATCGCTCACCGAACTCTTTGTATGGCTTTTGCTGTTGATGTTGCAGTTGATGTTGTGCATTTAAAAGCAATTTGTGCAATCATGTGTGATGATCAAATCAAGTTAAATTTGCACTTAAAAATAAAAAAAAAAAACAACAACTAACTGAGTGAAATAGGTAAACGAGCAGCTTTTCGAAAAATGTAACAAAAAACTGGGAAATAAATTTAATTGGTTTTAGAATTTTTACAGGTTTTTAGGATTGGAAACAATTTTTATTTAACGTGTGTGTGTCTTTTTTTAACGAAACATGTAAGCAAATAACAGGCAGTTGACAGGAGTGGTACCCTATCTTGCAACGTACTCTCGTATCGTTTCTAATGTAACCTAACATTTGGATGCCCCCGTAGATAGCAAAAGTAGTTAGTTGGGTACTAATCTGCGTGTATAAAGCTGATGAGTTCTGAACCTTCTTTAATCAAAACGGTTTAGATTACAATTAAAGATTACTTACATCAATTATCGAACAGTCATGATCATATCCGACACAATGAGAAGTAATGAATAGGGAGAGAAACAAACTTCTTCTCAGCGGAATTAATGTGTTTCAGAATGAAACTATTTAAAACCTTATCTAATATGCTGCCCTGGATAAGTTACAAATGTAACCGACAGAAATATGTCCCCAGTTTGCTCGTTTTCGTCATGAAAGTAATCACAACAAAGGGGAAGAAGGACAAGACTTCATACTATCTGTTACAAAATTATTTTTTTCATTATCGTTCTTTGTTCTCTCCCATCTTTATATTCCTATTCCGCTTTATTTCAGTTTCTAGTAGATGCTTTCGTAAATGCTCGATTGATATCCTATCCTTACCTAAAAACAATATTTAATATGAACACACATTGGATTGTTCGATCTCTACATTTATTTCGTTTTATTCTTTTATATATACTTACATAATTGGTCATTACAACCCTTCAGTCAGGATTATTGACCTAGTTTCTCACACTCCCTATGTTGTGTGTGTTAATTTCATACATAAGCGGCGGGACCTACAGTTTAAAGTCGACTCCGAATGACAAATTTTTAGGATACTGTTCATGGCAATTATATTTACTCTCAGAGGTTTTGCCAGATATCTGCTGGTAAGAAATCACCAAAGAAATACTTTTTGTATTTGATTTTGATGTCTGGCCTGGGACTCGAACCCTGGCTTTACGTCTAATAAGCCAACACACTACCTACTAGACCACGGCAACTTTTTAAAGAACATTTATTATTCTACCTACTTAGTTAGTCACTACAACTCTATAATCAGGCTTACAACCTAGCTTCTCCTACCACCCATACAGGGTGGCTGATATGTATTGCAACCAACTTCAGGTTGTTATCATTTGTAAATCGCTCATCTGACAGCTGACAGATTCATTCCAGTGACAGTTCATTTTATTATTTATAAGCTTACAAAAGCATTTTGATCTATTACATTCAGAAAAAAAGTTATTCGTAATGGAATTCAAGCGTGATTGTGCGACTGCTTTATATTTGGCTGGAAAACCACAGCTGGCTATCGTCAGAGGCCTCCAGCAATTAAATGTGAATAAATCTTTTGTTTCTCGTACCATTGTTCGTTACTGTGATACTGGCAGTGTTGCATCGCGTCCAAAAAGTGGATGAAAAAAACGGTAATAACATCAGAAATGATCCGAAAAGTGATGTCCAGATTTCATCGAAATCCATGCCGCAGTGGTAGAAAAATTGCTTGTGAGTTGAACATATCACGAGAACGAATGCAACACATATTGAAAAGTGAGCTTGGACTGAAGCCATGAAGTTCCAAATAGTGCAAGAGCTCACCAATGAACAAAAAAAAGTTGAACTGGAAAGAGCCAAAGTGTTATTTCGCTTGCACGAAAGTGGCCAGTGACTGAATTTGGTTTTCTCCGATGAGAAGCCATCCCAAATTGTGCAGTTTGTGAACAAATAAAATGATCGGGTTTACTTGTCAAAGAGGTCAGTTAGCTGAAAATTTACACCTGCGATTGGCCACCAGGACTCAAGCGCCGCCGATGGTAATGGTGTAACAGCCGATGGTTGCTCACCGCTCATATTCATCGACCTTGGGCTCAAAATAAATGCCGAATATTATCGGAAAAATGTCTTAAAGACAGTAGGGAAGCTCTGGGCAGACAAACCTTTCGACCGCAGACCATGAACATTCCAACAACCAAGAATAGCTTAAAAAGGAGGTTCCTCGCATCATTTCTACTGCCAATGGCCACCAAAATCTCCGGATCTAAATCCGTTGGACTTTTGCGCCTGGGGCATTTTGGAGAGTAAGGTTCTCACTAAAAAATACCAAAGTGTCGATCTTCTCAAGGCGGCGATTTGCTAGGAATGGGCCCAAATACCGCAGACCATGGATATTCCAAAGGGACTTTTTTTAACGCAATGGCACAAATATAAACTTTAAAAGTTACCGGTCCTTTTAGCTTAACGCTCACTTCTACCATATTGTCCATTTATAGTAATCAAAAAAAATTTAACTGCCCCTTAAAATCCTCCCTTTGGTTAACGGCAAGTTGTAATAATGACCCTTATGAATAATAATAATGGCGATTATAAATTATAAATTTCTGGCAAAAACTCTGAGAGTAAATAAAAAAAGTTTCTCAAAAAAAATCTGTCGTTCGGAGACGATTTAAAACAGTAGGTCCTGCCACTTATGTATAAAATTAACACACACAACCTAAGTAATGTGAGAAACTAGGTTAATAATCCTGACTGAAGGGTTGAAATGACCAATTATTTCTGCAATATTCTGCTCAGCCAAAGCATCGCTTATGTTTTTAGACAGTTGGCGATATATTGAACTTTAAATATAAACCAAGAAAGACAGACATGCCTAGCTCATGTACCTAGCTCTCTGACATAACAATGCTAAGCTTTGTCAACGATGCCTTTTCTCTGTATTTAAAAGCACTATGGATAGTAAGCGAATGCGAAAAATTGTGGTATAAACAAAAAATGCTAATGCCAAGCAGTACTAAATAGATGCCTTGCCTTGACTTTCAATAGAGTAAACAATTATTATCGCCGTGGTCTAGTAGGTAGTGTGCTGGCTTATTAGACTTAAAGCCAGGGTTCGAGTCCCCGGCCAGACATCGAAACAAAATACAAAAATTATTTCATCGGCGGTTTCCTCTTAGCAGATTTCTGGCAAAAACTCTGAGAGTAAAAATAAAATTGAAAAGTTTCTCAAAAATCTGTCGTTCGGAGTCGACTTTAAACTGTAGGTCCCGCCACTTATGTATAAAATTAACACACGCAACATAAGTAATGTGAGAGACTAGGTTAATAATCCTGACTGAAGGGTTGTAATGACCACTTATGTATGTAAAGAATTATCAAAAGACATTTTTCCGTAGCTAAGGTGTTTAAAGACTATTAAAGACTTCTTTTTACGAACAACACAAAAGAAGCGATTAACGCTATTATGATAAGCAGCATGCTTTAAAACAAATATTAATCGTACTACCCCCCCTATCCTTACGTTTCTGCAAAACTTCGCCCTTATGGCAAATATAAATGTTGTTCTCTTGAATTTTTACTGTTAATTACCAAATAAATTTTAATGGTTAAATTGCATGATTCTGCTAGTGCCGTTATCGTGATCACAAAAGGCAATAAGTCACAACAATTTATGGCATGTCTGAATGTGCAACAAGAGCTTTAATATTTAATTTTTGTGAGAGAAATATGGGAAAAGAAAAAATATTTTTTTTTTAGACTTCACAGATACACACAGCGACAAAAGTCGGTATACGTTCATATTTTTAAATTCTTAATTTATGTTTAAGTGAGCTATAAAGAAAGCAATATTTCTGAAATCTTAATTTTAGAAATAACATTGAAATAAAAAATTGTTGAACTAAAAACAATTTCTTTTAATTTTATTACCCAGTATACACGTGTGTACGTGTTTGAAAATTTTTAATATTAATTTTAAGAGCTTGCCACTTTAAGTGTATAGGTTGTATACAATGTGTTCATTTTTCATTATTTCTAACGATTTATTTATAACCTTCATATATGACCTCATTTTCACTCATATTTATTTTTATCTTTGTAATCAAGAAACCTTAAGAAGAATTTAAATTACATGGAATGTTTATTTATTTTCGTTTTAATGGACACAAAAGAAAAACACGTATAAGGTTAATAGCAAACAAAAGGGAAGAAGGTAGAGTGAGAAGAAAAACAAAAAGGATATAGAATCCTATTAACAATGACAGTTAGTAAGGATAATGGGACTGTAGATGACTTTCATTCACCTTTGTGTCAGCAAAAGATTTTCTGTTGGCCTTTATTGTTCCTTCATAATACGCAAGTATGTATGCATAGAACGGAAATTCTATAACATACATCGGCATAATTTTAAATGTCTTTAGAATAAATAAAATTTAAATCTAGTTTTATACCATATGCCGGTGGAAAAATATCGTAATGAGTAGGGTTCTAAAAATTGGTTTGGCAACCAATTGCACCATTGAATGCATTGACTTCAGTAAGACAATGTCTGGTTTGTTTTAAGCCCGAAATGCGGAAATTTTGTTTATTAACGTACACACCAGAAATCAGCGCAATGAATCGGTTTTTCCGCTATTCATAAGCACTCATGCAATTTTGAGTATGAATGAATCAACAGAATTGAAATTCAGCTACTCTGATTCATTCGCACTCGCTACAACATTGATTTCTGATGACAAAGCTGATCCATCAAAAAGACGTTTCACAACTTTCTGCAATAGATGGGAAGAGTATGTAAAATATGCTAATTGGATATGGTTAGGTTAGGTCGTAGTGGTAGCTCTGATATCACAAAGCTCATTTGAGCACGCATGGCGGCCCGTTGTGATGCCACGGGTGAAACGCAGTCCCTGTACTAACCAAGTTCCGCCAAATCAGGGAAAGGAAGAAGTTGATCAGCGCAAGGGCTGCACTAATTGGATATGAAAAAAAGATAATTACACGGCAGAGTGTAAATTGTGCCAAACAGACGTTATAATCAAATATGAAGGCAGCCGCTCGCTTAATATACACAAAAAAATGGAGATATCACAGAAGTTGTCTCAAACCATTTCAAATTTTGTAGTCCCAACAAAGGCAAAAATTAAAACACAACTCTCCAAGGCGGAGCTGGTTTGTGTTTACCACAACATTGTCCACGGACTAAGCTACAATTAACATTTTCTCAGTATTTTTTATGTCCAGCCTAATTTTGTTATGTCCAGATTTTTAAAACCCGATGTCCAGCTTTTTGTAGTCGCCGTGGTCTAGTGAGTAGTGTATTGACTTATTAGACAAAAGGCCCTTCCTCTCAGCAGATTTCTGGCAAAGACTCTGAGAGTAAAAAATTGCCATGAAAAGCTTCTCAAAAATCTGTCGTTCGGAGTCGACTTTAAACTGTAGGTCCCGCCACTCATGTATAAAATTAACGCACACAACATAAGTGGTGTGAGAAGCCAGGTCGTAATCCTGACTGAAGGGTTGTAATGGCCAATTATGTATGTATGTATGCCCAGCTTTTTACGAATCGAAATCTGGCAGCCCTATTGTCTACTTATGTATAAAGTATGAGCATAAAAATTTTTATGTATTATTGTATTAAAAGTAGAATATTGAGCTGGAAAGGAATAACCTTTAATAAATAAAATATTATTTATAACGGGCATAAGAAATAATGCAGTAGGGACGTTATTTACAATAAATTTAGTGTTCGATCAAAGGAATCTCAATGAAAAATATTATTAACACCTGCATATGAATAAGTTTGTAACCGAAAATTAGTCTCTTCCAATAAATTATGCTAAAAAGTTGGGTTAGTAGCAAAAGCTATGGTTACTAAATAGTTAATTTAAATCACACTTTCATAAAATGGCTACTAATTATGTTTCTAAGAATTTTTAGATTATATCCTGGCACCATTTCACCACAAAGGGAAACACAGCATTCTTGTTCGTACGAACATTACTATACTCACTAGAAGATTGTGTGTATGCTTTGCTTGTTGTCTTCGTCTTTCCTTTCTTCTTTGTTTGTATATGCAACAACAACAAAGGCTGTAAATTTTTTATGAATGATTCGAGTCACTCACGAATCACTTATAAGTATTATAAGTATTTTTCTAAATTTATAAATCAAAATCAAACACATTTCGAATGTTGTGAGTTTGATGTCAACATTGTACTCATACTCATTGTAACCTATACTTATGAACAAATTCAATTTTTGCTTGAAACTGGACAAGCATCAAAAAAGCTGTATAATCCAGCAAAGTCCAGTCAGGCTGGCAACCCTAGTAGATAACCATATAAAACTTTATTTAATTTTCACTCTCATTTTAACGTTTTCAACATTTTTTTTATTTTTTCATTACAGGTGAGCACATAATTAAATAAAATTGAACGTCATTTAAATGAAGCCAGAAAATTGTTTATGTGAACGTTCATTTTATTATTTTCTGATTATAACAGTGGTGGTATGTAAAAATTATTAATTTAATAAAATTATTATGCCTCTCTTTGAATGAACATTATATGAAATTAAATTTCAATAAAATTTCATTGAAATTAATGAACATTAATGAGGCTGTCATCACATTATTAGTTTGCTAATAATGAACACAAAAGTTGAGATTTAATTATTACCCTACATGTACAAGAAATAATTTAAATTTCTTTGAGAAGAAATATTTGAATATCGTAGGGAAACCGTATAGCTTTTCAACGTCCACAGATACTAGATCAGCACGACTATGCTTAGAGTAATTATTCAACAAGAAGTAAATATGAGGATGCATTCTCATTACTCATGCCACTACAAAAGACACATGAAAACTGTTGAGCATTTTGTGAATTTTGGATAAAACAAATAGTCTCGCACTAGTTTACAAAATTTACAAGTTCTAATAGCGAAATATTAGAGAGATTATTTTGAGAAACTTTTCCTGGCAGATTTTTTTTAGTTTCGCCGAATAAATACTTTTTAGATTTTGTTTTGATGTCTGGCCAGAGGCTCGAACCCTGGCTTTACTGCCTACTAGACTACGGCGACTTCATCAACTAATCATTACGATCCCTGCAAAGTACTAAAACACTGTACTCAGCCGTTAGTCTCAAGTTAATATATCTGTGCATTTTCCTGAAATGATAGTACTAAACATCTTCCAATATGGATTAACAATTGGCGGCTGCTCGTAATAGAAGATATCAAACCGATTGAACTGACCCTAACACAGTCACAGTGGCCCAATCCCACTTGCAGTTGTAAAGCTGAAATACATGCTAGCTTCTAACCTAGTTTTTCATAACACTTTCAGTGACCTATAGTATAAAGTCGACCCCGAACGACAGACTTTTGAGAATCTTTTCTATGCAATTTTATTTACGCTCGGATGTTTTGTAGGTAATCTTTATTGGAGATATCTGACTTGTGGTTTGTACGGAGTTAACAAACTACATATTAGACTACGGCGAAAATATAAATAAATTTCCTTAACAACTCCCAATAATGATTTAGAATTATAGGATGGTAATAGAGGGATCACTGTACAAACGCATTGTTAAGTGAACATGTATTCTTTCCTTACTTCATAGATTCAAAGCCGTTTGACATGACGTTATTTTTACAAATCCCACTAAATCCCCCAACATCACCAAATCCTGAATACAACAGTATTTTTCATGCTGAAATAATGTCTATAAAAAGTGCCGCTGTGTAAATCCAGTATTACAGCACATTAAAGGGAGACACAGACATATTTAGAACGTGTTGTTCGTGATTGTCAATTGTCTACGGAGGAGATATCAAAGTATTTGATGGTTGGGTAGATAGGCTGGAGTGGTAACTTTAATACCAAGGCCCACTTGTGTCTGCATAGTGGTCCGCTTTGATGACATAGGTCATCGTAGTACCTGCACTGACCAAATTCTATCAAAATCATTGCAGAACTTGGTTTGCGCAAAGGCTGCGCACTAAAGCACAATTTTCCGAAGCTCGAAAATATCCTGCATAAGACGATTACTACCATATGAATTACTGGTCATGGAGGGATTAAAAATTATCGCACTTTCAAACGAATACGTCAAATTAGCATTTTCTTAACCCATTAACGCCGAATGTGTAGAAAAATACCCAAAAAAAGAAGTTTTTTAAAAGTTCTATCTTGACTCAAATTAAAAAAAATTAGTATGGCATGATATTCACATATTTTGGATGCTGCGCACTTGCGACAACTTCTCCATCACGGCGTCGATTTTCATGAATTTTTACCAACGCTTCAACAACTCTAACCCGAAAATCGAGTTGACTCTTAGATGGTAAACCTTTCCATCAACTGCACAAGCAGAGTAGTTTCCAAGCGTTTACCATAGCTGCATCAATAGCGTTAGTGAGTAATGGCCAATACCACTTTTTTCCGCGGACTCGCATACGATAATTGTTAATGTAACATTATATTGACTTGGATCTAAATTGTTTTCTCCAAGGCCGTAGTTAGCCTTATTTTTAGCAGAAGGTCCAGCAAATGGGATTAAGGAATAACGATATCCTGTCATAGAAGCCAACACTCAGTATTTGTAGCCAAATGGCGACCGTAATATGCGAACATCTGTTCATCAACAGAAAGACTATGGGAAAGTATGCCAAATTGTATGAACTTTTTATTTAATGCCTTGTTTAATAGAGTAATTTTGGTAAATTTATCATTCTTGTCAAGATTATTATTGCCACAAACGCGTATATTTTCAATAAAACCCTCGACAATAGGTTAACTATGTTGTTTAGCTGACATATAACAAAGAGAAAAAATTTGTATTTGAGAACACACTTATGCCGAAGTGGGAAGAAAAATACCCATGCCCTACAGAGGCCTCTACGACATCTAAAAAAAAAATAAATAAAAATATTAATATCAATAGAAATACTCCAAATACTGATTGTGCCGAAATCGGACTATGGATTCTGGAGTCAGGCGTTAATGGGTTATTTGCCAAACAAATAACCTTAAAACAAACTTCATTTGTTTATAAGCAAACCAGACAAATCTTATCCCATATACATAATTTGTCATTACAACCCTTTAGTCAAGATTATGGCTTAACTTCTGACCGCATAGAACATGCCTAGAAACTAGACCAACTTTTGCGGAAGCTGTAATGATAAGGAAAAAATATCTTCATTGATTACTCTCTGCTTGAGACTCTGACACGAAGGATTCTTGAGTACACAAGAATTTAGACAGAATGAACTCCTTGTTTAAATAACCGGGATGACTGGATGTCTTAGCCAAATATATATCATTGAGATCATTAGCGGATATTAACGGTGTCACAATCGTAATATGCATTTGATGTGGCTGATAATGAAAACTAATTTTAACTAACACACCCATTGAATCCAATACTCACTTTATTGCCCTCCTTATATCTAAAGTTTCAAATAATTTGAATTCTTTTTTAAATGTGACTGAAATAAAATCTTGTGTTTTCTTTTCAAAAATTTGTCACCCCTTTTACCTGTATGGCCATGACCGCATATAATCATTGTGAAAAGTTGAAAGCATTTCATTTGAATGATAATAATTCAGTAACTCTTGGGGATGATTGTTCAACAAAAGATGTCAACAGAAACGAAAAATCATGGCAAAAATAATTTCTGCAACATTAAAACGTTGCATTATGAAAATGTGACACGCTTTATATTTGTTGTGTGAGTTTGTGTGTGTTTGTATGTGTTTGTGTTTCTATAAAACAACATTATGGCCTGAAATTCCCAATTTCTTAAAAACTTTGAACTAAGTTGCTGCGTTTTTGCTCCTCAGCTCGTCTTAACTAAACTGTTTTCATATTATATTTGACGTTGTTGTTGACGTTGTTTGTTGCTTTTTGTAGAAATGTGAACTTAGGAAATAAGAGAGAAATTATAAATTATTTTCCACTCTTTTGGTTTAGAAATTTACAAACAATTTCTAATGTACGAGTATGTGTGTGTGTGATATGTTTCTCAACTTATGTTTCTTGTTACACGCAACAACTATGCATAGAGAGTGAGAGATTGTTTTTGTTATTCTGTTATTCTCTGAAGGCAATATGTCCTTGTCATAATTTCCGTTGCTTTAGTTGGGTACCATTTAATAATGCGCACATATTCTTTAAAGTCTTTTCTCTTTTCTCCTTTCTTTTTTATTTTTTTTTTTCATTTTTGTTTTTAATTTTCTTTAAAAGTTTCGAGTTTTTCTATGAGAAAATGAGTAGTTTTTGTTGCCCCTCTCTTAAAATTGCTGTTGCTGCTGATGTTAAACGAAAACAGTACCGTCAGTCAGTCAGTCAAGATTTTCCAAATGTCAACAGAGACAAAACTAAAGAAGAATGAGTTCATTGAGCTTTTAAACTCGTTCGCTCGTAAAACAAATACTTTAAAGTGCATACACATCCTCCGTCTTCTCCACTACGGGCATATGAAAACTCAAACATTGGCAATTTAATGGCGCAGTATTGTTTGGAATTAATAATTAGTTCCAGTCTTAACGGGTTATATTTTATTAAGAAATTTTTAAAGCAGAAAACACACAGCACAAGAGAAATTTTTCAGTCACAAGAATTGAGTATTTTGAATTGATCATAATGTAGACAGAAACCATTGCCTCTAGGAAAGTAGTTACAAACCAAGGATGTTCAATATTTGAAACAAAAGAATGAATTGTTTGTTGAAATGGGATCCACATCAGAGATCAGAAACGAGTATTCAAAACGATGAGAAGATTCGAGTCATATTTATAATATCAGATACTTATACGCATTCTTACTTATTTGGATATCATGCTCATACTACTCATTCTCAAAGTTGGAAGTACTTGCCGTATTCATACTTAACAATACGTATGTTGTTATTGTCTTCAACTCATATCTACTTAACATTTACACGAAGCACAAAATAAATATGACTCGCATACAAACACTACTATACTCACAAGAAGATTGTGTGTAAGCTTTGCTTGTTGTCTTTGTCTTTCGTTTCTTCTTTGTTTCTATATGCAACAACAACAATGGATGTAAATTGTGATGAATGATTCGAATCACTCGAATAACTTACAAGTATTTTTCTAAATTTATGAATCAGAATGAGTAGGTGTATGAATCAAACATATTTCGAATGTTGTGAGTTTGATGTCAACGTTGTACTCATACTCATTGCCACTATATACTTGTAGCGAGTACGAATGAATCAGAGTAGTTGCATTTCAATTCTGTTGATTCACTCATACTTAAAATTGTATGAGTACTTATGAGTAGCGGAAAAACATCAAGCCATTTTTTTTTGTTTAACGATAAGCTTTAACAGCAAATGAAGAAATTTAATTAAATCCATAATTTGTTCGTAATCATTTAATAGGCTAAAGTAGAATTCGTACTTGTTGTAGTCACCGTAGTCTGGTAGGTTTTAGACGTAAGGCAGCGGTTCAAATCTTAGATCGTCAGACATCTCCAACAAAACGAAATATGAAAAAACTATTTCTACGGCGACTTCCTCTCAGCAAATATCTGGCAAAATACTCTAAGAGTTAATGAAAATTGCCATGAAAACTTCTTCAAAAATCTGTCGTTGTCATGTGTAAAAGAAGCACAGATTTGGATTTGGAATATGAATTTCAACTAGATGACCAATTAAAATAAAACTTTTGCTTCAAATAGCTGTTACAAGTGGAAATTATACTCAAACAGAAAAAAATATATTTTACTGTGGAAAATAGGTGGCAATCTATTGCACTCTCCTGTTATTTTATAAAATATCCTTAGGTCTTCTTACAGACTATTGCACTGACAAACTTTAGGACGGCACTCAAAGTTAACGATGCCTACTTCCTGCCCAGCACTTGGCTTAAAACCAGATGTTTCCTTCATTATTGCGGCACATGTACCAATATCAGGTTCGTATGATTCATACCAATCGTTACAAGTTCTATATATTTAGGATCGGGTTAACCTTTATTCTAAATAGATTTACTCTGGGTCTACAGTGATCTGTCAAAGCAATGGTTCTCAACCTCATACATGACTGATGGCTTCTTTTATTGTAATTTTCTAACAAAATTCTTAATTGCCTCAAACCCCTTTTAGTTTGACACTCTTTGTCTTCACTTTCGATGAACGTACCTCTTCAAACTTCAGTCCCCACTCTACAGAACAGTTCTGGCCCCATCAGTGGCATGAAAGTTCTCCTTTTCGCAAGTTCATTTGCCGAGATTTCCCAAATAAACTGGGACCCAGTAAAGGTAGTCTTATTTTCCCATCCTAAATAAATTCCTTAAAAAGGCAATTAATTCTGTACGTCTTCTTTCGCGCCAGTTACTAAATTCAGTTTTTTATACACAAGTTAGGTTGTCGAGTTCTAATAGCCTATATTGTTGCAATCGTTTTATGACATATTTTCTTACATTGACTTAGGATGGCTACTCTTTGTCTTTGTTATGCTAACGCATGTCAGTCTCTGTTGTTTGACCAACCTTACTTGAGTTCTTTATAAACATCGTCCGTTCATGTGCTCACAATGAAGCCCTTAGATCATAATTGCCCTAACCATTATTTGTAGTTAAACCTTAGGCCACCTCCTTCTGTTGTTCTGTCTTAAACTCGAGTACTGAATTCAATGGCTTCATTGAAATAGCAGAGAGCGTTTCCATTCCACAGTATATCCTGCTGTGTATTTCCTGTTCTCCTGCGAAGATTAATTCTTAAGTGTATTGGCCGTGGTCTTGTAGGTAGTGTGTTGGTTTTTAGGCGTAAGGCTACGGTTTAAGCTATAGGTCATAAATCTCCAACAGAGCGAAATATGAAAAGAATTTCAAAAGCGCATCTGAGCAGATTTTTGACAAAACCTATGAGAGTTAAGAAAATTGCAATGAAAAGCATCAAGAGAATCTGTCGTTCGGAATCAACTTTAAACTGTAAGTAACGCCACTCGTGTGTAAGTGGTGTGGGAAGCTAGGTCTTAATCCTGATTGAATGGTTGTAAAAACCAATTGTGTATGTCATATATAGTATCAGCAATATTTGAGAGACTCTAGGCACTACGATACGTTTTCGAACGCAGAACTTATTTTTGGGCGCATAGCTATATGCTTCCACCATGCTTCTGGAAGCATGCAGTTATTTCGACTCTTTCCCATTTAAGATGACATTACCAAGCTCATCAAAGTATCTTAGCTTTTCATGTGTGAATAATAGAATTTGGTTTCCTGAAGCATGAGGCCTCTGGAGCTATTCTACAGTGCTATTGACAATTTAAACGAACGAAAATCTTCATCTGTTCAAAAGATTACAACGAATGATGATATTTTACCCCATAGTTTATCAATTTATTTTGTGTATGCACTTTTTAATCCCAAAGGAATATGCTGAATTTGTAAGAATTTGCCTTAAGACTCAAGTCTGTGTACAGTAACTGTATTTGTTTTACAAACACTTTCCTCCGTACAATTTTTTAGTGCGCGTTAACATCCCACTATTGCTTAGATTTCGTTTTTGGTTGGTTGTAGAAATTGTTTTTTTTTTTCTTCTTTCTCTCTCTTTTAACCCTCGAAAAGAAAAAAATCTTCAACAAACATGGTTAACATAACCAAGTAAAAATTGCTTATTCATCAACATTTCACGCCCGATAGTGGCAATTAACCTTAAAAGATGTCAACTCAGCCTGGGCAAACAAGACATAACTGATAAACGTTTAAGCATACTTTAGTCTAAGTCAATGGAGCATAAAAAATAACCCTTTTTTAAAGCAAAGTTTTCAACACAGCCATTATTGCCCTTGTCATCATAATCAGCTGAACACCATCGTTATAAAAATATTCGTATTCAAACAAAATTTATGAACGATAAGATTAAAAGAAAATTTTTTCTATTTTTTCTTTCCTTCCTTTTGTTTGCTTTTCGTTTTTATTTTTGTGTGTGTTTTGATTCAAATTTACATTGCCTGTAATGTTCGATTTCTGTTTGTTTGTATGTAAGCATATTGCTTATGGTATTTCTAAATTTATACATTCATACATACAGGGTGGCTGATATGTATTGCAACCAACTTCAGGTTGTTATCATTTGTAAACCGTTCGTCTGACAGCTGATAGATTTATTCCAGCGACAGTTCATTTTATTATTTACAAGCTTACAAAAGTATTTTAATCTATTGCTTTCAGAAAAAAAGTTATTTGTGATGGGTGGATATTTGGCTGGAAAACCACAGGTTGCTATCTTTAGAGCCCTCCAGCATTTAAATGTGAATAAATCTTTTGTTTCTCGTACCATAGCTCGTTATCGTGATACTGACAGTATTGCATCGCGTCTGAAAAGTGAACAAGAAAAAACGGTAACAACACTGGAAATAATCCGAAAAGTGAAGGCCACATTTTATCAAAATCCACGCCGCAGTGGTACAAAAATTGCTCGTGAGTTGAACATATCGTGAGAACGGATGCAACATATATCTTGGACTAAAGCCATTGAAATTCCAAAAAGTGCGAGAGCTTATCGATGGACAAAAAAAGTTAGACTGGAAGGAGCCAAGGAGTTACTTCGCTTGTACGAAAGTGGCCAGTTACTGAATGTGGTTTTCTTCGATGAGAAGCCATTCCAAATTGAGCAGTTTGTGAAGAAACAAACTGATCGGGTTTACTTGCTAAAAAGGTCAGCTGGAAATTTACACCCACAATTAGCTACCAGAGTTCAAGAGCCGCCGATTGTAACGGTATGGGCCTCAGTAACGGCCGATGGTGGCTCCCCGCTCGTATTCATCGACCGTGGGGTCGAAATAAATGTCGAATATTATCGGGAAAATGTCTTAAAGACAGTATTGAAGCCCTGTACAGACACCACCGCACTAAGTACGCGTCAACCAAGAATGGCTTAAAAAGGAGGTTCCTCGTTTCATTTCTAGCGCACAATGGCCACCAAAATTTCCGGATTTCAATCAGTTGACGAGTAAGGTTCCTACTAAAAACTACCAAAGTGTCGATCATCTCAGAACGGCGCTTCGCTGGGAATGGACCAAAATACCGCAGAGCCACATTCGTGCAGCCTGTGATGGCTTTGTCGGCCGTTTGAAGTCCATAATTCGTACCAAAGGTGGCCAATTCGAACAAATCTAAACTGATTCTAAAATTTGATGTTATTTCCAAAATTTTTTGCTTTTGATTGGGATCTCGAATTTATATAGAAAGCGACTCTTAATAGTATCTCCAATTAAATAGTTCCACGTAAATTACGGACTATTGTGATGAAGAGGAACCAGACCATTATTTATTGTATTTTCCTCATATTTTATACAGGATCTCTATAATACCTTCTACCGACTTATTGCCCTGACAAACCTCAGGATGCTGTTTAGTGTCAACAAAGGCAATTATCTGACCAGTACTTGCTATGCAACCAGGTTTTTTCTTCATTATGGCCTCAGAAGGTATTGGACTGACCAATTTTTGTCGTCACAGATTCTATATTTTGAATTGGAGTCTACAGTGCCCTGCCAAAGCAGTGGTTGTCAACCTCCGTTTATTTATTGATATTGATTTTCAATAACATTTTTAATTACCTCAAACAATATTTGATTGAGAAGCGTCTTTATCTGTTTTGATTATGCCTTTCGTTAAGTATCCTTTTCCTATCATCCTTTTGGAAAATCAAGGATTAGAAACTAATATAATGTAACCTAAGCTTACTTAACGATATTCAGTGATAGTTAAGGAACTCTAGTCGTATTTGTCCTTTCTATTCTATCATAATGTGCCATCATATGCAGCCCCTGCACTGACCAACTTCATAGATAAGCTTGGTGGAGTTCGTTGAATACCGAAAATGCACTTACTTTGTGGCTTCACAACAGTACACTATGCATGTATCAAAGCTATCACTGAGCTTTTAAACTGGATTTTATTTAAAAGATCCAATTTGTATTTTTTATTCAAAATTTTGTGGAAATTATTTGATTTTTTTGTTTTGTTGGAAAATTGAAAATGAGTGAAGTCTATATGAGACTCTTTTAAAATACCCGGTTTGTGTTATTTTAATATAAAAAATTTTAAAACTTTTTGTCCTTGCATCACATAAAATAGTGATTAAAAACTGACTTTAGTTTTGGAATTCTAAAAGAATTTTTTTGTTAAAATTCACTGGCCTGACAAAAAAAACTAAACTATTCAAGAATCCAAATGTCTCTTCCTTTTATCATCATTTTCCCTATGCACTAATGTGAAATGCGATTACGTTTATAGTAAAAACAGTAAAAGTCCAAATTACCGCAAAATTAAAATCGTGAATAAGCCAGTGCCATAAAACAAAGGAGCCTTAAATAAACACAAAAACTCTTTCATGGCATTCGCATAGCACTTGGGGCAGCATTAACTCTTTCACTTATTCACTCATTCATTAATAGACGCAGTTGATGTTGGTGTTGGACATTCACTGAAGAGAAGACAGGCAATGCAAACAACATGCAGAATAAAAATTGATATCGCTGAAGACCGACAATTAGATGCAGTACACAATAATTGCTAGGAGCAGTGAACATAATCTTCACTCAAGTGAAAGTCAAAATTACGATCAAAAATAGGCCTGATTTTGAGTTTCATGTTAAATGTTGATCAGGACTAAATATTTAACGAAAAAGACGAATCTAAGAGCAATTTGTCGATGTCTAAAAGCAACAAGAGCTTTGGAATTGTTATAATATTTTCCAGCGGCACTGCCTAACATGCCTATAGTGATCCTCTTTGGAGATTTACGTGGCTATTTAGTAACAGCTACATGTGAAATTAGTTTTTTTTTTAGTCACTCTAATTTGCTAAATCATCTTGGATGGGTAGAGCTTTCGCCTCCATTTTCTCATAGACTGATTGATCGCTGTGCTGTTCATGCTATTTGAACATAACCGCAATAGCAGTGGGATTTTAATTAATAATCTCGTAATTTACTTAAGCAACGTCGTTATTCTTCGATGGTTTCTTAAAGAAGATTTCGGATCATTCGAACGTAACTCTTATTGTCAAAAATTTCATTGCCGATGAAATAGTCAGGGATGGTACAGACCTCAAGATCTCCGACATGTTACAGGACATAAGTGTTCCAATTGCCTTAGTATTCCCTGGTGCTTTTACACAATAGTTTGAAATTTATTGGCAGCTGGAAGGCAGACCTTGCTGGACTTGTAAAGATAAGAGGAGATTGTCTTCTGTAAATTGCATGGTCACTTATGCAAAATTATGATTATCATGCGCAACTATCCAATTGATTTGATTTGTGTATCCAAAAATTACGATGAGACTATTTTTCATAACATATATTATTTTTACTCAGAACTGGCTACTTACATTTCATTTTCTCTAGTCATTAACTGAACTCTTCAAGATTTATTTTTCAATCGTGTTAATTTTCTATAAAGAATATTTGATTTTCGGGTTGGATATTAATTGTGCTATATAATGGGCTATAAAAGTCGCCGTGGTCTAGTAAGTAGTGTGTTCGCTTATTAGACGTAAAGCCAGGGTTCGTTTCCCAGGCCAAACATCAAAATAAAATACAAAAAGTATTTCTTCGGTGACTTCCTTTCAGCAGATTTCTGGTAAAAACTTTGAGAGTAAATAAAACTGCCATGAGAAGTTTCTCAAAAATCTGTCGTTCGGAGTCGACTTTAAACTGTAGGTCCCGCCAATTATGTTTAAAATTATCACACACAACATAAGTGGTGTGAGAAACTAGGTCAATAATCCTGATTGAAGGGTTGTAATGACCAATTATATGTATACTAGCTGTACCCTCCACATGTTGCTGCGCCCTCAACTAAAATAAATTTGTAGGAAAGCCATTACACAAATGTCCAATTAATTTTAAATCATTTTATTGATTTTGTTTCCCGTTGTCCCGATGATTCAGATGAACGGGCCTGAGTAATATGCATTCGATCGGTTTTTAATCTCACTTCTCGTTATTCAAGTGGTTCATGCGAGCGGCATTTACTCGAAGATTTTCCAGTCACAGTGCTCGTTTGATTCTGAGGCTCGTAATGCTCTTTTCTTCCGCGCTTGGTCGACCAATAGCTTGGCATTCATTTTGAATAATTATCAGTGACACCATCCATCGGATATTAAACGCACCAATCTCTGTCGACTCATACGTAACAACATTGCTGGCTGATCTTAAAGATCATAAGATAATCACGTGCACAGTTTAAGATTTAATTGATTTTAAGTAATTTTCAGTGGCACTACCTATTAGAAATTGTCCATACCAACTTAAAAATCTTCATCGGCTCATGCACAACAACTTTGGTAAAGATCATAATATGCACAGTTTACGATTTAATTGATTTTAAGTAATTTTCAGTCGCGCCACCTGCCGGAAATTAGTCATATCAACTTAGATCAGCCTATCCCGGCTGATGCGCAATAACTTTTCGAAAGATCATAACATGATCAAATGCATAGGTTACGATTCTTTAAGGTACATATAAATAAAAATTTATTTTCATATATATAGACTATAGGAGGTGACACGCCCACTATAGTCAATTCGCCCATTTTATTCATATATACGTCAAAGTCATGCATACAAAATTTGAGGACTTTAGCTGTTGCAGTTTATGAGATATGTTATATTAAATACTTTTTGGGAATGTGGGCGTGGCACTGCGCCTACATGAAATTTTAAAGTAAATTATAGTCTATAGTTCCTACCAGACACGGGCAGATTGAGCATTTCAATTTGATGGAGCGATAAACGAATATGCGACCATTTGTTTAAATTCAAGTTTCGTCTCTGCCAAATAGCCTGCTACTGTCTACATTGACATGTTGTATGGTGTATGATGTAAACCGTATGGTCATGAATACACAAAAAAGATGGGGGAGATAATTATCACAGAGTGCCCAAAGGTCTTATTATCAAATGAATATTTCACACTTTGAGTATAACGCTGAAAAGCTACATTTCACTGCTATTATGATAAAATGAAAGCGATGTAACAGAAAGGATTAAAAAGTCGAAACAAAACTTTATAAGATTTAAGGTTTTCTACAGAATACCAGATTGTTAAGCTCTTTTTTAAATACTCTGAAGTTTTCTTTTTTTTTGTGTTTTTAAACACAGAATATTATGGTTATTTAAATCATAACATCCGTGGTAATATGGGAAATATTTTATATTTCATGGAAATGATTTCGTTTCTCTAAACTGGCATTAAATTTTGCAAGTGCATGGAAGATAAATGCAAAAAAATTGATTTTTGTTAATAAAATTTGATTTTTAATGGCTTTCAAACAATAGGCCTATGAACTATCGGGGTACAGTCAACCCTCCTATAACGCGGTACTCTCAGAACGTGGTTTCTATATAACGCAGGGCTGAAATTACGGCAGCCCTCCTATAACGCGGTACTCTTATAGCGCGGTTTGCGTTCAGCTTCATCCCATAAGTTCCTTCCGCACATAAGTTCCTTCTAAATAGTAACTAGATATTGTAAGAGGGTTTAATATAATTTCTATTTTTCACGCAAAATCTAAGATACAGTACCGTGCAAAACAATAGCAATAGGATTTTCAATTAAAAAAACAATGAATGAAGATGAACCAAGTGAGGTGAAATATTAAAAAAATTACATTATTTTGGAAGTCTTTCTTAATTTTGTTGGAAACCAGTCTTTTAGTTTAGTTTTTATTTCAATTTTTTTTTATCAAGTCTTATATGAACTCTTGAATTCAATAAAAATAATTTATAATTTATCTTGCCTTTTGCATTTCTTGGCCTCCATATAATGCGGTACGAATAATGTGATTTGTACTAATTCTGTGTTTCTTGTAGTGCGGCTTCCATACAACGCGGTAGACGCTTTCCATAGAACGCGCTACGAATTATACTAATTTGTATCCAAAATCCGCGTTTCTTACAGCGTGGTTTCTTTATAACACGGGAAGCACTCACCGCGTTAGAGGAGTTTTGACTCTATATAATTGAATAAATATTTGAAATGCACACCTTTCTGAAATCGTTGTGTAGAATGCAAAACCAATAATTTAAATACTGATGTCTAGCAAGATCAGATGTCGATTTACACTCCTCTTACTTTCAATTTGGTTATTGATAATAAATAAATTGATAATAATAAAAACAAATGAAACATTTACGCATGACATCCTTTACCTCTAATTGATTCGTGGTCATAACGATAGATTGGGTTCTCACATGAAGATATGGTTATTTGGCTTAATTCTCCAATTTGCTACACCTAAGGACTCGTTGGTAGTTGGATTCGTGGTGAAGCGGTTAAATTCCTTACTGGATCAACGCGAGACTGAGACCAAACATTTTCAAACTTGTTCAAAGGTACCAAACTGTTTAAAGATACAAGCAAACTGTTAAACATAGCGGTGAAAATGTAAGGGTTTGGGGATGCTTAATATGGTGGCATGTTGACCCTCTATATTTGGTATATGGTATAATGCGAAAAAAGACTATCTAAAGATTCTGCAAACCCATCTTCCGAATTTTACTGACAAATGTGCTTATACCGAATAAGAAATTATTTTTCAACAGGATGGTGATCCGAAGGACACAGCACAAATTGTAAAGATATAGGTTGGGTAACATAATTTTCAATTCATGGAATGGTCGACACAAAGTCTCGACCTCAATCCGATTGCAAATTTTTGGTCATTCGTGAAAATTTGGCTCGGACAGTACGAAGCAGCCCCAACAAACATGATTAAACTTTGGGATCGTATAAATGCGAAATGGAATCGAATTCCGGAAGATGTTATTGATCATTTGGTAGAAAGTATTTCAAACCGCGTAAATCAAGCTATTTCTAATATGGGTCTATGGACAAAATATTGAAATTGGTTTAGTTTCTTGAATTTTCTTGAAACGTGCAGAATTGAGTTTATGTGGGTTATTTTCGTTTTTTCATTCAAACTCATTGAATTCATTTCATTAATTATTTTTTTTTTTTTACTGCTATTTGTTAAGAATAAAATAAAGAATTAAAATTAATTTTTTTTTTGTATTTGCTTGACTGGGTTTGTTTTTGTGGATGACGAAACTCAGTATTGTGAACATGCACTCACTTCTGCTCGTCACTGTAAATCGAAACGATGAATTCATATTATCAGCTACATTTATTTATAATTAAATTAATTAATTAAATTATTATTCTATCGAAGTTGGAGGGAACAAAATTTTTGACGACGTTGGGTCGATCCAACGTAAATCGAGGGAATTTTGTATTTACTTTATTGGAGTATTTTGTATTTTTGAAGTCGCCGTGGTCTAGTAGGTAATGTGCTGGCTTAATAGACGTAAAGCCCAGGGTTCGAGTCCCAGGCAAGACATTAAAATAAAATACAAAAAATATTTTTTCGGCGATTTCTTCTCAGCAGATTTCTGGCAAAAAGTCTGAGAGTAAATAAAATTGCCATGAAAAGTTTTTTAAAAAATCTGTTGTTCGGTATCGACTTTAAACTGTAGGTCCCGCCACTTATGTATACAAATTAACACACACAACATAAGTAGTGTGAGAAACTAGGTCAATAATCCTAACTGAAGGGTTATAATGACCAATTATGTGTATTTATATGTGTATGTATTTTTTTTTTTTACCTGAAATTCATTTCTTATTTTGGTTGTACCTTATCTGTGGTGTTAAAACAGGCCACTATGCGTGTACTACTCAGTAATCAAAGTTACCACTTCACTTCACGAAGTAACTTTTTTTTGTTATTTGTTTTTGTTATTCTGTAATAGAATGTCATTTTCAATATTTAGTGAAAAACATATGGAATTGTGGTTTAGTCTAATTATGACAACAACAAAAATTATTATTAGGGTACACAAGAATTTTTATTAATTTTTTGAAGTATATCAGACAGAGTCCATACCATTTTGGCTATCTACTAGACAATAGGAGTAAAATTTTTCTGCAGAGACTAAATTTCTAATAATTTTTAGCCTCTAAATATACTTGTTCCGGATTTTTATTTATTTATTTTTTCTGTGGAAAATACCCTACTTTCTTTTGTATTTGCCTCTAATTTATGCTCTACTAATGTTCACGTCAGTGACTCGTAAGTACTAGGGTATGTTGGTATGCGGAAACATGGCACTTAATTTTGGTCAAGTTGACAATATAATTTATGACCACAATGATAAATTTAAAACCCAAAACAGCAAAAACTTACTGAAAATTACGTTTCAATGATAAAGACTTTAAATGTGTTACGTTTTAAATGTGTTTCCTAATCTCAGGTAATATACTGCAATAGAATGACGTAGACTTTTTTGGAATAATGATGCAAAAATTGTTTTGATTTGAAAAATCATTTTAAAAAGCTTACTATTTACAATTTACTTTATATTTACAAATGCAGTAAAAATTTTTTGTTGTTCATTACATAATTACTGGATTACGAGCTATTTTTGAGAAACTTTTTCATGGCAATTTTGATTTTACCGCAATCTGTTGAGAGACAGTCGCTGAATAAATATTTTGTCATATTTTGTTTTGTTTTAAATGTCTCACACCCAATAAGCCAACTCACTACCTACTACAGAGTGGCTGATATATAATGCAACAAAGTAAAGCGCTATATTTTAAAATTTTTTTTTTAATTTTATTGTTCAAAATAAAAAAAATGTTGGAAATAACATCAAATTTTAGAAACAGTTTAGATTTGGTATGAATTTCAAACCGCCGATAAAGCCATCACAGGCTGCATAAAAGTGGCTCTGCGGTATTTTGGCCCATTCTCGGCGAAGCGTCGACTTGAGATGATCGACACTTTGGTATTTTTTAGTGAGAATCTTACTCTCCAAAATGCTCCAGACTCAAAAGTCCAACGGATTGAGATCCAGAGATTTTGGTGGTCATTGTTTGGTAGAAATGAAGCGAGGAATCTCCTTTTTAAGCCATTCTTGGTTGACGCGTGCTGAGTGCCGTGGTGCAGAGTCCTGTTGGAATGTCCATGGTCTCCGGTCGAAATGTTTGTCTGCCATGGGTTTCAATACTGTCTTTAAGACATTTTCCCAATAGTATTCGGCATTTATTTTGACCTGCTGAGGTTGTGGAGGAAACACTTCTCTACTCTGCTGCAAGGCGATGACGACATCAATACCGCCTCTAGAGATGATGTTCCGGACCCGATCGATGATGACGGCATGGAGATTCCGCCGCCTAGCCATGAAGAGGTTAAAGTCGCAATTATGCGACTTAAAAACAGCAAAGCGGCAGGTCCTGATGGCCTCCCCGCTGAATTGTTTAAGACCGGATGTAATGAGTTGGTAGGGCGCATGCACCAGCTCATCTACAAAATATGGCTAGAGGAAAGTATGCCCAACGATTGGAACCTCAGTGTCCTCTGTCCCGTCCTGAAAAAGGGAGACCCTACAATATGCGCCAACTACAGGGGTATAAGCCTTCTCCCTATCGCATATAAGGTTCTTACAGGCGTATTGTGTGAACGACTGAAGCCACTCGTCAAAACACTGATCGGACCTTATCAGTGCGGCTTCAGACCTGGCAAGTCCACCATCGACCAGATCTTCACACTACGCCAAATTCTGGAAAAGACCCACGAAAATCAAGTCGACACACACCATCTTTTTGTCGATTATAAGGCTGCTTTCGATAGCCCCATAAGGGATCGTGTATTTCCGCAATGTCTGAGCTCGGTATACCTGCTAAGCTGATAAGGCTATGCAGAATGACGTTGAGCAATTCCTGCAGCTCCGTCAAGGTAGGAATGGACCTCTCCGAACCTTTCGATACCGTGCGAGGTTTCAGACAAGGCGATCCCTTATCATGCGACCTCTTCAACTTCGTCATGGAGAGTGTTCTGCGAAAGGCGGGAGTGCATCGTAATGGCACTATTTTTCAAAAAAGTGTCCAGTTGCTTGCGTACGCTGACGACATCGACATCATAGGGCGTACCAAACGAGATGTCACTGCTGCCTTTAGTGCTATTGAACGGGAGTCTAAGAAGATGGGTTTGGCAGTAAATGAGGGCAAAACGAAGTATATGTTGTCGACAAGTAGAGCCGTGCGGCGTATTGATTCACATATTACGGCCGATAACTATACTTTTGATACAGTCAAGGAATTCATTTACCTTGGCTCCGCCGTTACCACCGAAAATGATGTCAGTCTGGAGATCAAGCGCAGGATTACTCTTGCCAACAGGTGCTATTATGGTCTCAATAGGCAATTGAGTAGCAGAGACCTCTCTCGCAAGACGAAACTAATACTCTACAAGACGCTCATCCTACCCGTGCTTCTCTATGGCGCAGAAGCATGGACCCTATTAAGAACTGATGCAGCTGCCTTGAGAGTATTCGAGAGAAAAGTCCTACGTAAGATCTTCGGTCCAGTGCGAGTTGGCGATGATTTTCGCATCCGATTTAACAGTGAGCTGTATGAGCTCCTCAACGACATGGACGTTGTACAGCGCATTAATATCCAGCGGCTACGCTGGCTCGGCCATGTCGTTCGAATGGAGGAGGATGCTCCGGCGAGACGAGTGTTTGATGCGGGGATCTGCGGAAGTCGGCGAAGAGGACGACCTTGTATCCGTTGGAAGGACCAAATCGAAGAAGCCCTGTCATCGATTGGTGTGACCAATTGGCGTAGGCGCGCAAGAAGCAGAGGCGCCTGGAAGGATGTGTTGCGGCAGGCCGAAATCCGTTAATCGGGTTGTTATGGCCAATTAAGTAAGTAAGTAAGTATTTATTTTGACCACACGGTCGATGAATACGCGCAGGGAGCGACCATCGGCCTTCTGGTGGCCAATCGCTGGTGTAAATTTTCAGCTGACCTCTTTGGCAAGTAAACCCGATCATTTTGTTTGTTCACAAACTGCTCAATTTGGAATGGCTTCTCATCGGAGAAAATCAAATTCGGTAACTGGCCACTTTCGTGTAAGCAAAATAACTCCTTGACTCTTTCCAGTCTAACTTTTTTTGTCCATAGGTGAGCTCTTGTTCTTTTTGAAACTTCAATGCCTTTAGTCCGAGCTAATTTTTTAATATGTGTTGCATCCGTTCTCGTGATATGTTCAGCTCACGAGCAATTTTTCTATCGTGGATTTTGATGAAATCTGGCCTTCACTTTTCGGATTATTTCAGCTGTCAGATAAGCGGTTTACAAATGATAACAACCTAAAGTTGGTTGCAATGACTATCTTACTGCTACAGTTTCAGATATTCCCTGTAGAGGAAATGTTGATACATACGTCAGAGAATGATATAATTGCATGCAACTGCCTGTGCGTGTGCCACACTCCAGACTAGTCTTGAACTCAAAGTTGAAATAGTTATCTATGGTTGAGTTTCATTTGTTTAGATTGTCTAAACTGCAACCATAGCATCTGGTAGATTGATCGAGTATCAAGATTTTCGTTTTTCTCTACGATCTAAGCAATTACGTAGCAAATTTTACTTTAGCAATGCTCATTACCACCCATTTAAACCCATTAGTTTACGTGGATCTGATTTCCAGTACATACCACTTACCGGATTCGGTTTTCACTTCAAAACTATGGTTGAAGATCAGGTCTTCGAAAATTTGTTAAGAATTTATATAATATGACCATATGTATCAGCATTCCATACTTCAATCGGCAGACTATCAGAAGAAACAATTCGATTAGGAAAAGATACTACAGCTCATTGGTGGATATGAAACCATAGACCAAGTGACTCCACTCTTTGTAGTATTTTGATCTTTGAGGCCTTTTTGAGCATTAACTATCGTGCTCTCACCCTGCAAGAAAGAACATCCAGAATACATTGAACAGTAATTGCAGCTTTCCTTACTCGATGTTCTATATCAGACATCAGTATTCAAAACGATGAGTATTCAAAACGATGAGTAGATTCGAGTTATACTTATAATTTCTGATACTTATACGCATTCATACTTATTTTAATATGATACTCATATTACTCATACTCAAAGTTAGTAGTACTCGTCGTATTCATACTTAACAATACGCATGATGTTATCGACTTTGACTCGTCTCTACTTAACATTTATACGAAGCAGAAAATAAGTATGATTCGCGTACGAACACTACTATACTCACAAGAAGATTGTGTGAATGATTTGCTTGTTGTCTTTGCCTTTCTTTTCTTCTTTGTTTGTATATGCAACAACAACAAAGGCTATAAGTTTTAATGAATGATTCGAATCACTTGAATCACTTATAAGTATTACAGGTATTTTTCTTAATTTATGAACCAGAATGAGTAGGCGTATGAGTTAAACATATTTCGAATGTTGTGAGTTTGATGTCAACTTTGTACTCATACCCATTGCTATTTATACTTATAAATCAATGTTGTAGCGAGTGCAAATGAATAAGAGTAGTTGAATTTCAATTCTGTTGATTCTCTCATACTCAAAATTACATGAGCGCTTATGAGGATGGAAAAACGATTCATTGTTGATCTCTGATCTAAATAGTACATTTTGTTTAGTTTCGAGTCTTTTGATATTGTTTCTGGTTGAGTAATCTCGACCTTTGAGTTCTGAGCATAACTAAATTGATTCTCCTTTAATCCGATAATTTGATGGAAAACCCTTTTATTTTTAAATTTAAAACAACCTTTTAAATTCTATTAAATAATGAACTTTTTGTGAGTGAAAATTTAAATCCATTTCTGGTCTGTCAATAAATCAAAAAAGGCTTTTAACATACACGCTACTGTTGTATTTTGCTTTTGAGCAATATTTTTTTCGTTTTTTTTTTTATATAAAAAAAAACAGCAACACAAGTCAAATATTCCTCTTTTTTTTAATCGAAAAAAAAAACGAGTTAAACAATGCCTCCCGTTTCTACCTCCCCACCTTTCTGGTATAAAATTCAGTTTTGGTTTTTTTTCGTTCAATGCTCGTTTATATAACAACAGCAACCAATTGACATTCTTAACGCGGCCATATTCAGCAGCTGAATGGTCGTGTTCAGTTGCTTTGTTGTGGCCTTATTGTTGAAAAATGCATGCAGACTGAAAAGAAAAGGAGCAGGAGCAGGAGTAGAAGCTTAAAATAAAAAGGACCCATTGACTGCGAATGAAATGACTGTTCTTGTAGCGTTCTTCTTTTTATAGGCAGTTAATCATACGAATGGATTTGTATGACTTTTCTCTTGTTTTTTTCATTTTTCCTTTCGTGGAATACTTTTTAATTCAATGTTTTTTTTACAATTTATTTTCAATAAATTTATCAATAGTTGGATTATAGTTTTTGTTTGTTTGTCTATCTAGTAGTTCGTGTGTCTGTTTGCTTGGATTGTAAGTTGGCCTGTCCATCTGGTTTTTTGATGATACTTTAAAATTTTTGAAAAATTTTTGGGCAGTTTAAATACCAGAAAAGAGTTTGAGCTCTCATTTAATCCTAAAGCTTGAATTTAATAGATTTCTTTCTTAATTAAGTTTACTAGTCGTCTTTGGTCATTAGTTTAGACTAGAGGTGTGTACAAGACATTCTGCTAGCTTACCCTGCACCGAATGCAATACTGTAGTGTACTCTTTTCTGTTGCTCTTGATTTTACGAGAGAACTATGCTTTGTATTGTAAGAGCATATTTTACTACTGAAGCTACATTTTCAGTATTGCCATATGAATATCAGTAGTGTAAAAAAAAAATTGTACCGTAAAAAAAAGGTTACTGGCAATGCTGGCGTCGACGAAGATGTTCGGTTGCCGAGAGCAAAAAAGAAATACATGTTGTAACTCTATGAAGAGTACAATATTTTTGTTGCACTCTTCACCCACCTCTCTTTTATACTGTTGTACAATGGTTTACGAGTGCAGTTGTTTTTTTGTACTCTATCTTTGCTTCACACTTATTTATATTTGCAGCTACAATCAATATTCTGTTTTGAGAAAAATGCAATAGTGTGCAATTTTATATTCCTTGTGCTCACCTCTAGTTCAAACATCTCCAATATAACAATTCTCTCAGTATATGACTAGCAAAGACTCTGAAAGTAAATAAAATTTCCATGAAAAAGTTTCTCGAATATCTGTCATCCGGTGTCGTCTTTAAAAATTGGCTCACGCCATCCATGTATAAAATTAACCTACATAGCATAAGTGAAGCAATCCTGGCGGATCTTGTAATGACCAATGTGTTTGGATACGTGTGCAATGCACTATACGTTCACGTATGGAATTTAATTGCTTAAATATTCAGTTAATTGAGAACAATATTTTATCCGTTCAAGTATAACAAATATACGCAATATTCAGTATACTCAATATTCATTTGATTGCTGCTGATTGATTCAACAACTTTATTTTTGTTTTGTTGATTGTTTTATGTTTTTTTTTTTTGTTTGTCATTATTGGTATTTGAGTTGTCAAATGTCAACAGGAAGTGTTCGGTTACTTATAATATGCTTACTAAACAGACTTATGACAGTGCTGTATTTAAAGTTTTACTCAATATTATAACAATTAGCATTTAATTGAGCAATAATTGAGATTTTATATGAAATATTGAGATCAATATTGGCGTTAATTGCGATTTACGCAATAAAGGTGCATACGTGAACTTAGTATTATAGTGCTTTGATACAAAAGAAAGCAGATGTATCTCACAACATGTTCTACCTTAACAACAATTTGTAAAACGACATCCAAATTATATAAACCCTGATGATAAAAACTTTTACAGTGCAATTCGTAAAGAATCACTATAAGCAGTGCTAATGTCGCCATCTGATTTATCTTGGCTCCGCCGTTACTACTGAAAATGATGTCAATCTGGTGATCAAGCGCATGATTACTCTTGCCAACAGTTGCTATTATATTCTCAATAGGTAATTGAGTAGCAGGGACCTCTTCCGTTAGACGAAACTAACACTCTACAAGATGCTCATCCTACTCGTGCTTCTTTAAGGCGCAGAGCTGATGTAGTGATGTAGCTACCTTGAGAGTATTCGAGAGAAAAGTCCTACGTAAGATCTTCGATCCGGTGCGAGTTGGCGATGATTTTAGCATCCGATTCAAAAGTGATCTGTATGAGCTCATCAACAACTTGGACGTTGTACAGCGTATTAATATCCAGCGGCTGCGCTGGCTCGGCCATGTCGTTCGAATGGAGGAGGATGCTCCGGCGAGACGAGTATTTGACGCGGGAATCTGTAAAAGTCAGCGAAGTGGACGACCAAGCCCTGTCATCGATTAGTGTGACCTACTGGCGTAGGCGTGTAAGAAGCAAAAGCACCTGGAAGAATGTGTTCCGGCAGGCCAAAATCCGTTAATTGGGTTGTTATGGTCAATTAAGTAAGTAAGTATACGTCCATTTTAGACCGAGTAAATGACAACTCATTTGTTGTAAATAGCATATCAGATAGCAATGTTCGGTGGTCCCTGTAAGAAGATATGATAAATACCCCATAACAGCATAATTGTGGGATCTCTTAACCGTGTCAAATTAAAATTGAGATTCACAGTAATATAGCATTCAACTTCGCAATTAAAATACAACCCTCGTATTAATATTTGAGCATTTCATTTGGATTTTAGTTTTTAAAACAAAAATTTTTCTCTATTCCATTTCACCAAAAGCTAAAGGGTAGGATTTTCGTTTTTCCTGGCCAACATCAATCAATCAATTTGTCGAATACTAGCTACCTATATCGCCGCCACTATCGCTAGGCACAAGGAAGTACAGTAAAATAGAAAACAAAAGGAAAAAGGGAACAGAAAAGGAAATAGAAATTTGGGGGAAAAAAAAATATTGAAAAGAAAAGCCAGATTGTAACGAACAGAAATATGATAAAACTTAAATTAAATGCCTTCCAAATCGTATTAAATTTGTTTCCTTTTTTTTTAACGAAAATGTGCCTTTTTGATTTAAAATGTTTGTATTTCATTAAAATATATTTCTCCTCTTGCTCCAAAAAATGGTTTAATTTTAAATCCAGTTCAGCGTTAACCACTAGCGTAAGAATTTATATGAGCATATGAGTGGTTTTTGCCAGAAAACCTCAATAGGCCAATAAACAACTTGAAAATCTGGCCTTTATTACATGTTAAATGAGTTTCGTAGCAGTATTCACACAAAATGCTTGTAAGTGTACAGCAAGTGTTTGCCGGTTTATGTGGCAAAAATCAATATTTAAAATGAAATTCTTCATTTGAGCTTTAAGTTGAAGTTGCAACCTATGGCACAGTCATTAATTCACGTAAAAATAAAGACTTATTTCGAATTGGTTTCATATATTCAGAAGAAATCATTAATAAAATTTTCTTAATTTATTTATTTCCACTTCACTGAATTTCCATTTCAATTGCTATTCGAACTTAGAAGTAGTTTTTTTTTTTCTTTTCTAATCATAAACAACCACAGGAACAATTTTCTTCTTCTTAGAATATAGAATAAAAACTATTTCATAACTTTATTCTATGGGTTAAACCTCAGCTAATAAATAATCAAATTCCTTAGCCACTTTTAGTTTCTGATTTTTTTTTAAGCAAAATATTATCGTCATGAAATTCTTCAACCGAAATATTTGTAGACAAAAAAATTATTACCCAGCAAACCACTAGACAGCAGTCCACCCAGTCACGCCCTTCTGTGTGGAAAACAACATCGTTCAAAAGTCTGCCTCTGCTTATTAGGTAGAACCTATTATAAATGTATAATTTACCTTGACTCTGATGCATAAATCATGTTGTAACAGGTGATTTTTTAGCTATTATCTTCTTGGTAACCCTGCTTTAAATAGATCACGCTCGTTTCGTGTTTTGTTTCACTTTCAAACATCTTCAGTTTGTTCTTTAATTTAACCATGAATCGTCTTACAAACGAAGAACGCTTGCAAATCATTGAAATTTACTATCAAAATGCGTGCTATGTTAAGATAGTCCATCGCGCGCTTCTTCCATTTTATGGTGAGTTTAATCGACCCACTGAAGCGGCCCAAAATGCCAGAGCTTGATTTGCATGACATGTGGTTTCAACAAGACGGTGCCACATGCCACACAGCATGCGTAACAATGGAATTATTGAGCGGCAAGTTCGGTGAACATTTTATTTCATGTTCGAGACCGGTCAATTGACCGTCAAGATCGTTCGATTTAATGTTTTTAGAATATTTTTTGTGGGGTTATGTTAAAGTTCATGTGTATACAGACTAGCCCGCTTCAATTGACGCATTGAAAGACAACATTGAAGCATTTATTAGTGAGATACCGGAAGAAATGTTGGAAAGAGATGCGCAGTCTCGGTCAACATTTGCATGAAATAATCCTCAAACATTAAATCATTTTCTGGATTTTATGTGTTTTTTTTTGAAAAATTTTCCTATAGCTCTTAAAAAATCACCCATTATTTGATAGATGGCATGTGTTATATTGACTTTGAGGACTACAGTGCTCTGTGGCTTATTCGCTTCTTTCTGCAATCCCATACAAAAACAAAAATCTAAATGGATTAAATAGCACGATCTCGTTTGCCAGTTAACTTGTCCCTGATGTGACCTCTTAAACTGCATATCATTCAATACAAACCAAAAGAAGTAGGTAAACATTGAACTAAAATGCTCACGGACGGATTAGGTACTTCTTTAAAACTGTACATAATTTGTGATCCGGCAAGTTAATATTTCTTCGACGACTTTCTCTCAGCAGATTTCTTGCGAAGGCTCTGAGAGCAATTAAAATTGTCATGAAAAAGTTATTCAAAAATCTGTCTTTCGGAAGCGACTTTAAATTGTAGGTCATGTCACTCATGGTAAAAAATTAACACACACACATAAGTGGTGAGAGATGCTAGGTTGTAATCCTGACTAAAGGGTTGTAATTATATAGGTATGTACAGGGTGGCTGATACCTATTGCTACCAACTTCAGGTTTTTATCATTCGTAAACCGCTATTACATCCAGGGAACGTAATGAATCGATTTATGCTTGAGCAATTTATTTCCCATTTGATCGGTAATTGCATGAAAATGTCCTAAAAACTTTGGGCGCAGAGGGTAGCCAACAGTGCCTGCTAAAAGCAGGCTTATTGCTAAAGCTTATTAAAATGGTTTCAATGCAAGCCGAGACCGTGCTCATTTAGCGCGTATATCCGAAAATATCAACTCGTCATCGAGGGCAGAATTTGTGCCTATTTGCACCTTGAGACCGAGTTATTATTTATACGATACTGTTTGTCAGAGGTTAAAAATTTTCGCGGTTATCATGTAGCAAATTAACAGTCAACATTTGCTGGGTTATTTTTTAATTCTTTAAGAAACCATTCCTATTATACCAGCAACGAGGTGAAAAAAAAGTTAAAAATAATAAAAATAAAAAAAAATTGTGGGATAAAAGAATTTCGAAAGAGACAAATGCCAGTCTGTGTAATTTACTTAAGAAACTCATAAAACTTTGACTAGATTTTCTTTTAATATTTCCATAGCAATCCCGAGTTTAGCACCCAGAAGCAAAACCATTCATATTGGCAGTTGAATAAAAGGTCGTACAATTTATATTCAGGAATATTAAAAAAAGGAGGGGGGAGGTTTAAGCTATAGAGAAGAAATAGTTTTTCTGTAGAGCAAATATTTTTTTCTCTGCCATCAATTTATTAAAACAGAACAAGAAACTTGAAAACATTTCAGCAAACTGACATCAGGTTAAATGGTTTCGCAAAATAGTTTTTCTTTATTTTTTGTTTTACTATTTATCTTAGAAGTTTCTTAAGCATTTAGTTTCTTTTCGTTTCTTTTTCTATTTTATTTAATTTTTTTTTTCTTTTTAAAGCATTAATAAGAAGAAAAAAATACAAAAAATTAAAAATTTTTGTAATAAAAAACTTGAAATGCATATGAAATGATGAAGTGATTTGTATTGGCTATGCTCTTGCTAGGTGTGTAGAATACAGACAAATTGAATCTTCGTTCAATGAACCGCAATCGATTTTAAAGTTATCACGTACTATTCAAATCAGCCAACTAACACAGTCGATATTTGTTATTGCAATTGACCACCATTTTTGAAATATTTTGGACTCAGTCTACAGCTGTATTTACGTCATAAATGTTCATAAGAATGTTTGCTTAACTCAACGAAAGACCGTTGAAAATTGGAACAATACACATCACTGTCCGAAATAAAAGGCAAGAAATACTATCTGATAGTTGGGCGGCCATTCCACCACTCGATTCCTGCGAATCATATTGAAGAAACTATATCAGCTAGATTACCCTCGGTTGGAACCAGCAATTAATCGTTTTTCCGCTACTCATAAGCACTCACGCAATTTTGAGTATAAGTGAATCAACAGAATTGAAATTAAACTACTCTGATTCATTCGCACTCGCTACAACATTGATTCATAAATATAAGTGGCAATGAGTATGAGTACAACGTTAACATCAAACTCAAAACATTCGAAATATGTTTGATTCATACGTCTACTCATTCTGATTCATAAATTTAAAAAAATACTTAAAAGACTTACGAATGATTCGAGTGACTCGAATTTACAGCCTTTACTATTACTGCATATGCAAACAAAGAAGAAAGACAAAGGCAAAGACAACAAGCAAAGCATACGCACAATTTTCTTGTGAGTATAGTAGTGTTCGTATGCGAATCATACTTATTTTGTGCTTCATGTAAATGTTAAGTAGAGACGAGTCGAAGTCAATAACTTCCAACTTTAAGTATGAGTATGATATCGTATGAATTCGTATAAGTATCGGAAATTATGAGTATGACTTGAATCTACTCAACTTTTTGAATACTCGTTGCTGATCTCTGCTGGGAATTCAAGTCATTTTGGAATCCTGAGCAATGATATAGAAAACGGTTTGGCATATGGAACTTTCTGAAGATGCCATATCACCTAGGTTACCCTCGGCTGCAAAATCTGGATAACAAACAAACAGATGACTTGACGAGGAGAGGCTTCCACGCTGTTGTTTTTTAGAGTGGAAAGGAATATTTAGCGAAATGGAAGGTAAGGTCAGGCAAAAGCTCTTCTCAAACCGAGTTTGAGGATATCAAATCGTCTGTTGGGACATTAAAGTGTAAAGAAATCTGAGACAAGCATCAGACTATCAAAAAATAACCTGAAGTTTATAAATGGTCCTTCGATAAGGCACTGTAATCTCATTCATACAATTGTTATTTAATTGGTCATTACAACCCTTCAATCAGGATTTCACATTATATTCTCACACTACATATATTGAGCGGCAAGTTTAAAGTCCAAATATTTTTTTCAAATTTTATTTTGTTGAAAATATCTGACCTGGTGTTTGAACTGTGGCCTCATGATTAATAAGTCAACACAATACCTACTGTAGTACGGTGACTTCGGCCACTGTAAGCTCTGGGTACACTTATTCAGAAAGCGATTTTTTTGAATCCAACATGTAGATTCTGTGATGACGAGAATAATACGTTCTTGGAAACCGAGGAGCATTTATGCATAACAGGAAGGAACATAATAAGCGGTTTATTAAACAAATTTGGGGTTAAGTTCGTGTGCTACCTTAATGATCCACTGCTTAACGAATTCATACAATTTTAATGATCATCGCTAAGTCGAATTATTGCCAGTCTTTTGACCACAACACCCATTGGACCATAAGTCAAAGTCATAGATCAAATGTTAAATGGAAAAGGTTTAAAATGAATAATTCACATCATGACATGTGAATAGTTGCCACTATTTTTCTCTAGAAATAAAGTGTTGGAAAAAACCTAAAAAAAAGAATATTTAATCCTACACTCACATTCCATGGATTAATTTTTCATCATTAAATAGTTAATAGTTGTTGATCTTTTCTGAATTTAAAGTCTTCAAAGTTCAGCGTATACAATATTTATTTTCAATTGCATAATTTTTTTCTTGTTGCTTAAAACTTGATTAAAGATTGAAAGCAATTTTTAGGTACATATGAAGTCTACCTCAAGAGAATTGAACACAATGTAAGTGCAGGAGGCAAGAACGTAAATCTAAATCAAAGTTATTGAATTATACTTACAACACTTGACACATATCCAACCAAAGCAAAGGAAGATACTTTTCTAGCAGGAAATAGCATGAATACTAAGGCCTTTCATAAGGCCATAATCAATCATTGAAATTCATTTTTAAATACCTAATACAGGGTGGCTGGTATGTATTGCAACCAACTTCAGGTTGTTATCCTTTGTAAACCACTCGTCTGACAGCTGACAGATTTATTCCAGGGACAGTTCATTTTATTATTTACAAGCTTACAGAAGCATTTTGATCTATTGCATTCAGAAGAAAAAGTTATTCATGATGGAATTCAAGCGGGATAGTGTGATTACTTTATATTTGGTTGAAAAACCACAGGCATCTATCGCTAGAGCTCTCTAGCATTTAAATGTGAATGCAGTCGTAGAAAAATTGTTCATCAGCTGAACATATCGCGAGAACGGATGCAATACATATTGAAAAATGAGCTTAAACGAAAGCCATTGAAGTTCCATAAAGTGCAAGAGCTCCAATGGACAAAAAAAGTTAGACTGTTACTTCGCTTGCACGAAAGTGGCCAGTTAACGAATTTGGTTTTCTCCGATGAGAAGCCATTCGAAATTGAGCAGTTTGTGAATAAACAAAATTATCGAGTTTACTTGTCAAAGAGGTCAGCTGAAAATTTACCACCAGAACTCAAGTGTTGCCGATGGTCGCTCCCCGCTTTTATTCATTGACCGTGGGGTCAAAATAAATGCCGAATATTATCGGAAAAATGTCTTAAAGACAGAATTGAAACCCTGGGCAGTCAAATATTCCTACCGCAAAACCATGGACATTCCAACAGGACTCAGCTCCACCGCACTCAGCAAGCGTAAAGCAAGAATGGCTTTTAAAGAAGGTTCCTCGTTCCGTTAGACTTTTGCGCCTGGAGCATTTTGGAGAGTATGGTTCTCACTAAAAAATACCAAAGTGTCGATCATCTCAAGACGGCGCTTCACCGAGATGGGCCAAAATACCGCAGAGCCATTTTCGGGCAGTCTGTGATGGCTTTGTCGGCCGTTTGAAGGCCATTATTCGTACCATAGGTGGCCAATTCGAACAAATCTAAACTGATTCTAAAATTTGATGTTGTTTCTAACATTTTTTGCTTTTGAACAATAAAATTAAAAAAAATCAGCCTACAGGGTAGCTTAGTCACGATTACAATCTAGCTTCGCACACCACTTGAGTGGTAGCACCTACAGTTTAAAGTCGCCTATGAACGTCAGATTTTTGAGAGACTTTTCTTTGTAATTTTTTTTGCTCTCAGACTGTTTGTCAAATATCTACTGAGAAATCTGCATATTTTGTTTGGCAGACAGGTCTAGGTTAAGGTTTTAATCCACGCTTTACTTATTAGATGTTAGTAGTAATCAGTGTGGGTGATGCTTACTATAGGGCCTAATAATACACAGCCTTGCGAACATTTCTGAACATAGTAAAAGAAAAAGTATTGGAAACATCTCGTATGGGGGAAAAAACCAACATCACCAGCTTTGTAGCTGTGCTGTACTATTATCGTCCAAAAGACAGACTCTCTAGAATGAAATCAAAATGGGTGAACTAAATGCTGTGCATAAGTACCATATATGGATGACTCCAAGTACTTATGGAATTACATACATGTAGGCATGGAAAATAATATTCAAATGGGGCAAACGAAATAAAAAAAAAGGAGAAGAAAAAAATATGCAAATGATTTATGATGGTTTGTCGAACAAAAATGAAAGAAATGAAACGAAATGAAATGAAAAACGTAAAGAAAAAAATCAATAATTTCTGTTTGCATATCGTAATATGGGACACAAACAATTCCATTTGGTATAAGAAAACAGAACAACAAAAAGTGAAAGTAAATTTAATACGCTGGGGTATAATAAAACTACATTTCTTTACCTCTTTTCAAGATTAAATATTTAAAAGCCTTTAAATGACAAAACAAAACAAAAGCAGGTCATTTTTAACCCCCTTTTTTGCTTTACAATTTATGTTCGAAACATAAATACACGTTTTGAAAAATCTAAAAGGCAATGACAATAATAAAAAAAATACTTGCTTTTATTTATTTATTAATAAATTTCATTTTAACTGGCAATTGTTTTTTATTATTCCCTTGATACCCGTCAGAAAACAAGGATTTTGTTAAGAGGAAATTTCTGCAGGCTTTTTACTTATAAAGCCTTATAAAGCATGAAATAAACCAGTTCGTCTATTTTGTTTACAACTTTTCATGTGTAATTTTTCGACTTCTATTAAATTCTCACTTCGAATGCCTAGTTATAGAGAAATATTTATTTATGGATTTAATTGGATATTTTGTTATAGAAGAACTAAATGATATTTTTTCTTGAGCCAGCATTCATTACAGTCCCTCCTTGTCCCTTGTACAATGGGTCAGTTCAATCTCCGGATACTGTACTTGTCTTGTTTGATTGGTACACGTCCTTTAACCTAACCTAACCCAACCTACAAGAAACGACACTTAATTACGTTCAAAAATATTTCCTTAATCCAAAATTTAATAACGAAATTTATATCAAATTTGATAATCTTTTCTTGCGAACTCATTTGAACAAATTTCTTGTTCTATATTGGCGAACAATGCAATTGAAGAGACAAAAACTAGTCAAGAATGATAAACTAAAAATTACGCCATTACGCACACAAAATTAAAACTTTCTCCGCACGTTGACGTCACGCAAATTGTGTTCCTATTGGCTAATGACAATGTAAGTTATATTGCAGGCCTTCTGACTATTTTCACGTAGTGCACACATTATTCAGAAGAAATGTTAATTTTCACACATTAAAAAGACTTGGAAACCTTTGAAATACCCCAACTGTGTCATTTCACCGGAAATCATGCGCAAGGCGTAATCTTTCTTTAGTTTATCATTCTTGAGAGCTAGTTAATGTTTTCTACATCATACTTACTTACTTACTTAATTGGCCATAACAACCCGATTAACGGATTTCGGCCTGCCGCAATACATCCTTCCAGGCGCTTCTGCTTCTTGCGCGCCTACGCCAATTGGTCACACCAATCGAGGACAGGGCTTCCTCGATTTGGTCCTTCCAACGGATACAAGGTCGTCCTCTTCGCCGACTTCCGCAGATCCCCGCATCAAATTTCTACATCATTCCTTTGGTAATTAATAGTGGTTATAGTCATCATAGTACTTGTAGTCGCCGAGTCCAGCGGTGGCTTATCGGACGTAAGGCTACGGTTCACGAACATAACAAAATATAAGAAAATATTTCTTTGGCAATTTCAAATTTCTTGCAAATACTCTGAGCGTAAATAAAATTGTGACGAAAAGTTTTTCACAAATCTGTAGTTCGTAATCGACTGTGAATTGCATATTTCGCCAGTGGTGTATAAAATTGAATCACAGAACATGGGTGGTGGGAGGAGCTAGTCGGCTGGATAGTGTGCTGGCTTAGTAGACGTGAAACCACGGTTAAAACCCCTACACAGATCTGGATCTTCAACAAAACAAGACAAGAAAAAATATTTCTTCGTCAACTACTTTTCAGAAAATGTCTTGCAAATATTCTTGAGAATAAATAAAATGGCCGTGACAAGTTTCTAAAAAATCTGTCATTCAACTCTAAACTGTATGTCATGCCACTCTTATATAAAATTATCAAATACAACTTAAACATTTAAGCATATAACGCATTAAACCCACCACTCTCGCGCTAATAGTTTAGCACACTCCCCCCTAGACTTCCAAGGCGGAACCCTTGATTCATACTAATTTCTACAACAAAAAAAACATATCCTTTTTGTATTTTTACATTCACATATAACATACCTTTGAACTGTATATGATTTAGTGTGTAGAAAAAAGTCACTGAGCGCCAAAAGTGAGTAAACACCACTGAAATAATTCATTTTCTTAGAATAGCGAGAAATGTAAATAAGAATAGTCGAATAAATTTAAAAAAAAAAGAAAACATTTATTACTACAGTCAAACTCGATTATAATGAATTGTTGGTTATTACGTACATATTTTCAAGTTTCAACGTTTTAATAACAATTTTCATACAAAGAACTTCGTTTATTAAGAAAGCGGTTAATAACGAATTCTCGGTTAAAAGAAACTACTTTAAATGGTCCCAGTAATTAAATTTCATACATTTTACCTTTTTTATAACGAACCCTCAGAAATAACTTTAAAGTGTGGCAATAATCTTTAGTTTTATTTAAAACGGCAGCATTAAATTATAATTTAGCATCTTTAATCAGCTGCTAGCTAAAGAGGATTAACAGATATTTTTGGTTTGTAATAAAAAAAAAATTCTTTTTGTTTTTAATAAATGAAAAAAGTTCTTTGTATTTTATATTTTCCTCTGTGACTCTGTTTTTTACGAACTTTGCCTATAACTTTATCATGCTTTTACTTAAGTTGAGGAACTAAAATCACAGGTCAAGAGTAGAATAGGAGGGGCTTTAAACAAACGATGTATGGAAAGATAAATTCTAATTAACAAAACCGAAGGCGCAAACCCTCACTTTTAGCAGTGCCATTTCTGCCTCTAACAGACTAAATTTTACTATTAACAGAGTACTGTCAACTGTTCTCATTAACAGTTCTCATTATGATCATTCATTCTTTGTAAACAATAGTGCAGAAATATAATGAATGGTTGGCGGTAGATCATTCGAGCTGTCCCACTACCATGTCTTGAAAGAGGACCCTCTATTTTTTCTGATACCACGGAGTTCGTTATAAATGGGTTTGACTGTACTTATAAAATGTTAAAACAAAAACAGAAAACAAAATTATTGTTGTGCTATAAGTAGAAAATTTTAAATTATCGCGGGTTTCGACTCACTTATGGCGCTTAGTGTAGATACTAAAATTATTTTGATTTAAAAATATTTTTTATTCCCCTTATTTCGCATTTTTTTTCTCGCTTTTCTTTGATTGTCGTTAGTCGTCTAAACTCTAGGAATTTATTTGTATTGCAGTTGATTTTATATATTTTAAAACGTTATTTATATTTGCTTTTGTATGGGTGGATGCTGTTTAATGTTTATATATATGTATGTGTGTGTGTGTGAGTATGTATTTTATTATTTGTCACTCAATTACCGTATCATTTTGAAGTGTTTATTTGAACACTCCCCCCCATTTGAAAGCATTCTATACAGACAGACACTCTTTATGTCGTTGACATATCGGTGATAGTTTTTCTTGATGCGACAGCTGCTAAAAAGTTGCATTGTTCTGATGCGCTACAATATACACTTAACGGTAATATTTCTCAACTTGTGTGACATTTTTAGAAACGATTTAGAAAACTTAGAAAAGATTTCGACACTGGAGGCCCTATAGATTTGTGTACAAGCATAAATATTCCAAGATTAAATAACAGAAAATAACAAGAAAGTTTCTAAATCTAGATTATTATCTCTGTCAGACCACTCGATCTACATATATTTCCTTTTCACTACAGTTTAGACAAAGAAATTTAAATAAAGCATAATACCATTGTGGAGATTTATTTAAATTTAAATGCTCCTGCCATGCAAAAAATGTTCCTCGAAGATCAATATATTCTTCCGTAGGAATCTTGATATGTAGATAAAGGTGGCTATCCTTCCAAGAAACTTAAATGGGCAAACTTAGGCATCATTGGTTTCATTGAAATACGACTGTTTTTAGCTATCCCCTACTCTCGGAATCACTTTGAGCTTTTGGAGTCTATTCACTGCCAATGTAAATGCGTGACAGTTCCCCCAGATCGTATTTATGGTTGGCAGTAATGTTTTTTTCTCTTACGATATGGTAAAGGGCATGACCTCAGTCCCTTATCTCTACAGCTGTTGTAAAAATCATTATCAACGGTCCCAATTCTCGAAATCACTTCGAGCTTCTGATGAACCGAATTATGAAGCCGATGTTAAAGCGTGACAGTTTCTCCAGATCATATTAATGGTTGGCAGTGATGTTTTTTTCTCTTCCGACATGGTAAAGGGCCTTATCTCTACAGGTTTTGTAAAAATCATTTTCAGGGTGTCCAAGAAAATAAGGGTTATAATGAAATTTCTGGAATGACCACGGACTTTCGTGTGTCATCCATACAGCTTTGGCCAGAAGTTTTGCACTGTTCTGTACGTTTACGGAGTTTCCCACCTGCTGTTGATGGAATCACTGACTGTATTGTCAATTATAAGCCCACATGCCTTTAGAGGGATCCCGTAAACCGAGAATTCTGCGAAAAGTCCTTTGGTTGTGCCATCCCTGGGCATTTCATCCCTATTACCATCTTCAGTGAATTATTTCGGCAGCCTTAAGTTTTGGGATATTCTAATCGGTTGTAAAAAAATTCTGTTTTCAATAGTTTTACCTAAAATGTAATGGTGCCCTGGTATCCCATGATATGACAGCTAAACACCATCTTGAGTTCAGTGCTTTCTCCTATTTGGCGGAATCCTGGAGATAGTACATACATAATTGGTCATTACAACCCTTCAGTCAGGATTATTGACCTAGTTTCTTACACTACTTATGTTGTGTGTGTTAATTTTGTACATAATTGGCGGGACCTACAGTTTAAAGCCGACTTCGAACGACAGATTTTTGAGAAACTTTTCGAGGCGAATTTCATTTACTCTCAGAATTTTTGCCAGAAATCTGTTGGAAAAATACATTTTGTATTTTATTTTTATGTCTGGCCTGGGACTCGAACCCTGGCTTTACGTCTAATAAGCCAGCATACTACCTACTAGACCACGGCGACCTGGAGATATTTCCGTCTTTAACAACTTTCACTTCAGCCTGTATTATCGGCACTTTCGCTTGAAAAATGTTGCATTGTTTTGGCAGACTTAAGGCCTAAGCAGGTCCAGTCGCCTTAAATTTGGAGCTAACCCTGCACTTTGTATGGAGTCGTTTGTATTTCATTCGAGGTGTATTTCACCATTTTTCTAAAATACTTTATGCGGAATAAATGTTCTAATTCTTCTTGAGAACTACTATCGCTATATCATGTATTCACTGCTCCCGATAGCTCTAAATTAAGAATGTTTGTGGAACCAGTATTTATTTTATGCTGCCACTGTCCAGTCGCCCAAATACGCCTACTGCAGAAAAGAAAATGAGAATGCAAGGCACCACAGATAATAATGATGTCGGCAGTCAATTATCCTGGCAAGTTATTCTTATCTTTCTTATTCTTATCCTTATCAAATAGATCGTTCTTCCATGAACCATGTAGTTTTGATATCATTAACAAAAGAAATTATTTCAATGTAGGGCACATAATAGTTCTGATTTGGCCCTTGTTAGAATATTCTCTCTTTACCATTACATAGTTTTCTCCTTCCAGCACTTTTCTTGAAAGTATTTGGTGTAACCAAATATTTTAAGTCCTTAAGAATGCAACAATTGTATTCATTCCCCTGTATTTCTCATAAAATAGAGAAGAACTTCAATTCATATGTCTGTGTTGGTGGGTTTCAATGGCACAGTGTACATATGATTTTTAAAGACCTTTTATTGTTGTTGTGTTGTGTTCGTATTTCTACGAGACAACAAAATAAACAAACTACTCTGAGAGTACAGTTTAAAAGGTCAGAGAACTCACATCAAGTGTTTATTTGATTTTGGATTTTTTTTTTTGTTTTATTACTCTTTCTTCTGTCGTTCTCTTAACATTCTTGTTTTTAAAGATTTTTTTGCTTGTTTTGGTATTTGTGAACACTCTTCCATGATGTTTTTTTTTTTATTCTTTTTTATTTTTATAATTTTCTATGAGAGTGTTTATGTTTTTGTTGACACTGATCACGTACTGCCAGAAGAAAAAAAAGTGTTGCTTTGACTTGTTATTGTTATTGTCTTTTTAATTTTTGATTGTTGTTGTTGTTGCATCATTGTTTTCTTCCAACGTCGGAGAACGTGCTTCTTCTTAATATTTCTATGCTTTTTAAATGCAAAGATAGTGAAAGGAGACCAGTGAGATTAGTTGATGTTACGCTTCATGGTTTTGTTGTTGCTGTTATTGTTATTCTTATTATTGTTGTTGTTAAGTAGATTTTATTGTTACATGCTTGACAACAGGAAGTGTAAAAAAAGTGTCAGGAAGTTCTTTTATAATTTTGAAGTGAGTTTACAAATGTGCGTGCGTGTGTGTGTGTGTGTGTGTGTGTGTTTAGGCGAAAGCAAAAAGAGAAGCATACTTTAAAGTGTGTGGTACGAGTTATACGAGTTTGCTTGCATAAGTGATAAACATCAACAAAAATAGCAAAATAAAGTGAAAATAATTTAATTATGAATATTTCGGGAGGAAGATTTGAGTTGAGAGAAAGACAGACAGATTGTTAAAATGTCGTATACTTTTGGAAGACAGAATTTAAGTTCACATAATTAAAATTAAATTTAAAAGCATGATTAAAGTCTGTTCGTAAAATGTGCGGCTATGAGATATTTATTTTAAGTTATATCAGACGTAAGGCCACAGGTCAAACCCCAGTTCAAACAAATCGAAATATAAAAAATATTTCTACCCTAGCATACAATCTATCCAGGAAAGCAGCTTCTTTTCACAGCAACAGTAACGATTATGGTTGAAAGTTTGAAAGATCAGATGGCACCACTTTTGAGAAATAGTAGGACTCAATGAACAAAGACCACTTATCTACCTCTACACCTCGAACACAATACAATCCAAATATCATGAACCTGATGCTGGAAATATATAACCTATATACATGGGCAAAGTGATGTCACTTAGAGATTCATAACATAAAGTCAAATGTAATATTCGTTAAGAATAATTTGCTAATGGCAATAAATGCAATTTTCAGATCTACTCTCAAAAAAAAAAAAAAAAAATAACGCTGCCACACGAATTTTCATAACGCAACTTAAATTCACTTTTCTCGTATCTTATATATTTGGTCTTCCATCAGAGACATCCGCAATTTGGCAATTGATAACGGCCATCCTGTGAAAGCTACATTTGTCAAATTAGTTGACATTTATTCAATATGTTTTGAAGGTGGCCAATTCGAACAAATCTAAACTGATTCTAAAATTTAATGTTATTTCCAACATTTTTTGCTTTTGAATAATAAAATTAAAAAAATAAAGCGCTTTACTTTGTTGCATTATATATCAGCCACCCTGTAATACATGCCATTGATGAATTTTTTACTGATATGTAGGCCAACTTTAAAGAAAATTGGACATTTCGGATGAGCAACACCCAGACCCAGCCATTGCGACCTTTGGAACAATGTTGTTTTCCACACATAAAGAAATAGGTCCTGCAAGTGCATAAAGAAACGTTGATGGTACAAAAACAAACATTATTTTGTTTAAATATTAATATATAAAGCACTTGGTAAATGAATCTAATGTAAAGACTCTGAATATTCTCATATAAATATGGGTCAAGAATGTCTCCATGTAAGCCGTACCAAATAGTCACTTGTAATGGGTGCATTGGCTACTGCAAGACCACATGTGGGTATTACGGGCACCAAATACAGCAAATTTTCTTATTAACGCACATCCATCACACTTTTTTATCCGAAAATATTTTTTTTCTTTTGCAAAATCGACATCATCGCTCTGTTTCTCGTTGGCCCAAAAAATCATAAGGTTGCTCAAGCGTAAATCGGTTTATTATATAAGGTATTATCTCCAATATATTGTTACGTTTTTACCTTTTAAAAACGTTAAAAATATGAGTTCGTAGATTGCAAATAAAGTAAAAATAAATTTGTGTTTAATTTTAATGAATTCTTTATTATCTGCACAACTTTTGTGCCACTGTTCCAGTTTATTCACATATACAACGATAATTTTCGCAATATGTGTTTGATCGTGATAATTCTCCACTTACAACCTTTTTGTAAGCAACAACACTTGATAGTTACTCTTTGCTGACAACCTTTTTCTAAGCACAACACTAACAACTGCTTCCTTCAGACGCAACTTGTCTGCACTCAACCGATTGATTTATCACTTCAACCAACAGAACGTCGTTATATACGACTAGCTTAATTCAAACTCCAAATACAACGTGCCGTCTGTACACACGACTGATTCAACTCAAACTCTGAACTCTGAATCCACGATAGATTTTAATTCTCAACCAACGTAACGTCGTCTTACACGATTTAATTCAAACTCCGCCCTGCTCACTTTAACTTGCCTTTTATATTACTGGATCATCAGTGTGATGAATGCCCTTGAAGGACGATGACGTCCTTCGGGAATAGTCTAAAAATCTGTTGTTTCTTGTTTACATTCGAACAGGTAGATTAGTTGTTGTTGCGTTGTTTCTCTGTTTGCTATTTTATACTGCACATTGTTGTTTCTTGTTTACTTCTTTGTTCCCTTCATGTTGTTGTTGGTTATTTACGTTTTTTTATCCTTTATTCTTGTTTATTCATCGATCTTGTAAACAAGCGCTTTATTTTTGTTGGTATATTTTTTTACTCATTCATTGATCACGTGAACAGTGCGCTGTTTTGTTTTTGGAGCTTTTGTTTATCATTTTATGGATGATCCAGCATTGTGTTGTTTTTGGAGCTTTTGTTTATTATTTTAACAACACCATTTCCACTTTCGTAACAATATTGAATTTTTTCATAGTATAGAAGGACATAAGTATTACCGGATTCGACCCAATATTGGCATAAACAAAATACAGTCAAACCCAGTTATAATGAACTCCGTGGGACCAGAAAAAATACTTCGTTATAGGCAAAGTTCGTAATAAACGGGATGAAGTCATAGAGGAAAATATAAAATACAAAGAATTTTTATCATTTATTAAAAAAAGAAAAAGTTTTTTTTTTATTAGAAACCAAAAATATGATTTAATTCTTTTTATCTATCAACTGATTAAAGATACTGAGTCAGGGATGGAAAAGTTGGTATAATTGTACATTTTTAGCACTATTTGAAAACACCATAGCACTATTTAAAAATGTTGCCTTCTATATTACACATACATAAATGGTCCTTACAACCCTTCAGTCAGGATTATTAACATAGTTTCTCACACTATTTATGTTGTGTGTGTTAATTTTATACATCAGTTTAAAGTCGACTCCGAACGACAGATTTTTGAGAAACTTTTGATGGCAATTTTATTTTTACTCTCAGTGTTTTTGTCAGAAATCTGCTGAGAAGAAATCCCCGAAAAAATACTTTTTTTGTATTTTTATTTTGATGTCGGGTCGGGGACTTGAACCCTGGCTTTAAGTCTAATAAGCCAGCACACTACCTACTAGACCACGGCGACCTGGAGATATTTCCGTCTCTATTGCATTACTCAAATATTCTGTCTCATCACTGCATAATTTATAAATGGAAAGAAATTATAAATTTATAAATAGAAAGGATATTTTCGTACCAAAATTAAATAAATTATAGAATAAAAATTATAGCACTATCATCATTTCAATAATAACAAACAATGAACATAAGATAGTCTTCAGGTCATATTCTCTGATGAAAAAAATTGGTACTTAGATGGACCAGATGGCTTTCGATACTACTGGCGTGGCCCTAGAAAGGAACCAAAGCATTTTACTAAAAGAAATTTTGGTGGTGGGAGGTAGTCTTATTGGTTTGGGGGTGATATTTCTTTAAGTGGCTACCACGAACTTCAGTTTCCATTTACGCGAATGAATAGTACAAAGTTTAATACTGTTCTTAGCTGTAGTTTGCGCCCCTATTTGAAAGAAAAAAATATAAATATTTTCCAACAGGACAATGCCAGAATACATGTCAACAGACAGAGGATGGAATGCGTTCGTAATCAATCTTTAGAGGTTTTATCGTGGCCAGCTTTCTATCCTGATATGAATATTATTGAAAATGTTTCCCCCAAACGAATTTCCCATTCTTATCCGAAGAGTTTATTCAAATAACAGACTATTTAGCCGTGTTGAAGATTTGAAATAAAAAATAAGCGCCCTGGTAGTCTAGTGGGTAGTGTGCTAGACTGTTAGCGTGAGGGTCGTGGGTTCGATTCCCACCAGAGGCTCTGGTCTGTAACACTACACCGGGCATATGGTCGAAGTTACTCACCTCGTATATGATTAGAATATAATTTGTAATTGTATTGTAAGTAATAAACAAATAAATAAATAAAAAAATAATCGAAGAAAGGGTTTCCCCCTAGATAGAGGGAGAAATATTAAAATTCTTTATAAGAGCATGAAAGATCAAATATTTAGTTTAATAAGTTTAATAAGGGCGGGTTTACTAAGTTTTAAGTATCAATATTTTTGGTAAATAAAGCTTCTTATTTAATAAAAATGAGACTGGTGCTATAATTATGCAAAGACTAAAAACATTCATTTTTATACTGAAGTAAAAAACTAACCTAACCTAGCGTAGGTCGAAATGGTAATTCTAATATCATAAAGAAATTACATTAAGTTATTGAAGTAAATTGTTCAGTTTAAGTATGTAAAATGAATTGTCATTTATATTATTATTTAATTTTTAATAAAAAAAATATTTAAAAAAGGAAAAAAAATTAATTCAGTACAATCGGACTGGAAAAAGTACAATTTTTTGTGAAAGTTAGTACAATTTGTTAAGATCAATTTCCCATCCCTGTACTGAGTTATAATTTAATGCTGCCATATTAAATAAAAGTAAAGACTATTGCCACACTTAAAAGTTTGTTCTGAGGGTTCATTGTAAGAAGGAAATTTACTGGGACGATTTAAAGAAGTTCCTTTTGAACCGAGAATTCGTAATAAACGAAGTTTTTTGTATGAAAATTGTTCTTAAAACGTTGAGGCTTGAAAATATGTATGTAATAACAAAGAATTCGTTATAAACGAGTTTGACTGTATCTTGTTTTAAATTCTCTTTTTTAAATACGAGTATTTTATTTTTGAATTTTTTATTATCCATAATATTTACTAAGAATTATTGTTAAAGGTTGTCATGGCTATAAAAAATTTTCAATTTTATTTTTTTTCTTTATTCATTTCAATAGAAGTGAGGGCGACAAAGTTACAAATTCCACTTAACCCGGTTTTTTCTTATGAACAAAAAAAGGAAAAAAAATTCTTAAAAGTTTTTGATTAAATAGCAAACGAACAGAAGAAAAAATAAAACAATTTTATTGCGTTTAATACAACCTTTCATCGTTTGCAGCTTCTAAAGAAAAGTGCTGCTCATAAAGAAATTGAAGGAAATTGAAAAAAAAATTCCTTTTTTCGTTATTGAAGTTTCTTGTTGTATCCTTAATAATGTTTTGTTTTATTTTTTCTATTTTCTTCTGTTACATTATGTTGCAATAAACAATATTAAAGTTGCAAGTAATTTGCATCTCGAAACTTTTCGTAGTTTTTGTTTTTTTTTTCGTTTTTGGTTCTAAAAGCTTTAATAAAAAGCAAAATTTTTTTTTATTTTCGCTTCTCTATTGAAAATTAGTGATTAAAGGAGAGAAACGTCAAAGGATATTGATTTTGATTAATATGCTCTTTACGATAACAGTGACGTTATTGGTTTCTTTTCTTAACTGCACTTCGTTTTACAAAAATAAAATCATTTTTCTTTGCAGAATTTTTTTTTTATTAAATTTGAGTTTTACATGCTTTTTGTAAGTGTAATGGAATAAATTTCTTGAAATAATTTTATAAAGTAAATTGGAAATTGTGTTGTTGTAATGTCCAAGGATTTTATTTTTTAATGTTCTAAATGGCAATTGAATTTATAACAGAACAAAACACTTAAAACAACTTTAGGTACTTAGCTTTCAGGTATTTACGAAATATTGGTCTAAGTGCTGTAAAGACATCCATTATTTGTAACAAAATTTTTCAAAAACCTAGACAAATTTTCCACAAAGTTTTTATTACATTCACATGAAGAGCTGCACAATTTCTAAGGCTACTCTACAACAGCAGGAACATAATTTTCATAATGATTTTCGAGTCTAGTCGACATACATGAGTAGGTAGTGTATTGATTTATTAGAGGTAAGGTCATATACAAACCAGAGACCAGCAATGAATCCTTTTTCCGCTACTCATTAGGACTCATGCAATTTTAAGTATGAGTGAATCGAATTGCAATCTCCTCTGTCCTATTCATCGGATTTAACCGAATGTGGCTATATTTGTGTCAAGACGTTGAGAATGAATCAAGATGATGAGCTTTGACTCCAATGAGATGGTCATCTTGCAAATAAATATGTTGATAATCTCAATGATCTTTCCATTTTAATTTGCAACCACCGAACGTCACTGTGAGTATAACTTAAGGAAGTGTACGACTTCATCTTATTACAATGATTCAATTTAGATCACATATGTGTCGTGTTGTAGTAGCCGTATTTTAGGAAGGAGTATGTTGCCTTATTAAATTTGGAGACACGGTATAAACTTGAGATCAGTAGTTTTTGTTTTTTTTTTTGTTTTTGGTTCTAAAAACTTTAATGAAAAGCAAAATTTTTTTTTATTTTCGCTTCTCTATTGAAAATTAGTGATTAAAGGAGAGAAACGTCAAAGGATATTGATTTTGATTAATATGCTCTTTACGATAACAGTGACGTTATTGGTTTCTTTTCGTAAGTGCATTTCGTTTTACAAAAATAAAATCATTTTTCTTTGCAAGAATTTTTTTTTTTTTTTTATTAAATTTGAGTTTTACATGCTTTTTGTAAGTGTAATGGAATAAATTTCTTGAAATAATTTTATAAAGTAAATTGGAAATTGTGTTGTTGTAATGTCCAAGGATTTTATTTTTTAATGTTCTAAATGGCAATTGAATTTATAACAGAACAAAACACTTAAAACAACTTTAGGTACTTAGCTTTCAGGTATTTACGAAATATTGGTCTAAGTGCTGTAAAGAAATCCATTATTTGTAACAAAATTTTTCAAAAACCTAGACAAATTTTCCACAAAGTTTTTATTACATTCACATGAAGAGCTGCACAATTTCTAAGGCTACTCTACAACAGCAGGAACATAATTTTCATAATGATTTTCGAGTCTAGTCGACATACATGAGTAGGTAGTGTATTGATTTATTAGAGGTAAGGCCATGGTACAAACCAGAGACCAGCAATGAATCCTTTTTCCGCTACTCATTAGGACTCATGCAATTTTAAGTATGAGTGAATCGAATTGCAATCTCCTCTGTCCTATTCATCGGATTTAACCGAATGTGGCTATATTTGTGTCAAGACGTTGAGAATGAATCAAGATGATGAGCTTTGACTCCAATGAGATGGTCATCTTGCAAATAAATATGTTGATAATCTCAATGATCTTTCCATTTTAATTTGCAACCACCGAACGTCACTGTGAGTATAACTTAAGGAAGTGTACGACTTCATCTTATTACAATGATTCAATTTAGATCACATATGTGTCGTGTTGTAGTAGCCGTATTTTAGGAAGGAGTATGTTGCCTTATTAAATTTGGAGACACGGTATAAACTTGAGATCAGTAATGAATCGTTTTTCTGTTACTCATAAGCACTCATGCAATTTTGAGTATGAGTGAATCAATAGAACTGAAATTCAACTACTCTGATTCATTCGTACTCGCTACAACATTGATTTATAAGTACACGTTACAATGAGTATGAATACAACGTTGACATCAAACTTACAACATTCGAAATATGTTTGATTTATACGCCTACTCATTCTGATTCATAAATTTAGAAATATACTTATAATATTTATAAGTGATTCGAGTGATTTGAATCATTCATCAAAATGTATAGCCTTTGTTGTTGTTGCATATACAAACAAAGAAGAAATGAAAGACAAAGACAACAAGCAATCTTCTTGTGAGTATAGTAGTGTTCGTACGCGAATCATACTTATCTTGTGCTTTGTGTAAATGTTAAGTAGAGACGAGTCGAAGTCAATTGCGAATTGTTAAGTATGAATACGACAAGTACTTCCAACTTTGAGTATGAGTAGTAGGAGTATGATATCAAAATAAGTATGAATGCGTATAAATAAATATCAGAAATTATAAGTATGATTTGAATCTACTCATTGTTTTGAATACTCGTTGCTGATCTCAAGTCGCCGTGGTCTAGTGAGTAGTGTGTTGGCTTATTAGACAAAACGCCCGGGTTCCAGGTCTAGACATCAAAACGAAAAATATTTCTTCGGCGACTTCCTCTCAGCAGATTTCTGGCAAAGACTCTGAGATTAAAAATTGCCATGAAAAGCTTCTCAAAAATCTGTCGTTCGGAGTCGACTTTAAACTGTTGGTCCCGCCACTCTTGTATAAAATTAGCACACACAACATAGGTGGTGTGAGAAGCTGAGTCGTAATCCTGATTGAAGGGTTGTAATAATTTTTTGTGTGTAATTAATTTTGTGCCGCAGATGTATGTTTTTTAAGGATGTTTAGGAACCATAATACTTGAAAAAAGAAAAAACTATCCACTATCAACCTAAATAATTTTCTTTTTATTTTTTTTATTTACAGGTAATTTTCCGAAGGCAATATTGTTCGAACCATTCAGTCCATTGTAAGTATTTTTTGTAATTCAATTTTTACTTTACCAGGTTTCATGCTTAATGTGCCCAATGACATTATTGTGCTCCAAGAATTTGCAAAGAGAAAACTTGTTAAAGGTTAAATTTTTATAACCATTTTACGGTTTTTTCTTATTATTACGTTTCTCTAAGAAAATTGCAACACAATTCATTTATGAAAATTATACCGTGTGTAGGTGTATATCGAAAGGACTATGCTACAGAGGTGCCATCCTTTGCAGTCATTATTGTAAAGTGTATGGCATTAATTGGTCTGGGTATTGCAGCAAGGTAGCGCAAAAGTTATTTGCTTAAGAGCCGAATAAATTCATTGCACACACACACACGTTCGACAAGCTTTAATTCAAAAGCTCTTGAGGGTTTCACTTAAAATTTAAGCAAATCGATTCAATAAGCCATATTTAGTGGTTTAAAAGAATTTAAAGGAAATTTTCTCTCTATTATCTCATTATTATTCATACCATTGAGGGTATTAAGTTAGTCAATAATTAAGAATTTTCAATATTTTCCAGTGGGTAGTTTTTAAATTTTTACAATTGAAAATTCAAATACATGAAGTAGACTATGGGCAAAATGTTCTTTAAGCAAAATATCGAAGTCAGTGTACTTATATAAACTGAGACAACCATGGATGTACAGATGATATAGTCGTGATTGCTAAAGGCAAGTTTGAAGAGATCCACTGCTACATTAACCAAAAAGGTATTTATCGTTGACAGTGTTACTGTGTTACAGTGTTGCAAGAAAAAGAAAACTTCCTAAATGAAAGAATATTTGATTCCTGGTTCGGATAATGTCACAGAATCTGGATATTTTTTAGAAATAACACCGAAGATTAAATTGGCATGGAGAATATTTTAGGAAAGGCCAGAAATTCTACAATACCAACATGGTGGAGCGAGTTTAAGGTCGATTCCCAACCACAGCTTTTTGAGAAACTAACTGTTCACATGAGTAAACAATACACATAATCCCAACCCTGACGACAACACAAACATCACTAACAGATAATGAGAATAACATCCCTAACACACATCAAAATTCGTATCACGCATTACATTCACAATACACATCAACACCTCCAACATAAGGACGTGAATCCTTTGTCGATCAGTTGATGACAATTTTATTTACTCTCAGAGTTTTTGCCAGAAAGCTGCTGAGAGGAAGTAGCCGAAGAAATATTTCATTTCATCTCGTATTTAATTTTTTTCAATACAATAAACTTGAAGAAGAGATTTTAATCCATTAACTCCTGACTCCAGAATCCATAGTCCCATTTCGGTGAAATTTGACACAAACAGTATTTGGAGTATTTATATTGATTTGAAAATTTTTATTTTTTTTATTGTCGTGGGGGCCTCTTAGGGCATGGATATTTTCCTACCCACTTCGGCATAAGTGTGTTCTAAAATAAAATTTTTTTGTCTTTGTTATATGGAGGATAAACAACATAGTTAAACTATTTTTGAATGTTTTGAGTTTTATTGAAAATATACGCGTTTGTGACAATAATAATCTTGACAAGAATGATAAATTTGACAAAATTACACCATTAAATAAGGCACTGAATAAAAAAATCACGCAATTTGACATATTTTCTCATAGTCTTTCTACAGATAAACAGATGATCGTATATTATGGTCGCCATTTGGCTACAAATACTGGGTGTTGGCTTCTATGACAGGATATTGTGATTCCTTTGTCTCATATGCTGGCGCTTCTGCTGAAAATAAGGCTAACTACAGCCTTGGAGAAAACGTGGTACTACGACTATTAGAGAATATTTTAGATCCAAATCAATATAATGTTACATTAACATTTATCGCATGCGAGTCCGCGGAAAAAAGTGGTATTGGCCATTACTCACTAACGCTATTGACGCAGCTATGGTAAACGCATGAAAACTACTCTGCTTGTGCAGTTGATGGGAAGGTTTGCTACCTATGAGCCAACTCGATGTTCGGGTTAGGGTTGTTGAAGCAGTGATAGAAAAGTTGTCACAAATGGCAAACCACACTCAGAAATTTGACCACATGATTGATAAAATTGAAGAACGCGATCTCTGTTCGCAATGTGGTCGGAAAATAGAGTACGGTTGTGTAAAATACAGTTTGAATGTACATCCTAGAGATTGTTTTGCACATCTAATCCCACCTGTGGCTTAGGTAAGTAGACCAATTTAAGTGAATATATTTTTATCGGGTATGTGAATATCAGGCCTTACTATTTTTTTTTTTAAATCGTTCTATGTGTTCTTTAATCGTTATAAAAGAATCGTTTGGACTCTCGTTTAGTTGGCTCAAAGTAGATTTTTTTTTAAAAGAATTTCTTTTTTGCGTATTTTTTTACTCATTCGGCGTTAATGGGTTAAGGATATTTTATAAATTTAAAGGCACTTATAATAGATCGTATGGCCACAGAACTAACAACAATGAAGAAAAAATATTCCAAAAAACGATAGTTTATTTAGAATACATATACTTGCAGCTCTGAAAGGATTCTTTTACTAGCTATCTCACTCCTCCTCCTTTGATACTCAAATCAACAGAAGCTTCCGTAATATTTCCAATTTCAAGTCTGAAGGACTTTAACAACAACTACGGCTGTTCAACTGTAATCGTTTTGAATATTATATCTCTACAGGGTCTCAATAGAGTTTAATAGGTGGTAACCTGTAACAGACAGAAATTCATTCAGCCATTTTTTTTTTATAAAAACCAGCACTTTGGGGAGTGCTCCTACTCATGCAGTGCATTGTGCAGGTTAGGAAAATTAGAGGAAGGTGGAAAGGGGGACTAGTATTTGTGGACATTTGATTTAAACTTACCAATATCGTTATGGACGGGAAAAACTTCTGCAGGAAGATCATTCCGCAAGCGAGAAATGCGGACAAAAAAAGAAATCTTCCTGTAATGCATTATGCGGTTCACTGGACAATCAACCACAAAGGGATGTGCTCTGCGAAAAGCACGAGTACCATGTAAAAATATGTGATTATCGAGAACCAAGCCCCTTATCTCTCGAGAACACCTCCCATTATAGTACCGATAGAACAATGAAACACACGCCACATTGCGACGATGCTCCAACGAATCAATAGAGTTGGATAGCCTACTGTCATTATTAAGTACCTTCGCTCTCTCCTGTATGCGGTCGAGAAGCTTCTAAATAGATAGAAGCACCGGCCCATACATGAGATTTGTACTCCATCCGGGGTCGGATAAAGGTCATATAAATAGTAAGAAGGTCGGATGGTGTGAAATATTTTCTGCACCGTTTCAAAAAACCAAGACACTTGAATACTTCCTTCGACACTCGAAAAATGTGATCGTTCCAACGAGCATCACAACTAATTCTCATGCCCAGAATATCAAGAGCATCCGCCTTTTCAATATTTACATTACCCTTAGATATAGATGACAGAACATTGATTAAGAGCCTGAATATTATTTTTTGATAACGCCTATTTCTAAAGCACTGTAATGAATTTGACCATTCAAAATTAATTTTGTCATTAAGTTATATTGACCTGAATTGTATTAATTTCTCCTGACTCTGGAAAATATTACTCAACTTGATTATGTTTTTAACTTCTTTAATCTCCTATTTGTTTTTCATTTTATGAATTCATGTACGAAACATTAAGTAATGTTTTCTAATGGCTTGTACTTTTGTAATAAATATAGCAAACAAATCTTTGTATTATCCTTACGCCTTAATAAAATGTCCTTGAGAGTTCAATTATAATTTTTATTTTTATTTCCTTCTTTATTGTCCATGACATTTATTTCCCTCGACATGCTGTAGTGCCTTGTTTAGCAATTTTTTTTTATCGATTTTTCTTACTCTTGTTTATTCCATGTTTAGTTTGTTGTATTGGATTTTTCAATTATCTGTCATTATTTATTGTTGTTTTTGTTTTTTCTGTTTTTTTCAAGTCTTTTAAACAATTATTAACGTTTCATTAATTTTTACTCCTTGCTAAGGATATCGTCATCATCATAATATGGTTTCAGTTGAAAGATTTTGTTCAGGGAATATAATAAATTGCTTAGTTGTTGTCTTTTATTTTGGCGTCTCTTCTATAGATTTTGTCTGCATAGATATGTTTGTGGAATTCATAATAAAGGAATTGAAATTAATATCAGTTTGTACACAGTACTACGATGATAGCATCTTTTATTGTTTTTTTCTGTTATACAAATTGATTATAGACGTATTTATATAAGAAACGTTTTAAATTGTAATCAATAAATAGCGGGGTGGGCCATCTAACGATTTAAATTTATACCATCGGTTATTTTAAATCTGGCAATACCTACAGGGTAGAGATATTTTCCACAAAGTTTTTCTTAAATTTACATTAAGTGCTGCACAATATGATAAAATTACTATGAAAAACTGACTTTAAACTGCTGGCCTCACCACTAGTCTATATAAAATTAACACATACAATATAAATGGTGTAAGAAGCTTGGTCGTAATCCTGATCGAAGGGTTGTAATGACTGTTTACAGGGTGGCTGATATGTATTGCAATCAACTTCAGGTTGTTATCATTTGTAAACCACTCTTCTGACAGCCGACAGATTTATGCCAGTGACAGTTCATTTTATTATTTACAAGCGTACAAAAGCATTTCGATCTGTTGCTTTCAGAAAAAAAGTTAGGTTAGGTTAGGTTAGAGGACGTGTACTTGTCAATTCTGACAAGTACAGTACTCGGTAGTCGAATTGACCCATTGTACTACGTCCTAGCTTCTCACAGCACTTATGATGTGTGCTTTAGTTTTAGACATGAGTGGCGGGACCTACAGTTTAACGACGACTCCGTACGACACATTTTTTGAGAAGCATTCCACGGCAATTTTTTACTCTCAGAGTTTTTGCCAGAAATCTACTGAGAGAAAGTCACCGAAAAATTATTTTCAAATTTTCGTTTTGATGTCTGACCTGGGATTCGAACTCGGGTCTTTCGTCTAATAAGCCAACACATAATCTACTAGACCACGACGACCTCAGAAAAAAAGTTATTCGTGATGGAATTCAAGCCTGATACTGTGATTGCTTTATATTTGGCTGGAAAGCCATAGGTGGATATTGTTAGAGCCCTCCACTATTTCCATGTGAATAAATAGTTTGTTTCTCATACCATTGCTCGTTACCGTGATACTGGCAGTATTGCATCGCGTCCAAAAAGTGGACGAAGAAAAACGGAAACAATACCAGAAATGATCCGAAAAGTGAAGGTCAGATTAGATCGAAATCCACGCCGCAGTGGCAGAAAAATTGCTCGTGAGCTGAACATATCACGAGAACGAATGCCACACATATTGAAAACTCTGCTTGGACTAAAGTCTTTAAAGTTCCAAAAACTCCAAGAGCTCACCGATCGACAAAAAAAAAGTTAAACTCGAAACAAACAAAATGAGGTCAGCTTACCAAAGAGGTCAGCTGAAAATTTATACCTGCTATTGGCCACCAGAACTCAAGCGCCTCTTATGACAATGGTGTGGAACGCCGTAATGGCCGATGGTCGCTCCCCGCTCGTATTCATTGGCGGTGGGGTCAAAATAAATGCCGAATATTATCGGGAAAATGTCAGTATTGCACATTCGTACAGTCTGTGATGGCTTTGTCGGCCGTTTGAAGGCCATAATTCGTACCAAAGTTGGCCAATTTGAAGAAATCTAATCTGATTATTTCCAACATTTTTTGCTTTTGAACAATAAAATTAAAAAAAAAAAAATAAAAAAAAATATAGCGCTTTACTTTGTTGCATTATATATCAGCCACCCTGTATATCATTCTATTCTGTCAGAAACTTTAGTATATTACATTCACTAACCTTAATGAATCGATTTATGCTTGAGAAATTTATTTCCCAATCAAAGATAATTGATCGGTAATTGGACGAAAATGTCCTAAAAAATATTGGTCGCAGAGAGGAGCCAACAGTGCAAGTTAAAAGCAAGCTTACTGCTAAAGTTTGTGAAAGTGGTTTCAATGCTGATGCGGCAAACCGTGATCGTGCTTATATAGCCGGTATATCCGAAAATATCAACTTGTCATCCGTCTCCAGAATAGATCATTTCACGCACCAGTTTACATTGAATTTTGTGAAAAGACCTCTAAATGATGCTTTATAAAGTTCAATTGGTTCAAGAGTTGAAGCAGTGTGACCATCCACTTCGATAAATGGCCATTTACCAATCAATAGCGACGGTGTGTACTACGAATATTTTTCAACGCTTTTTTGTTAGTCTGTCCTGCGAGGTCTTACTGTATTAATATGCCTGTGTTAAGCAAGCACTAATCAGCAACAAAATCTCTAGACAGTCTGAAATATCTTTTTGTCTCATCCTTTAATGGGATAAAAAATAGAATTTTGCATGTTTTTTATTCCGTTTTTGTAATTGTAATTTTGCCAGTCTTAAGCAGGCAAAATTCCTGAAAAATTTTATTCGCAAACTGAAAAACTTTAAAAATCTGAAAATTAAAGAGACTATTTATTTTCGCTTTATAATTATCTCCTCGAATTATTCCTTTGCCAAAAACAGGTCTTTCACAAACTGGGATTGTCGTTAAGATACAAAATAAAAGAGCCCTAAGAACACTTTGCGGCAAAATGGAATAAAGACAACAACAGCAACAAAGCAATGCTAAAAAAATAAACGAAACAATTCACAGTCAAGTGTCTATATCCGTTGAAATAACGCGCTTTTGTTTCCGTTCTTTTCTTTGGTATCCTTCCGCTTATGTTGCCTGCCGTTGCCGTTGCCATTGCCATTGCTTTACAGTGTTACAGTGTTGTAAGCCGTGGCTTGTTGTTACTATTGTGGAGTTTTTCGTTATGCCTTTACTTTTTTTTTTTTTTGGGGCTTTTATTTATTCCACACAAAATACAAACATTCACACTTATTCAGTGAAACTGTGTTCTGTGCAGTCGAAAGGAAAAACACTTCACAATACAACAACGAAACAACTACATTTCATACAACAGCACTTCAATACAGCAACTGCAAACAAAATATGAAATTGCCAAGAAAGAGATTCAATGATTAACGGCCCAGAAAGCAATAGGAAACGGTTAAAGATTTTTGAAAAACAAAAAAAAAAAAAAAAAACATTTTAAATTGCAATTTTGCAAAATCTATTTCAAGAGTAATTTTTGAATGTGACAACTACAGATTTGTTCAAAGACTTAAAAGAAAGGTTTTAGTTAAAAATATATCGCGTTCCAAGCACTTGAGTGCTTACAATGCATGAAGCACGATCTATAAAAGATTTTCTTTAATATGTTCTTCAATTAATACAGAATTGGAAAGATGCCATGACTTCCTATGTACTAGACCGATCTTTATAGTCCTTCAAACTGAAGGTAAGTTAATGACTCGTATAGAGTCATTTATAAAACATTAGAAAGGCGAAAACGCTACATCGTTTTGTTATCTTCTTCATATGCCCAGCATTTGCCACTATGTACAGCAACACAAAGGTCCTTCAAGATCATTCATAATTTTTAATTCTTATTCACACGCAACAAGCTTGTAGTTTACAGCATATTAGGGTAGCGTCAGGGTGTTTGGTAATTTTGTTTACTAAATTCCTTTTCCATATTTTGGATTTTCTAGTCTGTCTATAATGATTAGATAACATTCTTAAAATTGAGATTTGACTGTCATTAACTAAACTCATCTTCACCTTCACAAACCGGCTCTCTTGGATCTCTGCATAAGAGGTTAAAATAAAAAAAAAATTCTAAAGTCATATGTAAGAGAGCACATAATAAAGACTAGTCTAGTAGGCAGATGGTGGTTTATTAGACGAGATCCATTCATTTAAGCACTAGCCATCACGAACAGAACGAAATATGCAAAGAAATTTTCATTCGGCAACATCAGGCAAAAACTGTGAAACCATATAAAATTGCCTATGAAAAGTTTCTCAAATCAATTGCTAAGAAGTAGAGGTTAAATTGTAGATCCCTTCACATATCGATAGAATTTTAACACATAAATATAACACGGGTGGGGTGTTATATTTAGCATGTTGTTCTAGCTAAATGATTGTAATGACTATTTCAATAGGTGCTTTGGATGAAGGATTCATTTATTTTATGCCCAGAACGTATCCTTATTGAAGGTTTATTTATTTCATGCGTAATATCATCGTTTCCGAATGAAAAGCTTTTTCTATGACAATGAGTTTTTAACAAGAAGATTAGTGGGAAATTATTCTTTTTTTTTCAAGATATCTGAGTTGAGGTTTTAACTCTAAGCTGTCGACTAAGAACCAGTAGAATAATCAATACCGACTTCGAATTTTCTTTCAATATGCAAGAAATTTAAATTTAAAATTTTCCCTTTAAACACCAAATGTTCTCACGTAGTTCTTAACTAAAAAAAAAAACATTTGCCTTAACCAAATTAGATAGCAGTCAATATAATTATCAAATATTTTTTCAAACACATATTCCGTTTAAACTAAAAATTACTCTTTCACCTTTTAGCTTTCAATACATTAAATCGGATGGCTACAGTACTGAAACCATAGTACGCTTCTTCTACTTCATAATGTTGATCATATTGTTTGCACTGACTTCTGCCAGCTAATGCATTACATAAAGAAACGTGAAAAATTTCGCTTATGTTTTCGCTTATGTTTTTGTTTTATTTGCATTGCAATTTCACACCGAAAGTAAGTGTGAAAAAAGAAAATTGGAGAACAAGTAAGGGAAACAATTGTTTTAATCCCAAGTGTAATGTTTCATTTCTTTATAAAAGCTTTCAAAACAATAACAGCTGAGAAGGAGGGCAATGTACATAAATAAAGTAAATAACAATAAACAAAATAGATACACCGAAGGGGGGGAGATAAATAATGAATACAATATCTTTATATGCATACATTCATGCGTAGCTATAGCATACGTTTTCATAATGTTTGATTGCACGTATTTACATGACCTGAAGCGGACAATTTTATAAGAATTTTTGTAGAGCACACAAGCATACATGATATTACAAAATTTACTTTCAATTGAATTCATGGAATTTGTTTTGCTTTCCACACCATAGAGGTAATACGTAACAACATCTCATGAGCATATTTTTGAAAATAACTCGAAATCATTTTCAAAATTGGTTTGTAAGTATAAACTTGGGATGTCAATCGGGAAATCCTGAATCCCGAAAATCCCAAAGTTTTTAAAAACTTATCCCGGAATGTTTCGCGATTGTAAATTAACATGTATTTTGACCCTGCAGAAGGTACTGAAAAAATTTTATATCACTCGACTTCGATTATAGCATCTCAGATGAGGAAACCCCTACTTCCATAGCAAGAAAGTTATTTGATGCTATGGAAGAATGCAAAAGCCCTATAAAACGAATAAATTCAGTAACTAAATTACATACTCAACTGTCCAAAGAAATAGATTTACATCAGCAGGTGGTAGAGGATTTCAAAATCCTGAATCCTGGGATTTATAAAAATTAATCCTGTTTGGCATACCCAGTATAAGCCATCGATTTAGAGATCGCGGCATAAAGGGGACCAATAAACTGAACCACTTCCACAGCGACAACTCTAACCGAAATGATTTTACAATCAATAAAAATATTAAGTGGGCTAAAGTCACCGTAGTCCAAATCACAGGTCAGATATCTCCATCAAAACGAAATACGAAAAAAAAATATTTCTCCGGTAACTTCCTCTCAGAGAATTTCTGGCAAAAACTCTTTCAGAAACCTGAACTGCCATGAAACATACATAATTGGTCATTACAACCCTTCAGTCAGGATTATTGACCTAGTTTCTCACACTAATTATGTTGTGTGTGTTCATTTTTTACATAAGTGGCGGGACCTACAGTTTGTAAGTCGACAACGAACGACAGATTTTTTGAGAAACTTTTCATGGCAATTTTATTTTATTTGCTTTCAGAGTTTTTACCAGAAAACTGCTGAAAAGAAATCGCGGAAAAAAAACTTTTTGAATTTTATTTTGATGTCTAGCCGGGGAAACGAACCCTGGCTTTACGTCTAATAAGCCAGCACACTACCTACTAGACCACGGCGACTTCATGAAAAGTCGCCATGAAAAGCTTCGCAAAAATGTGTCATTCGAAGTCTTTAGAGTCTAGATCCCACCGACATGAGTGGTGTCAGAACCTGAAGGCTGAAGTCTGAGGTGCTGTAATGACCAACTATGTATGTAAATATATATGGACCAACAAAAATAATTTTATATCAGGCAAAATGTAAACTATTTAAATACATAACTAAGGAGAAATTCTTTACCTGATTTGATTGTCCATTCTTTACATTGTTAAAAACTTTTATCAGAAAACTTTTATTTTTTGTAGCTTTCCTAATCTAAAAATAAAAATATGAACCAATTATCCTATTTACCTGTTATCTGTACACTAAATACCTTAAAATCACTTTGAGTTCATTGACTTTCAGTACGCTTCACTTAACAATTCTTCTATCATGTTCTTTAATTATTTAATTTAATTAAATATTTGCAAAATTTACTAAAGAAATTAAAATGACTTTAAGAAAAATTAAAAAATATTTGCCTCCACATGCAATGTCTTCCTACCAATTTATTTTATTGTACATTATAAGTTTAAAGAGAAAACATCAAGATTTATTAAGACAATTAACTTGTTTTTACTCTACAATATTGTTGCTATAACTACGATCTCCGGCATAAACAAAAGCCATAGAATTAAAACACTACCACTGCTACTACAAACTACTGCTTTATACCCCATAAGCATTTTGGTTCACTTTTTTTATTTCTCTTACTAGTGTTACTATTGTTAGTCATAATGGTAGATGAACAAAAATTGTTCCGATTTGAAATGGAATATAATTTCATTCCGCAATGAGAGTGTATGGATTCGTATCTAAGCAATCGCGGCACGAATGTCCATCTCCATATGAGAGATCAGCAACGAGTATTCAAAACGATGTGTAGATTCAAATCATACTTATAATTTCTGATACTTATACGCATTCATACTTATTTTAATATGATACTCATACTACTCATACCCAAAGTTGGAAGTACTCGTCGTATTCATACTTAATAATCGGCATGATGTTAGTGACTTCGATTCGCCTCTACTTAACATTTACACAAAGCACAAAATAAGTATGATTCGCGTACGATTACTGCAATACTCACAAGAAGATTGTATGTATGCTTTGTTTGCTGTCTTTGTCTTTCCTTTGTTCTTTGTTTGTATATGCAACAACAACAAAGGCTATAAATTTTGATGAATGATTCGAGCCACTCTATTACTAGATGATCCGTACGAATATTTCACACCGTTAGTTGCCATTTTTAAAACATATAATCACAATGCCAACAGTTTTATTATGCAGTTCTATATAAAATATAATTTTTATCAATGAAAATATTAATTTTTCCATTTCTAATTATTTTTCGCCATTAGTATTAGATGCAAGCTTTTAAATGAGATATCGTTCTTAAATTTGGTGCGGTGGTATGGGAGATATTTGCAACCGACAAAAAAAAAATGCTTTAGAAATAATATATATGATAAGTACTTTTCTCAATTTATGAATCAGAACGAATAGGCACATAAATCAACCGTATTTCGAATGTTGTGAGTTTGATGTCAACGTTGCACTCATACTCATTGCTACTTATGCTTATAAATCAATGTTGTAGCGAGTACGAATGAATCAGAGTAGTTGAATTTCAATTCTTTTATACTCAAATTTGCATGAGTGCTTATGAGTAGCGGAAAAACGATACATTACTGATTTCTGGTTTATACCGTTCCCCAAATTTAATAAGGCAACATACTGCTCCTAGACTACGGTTACTACAACACGACATATATGCGCTCTAAATATAATCATTATAATTAGATGAAATCTTAAGTTATATATTATACTTATTTTGTGTTTCGAGTAAATGTTAAGTAGAGACGAGTCGAAGTTAATAACATTATGCGTAACGTTAAGTATGAATACGACGAGTACTTCCAACTTTGTGTATGAGTAGTATGAGTATGATATCAAAATAAGTATTAATGCGTATAAGTATCAGAAATTATAAGTATGACACGAATCTACTCATTATTCAAAACACTCATTGCTGATCTCTGGTAAAACCCCAGGCCAGACATGTCGAGCGAAACGAATTCTAATAAAAATAACTTTGACTACTGCCTTTCAGAAGATTTCTGATAAAAAACTTTAAGAGTAAATAAAATTGCCATGAAAAAGTTTCTCAAAAATGCTTGTACGACAGCAACTCTAAACTGTAGGTCCTACCACTAATGTATGAAAAAGACAACAACAACAACATAAGTAGTATGAGATGTAAGGCCGCAATCGTGACTGAGGGGTTCTAATAGCAAATTATGTTTATAGTTTGATACCTAAATCTGGTCGCTTGTGATTAGTTGCTTTAGATCCAATTCTAAACCATTAACATTTGGGAAAGCTTGGAATATACAGCGAACATTTAAGGAAAAAGCAGTTTCACTTTGTTTTGGTTCCAAGGATTTATTGACACTGGCAAACTTTTCGAAATTGAACTATTTTACTGCAATAATTAATAGTTGAATATTTGGTCTATAGGAATTGCGACTCTAATTCTAATGCCTCGTGCCCCAAGAATTTATTTTAACTTCTAGAAAATCAACACAATATTGATGTTTGAATTACACGATTCTCTTTATTGTATACAAATTTAAGTTTTCTCCATTATAGTTACGTCTAGAAGATGCAATAAGAAATGTTCTATCAAATGTTTGCCCGCTGTCTATAATGTGTGTGGTGTGGTGAAATATTATGAAAAATATTTTATTTTTTCTTTACAACACTGTTTAAAGTCTATTCAACTTTTAACACATGCTTATTGTTCTTATTTCTATGCCGGAGACTCATGTAAAAGAGCAAAAGGAAGAGAGAGAGAAAGAGAGTGTATAAGTTTGCCAATTTAAAATTTTTGTTTATTTTAAACTCAGAGAAATTAGGTACACTTGAATGAATAACTAACATATGGGCAAATGCCTTTCGTAACACATATTATTTTGGTCATATTATACATGAGACCCACACATACATACATACATATGTATATGGCTACTCAAAACACATAGTAAAGTAATCAATGATTTTCTTCTTTGGATTTATGCCTGACGTTTTTATTGGATAGTTTGGGAAATAAATTCCTGTTTTGCAATATAAAAAATAGGGTTGAGTTTAAATAAAACAATACATAAGAGTACGACTTACATAGAGATTTGTGTGCAACATATTAATTTGTTGGTTCATGTGGTTGATCAGCAAGTTGTTCAAGTAATGTCGAGAGGTATTGATTTTTTATGCCTTCTGGAGTTGTCATGCCATCCGAATCGATGCGATTTAAGGAGAAATGAGGGTTTATTCAGGAATAAACTTATCATACATACGTACATACATACATACATTCATACATACATACATACATAATTGGCCATTACAATCCTTCAGTCAGGATTACGACCTAGCTTCTCACACCACTTATGTTGTGTGCGTTAATTTTATACATGAGTGGCGGGACCTACAGTTTAAAGTCAACTCCGAACGACAAATTTTTGAGAAGCTTTTCATGGCAATTTTTACTCTCAGAGTCTTTGCCAGAAATCTGCTGAGTGGAAGTCGCCGAAGAAATATTTTTCATTTTTGATGTCTGACCTGGGATTCGAACCTGGGCCTTTTGTCTAATAAGCCAACACACTACCCACTAGGCCACGGCGACTTTTCGACATACGTACATAACTAATCATTTTAACGCTTCGTACATACATAATTGGTCATTACAACCCTTCAGTCACGATTATTGACCTAGTTTCTCACACCATCTAATTTTAATTTAATTTTAAGCATAAGTGGCGAGACCTACAGTTTAAAGCCGACTCCAAACAACAGATTTTTTGGGAAACTTTTCAAGAAGAGAAAGAGAAGAAATCGCCGAAAAAATACTTTTTTTGTATGTTTTTTTTTATTTTGCTGTCTAGCCTGGGGCTCAAACCCTGGCTTTTCGTTTTTTAGCCAGCACACTACCTACTAGACCACGGCGACCTTACGCTTCAGCCAGTGTTAATTTTATATATGAGTGGAGCGATCTACAGTAAAAAGTCGATTCCGAACGACAAATTTTTGGAGAAACTTCCATAGGAATTTTATTCCACCTACAGAGTTTTTGCCAGAAATCTTCTGAAAGAAAGTCGCCGAAGAAAAATTTTTTCCTATTTCAATTCTTTCGAGATGGCTTGCATGTGATTTGAACCATGGACTCACGTTTAATAAGCCAACACACTACTAATTAGGGTACAGCGACTACATCATGCCTAATTTTATTTGTAAAGCATTATCAATTTCTAATAGAATACAATGGACTTATGGCTTATGACTTATCTTGTACCTCTATTAAAATGTTTGGCCCAAATCCTAGCACAGATATCTCCTACCGATCGAAATATAAGCAAATATTTCTTAGAAGACTACCTATCAGCAGATTTCTTGAAAAAACTCTGAGAGTAAATAAAATTACCATGAAAACTTTTCAAAAATTATTCGGAGTAGAATTCCAACTGGCACAGCTTAAAGAACCAAAACTGCTTGTAAGTAAGCAATTCTGATTGTTCTAGAGATTGTGTCCAAAGAGTTATTGCACTCAAATAAAGTAATTGTTAGATGTGCTCGGAGGAAAGTGAAGTTACTGCATCAATGATGAGTAAATATTTTATTAGTACTTTATCCTGATGCCAGGGTACTCACAAGATGCACACAGACCTCTATGGTATAATAATCGGTTTTAATGAAACTTCACAAAGATTTCTTTGTTAAAATGCCTTAAATAGACAACGTATACCTTTTATTTTGTAAACTATCTTTATACGAATATTTTCTTAACAACTTTGACAAATGCACTTAAAAATTTTTATGGCTCGGTGAACATGTTGTACATTGTACACCAGAAGAAACTGAAAGAAAATTTCATTGAATAAAGAGTTCTTCGATTTCTACTTCATTTCTTCAAAATTTAATGAAAATTGTTTATTTTTTAACTTTCAAATAAATTATTTACAGTATCTGTCTAAAATGAAACAACACAGAAACTCATGTTCAGGGCTTTGGTTATATAAAAATAGAACACACCGTATGTCTACATTTCGGCCAGTGTATTAAAGGTGCCAAAACGTGTAAATATTTAAATAAGCTTTCTAGGTAGTTACAATGACATAAAACAGAAGTTTTTTATTTATAAAAATTCTAAAGAATTATCTTTGGAAAGTGGAGTCACTCCAATTGATAGAATTGCAGAACTTCTTACTACAGGCTGGCTGATTTATAATGCAACAAAGTAAAGCGGTATATTTTTTTTTTAATTTTATTTTTTAAATTTTATTGTTCAAAGGCAAAAAATGTTAGAAACGACCTCAAATTTTAGAATCAGCTTCGATTTGTTCGAATTGGTCACCTTTGGTAGGAATTATGGCCTTCAAACGGCCGACAAAGCCATGATAAGCTGCACGAAAGTGGCACTGCGGTATTTTGGTCCATTCCCGGCGAAGCGCCGTCTTGAGATGATCGACACTTTGGTATTTTTTTAGTGAGAACCTTACTCTCCGAAATGCCCGAGACGTAAAAGTCCAACAGATTGAGATCCGGAGAGGTTGGTGGCCATTCAGCGGTAGAAATGAAGTGATTAACCTCCTTTTTAAGCCTTTCCTGATTGACGCGTGCAGTGCCCTGTTGGAATGTCCATGGTCTACCCAGGGCTTCAATGCTGTGTTTAAAACATTTTCCCGGTAATTTTCGTCATTTATTTTGACCCCACTGTCAATGAATATGAGCGATAATCGGTCGTTACAGTGGCCTACGCCATTACCATCGGCGGCGCTTGATTTCTGGTGGCTAATCGCAGGTGTAAATTTTCAGCTGACCTCTTTACCAAGTTAACCCGATCATTTTGTTTGTTCACAAACTGCTCAACTTGGAAAGGTTTCCCATCGGAGAAAACCAAATTCTGTAACTAGCCACTTTCGTGCAAGCGAAGTAACTCCTTGGCTCTTTCCAGTGTAACTTTTTTTCCATTGGTGAGCCCTTGCACTTTTTGGAACTACAATGGCTTTAGTCCAAGCTCAGTTTTCAATATGTGTTGCATCCGTTCTCACGATATGTTCAACTCACGGGCAATTTTTGTTTCGATCAAATCTGGCCTTAACTTTTCGGATCATTTTTGGTGTTGTTACCGTCTTCTTCTTCGGCTATTTTTGGACGTGATGCAACACTGCCTGTATCACGATAACGAGCAATAGTACAAGAAACAAAATATTTATTCACATTTAAATGCAAGAGGGCTCTAACGATAGCCACCTTTAGTTTTCCAGCCAAATATAAAGCACTCACACTGTCACGCTTGAATTCCATCACGAATAACTTTTTTTCTGAATGCAATTGATCAAAATGCTTTTGTAAGCTTGTAAATAATAAAATGAACTGTCACTAGAATAAATCTGTCAGTTGTCAGACGCGTGGTTTCCAAATCATAACAACCTGAATTTGGTTGCAATACATATCAGCCATTCTGTAGACCACCAGAGAAATTAAAAAATATATGGATGGGCAATATAAGAGATAAAACTTGGGTAGAGCAGAATAGCCAGAATCCTTTAGCATTTTCTGTCCATGGAAAGAACAAAAAAACATTTGGGATGGGAATTAGTATGGCAAAAATTATGGCTATTGTTAAGCAGTTGGCAACTCTTCAGATAGGGAAGAAAAATCAATATAACATGATTTTGTGATTGTACTATTCAACGGTAGATTAGACTCAGGCATCTCAGTGGATGAACTCTTCCTTGTCATATCAGTGATAAAATTGTTTAATCCTGTCAGTACTGCATGTCTGACATGAAAACTACATGGGCTGTACTTTCAGATTTAAAGTTTGCAAAAAGGAAAGCGTAAAACAGGTATGCTGGTATCACGACTAGAAGCAGTTGTGCTCTGGCTTGGGGGAAAACCGAAGCTCATTTTGCTGTTGATAGGAAAACATTACTGTTCAAACATGCATGGTATGAATGGACGTATGTTTAAGTATATAAGCCAACAAGGATGTTATTTTGCCAAAATAATCATCTTTTCGGCTGAAGTTCATGTTCATCTTGGTGGGTACGTTAATGAGCAAAATTTTCATATTTGGGGCTATTAAAAGCCACTCATGGTCTAATAAAAGCAAATTCACCCATTACGAGTATATCAAAGCACTACTAAGTGACAATTTAATGACGATTGATATTCTACGAACCCTTGGTGCACACTTTGTCAGCTATTCGGTAATATTGCGAACTACTCTACAATCTTTCCTTCTATTCGTAGTATTTCTTTAAATTCCATTATACTATCCTACTCAAATAAGGTTAAATTTTATTGCACTCTTTCAAACATCTGCACGATACACATGCATTTAATTTTTTGTTTTCTTTTATTTCTTTTTAAAGTGAATTTTAAATTTATTCAAGTCGGTCCACATACGTACGTGTACGTGTGTTTTTTCGCTACTGTTTGAAAATTACTTTTCCCTTGGGGGCCAACAACGTTAACTTACTTCCCTTATTTTAAGTCTCGTCTTTTTTTTTTGTTACTGATTTTATTTATTTTTTGTTTTTTTTTTTAATTCTATTTTTCATTTTATTGCATCAAGTCTGTGGTGTTTGGTGAAGTGTCCATGAAAGAAAAACAAGGAGTAGAGAATGTTGTGACGGACATGTGAAAACGTGTAAATTTCGAATATCCTTAGGGAATGATTTACAAGTAACGTAAACACGAAATAAAAATGTTTAAAGCATTCAAGAAATGTTTTTTTTTTTTTTTTGGAAATATCACTTTAATTTTAATAGAAGAGGAAAATAAAGTTAAGATACCGGATTTAACGCAATTAAATTTGGTGTAATTTTTTTAAGGAAGATAGGTCTGCTACCTTACCTAACCTAACCTACTTACATAACTGTTCATTACAAACTTTCAGTCATTCGATTCGATATTTATTGTAGACGAATTGAAACGATAGAACAACTTTTGTATCATTTCCCTTTGTAAGCCTATGTAAGACCGAGAAACCCATACTTTGGGCATACCACTCTACCAGACATATCTCATCTCAGAAGAATAGACTGCAAGAAGTTAAAACAGTTTATACAATATACAAGCTACCTATAAAGAGTAAAGAGTTGTATTTCTAATGCTGATCATTCAACATACGGATGAATGATGACTTCGGTAATTGCTGATTGGAATGAGACACTTGGCTGGTATCCTCTCCTTCAACCCATCTATCTTGTAGACGAAAGCTAAGTTTACTGTGAAATACTGCGGACTTTAATGTTACCAGAAGAGTCGTTTATCTAATGTGTTTCGAATGTCTTGTGCAGCACAGCACCACTAACTTTGTTCATACGTTGTTGCATGTATGTCTTCTTCACTCAAAATTACTAAAATTTGCCCGACTTGTTGTTTAATCCCATACGTGATTGGTCACTTCCTAGCAGTGGCTGATTTGAAGATGAAATCTTTAGTCCCTGTTAACACCAGGAGTGACAACAGGAATTCCAGTTGGACACGAGATAATTGCGGGAAAGGGAAGTTAGGATTGCGTTAATAATGATGATAATTTTTGCTGAAAGTCTCCTACTTTTTAGTGTCTGCTATATAATCGGTTTATATTTAAATTTTGGCTCAAAGTTTAGCATATTATCTCCACTGAAGGTAATGAATTGATTTAATCTGAGTAATATTGGGATTTGTTGAGCTAACGAGAAACTGCACGATGATATCGATCTTGCCAAAAGATGAGATCCTTTCGAATGAAGTCCATTTTCATCCTGGTAAGTACGTGGCCTTACAGAAGCCAATGTACTGTTTGGTAATGCTTGGGCAGCAGCATTGGTTCATATTTCTTTGGAAACGAGAACGGAGCAACCATCACCATCAATGCAGACTCTTATCGCACCATGAGAACCGTTTTTTTTAGCACCCGCTCCTCATAGTATTCATGTGAAGAAGATAATGCAACTTAATCATGCCACAATCGATTTATTGTGTTAAACAATTGATTGGACTTAAAGCCAGGATTCGAGTCCCAGGCCAGATATCAAAATAAAAAATATAAAAAGTATCTTTTCAGCGATTTCTTCTCAGCAGATTTCTGGCAAAAACTCTGAGAGTAAGTAAAATTGCCATGAAAAGTTTCTCAAAAAATCTGTTGTTCGGAGTTGACTTTAAACTGTAGGTTCCGCCACTTCTGTATAAAATTAACACACACAACATAAGTAGTGTGAGAAACTACGGGCTTCTTGGGGACGATTGCTGTAGACTGTCTAATGGTGAAGGTATAATACTAGCAATTTTATAGTCACCTAGCAGCATCTCGTTTCCTAGTCGTTCGCATCTTTCCACCTTTCATAAACCTGCACAAAGCAGGGGCCACGCTGGTTTTATGAAAAATAAAGAACATTGTACTTCACAACAAATTTGGCATAATTTCAAACAGTTTTTGTTTTATTGAATTTTGAAATTTTAACTTTTGTACGGCCCACCCTTTATAGTGGAGTTATACCCTTTATAAAGAGTTCTATGGCAGCGCCTGGTAGCCAAGAGGTACAATCACATTCTAGTAACAAAACAGGTATACGGCTTAGGGATAAAAGTATAGCATCCATAGCGCTTTTATATGAAAGTTTAGTAGGTAGTGGTTTAGATATGTTACAGATATCAAGATAAATCTAACTACTGCTGTAAACCCTATTTCGTTTCCAATACTTTATTGCAAGGGAAAAACATTCCCTAAAACTTTATATATTTTTTTTTTCTAATGTAATGTGTTCAACTGTATTTGCCAACAAATATTTACATGCCATCTCAATATATAAATTATTTAAAATGCTAATACTATTATTAATTAAATATTTATGGATGCTTAGGCTATGTGTATATGTATGTAGTCATTACAGTAAATAAACATAAATAATAACAGAAAAAAATGAAAAGAAATAAAAATGAAAAAATAAATTTAAATTTATAGACACAGCAAAAGTAAGTAAAAATAAAAACAAAAAAAAAAAAATTTATAAAAAAAACAGAAAAATTCCATAAAATAACACTTAAAGTTAAATCCCATATGCAAATAAAATATTTAAAGGATATTTACAAAAACACACACACCCATAAAAATTTTTTAGTGTATGAATAAGAACAATTGTCTTGAAAATATATTCATTTTCCTATGGAAGAATGTTCCGTTTTTTTTTTTACATTTTACTACCACTTGCGTACGTTCATTTATAAATAAATAAATTTGTTCTTTTTCTTCTTACTCAGGAGAAAAGGAAAACATCTTTAAAATGGATGGATGGTGAGCTCATGCACTTTTTTCAACGCTATGCGGTATACCTTACATTTGTAAAAAAAAAATATCTACATCGGGTATTTTATTAAGTCGTTCCGATTTTTCAATTTAAATAAAACAAAATGTGTGCGTGATATCTTCGAAAATTTTAATTGGTTTGAAACTCTTAGCGATGTCCTTTGGTCTGGAAGAGTATAACGTCCACAGGACTTCTTTGGGCGAAGGGCAACCGATATGCTTACATTGTACCATAAATCAGGCTTAATGTAACGGTTTAGCATTTGAAGACTTCTGTGTTCATTTCTTATTCGAATATACCTATGGCTTAAGGTTCAAATCGCACGACTGGGATAGACAGTTCACGTCACCATAACGTGGAATTACCAATGCCTCAAAACGCTGTCACCAAATATTGACTTTATCGGAAAATATTGAATGCTCCTGAATTTCATTCAAATTGGTTTTGTATTAAAATTGACCAACATCACTGAACTAAATGATGAGTTTTCGATGAAAATTGCGATCAGACAATACACTAGTTGTGATAAAACTACTTCTTTATTAGCAGTTGTTATATGCAATATTCGTCCATAGTGACTTTGGAACAGAAATCAACAGCGAGTATTCAAAACGATGACTATATTCGAGTCATATTTATAATTTCTGATACTTATACGCATTCACACTTATTTTGATATCATACTCATACTGTTTATACTCAAAATTAGAAATACTCTTTCTGTTCATACTTAACAATACGACTCGTCTCTACTTAACATTTACACGAAGCACAAAATAAGTATGATTCGCATACGAATATTACTACGCTCACAAGAAGATTATGAGTATGCTTTCCTTGTTGTTTTTCTCTTTCCTATCTTCTTTGTTTGTGTATGCAACAACAATAAAGGCTTTAAATTTTGATGAATGTTTCGAGCCATTCAAATTATACTTATAAGTATTATAAATATTTTTCTAAATTTATGAATCAGAATGAGTAGGCGTTTGAATCATACATATTTCGAATGGTATACTCATAATCATTGCTACTAATACTTCTAAATCAATGTTTTAGCGAGTACGAATGAATCAGAGTAGTTGAATTTCAATTCTGTTGATTCACTCATACTCAAAATTGCATGAGTGCTTATGAGTAGCAGAAAAACGATTAATTGCTGATATCTACTTTGGAAAAACAGACGGGAGTAGATTTATTACAGCCCATAATTTTAGGATCGGAAAGATATTCCGAAACCTAGGAGAGGAAGCCGTCGAATGAAATTGTTTTTCTTATGTTTCAGTTTGTACGAGATATCAGAACTGGGGTTTAGACCATGGACTCTCATTTAATATGCCAACACTCTACCAAATAGATTGTCACGATTTTTAACTGAGAATCGACGCCAATTTTCTAAAAAGCTTGTTTTCTTTTTTCTACATTTTTTGTATTTCTTATTTGCCTCAATGCGACAAAATCTATGAGAAATTTGTAGGCGTTTCGCTTCTTGTCTTGTTACCATATTTAATGTGTGCACCAAAAATGCCTCACTTTGCAATACATTGCACTAGAAAAGATTTTTAAAAACTCTTGAAATTTTTTATGCAAATGCTCCATTGAAGAAAAAAATTTAATTCATCTTTTTGTCATTTGCATGAAAGTTCCTACAGTGGCTGTATTTTTTTGTTGTACTTATTTTTTTTTTTACTAGTTTCTTTACATTATTGTTCTTCTTCTTTATTGTGATTTTCTTTAAGCAAATATAAATATTTCAATATTGAAATATTCTGTTGGAAATGTTTTAAAAAAAAACATTTTTTTTACCTTTTCTATATGCAGCACTTTATTTAAACATTGACTGTCTAAAAGTATGCAGAAATTTTATATTAAATTTGTACAGCCTTTGGGTATGCTTTATTTACAAATACAATGAAATAGAGTAAAAATTATTTAAATTACTTTCTTTGATTGCATATAAACTTTACTTCGTTTGATAAGAAATATCATTAGAAAATAATCTTTTTTCTTTTCTCTTTTTAGGTATGTGGACTATATAACAGTTTAATTAAAAAAAAAAACGAGGAAATAATTTTAAAATCAAAACAACAGGTACTTTGTTTGCATTTAGTTGAAATTAATTTTTAAGATTGTCGAAAACAATTGCATTTTATTCTAATTTAAAGTTTCAATACAGTTTTATATCTTCACCTTCGAATTCGAGCATCCAACTTTTATATCAAATAATTTAGTTTTTGGCTTAAATTTTCTTAAACTTCTTAATATCCACAACATTAACCTGTCTAACAAGTCGTTAACGTCATCTTCAGTGAGCCTTTATACATTTTTTTTTTTTCGTTTTTGGTGTCCCCAGTGATTTTTTCTTAGTCTTTCAACTGTCTCATATAATTTGCAAACGTGCTATGACATTGACTTGTTTTACTGCGACGAAAATGTTTAGATTTTTCAAATACTCTTGCCAAGTATTGATTTTTATACTTTTCTGGTGTTTCTTTTTTTATTTAATGCATGAAAAATTTTCACAACACCAAACATAAAATCAAAGTTGAATGAACGTAACACCTTGGAATGTAGGATAAAAAGAAGAAGAAGAAAAAAAATGTAAATACAGTTGGAATTAAAAGGCAACATTTCAGTGTCAGAATAATCCTTGTGACTGCCAGTAATAATAAATGTTAGGCACTTAATTAAAGCATACCTTTTAGGCTACAAAAAAACTAATGAAAATGTAATGTATGCTTTAAGGCGGACATAAAAGGAATGTGTATGGGCAATACGTGTGGTGAAAAAATTAAAAGAATTGTCTCTTTTAACGTTAAAGCATTTTAAAAACGAATGTAAAACTTAAATAGATTTTGTAGTAAATAGATCAAATCTTCTACTATATTTTGCTAAACTACTTTCAGTTCTAGTTAAAAGTATTACATTTTAGCCACACATTTGACAGGACTTCAATATCATACACTATCATCTCAAATTGTGATACATTGCTGTCGCCGAATTAAAATATTTTGATTAAACTCCTGCTCTTTAAAAAGGATATTAGGATTGCGTACGATTTCTACCGCTAGAACTATGGGTACAATTGCTGTTATGACACTAGTCGTCGCCGTAGACTAGCGGGTAGTGAGTTAGTTAACTAAACGAGAGCCTGTGATTGAAACCTATGCTTAGAGATGTCAAACGAAATAGGAAAAAAAAAAATACTGTTGGCGTCTTACTCTCAGCAGACTTCAGACAAAAGCTTCGAGAGTAAATAAAATTGCCATTAAAAGTTTTTCAAACCTGATGTTCAAGATCATCTTCCAACTGTAGGTTGCACCAGCAACGGATCAAATTAACCCACACAAAACGAGTGGTAGGACAAGCTAGGTTTTAACTGTGACTCATATTAATAATTTAAGTATTTAAAGGGCAGTGACGTATTCTATTAGAGAACATTTCCTAACATTCCATCCAGTATATATGAAGCAGCGTTGCAGTTTTGGTCAAAACTGGTGGTTTTTTATTTAAAAATGCTACGATTGGAAGTTTGGTTGGTTTGTTCAAATTTCATTTACTTTTGGGTAGGAAAATACAATTAATATCTGTAAGTTGGGAAAATTATTTATTTTTGGGTCTAAAGACGAAAATAAAACGTTTAAGTAAGAAAATAGATGGAAACCCTGTTTTAACGTACCTTAATGTTTAACATATCTGTGTTTACATACGTCGTTCAGTAAGCTGTACTGCTGGCGAAGACCCGGGGAACGTGTTCAAAAATACTGTGTGAAGCAAACTGTTACACACGGCGGCGGAAATATAATGGTTTGGCGATACTTTACATGGCGGCATATTGGCCTCTCTATATTTAGTAGATTCTACAGATTCTGCACACCCATCTTCCCAAATTTATAGACAAATGTGCTTGTCCCGAAAAAGAAATTGTTTTTCTACAGGATGATGACTCGTAGCATACAGCAAAAATTGTAAAGGAATGGAGTGGGAAACAAAATTTTCAATTGATGGAATGGCCAGCACAAAGCCCCGACCTCAATCCGATTGAAAATCTTTGGTCAATCCTGAAAAGTCGGCTCGGACAGTATGAAACAGCCCCAACAAACATAGATATACTTTGGGATTGTATAAATGCAAAATGAAATCGAATTTCAAAAGATGTTATTGAAAATTTGGTAGAAAGCATGCCAAACCGCGTATTTTGAAATTCGGTTTATGTGGGTTATTTTCGTACTTCTTTCAAACTCATTGAATTCATCTCATTTATTATTGTTTCTTTGCTATTATTTCTGATGAATAAAATAATAAAAATAAAATAATTTTTATTTATATTTGCTTGTAAGGTTTTGTTTTTATGGATGACAAAACTCAGTATCATGCACATGCCCTCACTTCTGCTCGCCACTGTATATGAAATTCTTTTGTTAATTATGGCAATAAAACGTCATACTAAATAATCAATAATTATTTAAATTCAAATTTTTGGTAGGATTGGAATAATTTTGGTAGGTTTTGGACAGAATATTGGTAGGGAAAAAATTTTCTTTGCGGCAACGATGATGTGAAGCATCCTTAACGTTCCCTTTTTCGCATATTGGGTATCATTCTGGATAAAACATTTGCATCTTTCATTATCTCCTGGCCAATACTTGTACATTGAATTATATGCTATCGTTTAACACGATAAATCTGTTTAGTTTTGTTTTTTTATTTGGATCTCTCTGATGGATGCAAATTTGTAATTTAAAAAAAAAAAATCTTTTTTTAAAACTCGAAAGGTTATGGTGTATGATTTGTATCCCATATATGAATTACATTTCTTGCAAAACTTAAACTGCATATGATATCGATGCTAAAATTGACAAAATGTGATTAAAAACCCTTTAAATATTATACCATCAAACATTATGGTCTAGCAGAATAGGCTTATAAAATGGTGAAAAACCATGCTTAAAAATAATTTCAATAAAAAGAAGTATACCTTTAAAAGCGAAATAAAATAAAAATCGAGGTATATTTTTAGGAACGTTAATAAAAGCAATAAATTTAAAAAGATTATAAACTTAACATTCAATTTAATGGGTCCTTCGAAGCTGTGTAAAGTGAATAATATTTACCATAAATTTTATTAATTTATTGTGCATGCAAATATGCCGCATAAGCTATTATTGTATATTTATTGTTATAGTCCTTCAATATTTTCAATAATTCTTGTAATGTAATGCACATAAAATAAAATTTATGAGAAGCTTAAGTGTAATAAAAAAAAATATCACAATTGTACTTCTGTTTACAGGCAAATAAAACGATCGAATATGAGCTGAAATATAAATAAAATGTGCATAAAAAATATGAATGCCTTTAAAGATGTCTTATAAATTTTATGGAATATTCTCTGAACCTCTTGTTAAACATAACATTCTATGATTTCTTCAATTCTATGTTCTTATAACTTTTAAACGAAAAATTTCGTTGTTGCCAGAAGAATATTGAAAAACTACCCCAACATTAATATTTTAATGACTCTAATTAAGTCACCTTTATATTTGTAATCTTTCTCGTAAATTAGCAGCAGACGTAAATCGCTGTAACGTATATGGAGTGAGTGCACGTTCACATTGTAAATTACGTGTTAAACCATAATAAACGTAAAAAAATAATCACAAAAACATTACGAAATAAAATAGAAAAAATCCGTAGATACATAATTCGTAAGAGGAGTGTTAACGGCAAAGGTTAGAGAAAATCTGTTTTGTATTATGAAGCATTGTGGTAATAGGTGTGTTTATTGCTGGGTGTGTATATTACATAAATATTCACTGATATTATGAAAGGATAATCATTTTACGTTTTCTTATATTTTAAGATGACGACAACCAACATTAATGATTTAATTAAACACAACGCAAATTGTTATTATTCTGTCATTTAGTACTCGTGGAATGGCTCAGAAGAATGGAGAGAAAAAAAATAAGGGAACAATTCGTTAATTATGAATTTTTATTCAATTTTACAAAAGATTATTTTTAAGTTGCCGTCGTCTAGTAGGTAGTATATTGGCTTATTAGATTAGAAATAATTTTTACAACGAATTTCCTTAGCAGTCTTCTGGCAAACACTCAGAGAGTAAAATAAAATTGACATGAAAGTCGACATTAAACTCATGGATAAAATTAACGCACACAGTACCGGTGGGTTAATTGTCTTCTTAAAGCTAGGTTGTAAGCCTAACTAAGGGGGTTATAACTACCAAACAACTAAGTAAGCTTGTTGTAGAGTACTAGACCAGAATCTCTGCTGGAAATCGTATCCATAACCATTAAGTTTAAAGACTAGTTTACTACTTACTAGACTACGTGTTCTTTTTCAAAGTCTTGAATTAACTTAAATGTTGTCGCCAAAATGCAGTAGCAAATATGTTGGCTTAGGTTCAAACCCCAGTTATTTCCAATAAACGAAAATGAAAAAAATAAATAAAATTGCCTTGAAAAAGTTCCTCTAAAATCTCTGTCGTTCGAAGTCTACTTTAAATTGTAGATCCTGTCACTTATGTAAAGGGTCCACCAAATAAATGTTTTTTTTTTTTTTTGAAAATGCTTTAAAAAAATACAGACTATTTTCTCAAATTTCTTTTTTATTTGAAAGTACAATCCTTCCGGTTAATAATGGAAAATAATATTTCATTCAAATGGCTGCCTCGGATGGCCATACAGTAGCCTACACAATCGGTCTAATTTTTAAGCACATTATCGATTGTGTGCAGCTGTATTTCGCCAATGGCTTTACAAATATTATCCTTTCAAGCGTCAATTGTCTCTGGCTTGTCAGCGTAACACTTATCTTTGACGGCACCTCACAAATAATAGTCCAACGGAGTCAAATTGCAGCTCCGAGGTGGGCAAACGAAATCAGCTCTACGGCTGATAATGCTATCTTCAAAAACAGGACACAAAACATCAAGTGTAGCTTCGGCTGTGTGGCACGTAGCGCCGTCCTGTTGAAACCAAATGTTACCAATGTCCTCCTCTTCAATTTTTGTGAACAAAAAATCGTTCAACGTGGCCGATCGTGTAGGCCAGTCTAAGCAGCCATTTGAATGAAATTATTTTCCATAAGTGGTGAGAGAAGCTAAACTGTAATCCTAACTGAAAGTTTACAATAGCCAATTAGTATAATAGATAATCTTTCTGCTACGTATGGCCTTCAACTGCCAGCAGGCGATCTTAGCCGGAATAAAGTCTCACAAGAGACTTGAGTAGGTTTGAGTTGTGCCTAGTCACTTTAGCGAGAATTATAATGTCTTTTTGAAATAATCTTCTTTGATCCTTTCTATCTTGCGTGTCTCATTACCTTGATACTTGGTGTAACTCCTAAATTTTCTCATATTATTTATAATAATGTACAGTGCTGGTTTAACTGATCGTGGCCGTTACAGCAATAGAACTATGAGGGACCCGTATAATCCTTTTCCGCCCTGGACAATGTGGGAAAAGATCTCCTCCATTGTCTAATTATTCCATTGCTTTGATTCAGTTGCTCTTGTTAAGGTTTTCTACCGTAGCAGCAGGTTTGCCATCCGTTGTTGGCTAGAAACAATGATTAGTATGAACATATATAGTCAACCCTCCTATAATGCGGGCTGAAATTGCGACAGCCCTCCTATAATGCGGTACCCTTATAGCGCGGTTTGCGTTCAACTTCATCCCAGAAGTTCCTTCCGCACAGCCTATGAATGAATAATAACTAGATATTGTAAGAGGGTTTAATATAAGTTATATTTAGCTCAGCCGAGATACAGTACCGTGCAAAACAATAGCAGTTGGTTTGTTAATTTAAAAATACAATGAATGAAGATGAACCAAGTGGGAATAAATATTAAAAAATTACATGATTTTACAAGTCTTTCTTAATTTTGTTGGAAACCGGTCTTTTAGTTTCGTTTTTATTTCATTTTTTTATTAATCCTTATATGGACTCTTTCAATAAAAATAATTTATAATTTATGTTGCCTTTTGTTTTTTTGGTCTCCATGTAAGGAAATACGAATGATGTGATTTGTACTAATTCTGTGTTTCTTATAGCACGGTTTCTATAGAACGTGGTAGATGGTTTCCATAGAACGCGCTACGAATTAGTCTGGTTTGTATCTGAAATCCGAGTTACTTATAGTGCGATTTCCATATAACGCGGTACGCGCTCACCGCGTTATAGGAGGGTTGACTATAGTGGGTATAAAAAAGAATAGAATAAAGTTGTGTTTGCTGAATTATTTATAATTATTTCTTGAAGGAATACTGTGTTCGACTATGATGATATCTCCTCTGCTGTTCACGATGCAGTGACCTTCTTCGACAGATCTGATTTGGAACAATTTCAAGTTCAATTTGATTCCACTTGTATGTTGTCAAGCATGTTAACCACTGTACTTCTCCATTTCCACCTCAACTGTTAGAGAAGAGAACCAAACCGTAAGACTTCTAGCCACCTTAGTCGACCACAATAGCTTATTCCCGATTCGTTTCTTACCTGTTATATTTTATTTCTTGCAATCCAACCAAAAGCTCTGGGAATATTGTATTTCATTTATTTCAGTATGTAAATATTAATATGTATGTGTGTGTGTGTATATATGTAAAGCATATTTTTGTTATATGCATATAATACATGCCATATATGTATGCATATAAAATATGTTTCTACTTACTACTCTCTTATTATTATTATTATTTAGATTTGTATTCTTTTTAAAAGAAGTTTGTTACACTACAAAAAAAAAAGTTATAAAAAGAAAAAAGAATTCAAATGTAATAAAAAATATTGCAAATATTTTAAGAAACAGCTGTGTTTCTATTTTATTTTTGTTTTTGCCTTATTTTACAGAAGTTTGTAACAGGCAAACTTACCAGGGAAATTGTAACGATAGACATCAAACAAAACAACCAACCAACCAACCAACAACTGAACAGAGTCTAATGTATTTCGTTTGCAAAAGATTTTTCCAACTTCATGTTCGTTAGTTTGCCAGCAATGTATGAAAAAAGGAAGGGGAAGACACAAATAGTGATTGCAATATTACAACATTTGTATTCTCTCTTAAATAAATAATATGAAAAAGAAAGAAGCAAGAAGGAGTGTCAGAAAGGAGTATCCTGGACATGGATTCTTCTTTTTCTTGCTACTTTTTTAACTGAAGCCATACACGATAGTGTTACAGTGTTCAAAGTGCTTGATTGGTATCCAGCCAATTCAAATTGAAGTCTCTTTAAGGCAAAACTCTGTTGACTTTGGATTCATCTTCATCCATAAAGTCCCCTTGCTAATACTAGCTCGAGACTTACACGAAGACTTACATTTCGGTACACTTTTTGAGATTAAGAAAATAGCATTCTGTATAAGAGCGCTATACTTTTCAGAGGAATATAATACAATACTGTGCCATTATCCTCAATTATAATTAATCAGACTTTCTGAAGGATATCAAAACTAACAGCGAACAGGTGTCAAATTCATACTTTATAAAGGTTGCCTTTCGCTTTTCTTGGATTTTTCAGTATTTTTTCTAAGAGTGTGACCGATCCATCTGAGTTTCCTACGTATTATCTGCGATATTATGGGTTCCTCACATAGATGGTTAGATGCCAGATAAATGAAGCACAAAATCGTTTAATATTTGAGAAAAAATCATCAAAACCGTCAAAGAGATTCATAAAAAATAAATAAAAAAAAAATGCAAAGTTTTTAAAAACAAAAACTTATAAAGTCAATGTGAAGCAGCAATAGTATTGCAGCCTCTATACCCATGTGATGTGTCAGAAGATCCTGATGTTACGGGTATGAAAAGTCAGTGTAATGTTAGCCTTGCTTTCTTAAGACGGTGCAATAAATTACTTCAGTTTATCTAATCTACTTACAATTTACCATTTACAATTTACAAATGGAATACAACTCTCATGTATGGATTGTCCGTTAAAGTCTACTTTAAGACTTCTCGACCGTGTACAGGAGAGGCCGTAGTAGCTAGTTAATCATGATAGTATGTTCAACTCTATTGATTCATCGGAACATCGCGTTGCAATGTGGCTTGTGTTTCACTGTTTTATCGCTACTGCTCGTGCGAAAAAAGGGGCTTGTTTATTAAAATCATGTATTCCTACGTAATACTCGTCTTTCTTGGCCAGCACATCAGTATGCGGTTGATTGGCAAGCGTATCACAGGCTGGATTACATATAAAGTTCGTTTGTAAGATGGTTTATTCGTATGTGGGACTGCCTTCCTGCAGAGTTCCTTCGTGTTACTTATGATATAAAAATATTCAAACCTAGAGTCAATAAATGCTGCTCCATCTTTGCTCCTTCCTAATTCAAAAGTATTCGAAAATAACTTAAAAATATAATACTTTACGCCTTGTTATTACTAGGATAAATTTCCAACAAATAACAACTTGCAAAGCAAATACAAAGATAAAAGAGGCTTTTAATGTACTAAAGTAAAGAAAATTATGTAAAATTTTAATTAAATCGTCATGTCGTCAATATGATATTTTTGCATCACGAAATCGTCAAAATGACGATAAATCGTCAAATCTGGTTCATCGTTGGTAAGATTCTAGATTTCTATGTTGCTGATGTTAGTAGGCCAGAATATATTCCACATGTTAATAAAAACCAGTAATTTTTACGTAATGGAATAACATACCATTTCACATCAATACAACAAGATCAATTCCGCACATGCGTTGAAAATTCTGGATATTTTCCATCCTTTTCATAGTGGTTGTAGTCGTCCGAACATTGTCTTCTGTTATTTAAAAAAATAACAAAAAACAGTGAAAATTGTACTATAAATTAAAATGATGATTATTTTCTTGATTTGTTTAAATTTTTTTTATTTTAATGTCACAAAAAATTACCCTGTGTATACATAATTCCATAGTACAACCCTGAAAGTATGCACTAAACATACAATAGGCCAATGAACCCATTACATGGTGTATACTTAATATATAACACTTGCCAATTAAATATTCATCATACGCCATGTGCTGAATTCATTTCTTTAATTTTAATTTTTAGAAGTTATTGTCGCTTAATTCGGACTTAAATATCAAATATTTTTTCGTAAATAAATAAAAAATTAAATAAAATAACAACTAAATACATAAAATGTAAAAAAAGGTAAAGAATAATATAATAAAATAGAAAACCTACTTACCAACATTATCATCACAAAGGTTATCTTGCACTACATGGCATTGAGCAGTCGTGTAACATGCACAGCACTACTAAGCAGTTATAGAAGCCACCAGAGGAATGGTGCATACAGAAAGACTGCTGCTTATTTATGTAGAATTTATTTAGAATCTATAACGACGTAGAACATGTCTCTTTATATCTTATAAATTTAAATTCGTCTATAATTGAATAGGGTTCCTATGCTCCATCAATAAGAATTGGACGTTAAGTCCTATTCTTCCTCAAGAGTATGGAATGCCCGATTTTTCGATTTTAATTATTAAAGGTTTAATTTCATTTTTTATTTTTAAATTCACCACATCATATAATTGCTTGTCGCAAACATAAATTCAAGCACCTGATGAAATCTAAAATCTGTATTCTGGTCATATGTAGATAGGTAAAGGTGGTTGTCTGTCAAAAACGAAAATGAACAGACACACTTAGACTACAAGAGGCCCTTGGTCAAGCCACAGTTTTCCATTTTTCTCTTTTTCCGGAATCATTCAAAGCTTCTGGTAATAGTGCCATTCACAGAGCAAATGTTTATGCCTGCAGTTCATTTAGATTGTCCGTGTTATAGACATCAGGATTCACCTTTCATTCTTCTGGGAAATATGTGCCATAAGGGTAGATTTTGTTCAAAATACATCACTACAATACATGTTTACGTAAACGAATTAATAAAAAAGTTAGAAAATATCTCCATTCTAACCATTATGGGTAAAATTATTAAATAAATATGATCTAATTGCTTTGGAATTAATTTAATTTAAAGACATTTTCTATTTTAAAACTCCTTAAGCAATGTGGCAAGACAATAAAACGAAAAACAATAAATGCACAAAGGCACTCTCATTTTATTGAGCCTGTTGATTACTTCTGTTTTTGCGGAGCAATTTGTTGGCATTGTAGCAGAAGCTCTCCACATAGTTAACTAGTTGGCCCTGCAATAAACCTAAATTTACTAAAATCTACAACCTTACTTAATTGGTCTTTAGTCAGAATAACAACCTTGATTCCCTTCAGTCAGGATAACGACCTAGCTTCTCACACCACTTATGTTGTGTGCGTTAATTTTATACATGAGTGGCGGGACCTACAGTTTAAAGTCGACTCCGAACGACAGATCTTTTGAGAAGCTTTTCATGGCAATTTTTACTCTCAGAGTCTCTGTCAGAAATCTGCTGAGAGGAAGACGCCGAAGAAATATTTTTCGTTTTGATGTCTCACCTGGGACTCGAACCCGGGCCTTTCGTCTAATAAGCCAACACACTACCTACTAGACCACGGCAACTTCAACTAAATCACTTACCTTTCTTAAAACACAATTCTCAGCATAAGTAGAGACTGCCTCGTTAGTATAGAAGCCACTTTTCCGTTTCTGGTATACTGAACTTGAATTTTTGCATAGTGATGACCTAATAACCTGCCAACGTCCATCTTGGCAACTGTATGACCAATAACTTTCATTCACAAATCAGAGGATTTTCTAAACAAAAATAATTTTATTATGATTGCCTTACAATTTGGAAACACACGCATACACATAATTGATCATGGCAACCCTAAGTTCGAAAGTCATTAATGTTGTGCCTTTTAATTTTATATATGAGTGGTGAAACCTTAAGAAACTTTTCATGACATGTCTGACTTGGGGTTTGAACCGTCGCTTCACATCTAATAAGCCAACACAACAGCTATAGGACTGCGATAACAATTAAGGAGTGCGCACAAAAAAACCTGAACTTACACTTTTCGTTATAGAAATAAAACTAAGTGGCGGAATTTTTTCGTTTTATATTTCAATTAAAGTAAATAATTTTTGAATTCTTTTGAGTATAAAATTTTTTTTCTGACAAAGGTCTCAGAGCATCCAACGTTTTGAGCCACTTTTCTTCCAGGCATGTTAGCCTGTTTAAGAAAAATACGTATTATTTTACTTGCTTTGTTTTGGTCGGCAAATCCTTTTTTTCTTCCACTTCCATGCTTTCTCTCAATACTCAAAGACTTCTTATATTGTTTTATTCTTTCCTTAGAAACTGTTTTTTGGTTAACACCTGCCAGCCTAGCAATCGTTTTTTGTAAGCGGCGCGGTTTTTCATTGAAAATTTAAATTATTCGTTTACGACATTCTTGTTGTGTGCCCATGTTCAAAAAACTAATTTTGCTATTGCAATGAAATTTAGCATGTGGATTTTGAAACAGATGATTAACAAAAACAATGTAACGGTAGAGCTTAAAAGTATGCCAATTTTTTTCATGCGCACTCCTTACTTATGTTTAAACACAGAAATTATGTTACTTTTTAGTGGATGGTGTTAAGGTGTGTTTCGAGCCTAAGGTATTTTCACTATTGGACAATATGTACGTATAGTTAGTTAGTATTACGACCATATATGTTGTGTATGTTAATTTTGTTCATAATTGGCAATTTCATTGGCGATAGCGGAACTTTGATTGACAATCAATTAACATGTTTTCAATTGGCTGTACTTATAAAAGAGCAATACGTTATGGTATTCGGGTCTTAATGTTGACGTTTTAATAACCTGGGTATGGGTAGATGGTTATTATATTTTTCGAACTTCAACTAAGTGGTTGAATTCAATCACGTTCCTTATGTAAATATTTTATTGTACTTATCTTTTCACCCGTATTCTAGTAGTTATTATATGCCAACTGTTACTGATTAATGCATTTTTGTGATCCCCTATTATACATAAAGCAACACGAATTCATTTGCTTTAATAAAAAAAAAATTAACATCGACTTAAACTGATTTTATTTGAATAATCTAAAAATAAAATCCAACAATTAATTTAAATTTAAACAAACACTGTAAAATATTTGCAAACATTTGCATGCACAAATACAAGAAAAAAAAAAAAAATTCGAAAAAATTGCCAACAAATCAAAGGCAATTCTCTTCTTCTCTTTTTGTAAATATTTTTTAAAGTTGTTGTTTTTGTAAAATAGCTTAGATTTATATTTTATTTACCAGTATAAATGATTTTGATTTAAAATAAATACTCATTCCCACATTCATTCATTCATTCATTCATTCTACTGCACAGAAGTGTTTGTGATAATCAGCAAATGCCAACATCATGGCACAACAATTTTTTTATTTTTTTTGAGATAAAATGACAATTTAAACCAAGTGCTTTAAAAGGACTTAGTTTTTTTTTTCAATGATCCGTTTTTTATATAACCAGCAGGAAAGTAAGTCACAAGAGCAGTAACGTTATAAAGGCTATTGCAACAAAATGTTGCAACAAACGTTAAAGAGTTCTTTCGACATAATTGTGTTTACCATGATAACAAGAGCAACATTTGTACATACACACGTACATACATAGATATGTGGGCATAAGGGCTTGTTTATACAGGATAATAGCATTCGTAGCATTGTCGCTGCTGTAGTATAAAAAGACTACAAAAAATCTCTCTATTAAAGTGCATGTTTAGTTCAATTTCGTTTCTTTCTTGTTGTCGTATTAAGATACTTTATTTGTAAAGCTATGCCGGATTTTTTTTTTTTCTTCTTATATAAGCCAACTAAACCTGCATTTAATTTTTACTTGTATTTGCTTTTGTAAGCGATAAAAGAAATTTTCTTGAATTACTTCATTTACTCTGAGTATTGACATGCACCACTTACACAACACTTGTTAAAGGGTTTTTTACTGGCTTTTACATCAAGTAAGTAAGAATATAGAGATTGAATGTGCAACTGGGAGTATTGATTTCTTTATTAAATGTGTGGCGCGATAATAGCCAATGAAATTTATTATTTTATTTAATTTTTAGTGCTTTTTAGGTGAACTTATTAGGAACTATCCATTCAGTTTAGAATTAACAGTGAAAACAAGATACATTGCAGCCATTTCCCAAACCTCTGTTTACGAACTGAATATTTTGAACTTCCTTAAGGAGCCCTACTGCTGTATCATAAAGTCAACACTCCCGGTAATTCCATATTAAAATAAATAAATAAATAAATAAAGTTATCTCTAATTATAACGTAGATGTAGTAAGCAAAATGCTATTAATAATGATGCTAGAACATCTTTGTATCTTCTTTATCACAATCCAGTCAAGTACTCTTCCATGGAAGTTTAACCATATTATTCATTCATAGGTTGTAATATTCAGAATTTCCTGTCAGGCACCCCAATTGACGTATTCATTATAATATTAAGAATAAACAGTGTAAACGGCCGTATTCCAATACGTACTGTGTTGGCTTGTGGTTCCAACCTCAGTATTTCTTTTGGCGAATTTCTCTCTTCGATCTTCTGGCAAAAACTCTGAGTGTAAATGGAATTATAATGAAATGTTTTTTAATGTAAGTCGCACCACTTATTTACAACAATATTACACAGGCTAAAATATTGTTACGAAATTGGAACAAAAGCTCCAAAAACAACACAATGACTTCATCATGCATAAAACGATAAACAGGAGCTCCAAAAACAAAACAGCGCACTGTTCACGTGATCAGAGAATAAACAAAAATATACCAACAACATCCGCATAAAACAAAATATAAGAAATAAAAGATGTAAACAGCCAACGACAAAGTGCAGTGAATAAAGAACAAGCAAAAACAAAATGCATATAAGACACACAAACAAAAATAATTGAAACAAGTTGTTTACATTTTTAGATTGTTGCCGAAGGCCGTCATCATCCATCGAGAGCATTCATTACACTAATGATCCAGCGATATAAAAGGCAAGATAAAGCGAGCAATGATGGAGTTTGAATTAAGTCATATGTGACGGCGTCACATTAGTTCCAGTGAGGATTAAATCAGTGTGTAAGAAGACACAAGATCTAACTATAATTCGGTCAGATCGCGGACAAGTTGCGTGTGAAGAAAACACTTGTTAGTGTTGTGCTTACAAAAAGACTCTGAGCAAAGAAGGATAACTAATAAGTGTTGTTTTTTACAAAAAGGTTGTAAGCAGAGTAATATCACTAACAAGAACATACTGTAAAAGTTATAGTTGTATACGTGGAAAAGTTCGAACAGTGGCACAAAAGTAGTGCAGTTAATAAAGAATTGATTTAAAATGAAACACCTATTTATTTCTATTTTATTTGCAATCTACGAAGTCATATTTTTTTTAACATTTCTAAAAGGTATTATTAAGTAAGTAAGTAAGAACGTTAGATTTTCAAGACAGATTTTTATCCAGTATAAGACACAAGAAGCTAGCCATCTCTGATAGAGTTAACAAATCTACTTGAAATTTTAAAAATTTCTTATATAAACCACATAGGTGTATATTCTAACATGACTAGAAACTCGTTCTTCACAAGATTTCTATGGCGGCGAAAGTGACCCACCTTGCAGAGTTCCTCTTTTTAAACTTCCATTCAGGTTAATTGTTTATACATAACTTAATTTTTTACTTAATTGGTCATTACAACTCTTCAATCAGGGTTATTGACCAAGTTTCTCACACTACTTATGTTGTGTGTGTGTTAATTTTATACATAAGTGGCGGGACCTACAGTTTAAAGTCGACTCCGAACGACAGATTTTTTGAGAAACTTTTCATGGCAATTTTATTTTACTCTCAGAGTTTTTTGCCAGAAATCTGCTGAGAAAAAATCGCCGAAAAAATACTTTTTGTATTTTATTTTGATGTCTGGCCAGGGACTCGAACCCTGGCTTTACGTCTAATAAGCTAGCACACTAACTATTAAACCACGGCGACCCCTAATACATACTTTATACATAAAGTTGGTTTTATATCCAGTTCGCTATAGTGTTCTGTAAAACCAATGATGTTAGTGCGACTAATTCCACGTTATCGACGACTCCTACAATATCCAGGAAGGTTAGCAAATTAAACCCTCTCTAGGCCTGAATTTTTAGGTTATACAAGGCAAATTCTATTTTCTATTTTTATTTATTTTTTTATTTTTTTTTACCAAATTCTGTAAGGAAACTATAGGGTGTAGATTTTTCGACTTCGATCTCATATTACTTTATTTACTTGTTTTATTTATTTTTAATTAATTTAATTTATCTCAAACTTGCTGAAAATCCTAACTTATCCGGAGTTAAATTGTTAATGTTATCATATGTCATTGTCAGCAGTCCTTTGAAATTTTTCGTGCTTCATCATCGTCAGCATTATGTATGTGTACTGAGCTTCCTGCAGTTGTTGTCTTGAACAAACAATTGCAAACAACTCCTTGTACAGATCTACTACTAACAAAGCTTTTTTTTTTTTGTTCTTTTAAATTAAACAACCTTATATCCAGTGAATGAAAAAGGAAAAAAACGAATAAACTTTTAAACAAGTCTGTGTATATTTAAAAAGACTCTTTGTCTGCAAATAAACTTTAAAAACTTTTAATTTAAAACAGTCTTTTTAAATTTAAAGAAACTTATTTTTTTACTTTATATAAGAAAAAAAATTTCAAATATTTTGTCAAAGTTTTAGAGTTTGTTTCTAGATAATGTAACCCTGGAGGAAATTGAGTGTGATGATTGAAAACAATATGAAATTTTCTTCAATATTTGTTTTTTCGGGAATTTTTTGGAAATAGTTGTTGATAGTAACAAAATGTATATTCTTAGTGTGGAGTACTGGCAAGGATGCAATTTAAAATGCAAAATTCGTAACCTCTAATTGCTGGCCGCCTACTACCATATACCACTTTTAATTCTGTCTGCCTGTCTTTTTAATTCTTTCCTCAAAGGCATCCATACTTTAAGAGCAAAATTATCAAACAAAGTTAAGTGTGTGTACAAGCTCTACAGGATTTTTAAAAACCCTGCGATACATTCTTGTATTATCTATGATGATAACACTATGCGACAAAATGGAAAAAATTTAATACATTTAATTTAAGACCGGCTAATAACATAGTGCTTTTATATATGTCTTCGTAAGACGTTGGTAGCCCGGCCTACCGAAGTGCACGATTCGCCGCAAGACTTACAGTCGGCTTGCTAAACGTATACGTACTAAAACGTACTTATGCTGCCTTCAAATTCCGCTGACCTTGCTCACTCAGCCAATATTTGCTGCGTCAATACATTTCTTGCGAAAACGCATACTGCATTGCAATTGTCACACGAGGTAAATATCATGTTAACTATATTATCGGGCGTTACCTGAAGTCTAATTGGCCTCTCCAGGCAATTCCTTTAAACAATATATCGCGGAACAAATAAAGCAAATTTAGTTGAGAAGATCTCAAAAATATTTTTTTTTTTTATATTTCTCGAACCCTCTAAACTTTTTTTTTTAAAAACAGTTTTTTTTTTGGCTTGATTGTTTATCCGAAAATGTGTCAATTTCACGTTTGAGCGACTACCAGAAGTTGGCCAATATTTGCGCAATGGCAAATAATAATATTTGCAAAAAACACAAATATTAGCCGACTTCTGGTAGACATGCAAACTTGAAATTGACACATTTTCTTATACACAATCAAGATGCCATCAAAAATTCTGAAAAAATTTGATATCCGGAAATTTTGGTGGCCATTGTGCGGTAGAAATGAGGCAAGGAACCTCCTTTTTAAGCCATTCATGGTTAACGCGTGCTGAGGGCGGTGGTACTGAGTCCTGTTAGCATGTTCATGGTCTGCGGCCTAAATGAGTGTCTACCCATGGCTTCAATACTGTCTTTAAGATATTTTTCCGTAATATTCGGCATTTATTTTCATCCCACGGTCGATGAATACGAGCTGGGAGCGACCATGGGTCGTTACGGCGGCTCACACCATTACAATCGGCAGCGCTTGAGTTCTGGTGGCCAATCGCAAGTGTAAATTTTCAGCTGACCTCTTTGACAAGTAAACTCAATAATTTTGTTTGTTCACAAACTGCTCAATTTGGAATGGCTTCTCATCAGAGATAACCAAATTCGGTAACTGGTCAATTTCGTGCAATCGAAGTAAATCTTTGACTCTTTCCGGTCGAACTTTTTTTTGTCCATCGATGAGCTCTTGCACTTTTTGGAACTTCAATGTCTTTAGTCCAAGTTCATTTTTCAATATGTGTTGCATTCGTTCACGCAATATGTTCAGCTCAATAGGAATTTTTCTACTGGATTTTCTAGATTTCGATCAAATCTTGCCTTTACTTTTCGAATCATTTCTGGTGTTGATACCGTTTTTTTTTTTTCGTTCACTTTTTGGACGCGATGCAACACTGCCAATATCATGGTACGAGAAACAAAATATTTATGGACATTTAAATGCTGGATGGCTCTAACGATAGTCACGTGTGGTTTTCCAGCCAAATATAAAGCAATCACTCTAACACGCTTGAATTCCATTACGAATAACTTTTTTTCTGAATGCAATAGATCAAATAATGTAAATAATAAAATGAAGTGTAACTGGAATAAATCTGTCAGCTGTCAGACGAACAGTTTACAAACGATAACAACCTGAAGTTGGTTCCAATACATATCGGCCACTCTGTATTTCTGTATGTATTTCCGTGAACCAATGAGCCATGATTTTATTTGATGAATAGACACCTGCTGTTATATTAATCCAGTTTTCCTGTCTTGTTAGTTTTCCTTTTATCTAGTTAGTTTTTTAGTTTGTGCACAATACTTTCCTTTATGTCTGTTAGTAGCAGATCAAAAAGTAAAGCGTAAAAGGTTGCCTAACAAGCAAAATATGGTATTTCGAAATGCAGTAGGTACTACCAGAGATATTACATTGAGTGGGAATATGTCCTCAATTTTACACTTTTTCTAACAACCATATTTACATAACGAATTTCTTTATTCTGAAAGTAGGTAGTGTGTTGGCCCGAGTTCAAATCAGATATTAAAATGGAAATATGAAAATATTTCTTCGGGTACTTTCTCTCAGCTGATTTCTGGCAATTAGAATAAATAAAATTAACACGAAAAGCTTCCCAAAAATCTGTCAATTACAATTACAATTTATGCATACAACATAAGTAGTGTGAGAAGCTAGGTCGTAATCCTGACTGAAGGGTTGTAATGACCAATTATCTATGTATCTTTTTCTTTATTCATGCATACTTCCATATGTACAATGCATGTTACTAATCCAATTATTTCTCTTTTTCTTTTCAGGTCAGTTCAATAACCAAAACTTACTGAAAATTTGTTTAATGGTTCGTATGTAAACATATTTACAAATTTGTGTTTAAAAATGTTTAGCTTTTGCTAAATGATTCTTCATTTCAAAGCAATATTCCATGTTAATCGCATTATTATAACTCCTACTGCACCTATGGCATAATATTTCTTTTATATTCGTTGCTGCATCCCTTTTAAAATCTACCCACATAAACTGTCTTTAGAAAAAAGTAAAAAAAATATCTTTCAGCAATAGGAGTGATTTAGTCTTTGTTTTAAGGAAACATTTTCCAATATATTGAAACCATAAATAAGGTTTAAACAATTTTGGCTACAACATTTCCTTCATTTTCTGTATTTTTTTTTTTTAGAAATTTATTTTGATATTCAAATACTTTTTCTGTAGTTTTGTGTAGTTAATATATGGACAATGATTTTTTTCAAATGTCTTTTTAATATTCCCAGACAATGTCTTTTAAATTACATACACATGGTAGCACTTCAATAATAGAATTTATTGCATTTTTGGATTTCAAATAAATTTCTTTTTAAATCGTAAAATTGTAAAAGACAATAGAAAATATTCAGGCAGCACAAGGCTACAAAAGACTAAGTCAAATACAATCACGAGATATTATTATATACGTTCTTATAACTTCTTTAGAATGGTATCAGCATGTTATGATGTATATAAGGCCTGTTTAAAGTCCTGATCCATTAGTGATCGGGATATTTCAAGCCGAGCATCGGATGAAACCGGACCAGATTTTCTGTCACTCATAATCCGTTGACGTCTGTTCTGAAGTGTAGAGCACTCACAATAAAGGTGTTGCACCGATGCCGTTTAGACCTTATCATGACAGCTCCTGGTCTGGCAGACTTAAACTTGTCAGTGAAATTTCCAATAGCCCAGTGTCCCTTTAGAATTCTAGTTAGTGCGGGAACGTTTTCTTGTAGAACTAAAGTAATTCCTTGGTTTTCCTGCTGTGAAACTGTAAGTCCCACCACTTATGTATACAATTAACACAAACAACATAAGTAGTGTGAGAAACTAGGTCAATACTCCTTCCTGAAGGGTTGTAATTATCTATTATATATGTAAGTAAGTATATTGGACCACCCACGGGTTGTTGAATATCATGCTGGTTTTTCCAATACGGAAAAGTAGTCTTATAGAGAGGCACAAGCATATATGCCCTCTATCATCTCCTCAGACATTTCTGATCCCATGCGTGCCAGTCCGTTCGACTTTTCGTTCTTTTCTATTCCACAGTGCCCCGGACCCCAGTAGAGGCGGGTGTTGTGTCGACGTGGAAACTATTAAGTGTTAATGCAACTCCTGCTGCTTGATTGTCAAACATATGATCAAGTTCGAAGGAGAAAGTACGCCTGTTTCAACCAGACGTGCAGCTTGTTCAATTGCAATAATCTCCGCTTGAAATACGCAGGCCTAATAAGTTATTCCGAATCATACGTTCAGTTGCGTTCATCGGCATTGCTACATGTGGTGGCAGCTTCAGCAAGTCATTATTACCGTGTTTTTTTTTATCGAATAGGGGTAAATGTACCTAAACGAACCATAGAGGAAGTCATCACGTCATCCATTTGTGGGGCTCTCACCCACTAAATCCCCCTGGTTCCGTGGACTATTGTGTTCACGCCATTAGTACGGTGGTATTACTTCGGAGTGGACTCCTTTTGGCCCTTTGGCCACATTCATGTTCATATCCGCGTCCGGATTGGATATTAAAGGTTGATGAGACTTCTAAGTGTCTCCACTATTCCTTTCGTCCAAGTTCCCGAATAGGATTTCATTAGACACGTGAGTTAGTGTCATCTATGTCGCCGTGCCTATATGTTCTGCAGCATCCTGATCTCTCTTCTTCAGTCTCAAAATACGCTCAACGTAATTCACCATTGATGTCCAATTCTCTCTACTCGCTATCATAACTCCGACAATGTTAACGGTCGTGATCGTTGCAATCCTTCGCCTTTCTCGTAAAGGCAATAAGGGGAGGCAGGTCTTGCCCATTCTGTGCAGATATTTCCTGAAATATCCGTGACCCGATAGCATCTCCGCAACGTAGAAATTTACCTCTCTAAATTTTCGACCAATCCATGGCTTTATGTCCGGAATAAGTCTCGCCGTCCAAGTTCCTCTATCTTCATGGTTCCATAGTCATTGCCATTCTGAAATTGTATTTCCCTAAAGTAGCCGGTTATCTGATTTCCAGCCGATTTCGCCTTAAAAATCTCCATCCGCTCTGCCACCAGCGGATCCACAGGGATTGTACCTGCTATCACAAGTACGGCTGGAACGGACACTGTACGATATGCCAACGCGATACGTAGGCACTTTGTGTACCGATAGAATTAAGTTCGCCCGTTTTATAACCTCTAGCATTTCGGCCCAAATTTCGCTTCCATAGAGCATAATTCTGCTTGCAATCTCCATCCATCTCGCCGTTAGCGGGCCTCCAATATCCCCCATTAATCTGCTGAGCTGCGCAATGATCTTCCAGCCTTTGTCAGCCGAGTACTAAATCCAAGATGAAAATGTCAGTCTGGGATCCAGCCTTCTTCCCAGATATTTTACCGAGCTTGATATTAATTATCTCGTTTCCAATGCTCATGTCAACCTGCAAGGGAATACGGCGACCAGTGATCAGCAGTAATTCCGTTTTATGCATGGCCAGATCTAGGCCGTGGGAATCCAACCAACTTTTCGTTCTTAGCATGACACGTCTCAGTTATCGCTGTGCCTCTTCCGTATTCCTGGCCGTGATAACGGCTGCAATATCATCTGCGTAGCCAACCAAAAAAGTTCCATTCGGCATTTCCTCTCTTAGAATTCCATCGTAATTAACGTTCCATAGGCCTTCTTCCCATGTGGGAGTATAAGTCTTGTGTGTACGTGCAACAACTGTCTCCGGAACCAAGTAGTCACGTCTAATGCCTAAGTGACTTCATACAGAATTTAAGCGTGTCTCACCATACATTGACTTAACATATCTGAAAACTTTCGTATAGCCTTTCGTATAATGCTCCGTAGGAAAGTACATCCCGTAGATGATACGAGGCTGCAGGGCCATTAACTTCTAATCGCCTTTTTACAGAGATATAAGACACCCATCGCTTTCTTCATCCTTTCCAATCTGTTCCCCTTCCAGGACAGTTTGGAGTTAAATAATTCTCCTCTCTCAATCTATCACAAGCAGAGAAAAGCTTGTATTGAACCCTTTTGAATTATAAAGAAATTCTTTTTAACATTTATTGCAAGACTTTCGATTGAGGGAATATGCACATAAAAAACAAAATTTAAATTCAATTGAATTTAAAAAAAAAATTTTAAAAAGCACAAAAAAATATCATGAAAAGCCTGTATTGTAATACAGGACTACCTACCTTTCAGATCAATATTCATACCTTAATACATGCGGAAACGCCAGACAGTTTAAAGTATCCAATACATGCAACACAGTCTAACTGTATGCCACAAAAGTTTTTCATAAAACACCTGGTCTTTTGCATGTGAAATTGTGGCATACACATGTGAATGTATGAAAGTTTAAATAGGGTGGGGGGAGTACTATTGTTGCATTAAATGGCTGAATGCTGTATAGTATGTAAATAATGACAGTCAGTGTCAACTGGTTAGCAATGCTCTGTGAACTTTGTGAATTGAAAAATGCTTCATATTTTAGCTAAACAAACAAGATGGATTTTTTGTTTAAGACAAAGTAATTGATGTAATTCTGCACATGTTGAATCAATGACGTCACGCATATTGTGTTCCTATTGGCTAATGATAATGCAATTTATATTGCAGGGCTGCCAACTACTTTCACGTAGTATACATATTTTTTAGAATAAATGTTAATTTTCACATATGAAAAAGGCTTGGAAACCTTTAAAATATCCCAACTATGTCATCTTTAGTTTATCATTCTTGCTATGTATTTTCTGCGTTATTATGGGTTCCACGTTGGTAAGCTTCTAGATATCTATGTTGCTGATGTTATTAGGACAGAATATATTGCTCTTGTTAATGAAAACCAGTAAATTTTACGTGATGATACAAATTCACATCTGTACAACAAGATCAATTTCACATATACATTGAAAGTTCTGAGATTGTTTCATCTGGATATTTTCCATCCTTTTCTAGTGGTCGTCCGAACATTGTCTTCTGTTATTTTAAAAAACTAACAAAAAACAGTGAAATTTTTCCTATGAATTAATATCATGACTATTTTCTTGATTTGTTTAAATTTTTTGTTTATTTTAATGTCCCAAAAAACTATCTTGTGTATACATAGTTCAATAGTACTACCCTGAAAGTATGCACTAAACATACAATATGCCAATGAACCCATTACATGGTGTATACGTAATATATAACACTTGCCAATTAAATATTCATCATACGCCATGTGAATTCATTTCTTTAATTTTTATTTTTAAGTTATTGTCACTTAATTCGGACTAAAATATTAAATATTTTTCGTAAATAAATAAAGAAAAAAAAAATTAAATAAAATAACAACTAAATACATAAAATGAAAAAAAAGATAAAGAATAATATAATAAAAGAGAAAACCTACTTAAACAATACCACGGAATACTTACCAACATTATATTTACAAAGGCTATCTTGCACTACCTGGCATTGATAGCAGTCGTGTAACATGCACAGATACTCAGCACTACTAAGCAGTATCAGAAGTCACCAGAGAACTGGCCACAGGCCTGATAAATGGCTATTATATAATATTGGATATTGTATAAAATGGCTATTATATAATACAAATGCATACAGAAAGACTGTTGCTTATTTATGTAGAATTTATGTAGAATCTATAACGACGTAGAACATGCCTCTTTATATCTTATAAATTTAAAATCGTCTATATTTGAATAGGGTTCCTATGCTCCATCAATAAGACTTGGACGTTAAGTCCTATTCTTCCTCAAGAGTATGGAATGCCCGATCTTTCGATTTTAATTATTAAAAGTTTAATTTAATTTTTTTTTAAATTCAGCAAAACTTATAAGTGATTTTCGTAAACATAAATTCAAGCACCGGATGAAATCTAAAAATCTGTATTCTGGTCATATGTAGAAAGAAAAAGGTGTCTGTCTGTCAAAAGAGAAAATGAACAGGCAGACTTAGACTACATGAGGTTATTGGTCAAACCACAGTTTTCCATTTTTTTCTATTTCCGAAATCATTCAGAGCTTCTGGTAATGATGCCGTTCACACAGCAAATGTCAATGCCTGCATTTCATTCAGATTGTCCGTGTAATAGCCATCAAGATTCCCTTTCATTCTTCTAGGAAATATGTGCCTTAAGGGCAGATTTTGTTCAAAATACATCGCTACGATACATATTTATGTAAATGAGTTAATAAAGCAGTTAGAAAATGAACCCATTCTAAGCATTATGGGTAAAATTATTTAATTTAAAGACATTTTTTATTTTAAAAATCCAACAGGAATTTGGCAAGACAATAAAAAGAAAAACAATGAATGCACAGAGGCACCCTCGCTTTATTGAGCCTGTAGATTACTTCTGTTTCTGCGTAGCGATTTGTTGCAAGTTGTAGCAAAGTAATTGATGATTGTACTGTTTCTTGTACAGGTCGTCTTAGAGAAAGATATTCTCCCTTTCTGGACGTTTCCTTGCTTTAAAAATTATTAGAACCTGAGCAACAATTAAAATCTATAGATTTGCGCGTTTAAAAACGAATCCGTATTCAATGAATCAAAACCACAAAGCATTATCAGGAATTTTGGCTTTTAAATACCTAATTGCCTCTGGTTCGTCGCCATAAAACTTTTCTTTAACGGCGCCCCACACAAAACAGTTTGACGGTGTCAAATCACAGTTTCTTGAGAAATTGTTTCGGCTTATTAAACTGTCATCAAAAGCTTGAGGCAATAAATCGATTATGGCATGAAACATGTGGCAAACCAAATATCGTACACCTCAATAGCATGAGTAGAGGGTTTAAAAAAATCGGTTATTAAGGACCGACAGCTGTCTTCATTGACCATAATGGCTGCGTCGTCGTCAGTTTCAGGGAAATATAGGTCAATGATGCCTCCGCTACACAAGCCGCACCAAACAGTTACTCATAATGGTCGCGAAATACGGTGGGTATTAACGTACCCACAAAACTAAAAATGAACTTCATCCGAAAATATGATTTCTTTGGCAAAATCGACATGATTGTGCAGTTTTTCTTTGTTTCATCTACCAAAGCGAATGGTCATCAGAGATCAGTATGAACGAATCAACAGAATTGAAATTCAACTACTCTGATTCATTCGTACTCGCTACAACATTGATTTATAAGTACAAGTAGCACTGAGTATGAGTACAACGTTGACATCAAACTCACAACATTCGAAATATGTTTGATTCATACGCCTACTCATTGTAATTCATAAATTTAGAAAAATACTTATAAAACTTATCAGTAATTCGAGTGATTCGAATCATTCATCAAAATTTACAGCCTTTGTTGTTGTTGCATATACAAACAAAGAAGAAAGAAAAGTCTAAGACAACAAGCAAAGCATACACACAATCTTCTTGCGATTATTGCAGTGATCGTATGCGAATCATACTTATTTTGTGCTTCGTGTAAATGTTAAGTAGACATGAGTCGAGGTCAATACCATCATGCGTATTGTTAAGTATGAATACGACGAGTACTTCCAACTTTAAGTATGAGTATTATAAGTATCATATTAAAATAAGTAACTGAAATTATAAGTATGATTTGAATCTACTCATCAATTTGAATACTTATTACTGATCTCTAATGGTTATGAGGCTCCAGCTCTTGATTCAATTCAAGTTTGTAGAGAGTCAAACCGAGACCTTTCCGTAAAATTCGGCATAAACTCTTTCATGAAATGTTTAATTCTTGAGGGCAAGAATGAGTTGACACTCTCAGCCAAAGTTTTGATATTTTCGAGTGTACTATCACGCTCATATCTTGGCTCATAAACAATGAAAGTAATTTCACGTGTTGGTCGTTCTCGGCGATCAAATTTTGTATGACATTTTTGTTGAATTTCCGACCAATTGTCTATGTTTAAATTGATTTATTACTCTCAGTTATACTGATTTTTAAGGCCAGAATAGAGTGACATAAGTTTTGTCAGATTCTAAGCAACTGATGGTTCGATAGTATTGTTCGTAAATAAAAGCTATTTTTGTAAAGTAAACAGCTTTAGCTGTAGGTTAGGGTAGTGTGCTAACGTGTGATGCGAAAAACTCACTTGAACACACAAAGCGGCCCGTTATGACGCCATAGGTGAAGGCAGTATCTGTGCTTACCAAGTTCCTCCGAACCAAGGAGGAAGAAGTCGGTCAGCGCCCATCCAAAGCACGACTACCCTATGCTGAAAACCAGCCTGAAATTTTGATGAATGTCTTTGACATCAATGGACGATAGCTCCATCAAGCTAGCAAAGATAGCAGACCCTTACAAAATGTACATTGGGAAAGAAAGAATGCAACAAACACCTCTTCTACAGCAGATCTTCATCAAAAGTCGTCAAATAGGAGCCGCATTCTTTCCGCATGTCTACACATAACACAGTGAACTGTAGGCATTTACTGTAAGTAGAATATCAAAACTTGCTTCCCAAGTTTTTTTTTTGGGGGTTTCCTTTTTAAGCTGGCATGCTTTATCAACACCCATCTTTATTTTTTTGGGTTTCATGGTCTCAGAGTTTGGGGTCATTCGATGATCGCATTAAGCATGGCTTACATATTAATCAGCATGGATTGTTTGTACATCATGTTGTGCCTTTTACAACATCCTGGCTATCAGTTCTTGTCATCTGGGCTCACTAAATTTACATGTATTTTATGCGATTATAAACCGCTTTTGTTATTGCTCTCATTTTTATTGAAGTCCTTTCTTTTTTGTTGTTGTCATTCGTCCTTTTGTTGCTGTAACAGCGACAACATGCTGTCGTTGTACAATTTGGCTACTGACGATAGGCTTTGTTGTGGCAAAACTTTTGTGTGCCACCACATGTTTTTTTTTACATTTGCAAATGCGTCTGTCTCTTCGTGTTTGGATAATAAAATCTGTGAATGAAAAACAACAACAACAGCAAAAAAAATTGGAGTTGTAGTTGGTTCTCATAGGCATTTTTATTCATCCTTATTTCTATTCATACGGACTATTTCGGTACATTTGAATACGCCGTGTGTGGCATATTTTTATGACTTTATTTTTCTTGCGTGTATGTTTTTAATTGTATCTCTATGGAAGGTAGTTCATGTTTTTGCTTTTGCTGACTATTTTTTGAAAAAACAGCAAAAATACAATTGAAACTGAGTTGCGTTTTGCAGTTGTGGCATATTTTCTTACTTCCTTGTTTTGGGTTTTTTTGGGCTTCACGTTTTGCCCAGCATAAATGTATTCAGCATTTATCTGAGCATGTTAGGTGTATTTTTATTCATTTAAGCCCTACTTTTATTCTAAAATAGTTTAAATAAATTTGATGGAACACAACAAATGTACAGGTATCCCTCTTATAACGCGGTTTTCGATATAACGCGATTTAAAAATAAAAAACAGTTTCATTACAACGCGAAATTTTGACCTGTATAATGCGTTTCATTGCTAGTGCTCTATTACGAAATCGAAAAAAAGGTTAGAAAAAAAAGCAAATAAAGGCTGATAACTGATTTTACAATCGCACAATCAGTGGAAGATATGGATGCCAAACGGGATAGATTTACAAAATCCCGATCCCGGGATAATTTGACATCCAAAAATCCCGAAAAATCACGAGAAAAATCGCGATTTTCTCTTAATAATAAAAATATTTTGTTAACAAAATCATTTGTATTCCAGTTATGTATATCAGAATTATATATCATTAAAAATAAAATATAAAAACAGCAAACCAAAATGTAGCAAAGAAGCGTAAATTAACAAAAATATAAATTCTTCATACATATGCAAATGCAATAGTTTTAAGTAAATTATGTGGATTCCAAAAAAAAGATTTAAATCATCTAACATGTGATCTGATAGGTTTGAACGAAGTTTATTATCAACATACTCTGCCGTTGAAAAACACTTCTCGCAATCAACATACATACATACAGGATTACGATCTAGCTTCGTATTACGACCTAGCTTCGGGACCTACAGTTTAAAGTCGACTCCGAACGACAGATTTTTGAGAAACTTTTCATGGCAATTTTTACTCTCAGAGACTTTGCCAGAAATCTGCTGAGAGGAAGTCGTCGAAGAAATATTTTTGCGTTTTGATGTCTAACCTGGGATTCGAACCCGGGCCTTTTGTCTAATAAGCTAACACACTACCCACTAGACCACGGCGACTTCAATCTCGCAATCAACATTTGTTGGTAAAATAAGTCCAAGATAGCTGTATGTAGCTTATAAATATTCACCTATACCACCTCCTGATTTAAATAAATCTATTTCTTTGGATAGTTGAGTATCTAAATCAGTTACCATTTTAATTCGTTTTATAGGGCTTTTACATTCTTCGATGTCATCAAACAATTTTTTATCAATGGAAATGGGGTTTTCCTCAACTGAGATGCTATTACCGAAATCAAGTAACATACAATTTTTTTACAGGACCTTTTTTAGGGTCAAAAAACATGTGAATTCACAATTCCGAAAATCCCGAAAAATCGCGGGATTCAGCATTTTATGAATCCCACAAATCCCGGGATTTCGGGACTCGGGATTTTATGAATCCCAAAAATCCCGGGATTACGGGATTCGGGATTTCCCGATTGACATCCCTACTGGAAGAACGTCCAACAAAATGTTTTTTTTTTTATGGAATGACGGAATATGATGTTCTTTGTAAGCCACACAGACTCTTGAATATTTATGTGTTCTGATTGTTTTTTAAGTTTTTTTTAAATAAATTTTGAATATTGATTTTAAGTTGTAAACGTACATTCATCTTTAATTTAGTACTGATTTTACTTTGGAAAAAATTTATTAGAACATAAGCCTTAAATTTGTATGAAGTCTAAGTCTTCTATAACGCGAATTACATAACACGGGATTTTCCTGAAACCTAGCTATCGCGTTATACGAGGGACACCTGTATTTCCATGTATCCTCTTTAGATTCGCTAATATTCAACAAATTTTTCAATATTATTGGTGTCTGTGTTGGCATATTATTTCCGCCTGCAGTAGTCTAGTGGACTAAAATCATTAATCATTTCCAATTTCGACATGATAAATTAAAAAATTATTGAATGCTAAAGACCTTCTCCATTCAAAATTTAATTTAACTGGGCAAGCTAATGTAAATAGAAATAAAAAATACAAGATTAAATTTAAAAGCATAAAAAAAATTTCAGAAATAATTCACAATTTTATGGAAATGTGCATTAAAAAATGTCCTTAAAATATAAAAAAAACAAATTGTTCTTAACTGAATGCATAAAACACCATATTGTTAATAAAAAAAAAACTAAAAATTAAAAACAATTTATTTTAATATTTAAACACGTTGGCGTACTTTTTAGTTCAAATGCCAATACTATGTTACAAGATTTTTATTATATTTTTTCTTTTATTTTTTTTGTAAACATTTGGAAAGAAAATTAAACATAAATTTTGTTAAAACATGAAAATTGTGTATAAAATAAAATCGTAATTTAAATAATTCATGTTACAATTAACAACAAAATTGCAATGATAGCAATTGTAATTCGCAATGCATTCTTCAGGCTCATATCTTTCCTTTTCCAATTGGCAATTCAGAACTGTTTTTTCTTTTCGAAATCTACGGATCAATAGCATCATGAATTGTTTTTTTAAATTTCTATTGAATTCTGTCGTAATTCGCAAAAGCCAATTCATTTTGTTTGTGTTTAAATGATAAGCACAAGGATCTGGAGAAGAATAGAAACAAAAAATCCTGTTACTCCCTAAGTATAATTTTTATTACAGAAAACACCACAAAATAATATCAGTTGTTGGGGTAAACTTTCTCAATGCCTCCACATCAAAAACAATTAAAAAAGTTCACTTTATGATTCCGATTTAAGATTGAAAGTGCAAATGGCTTTAATATTCAATAATCCATGGAGAAATATGAAAGAATCGGCCTCAAACTAGATGTTTCGGTTGAACTGTATGTGATTTATTACTCATTACTACCATTTAGTCGGAATTATAGACTAGCTTCTCAAACCACCCATGTTATGTGTTTTAATTTTATGCATGTGCGATAGAACGTATTTACTTCGAACGAAAGATTTAGGAAATTTTTAATGACAATTTAATTTACTCTCAGAGTTTTTTTATACTGCTGTTCTCCTATTTCGTTTTGCTCTAGATATCTGAAATAGTGTATGAAATGCAAGTCTCTCGCCTGATAAACTACTACAGCGGCTTCTAGCTGCTTATCTTTGAGACAACATCGGGAGATAATACATCAAAATCTATGTACCGGAAACGATATGTGGGTAAAACATTCAAAATATTATCAGCTAGTTAGTTATCGATGAAAATCGACAAAAAATAAAGAAACAAAGTTTGTTTGACAGTCAATATTAACATACGGAAAGCGGTATATATACGGATGCCAATCCGGAAATCCCGAATCCCGAAATCGTGGGATTTTCTATTACAGGGTGCCTGATATGTATTGCAACCAACTTCAGGTTATTATCATTTGTAAACCGCTCGTCTGACAGATTTATTCCAGTGACAGTTCATTTTATTATTTACAAGCTTACAAAAGCATTTTGATCTATTGCATTTAGAAAAAAAGTTATTCGCTCCCCGCTCGTATTCATCGACCGTGGGTTCAAAATAAATGCCGAGTATTATCGGGTAAAAGTCTTAAAGACAGTAATGAAGACCTAGGCAGACAAACATTTCGACCGCAGTCCATGGACAGTCCAACCACCGCACTCAGCACGCGTCAACCCAGAATGGTTTAAAAAAAGAGGTTCCCCGCTTCATTTTTACCTCACGATGGCCACTGAAATCTGCGGATCTCAATCCGTTGGAGTTTTGCGTCTGGAGCATTTTGGGGAGTAAAGTTCTCACTAAAAAAATACCAAAGTGTCGATCATCCCAAGACGGCGCTTCGCCGGGAATGGGCCAAAATGCCGCAGAGACAGTTTCGTGCAGCCTGTGATAGCTTTGTCGGCCGTTTGAAGGCCATAATTCGTACCAAAGGTGGCCAATTCGAACAAATCTAAACTGATTTGCTTTTTAACAATAAAATTAAAAAAAAATAAATCGCTTTACTTTGTTCCATTATATATCAGCCACCCTGTAGACTGCGACAAGTCGATTTTAATTAATTGACAATCTAATGTTCTGACACAGTAAACCAAGGACCAAATTGCAGTCAAAATAGTGATTTTCATAGAGTAAGTTGATTTAAAGAGATCAAAGTGGGTTTAACAGTTAATAACGACATGTTGACAGCCACAGAAACCAGAAACTTAAGCAAATATTAGATCTCTTGTGGGTCTACTTTGAAAAATAGCGGATATTTTCAGAACGAGACATTTGCCGTTTACCTCTAACACAGCTGACGCATTACCATAAATCGTATGTAACATTGGCATTTTTCCGAAGTAGAGGAAAACATTAATCTCAAGTAAATTTTATTCATGCGTAAAGAAAATATGAAATTCAAAACTTCAGACAAATGTGAACAGATCTGAACATATACACATACAAACATACATAACCTACAACCTTTCAGTCCTTACAACCTTTCCCATACCACTTATGTTGTGTGTGTGAGTGGTTTAATGTCGACTCCGATACATTTGATAACATTTTTGAGAAACCTTTTCATATCAATTTTAATTATTCTCAGACTATTTGCCAGACATCTGATGGGGGAAGCCACCGAAGGAATATTTTTTCATCTTTAGTTTTAATGTCTTACCTAGGATTTGAACCGTAGCTTCATGTCTATGCAGAACAATATTTGCATCAAACTTTAGCAAAATCGCGCTTATTTAACTCCCAACTGTCTCAATAGGATGGTAGACACCGAATACACACTGTTTATTGCAGATACCGTAAAACGAGGACCCTGTGGTCTGGTTAAAAAAAGTTTATGGATTCATTTATTCGCCCGCTTTATACCTTCTATTCGTTGTGTAACATACAACATATGTGCTTACGCTTACCATGTCTTTAATTGTTCTGCCGCCAGAAGAAGACACGACGCACAAGTGTTTATCATTAAAAATAAATTTATTTAACTTTTATAAAAACAAGTTAATTTTGTAGGAAAAAACATTCTTTTTGTTTACAGGCTTTATGTCTTCTTCATCTTCATCACGCTGTTCCAGGAGTAGTGTATGTTGAGATTTCTGTTTGCTTTTGGTTGGTTGGTATTTTACAAACAAACAAAAAATGTTGGTAACTTTACTATTTCTTGTTGCTTTACTTTTGCCCAAAAAAAAAAATAAAGTTGCAACTTTTTTTAGAAACTTTTTCTTTTCAAAACCTCCATAACCATCCGTATCACATTGCCGTTCATAGTGTTTCTTTTTTTCGAACTGCTAATATGGTGTGGTCTTGATCGTGGGAATGTGGTATGAAGCTGATGGCTGTTGTGTGTAACAGATGTGTTACTCATTGCCTGATTACAGACTTAATTAATTGGCAAAATAAGGAATGTAAAAATGAAATAGCAAAAGTTAAAATGCTCAGTAAAAAAAAAAAAATCCAAATAAAAAGGATGAAACAATGGAAAAAAGATTTCTTTCAAAGGATATCTTGCAAGGCAACCAGTAATAAATAACAGAGAGAATCAAATACCACAAGAGAAAACAAGGCAAAAAAGAAAGAAAATAGCTGCCACTATTGGCTGTTGGCGCAAAAGTAATGTCTTATCATGTATGTGAATTCATTTCTTCAAACCGTTTCAAGTCTTGAAGCCAGGTGGACACCCTTGAAGAGGTCTGCCTTAGGCTAGAATTTAGATCCATTGCGATAGGTAGAGGAGTAGCTAGAGAAGGTGATGGATACAATTACACAAAAGCAGATATTCAATAAGTCTTAGTAAAAGACTTGGAAATGTTTCTAAAGACAAACAAACGTATTACAACTTTTAATGTACATTGCCTCACATATGTATACGTTACAAACGTAATTGGTCAGGATTACAACCTAGCCTCTCACATTACTTATGTTGTGTGTGATCATTTTATAAATGTATGTCAGGACCTACAGTTTAAAGTCAACTCCGAACGGAAGATTTGTTAGTAACTTTTCAGGACAATTTTATTTACTCTCAGAGTTTTTGTCAGCAATTTGGTGGAGGATTTGGAGAAGTGTTCAAAAAAATATTCCATTTTTATTTCGTTTTGTTGGCGATGTTGGAGATGAAGATTCCATTTCAACTTGTCTGATAAGACAACAAGACATCTACTAGACTACGGCGAGTTCTAATGGTCGATAATAATGAATCACAAATCGACAAAATGTTGTTCTGACAATATGTAGCTGAGACTTGCACGGAATCTGGTTTAAAAAGCGAACGCACTAGATTGTAGTTAAAACGTTGCCTCACATCTCATAAGCGAGCACACTAGGCTACGGCTGGTTCTCCTGGATTACTATAGGATTTATTCGATGTGTTTGCTGAACAACTGTGATCGACAGAGGCTTTAGATATCGTATAATGCTCGTGACACATAATTGGTCATTTACAACCCTTCAGTTTGGATTATTGACCTAGTTTCTCGCACCACTTATGTGGTGTGTGTTAATTTTGTTCATAAGTTGCGGGATCTACACTTTAAAGTCGTCTCCGAACGACAGATTTTTAAGAAACTTTTCATGGCAATTTTATTTACTCTTAGAATTTTTGCCAGAAATCTTGTGAGAAAGAACCGACGAAAAAATAATTTTTCTATTTTAATTTGATGTCTGGCCTGGGACTCCAACTCTAGCTTTACTTCTAATAAACCATCACACTACCAACTAGGCCACGGCGACTTCTCGTGATCATCCTCATAATTTGCGCTGCAAAACGTGTTTGATTATTCCATTTCCCTAAATGCAACAACAAAACTGCCGCCTTTTTCGTAAACTTTTTAAAATTGTCTAACAACAATGAAGTATGTTCGCTACCTTCATGATATTGGATTTTGTATTCACAGTCCAAGACTGTAATCACTCATAAGCTTTATATTTTGCAATATATTTTTCTATTTTTATTTCGGAAATGATTCATGTTATCACATTACTTTTTTGCCACCTTGTGCATCGCATCTAAAAAGAATTTTCTTGTTGTTTGTGTTTAAATTGCCAAGAAAATCAAAGCGAAGGATATTAGGAGAAAAGGAATTGAAGCAAAAAGACATGAAAAGTGAGACAAATTTAATTACATCGTTAATAATGATGTCCGAAACCACATTCTTATTTCAGAAATTTAAAAATTTTTACCTCACGAAACATTCGTTCACCATTTGTAGTTTTAATGAAAGAATTTTTCGTTGTTTTCATTGCCACTCAATTGTTTTAATTGCCTTGTTTTATATGCATTAAGTTTTCAAGAGAATTGTACTTCAGTTGTGATTATATATGCAACAACTCTTCTCATTGGTCATGTAATTTTAATTATTTTGGTAGAAAAAAAATTTGTTTTGCTAGAATATATTCTGTTCAACATACTTCTCTTGTATGAAAAAAAAAGAAGAATGTCAAGTAAAGAAGCCTCGTTTGAGAGACAGTTTTAATCGGAATCATAACATGCACTGCATTATTGCACTGCACCACAGTTAGTAACTATGAAGATGACACACTGTTTTTATGAAGCCATGGTTCTTTGGGTCCTTATTCCTTATTTGTCTTTATTAAACAAGGAAAAATGCTTCACCATGAGCAAGACCATAGTATTTGAAAAGTAAATCCAATAAAACAGAGGTTTTAAATCAAAGCATATTTAAGTAGTCAGACGTATGTGCCTCCATGCACATTCCACACAGAGATCAGCAATGAATCTTTTTTCTGCTACTCATAAGCATTCATACAATTTTGAGTATGAGTGAATCAACAGAATTGAAATTCAACTACTCTGATTCATTCGTACTCGCTACAACATTGATTTATAAGTATAAGTAGCAATGAGTATGAGTACAACGTTGACATCAAACTCACAACATTCAAAATATGTTTGATTCATACGCCTACTCATCCTGATTCAAAAATTTAGAAAAATACTTATAATACTTATAAGTGATTCGAGTGACTCGAATCATTCATCAAAATTTACAGCCTTTGTTGTTGTTGCATATACAAACAAAGAAGAAAGAAAAGACAAAGACAACAAGCAAAGCATACACACAATCTTCTTGTGAGTATTGTTGTGTTCGTACGCGAATCATACTTATTTTGTGATTCGTGTAAATGTTATGTAGAGGCAAGTCGAAGTCAATAACACATTGAGTATTATGCAGTATGAATAGAACGAGTACCTCCAACTTTGAGTATGAGTATGATATCAAAATAAGTAGGATTTGAATCTACTCATCGTTTTGAATACTCGTTGCTGATCTCTTTTACAAACTTAATAGATTTCTGGAAAAAATTGTGAGAGAGAAATAATTTTTATGAAAATTTTCTCAAAATACTGTCGTTCAAAGTCTTTTTTATACTATAGATCCCGCAATTCTTGTATAAAATTAGCACACACAACACATACATACATAATTGGTCATTACAACCCTTCAGTCAGGATTACGACCTAGCTTCTCACACCACTTATGTTGTGTGCGTTAATTTTATACATGGGTGGCGGGACTTTCAAAAGAAAAACATCTTATGTTGTATCATTTTTCATTATTCATGTCAAAGCAATAACGAAAAAAACTAAAGGAATTTTCGTCTTAACTCGAACCCACACAGTTAGAAAATCTGTAGGGTGCCCTACGATAGAAACAAATTTCATTAAACATAGCTTCTCAACATCACTCAATGTTGTGTACATTCATTTTATACATGAGTGGCAGGATCTACAGTGTAAGGTCGAATCCAAACGACAGAGTTTTAAGAAACTTTTCATGGCAATTTTATTGACTCTTAGAGTTTTTCCCAGAAATCGGCTGAGAGGAAGCCGTCGAAGAAATACTTTCTCATATTTCGTTTTTGATGTCTGAACGGGGAGATGAACCCTGGCTTCGCGTCTAATAAGCCAACACACTACCTACTAGACAACGGCGACAAATTTCTATGTTATTGCGTATGTCCGATTCTAACCGACTAGTTCAATTTTCACCCTGAACTACACTTTTTTACTTCGTAAGATTCTTCCACCTTTTGGTTACCATTAAAGAAATTATATTTTCTACCTTTATTATACTTTTCCTTACAATGATTCGTTAACTACTATCACAAACCTATTGATCGGATATGATTTTGTACTAACAGTATACTCTAGTAGGTAGTGTATTGGGTTATTAGAATTAAGACCAAATTTCAAACCCCATGTTAGACAACCTCGAGCAAAACGAAATGTGTGTACTTGGAGATTTTTTGTCTCCATTTTTTTCTGTATTAATCGCCTTTAGCTTATAAAGTTCTATCAATAAAATCGAGCGTCGTTGCAAAGAACTATGAAGTGATCTCGTTTCTCTTGTCATCATTGCCTCTGCAGGATTAGTTATGTGGTATTACCGGTCTTGCAGAGTGTATAATTAGAACTCAATACCTTATCATATCTGTAATAAAGTAACTTCTGTGCATTCAGAAATAGACAAATTTATTTGGTCTCTCCACATCTGGTTACATTTTTCCATTCATTTTCCTTTATAAATGAGGTTAGAATAAATTCATTAGAATTTGTTTTTTGTTGCCTCCGATTTTATAATTGTGGCGGCAAAAATGTTGACTTTTATTACATTAGAGTCCCAGTTGGATGTATTATGATTATTATATACATACAGTGGCGGCCATGAGGTTAGCACACTTGCTACTGCCTATACCTAAAAGCAAATATTTATTATTTATTTATTAATTACAATACAATTACAAATTATATTCTAATCACATACGAGCTGAGTAACTTCGACCATATGCCCGGTGTAGTGTCACAGACCAGAGCCTCTGGTGGGAATCGAACCCACGACCCTCACGCCAATAGTCTAGCACACTACCCACTAGACTACCAGGGCGCTACCTAAAAGCAAATATTTCCTGTATTTCTTTATTGTTTTTCATACTTCTTTTAGATACACGCAACATGTCTTGCTAAGATCACGTCACAATACATTCATTGTCATTCCTTTAGACCTATATCTTTGCTGTTTTTCTTTTCAGAATAGAATAACCGTCAAAAAACACTGGACAGTATTTTAGCACGAAATATAAAAAAAAATTTATTCACATTTAAAAAAAGTAACAAAACAAAAAACTTTTTTCAGTTTAAACTTAGTACTTAGTTGGGTATCCATTATTTTTTATTATAGCTGCCAACCTCCTTGGCATACTTTGCACAAGTCACATACACTGCACTGAAGTAGCATACCAAGCTTTTTCTATTTATGACCATTAATTGGCCAAATTTTTAGGTTTCGCTCTCTTTAAGAGCTGCTCTATATCATTCTAAAGATTCTTAATAGGATTGAGATCCGGAGATTGGGCCGGCCATTTTAACCTGTTAATATTCTTCTCTTAGAAGCAACTCCTCACTAAGCCTGAGGAATGTTTTGAATCATTGTCATGCATAAAACTCCACCTAAGTGGAACGTTGTCTTATGCATAAGGCATGATTGTATACATATTGGTCTTGCGTATAGGACCAACGCCTTGCCCAGAAAACTGTGCTTTGTATTTGGAAAAGGCATCAGATTTTTGCAAAAAATGTGCTCTGGAGTGATGCATCGGATGGTAAGAGGTATGTATGGCGTCCTCCAAACATGCAACACTTTAGATTCTATAGCATTACTAAAACAATAAAACACCAAGTCACCGTGATGTGTACCCAAAGGCCAGTGGTTAAATAAAGCCCATATTGGCCTATATGGAAAGGATTTAATTGCTACTTTCGTTATAATACCAGGTACCAAAGCTTAGTTTATATATTGTGTAATAAATAGGTAGAATCAAGGTCTCAATGTGATATCTATTGAATAAGTCGTCTTTCTAAGTTCTCAAGCTTAATACAATTGCTTAGATTACTGATTTGAATTATAAATGAATACCAAGTCTATCAATAATTTTTGAAAAAGAAAAAATAATATACCCTTGTCATTAACCATTTGGTACTAATCAAAATAAAATTAATAGTTATCCCTACTAAATGTTTTAGAACCATAACTTGGTGAACTTTCTATGTTACTTGCCACAATACTTAAACAAAACTTTTATATTATTTGGCCCACAAGCATGTGAACCAAACGAAATAACCATTTCAACTCACACCCAGGCATACATACTTAGTTATTCATTGTATATGGAACGAAAGGAATTTCATTTGTTATTAATTTCGTTGTCATTGATTTATAGCACAGTTAGGAAAATGTCGTAGGATTTTCATTCATTCCTTGTTTTTATGCTTTCTTATTGCTTTTCTGCTTCAGTTGAAACTCGAAAAGAAATTTTCTGACGAGGATTTTTGCTTTTTTTGTTTCTTTGGATGAAATGAAAATGAATCGCTTTTAACGTTTAAACAAATAGAAACAAGTCAAATGGCAATTGGCTTTAATTAATTTTCACACATTTCTGTGAGACAAGAGTGATTGTAGCGAAAAATAAATTAATTTGGCTCTCGATTAATTTATGACTCTTTTTGAATATTTTTGTTTTTCTATTTGCCCTGAATGTTGGGGCTGTTGTATTGGTTTTGTGGTTTTCAAAAGTTTGTTGTAAATTTCATTTTTGTTTGTCTTAAGCCCTTATAAACCGTGTTAACGTGGTAATTGTTTCTATTTTTGTTTCAGAGTCCATTAGTTTATTTTAAATTTTAGGAAAAATTAGCAGTAAAGTTTGTCCATTGAAAATGACGCAATTCCTTTAGTTTTCTACTGAATTCTCGAAAAATTAATTCACTGCCCAGTAACAATTACAAAATGTAGTAGTTTTGCAATGTCCCGGTTACAGTACCAATCGCAACCAAGCAAATATGGGAATTGTGTAGGGCTTTGAAGTTCACCAACAATTATTTTCTTTTTCTTTGTGCCCATTAATCACTTACTTTGAAAATTTTACTCAAAACCATAGAAATGTGTCTGTAATATCCAGAATTATTCTAGGTTTTATTACATTTAAATTTAGATTAAAACTGTCATAGACCTGGTCGGTTCACATTAGGCTTCTCCATTGACCTGATGCTTTATAGCTTACAGACTATAATTGACACGACTTCTCAAAATTATCAAACCCTGGTACTCCTAAATTAGTCAGAGGTGTTGATCCTTTACCAAATGCTTAATGGATTCTCATGAACGGTGCTTCTAGCACTGCATCTCCATCGTCTCTGATAGCCAATCTGCTGTTAGATACCCCTCGAGCGTTACTTTCAACCCAATACTCACTTTAGGGACACCCTATAGTCCCCGTTGTCTCAAAATTCCCTCTGGGCACTTTCCAGTCTTGCTTGGGTTCTAGAGACATTCCCGGCAACTATATCTTTACCAATGGATTTGGGTACTTACTTCAGTTAAATTGTCCATTAGGCAAAAATCCTTTAGGAATGCCAATCTATATTGAGTCAATTGGGAATTTTGCTCCGCTGTTAGACTCATGTGGCACATGGTGTATAAAAGGCGTACCAAACAACAACTCCAGCTTTGTCGAAATTTTATTTCGATCATAGTGGCCATGCTAACAGGTAATTGCATAATGGGGAATACACGCAGAAAAGCTGCAGCTGGCATCAAGTGACTTTTACCGAGATTTTGGGTCTGCTGGAGGCGCCGTAGTCTAGAAGATAGTGTGCTAGCTTATTAGACGTAAAGCCAGGGTTCGAGTCCCAGGCCAGACATCAAAAAAATACAAAAAAAAAAGTATTTCTTCGGCGATTTCTTCTCAGCAGATTTCTGGCAAAAACTTTAAGAGTAAAAAAATCTGCCATGAAAAGTTTCTCAAAAAAAATCTGTCGTTCGGAGTCGCCTTTCAACTTTAGGTCCCCGCCACTTATGTATAAAAAATTAACACACACAACATTAGTGGTATGAGGAACTAGGTTAATAATCCTAACTGAAGGGTTGTAATGGCCAATTATGTATGTATTTGGAAACTAGGCAACCATGTTCTTTGCCAATGTCCATCTCATACGAGGTGCAGACTTAGTCTATTTAGCTTTCCATTTCTTGTTAGCTGAAGAGAGTTATCATCTATTGACATCAAGGAAATAGGACCGTTTATAAAATCTTCTGGCGGGTTTCTGGCTGGTTTCTAGCATAGAGTAGTCGTGTTTTTAATGTACTGCCTCTGTGCTAATTAATTTCTTTAAAAAGTTTGGTAGAACTCAGTCTGTACAGAGCCGCGATGTGTGCTGTACAGAACCTTGATAATCAGATCTAATACTCCAAACCACCTACCTAGCTAAAGCGTCCAAGCTAAAACTATAAACCAAATCCTCACATTATCTGAAAAAAATATCAATTGTTACGTTATATCCCAGATATATAATATACAATACTGTGGGTTATTGTGTCCTACGTTTGTGAATTTGAACGGTAAGTAGGTAGGAATTTTTCAAGTAAAAAAATTTCGAGGGCTGCATACAAAACTCTCTTCAAGAGTATCGCCTCTATTGCCATTCAGTTTGTGGCAAGTTCTGCTTGAGATGGTGTTATGCAACAGTTATTAATTACAAATGAATTTTAAAATTAAGAGAGACTCAATTACACTCTAAACAATCGATTTATAATCCTGCTCCGGTGGTTGATCAGAGCATAACATCTTTTTAGGAAGATCAGTAAGTGCCATCTTTTTAAAAATGGTAGAAAAAAAAGGCTACCAATCAGAATCTCCTGCAAAATATCTTCAATAAAATGCTTAAATTAAACGCTTTGTTTTTGGATTATTGATTAAACGTTTTTCAAATATTATTATTCCACCTGCTGTAATAGGATTACAAATATCTCTTTAAATTTATCAATTTTATTTTCTACAAGCATAATTTATGTAAAAAAAATTATATTCCAATTTTTAATATCAAATTTAAATTTAATATTTATTTTTAAAATTCTAATTACAATAAAAAAAATTTTTTTTTTATTTTCAGGTACTTTTCACTTCTTAATTTCTCTTCATTTAATCGCATTCCACAAGCTGTAAGTTAAACAACGTTTTTTTTTTTGCATGAATTTATTTTGAAGGTTTATTATGTCAATTAGTATGTATCCAGCAGATATATATTTATACGATAAATAGTTTAACAATAAATTATTTACCTCATCCCATAAAGCATTCAGTTTTTTATGCAATTTTTTTGGTTTTATTTCCTATCGCATAACACCTGACATTAATAGAGCTTATCTCGTAACATAAACAACACAGTCAAGAGAGTATGCACTCATATGTTATGATTAAGTTTTCCCAGTGAACGATTTCAAATTAAAAAATAAATGGAAAAATTGCCATATTGAGAGTAAATACATACATACATACATACATAATCAGTTACGCTATTAATTCGTTTTATAGGGGATTTGCATTCTTCGATGGCCTCAAATAACTTTTCATCAATGGAAGTAGGCGTTTCCTCATTTGAAATGCTATTATTACAACCCTTTAGTCAGGATTACGACCTAGCTTCTCACACCACTTATGTTGTGTGCGTTAATTTTATACATGAGTGGGGGGACCTACAGTTTAAAAGCGACTTCGAACGATAAATTTTTGAGAAGCTTTTCATGGCAATTTTCACTTACAGAGTCTTTGCCAGAAATCTACTGAGGGCAAGTCGCCGAAGAAATATTTTTCGTTTTGATGTCTAACCTGGGATTCGAACCCGGGCCTTTTGTCTAATAAGCTAAACACACTACCCACTAGACCACGGCGACTAAATAAATACAGGGTGGGAAAATTTAAAGTTTAAATTTAAGAATCAAGTATTTAACCGTAGATCGAGTTATATAACTTTAATTCAGAAAACTTTAGTTGCCTGATATTTTTAGAATTCGTGGGAATTGTTATTTTAAAGCAAATACAAAAAGAAAATTTCCAACAGGGGTTAAAAAAACCAAAAACTTCATAATTCTGGCTTATGAATCATTTGTGATGCCTACGACTTTTCTAACAATTCTTTAGTGTTCTGTTTGAAATTTTTTTAAGTTTACAAAGATTTAAATTTAAAATTTATGTTCATAAATTTTATGTTCATGATATAGCCTTGATATTGACAGTTAGTAGCCGTAGTCTAATATGTAGAGTGTTTAACTTATTAGATGTCAGACCTCAGGTCAGTTATTTTCAAATTTACAACGAAAGGTTGTTATAAGCGATTATACAGATATGGATGTATGTAATAAAGAAGAAGAAAACAGAATCTGGTCTTATGAACCGACGAAAGTATTGGCAGCAGCAACCATTGAAATTGGATGTTTATCGCCAAATATAGTGCTACTTAAGTAGTTTGGGAAGCGGAAATACTTACAATTTTCACGCTGATTGCCTTGTTTCTGGAATTTTTATAGAGTCTTTCTAACTGTTCTTCTCTTATTTATCTCACGTGATAGACATATATTATAAAAAAAATTTTCGTCCTATATTTTATTTCATTGACATTACAGAGGGATAATATTTCGTTGAACTACGTTTGTACGTATGCCATTACAGAATCATTCGTTTTGGTAATGTGCTGCTCGGAAATAATGAAAAATTTACACCCCCCAAAACGCCTTTTCGAAAAATAACCTGAGAGCCTTTCAGCTTTTATTGATTCCAATAATTTTGTCGCTCTAGATTAGTAACTAATTGAATTTAATGGTCGTTATAAATTTCGTGATCCAACGAAATCGAATTGGCAGTTTTGAATTCAAGTACATGCTATGTGCGTAACAACTACTTACAACCGTATTTGTAGAAAGCCATATCCGGGAAACCAAAGAGGATCCTAAGAGAGTACCTTGTGATTGACATAATCGATGTTCTATTGCTACGGGAAACTTTTTTACCTTACATGACGTTGAAAAGAAATTTTTCTCAAGAAATATAACATTGGTTTTTACCATTAGGTTTCAGCCCAGCCCTCAATTGAGAGTGTTTCTGATACGAGTGATAATTAGCTGCCCTATCTAAACAATTGGAAAGTTATAAATCACCGCAAAGCAAAGGTGCTAGATACCAAATTATTGGCATTTAGATAAAAATAAAACCAATCTGACATGAAGCGTTTGATTTTAACGTAAAAAACCATACTGCAGTGATGCATAAGCTAAAATTATGAAGTTTTCTTAAGGTTCGATCTACGGTAAAGGAGAGGCATACCCTTGTCAACTTACAAATGATGAAATAAAACATAATAATGTTGCACAGTAATTGGAAATAAGAACAACTATGTATGTGTGAATGAGAATGAATTCAGGAGAGAAAGAGCAACAAGATATACAACAGTACAGGGGAGAAAAATGTCAAACTAATTATAAAATATAACAAATTGTCAGTGTTTTTAATAACAACTGCAGAAACAACGTTGACTGCAACCAACTGTGTTGGTGTAACAAAAGAAAAAAATAATAATAATGGAGGGGTTTACAGGAAAACAAGATAAAAACAAAATAATAAAAATTAAGTTTCTTTGTTTTTTTTTTTGCAAAACATTGTATGTACAAGTAATTTTATTGTATAAAAACAGGATACAGGAGATCATGCAAACACACACACACACACCCACACAAATATATAAAAAGTTTTACTTGTTATATTTACATGTGAGTGAGTTAATGTATGTGTTGTGTGTAAACAAAAGCAACTTTTTTTACATTAACACCAACAGCTGTGCAAGTTTACACATCCAATTACTTCCATAACCACTGCTGCTACTACTACTACTACAACTGCTACTCCTACTGTCCAGTGAGGGTAATAAGAAACAATAGAATTTAAAAGCAGAAATATTATCATGGCGGCCTAATGATGGAAATCAACACACACATTTAAACCTTACGGAACGTGAAAATGTAAAAGCGAAAAACTAAAAATAGGAAATAAAAGTTATTTTTACATCCGGCAGAAAATAAAACATTAAAAACCTTTAAAAAAAAAACAAAAGCACATGAAAAGCTGTGGCAAAAAAAAGCAAAACAAAACACAGAAAATTCGTTAAGTTTTAACAAACTAAATGCGTAAAATTAACAAAAAAAAATTAAAAACTGAAAAACTTTATCTTCCTAGTTTTTAGAATTATTCAAATCGAGTGGGAGCATAACTTTTTCAACACAATAAAATGAAACAACATTTGTATGCAAATATGCCATGCAAACGTTGCAATAACAAGGAAAACAATGCAAAAAAGTTTTGTACTTTTGTTGTTAGTAATTTCATATTATGGCTAATTACACAGTGCAACAGTCAGTCAGTGCAAGAATAATAGGCTAGTGTAGTTCAAAATTCAAAGGGTTTGACATTCGTAATGGTCTTTCGTACTTTATGATCCTCCAACAGTAACTATTTATATTTAACAGCTGTTAATAGCCAATTTGTTGAAGCCATATTTTTGAAATGAGTTATCAATTATTCAATCTGTATTGCTTAATCACTATGCACTGATAAAGTATTCGATAACACACGCAAATAATAAAATTCTTGTGTCAAAATAGATGTTCTGTATAGGCAATATGCTGTGTACTTTGCCCAATTTACAGTCAGAATAACCATTTTATCAATGTAAAGCATAAATCCGAATCCACTGGTTCTGTAAAAATCATGAAATCAACGATTTCATATTATTCATAAGAACTCCGCGCTTAGTTGTCACTTGGTACTTGGTCGCCATAGTCTAGCAGTTAGTATGTTGGCTTATTAGAAAAGAGTGCGTAGTTCAACATCTGGCTTAGATATCTCGTACAAACCGACACGATTTACTCCCAGCAACTGTACAGGGTGGCTAATATATAATGCAACAAGTAAAGCGCTTTATTTTTTTAAGTTTTTTTCTTTAATTTTGTTGTTCAAAAGCAAAAAATATTGGTAAATCAGTTTAGATTTGTTCCAATTGTCTACCTTTCGTTCGAATTGTGGCCTTCAAATGGCCGACAAAGCCATCACAGGCTGTACAAAAGTGGCTCTGCGGTATTTTGGCCCATTCCCGTCGAAGCACCGTCTTGAGATTATCGAAACTTTGCTATTTTTTAGTGAGAACCTTACTCTTCAAAACACCCTAGGCACAAAAGTCCAACGGATTGAGACCCGGAGATTTTAGTGGCCATTGTGCGATAGAAATGAAGCGAGGAACTTTCTTTTTAAGCCATTCTTGGTTGATGCGTGCTGAGTGCGGTGCTGATGAGTCCTGTTGGAATGTCCATGGTCTGTGGCCGAAATGTTAGTCTGCCCAGGGCTTCAATACTGTCTTTTAGATATTGCCCCGATAATATTCGGCATTTATTTTGACCCCACGGTCGATGAATACGTTACGGCGGCCCAACACCGGAGAAAGCCATTTTCGGGCAAGCGAAGTAACTCCTTGGCTCTTTCACGTCTAACTTTTTTTGTCCATCGGTGCGCTCTTTCACTGTTTGTTACTTCAATGGCTTTAGCCCAAGCTCGTTTTCAATATGTGTTGGCATCCGTCTCACGATAGTTCAGCTCACGAGCAAATTTTTCTACCACTGCGGCGTGGATTTCGATCAAATCTAGTGTTCAGTTTTTCAGATAATTTCTGTTGTTTGTTACCGTTTTTTTTCGTTAACTTTTTGGACGCGGATCCGACACGCCCATAATCACGGTAACGACAATGGTACGAAACAAAGATTTATTTCACTTTAAAGTATAAAGCAACCACATTATCACGCTTCATCGACGATACTTTTTGTTTTCTGAATGCATAGATCAGAATGCTTTTGTAAACTTGTAAATATAAAAGAACTGTCACGGATAATCCTGTATACCTGTCAGATGATAGAAATGATAACAACCTGAATTTGGTTCAAATACATATCAGCCACCCTGTACATACTATATGATTTGTTATTACAACCCCTCAGTCAGGATTACAACCTAACTTCGAACACCATAACTTATGTTGTGTACGTTAATTTTATCCAAGTGTGGCAAGACCTGCTGCTTAAAGTCGAGACCGAACTTTTCATTGTCATTTTATTTACTCTCAGAGTTTTTGCCAGAAATCAGCTGAGAAGAACTCGCAGAAGAAATATTTTCTCCTTTTTCATTTTGTTGGAGATATGTGACCGCACATGACTTCCAAGAGTGTCCAATTCATACCGAAAAGTTACTGGTTGGTGTGGATTTTAACTCGGTGGAGTCATGTATCCATATTTCTTAGTGAAAAATATTGGCCAGGACATCACTGGTATCAATGGCAACTACAACAGGTTAACATAAGAACTCGTTGAAACTGTGAGTAGAGTGCGTTGGCTTTCGAAACAGCAAATTTAAGATCAGGAATTCATCCTGATAATCGAAGACGTCATAATCATAGTAGATAGTGTGGAGGCTTATTAAACGTAAGGCCACGGTTTAAATCCCCTTCATAACTTCTAACAAAAATTCTGAAAGTAAATAAAAAATCGCCATGATCTACAAATATCTGTCGTTCAGTATGGCTTTTAATTATAGGTTCTGCCACTCCAGTATACAATTAGTAAACAACACAAGTGGTGTGCGAAGCTAGGTCATAATCCTGACTAAAGCATTGAAATGATAGAATTATTGTATGTATAAGGAATTCAATTGGTTATATCATCATCATTAGCGTCAGTGGTGGCGAAACTTTTTCTTCTCCTCTCTCTTGTTTAATTAATAAAATCGCAACATTTAGGAGAAACAGTAGCCAAAACTGCATAGGTGGCATTGCAAGAATATCCACATCTTTTTATGGAAAAGTTTTCTTCAAGAGCTTCCTTCTACAATTTATTCTTCTTCCGCAGCCAATTAAAAAATACAAAAACAAATGCCGTTGAAAAGTAATTCAAATTGTTAAAACTGCATGGATTTTTAATGGCTTTTGACTTTTGACAGATATCCTTCACGTTCAGGCAGAAATACGTACCGTTATGATTCTGATAGACATAATGAAAAACAAACAAAAATTTAAAACTGCATGGATTTTTAATGGCTTTTGAGTTTTGACAGAAATATCCTCACGTTCATTGCAGAGGAAATACTACGTTATGTCTGATAGACATAATGAAAAAAAAAAACAAAAATATTTTTAAATAACCAATGTAATCTTACTTAATTAATTGGAAAATGTTTTTGAAATTTCATATTTCCTGCTGGCTTCTATGAGCAATAAATTTTACTTTTTTATCTATCGTTTTGGCCGTGCAATAACTAACAAAAGACAAGAAAGACCGTCAATTTATTTTCATTATTGCCGAAGAATAAAGTGTAAATTTACCCTCAGAGGTTATATATTTTATAACTTTTCTTCTTTTTCTTTCATTCTTTTGCAATAAACATGATGGGCCCGTGTAATGGCAATTACAATACATTCACTTCCCCTTTCAATCGTATTTGAAAAGGGCATAAAGAAAACGAAAAAGCAATGAAATTTAACGCCTCAATTACATTAAATTGATTGTCTTCGTTTAATCGTGACTCTTTATTCAGTCGCTTCATATCAATTCACACCAGAACAATAATATTCTCACATGAGATTCATTTGAAATTCTTTAAAAGTCATTCGAGATAAAAGCTGCAAACGTTGAGGGAGGAGTGACAGTCATTTACAAAAATTTATTCAATCGTCATGCAAATCTTCTTGGGTCTGTGATGATTATCAATTGAGTGCATGACATGAATCTTAATGCAACCAATCACTTTGAAATGGTACATTAATGTGGAAATTGTGTGAAATTAAATATAAAAAGAAAAGAATAATAATGCTCAAGCAAAAGAATGGGAAAAGAATAAGAATTACAACAGAGGGTCATCTTCCATTTCTTGGTCAAATTGTTGACTTGTGAACAATTAGAAAATGTTCTGTATTTCTATTTCTTTAAAGGAATTCGATTTGTTTTCAGCATGTCTGAGGACAATCCTTGTATATATTGACCATTGCAATGCAAAGGTGTTGAAACTTTACCTACTTACATACATAATTCGCCATTATAACCCTTCAGTCAGGATTACGACCTAGCTTCTCACACCACTTATGTTGTGTGCGTTAATTTTATACATGAGTGGCGGGACCTACAGTTTAAAGTCGACTCCGAACGACAGATTTTTGAGAAGCTATTCATGGTAATTTTTACTCTCAGAGTATTTGCCAGAAATCTGCTGAGAAGAAGTCGCCGAAGAAATATTTTTCGTTTTGATGTCTGACCTGGGATTCGAACCCGGGCCTTTCGTCTAATAAGCCAACACTCTACCCACTAGACCACGGCGACTTCACCTATTTTTCCTTATATTTACAGCTCCAACAATATACATAACAGAAGAATTCTGGAATTCTTTTCTCTTAAGGAATCTAATACTGTAGGTTCAGGGCTATCACATAATCTATACGACTTTCCAAGATCGCCTCGGACATTTTTCGTAGATCCAGGTGTTGCCAACACGAAATTGCTTCGGTCCACCTGGATCTCTGCTTTGCAGAGTAATTTCTTACAAGTTTAGTACCTGGCTTTGTCTCCAAATAATGTCTGAATTTTAACGTCAACTTCGCAGAAACGTTTCCTACAAGGTTGATGCCTGACCAGATACCTGTCTGCAGATGAATTAGAGGCATGATTCTTAGGAAGTTGTTTAGAGTAGAGAGAGGAGCAAATTCTTATTATCGCCTTTCACTGTTAAATAAGTGATCAAAGATCATATTTCATTTCAAAAATCCTTTAATACGTTGGTATCAAGATTTAACCTTTATGTCAGCAGATACATACCCGGCTATGTTTTGTGTCTTTAAATCTCCGTAACTCAGGAAGTAATAACTGTATTAACCTGAAATTGCATGATATCCTCACTAGTAATGTTTTCTACCTTATTTCTAGACTTGAGTAAAAATGGGGAATGGGGGCCAAGGCTGTGACAATTTTCCCATCCCTTACGTCAACAGTTACATACCTGGGTATGTGTAATGAAAATATGTTGATATTGGATGTTTATTGAGTAAAATTTACAAGTTTTTAATAATAAAATAAAATTCAAATTCAATCAAATATAAGAAAACATAAAGGAATTTTACATACTATTTGTTCTTAAATGCATTTATTACATTGAGGCATATTACTTGAATGAGCGGCACAGACGGGCTTTTAGCATGACGTTCAGGATTTTTTGGTTGGCCGACATTTAGTATACATATTCGCTTTTATTCTACCAGTGCTGTCACGTTCTTCCACGCTTTTATCTGCAGCACCTCATGCGGTCAAAGGTTCCTCATATATGGCTTCAATAGCATTGTGTTTGGAAAGTATTGTTGTTACGTGTTTATTTTTGAACCTCTTTTCTACTGCCGGCTTCACCAGTTGTTCGCTGAGGCTGTGTAGGAACATTCGACGGCGGCTTGTAGAAGCTTTGTATGACGTCTAGTATATTGTAGAAGAAAGCCAGCTATTTGTTCGTCGATTTGTTGAATGTTCTTCTGCTTGTCCATATTATCGACGCCACCTTTATATTTGTTGTAATCTAAGATCATGAGTGGCTTATTCTTTCCTTGTGGAAAGAAGTACAACCTTGCAATTTTGTTTTTTTTGGAGTGCAAGAGCACAAGGTAATATTGTTACTGAAACCAAATGCAGTTGACTTTACTTCCCGTCCTTTAAATAAAGCTAAATATGGTGATAGAAACAAACACACGTTTTCCGTTCACTGTACCTAACATTGATAAACTGCTGTCCATTATTAAACATTTTGGTAAGTGTTAAGTTGTGGAGAAATTATCACAAACAATATTCCGTTTACGTCCACGAAAGAGATTGACGCACATTCCTAATTCATTCACTAAGTTCTTTTCCCCGTTCGCCAGTTGCCGCCAGTCCAGTATAAATTTGTTCCTCACTGAATAGGATTAGACGGCCGTACTTGGCGGGTTTCGATGACATGTAGTAGTTAAACCCAGTACCACCACGGTTGGGTGTACAACTGCTCATCAACTGTGACGTTTGGAACTGGTACGTAATTGCTGCGTAATTCAGCATAAAATAAAAGTTGGTTATGGTTGCAGCTTTGTCAGTTTTTTTACGCTATCGACGGGTAGTTCCGTTATTGAAATGTATAAAGCGGCTTATATCCCAAAAATACCGCACGCTCATGGTAGCTCGATATATTTGGATAGCAGAAACTAATCGAAACTTAAACAGAAATAATACAATGCAACTACAAAACAAAAGTAAAACAAAAATGTCATATAAAATGTATGAACATACCCGAGTATGCTTCTGTCGGCGTACGTATAATTTTTTATCTGTTGCAATAAAGGTTAAGCATTACGTTTCTACGAAGTATTCGAATCCAGAATGTATTCGAAGCCATCTAAATTTAATATCCTGAGCTTTGGAAATGAAGAGAAGCATAAATTCAACATAATCAGAGAATTATTTTAGAAAATTTATCGGAAGAGATAACCGAAAATCCTGTTCAAAAATATTTCATAATAATCTTCTTACTTAGCTTTTAACAAAAAATAGTTGGTCTTCTCTTTTATAATCGCAACCATTACCCACGTACTTATAAATAGCCCACATTGTATATGACAATCTGTGATTTACAAATAGAAGTACAACAACAATAAAGATATTGAAAATAATGATGATGTCTAATTTAATGGATATGGCATGTACTGTAGATTTTTTTTTTATTTCCAGTTCATTGACTCTTCCATGCACTCATTCATTCATTTATATTCTCTGCAATTTAGTTTCTTTCTTCTTTACAATTCATTTCATTGCATTACGTTTCAGCGCCTTTCAATACAAAATTCAAATGAGTTTCAGTTTTAGTCTTCATTTTCAATTTCTGTTCTGTTTTGTGTTTCTTTGTCAATGTCTGTTTGTACATTAACAAAATTGCTAAAAAAAAAAACAAATAAAAAGTGATTGAAAAGTGTTTGTATCTATCATATGCTGGGTATCCTTTTGAAATTTTTACCACAATCAATAAACAAAGTGTTGCCAGGTGTTTTTCTTTTAAGCAAACATTACAGAAATTATATTTTACGCTACAAAAAAAAAATATTTTTGTTGTTTATATTGCCTTCAAAAATCAAAATACAGTCGAACTTCTATAATTTGAACTTCTATGACATGAAGTCTCTATAAGTTGAAACACATCTCTAGATTATTTGTAAATTTACTTCCCAAAGTTGAAGTTTCTATAAGTTGAAGTTTTTTTTCTGTATAATGGCGATTCAATTTATAGAAGTTCGACTGTACAATAAATAATTTAATTAAAATTTGTTAATGTTGTAACACACAACTTTAATATTGTTTCGCTCACTCTCTCATTGATTTGATTTCCGTTTTGTAAAATTCAATAGCATTTGCTCTTGTCAATTTGTTTTAGGCCGATTGCATAATTTATTGTGCCTCATTATTGTTAAATGCGGTTGCTTTGCTTTAAATTATTCACCGATGTATTCGCCGATTATACTGAATTGTTGTTTAACCCCATGTAGAATTTAATTCAACATTGTAAGCAACTGGGATTTCACAATTTTTTTTTTGTTTTAATTTTTTCAATGAAATATTTGCTTTCCTTTTATTTTTATTGTGCAAATTTGAATTCATTACAACTAAAGTTGAAAGAGATTGTAAATATTTAACGAAAATTAAGCAACAAATTACTTCAAATTAAAATCGATAAAATTCTTTGTGAATAATGTTACGCGTTAGAGTAGTTACTTACAGTGGCCGAAAGTAAGTCCAACAGAATTAAAAAATTTTAAATTCTTCGAAAAATTGCAGCTCTGAAGAAGATAACAGAAGTATATGGATCAATCATCAATGCTACATACATAATTGGCCATTACAAACCTTCTGTCAGGATTATTGATCTAGTTCCACACCACTTATGTTGTGTGTGTTAATTTTATACATAAGTGGTAGGCCCTACAGTTTAAGGTTGACTCAGAACGACAGATTTTTCTAAGAAACCATTCATGGCAATTTTATTTATTCTCAAAGTTTTTTACCGAATATCTGCTGAGAGTAAATCGCCAAAGAATTTCTTTTTGTATTTTATTTTGATGTCTGGTCTGGGACACAAACCCTGGCTTTACGTACCAACTAGGCTACGGGGACTTCAAAAAATCATCAATGTTTCTATCCACAATAAAAGTGGCGTCCTGTTCACATAGGCTATTGCTTCTTAATAGCCACAGATGGACGAACCTTTTATCGTAGAACATACTGCAGTAAACCAAGCACCTGTTTAATTGAGCAAATATGAAGCAATTAATAAACCAAACAAAAGAGAAAAAAATGGAAGAGTAGTTTTATAAAGGCCTATGTCGAATGATATCAAATGGAATAGGATTTTAAAATTATAAGGCTTTGGTCTACTCGAAATAATTCTTGAAAAATATTTCCATGCTGTATAAAACACTTTCTCTCTGTTGCACTTACCACACCACATTTCGTTTTTTCAATAATCTACTACCATTACCTAAAACCGAACTAATAGAGGAATATGGACCAGTGATGCCTCATCTCCAAACAGTCACTCGTAATTAGTGCGTTGCTTCTGTAAGACCACGTGGGAGTTTTTTGAACCCCAAATTACGGCAATTTTACGTAATAACGTATCCACCAATATGAAACTGAGCTTCTTCCGAATTTTTTTCTTTTTTAAATCGACATCATCGTGCAGCTTCCCGTTATTCCAATAAATCTCAAAGTTACTCAAGCGTAAATCGCTTCATCACGTTGAGTGAAGATAATATATTGAACTTTTTGAAGAATATGATTCAAATATTTACCGATATAACCCCCTACAGGGTGGCTGATGTATAATGCAACAAAGTAAAGCACTATATTTTTAATTTTATTGTTCAAAAGTAAAAAATGTTGGAAATAACATCAAATTTTAGAATCAGTTTAGATTTGTTCGAAGTGGTCACCTTTGGTATCAATTATGGTCTTCAAACGGTCGACAAAGTCATCACAGACTGCACGAAACTGTCTCTGCGGTATTTTGGCCCATTCCGAGCGAAGCGCCGTCTTGAGATGATTGACACTTTGGTATTTTTTAGTGAGAACTTTACTCTCCAAAATGCTCCAGGCGCAATAGTCCAGCGGATTGAGATCTGGAGATTTTGGTGGCCATTGCTCGGTAGAAATGAAGCGAGGAACCTCCTTTTTATGCAAATCTTGGTTGACGCTTGCTGAGTGCGGTTTTACTGAGTCCTGTTGGCCTGCGGCTGAAATATTTGTCTGCCCATGGCTTCAGTACTATCTTGAAGACATTTTCCCAATAACATTCGGCATTTATTTTGACCCCACGGTCGATGAATACGAGCGATGAGCGACCATCGGACTTTACGGCGGAATTGAGACCTGGTAGCCAATAGCAGGTGTAAATTTTCGGCTGACCTCTTTGGAAAGTAAACCCGATCATATTGTTTGTTCACAAATTGATCAATTTATAATGACTTCTCATCGGAGAAAGTAAAATTCGGCAACTGGTCACTTTCGTGCAAGAAAAGTAACTCCTTGGCTTTTTCCAGTCTAACTTTTTTTTGGTCCATCGGTGGGTTCTTGCACTTTTTTCAACTTTAAGGGCTTTAGTCCTAGCTCATTTTTCAATATATGTTGCATCCGTTCTCGCGATATGTTCAGCTCACGAGCAATTTTTCAACCACTGTGGCGTGGATTTCGATCAAATCTGGCTTTCACTTTTCGAATCATTTCTGGTGTTGTTACTGGTTTTTTTTCGTCCACTTGTTGGACGCGATGCAATACTGCCGATATCACGGTAACGAGCAATGGTACAAGAAACAAAAAATTTATTCATATTTGAATGCTGGAGGGCTCTAACGACAGCTATTTGTGGTTTTCCAGCCAAATTAATGTAATCATACTATCACGCTTGAATTCCATCACGAATAACTTTTTTTCTGAATGCAATAGATCAAAATGCTTTTGTGAGCTTGTTAATAATAAAATGAACTGTCACTAAAATCGCCGTGGTAGTGGGTAGTGTGTTGGCTTATTAGACAAAAGGCCCGGGTTCGAATCCCAGGTCAGACATCAAAACGAAAAATATTTCTTCGGCGACTTCCTCTCAGCAGATTTCTGGCAAAGACTCTGAGAGTAAAAATTGCAATGAGAAGTATCTCAAAACTGTAGGTCCCTCTCCCATAAACTGTAGGTCCCTTTCTTTAAACTGTAGGTCCCGCCACTCATATATAAAATTAACGCACACAACATAAGTGGTGTGAGAAGCTAGGTCGTAATCCTGACTAAAGGGTTGTAATGGCCAATTATGTATGTATGTATGTGTCACTGAAATAAATCTGCGAGCGGTTTACAAATGATAACAACCTGAATTTGGTTGCAATACATATCAGCCACCCTTTATATATCACAACATATGCCGAATAATTTTGCTCACTTGGTCGAATGGGCTGAAGAAAATCGATTAACGTTGGACCAAGTCGTTAAATGCAGCATTATTTATATGACTGTACAGGAGCTGTACTAATACATTATCTGACAAAGATGACTTGTTTGTTACAAAACCAATAAGAATTGTCTTGACTGCAGAAGAATAATTTTGGACATCTAAACAAGTACTTAGTACTTATGTTCTTAAACAATAACATCTTATTTTATTTTTATGTAATAATCCAGACTCAAAGGTGCTTTTAAATTTTTTAAAATTTTTTTTTTCTTATCACAAGCAGTCCTAACTAACAGCAACCTTTCAAATTTATTACACAAATATTTTCAAACATTTGCTGAAAAGCAACTCAAAGGCTATATACATACATACATACGTGCAAATATTTTTTTAGATTTCATTTTATTGTTGATTTTAAATTAATAACTTTGCTGTGTGGCTAGAAAATCTCTTTTAAAACCTCAACGACTTGTTTGTAATTATAATCAAAATAAATTGCTTAATATCCGTCTGTTTTTAGGGGAAATTCTCTTTGTATGAATTTTATAGACCACATGACCATTAAATTGACCAACAAGATTTTAATAACATTTACAAAATAAATTAAAATATTCAAAATATTTGTACAAAATGAAATTCAACACTCGACACAACAACATTCTAAGCTTGCACTCGCACTCATAGTTTTATGTACATGCCATACTCATACCCATACCCATACTCATATCCATACCATACACCCATGCCTTTAATATGTAAAATATGTAAAAAGTATTCGGATGTGCGCAAATAAATGAGTGTGTGTGAATGTTTTTATTTTGTTTTTTTTTTTCTAAAATTGGCCAATAAACATTATCCACTTGTAAACGAATTACATACGTATGTACGTATGGTAGGGTTGAATTTTGTTTATGGCTAAAAACATTTCAACACATGAAAATTAACTTATTTTGTTGGAATTTATTTTCATTTTATTTATTGCAGTTTTGCTTCGACTTGGTTTTATTTTTGTTTTTTGTTTAACTAAAAGTACCACTAACAACTAGAAGTACTATAACAACTACAACTATAGCAAATATCTTCGTAACAATTTATACAACAACAGCAATAAAAGCAACAACATACATTCAATTACAAGTCAACAATTTTCAAGTACATACATACATAACGTATATATATGTCTGAGCAATTTATACTCGAAGAATAAGTGCTTGTAAAAGTGATACTCATCGAGTTTTTTACTCTTTAACCTGATCTTCAGTATACATAGGCATGAGTTTTATGATCAATATCAGCAGAAACCCAAGAATTTTATAGTATTCTGGCCTCGTGATGCTCGTGATGAGTATTGTCAATTTTAAATGAGTTTCTTACATTACCAGAAGTAACGGTATGTAGTGAGCGTCAATATAGAAATATCTGCATACATACATACATAAATAATTGGTCATTACAACCCTTCAGTCAGGATTATTGACCTAGTTTCTCACACTACTTATGTTGTGTGCGTTAATTTTATAGATAAGTTGCAGGACCTACAGTTTAAAGTCGACTCCGAACGACAGTGTTTTAAGAAACATTTCATGGTAATTTTATTTACTCTTAGAGTTTTTGCCAGAAATCTGCAGAGAAGAAATCGCTGAAGAAATATCTTTTTGTATTTCATATTAATGTCTGGCATGGTTCTCAAACCCTGGCTTTACATCTAATAACCCAGCGCACTACCTACTAGAGCACAGCGAATATCTGCATAGTGAGTATTTATTGTGAACGAGCCCTATGTTGCCGTATTCTAACACGGTTTAAATCCCTGGTCAGATATCTCCAACAAAACGAAATATAAAAAAATACAGGTGTCCCGCGTATAACGCGGTAGTTACGTTCCAGAAAAATCCCGCGTTATGTAATTCGTGTTATAGAAGACTTAGCTTTCATATAAATTTAAGGGTTATGTTCCAATTTTTTTTTTCCAATATATAATCGGTACTAAATTGAAGATGTATGTACGTTTATAACTTAAAATCAATATTCATACTTTATTTAAAAAAAAAATTAAAAAACAAATCGGAAAACATAAATATTCAAGAGTATGTGTGACTTACTACGAACATCACATTACGTCGAAATAGTAAGCGTATAACTTCATCAGAAGAAATTTCATTGGAAAAGTTTCCATCATATGATAAAAAACATTTTGTTGGAAGTTCTTCCAGTGATTGAGCGATTGTGAAATCAGTTATCAGCCCTTGTTTGCTTTTTTTTCTAACTGTTTTCCGATTTCGTAAAAGAAAACTAGCAAGTCAAAATTTTGCATTGTAATGTAACTGTTTTTTATTTTTTAAATCTCGTTATATCGAAAACGCGTTGTAGAAGTACCGCGTTATACGATGGATAACTGTATTTATTCGGCGCCTGTCTTTTAACAAATTTCTGGCAAAAACTCTGATAGTAAATAATAATTGCAACGATTAAAAGCTAAGGAAATCGTTCAAAAGTCTCTGGCTAACCCATTATTGAATGACAGATGGCGGTCAGAAGACATCAATAACTCCAATGTGCAGCCTAGGCCACAAAACACCTCAAAGTAAGGTTAAAACACACGATAATGCACTTGCACATAAAGCAAATCCGATTGAGTAATCATTCAAAGCTGCTACACCAGCAACCGTATTCCCTAAACTTGCCTTCATCCTACTACTATTTGCTATCATAGATAAGACAGTCGTAGACTGAGCTGATGACATTCGATTCATACGTAGAGGTCGACAATTATTTTGTTTCAAAAGGCGAACGGTTTTAATGGCATGGAAGCAACAAATTCCTGAATTTGTTTTGTATTTTCCCAATATAAAATAAAAATAAAGCTCATTTCATACGAGTACAATATGATATCAATACTATCGGATCTATTTGACTTTATCGCATTATTACATACTTACAAAATCAGTCATTACAACCCACACTACTTCTATTCTCTCTGCCGGGACCTATAGTTTAAAGTTGTCTCTGAACGATAGATTTTTGAGAAAATTTTCATAACAATTTTATTTACTCTCAGAGTTTTTGCCAGAAGCCTGCTGAAATGATGGAGATGTCTGACCTAAACCGTCACTTTACGTCTAATACTTATTAAACATACTATCAACACTCTAGGCTAAGCTACTTCAATATACGTGATAATCCTGTAGATTATTCTTCGAGAATCCAACCAATAATGCAATGAAACAAAAACGATTTGAAATTTTAACAAATTAATACATTTTTTGGTTGTGAAATACAATTATTCCGACTATAAATGGAATAATATTACATTCATATGGCTGCCACGGCTGTCCTCGCAATACCTCTCCCGCCGAACGAATAATAGTGCACTTTTTCCATTGTATGATGTTGTACTTGGCAATGATATCACGAATGTTGGCCTGCAAATGCACAATTGCCTCTAATTTGTCGGCATATCATTATTCTTTAACAGGATCTGACAGAAACGTGTTTAACGGTGTGTAATTACAGCTTCTTGATGGTCAATTGGAATTAGCATATCGGCTAATTGACGCAACAAATCGATTGTGATGTGAAAAGTATGGCAAGTTGCATCATCCTCTTGAAACCAATCTCTCGATCACATCAGTACCATAAAGAACGGGTACAAAAATATCGGAGCAGTTTTTCATTGAAAATTTCAGTTATTTTTTTAAACATTCTTGTTGGGTGCCCATTTGCAAAAAATTAATTTTGCTTTGCAATGAAATTTAGCACGTGGATTTGGAAACAGATGACTAACAAAAACAATATAACGGGACTATTTTTTTTTTCAATAATGATAAAACTTATAAGCTTAAAAGTAGGCCCATTTTTTTTCGTGCGCACTCCTTATGTATTGGCTTATTATTTAAATCGAAAGATACAGCATAATTTAGTTATGTTTTCAGATTTCACAGTCATTTAGTTGGATGTTGGACTAACCGATATTTGAGTTGATGCTGAACTATACCCTATACCCACTGTCTATCCATCATACGCCGTATCCGGTGTTATTTATTAAAATACTGTCAACAATCCAATAATCTCCATACTTTTGAACAAAAATATCGAGTGTATTCAGAGAAAAGCATGCCGAATGTATATTTTCATTAAATCATTCACTTGCTTATGAATACATATGCGTTTACACCTATACATATATGTGTCTAGTATATGTATATGTATGTGTGTATATCTATGTATGCAAAGAAATTGTAAAAATGTATGCCATTGTATGCAATTGTATATAGTGTAGTGTAGTGTAGTGATGGTTGTAGGTTTCATTAGCATTTTGTTGCATTTCTAAATAGTCCTTTAATTCTCTGATGCATTTATAATCATGTTAACAAATAATTTACGCAACACTGAATATAAATTTTTATTTGCACATTTTCGAAAATGTATTTAAATTCTAAACATATACACACGCACACACAACTACTAAATAATATTTCCTATGAATATGAATAATTTTTCATTTTTACCCCTCTGCTGTTGCCTATTGTAATTGCATTTGTGTTGATTTATCGGACTACTTCGTTTAATGAAATTATTTCCTCTTTACAAGGCTTTAAATATAAATTCCTCGAAACAAAGTTGCAATAAATAAATATTTAAAGCCTCATGTTATTTGTAATTAAATTGTTGTATTCTCCTGTACATATTCAAGGGCTAAAAATTATTTCAAAAATAATTTAATGCGCAATTAAATTACAATAAACTATTACAATATCAAATTAAATATCCAAATCAAAGAGTTAAAATTGAAAACTAATTTAATCAGTTACTATTTTGTAATAAAGTTCGATTTAAATTACATTATTCCCTCGATTTACGTCGTAGAATGTTCCGGAAAAAGGCGACGTAAATCGAATTTCAAGGAGCTCATACTATCAGATGCGCTTTTCATGGCATTTTATTTATTATCAGAGTTTTTGCCAGAATTCTGCTGAGAAATCTGGCCTGGGACTCGAAGAATGGCTTTAGGTCTAATAAGCCAGCACACTACCTACTGTTTTCTTTTTAAACAATAGAGGCAACGTAAATCGAATGATGATGCAAATCGAAGTTGAAGGGAACAAAATTTCTGATGACGTTAATTGAAACAATGTAAATCGAGGGAACACTGTATACTGAAAGATAGAATCAGAACACTACACATTGAAGCTCTTTTTAATCTATTTTATATTTAACAGTGCAGCACACATTATGTCGGTGGCCTGCATTTTTAAACCAGAAATCTCTTCAGAGAAGTGGACTAAAGGAAATTGAATAAATTTTTACAAGATACCTCATATCTCATATCCTTTAAAGTATCACATTACTCACATCGAAAACAAAATCCACAAGGATCAGTTTTTCTTCTTCTTTATTTACTCATCCGCTATATACGATGTATATGTATAAGACATTCTACATTAAAATGGTCAGCTCTCGGTCCTTAGCGGTATAAAGGAGAGTATTTTCGCCACTGTAGCCTGTCCATTCCTGGATGTTTTTCAACCATGATATTTCCCTTCTCCCTCTACCACGTCTTCCTTCAATTTTATATTTAAGGATTCGTTGTAAAATGTTGTATTTGCCGTTTCTGAATACGTCTCCTAAGTATGAAGTTTTCCGTTTTTTATCGCTAATATTAGTTGTTGGTTGACATTCATTCTTCTTAGTACTTCATCATTGGAGACTCTGGCTATGGTCTATGGTATTTTCAGAACTCGACGGTATATCCGTCCGTTTCATCAGAGTTTTTTATTGTCCAAACTTATACTCCGTATAATAGCACAAACCAAATGTATCATTTTATTAAGCATATTTTTCTTGCTACTTTGATGTCGTGACTGGTCAACACTTTGTATTTAAAATAGGCATCGCTCGCCATCTCTATGCGGCATTTAGTTTCCTTTGATGGATGCCACTGGTGGTTTATTAAGACTCCCTGATATTTAAATCATCGCACTCGTTCGATATCTATATTTTGTATATTTAAAGTTGCGTTGGGAATTATTTTTTTACTAATAACCATTTATTCGCCTTTTTCTTATTGATTCTCAGTCCATACATCTCATTTGTACGTGCAAGTATTTCCATCAGTTTTTGTACGTCGGATATACTACCAGCTACAATTGGTGGTATCATCATACATACAAATAATTGGTCATTACAACCCTTCAGTCAGGATTATTGACCTAGTTTCTCACACTACTTATGTCGTGTGTGTTAATTTTATACATGAGAGTCGGGACCTACAGTTTAAATTCGATTCCGAACGACAGATTTTTGAGAAACTTTTAATGGCAGATTTATTTACTTATTTTTGTGTTTTATTTTAATGTCTGGGCTGAGACTCGACCCCTGGCTTTACGTCTAATAAGCCAGAACACTACCTACTAATCTAGACTTATCTTATATTGTTGATGAATTTCCCATTTACTTTTATCCCAATGTTTTTTCCTTCAAGTGTTTCTTGGAATATTTTTTCCGATTATATGTTAAGTAATAATAGGGATAGTATGCACCCCTGTCTGGCTCCACTAGATATGTCAAATTCGTCAGTTTCTTCTCCACCGACATCAACTCATGCAGTCTGAATGCAATATAGGTTTTTAATACAGCGTAGTTCTTTTTCTTGTATTCCGATAGATGTTAGAATTTCAATTAATTTGTCATGTTTGAACGTATCGAAAGCCTTCTCATAATCGGCAAAACACATATAGAACAACACTTCTGAACTAATATTTGAACACAGAATAAAGCTTCTCGTGTACCCATACTTTCTCTGAAATCAAATTGCGACTCTAGCATACCAATTTCATATTCGGTATAAATACTCTTGTGTATAATTTTCCGAAAGTCGCCATACTTTAGAAACGGAATACCTATAACAGCTATTTGGGAAACTTAACCAAGCTTAGTCGTAAAAAATTTCCTGTTACCATTTTTTCTCCCCTTTTAGCCAAAACTTTAAAAAGATTTATAGCCTATAACCGGCACCAATAAAAGTCCGACCTATATCCCAAATTTCAAGAAAATCGGTCCAGGCGTGATTGACTAACAAAAAAACAGACTTACAGAAAGATTTCTAATTTATATTAGGATTTTAGGAATAGGATCCCCTTTTTTGGACCCCTTTTGGTTCAACTTTAGAAACGGAATACCTCCAATAGCTATGTATTTAGGAAAATTAACCAAGCTAAAAAAATTACCTATTGCCATTTTTTGTCTCATTTTTTTTCCCCTTTTGGTAAAAATTTTGAAAAGATTTTTTGCCTATATTCTGCACCACCAAAAGCCCGATCTATATTAAAAATTTGAAGAAAATCGGTCCAGGCGTGATTGACTAACGAACAAAAAAACAGACTAACAGAAAGATTTGTTATATATATATTGGGATTAGGATAACCTGCACTCATTTCGGTCCCTTTCTTCCTTTTTGGACCACTTTTGGTTCAACTTTAGAAAAACACCTCCAATAGCTATTTGCGAAACTTAACCAAGCTAAATCGTAAGAAATAACCTATTACCATTTTGTCCTCATTTTTTCCTCATTTGTCCCATTTTTTCTTCCCTTTTGGTAAAAATTTTGAAAAGATTTATAGCCTATAACCTGCACCGACAAAAGCCCGATCAATATCCCAAATTTCAAGAAAATCGGTGCATGCGTTCAGGCCTAATTGACCAACAAACAAAAAAAAAAAACAGACTTACAGAAAGACTTATATATAAGGATATTAGGATTAGGATAACATGCACACAATTTGCGCGTTTTCAGCCTCTTTCCTCCTTTTTGGATTCCTTTTAGCTTTACTTTAGAAACGGAAACGGAGAAACTTAACGAAGCTAAATTGTAAAAAAGTACCTATTACTATTTTTTCCCCATTTTTCCCATTTTTTCTCCCCTTTTGGTCAAAATTTTGAAAAGATTTATAGCCTATAACCTCCACGGACAAAAGCCCGATCTATATCCCAAATTTCAAGAAAATCGGTCCAGGCGTGTTTGGCTAACAAACAAACAAAAAAACAGACTTACAGATAGATTTATAACACATATTGGGATGGCAGCAATAAATTATAACTCAGTATCTTTAATCAGCTGATAGATAAAAAGAATTGACACATATTTTTGGTTTTTAATAAAAAAAATGAAAAAAATATAATGAAAAAAATTCGTTGTATTTTATATTTTCTTCTCTGACTTCACCCCGTTTATTTCGAACTTTGCCTATAACGAACTATTTTTTCAGGTCCCATGGAGTTCGTTATAACTGGGGTTTGACTGTATATAAATTTACGATATTAGCAATTTGTAGTTGGGTAGATAGTGTGGCAGCTTAGTTGCTAATGGCTTAAAACCATGTAGAATATATATTTAATATAGAAATTCTGCATATTCCTTATTGATACACGTACTTAACCGATAAAGGACTTTCAAGTTTGCGATAAAATTATATTTTTCAATTATATTTGATTAAATAATTCCCTTACCGTAATGTAATGTAAAAATGGCAACTCAGAACGTATAAGCAATTTTACAGTTTTCAAATATTGTTCATACGTACCTATGTACCTACGCCTTAAAAGTTTTTATATCAACTTTTATTTAAAAAAAAAATTATTGTACTTACTATTGTATCGCTGTTGAAAACTTTATTTCTTAAAACTACAAATAATTTAACGTAACAACATAACTTGTCACATTAAAGTCTTCTCTTATAAATTAAGACTTAAGTGCAGTTTGTCATGTTGCGGTTGAAGAACTGCAAAAAAAAAGTTTCTTTTTCCTTTTAACAAACAAACCTGAACGGATATAGCACAATACGTTACCTGCATTAACTTTTCAACTCTCAAAATGCAAGAAGTAAACTTTACTTTTGAATTTTTATGTTCTTTTCGTCTAAAATAAAAAAAAAATGTAAATAAAAATATAAACCTTGTAAGGGCAAAAAGTGGCATCCAAAAAAATTGTATCAACATGTCAACAAAGTTGCAGAAACTAGCATTACTTAGAGGTAGAAAAATTTCAATCGAGGAATGAGTTAACGAAATATAAACAGAGGTACATGGTAAATATATAACAATGCATTGCAGGCTGCTGAAAATTTTTGTAGCATGTACGGAGACAATGCTGTAACTCGACAAAAAACCAAAAATTAACTTGCTCTAGTTGACCATTGCCTGAAATTATGGAAAAATCGGAAATTAGTTCTGGATCACATCGTTGTTGGGACTGTGGGTATACTCTACCAAAGGAATGCTAAAGAGAGTCAATGGCACTTCCGAAACTAAGTCGGTTTGAGGCAATCAAAACTTCTGCGAAATAAGGGTGAATATTCGTAAAGCTATACGCAACCAGAGGAATAATAAAAAGAGGCAAAAACTCTGCTCAAACTAAATGGGTTTATAGCAATCAAAACTTTTGTTGGGTAATTGTAATTACAAGAGATCTAATTCATGCATCTGACTATCCAAGAATAACCTGAGCTTGACAACCGACCATTCGACAAGGCTCATAACCACAGGGGAAGATCATCTTCGACTTTTTACATGCCTAGGGCACAAATATCTACATAATGTTTGTTAAAATGAGCGTAAAAATGCATTTAGTTGCTTGTCAGCTTTCAGTCACTTCTTTTTGAAATTTTTTTTTGTGTAACAATTATACACCCAAAGAAAAATTTAATTAAAACGAAGAAAAATTTGGAAACAGAAGTTTTTTTTCCTTTAAATATAATAAATTTTAGCTTTCAGTGAAGCAGGTTCACGTCACTTCTTTTTGAAATTTTTTTTTGTGTAACAATTATACACCCAAAGAAAAATTTAATTAAAACGAAGAAAAATTTGGAAACAGAAGTTTTTTTTCCTTTAAATATATTAAATTTTAGCTTTCTGCAATATGTAATAATGACTCTAGCTACAAATCCATAAAAAATTGTGCGAAAAATATAAAATGGCAACAAAAAGTTCAATATTTGCTCGAACAGTGCTTAAAACAGTAATTACTATCAATTTTCCTCTGGCTTATACACATGCTTCTCACAAATACACTCACATTTTGGTCATGTTGTCTTTGCGCCGACACACTTCTTTAGAATGGAAGTTGAATCGAGCCTATAATGCAAATGTGACGATGAGAATGAATCTTCGTAATACAGTCTTGGGATTTGTGATGCATTTATTAATTTGAAAAGGAAACATGAAACACAAATTAAGAAATGCAATAAAACTAAAACGGTTTGAAATTTCGCCAAATGTAGTTTTCTCTTTTGAAGTTCAATTGCTCCACTTAGAAATGGAATATTACATACATACATACATAATTGGTCATTAAAACCCTTCAGTCACTATTATTGACGTAGTTTCTCACACTACTTATGTTGTGTGTGTCAATTTTATACATGAGGGACAGAACCCATTTCAATCAACTCCGAGCGATAGATTTTTGGGATGCTTTTCATGGCAATTTTATTTAATCTTTTTGCCAAAAATCTGCTAAGAGGAAGTCGGCGAAGATATATTCTTATATTTCCGTTTTGATGTCTGACTTGGGCCTTACGTCTAATAAGCCAACACACTCCTTACTAGACTGCGGCAACTTCAGAAATGGAATATTATTTCATTCAAATGGCTGGTATTTGATTAGACAATCACGAACGTTGGCCTTCAAATGCTCAATTGTCTCTAGTTTGCCGGCGTAACATATTTCTTTAACGACGCCCCACTGCCAATAGTCGAGTGGTATCAAATCGCAGATGTTTAGCATCAAATTAACGCGATTCAATTAGTTTTTTCCTCCGAGATCCAAATATTATTGTTTTTAATCCGATTTGTAATGGAATTTCTATTTTGTTAAAATAGTAATTCTCTCCTCTTCACTAAATTTTACAACGGAGATAGCAATAGCTGAACATAATTGACTATAAAAGATCAATATCAATATATTATGGCCGTTTAATCAGCCAAAATTGTGATGTCAGTTGGCTGCCAAGGGGTTTTTGAAGCCTGACTTCTGTGATGCCAATGCCCATTTACGACTCGAAAAAGTGCACGAAAATTGGGTGAGGAATATTTCTAACCGAAATAATTGTACTATACAACAAAAAAAATTTGGAAAGCTTAACAAAATTATAGCTCCTATCCAACACAATTGTAATTCTTCTTTTATTTTGTTCCAATTACTTACTTAACAGGTCTTTACATATCATTCAATTAGGATTCTGACCAAGCTTTTCACACCACGCATATTACGGGTGTGAATTCTATGGTGATAACTGGAGGGATCCCTAGTTTAAAGTCGACTCTGAACAACTAGATTTTTGAGAAACTCTTCCATATAAATTTTTATTTACTCCACGCCATACTCTATACTATAATGACTTTAGTTTACTTGGATTTAATGACTAACATGTACATATCTTAACAAAAAAGCAATTAATATTAAAACACAATATAAATAAAACTGATAAATACAATTAAAATCGTCAATATGACATCAAACAAAAGTTTAAAAATCATGTATAAAAAGCTTAATAAAAAATGTAAAAAATGTATTGAAAACAACGGAAGTCATTTACTCTTTTCCTTTAAAATTCAAAAAAAAAGGGAATTAACTGCACAATCCCTTATGTTTGTAAGGACAACAACCGTCAGCCGTTTGTCCTATTGTTTTATGTTTTTTCCTCCTCCTTTTCATATCACATTCCCTGTTTTTTTTTTTTTTTTTTTTGTAATTTAAAATGAAATAAAAATAATAAAAAACAACAATAACAACAACAGTATTTCCATATTCATATTCAAGGATCTCTTGTATTGATTACAAGTCCCTCAATTAATATGTTATTGTGCAGAAACAATGGACTTTTGTTTCAACCTGCCATACCATACCATACAACAGCAAGGATTATACAAGCATACTTATTTACTTAACCGTATTATTTCATTCACATATACGTATATATATAGGTATGTGTGCGTGTGTGTGTATTTTAAATTTATATTATTATTATTATTGAAAATCAATAAATTAATGATGTTGTGAAAACAAATTAATTCTCATGGAAATGTGTTCTGCCCAAACAACAGACAGCAAATTGAAGCAATAAATTTGAATACACCATCATGCATACATACAGGGTGACTGATATATATTGCAACCAACTTTACATTATTATCATTTGTAAACCGCTCATCTGACAGCTGACAGATTTATTCCATTGACAGTTCATTTTATTATTTACAAAAGCATTTTCACCTATTGTATTCAGAAAAAAAGTTATTCGTGATGGCTGTTTGGCTGGAAAACCACAGCTGGCTATCGTTAGAGCCCTTAAATATTTAAATTTGAATAAATCTTTTCTCTTTCGTGATACTGGCAGTGTTGCATCGCGTCCAAAAAGTGGAAAAAAAACAGTAACAACACCAGAAATGATCCGAAAAGTAATGACCAGATTTGTTCGAAATCCACGCCACAGTGGTTGAAAAATTGCTCGTGGACTGAACATATCGCAAGAACGGATGCAACACATATTGAAAAATTAACTTGGACTAAAGACATTGAAGTTCCAAAAAGTGCAAGAGCTCATCGATAGACAAAAAAAAGATTAGATTGGAAAGAGCCAAAGAGTTACCTCGCTTGCACGAAAGTGGCCAGTTACCGAATTTAATTGTCTCCGATGAGTATCCATTCCAAATTGAGCAGTTTGTGAACAAACAAAATGATCGTGTTTACTTGCCAAAGAGCTCTGCTAAAAATTTACACCTGCGATTGGCCACCAGAACTCAAGTGCCGCCATAACGGCCGATGGTCGCTCCAAGCTCGTATTTATCGACCGTGTGATCAAAATAAATGCCGAATATTATCATGAAAATGTCTTAAAGATAGTATTGAAGCCCTGGGTAGACAAACATTTCAGCCGCAGACCAACAGGACTCAGTACCACCGCACTCAGCACGAGTCAACCAAGAATGGATTAAAAAGGAGGTTCCTCGCTTCACTTCTACCACACAATAACCACCAAAATCTCCGGATCTCAATCCGTTGAACTTTAGTGCCTGGGGTATTTTAGAGAGGAAAGTTCTCACTAAAAAAATACCAAAGTGTCGATCATCTCAAGATGCCGCTTCACCGGGTATGGGCCAAAATACCGCAGAGTCACTTTCGTACAACCTGTGATGGCTTTGTCGGCCGTTTGAAGACCATAATTCGTACCAAAGTTGGCCAATTCGACTAAATCTTAACTGATTCTAAAATTTAATGTTATTGCCAACATGTTTTGATTTTGAACAATAAAATTAAAAATAAAAATTTTTTAAAATATAGCGCTTTACTCCGTTGCATTATATATCAGCCACCCTGTAAATACTTCTCGTACAATGTCGACATTGTCTTTTCAAATTCACACTGCTATCGTAAGTCATAAAAATGAATGGCCCTGTTAGCTTCTATTCAAAAAAAAAGGAAAAAAACCATTAACTTTTGGTGTATAATGTTATCTGCGAGCGAAATTCAAGAATTTTTTCTGAGGAGATATGCAGAAAAAGTACATGCAAAAATTCTACAAAAATTATACTTTTCAGGCAGGTAGAATTAATTGTTTAAAAGATCTGTTCAATGGGAAAAAAGTTAATTAAGAACTATTGTGGTTCAGGTTAAGTACTCTTAAACGGGCAACATTATGTAGACGAGTTAAGTCGATGATAGACTGTCAAAATGTTTTAGTGTGTTTTATAAAGTTATTGTTGAATTTATATTCACTGTAATAGATAAGCTAGGGTTCGAGTCCTAGGCCAGACTTCAAAACAAAAATAAAAAAAAGTATTTCTTCGGCGATTTCCTCTGAGAGTAAAAAAAAAAAATTGCCATGAAAAGTTTCACAAAAAAATCTTTCGTTCGGTGTCGACTTAAATTTGTAGGTCCCGTCACTTTTGCATAAAAAATTAACACACACCACATAAGTAGTGTAAGAAACTAGGTCAGTAATCCTGACTGCAGGGTTAAACTAATTTTATCTAGTGGTGAGTTTGAACCACCCCGAAGCCCATATGTTATCCACCAGTTCCCTCAATGGCACATTCTCTAAGCCAAAAAAAAAATCATTTCGATTCAAATGAATCAGATTTGCAACTTAGTGGGTATTATAATAAACAGAATTACCGCATTTGGGGCTTAGAATACATCAGAAGCCAATGGCCTCATTACGAGTGACTATTTGGTGCGGCTTGTAAAGCGGAATCATCGTTGGTCCACATTTTTTTTTTTTTTTTTTTTTTGAAAATGAGGGCGGCGCAATCATTACGATCAATGGAGACACCTATTGCACAATGATAACAGATTTTTCTTTAACGAGCTCTTCATGATATTGGTGTGCAATATTTGGTTTCACCAGAATGGTGCAACTTGCCACACATCTAATGTCACTATCGATGTACAGTATTCCCTCGATTTACGTTGTAGAATTTTACGGAAAAAGGCGACTTAAATCGAAACGACGTTAATCGAATTTCAAAAACCACACACAGCCAGATGCATTTATTTGTGTACATTTTACTAAAGAAAAAAAATTAAAATAACTAAATTTTTGTTCTATGTATTGAATTTCTTAGAGGTCGCCGTAGTCTAGTAGGTAGTGTGTTGGCTTATTAGACGAAAGACCCGAGTTCGAATCTCAGGTCAGACATTAAAATGAAAATTTGAAAATAATTTTCAGTAGATTTCTGGCAAAAACTCTGAGAGTAAAAAATTGCCATGTAATGCTTCTCAAAAAATGTGTCGTTCGGAGTCGACTTAAAACTGTAGGTCCCGCCACTCATGTATAAAATTAAGGCACACAACATATGTGGTGTGAGAAGCTAGTACAATGGGTCAATTCGACCACCGAGTATTGTACTTCTCAGAATTGACAAGTACACGTCCTCTAACCTAACCTAACCTATTGAATTTCTTTTAAAACGGAAGTCTCCTAATTTTGTTTATAAACAACGTAAGGTGACGTGAATCAAATATCGAAGTATAAGGGAACAAAATTCTTGACGTCGAGAGAACAGAGTATTGCGATGGAATCGGTTAAAGAAAACTGTTACAGCCAAACACTAGAGACAATTGAACATTTTTTGAAGCCAATGCCCATTTAAGGCTCAAGAAAGTGCACGATTATTGGTACGATTGCGTGAGGTATATTGTATTAAACGAAACATTTGTACTTAACAACAACAAAAAAAAAAATAAATTTGGTAAAATTTTATTGCATTTTTATATTTAAATTTTGAAATTTCCCGCCTTACTTTACTAAATTCAATAGGATCACATAAAATCTAATTGCCAGAGAATTTATTCCCATCATTTATTCTAAATAGAAGATATTGTTTAATTAGTTTTGTATACGAGTAGTTTGAATAATTAAATTAAATTGTTTTCCATTTCCATATTTTCAGGTAAGTTTCGTGGACGTGTTTTAAAAATCTAAACCAACAGAAGGTAATTGAAATTATTATTTAATGAACTGTTTCAACAGGGGACATCAAAATGAAACTTTAAATCATAGATAATGTCAGTAAGCTTACATCACATATAAAATGCTTACTTTAAAGTTAATTTAAATTTAAATCTGCTTTAGGTCCTCCTTGAATTAGTTTACAACTAATCAAACATATTATTTAAGAATTTGAAACACATTTTTCCATTAAATGAACGTATAAAAAGCAATCTTTCTTTATGCAAAAGTTTAACTTTTGAACAATAAAAATATTAACGAAAGCAGACCAACTGCAAAAGTTTACGAGAAAAGTGTTAAAGCAATAGCAACAATGTTGGCCTTATTTTTGGCATTTTAAAACTCATTGTTGATTCGGGGCCACACGGCACCACACACTTGGTATGTTGCAATCACGCACCAACAGGCATACACACATACACACCTACTGAACACTAAGTTTTGCATTTATGGCACCATAGAAGAAAGTTTTTTCCCCATTTTCATTTTCATTTTTTCTTTTTTGTTTTTGTTTTTTCTCTATTTCATTTGTTGGTGTTGTTTTTGTTTACCTTTTGACCTCAAAAGTAGTTCATATGCAAAATAATTGAACCCTAGATGGTGCTTTAAATGCCAACAAAGAGAGAGGGAGAGATATACGTTAAAAAGACTTTTTTTTACAATTTTTATTTAAATTCGTTTACAGACAAGTGCTTATAGTATATGCATACGGAAAGCAACTTTTGATTTCTCTTAATGAAGAAAAGGACTTAAAATCCAATTTTTAAAATTTTTTTTTGCTAACAATTCTTGTGGTTTCGATTGTTATCATGGAAGGATTATTAATATTTTATTCCAATTAAATCTTATAATTAAAGGAGCATGGAATACTTTAGATGCCACGATACTAAAAGATAAAAAAGCAGGAACGGCATTTAATAGAAGGGACTATACAATACCTTGCAATTTGACTATTCTAAGCTGATTATTGAATTGCTTACAGTGTCCTTTGATAATTGTGAATTTGAGTAAACAACTCTCGCGGATCTCATTCCAAATATAAACCAATGGCTTGAAGGCCACAAACCAATAGTTATGGAAGCAATTCCATACCAATCAACAGCTGTACATTCGTTTAATATGTATTTCGTTACTTCTGCAAACAATCACAACCATGATTGCCACCCTCTGTGTGGCTTATACAGTAATCCCCCGATTTACGTCGTCTCGATTTACGTCGTCTCGATTTACGTTGTTTCGATTAACGTCGACAAAAATGTTGTTCCCTTAAGCTTCGATTTGCGTCGTTATTCGATTTACGTCGACTTATCTTCTTTATAAAAAAATCAGGGGACTTCCCTTTTCAAAGAATTCAATAGAATAAAAATTTAATTATTTTAGTTTTTTTTTTTTTTTTGTAAAATGTACACAAAGAAATGCATCTGATAGTATGAGTTCTTTGAAATTCGATTTACGTCGTCGTCCGGATTGAAAGCGCATACACAGAATTCCCTCGATTTACGTCGCTTTTTTCCGGAACATTCTACGATGTAAATCGAGGGATTGCTGTATATGCGCTTTCAATCCAGAAAAATTTGTAAAAAAATCCAATTTGAAACTCTTTGTACACCTAAACAGTTGTTTAGAATTGCAAGATCTTCTCATTTTTTACTCGTTATTTAGATTGGGAATACCGTGCAGTTCTGTGTGGTAGTTTCTACTCTAAGTGCTAAATGTACCTTCCCAGTCAATACAGCTTTATTGTGTAGTAAATCACGATATCCAGGTACCCAAATCCATCGAATATTTCCAGTGCATATGGAAATAGCTGTGATATCATTCAGTCATCATATCAATTGAATTGTTGCGTTTAGAATACTTACATAATTAGTCAGTTTTACACATTGCCTTCCTATGCTAACCATGCTGTGTCTATCAGAGATCAGCAATGAGTATTCAAAACGATAAGTGGATTCAAATTATACTTATAATATCTGAAACTTATACATTCATACTTATTTTGATATCATACTCCTACTACTCATACTCAAAGTTGAAATCAGTCGTCGTATTCATACTTAACAATACGCATGATGTTATTGACTCGTCTCTACTTAACATTTACACGAAGCACAAAATATGTATGATTCGTGTACGAACACTGCTATGCACATAAGAAGATAGTGTGTATGCTTTGCTTGTTGTCTTTGTTTTTCCTTTCTTCTTAGTTTGGTGAATGATTCGAATCACTCGAATTACTTATAAGTATTATAAATATTTTCTAAATTTATGCATCAGTTGGCGTATAAATCAAACATATTTCGAATGTTGTGAGCTTGATGTCAACGTTGTACTCATACTCATTGCTACTTATACTTATAAATCAATGTTGAAACGAGTACGAATGAATCAGAGTAGTTAAGTTTCAATTCTTTTGATTCACTCATACTCAAAATTGCATGAGTAGCAGAAAAACGATTCATTGCTGATCTCTGACGTTTATAAATAGCGGAAATTACAGTTTAAGCTTGGCCCGAATAACAGGTTTAGAAATCCTTTCTCAGTCGTATTAATTAAATTCAGAATTATTGCCAGGGATCTGCTAAGACGGAGGCGTTGAAGAAATATTTTTTTATATTTCGTTTTGTTCGAGATGCCAGAGTTGGCGTTTGAGCTACGGGCTCTCATTTAATAAGCATACACACTATAACAGTTGAATAGGTGAACACCAACACCGGAGTTGAATTTTAAAGAAATTGGTAGACCAACCTAATTTGTTTGGAATGAACTTATGTCCCTCAAGAGACCAACAGCCGGGACTATTAACACACATAATCATCATGACAAGTTGTCGCAGTCTAGTAGGTAGTATGTTGGCTTATTAGACGTAAAGCTAGGGCTCGAGCTTCAAAAAGTATTACTTCGGCGATTTCCTCTCAGCAGATTTCTGGCAAAACGTCTGAGAGTAAATAAAATTGGCATCAAAAGTTTCTCAAAAAATCTGTCGTTCGGAGGTGGCTTTAATCTGTAGGTCCCGCCACTTATGTATAAAATTAACAAACACAACATAAGTGGTGTAGGAAACTAGGTCAATAATCCTCACTGAGGGGTTGTAATTATCAATTATGTACGTATGTAATCATCATCCATGAATTTTTAAACAACCACTTTGTAAATTACACCTTCGAAGTCTATTCTGGTCCTTTGCAAAGAGCAATCTAGTCATATTTCATCATAATTAGCATCCACTAAATACCGATAAATTTACCAATTTTGTAGGATATTCAAATAAATATTTCAATGCACAGTTTTTCTATTTTACTAACCTCAAAACAATTTGTAAGTTGTGCCCTTTTTCATTTCACTTTCTGTTTGCATTTCATAAAGTTGTTCGCTTTATTTTCATATTTGCCCTTGGCAGAGTTTATTTGCCAGTCAGTCGTTGCACTATCGATTGCCCTACAAAGAGTGTTACAAAGAAATAAATTTTCAACAATAAAAAAAAGCTCAAAAGTTAAAAATAGTAAAATAATACGATGTTTTTGTTTTTCCTTTTTTCAAATGAAGAAAATTACTGGCGCTTAGGTCAAACCGTTGTAAAAAAAAGGACACACAAAAGCATTTAAATTCTCACATAAACGAAATGAAATCGAACAAAATTTTCTTTCACAATAATTATTGAAATCATTGGGATTTATTGTACTGGATTATCCTTGGGATAGTATCCCACCATTCATACTTTAATACTAAAAATTAATAATAAAAATGAAAAAATGTTGATTTGGTCTACAGAAACCGTCAATACGAAACCACATTTTTTTTTATAAAACCAGCACCAGCAGGGGATGACCCCTATGCATGCAGTGCATTGTGCATTTTTTTTAGGAAAGGTGAAAAGAGAGATGGAAGATGAAAACGATAAGGAAACGAGTTGCTGCTGGTGACTATAAAATGGCCAGTGCTATACCTTCACCATTAGACAGTCTACAGCAATCACCCCCAAGAATTATGTTGTGTGTGTTAATTTTATACAGTGGCGGGACCTACAGTTTAAAGTCGACTCCAAACGACAGATTTTTGAGAAACAAGAAGGGAAATGGAAGAAGTCGCCTAAAAATACTTTTGTTTTTTTTTATTTTTGATGTCTGGCCTGGGACTCGAACCCTGGCTTTACGTCTAATAAGCCAGCTCACTACCTACTAGACCACGGCGACTCCCCATTTGATATTACGGACAAATTGGAGATTTTAAACGATTGAGTTTCCCATTAAACTCTTTAAAGTTTTTTTTTTAAGTGCTTTTTAAAAAGCTTGGAAACTTAAAATGTAAATATAAATCAGAAATATTATTGGAACGACACGTTGCTATATAATTCTGCAACTAACCTCATGGCATTTAGTCATTACATTCTAATTATTGACTATTTTTCTAATAAATTTATCAGAGTGGCATCAAGGGTTTCTTGTACAAACCAAAAAGTTACAATATCCCCCAACAAATAATTCAGAGGTAGCAAGAACAGGACAACTTCTGGAAAGAAAGTTGTACCCAAATTGATTTTTCCTAGCGCGTTATATACCAAGCGAAGTCTTCGTAGTCTAGAATCAGTTTAGATTTGTTCGAATTGGCCACCTTTGGTACGAATTATGGCCTTCAAACGGCACTGCGCGAAAGTGGCTCTGCAATATTTTGGCCCATTCCGGGTGAAGCGCCGTCTTGAAATGATCGACGCTTTGGTATTTTTTAGTGAGAACCTTACTCTCCAAAAAGCTCCAGGCACAAAAGTCCAACGGATTGAGATCCGGAGATTTTGCTGGCCATTGTGCGATAGAAATGAAGCGAGGAACTTCTATTTTAAGCCATCCTTGATTGACGCGTGCTGAGTGCGGTGTTGCTGAGTCTTGTTGGAATGTCCATGGTTTGTGGCCGAAATGTTTGTTTGCCAAGGGCTTCAATATTGGCTTTAAGATATTTTCCCGATAATATTTGGCATTTATTTTGACCTCACGGTCGATGATTACGAGCGGGGAGCAACCATCGGCGACCCACACCATTATCGTCGGTGGCGCTTGAGTTCTGGGTGGCCAATCGCAGGTGTAAATTTTCAGCTGACCTCTTTGGCAAGTAAACCCGATCATTTTGTTTGTTCACAAACTGCTTAATATGGAATGGCTTCTTATCGGAGGAAAACAAATTCGGTAACTGGCCACTTTCGTGCAAGCGAAGTAACTCCTTGGCTCTTTCCAGTGTAACTTTTTTTGTCCATCTGTGAGCTCTTGGACTTTTTGGAACTTCAATGGCTTTCGTCCAAGCTCATTTTTCAATATGTGTTGCATCCCTTCTCGCGATATGTTCAGCTTACAAGCAATTTTTTTACTTCTGCGGCGCAGATTTCGATCAAACCTGACCTTCACATTTCAGATCGTTGCTGGTGTTGTTACCGTTTTTTTTCGTCCACAAGCAATAGTACGAGAAACAAAAGATTTATTCACATTTAAATGCCGGAGGGCTCTAACGATAGCCAGTTGTAGTTTTCCAGCCAAATATAAAGCAATCACACTATCATGCTTGAATTCCATCACGAATAACTTTTTTTTCTGAATGCTTTTGTAAGCTTGTAAATGATAAAATGATCCGTCACAGAAATAAATCTGTCAGCAGGCAGACGAGCGGTTTACAAATGATAACAACCTGAAGTTGGTTGCAATACATATCAGCCACCCTGTATGAATGCAGATTCCTCAATCAACGTTTGATTTATAGTGTCGAAAGTATCGCCAAAATCGAAATTAGTCATGATTTGTTGATGTTAAATGTTCAGTCTTAGTTGTGAAATGCATCTTCAAATTGCTCTTAAAATAATAATGATATTGAGGATCGTAATTACTTTAAATTTATCAAAAGTATTTGGTGATTAGAATATTTAACGTTTGCATTTGAATTCCATTCTTTCGTATTATTATATTTTAAATATTTTGCCAAGTACAGCAGAAATGCTAAGTTTTGGTAGAAGAGTCGCTAAATTATTTTTTTATTTCCTCTGTCCATACACACACTTTTATTTTCATTCGAAAACTGTAGTCTATGAAATATTTCTATGAAAAGTAAAATTAATTTTTCTTTATTTTTTTTTATAATTTTAATTGCTTTATGCTTGAATTGTTTTCATAATTATTATTAAATTTTATTTTCCTGGGCATGCAAAAGCACTAAACATGTTGTCAAGTGTTCTTATGTCAATACTTCAGTATGTCCTTTTTGTAGTTTATGAAATCGTTGTCATTAAATTTATTTTTTTTTTTTACGTTAATGCTTGCTTTACATATACAATCTCTAAGTCTTTCAATTTTATTCTGTTTTGTTTTTCTTTAAAACAAAAGTTTATATTCCATATACAACGCTCTTTATTTTATATTTATGCATACAGTGCCTTTGTTCATTTAGTTATAAAACTGTTTATATATGTACATTAGGGTGGCCCCAAAATAAATGTTGTGAATGTTTCCGACTAAAATGAAAGTTAGATTCTTTCTAAGACTACGTTTATCAAAATTTTTGTCCTGGAGTCAATATTTGGTGAGCAGGATCAAAGGATAAAAAGGTCCTTTTTTGAGGTCTTTTGAATTTTCCTTCATATTTCCTTCTAAAGAAACTATATACAAATTTGGTATCATATGAAAGGTCTTTAAGAGGCGCTTTTAATAGGTTATCAGAAATTTAAAAGATAGTTTAGAACATTCAAAATTTTGAAAATTTCGGACAAAATTTTTGTTTTTTTATTTTTTTGATAGAATTTACTTAACAAAATTGTTGAAATTTCTTGATTATAAAGACCATGTAATTTAACCAAAATGCTTTTTTCCATTTTTCAAAATTCAATCTACTTCAATTTTTATTAGAATTTTTTTAAACCAACTTTCTTCTCTATCTGATAAGCTCTGTTAACTCAATTCATATACAGTGACGAGCAGAAGTGGTATCATGTGAAAAAAGACTATTTAAAGATTATGCAAGCCCATCTTCCGAATTTTATGGACAAATTTGCTTATCCCGAATAAGAAATTGTTTTCCAACAGGATGGTGATCCGAAACATACAGCAAAAATTGTTAAGATATGGGATGGGAAACAAAATTTTCTATTGATGGAATGGCCGACATAAAGTCTCGACCTCAATCCGATTGAAAATCTTTGGCCATTCGTGAAAATCCGGCTCGGAAAGCACGAAACAGCCCCAACAAACATGGTCAAACTTTTAGATCGTATAAATGCGAAATGGAATCGAATTCCGAAAGATGTTATTGTTCATTTGGTAGAAAGCATCTCAAACCGCGTAAATCAAGCTATATTTAATAAGGGTCTATGGACAAAATATTGAAATTGGGTTAGTTTCTTGAATTTCCTTGAAACGTGCAAAATTGAGTTTATGTGGGTTATTTTCGTTTTTTCATTCAAACTCATTGAATATTTGTTAAGAATAAAATATAGAATTAAAATTAATTTTTTTCTTTTTGTATTTGCTTGTATGGTTTTGTTTTTGTGGACGACGAAACTCAGTATTGGAACATGCACTCACTTCTGCTCGGCACTGTATGTAATGGGCATCAACGTCTCTTAACGACCTTTCATATGTTACCAAGTTTACATATAGTTCCTTTGGAAGAAATATGAAAAAAATTCAAAAAACCTCAAAAAGGACATGTTTATCCTTTGATCCAGCTCACCAAATATTAATCCCCGGACAAAAATTTTGATAAACGTAGTCTTTGAATGAATCAAACTTTCGTTTTATTCGGAAACATCTATATCTAATTTTTTCTCCATACAAGCGTGGCCACCCTAATGTACATATATACGTACATATGTATATATGTGTAGTATATTTTATTTCTACTAAATATAATAGACTTTTATACAGAATATGAAGAAATTCTTTCTATATACATATCAATATACGAAGAAAACATAGAGCAAGAGTAGCATATTTTCTGTAAATTCAAGTCACACGCCCACTTCTAAAAATATGCAATACTTGATGCGTATTTGTAAACCCTACGCCATCATAAATACATAGACTTCCGGGCGTATTATTTAATGCATAATAATAACAAGTAAAATATTTTACCCTGGTAAGGACTGTGACAGCAGAAAAAGCTTATTGTTTGCCATTCTTCAGTATATAAAGGGTGTCTCGATAATTTAGTTTTTTGTCTGACCTTTGTTATTGAAGTCATGAAGGGGCACCTTAATAGTGAGATCATACAATCAATATTTACTCCACTCCTAATTAAAATAATAAACTTAATAAAGACACTGTACAACAATACAACATGCCGTGTATTACATGAGAAACAACTGGGCAAGAGTATAAAAATAAATACCGAAGTCCGTCATGGATGTGTGCTGTCACCACCACTCCACTTTAACTGTGTCCTCGATGTAGTGATGCAAAAGTCAACAAGCTACAGAAGAGATATTACATGGTGTATGTGGATGATATATGTGCTTGCTAAGTCATTCTTTCTCGGACATGCAATCAAAACTAAATATAAATAGCGAAACCGCAAAGCTATCTGGACTGGAGATTAATATCCACAAAATCAATATACTCAGGTTAAATGCTAACATTGAACGTAAATTCCGAATATACGGCAAAGTAAAATCGATCAAGTAGAGTCCTTTTGTTACCTGGGCAGTATAATTGATAAACCAGGCGGCTCATCAGCGGATGTTGCCAGCCGCATTAATAAGGCGCGCAATGCTTTTGCCCTACTTAATCCTGCCTGGAAATCATCAAACATATCGAGGCGCACCAAAATTAAAATCTTCAATTCCAACGTTAAATCCATGCCACTATACGGTTGCGAAACGTGGAATATGGCACCGCGCGCTTCCCAGTCTCTACAGGTATTCGTTAACGACTGCTTGCATAGTATCTTGCATGTGTACTGGCCTTCTGTAATATCCAATGGCCAACTCTGGCCAAATACAGACCAGCAACCAATTGCGAAGGAAATAAGGAGACACAAGTGGGGATGGATTGGGCACACTCTCCAGAAGCCATTAGACGAGATAACAAATAATGCCATAGACTGGACGACGCATCAGATGACCATCGCATACTTGGAAATGCCAAATGATAACAGAAATAGCCAAACTACGTATACAATGGAACGAAGTCAAACATTGCGCGCTGATGATCGAGTTCATTGGAAATGCTCCCTAGAAAAGTAAAAGGAATACGGTATCTCTTTAATGTACCCTCAAAGCCAATTACATACATACATATATATTTCAGTCAGGATTACGACGTATATTCTAACACCACTTAAGTTGTATGCATAAATGGGGGGTCCTACAGTTCAAAGTCGACTCTAAACTACTGATATTTGAGAAAATCCTTCACAGTTTTTGGTGAAGTTTTGCTGAGAGAGGTTATTGCCGAAGAAATATTTTTTATCTGATATTTCCATCGAGATGTCTGATCTGGAGCTTAAAGTATGGCCTCATGTTTAATAAGCTATCAGCTATAAGCGCTGTTTGTATCAACAATGATAATCTCCTGGGTAGCAGTTGATATGCATTATTGTCTCAAAAAACCGTTTACCAACTTTAGATTATTTCTATGATATACGACTCAGATTTCCTCTTATTATAGTTTCGCAACAAATGTTTTGATTGTCACAAGCACACTCGATATAGGTAGAGTCTTTGGCCCCCTTCGTTGAGCAAACCGATAGAAACATATGGTCCCATTGCGCAGAAATGGATCTAATTCATGCGTGGAAGTTCTCCTCCACGGAAGCTTGTCTACTTGCTCGTTGCTGAGAATACCTACATTTCCTGTGTAATTTTATTTTCTTTACATAGCTTTTTCTGTATGGCGGTCAGCTATGTTTTGTTATGTTCTGTCTTTTGTACAGCCAAATTAAATTAAATACATCTTTTTTCCCCGAATATTTCATTCAGATGCCAAAAACTCCTACTCCTGTTCAAGAAGCCATTATTGATGCAAACAACAAAATACAGCCTCTTCTAATAGAGCACACAGCATCCAAATTAGTCCATTCATTTTGGTTACAAACTTTAGTTTATAAAGCATTTCCTAAAGTCTAGGAAAAAGTTAAGGAGAAAGTTGTCTGCCAATCGATCTCGAGCGTCACCAATAAATTTCCCATAAGGCATGTCCCCCATTAATCTCACTCATTATGATATGCTGCGGACTTAAATCCAGCAGAGGCGCCGTAGTTCAGGTTCTCATTTTCATAAGAGCTACGAAGGTGACTGTAGAAAAGGAAATTAAATGACAAAAACTTAACCAGCTGAATCAAACCTTAAATTCAAGGCCTTTGACCACTGCACCACATCAGCTCAAATATGCGTTCCATAACTAAGTAAACGAAGTCTAATAAAGGTATCAGACAACCGGTTTTAACTATAAGGCTGTATACCATTCATGGTATTCTTTATTGACAGGATGTGTAAATACTTTTAAGCCACTTTGAAGTGCACATAAAAAGACAACAAGCGCGCTTAGCATAGACAGAACAGTTCATGTCGTTATTTTACACATGCCACTATAAAAGTACTTACAAAATTACATTTACAAACACATATACATACATATGTATGTATGTGTAGGTAGCAGTATAAAAACACCTTTCTTTATACTCTATGTAAATGTATTGGTTTTGAAACTAAATGTTTCCACCGCATACATACATATTCACTAAAAGTGATGTTTTCAAATGAAGAAAAACTTTAAAGGTGTGTGTGTGTGTGTGTGGATAAAAGGATAAGAGATACTCTAAAGGAGCTTAATACTATATTTTACCGTACCGTTATTTCTTCACTTTTTTGTCATGCATTTTACAAAACGGTACTTGTCACAAAAATGCTTCAAGCATAATAGAGTATGTAGATGCAGGTTTTTGTCTTTAGCAGTACTCAACTGCCACTGCATGCCTGTACCTTTAGTACTCGAACTACTGTTGCTGCTACAATGAATTTGACAGTCTCTATAGAAAACGTTTTATATTGAAGGGCGGAGTCATACAGTAGCATAAATTTCTAAAAATAAATTCTGAAAAATTCCAAAAAAAAAGAGGGAAAAAAACATGAGCAAATACCAAGTTTGTAAAGATGAGCATGGAATTTTAATACAATTTAAGCGTTTAAGTTTGATGAAGGTTTAAGTAGCTGGAGGTATTAATTTATTTCATTGTGTTGTAATGTGGAAGAGGTATCATAATATATAGGGAGACAATTGCTTGTAAAGATTTTAATTTAGTATCGTTGTAATATTTACCAAATTTAATATTGTGGATGCGGATTCAGTTTTGTAGAATTTTGTCCTGTTCAACATTTTAACAAACAATATTGTCCTTAATAAAGTGCACCAAACAGCTCTCGCAATGAATGCTTTGCCTTCTGTGTTAATTTTCTGGGACCCAAATACGGGCAATTTTGCTTATTAATGAAATGATGAAGTGAAGTGCTTCTAAATGCATGAACTTTTTTTTTTGCAAAATCAACATTACCACGCACTTTCTCGTTGGCCATATAGCGAAACAAAAAAACGAAGCGGATGATTATATAACTTCAAATCCTAAACCTTTTCACAAAAATCAACTTCAAGTGGTGCTTGAAAGGATCAATTCATGAGAACGATGAGATAGATAGTGTCAATATCTTCAATATTGTCGGGTGTACACCAGAGCTCAGCAATGAATCGTTTTTCCGCTACTCATAAGCACTTCACGCAATTTTAGGTATGAGTGAATCAACAAAATTGAAATTCAAGTACTCTGATTCATACGCACTTGCTACAACATTGATTAATAATGAGTATGAGTACAACGTTGATATCAAACTCACAACTTTCGAAATATGTTTGATTCATATGCCTACTCATTCTGATTCATAAATTGAGAAAAATACTTATAATACTTACAAGTGATTCGAGTGGCTCGAATCATTCATATAAATTTACAGCCTTTGTTGTTGTTGCATATACAAACAAAGAACAAAGGAAAGGCAAAGACAACAAGCAAAGCATACACACAATCTTCTTGTGAGTATAGTAGAGTTCGTACGGGAATCATACTTGTTTTGTGCTTCGCGTAAATGTTAAGTAGAGACGAGTTAAAGTCAATAACATCATGCGTATTGTTAAGTATGAATACGACGAGTACTTCCAACTTTGAGTAGGAGTGGTATGAGTATCATATTAAAATAAGTACCAGGAATTATAAGTATGACTTGAATCTCCTCATCGTTTTGAATACTCGTTGCTGATCTCTGGTGCAGACTGCATGAGCATGCTCACGTGTTGGAACATCAACAATGAAATCAGTTCCCCGAACTTCAGCAATAAAGTTGTGTATACCCGGCGCTGTAAATGCTTTTTTCCAACAAAATTTCGTGCATTTTCCGATCAATTGTCTTTGTTTTCGAAATAAATTTCCAATAAATCCCAACATTCCTCAAGTGTAAATCGATTCATAACATACAGTGGAGATAAAATAATGAATTTTGTGACAGAATGGTATTACATACATAAATATTGCCAGATTTAAAATAACCAATGGTTCAAATTCAAATCGACCCACTCCATTATTATTATCTAGATTATTATAAAATCCTGTTCGCCTGATATTATTTACCTTTTTACCTCCGAAAAATTGTTTTGCTATATCCTTATCGAATTGCCGTCACTGTCAGACACATTTTATTGAATTTTCCAGCATACTCAACGATAAGCAAAAATATTAGATGAAACACATAAAATTGTACGAAAAAAGTAGAATATTTTCAAAGAATTTATTTTATTTGATATTTGACATGAGTTTTATTTTCCCTTTTGCATTCAGTATCTGAATTTAATTAAATCATTTTGAAGCTTTAGTTGACACAAAGAATTCCCACATGTACACTGTATGCTGAAACCTGGAAGCTTGCTTGTTGCAGCTACTTGAAATCCTGTATACTGCATGTAATTTTTTATCCTATAATCCTATTGTGTTTCACATCCTATGAGACGAATGCAAGTGTGTACAGAAGTGAATACTTTTGGGCTTAAATTATTATTATCAAGTTTTTTTCTTTTTTCATATTATTTATCGAGTTTAATGAATAGCGTCTGTATATTTTATTCAGAAAAAATTGTGTTAAAATTTATTTAAACAAAGAAATGCAAATGTTGTACATGGTTATGTATTTAAAAAGCTTCTGAAGATGATTAAATTTTGCAAAATTCTATAGAGTATGAATTTGTACTATGAAGGAGTGTTAGATTTATACACACGAAGTAGTGGCCACATGGTATAGATGCACATCTGCCAGTGTAACCAAACATTTGCAACTCAAATCCAAATACAGTCGAAGGAAATGATTGTTAATTGCGAGCTTAGAACTCATTCTTCAGAACTTTTTTATATGATGGCATATGGCTTACTACTATTATAGAATATGCAACAAACAATTCAACTTCAAAAGTAATTTTGAAAAATACTATTATAGGTCTAATAGCTCATCCAAGCAATGTCAAACAATTTTTAGCAACTTCAAAGAACGCTTACACTGGTTGGCTTCACGAATATTGTCCTTTAAACCAACAACAGTCTTCGGCTTGTCGGTACAACAATTATTTTTGACGGCAGCCCACAAATAATAGTCCAACGATGTCACATCGCAGCTCCGAGATGACCAAATGATATCAACTCTGCGGCTAATAATGTGATCTTAAAAAATAGGGCCCAAAACATCGAGTGTAGCATCGGCTGTACGCCACGTAGCGCCGTCCTGTAGAAACCAAATACTGCCATTATAATCGTCTTCAATTTTTGCGAACAAAAATTCGTTCAAAACGGTCCGATAATAATTGTCATTGACTGTAACAGTCACTCCTTGCTCATTTTCAAAAAAAAAATGGTCCAATCATGCCTCTGGACCAAAATTCGCAACGAATATTAACTCGTTTTGAACGCGTGGCCAGCCGAGGCAGTCATTTGAATGAAATTGTTTTCCATTATTAACCGGAAAGATTTTACTTTCAAATAAAAAAAGAAATTTTAGAAAATATTTACTAGATTTTTTAAAGCATTTTCAAAAAAAAAGTTTTTTGGCGGACCCTTTAAAATCGAATGCGCGAATATTTACCCCTCACTATTATGGTAAAATGAGCCTGTATTCAGGTCAACTAAAAACTTTTTTACAGCAATTTTAACAACAAAGTCGATTTAATAAAGACATTCAAAAAAAATTAGAATAATTAGCGCCAAGAAATCCACAAATTACAGTCCTTTTGGTCACACTCACAACAGGCCAGATACAGTGTGTATAATCTATTTAGAAATAGATTTAATAGGATGTACAGAATAATTAGAAAGAAAGTATTCAATTACAACAAAATTGTAATTTATGTTAAGCTATAATAGCAGGGGTATAGAATACAGGTGTGCGATGTTTATTGAATTTATGACTTCAGGTTTCTAAATAAACTCATGAACATATTGTAGACAATTGCTACTAATTTACACTTAAATCGTATGAAATAGGATCCAACCTAACCCTTTGATGTAATTGTTGTCCGATCTAAATTAGGCATCATCGCTTCTTAACTTGCAGGCTTATGAGGATGAACCACAAATCACAACGGTTCTCAAAGACAATATAAATTTAAAGATATGAAGCGTTTAATGAAATATCTACTTCAATATATCTGTTAACTGTCAACTAAGGAGTGCGCACAAAAAAAAAATGGGCCTATCTTTAAGCTTATAACTTTTATCATAATTGAAAGAAATGAAAAACCGTTACATTGGTTTTTTGTTAGTCATCTGTTTCAAAATCCACGTGCTAAATTTCATTGCAATAGCAAAATTAGTCTTTTGAAAATGGGCACCCATTAAGAATGTAGTAAAAAACTAATTGAAATTTTCAATTAAAACCGCGCCGCTTTCAAAAAACGGTTACTAGGTTCGCAGGTTGGAACCAAAAAACAGTTTCTAAGGTAAGAATAAAACAATCTAAGAAGTCTTTGAGTATTGAGGGAAAGCGTGGAAGTGGAAGAAATAGAAGGATTTGCCGACCAAAACAAAGCAAGTAAAATAATACGTATTTTGCTAAAACATATTAAAATGTCTGGAAGGAAAATGGCTCAAAAAGTTGGATGCTCTGAGATCTTTTATACACAAAAGAATTCAAATATTATTTACTTTAATTGAAATATAAAACGAAAAGAATCTGCCACTTAGTTGTATTTATATAACGAAAAGTGTAAGTCCAGTTTTTTTTTTTGTGCGCACTCCTTAGCCATACACAGTTTTTTTAGTGATATTAAGACTCTAATGAACAGAATATTTTATTTATTTATTATTAATTACAAATTATATTATAATCATATTCGAACTGAGTAACTTCGACCATATGCACGGTGTAGTGTCACAGACCAGAGCCTCTGGTGGGAATCGAACCCACGACCCTCACGCTAATAGTCTAGCACACTACCCACTAGACTACCAGGGCGCTCGAACAAAATATTATTATAGTCACTTGGCCCAATAATTTATGATTTTAGTGTATAAAAACGTTAGTCCAATTCAAAAGTATTCGAATGATATGTTCCAAAACAATAAATACCCGTTTTCCATTGTAAGACCACATTGAATCGTACGTATTTCATAAGTTGCTGAACTAAAATTTATATGAATCAATACCCTATGCGCCCCTATACATATAGCCAATGTTCTTTGTGTAATTATGGGTTTTCTTCTTGAAAATACTAAAAATAATCTGAAAAATTTTCACCATGCTTAACTACTTTTACTTCTATGGTGATATTGCATAATATACCCTTGTTTACGATGATACTGATGATGTTGTTGAAAATTTAATCAACTTTAATGTATAATTTCGCTAATAAACACAAGCGTAAGGAAAGAAAAAATGCAACTACAGGATGAACTCAATTTAAGTGTAGGATAACGATAAAAAAAAATTAAATAAACTATTCTAACAGTAAGTATAAGAATACGAAACTAAAAGAAAGAAGAAGAAAAACACAAAAATTTCAACAACACTGATAGAACATCTTCCACACCAGGATGTCTTGTTGTTACAGCAAGAAATAAAGGATGTTTGAAGTTAAATGCAAGGATAGATGCAGGAACGTCGGAGAGTACAGATAACTCGGATTATGTTTTGAGAACAATAACAAGAAATGCAACGAAAAGAAGGAAAGTCATAGTGTGCCAAACTTGAAAGCATTTTTGTTGAACTGCCGCAGTTAAAAGTTTTCTTATAAATTGGTTATGCTCTGATATTCAAATTCGGCAGTTGCCGAAGAAATATTTTATCTTTGGTGTCTGGCCTGGCCTTTGAACCGTAGTCTCACGTCTCATAACATAACACACTACCTACTAGACTACGGCGACTGCATAATATCCAGCGTGGCAGAATCTTTATGCCATGTAGTCCCGTCTGGATGAAATTTTTCGTTGGTTTCCAGTTTATCAAAATCTGGCAAAAAAAAAACCTCTCCGACGTACTTTCAATGAAATATAAATTGAAAGTTCTGCCAGCCCAAAACCAACATCAAACAGTGATTTTTTTATGGATTCTTTTTGCTTTGTTTTTGTTTGTTCACATAACCATTTATCCAAAAACGGGCCTTCTCGTTGAAGATAATTTCCCTATTAAAATAAGGATCAGTTGCCAACACCCATTTTAATACTTACTTAAGTACTTACTTAATTGGTCATAACAACCCTATTAACGGATTTCGGCCTGCCGCAATACTTTCTTCCAGGCGCCTTTGCTTCTTGTGCGCCAGTTAGTCACACCAATCGATGACAGCACTTCCTCGATTTGGTCCTTCCAACGGACTCAAGGTCGTCCTATTCACCGACTTCCGCAGATCCCCGCATCAAATATTAGTATCGACGGAGTATCCTCCCCCAATCGAACGACATGGCCGAGCCAGCGCAGCCGCTGGATATTAATACACTGTACAACGTGTATGCCGTTGAGGAGCTCATATAGCTCACTGTTGAATCGGATGCGAAAATCATCACCAACTCGCACTGGACCGAAGATCTTATGCAAGATTTTTCTCTCGAATACTCTCAAGGCAAGGTCTTAATAGGGTTCATGCTTCTGCGCCATAAAGGAGCACGGGTAGGATGAGCGTCTTGTAGAGTATTAATTTCGTCTCAATTGTCTATTGAGACCATAATAGCACCTGAGGGCACTAGCAATCCTACGCTTGATCTCCAGGCTGACATTATTTTCGGTGATAATGGCGGAGCCAAGATAAATGAATTCCTTGACTGTGTCAAAAGTATAGTTATCGGCCATAATCTGAGAATCAGTACGCCGCACGACTCTAATGCGTCTGGGGCATTTTGGAGAGTAAGTTTCTCACTAAATAATACTAAAGTGTCGATCAATGCCGGGAATGGGTCAATATACCGCAGAGCCACTGACATGTACTCTGTGATGACTTTGTCGGCCGTTTGAAGGCCATAATTCGTATCAAAGGTGGCCGATTCGAACAAATCTAAACTGATTCTAAAATTTTATGTTATTTCCAACATTTTTTGCTTTTGAACAATAAAATTTAAAAAAAAATTATTAAATTTTTTCTTTACTTTGTTGCATTATATATCAGCCACCTTGTAATACAATAAAAAAAGTTTAAATCAAAAATGAAATAAAACTTTAGTATCCGCATCTATTTGCCATTAAATTTTCACTTGAATTACTTTTAAGAATCACAAAAGCCAAATGCATGCATCAATATTATGAAATACTTAACTCTCAATGGCAAAACGTGAATAAAACTTAAACTATGAATTTTTTTATGGATGAAAAAAGTGTTGTCATCCCTAATACTTTTGTTCACAAAAACTTTTACTGCTTTTAACATATTACTTAAGGTTCTAGAATTCATTGCTATAATAGTTCCTACATTTACGTAGTTGTTATATCCTCCTGCATTCGTGCCTTATACGCGCCATTTTAGACGATTTATCGTCCTTTTGACGATTTTTAGCAATTAAAAATTTACATCATTTTCTTTACTTGGGTACATTAAAGCCTTCCTCAAGCTTTATATAAAAAGGTGTAAAGTATTATATTTTTAAGTTATTTTCGAATACCTGTGATGATTTTTCTGTTTATTATACCGTTTTAATCCCTTAAATGCCAAAAAATTTCAACTCTTAAATAACATCATAGTTGACAATAAATTATCATACGCCGTTGCAGACAATTTTAAAAATTCGATTATATTTTCTAATATTACCATCGGAAGAACAAAGGCAATTGCCATAATTTTTTTTTTCATACGGCCGACACTCAGGAATTCTTTTTAGAACTAGGAAAATATATTATAGGAATGAATAAAGAGGGAGCAGTGTTTATGGAGACTAGGTTTGAACATTTTTATACCATAAGTAACAGGAAAGGTCTCTGTAGAAAAGAAGTTCCACATACGAATAGTCCATCAAACAAACGAACTATGTCTGTATTGCAGTGTGTGATACACTGACCAATCGATCACATACGTATGTGGTGGTGGCAATATATGGTTTTCATAAACAACTCCCCTTATTTCGCACGAGCCAAATCCACTAAAGAAGTAACAGGAACGCAAGACACACTGCAATGAATCAATTGATTTGGAACACTATCGTGATTAACGACCTACTACGGCCTCACCTGTACGCGGTCGAGAAGCCTCAAAATAGGCCCTATCCATACATGAGAGTTGTATTCCATTTTCTGTCTGTTATATATGGAGTAATTTGTAAGTAGATCAGATAAAGTGAAGCATTTATTGTAACGTTTTAAGAAACCAAGCGAGCATCACACTGAATTTTCATGCCCACGTAGTCAAGTTCCTCTGACTCCCTAATATTTACACCACACACATGGGTATAGACTTTATAAGTTTTTGTTTTTAAAAAGTGTAAATTTATTAATTTTTTCTGACGATTTTTTGATGATTTCAATGAAATTTTTCTTAAATATTTGACGATTTGATGATTCATTTATTATTTAATCAGAAAATATGATCCGTAGACGCACAAAATGGAATTTATTCGTCAAAAAAAAAGCTTTTCGTCTATCAACATGAAAATAGGAATAAAATTTTTTGACTAAAATTGTTAAGGACAAAACGAAATCTGTAATCTCAAACATGTACGTGTGTTGGCTGCATTATTTTGTTGTATTCTTTGTGTTTTGTAAAATTTTCTATTGTAGTTTGAGCAAAATTAAGTCCATTGTAAGTTTTAGTCTTGAGACTGGAATGTTAACAACAGTTGTGCTTAAATTTATAGTACCATCTTAGACATGTTGAAAGACTTGGCATTCCGGCAAATGACTGATTTCACCTTTAAAACAAGCTATAATGATAATGATGTTGTAATAAATATTACCAGGGATCTTACACTTTAAAGCCAACACTCACCACTTTGCAACCGAATTTCTCCAAACATCCAATACTTTTTCACTACCAACTGTATTTCTATTTAGATTTTCTCTATCCCTCTATTCTTGTGTTGTTGTGCCGTAGCAAAAACTATTCTTTTAATACTCATGCCTTTAATGTTGCATCCATTTTTCTTCATTCCAAGTGCAGACACTTTTGTGCGCTTGTTCATCAAGTTCATTGGCTTCTTAAGTTTTCTGTTTATCAATATTGCAGTCGAGTGATTATTTCCATGGCATATAATAGAGTAGTTTTGACAACTTTTTTTCTTCTTCTTTTTATTTTTGTTTTCTTTTTTTTTTTTTAGATGTTGACTACACTTTTAAAAAGTTCTTTTAGTAGGTTGTTTTCGTTTCTTTTGTTATCATTATAATATAAAGATGTAAACGAGCCAGTATCTGTAAGTACGGTCTTCCATTTGCTGGTAAATATTATAAATGGAGAGTATTGACACTGCATGTAAACAACTTAAATGGTTGTAAACACTTAAGAGTAATAAAATCAAGAGATGTAAACAAAAAAAAAAATTAAGAATTTATATACGAGGCTGATGTTGTAAGTTTTAAGCCTAGTGTTTTCTTTTTCTGTACGATCTCATGCAATTTTTAAACGTGCAAACATAAAAAATTAGAAACTTAAAAGGTCTTAATTTCATGTTAAAGTAGCGACGGCCTATTCCATAGTTTATAGTTTTAAAATCATGAGCAGCATTTATTAGAGGAGGTCTAATTATATTTATTATCATAATAATCCTTTTGTTAGGATTATAATACAACTTAACTCCTCACCCTACCCACGTTATGTGTTTAATTAATTCATGAATGGCGGCGGGACATGTAATTTAATGAAAACTCTGAACGACAAATTTTTGAAAAGTTTTCATTGCATTTTTTCGCTGGGAGAACCCATGGACAGAATTTTTTTTTCCCATTTTCATTGTGTGCCAGATGTTTGGACTATGATTTGAAGCGCAGCTTCTCGTGTTATCAGCCAATGCAGTACCTATTCGATTATGGTGACTACAAATGGACTGAATACAAGGTGGCTGATTTGTATTGCAACCAACTTCAGGTTGTTATCATTTGTAAAATGCTCATCTGACAGCTGGCAGATTTATCCCAGTGATAGTTTATTTTATTATTTACACGCTTACAAAAGCATTTTGATCTATTGCATTCCGAAAAAAAGTTATTCGTGATGGAATTCAAGCGTGATAGTGCGATTGCTTTATATTTGGCTGGAAAACCACAGGTGGCTATCGTTAGAGCCCTCCAGCATTTAAATGTGAATAAATCTTTTATTTCTCGTACCATTGTTCATTATCGTGATACTAGCACTGTTGAATCGCGTCTAAAAAGTGAACCAAAAAAAAAACAGTAATAACACTAGAAATTATCCGAAAAGTGAAGGCCAGATTTGATCGAAATCCATGCTGCAGTGGTAGAAAAAGTGCTCGTGAGCTGAACATATCCCGAAAACGGAAGCAAAACACTTATTGAAAAATGAGCCATTCAAGTTCCAAAATGTGCAAGAGTACACCGATGGACACAAAAAAGTTAGACTAGAAAGAGCCAAGGAGTTACTTCGCTTGCACGAAGCTGACCAGTTACCGAATTTGGTTTTCTCCGATGAGAAGTTATTCCAAATTGAGCAGTTTGTGAACAAACAAATTGATCGGATTTACTTGCCAAAGGGGTCAACTGAAAATTTATACCTGCGATTGGCCACCAGAACTCAAACGCCGCCGATGATGGTCGATCCCCGCTCGTATTCATCGACCGTGGGGTCAAAGTAAATGCCAAAAAAAAAAATTATCGGAAAAATCTCATAAAGACAGTATTGAAGCCCTGGGCAGACAAATATTTCGGCCGTAGACCATGGTCATTCCAACAGGAGTCAACACCACCGGCTTAAAATGGCTTAAAAAGGAGGTTCCTCGCTCCATTTCTACAGCACAATGGCCACCAAAATCTCCAGATCTCAATCCATTGGACTTTTGCGCCTGGGGCATTTTGGAGAGTACGGTTCTCACTAAAAAATACCACAGTGTTGATCATCTCAAGACGGCGCTTCGCCCGGTATGGGTCAAAATACTGCAGAGCCACTTTCGTGTAGCCTGTGATCGCTTTGTCGGCCGTTTGAAGGCCATAATTCATCCCAAAGTTGGCCAATTCGAACAAATCTAAACTGATTCTAAAATTTGATGTTATTTCCAACATTTTGTTGCTTTTGGATAATAAAATTAAAAAAAAATTAAATAAATATAGCGCTTTATTTTGTTGTCTTATAGATCAGCCACCCTGTAAGTCATATATCAGGTAGATCATTTATCGGTTTAAATTTGAACCATCAGTTATTTAAAATTTCTTTTGTCATTCCATTCTGTTACAAAATTCTGTGTATTATCTTATCCAACGAGTAACTGCACGAGGATGGCGCAACCATTACGGTCAATGGAGACAATGCTGTTAACGATGTTTAGTTTAAACAGGATAGTGTATGCAACTTGCCACACATCTTATGCTACAATTGATTTATTGCGTTAAACGTCTGTTGTTGGTTTAATTGGACGAAATGCCAAGAACACCGTTGGACTGTTTGCTTCTGTATGGCGCCGTTAAGTGTAACCTCGACAAATCAGACACAATTAAGCGTTTGCCATTGCCGTGATACGACCCTTTATAATGGAAAAATGGCAAGAAAATTACTCGGATAGAATGAGGGAAGCACCAAATTAAAAAGAATACATCATTTGCCTTGAATTATTTTATATGTGGTTATTGCTTCTATGCGTAACAAAGCTCTATATCAACCCAATATATCGGATTTTATTATTTATACCAGCATAGGGTATAACAATATTTGAAATGATTAAATTACAAGCTCAATTAAGCAACAATTAATCTTGAATCTAATAGAATTGTATGAGAAATAGAGAAAAAAAAACAAAACTGAAATAGAAACCCCAACTTAAACTACAAATAACATTTGGCTTAAATGTGTTCAAAATAACACAACAACATAAATGCGATTAAAATATGTATACTAGAGGCTAGAAAATAGAAAATAGTAAAAATAGAAAATACAACACCAATAACAAATACAACAAACAAATAAAAATTGCAGAAATTGTAGAAGAGAACGAATAGAATATCATCATAAACAGAGGATTTAACAACGAGCAATAGAAATAAAGAAAGGAAGGCAACGGGGGGAGAAAATAAAAAGAGAAAATCTAAATTGTTGAAACAAATGCCACAAGTTGTTAAATACGAATGTTTTACACAATCATCTATACATTTATGTGCATATATCGTTAGTTGAAATACAAATCAGCATAATCTTATATGCTTGCCAGATTGTTTGACTATTTGACAATGGCGCGGTAATGTATTTCTACAAATATGTTTCTAGTTAATTGCAGAATTTCTTAAATACATCCCTAGTTTCAAATCAAACACATAAACATTGACAAAGATCTTTCGAAAATATTGCCGATATACGTGAGAGTGTGCAGGGTAATAATCAGAGGCAGTCAATTTCAAATATTATCAGAAATTTCGCATAATGAGCCTGCACTCGAACAAAATTCGCAAGACATTCGAACTAAATGTAAACAACCATGGACAAACATGAGTACAGTTTCCATATAACGCGGAAATGTAATTGCGGCAGCTCTAAAAAATACGTTGCACCATTCCAACGAACACTTCTTCAAATTTAATTTTTACTTAAATCAATTCCTTACTAAGCGCAAAGTGTAAAAGAGAATTAAGAAATTGCTTAGCCCCATTTAGGGAGGTTTTAGTGGAGTTAGAAAAAAAAGCTGCAATCGATAAACAAGTCGCCGTAGTCTAGTGGGTAGTGTGTTGGCTTATTAGATGAAAGGTCCGGGTTCGAATCCCAGGTCAGACATCAAAATGAAAAATATTTCTTCGGTGACTTCCTCTCAGCAGATTTCTGGCAAAGACTCTGAGAGTAAAAATTGCCATGAAAAGCTTCTCAAAAATCTGTCGTTCGGAGTCGACTTTAAACTGTAGGTCCTGCCACTCATGTATAAAATTAACGGACACAACATAAGTGGTGTGAGAAGCTAGGTCGTAATCTTGACTAAAGGGTTGTAATGGCTCATTATGTATGTTATGTAATCGATAAACAATGAATGAAGATGAACCAAGTGAGGATAAATATTAAAAAATTACCATATTTTACAAGTCTTTTTTAATTTTGTTGGAAACCAGTATTTTAGTTTAATTTTTATTTAATTTTTTTTATCAATCCTTCTATGAAATCTTGAATTCAATAAAAATAATTTATAATTTATCTTGCCTTTGTTATCTTGGTCTCCATGTAACGTGGTACGAATGATGTGATTTGTACTAATTCTATGTTTCTTATAAAGCGGTAGACGGAACGCGCTACGAATTAGCCTGGTTTGTGCCTGAAATCTTATAGCGCGGTTTCCATATAATGCGGTACGCACTCACCGCGTTATAGGCAGATTGACTGTATTTGCCAAATTGATTCTGAACGGGCTGTTGGCAACTCAACCTGATTTCCATCTACATATCATCTTCAGCTTGGAGGCCCATTTTTAGATAAATGGATACGTGAACAAACAAAATTTTAGAATTTAGGTAGATACCAATCCAAATGAATACTAGGAGCGCCGAAATCATACCAAAAAGTTAGTATTTTGTGTGGATTTTAGACTGACGGTGTTAGCCGTCTATAATTCTTTGAGAATAATATTGAACTGGATATTATTATCAACAACGAGTGCTACTCCGGATGATTACAAACGTTTTTCGGTTTGAGTTGGGTAAAAGAAACAAAATCATTCTTCTAGTGACATCCTCTCAGCAGCCTTCTCACAAAAATTCTGTGTTACGGCAAATTGTCCATGAAAAGTTTCACAAAAATTTGTCATTGGAATCTGTAGATCCCAACACCCATGGATAAAATTGAGAATATTGAGAAACTAGGTTGTAATGACCCCTCAAATACGTATACAACCAATATGTGATAAGCATGTAAATGAAATAAAACTTTATTTCAGTAACTTTAAAACCACATAAAAGCAAAAAAAAATATTGTATTAGCCTGTATTAACGTTAAGGTGACGATATTTTTATTTTCTTTTCTGGAATCCCCTCAAACGATTGAAAATCCACATCCTTTAGTACAAAATTTACACACATACATATACATATCCATGTACTATATATCCTTACATATAAATTTGCTTGTGATATTAGTTGATATGAATACTTGAACAGAAATACCCTTTCAAAATCCTTATTGTTGACTTATACTACATAAAGGAATTAAATTCTTATTATTTTCAGTATAAATTAAGATAAACTAACAACAACAAAAAGTAATAATAAAATTATTATAAATATTTCATTTGAATTTTCAATATGATCCCCCATAATTGATTTAAAGTTTTAAAATTTAAAAGAAATTTAATGAAAAAAATACTGCAAAATAAGTGAACATTTTTTGTTATTCTGTTGCTGTCCGTGTGGTTTTTCTGCTATTTCTTTTTGGATGAAAGAAAAGAACTGAACTTAGTAAATGATTGATTTCAAGCGCGGTTTGACACACAGTATGGAATACCAAAACCCTATTGAAACGAGGGTTTAGTAAGCAATTCATCTCAAATTTTGAAACACTGTATTGGCTGTAAATATCATGCAATTCAGTCAGGATTACGACCTTATTTCTCACACCACTTATGTTTTTTGTGTTAATTTTATACATGAATAGCACAACCAGCAGTTTAAAGTCGCCTCCGAACAACAGATTTTTGAAAGAGTTTTCATGGCAATTTTAATTACTCTCAGAGTATTTACCAGGAATATGCTGGTAAATAAATATTTCGTTTTATTCAAACCTTAAAAAAGATGTAAAAAATGTTCAGACCTAGCAAAGGAAATAATAAATTTGGCAATACATTTTATTCTGCAGGAAGCAAATGCGGGACCTATCTAGTCCAAAACGCTACAATATCTTAATTTTCATTGTAAATGAATATTTATTTAAACGGATTTTTTTAGAATCTTCTTAATCATTTCTAATGCCGTTTCTTCTCTTTATCGACCACTTTGGCATTTTTGCAATATAAGGGATGGCTCATATATAATGCAACAAAGTAAAGTACGATATTTTTTTATTGTTCAAAAGCAAACAATGTTAGAAATAACATCAAATTTTGAAATCAGTTTAAATTTGTTCGAATTGGCCACCTTTTGTATGAATTATGGCCGACAAAGCGATCACAGGCTGCACGAAAGTGGCTCTGCCATTCTCATCGAAGCGCCGTCTTGAGATGACCAACACTGTGGTATTTTTTAGTGAGAACCTTACTCTCCAAAATGCCCCAGGTGCAAAAGTACAACGGATTGATATCCGGAGATTTTGGAGACCATTGTGCGATAGAAATGAAGCGAGGAACCATACTTGGTTGACGCGTGCTCAGTGCAGTGGTGCTGAGTTGGAATATCCATGGTCTGCGGTCGAAATGTTTGCCTGCCCAGGGCTTCAATACTGTCTGACATTTTCCCGATAATATTCGGCATTTATTTTGACCTCACGGTCGATGAATACTAGCGGATTACGACGGCCTACACCATTACCATCGGCGGCGCTTGAGTTTTGGTTGAATTTTCAGCTGACCTTTTCGTCAAGTAAACCAAATCATTTTGTTTGTTCATAAATTTCTTAATTTGGAATGGATTCTCATCAGAGAAAACCAAATTCAGTAACTGGCCACTTTCGTGCAAGCGAAGTAACTCCTTGGCTCTTTCCAGTCAAATTTTGTTTTGTTCATCGGTGAGCTTTTGCACTTTTTGAAACTTCAATGGCTTTAGTCCAAGCTCATTTTTCAATATGTGTTGTCTCCGTTCTCGCGATATGTTCAGCTCACAAGCAATTTTTCTACCACTGCGAAGTGGATTTTCATCAAATCTGGCCATCACTTTTCGGATCATTTCTGGTGTTGTTACCGTTTTTTTCGTCCACTTTTTGGACGCAGTGCAACAATGCCATTATCACGGTAACGAGCAATGTTACGAGAAACAAAAGATTTATTCACATTTAAAGGCTGGAGGGCTCTAACGATAGCCATGTGTGGTTTTTCAGCCAAATATAAACTATCACCTTTGAATTTCATCACGAATAGCTTTTTTTTTGAATGCAATAAATCAGAATTCTTTTGAAAGCTTGTAGATTATAAAATGAGCTGTCACTGGAATAAATCTGTCAGCTGTCAGACGAGCGGTTTACAAATGATAACAACCTGAAGTTGGTTGCAATACATATCAGCCCTCTGTACATGTATACTTCTTAGGTTCCGAAGCGCCGGAGAATAATGGAGAAGATATTTTGTAGTCTACTCTTCTTCGTCATAGTACAACTTCTGCAGAAGTCCTGGCGTGGAAACCAGGATGGATGGAAACAAATTCTATTCTACGTTTATCCATATCGTCCCAAAGCTGTCTAGTGTCTGTACAAGTATGGCCACCGTTATATTTGATCATTTGTTTGCCTCTTTTAGAGGAGCATATATCTTATGTAAGAATTCATTGGAATTTTTCCTGGTGCCAGCCACGTAAGTGGTTTGGTCTTGTCTTTTAAGGAGTGTAAATTTTATAAAAAAATCTAATATTAAGGGTCTTTTCGATTTTGAGTACAAGTCAAGTACAAGTGAATATGTTTTTTGGGTTCTCGTTTCCCAAGAAATCCTACTCTATCAGTCACCGTAGTCTAGCCGGTAGTGTGTTGTCTTATTAAATGTGAGGCCACTGTTCAAACCACAGGTTCCTCAGGACATATCCAACAAAACGTAATATGAAAAAAAAAGTTTAGGCGACTTTCGCACACTATACTTCTGACAAATACTCTGAAATTAAATAAAAAATTTTTATGAATAAATTTGCTTTGAATTTCTACCATAACTTAATTGGTCCTCCAGTCAGAATTCCTTCACATACTTTTGTAGTTTTATTAGTTGAAAATGTTTTTTCCGGCCGAAACTTTTTACAATAAAATGTCCACTGCTTAGAATGAAGGAAATTGAATAACTTTTTTATATAAAAAGCTGCTTACATTTTACTTTATATTTCGACTTTCTTTCTCTTTTTTGTTAATTTTCATAAATTATATTTGCCGTTGTGATGTATGTATGTATGTAGACGACATTGTTGTTGTTAATATTGTTCATAAAAATATGTTTTAATAGAAAATTTTATGATAACAACAACCCTCTTTAACAAGAATTTTCTTTTTTTATTTATAGACCAAAATATCGTAAATCAACTAGACCTTTTCTATACAGCAAAACACTGAAAGCGAACTCTAAACATAGACACGAAATGAAATATTCATAAAAACAATATTTTGTACCAAAAATAATAAAAAATTAAAAGGAAGAAGAAGAATATATTTATTAACGTTCATATTTTCACTAAAAGTCGGACAGTTTGAAAAAAAAAAAGTTCTGGTCACACAAAATTATTAAGCTGACAACTAAAATGGACAATGACCGAAAACATTTAGTCTACCATACTCGCTCTCCCACTCTATGTCGTCTGGTCATTGATATGAAGCATAATGGCGAAATATAATAGGAAAACTTAAGGGGGGTAAAAAGTAAAAGAAAAATGAAAAAATGTTTGCCATTCAAGTAAAAGATTTTGCTTTTCGGTTTGCTGATTTCTGTGGTTAGCTTTTGGGATTTATTGTTTGTTGTGTTTGTTGGTTGTGGTTGTTAGCAGTTTCCACCATAGACGGTCTAATGCCATAGTTTATTACGGTCATCAGAGCTATTTTGTTTATAAAAGAATAGGAATTTTTATAATAAAAATATTTTATAAAAATAAAACATGATTTAATAAATTAGACGATCTTTAATGAATTAACACAGGAAAAAATAAATTCAACGAGAGTTTTCAGAAGTAACGGTCACGTAAATAAATTTCCAGAAGGATAAACAATGGGACCATTACGTATATTGGATCCACAAAAAAAAAAATGTCATCACCTTCTATCATTTTACATTACACATTTACAGGAGAAGCCTCGATAATATTGTGTAGGGCAATCTATTGGTTTAAATTTGAACCATCGCACATTGGTTCAAAATCGACTTTTTTGGCCAAAATTTTTTACGGTGCATCGTTTATTTCGAATCGGATGCATTCTAATCTGTCCCCAAATCCTATAAAATATCTCCACTGAATGTAATTAATCGATTTACGCTTGAATAATGTTGGGATTTATTGGATATTTATGGGGAGTTGTTTATTTACTTCAAAACCAAAGATATTTGGTCGAAAATTGTACGAAAATATCATAAAAAATTTAATCGCAGAAAAGTACAAACAGTTCCCAGTATACGCAAGTTTATTGCTTGTGAAAGAGGTTTTATTAAAGATGCGCTAGCACGTAAATCTGCTCGTACAGGGCGTATATCCGAAAATATCGAACCTGTAGCTGAGACATCAACTCGTCATCGATCTCAAGAAGTGAACATTTCACGCAGCAGTTTACGCCGAATTTTGCAAATGTTGCGCCTTACCAAGTTTGATTGATTCAAAAGCTGAAGCGGTATGATCATCCGCTTCGTTTTCGCTTTGCTAGATGGATCAACGAGAAACTGCAAAAAAAAATTGTCAAAAAAACATTATCTTTTCGGATAAAGCTCATCTTGGTAGCTACGTTAATAAGCAAAATTTTCATATTTGGAGCTCAGAATACCCACACGTGGTCTTACAGAAACCAATGCATCCAATACGAGTGACTGTTTGATGAGGACAGCACAGCCATTACGGTCAATGGAGACAACTATCCCCATAGCTGCCAAATAAATGAAGCATCAAATCGTCAAATATTTGTGAAAAAATCGTCAGAATTGTCAAAGACAAGTCGTCAGAAAAAACAAACAAAAACCAGTAAATTTAATGTTAAGCAGCAACAATATCCCATTGTGGTGGAAATGTCAGGGAGCCAAAAGATCTTGATTTTAGGGGCAATAAAATTCAGTGTGATGCTCGCTAGAACGGACACATTTTTTAGTGCCTTGGTTTCTTAAGACGTTTCAATAAATCTTCTTACAAATTATACAATTTATAACCGACAGAAAATAGAATACAACCTGCATGTATGGGTAGGCCCTTAAAGTCTATTTTGTGTTTTCTCGGCCGTGTACAGGTACGGCCGTAGTAGATCGTTAATCATGATAGTGTTCCAACTCCATTGATTCATTAGAGTATCGTTGCAATGTAGCTTGTGTCACTATTTTATCGCTACTACAAAGGATATTGTTCGAGCGAAATATGGGGAATTGTTTATGAAAATTTTTTTTTATAAAAACCAGCACTCAGGTGAAGGCTCCAATTCATGCTGTGCATTGTGCAGGTGTAAGAAAATAGATTATAGGAAGGTGGAAAGAGGGAGTAGTGTTTGTGGACATTTGATTTAAACATACCAATATCGTAATTGACGGGAAAACTTTCGCTGGAAGATCATTCCACAAGCGAGCAGTGCGGGCAAAAAATTAATTTTCCCTGTAATGCATTGTAATAATGTATTCCTACGTAACATTCGCCTTGCTCGGCCAGCACATCCGTATGTGGGCGATTGGCCAGCATATCACACGCTGGATTACATATAAAGTTCGTTTGTTAGATGGACTACCTGTATGTAGAATTGCCTTCCTACAGAGATCTTTCCTGTTACTTATGGTATAAAAATATTCAAACCTAGTCTCCATAAACACTGCTCCCTCTTTCCTCATTCCTATAGTATATTTTCCTAGTTCCAAAAATAATTCCTAAGAGTTTTTCATATGAAAAAAATATAACATCACTTGCCTTTGTTCTTCCGATGGTAATATTGGAAGCTATAATCGAATTTTTAAAATTGTCTGCAACGGCGGATGATAATTTATGCTAAAATATAATATTATTTAGGAGTTGAAATTTTTTGGCTTTTAAGGTATTAAACTGGTATTTATTCCGTATTTATATCCTTATGCCGGTGTTTATACTTTACACCTTGTTACACAAAGCTTAAGGAAGCCTTTAATGTACTAATGTGAAGAAAACGATGTAAATTTTTAATTGCTAAAAATAGGGTCAGCCAAAATAAGGACAAAAATCGTCATGTCGCCAAAATGACATTTTTGGAGCTCAAAATCGTCAAATCTGCTAGCTATGCCTATCGCATCATGATAATTGATGTAATTGTACACGTTTCCTCATAGTATTGATTTGTACAATATTTGGTTTCAACAGGAAAGTGCAACTTGACACACATCTCATGCTTCAATCGATTTATTAGGTTAAACTGTTGAGGGCTGTTTAATTAGCCGAAATGGTGATGCCAATTAGCTGCCAAGAAGCTATGATTTGACACCGTGGGACTATTTTCTGTAAGGTGGCTTTAAAGAAAAGTGTTATACCCACAAACCAGAGACAATCGAACATTTGAAGGGTAATATTCGTAATGTCATTGCCTTCAAACGAAATAAACGAAAATTGGTCTTTTCGAATGAGGTAATGTGAGGCCAGTCGCAGCAGCCATTTTTTTTTTTTTTTGTTGAGTTCCATTTTTCATCAATTTCTCATTCCTGAGTACTCATTTCATTCAAATGAGCATAAATATGCCATTTAATTAAATAATTATTAACATTATTATTTTCGTAAAAAAAAATTTTTTTTAAAGTTTAAACAATTGAAAATTAATAATTAATTGTTGACCATTTTATGCCTTTGAAAATGGTAATCATTATTTCATTTTATTAAAAAAAAAAAAAAATAGGCCATTTTTTTGTTTCATTGATAAATACAAACAATTTAATGAATGTCATAAATATGCATTTACATATACATATGTATACCACACATATATACATGCATACATATGTACATATAAATATTTATAAAACATTTTCCGATAAAGAAACTGACAATAAATAAATACGAATAATTAAATTTTATTTACATTAACACAACAAATAAATCCAATAAATAAAAAACACATTTCAGTTTCACATGAAAAACACGAAAAAAGGACTATGAAACTGAATAAAATTTTATTTCAATATTTTCGCAAGAAACTCTGAAAATAAAAAGGGAAAATATAAAATGAATGCAATTCGCTTTAACAAAAATCATCATCATTAATAAACAACAGTGGCCGAAAACAACATCAATATGTTGTGGCATATGTTGTTATAAATGTACAGTTTTTAATATGAAAAGTTCTTTTATTATTTAGTTTAAAAAATGAAACAAAAGTCTTGTAAAAAACCCCAGCAATAATATTGTATTGCATTCAGAATAATATTTTCCAAAAGGGAACGTCTTTGAATAACAGCACAATTTAAGAATACTCTGGAATTCATTTTGTTGTACAGCAAAAAAATAAAAGGAGGACACTTTATGATTATTTAAAAATGGTAATGGTTTTGGTTTTTTAATCACCATTCCCCAATAAACTTACAACAGAGTCCATCAGACTGCAATCATATTATTTTAAAGAAACAAGACTGTCAGCTTCTTGTAGCTTTTCCACAGAAAACTAAGGAGTGCGCACAAAAAAAATGAAAAATTTTTGTTAGTCATCTGTTTCAAAATCCACCTGCTAAATGTCATTGCAATGGCAAAATTAGTTTTTTGAAAATGGGCACCCAACAAGAATGTTGTAAAAAAAATAATTGAAATTTTCAATGAAAAACCACGCCGCTTACATAAAACGATTGCTAGGCTCGCAAGTGTTATCCAAAAAACAGTTTCCAAGGAAAGAATAAAACAATATAAGAATTCTTTGAGTATTGAGAGAAAGCGTGAAAGTGAAAGAAAAAAAGGATTTCCCGACCAAAAAAAAGCAAGTAAAATAATACGTACTTTTCTAAAACACCCCAAAACTTCTAGAAGAAAACTCGCTCAAAAAGTTGAATGCTCTGAGACCTTTGACGAGAAAAAAATTTTATGCTCAAAAGGTATTCAAATATTATTTACTTTAATTGAAATATAAAATGAAAAAAATCCACCACTTAGTTTCATTTCTATAACGAAAAGTGTAAGTCCAGTTTTTTTTCGTGCGCCCTCCTTATGTTTAAATTCTTGTCAAGATCTTTTTGTACTTTAAGATCTTAAGATCAATTCCACTGAGACAAATGATTAACAATAACAAAAATACATACATAGTCGCACTTCGCATCACCCTACCTACTAGACTACGGCGACTACCAACTAATAAAGCATAGCAATGGTAAATATAGGGTCTTTCTAATACTGACAGTGACATAGCAGTCTTGTTGTAACTATATTTGCCAAATTAGTTGTAATTTATTTAATTTGTTTTACCTGCGAAAACCATACACAAAGATATGTATTCGCTGAAAGGACTCTGCTGTAGTTGGCAATTCCCCCTAATTTTCATCGAAAAATCATCTTCAGCGATAAGGCCCCCTTTCTTTGGAAAGCGAAAAAGAATATGTTAATAAAGAAATCAATTCACTATGAACTCTGTTTCGTTAGAATTTATGGCTGGCGGTCATCTATTCACATAATTTCATTCTTAATGTCACTTTCAATGGCGGGTTCAAGCGACCAGTGAATTCCATTTTTTTTTTACTTGAATTGGATGATATGGATCAGAGATCAGCAATGAATCGTTTTTCCGCTACTCATAAAAGCACTCATGCAATTTTGAGTATGAGTGAATCAATAGAATTGAAATTCAACTACTATGATTCATTCGCAATCGCTACAACATTGATTTATAAGTATAAGTAGCAATAAGTATGACTACAACGTTGGCATCAAACTCACAATATTCGAAATGTATTTGATTCATACGCCTACTCATTCTGATTCATACATTTAGAAAAACACTAATAATACTTAAAAGTCATTCGAGTGGCTTGAATCATTCATCAAAATTTATAGCCTTTGTTGTTGTTGCATATATAAACAAAGAAAAAAAGACAACAAGCAAATCACACACACAATCTTCTTGTGAGTATTGTAATGTTCGTATGCGAATCATATTTATTTTGTGCTTCGTGAAAATATTAAGTAGAAACGAGTCGAAGTCAATAACATCATGCGTATTGTTAAGTATGAATACGACGAGTAATTCCGACTTTGAGTATGAGTAGTATGAGTATGATATCAAAATAAGTATGAATGCGTTTATGTATCTGAAATTATAAGTATGACTCGAATCTACTTAACGTTTTGAATACTCGTTGTTGATCTCTGATCTGGATACAATCGACATATAGTTTCAACGAAACTGCTGCAAGTGTCGTACAAGTCATATCACATTAAATATTCTGCAAGAGAAAATTGAGGGAATCATCAAATAGTTATCCATATTATCTCTTAAAGTATCACAGCAAGTACTTTTCAATAAATAAAGGACTTTAGTTTCCATATCTCATCACAAAAATTCCAAAAATTTTGCGTAAAAAATTGAAGTGTAATGAGGGTGTTAAGTTGACGATTTAATTTTTATTTCTTTGCATTTCGTTTATTGTTTAAATGAAAATATTATGAGGAAATTCTAGATCGTATTTCTAGTGAATTTACTTACTCTTATACAAGTTTTTTAATTTAAAAGAAAATTTTTTTTTTTTTTTTGGAGTTCTGTTGCACAACATAACATTTCCTTGAGCAAGTAACAAAACTCGCGGAAGAATATCATGTTGCCGTCATCGCCCTCATTGTAATTTTTCATAACAGACTGACAGGGTTTTATGTTTTGGATTTTTTGAATTAACATGCAACGAATATCATATTCTTTATGCACAGTGGTTAGTGTGGCATTTTGGAAGTATTTATTATGAATTTGGTAAGATGCAAAGAATACATTAAGTTAACGTCACAAATCCTCGTTTCAAGATTTAAGAGATTTCTTAGTCAATTTTTTTACTTTTGTTTTTTGTCTGGAGCACAAATACAGACTTTAAGAATAGTCTATGGCACGTATATATATTTGTAAAAAAAAACATTTTCTTACTAACACTGTTCATTTAGTGCATTGTGTTGAAATGCAGGCATTTATAGGCAAAAGGATATTAGGATAATCACAAATACCCAGGGTTGAGTGTTTGAAATTTAACCCACGGCCTTTGAACTTGTAGTTTAACACGCTACCAACTAGACCATCTGGGCACCTAAACTGGATCCCTCAGTTTACATCCCTTTATTTAATTTCAAGAGAAAGATTATTTCATCCAGAACAGTAAAAATTACAACATTACTGAGTTTTTGCCCGAAATTAAGAAAATAAACTTGGTTGATATGCGGCTGAAATAAGACGGTGTCTCATGGCGAACGGCAATTGCGAGACGAATCTGGTAAGTTATTAATCTGAAGTTTTGATTAAATTCAAACACATGTACATAAATAATTGGTAAATACAACTCTTTAGTCAGGATTAATTTTATACATAAGTGGCGGGACCTGCAGTTTGAAGTCGACCCCGAACTACAGATTTTAAGGAAAGTTTCCATGGCAATTTTAGTCACTTTAAGTGCCAAAAAAAATTATGAGAGGAAGTTGCTGAAGAAGTTCTTAGACCCCCAAAGTCATGTTCTTTGTTCACATCAGAGTTCTTTTTTCTCAGGGATACCTTGAAGTCGCCATGGTCTAGTAGGTAGTGCGTTGGCTTATTACACGTAAAAGCCAGGGTTCGAACCACAGGCCAGACATCAAAACAAAATACAAAAAGTATTTTTTCGGCGATTTCCTCTCAGCAGATTTCTGGCAAAAACTCAGAGAGTAAATAAAATAGCCATGAAAAGTTTCTCATAAAATCTGTCGTTAGAAGTCGACTTTAATCTGTAAGTCCCGCTACTCATGTATGAAATTAACACACACAACATAAGTGGTGTGAGAAACTAGGTCTATAATCCTGACTGATGGGTGCTAATAACCAATTATGTATATGTTATATATACCTAAAGTATCCCATGGGTTAGAAACCGATTGAAATGCTTAAAAACGTATGCCAACAGTAGAGCTCGATTGTGGAGGAATGTTTATAGGAAACAATCTTAAAAAATTATATTGAAGACATGTACTTACCAGAGATCAGAATGAGTATTCAAAAGGATGAGTAGATTCATAGGAGTCATACTTATAATTTCAGATACATAAACGCATTCATACTTATTTTGATATGATACTCATACTACTCATACTCAATGTTGGTAGAACTCGTCGTATTCATACTTAAAAATACCCATGATGTTATTGACTTCGACTCGTCTCTACTTCACATTTACACGAAGCACAAAATAAGTATGATTCGATTACGAACATTACTATACTCACAAAAAGATTGTGTGTATGCTTTGCTTGTTGTGTTTGCCTTTCCTTTTTTCTTTGTTTGTTATTTGCAACAACAACAAAGACTGTAAATTTTGAGAAATGATTCGAACCACTCGAATCATTTATAAGTATTATAAGTATTTTTCTCAATTTATGAATCAGAATGAGTAGGTATATGAATCAAACACATTTCGAATGTTGTGAGTTTGATGTCAACGTTGTACTCATACTCATTGTAACCTGTACTTATAAATCAATGATGTAGCGAATACGAATGAATCAGGGTAGTTAATTTCAATTCTGTTGATTCATTGATACTCAAAATTCCATGAGTGCTTTTGAGTAGCGTTTTATAAAATCAAACATTACTTAAACAAAAAACTGTCGAACATCTCCTCTGCAACTGCCCAGCCCTTGGTAGGTTGTGGTTGAAGACCCTTTGGCAGGGCCTTCTTTGAGAGCTTAAGCTTGGTCTGGTTGAGAGGTACTAGGGCTTCATAAGTGTAGTCGCATTCTCACACTCTTTTGTTTTGTATCTGTTTCTTTACGTGTAATTCCTCCGTTTCCCATTCTCCCTCCCCTTACCTACATACCTATATCCTCTATGTCCTTCCTCTCCTAAGGACAATGTACAATGGGTCAATTTCGACCTCCGGGTACTGCGCTTGTCTTGACCGACAGGTGCACGTCCTCTAACCTAACCTAACCTAACCTAAACTTTACTTTATGAAACCATTAAACATTTTACTTGTGTTGTCTCCGGCTACTCTGATCTATGCTCATGTCTTATCGTTAGTTAAAGCCTCAATGAATAAAGCCTCTCTCAAAAAAGTTCCCCAAAAATTTAACATCCTTTTGGTAACTTGTACCACTGTTTGCTGTTAAACGTATTCATTTAAAGTCTACTTATTTTTCATTGAAGAATATCTTTCCATGTGACTATTACCATATGATCCTTGTTGTTGAGATTTTATTTTTCTTCTTCCTTCTTTAGTACTTTTTTGTTTTTGTTTTTTTTTTATTTTTGCTTGTTATTAAGGAAATTATATTTCATTGCAAATTTCATTTACTAGCAAAACAAAAGCATGCAAAATAAAATAACAACTGAAATCACAAAATGAAGAAACAACGCTGGAGTCATGTTCAAAGGAAATATGATGCAACAGTAAGATAAACTGAAAATGAAATTAAAAAAAAAAATATTTTATATGGTGCGGTACGGTTCAAGAATAATGATGTTAAAAAAGCAAAATTTATTATCAACTGCTTTCCTTACCACACATCCCCTGTTACTTTTCCGCTTACTGCAGGAAAAGGAAATTCAAAAAAGAAAAAAAACCCAAAAAATTAGAACAAGAGATGAAAATTATATGCGTGTGTTTAAAAGACTGGAAATTAATGAAAATTATGTTTTTTTTTTATAGGGATTAGGGGATTTAAAAGCATTAATATGCTTAATGCAGAAGTTATAACATTTATGAGTATTTATTTTCATTGATTATCTGGCCTGTCCTATGATTTTAAGCGAGTCAAATAGTTTTATTTGACTTGTAATTATTATACTATCAGGCGGTCAAATGCTTGATGAAATATTATTTCCGCATTTCCTAGTATCCCAAAAATAGTTGCCTGTCTACTATTAATGCACTTACCTAATAATAGATACTAAGGAGTGTGCACAAAAAAAAAACGGGGCTTACACCTGCTTGTGATGCATCAATTCTGCAGATTTTAAAACAAACTCGAGTATTATATTTTTACTTTTCTTCACATTTCTTTTCGCACAATTTAATTTGCATCAAATTACACGAACATATTGTGTAAAAAAAGTGTTGTGCAAATTGAAATAAGATTAACTGAATTTCAATTTCTACGAAAATAAGGAGTGCGCACAAAAAAATGAACACTTTTCGTTATAGAAATAAAACTAAGAGGCGGATTTTTTTCACTTCATATTTCAATTAAAGTGAATAATATTTGAATTCTTTTGTGTATAAAATTGCTTTCTGACAAAGATCTCAGAGCATTCAACTTTTTGAGCCACTTTTCTTCCAGACATTTTAAGGTGTTTTAGGAAAATACGTATTATTTTACTTGCTTTGTTTTGATCGGCAAATCTTTTTTTTCTTCCACTTCCACGCTTTCTCTCAGTACTCAAAGACTCCTTATATTGTTTTATTCTTACCTTAGAAACTGTTTTTTTTTGGTTAACACCTGCGAGTCTAGCAATCGCTTTATGTAAGCGGCGCGGTTTTTCATTTCATTTCAATTATTTTCTTACGACATTCTTGTTGGGTGCCCATTTTCAAAAAACTATTTTTACTATTGCAATGACATTTATCAGGTGGATTTTGAAACAGAAGACTAAAAAAATGTAGGCCCATTTTTTTTTTTGTGCGCACTCCTTACTTAACTTATTCAACCTGCAGACTTATTCGACATAAACCATCAAACACTCTTTGCTTTGTTGCAAATACCAGTTCTGATTTCAATATTTTATTCTTTTGAAATCCTTCAACCAATATCTATCCGAAATGATGCTCGTTCAGTTGTCTCTCTGAGAGTAGACACTTGGGCTACCAAGACAAATATTATCTTATAGTTTCTGTAAAACTAAAGCCTAAAGACATGTTTTTAGTTAACAGTTTGTTAACGAGATAAACGTCTGTATGGTTGTCCTTAAATCACTCTTAACAAAGAGAATAAAGATTGTCGTAAAGGAGTTGTTTAATACTGCGGCTATATAATCCGTCGCCATGGTCTAATAGGTAGTGTGCTGGCTTGTTAGACGTAAACCCAGATACAAAAAGTATTTCTTCGGCGATTTCTTCTCACTAGATTTCTAGCAAAAACTCTGAAAGTAAATAAAAATTGCCATGAAAAGTTTCTCAAAAATCTGCCGTTTGAAGTCGACTTTAAACTGTAAGTCCCGCCACTTATGTATAAAATTAACACACACAATATAAGTGGGAGTGAGAAACTAGGTCAATATTCCTGACTGCAGGGTTGTAATGACCAATTATGTATGTATCATATAATCTATCTCACTTTCCTTAGACTTTATAGGACATTCCTATAATGCCTCCTATAATACCCTGACAAACTTCAGTACGCTGCTTGATGTCAGCATTTCTGGAATGAATTCATGCCTTACAGGTTCCAATATTGGGTTCTAAGAATTCATTTTCATCGTCATGTTGCACTCGAAGAAACCCACATTCTGTATAATAATTATACTGTGAGTGCACAGAACGCCGCCAAAAGTCCGGGTACGAACCTCAAGTTATTTCTTAAGAGTTTTGTACATAAATCACTTCTCCTCTTACTATAAGCTCCCAACAAAAGTTTTGACTTCTTCAAACCACTTAGTTTAGGAAGAGTCTTTGTCTTTCTTCGGCTCTGTCAATTGTCAACTCTCTCAAATCGAGGATCTTGCATACGTAACTAATATATAAAATTCTCATGTCAAGACGTTAATGGTTAAAGTCCTCCGAAATGGATCGGCCAATTTTCATGAAATTTTGTGTGCATATTGGGTTGGTCTGAGAATCTATTTTCCATATCCCTAAACGTTAAGGGGGCGTGGCAAATCATTAAAATTTAATATTTAGTTACATATTGATCGTAGACGAATAAAATTTTGTGTGTAGCTATCGAAAAATGGGCGTGGCAATCCTACCCCTTAAAGATATACCTATAAGTCGGCTAATTAGATGGTTTATAACTACATACGAACGTAAATAACATGTTTGTCTGTTAGTTTTTGTCTTCGATCGATTACAACAACTACAACTTCATCAGCGCTTTATGCTGCGTATTACAATAAATGTGACCTGTTTTGGGCAATAAAAAAAAAATCAATTTTGGCCGGGACGAAGTTCTCCGGGTCAAGTATTTTCTTTTATTATTAAAGGAAGTAATCGGAAAAAGGTTTCCTTAGATGGAAAGTAAAGTAACATATGGGAGACTCTAGGTATCACGTTGATTATTAATATTATTGACTAGGCTTTTTCCAGAAGCACAGAGCTATCATACCATTTTCCTATTCGATATTTATTTACTTTGCTTTATTTTAGCTTCATTAAACAATGTTTTTCTAGCCAAAATTGAGCTACATATATAAAGCATGTTCTAGGATGATAGGGTTACCTACTGTGGTTCTAGACAACTCCTCCCACCACCTGAGAAAAAGTGTTGGGATTCGATGTAGTGGAGCGACATGGCTTTCCGCATGTTGCTAACTACTGCTATCTATCTATGCTATGCTATCCTATCGGAAGCATTAGGATACTTCAGAGAGAATTGTTTAGAAGTTTAGGTAGATTTTAAAATCGAAATATCCACAATAAAAAATTGTTAACTTCTGCCATACTCATACCAAAGAATAGAAAAGGTTAGGTTGGGTTAGAGGACAGTACCCGGAGGTCAAAATTGACCCATTGCACGCTGTCCTTAGGGGAGGAAGGAACATAGAGGATATAGGGATGTAGGTAAAAAGAGAGAGAATGGGAAACGGAGTAATTACACAGAAATTATCAAAGGATTATAATGACCAATTTTGTATGTACAACAGCTTAACATAATAATTATGTCATCAAGTGCACAGTCTTCTTGACTTTCTCTTGCAAAAACCTTTCAAGGATTTCTCATTTAATCTTCTAATTGAAAGACTTATTGCCTGGCTTAATTATTTCATATTTATTAAGTAATTGAACATCAAATTTAAAATTCAGTTTTTTTCCTTGTCAAGACTATCAAATCTACTTACACAACAACAACACTTACTTTAATTGCAATAACAATGAGCTCGAAAAAGTGTTTTGCATATTAATTGACACATGTTTGTTACAAAAGCAAACTAAAATCCAACAAGAAACACAAAAAAACAACCCTAATGATTCGAGTACTATCATGTATGGATTTTCCGTAATAAGGATAAAAATTTCTTTCCAACCACCATTACAGCTGAAGTATAAACCACATGATACACATGCACAACACACAATCAACAGTTTTAGCACAATTTAGTACACAGCAATGCACATTTTAACTGGTTTTGTACTTATTGAAGTTAATTGGAGTATGGATGGATGTATGTATGAATGTATATGAATGAGTAGATGAATTGACAATTCATGCATGCAATATATGGACAGATATTTCCGATATCTGGCTGTACTCATTTCCTGTATAGAATATATTAATGCACGTTCACACATATGCATATACATGCACGCACATGTTGAGCGTCTATGTGTACATCTGTTCTGCTTTGTATAATGCAAGCTTATGTGTGTACGTGTTACAGTAACAGATTTAGCTATTGTAGTAGTAGTAGTAGTAGTAGGGATGGTTGACAATTTTTCAATGATGTGATACTAGCTTTTTGTGTGTTGTAAGTGTCAAAAAACTCGAAACTTGACATCAACAAGATGCTACACATGCAGCTGTTTAGTTTGGTAATTCGTAGAGAAAAGGGGGTTAACATAGATTTGGGTACTCTACTGCAGTAGAGTTAGAATATTTAGAGATGTTTGAACTAAAATATATTTACGTTCAATAGCAGTACAATGTTAAATTATATACCTATAAAAACAAACGTACGTCCCGTACACATTTTACTAACCTAGACTTTAAAGGTCAGCCTTTGAACGAAGCAACAACGCTTCCCTATAACTAACTAAGAGCAGTGAAGTTTTTTTCTTTACGGAATAATGATTAAGTTTTTCCATAGTTCAAATCCTCTAGAACCAATAATTCTGGATTTAAACAAGTACTTAGCAAATCGGTGGCTTGAAAATTACAACATTCTTCATCAGAGATCAGCAATGCATCGTTTTTCTGCTACTCATAAGCACTCGCGCAATTTTAAGTATGAGGGAATCAACAGAATTGAAATTCAAATACTCGGATTCATTCGTACTCGCTACAACATTGATTTATAAGTACAAGTAGTAATGAGTCTGAGTACAACGTTGACATCAAACTTACAACATTCGAAATATTTTTGATGTATACGCCCACTCATTCTGAATTATAAATTTAGAAAAATACTTATCATACTTATAAGTAATTCGAGTGCCTCGAATCATTCATTCAAATTTATAGCCTTTGTTGTTGTTGCATATACAAACTAAGAAGAAAGGAAAGACAAAGACAACAAGCTATCATATACACAATCTGCTTGTGGGTATTGCAGTGCTCGTATGCGAATCATACCTATTTTATATTAAGTGATTCGAGTGATTCAAAATTGTCCTTGTAGTTGTTGACAGACTTGTTAGCAAAGCATACACACAATCTTCTTATAAGCATAGTAGTGTTCGTACGCGAATCATATTTATTTTGTTAAGTAGAAACGAGTCGAAGTCAATAACATCATGCGTATTGTTAGGTATGAGTACGACGAGTACTTCCAACTTTGAGTATAAGTAGTATGAGTATTATATTCAAATAAGAATGAATGCGTATAAGTATCGAAAATTATAAGTATGACTCGAATCTATTTTTCGTTTTGAATACTCTATCTCTATCCGTTAATTTTAAAAATGAGCGAAGAGATCTGCAGTTTAATGTCGACTCCGAGCGATAGTTTTCTTGAAAAACTTTTCGTAGCAATTTTCTATTTACTTTCAGAGTTGTTTGTCAGAAGCCTCCGAAATAATATTTTTTTTTTTGCGTTCCATTTTGCTGGAGATTGTATGAGCTGTTGTTTAAACTGTGGTCTATCGTCTATTAAGCCAACTCCTTATCTACTAGACTACAGCGAATTCAAAACTGAAACGTAGTTTTCTAAAACCAACACTTTCACATTTTTAATCGATCTATATATGTACCAGAGACAAGCAACAAATATTCAAAACGATGAGTAGATTCGAGTTATATTTATAATTTCTGATGCTTATACGCATTCATATTTATTTTAATAAAATACTACTCGTACTCAAAGTTGGAAGGACTCGTCGTATTGCATGATCTTATTGACTCGTCTCTACTTAACATTTATACGATGCACAAAATAAGTATAATTCGCGTACGATCATTACTATACTCACAAGAAGATTTTGTGTATGTTTTGATTGTTGTCTTTGTCTTTCCTTTCTTCTTTGTTTGTATATGCAACAACAACAATGGCTGTAAATTTTAATGAATGATTCGAATGATTTATAAGTATTATAAATATTTTTCTAAATTTATGCATCAGAATGAGTAGGCGTATGAATCAAACACTTTTCGAATGTTGTGAGTTTGATGTCAACGTTGTATTCATACTCATTGTAACCTATACTTATAAATCAATGTTGTAGCGAGTACGAATGAACCAGAGTAGTTGAATTTCAATTCTGTTGATTCACTCATAATCAAAATTGCATGAGTTCTTATGAGTAGCGGAAACACGATTCATTGCTGATCTCTGTTATGTATATATCTATAATGAGCAATAAGTTGATTGTCTACTGTCGATCAAGACCAATTATAGCTCTTCTCTTTACTTGTTCTACAACTAGTACAAATCCTAACCAAGGCAAAACCCTACAAGTATGTCTCTTTTGCCAAAACTCAACTAGGAAAACTAGTAACAATGACAACAAATCTACGTCAGTAGTCATATTAACAAAACTTATGAACATACTTACACACAACTCAATACAATGTACTGGTACAATACCACTCCAAGGCATGCTTACATCACATACGAGTACATGACAATTTAACAAGAACGATAAGACGGACATTACAAATTTCGAAGCTTTGAAAAGCAACATTAAAAGTTGAAAGGGTACAAACTAGAGATTATGGACTTATGGCATATGAATATGCAGAATTTTTTCAATAATTTTCAAAAAGACTTTCTACGGTTTTCTATATATTTTGTCATGTGAGTGTATAAAGTTACAGAGCGGATTAAATACGAGACAAAAAGTTGTCTACAATACGCGATCTTTCATGCCTACAATGAGCCTTTGTTAGTGATAAGGTTTTAATTAATTTAAATTCTTTTAACCAATAACGGTAAAGTCAAGTAGTGAACTGCAAAAAGTAATCGAAAACATAAGAACATGGTAAGAAAATTAGCCAACTTCATTTAAATATGGTGACAAAGTTTGAAAGCCCAGGTCAAATAAATCCAAAAAAAAAAAAAAATGGTGTGAGGAACTAAGTCGTAATGCTGACTGAAGTTTTGTAACAGCTGATTATGTATCTATGTTTTTTTTATAGCTTTACGAGCTAAAGGTTGGGAATCTTTGAAAAATATTGGTAGCCCGGCCTACCAAAGTGCACGATTCGCCAAAAGGCTTACTCTCGCCTTGCTAAACGCATACGTACTAAAACCAACCTAGTTTGTCACACTTCCATTTTGTCACCCACCCCGCCCGGGTCCACAATCAAGTATTACATCGGGTGAGGTAAAGATTCAGCGGGTGCTGCTATCCATTTCCGCTGTTCTTGCTGTCTCTATTATCCTTCGTTGTATCAGAACTTCCTTCGCGCAGAAATATACCGCGTTCCAGTTTTCGCATGATGTTGGCATCAGTAAATTTCACTGATATTCATATTTATGCGTGGGCAAGCAAAAAATATATGCCCCACTGTTTCGCTTGTATTTCGATATATTGGCCATGTTTCATCCACGTCATGCCTATACTTATAGAGGTACGCTCTAAAGCCACCGTGGCCCGTTAAGAACTATGTAAGGTAGAAATTCACCAGGCCGTGATTCATTCTCGTCCATTCTTCTATATTTGGTATCAATCGATAAGTCCTTTTTCCCTTTGTGGAAGAAGTCCACTTATGCTGCCACCTATTCCTTGCATCATCATTCGCCTGGTCAGGGTGCCCTAGCCCCATTCTCCTATTTGATAAGTATCTTCTCCTCTCTACATCCACTAATATTCAAAGCGGCATCATCTCCGCAATCCCTAAGGCTGTTTCCGTAGATACTGTGCGGAAGGCAGAAATTACTCAGAGTGTAGATCTTCTGTAGGCCGCATCCTTGGATGGGAGTGGGTGGCTTCTTGTCCATAGCCTCGGCCGATACAGGGGCTGCATATAGAGCAAACGACCTATCCACTCTCATCAGCAATTGCCTCTTCTCCAGTCTCGGACCTCCTAGGTTAGGCATTAACCCGCGAGTGTACCTATTGTCGACGCACACTTCCTGCTAATATACGCCATATATTCCTTAAATTTGAGTCTGTTATCTATTATAACTCCCAGGTATTTGATTGACTGCTTCGATGTTATCCTTTGCTTGCCAACCGTTATGGTGATGAATTCCATTTTCTTCCTACTGCTTACTAATACTACATCCGTTTCATTGTCAGCAAGTTTTAGACCTACACTTGCTATCCAGCTTCTTACTCTGCCAACTGCTGCATTACACGTTCATTCCAATTCATCAAGATGTTTGCCTCTATGATGAGAGCAATATCTTCCACAAATTCAAATATTTGTGCGTCTGTAGGTAGCCTAAGCCTTAGTACACCGTCATACATGTCGTTCCATAGTATTGGACCTACTCCTACTGTTATATCGTATGACTTTCGTCTGTGTCATCTATCCTTGAAGTAGTCTACTATGAGTTCCATCAAATATTTAGGAACGTCCCTCTCATCTAGTGCAGCCAGGGTTTATGTACCTATGTATGTGTGTATATATGTGAGCTATCATCCATAAATTAGTTCTACAGTTCTACTGATGTCATTGTCGAATATAACATAGCACACATGTTCACAAAGGCTTCTCAGGGTGCAGCACATCCGAATTGTTTAATTTTCCATGATTCTTTTATAGAAATCTGGCTAAATATCGGAGATTGTAAGGGTTATGTGGGATTTAAGGACCGATATTGTTTGGGGCTTATTTGCATAGAACTGCGACCTAAAAAAAACATCACAGGACAATGTCTAACGTGGTCAAATTGATGATTTCCATGCCTTCAATTCACTCTTACTAAATGTCTAATGTGATAATGTCTAATGTTCTGTCCAGCGACAACTGGATCATACAATTCAATCAAAAATAATTTGGTAGAAATATATCGTTCAGAGTCGACTTTAAACTGTAGGTCATGTTGCTCTTGGATAAAGCAGTAAAGTAAAGCTCAAAATGTACTAAAGTTTTAAATATTCATACTTCCTTCTATCATGTAATCTTGTGATTCATTTCATTTCAACATCCTGTATCAACTGTCAGATTTTATTCCCAAAAAAAATCCATTTCTTTTGCGATATTATCTCTCAACAAATACCTGTTGAACTTTTGCTGGAGGCACTTTTATCATCTTTATGTCAATTTCAATTTTGCCGAACACATAAAATCCTGCTGCTTTTATATTTCCCTACTGTTGTAAGATTTTTTTTTGTTTATTTTTACTCGCAAGTGTAGTTCTCTGTAACAACTGTAATTTGAGCTACAAATAGTTTTCAACGACTTTTTTATACCTTATCAAAAACAATTATATTGAATATAATCTACAGGGTGGCTGATATGTAATGCAACAAAGTAAAGCGCTATAATTTTTTAATTTTTTTTTTTTTAATTTTATTGTTCAAAAGCTAAAAAAATGTTGGAAATAACATCAAATTTGAGAATCAGTTTAGATTTATTCGAATTGGTCACCTTTGGTACGAATTATGGCTTTCAAAAGGCCGACAAAGTCATCACCGGCTGCACGAAAGTGGCTCTGCGGTATTTTGACCTATTCTTGAGATGATCAACACTATGGTAGTTTTTATTGAGAACCTTACTCTCCAAAATACCTTAGGCGCAAAAGTCCAACGGATTAAGATCCGGAAATTTTGGTGGCCATTGTGCGGTAGAAATGAAGCGAGTACCCTCCTTTATAAGCCATTCATGGTTGAGGCGTGCTAAGTGCGATGGTGCTGAGTCCTGTTGGAATGTCCAACAAATGTTTGTCTGCCCAAGACTTTAATACTGTCTTTAAGATATTTTCCCTATAATATTCGGCATTTATTTTGACCCCACGGTTGATGAATACGAGCGGGGAGAGACCATCGGCCGTTACAGCGGCCCACACCATTATCATCGGCGGCGCTTGTGTTCTAGTGGCCAATCGCAAGGTTAAATTTTCATTTGACCTATTTGGCAAGTAAACTCGATTATTTTGTTTATTCACAAACTGCTCAATTTGGAATGGCTTCTCATCGCAGACAATCAAATTTGGAAACTGGCCACTTTCATGCAAGCGAGTAACTCCTTGGATCTTTCCACTTTACCTTCTTTTTGTAAATCGTTGAGCTCTTGCACTTTTTGGAACTTCAAAGGCTTTAGTCCAAGCTCATTTTTGAATATGTGTTGCATCCGTTCTCACGATACACTCAGCTCACGAGCAATTTTTCTACCATTGCGGAGTGGATTTCGGTCAAATCTGACCTTCCCTTTTCGGATCATTGTTGGTGTTGTTACCGTTTTTTCTTCGTCCACTTTTTGGATGCGACACTACCAGTGTCACGGAAAAGAGCACTGGTACGAGAAACAAAGGAATTATTCATATTTAAATGCTGGAGGGCTCTAACGATAGCCACTTGTGGTTTTCCATCCAAATATAAAGCAATCACAATATCACGCTTGAATTCCACCACGAATAACTTTTTTTATGAATGCAATAGATCAAAATGCTTTTATAAGCTTGTAAATAATGAAACGAACTGTCACTGGAATAAATCTGTCAGCTGTCAGTCGAGCGGTTGACAAATAATAATAACCTGAAGTGGGTTGCAATACATATTAGCCACCGTGTAATGGTGTAAATATTGTTAACTCCAAACCAATTTCGAATAGGTTTCAGATCTGTAAAGACCAAATTTAAACAATTACAATTTAAGGATAAAATTAACTGACATGTCCTATAATTCTGTTTGTAAATCAAATATTCTACACAAGAATTGTCTGTTTCAGAGACGTCATCAGTCGCGGCCGACTAGCCTTTTGATATCACGAAACATTAACGTACTCGTATGTTAAAATTCATTATTAACAATATTTTCTTTATTTAAATCATGTTAAAATACCTGCTGACTCTATTAATTCCTTTATCCAATATAAAACAATTTTTGCTTTTCTTATACCGTCACCATCAATTCCTGTTCCAATACTTTTCTATTGCCCTGATACTTTTCTATGCCAAGAATCGTATTAAGTGGTAAAAGAGAGCAAAACATGATGAAAAGGAAATATAAAACTGTTCGAAAAGCCTCACTCACATGTCCGCAACAAATGTTGAACTGACGTAAGCAATACATCACTTTACACTTGACATACCGGATGTAAGTCTTCCTAATGCTACAATGCTAACCACCAAAGCAAAGCAAAGTAAAGATGAATGAATGTTTTGTGGGACTAAATGGCAGAATGAATGAACGTATAAATGCATGTTTGAATGACGCCACTGCATTACCTCAAACGTTTGCAGTGTTCGGTTTGAACAGAGCACGTGAGAATAAATCCCAATGCCCGATGAACATTCATATAGAAAATTTAAAACTGACACATCAAACAGGATGCATTGTGACACGTATGTGGAGGTGAAGGTGTATGGTAGTTTGTAAAATTGCCAATTCTCCTGACAACAAATGTTAAAACAAAAAAAAAAAATTATAAAGAAATCAATTAAACCGAAAAAGAGAGAAAAGAAAAAAATAAAAGAACACATAAAGCAAATACATGACGTAGGAGTTGTAGACTGACTAAAGCAGGAAAGGAAACTCAACAATAATTTTGATTCAAAATTTTAAAAAATTGTATTTAAGCTTCCCAGGTGTTCAAATTTTGTCAAGAATATTAAAGATTTATTCACAGCAAAACTGTAACACTATATACATACCAAAGATCAGTAATGAATCGTTTTTCCGCTCCTTATAAGCACTCATTCAATTTTAAGTATGAGTGAATAAACAGAATTGAAATTCAACTACTTCGATTCATTCGTACTCGCTACAACATTGATTTATAAGTATAAGTAGCAATGAGTATGAGTGCAACGTTGACATCAAACAAACAACATTCGAAATATGTTTGATTCATACGCCTACTCATTCTGATTCATACATTTAGAAAAATACTTATAGTACTTATAAGTGATTCGAGTGGCTTGAATCATTCATCAAGATTTACAGCCTTTATTGTTGTTGCATATACAAACAAAATAGAAAGGTAAGCAACCAAAGCATACACACAATCTTCTTGTGAGTATTGCAGTGCTCAGACGTAAATTATACTTACTTTGTGCTTCGTTTAAATCTTAAGTAGAGACAAGTCGAAGTCAATAACATCATTAAATATGAATACGATGAGTACTTCCAACTTTGAGGATGAGTAGTATGAGTATGATATCAAAATAAGTATGAATGCGTATAAGTATCTGAAATTATAAGTATGACTCGAATCTACTTATCGTTTTGAATACTCGTAGCTGATCTCTGGTAAGTAATAGGTAAGAGTGATAAAAAGCTCACTTGAGCACACATAACGGACTTTTGTGACTCCACAGATAAGTGCAGTCCCTGTACTGACTGAATCAATACCGAACTCAAATTATGTACAGCCCTTTTGACGAATTCGGGACGAATGGCTTAAATTTCTATTCATGCAGAACGTTAGGCTTGAAAGCTTTTAAGATAGAGTCAGTTTGTTAAATCTTCCTTAAAGTAGAACAAGAATACGACTCTAGTCATAAATGGATTGATTTGAATCTTTTCAATGCTTTTATGTAGAGCGACTTCTGCAGATGTACATTTTCAATAAGGATATAGCTAGAAAGTTGGAAAGTAGAAGTTAAGTATCCGTAGTCTAGTAGACAGTGTGTTAGTTCAAGAGACGTGAGGTCACGATACAAACTCCAGGTCGGGCATATCCATGAAACGGAATAGGAAAAAAGTATTTCTTCGATGGCTTTCTCTCAGCAGTTGTCTGGCAAAAACCCAAAAACTTCTTTCATCCTCTTACTGTTCAATAAAAATATAAAGAAAATATTTCACAATTTAATAACTTTAAATATTTAATATTTTTAAATCAAAAAATAAACGAAATTAAATTCTTTGTAATGAATTTTTTGGTAAAATTTTTAAAATTAATTACTTTCCAATACGAATATTATAAATTTCCTGTGTATAGAATTTCGTATGCAAAAAATTTTATTGTAAATCATATTTCATGTGATGAATGATGAATATGCTGCATTGGATTTCTGTTTTAAAAACATAAAGAAAAAAAAGAATTTTAATTAATTAAAGCATGATTTATTCAAAGTTTGTTTTCGATAATTTTCACAACAATAAACCATAAAATGTTAACTTTATGTGGAAACAACAACAACAAAAACAAATGCTATTTTAAAACAAAAGCAACAAATGAAAGAGAAACTAACCCTTAAACTTGTTACACTAATTAATGAAACAAATTAGTTTTACAAGTTGTTTTAGTTGCTGCTACTATTGTTGTTGTTGCTTTAAAATAAAGTTTTTTTTTAATGAATGTACACACACATATACCCTACTTGATTATAGATTATGTAAATATAGAGATATATTGTGTTAAATTTGATGCAGGGTGACCGATATATAATGCAACAAAGTAAAGCGCTTTATGTTTCATATTTTTTTTTTTAAATTCTATTGTTCAAGAGAAAAAAATGTTGGAAATAAAATCAAATTTTAGAATCAGTTTAGTTTTGTTTGAATTGGCCACCTTTGGTACAAATTATAGCCTTCAAACGACCGACAAAGGCATCACAGGCTGCACGAAAGTGGCTCTGCGGTATTTTGGCCCATTCCAGTCGAAGCGCCGTCTTGAGATGATCGACACTTTGGTATTTTTTAATGAGAACCTTACTCTCCAAAATGCTCCAGGCGCAAACGGATTGAGAACCTGAGATTTTGTTGGCCATTGTGCGATAGAATGAAACGAGGGTGCTGCTGAGTCCTGTTGGAATGTCAGTGGTCTGTGGCCGAAATGTTTGTCTGCCCAGGGCCTCAATACTGTCTTTAAGACATTTTCCCATTAATATTCGGCATTTATTTTGACCACTCGATGAATACGAGCGAGGAGCGACCATCGGCCGTTACGGGGGCCCACACCATTATCATCGGCGGTGCGACTACTGGTGGTCAATCCCAGGTGTAAATTTTGACAAACTGCTCAATTTGGAATGGCTTCTCATCGGAGAAAACCAAATTCGGTAACTGGCCACTTTCGTGCAAGCGAAGTAACTTCTTGGCTCTTTCCAGTCTAATTTTTTTTGTCCATCGGTGAGCTCTTACACTTTTTGCAACTTCAATGGCTTTAGTCCAACCTCATTTTTCAATATGTATTGCATCCGTTCCCGGGATATGTTCAGCTCACGAGCAATTTTTCTACCCCTGTAGCATGGATTTCGATCAAAACTGGAATTCAGTTTTCTGATCATTTCTGGTGTTGTTACCGTTTTTTCGTCCACTTTTTGGACGCGATGCAACACTGCCAGTATCACGGTAACGAGCAATGGTATGAGAAATAAAAGATTTATTCACATTTTATTGCTGGAGAGCTCTAACGATATCCACTTGTGGTTTTCCAGCCAAATATAAAACAATCACACTATCACGCTTGAATTCTATTATGAATAACCTTTTTTTGAATGCAATAGATCAGAATGCTTTAATGCAATGAACTGTCACTGGAATATATCTGTCAGCAGAATATATCTGTCAGCTTCAGGTTGTGGTTTACAAATGATAACAACCTGAATTTGGTTGCAATACATATCAGCCACCCTGCATGTGAACAGACATATTGTTCTCTTATAAAACGCAGTAGGAGTGACATATCCAGGGTAGTGGCTTCTTTGTCTGAACATTGGCTAGTAGGTGCCCATGCTTACAACTGTGGTATTTATCATGAAAGAGGAAAATCCAATTGCTTTCTTTCTTAATCGCGCCATTAAATCTTCGGTAGCTAGTATATGAATCGCATAGACCTGCGACTTAAGAAAACCCCACAAGAAACATCATATTAGTAGCAGCCGATTTACTTCACCTCCACGTGAGATGGCTAGGTCCTCAAATCACTCATGCAGAATATGCAATATGGCACAGACTATGTGAAACCACATGTAATATTGTTTGGATGACCTAATTCAAATTAAAAGAAGTTGACAACCATCGACCTGAATGTTGTTCTTGCCGTTGACGTCGTTCTCAAAACCAGAAAACTAAACACCCACACAGATTTCTCCTAGATGTATTGCTCCATTCAGAATAAAAGTGAGAGTGATTTTAAAACTCCTTGATTTTAAAAAATAAATACAAAAATCATTGCAAGCCTATATACGTACATACATATGTAGTATGCAACTGTATGGTGGATATACAAGCCATAAAAATAAATTCAAACTGTCTCCGTGTGTTACCGTCACTTTAAACATTTTCTAAAAACTTAAATCTTTTCTTTAAATTCTTTATATTAGCAACACATGTTGCCTGCCGTTTTACATATACAACTACAAAGTGTACATTGGTGTTTACAAAAACAAAGCCACCATCATATCAAAGCCGCAATTACCAACATTAGCAAACTTTTCTTTCAATATTTAATCAGTGTGGGAGAAATTGAAATATTTCAACACACATTTTAGCGTGAGCTGCGGTAAAAGAAACATTTTCAACTAAGCAGCGCAACCTAAGCTTGATAAGGAATTTCACTGTATGAGTAATTTTAATGTAGAGTTGCTCAAAACTTAAACAGTGTTCACCTCATGGAGTGCGGAAAAGTTTTGTGGTATTTTTTTTTGTTTTTTTTTTATAAAACCAGCACTCAGGGGATGGCCCCTACTCATGCAGTGCATTGTGTAGGTTTAGGAAAAGTGGAAAGAGGGAAGATGTGAACGGCAAGGAAACGAGTTGTTGCTAGGTGATTATAAAATGGCCAGTGCCATACCTTCACCATTAGACAGTCCACAGCAATCGTCCCCAAGAAGCCCGCAGTTTCTCACACTACTTATGTGGTGTGTGTTAATTTTATACATAAGTGGCGGGACCTACAGTTTGAAGTCGACTCCGAACGACAGATCTTTTGAGAAGCTTTACATGGCATTTTTATTTACTCTCCGAGTTTTTGCCAGAAATCTGCTGAGAAGAAATTGCCGAAGAAATATTTTTTGTATTTCTTATTTTGATCTAAGCGATTTAAAATTAATGAACAGTGATTTATAATACAAAGACATTGCTGATATCCTCGTATACCAAGTAATTTACTGCCCATTTAGTTAGGATTACAAGGTAGGTTTTTACACCACTCACATGTTGTGTGTATTAATTTTATCAACAACTGGTGGAATCCCTAGTTTAACATCAACTCCGAACGAAAAATTTTTTGGAAGCTCTTCATTGTAAAGTTTCTGACAAAAGCCTGTTGTGTGGAAATCCTTTTCCATGTCAGTATTCATAATTCATCTATTCACGAGCTCTCCCTCTAGTAAGCTAATACACATACATACATAATTGGCCATTACAACCCTTCAGTCAGGAGTACGACCTAGCTTCTCACACCACTTATGTTGTGTGCGTTAATTTTTTACATGAGTGGCGGGACCTACAGTTTGAAGTCGACTCCGAACGACACTTCTTTTGAGAAGCTTTTCATGGCAATTTTTACTCTCAGAGTCTTTGCCAGAAATCTGCTGAGAGGAAGCCGCCGAAGAAATATTTTTCGTTTTGATGTCTGACCTGGGATTTGAACCCGGGCCTTTTGTCTAATAAGCCCACTAGACCACGGCGACTTCAATCACTACCTACTGATTTTTGAGGCTTTATATCTCGAATACGTACATAACACAATTGGCTTCTCACACCACTTATGTTGCACATGAGTGGCGGATCCTAAGTTTAAAGTCGGGTCCGAACGACAGATTTTTTGGTTAAACTTTTCATGGCAGTTTTATTTAACACTCAGAGTTTTTGCCCAAAATCTAGTGAGAGAAAGTCGCTGCAGAAATCAGTTTGTTGGGGATACATGACCTGGGGTTTTAAAATTTGGCTTCATGTCTAATAACCCAGCAAATTACTTACTAGACTACTTCATATCTCAAGCATTAATCTCGCACCAGATTTTATTATATTTTAAAGATCTTTGCATAGTTTACCCTAAACAAATAAAATTAAAAAATAAAAAGAAAAAACAAAAACGATTGCAAGCCTTTAAAGACCTTTGCTCACACACTTAATCTCCTGCAGGGTATCAAACGTTCTCTCATGCCATTAAAGCCTTAATTGACTGTAGATGTGCTTGATGCTGGTGGCGATAAATTGCGATTATTCACTGTCCTCATTTTCACTGCCCTCTACTCTACTCAATAAAAAGAAAAGAAAAAAAGTATAAAACAAGCAACAATCCTTTTAACATTCCCCATTTCCTAGTCAAGTTTATCTTTTTAAAAGTATTTGTATTTCGATGTACATATACATACATAAACAAGGAAAAGGTTTCTAACTTGTTTACAGTACTGCCTCGATTTACGTCATCTCGATTTACGCTGTTTCGATTAACGTCACCAAAAATTTTGTTCCCTTCAACTTCGATTTACGTCGTTATTCGATTTACATCGCCACTGTTGTTTATAAACCAAATCAGGGGAATTCCCTCTATAAAAAAATTTAATACATAGAATAAAAATTTAATTATCCCTTTCCCTGTCCATGTGATGCACAAGCGTACGAAACCAAGTTGCTGTGCATCACATGTGATGTAGAGGACAGGGAAAGGCTTATCTTAGTTTTTTTTTTGTAAAATGTACATAAACAAATGCATCTGTTGGTATGAGTTATTTGAAATTCGATTTACGTTATTTCGATTTACGTCACCTTTTTCCGGAACATTCTACAATGTAAATCGAGGGAATACTGTATTTCAAATTACAAATATTTCCTTTTGTTCCTGTTGTGTCCCTTTTTTCTTTCAAAGCATTAATTTTCCATTTAAATTTTCCATTGATTTTAACGTATTTAGACCCTTGTACCCTTGTTAAAAAGTGTTTAAAATTCCATGTTTGCTAATCCCTTAACTGTCTTGTTTTTGATTTTTTTTTTTATCAATTTAAAATATTTATTTTGTGGGAGGCGTTAGTATATAGAAATTGCTTAAAACACGTAGAAAAAGTTTGATAAACTGTTTGAGGGTGTAACTGTTACAATGTCAGACGAGCGTTTTATTTAAATTTACACCAAGGAATTGATAATGACAATTATTTTAATGCCTCTTCAACCTCAAACCTAAACAGCAAAAAGGAATATTAATAAGAGCAAAAAATTCATGTGCAACTAAGGCCTGCTTGACGATAATTGAAATTATTTTTTCCAACATTTTTTAAATAAAACTAAGCACCTAACCTCCTTGCCTAACTAAATGAATTGATAGGGAACATATACTCGTATGATATAAAGTCTGTTGAAAGTCTTATTGTCGAATTTCTGTGAGCTGCATACCTCCAGTCTCTTAATCTCACATTTTTGTCGCGGGTCCGTAGTATGTAAACAAACCACAGACAAAAAAATAATAAAATGCCAAATAAAGCACGTCAGGATCGGCTAGATTCGAAGATTTTCTAACCGCTTCATTCGATAACTAAACTGAAATACATTTCAGATCGTTACCACAAAAATTTTGTTTCATCAAGTAGTGTTGACGTGAACTTGAAGTCCCCGTAGTCTAGTAGATGGTATGTTAGCTTGTTAGATGTGGGAGCATGGTTCAAACCTCACGTGGCACATCTCCAACAAACTGAAATATGAAAAGAATATTTCTTCGGCCACTTTCTTTCAAATTCTTGAAAAACTGCCATTAAAAGCTTTTTAAAAATTAGTCATTTCAAATCAACCTTAAACTTTATAAATAAGATTGACACACACAACATAAGTCATTTGAGAAGGGTTCTAATAGATGCTTCTGGCTTTCAACAGAATTAGTATCCTTCCAAATGTGACGATTTTATTTGTTCACATATCAATTCATCACGAATAGAAATGAAAACAATTTTCCAAAGAAAATTATCAGTTGCGAACTGCTCCAGCGAACACACATTCTCTTCTGTGGCCGTTTACCTACAGTTCTTGGGACACTTGTAGCCCGAAATCTTACTTACATGTTTACTTAATTGGCCATTAACAACCCGATTTCTATCAGAGATCAGCATTAAGTATTCAAAACGATGAGTAGATTCGAGTAATACTTATAATTTCAGATACTCATACGCATTCATATTTATTTTGGTATCATATTCATACTACTCATACTCAAAGTCGGAATTACTCGTCGCATTAATACTTAACAATACGCATGATGTTATTGACTTCGACTCGTCTCTACTTAACACTTACGCGAAGCACAAAATAAGTATGATTCGCGTACGAACACTACTATACTCACAAGAAGATTGTGCAAATGCTTTGCTTGTGGCCTTTGTCTTTCCTTTCTTCTTTGTTTGTATATGCAACAGCAACAAAGTCTGTAAATTTTGATGAATAATTCAAGCCACCCGAATAACTTATAAGTATTACAAGTATTTTTCTAAATTTATGAATCAGAATGATTAGGCGTATGAATCAAACATTTTTCGAATGTTGTGAGTTTGATGTCAACGTTGTACTCATACCCATTGCTACTTATACTTATAAATCAAGGTTGTAGCGAGTACGAATGAATCAAAGTACTTAAATTTCAATTCTTTTGATTCATTTATACTCAAAATTTCATAAGTGCTTATTGCTGATCTCTGATATCTAACTGCCTTAACCCATCCTTTAATATGTATTCGCTTCGTGCACGCCTTAGCCGTTTGGTAACACCAATCGATGACAAGTCTTCTTTGATTTGGTTCTTCTAAGCCAAACAAGGTCATACTCTTAGCTGACTTTCACAAATCCCCCCTCATCAAATATCTGCGTCACCGGAGCATCCTCCATTGTTCGAACGACATGATCTAGCCAGCATAGCCTCTGGATGCAAATACGCTGCACAACGTCCATGTCGACGAGGAGCTCATACTGCTGACGGTTGAATCGGATAAGGAAATCATGGCTATCTCGTAGTGGACTGTAGATTTTACGTAGAAATTTTCTATTAAATACTCGCAAATTGAGCAGCCTTGAGAGACTCTTACAAATCCCCTCATCAAATACCTACCTCACCGTAGCATCCTCCATCATTCGATAGACATGATCTAGCTACCGTAGCCTCTAGACGTAAATACGCTGGACAATGCCCATGTCGATGAAGAGCTCATACTGCCGACGGTTGAATCGGATAAGGAAATCATGGCTATCTCATAGTGCCTCGCAGATCTTATTTAGAAATTTTCTATCGAATACTCTCAAGGCTGCTGCAGCTGCAGGCCCAATTCGCGAGTTAAAATTAGCCAAATTGTGGTCCTTGCAAAGCCGAATTGATGTCAGTGATACCAAATCGACTGTTTTGGATTCTTACTCTTGCGGACAGCGGCAATATTTTCTGCAGATCTTTGCATTCCATGGACGTACGTTTATTTCCTGATTATTTACTCAATCAGTAGATTCGAATTAATCCACCACATTGTGAGTAGTAGTTTCAGGAGGAGAATTAGTGATACCGAAAAAAACATTTTCATTTAAAATATTTGAACAATTTTCTTCCATTCAAAAATGAATTTTAAAGCAGGGCTCCTCCTTCATTCCTTTTCCTTTAATGAGTTGCCCCTTAGATTTTAAAAACATCATAAAAGTTATTTCATATTTACCAAAACAATCAGAGAGTACTCAGTGAGTGGGCGTATATTTATGTACGTAGATAAGTTATCTGTTTTTTGTTAGCCAAATCGTATACATTGGCCAATGTTAAGCAAATTGCCAATCTTATTATTTGCATAACGTAAACGATTTGTTATGTTTTATCTGAGATCCTGTGTTACTGTCTTGTGGGAGATTAAGTTATAAATTGCTTTTACTTCTCTTATTGTTATTGTTGTTGGCCACTAAAATTCTGTTTGTCTGCTCAAAAATTAATTATACCGCACTGTGCAAGCCATAAATTATTATTTTAATTTAAAAATGTTGACGAAAAAAAAAATTTTAAAAAAAGTGGAGATAGGAAAACACAACTGCTGCAAAACGCAAACATAAAATTTCGTCCTTTTTTGGCAACCCATAATATACACATAGTGGAGTTGGTAGAGTATCTTGGCCAACTATGTATAGAACTACTACGAGTATGTCTTTCTTATAATCCCATACTAAGCAATATTTATAGTGACTTTTCTTTTGGATGTTTTCTTGTTTTCTTGTTTTCCTAATTTAAAGCAACATATTTTTTTATTTTATTTTTATTTCTCCATTTCCAGGATATAATAAAACAACAAACAACTTGAAAAACTTTTCATATAGCTCGTGCTCGCTCACGCTAACAACGCTAACTTGAATCCTGTTTGGTTTTTTTTTGGTTAAACCGCAGTAATAACTCAAGGAAGCAGCCGTTAAGAAACAACAACAACAACAACAACAGCAGCAGCATTTAATACTACAAATCAACTTTAAAAAGACGACAGCAACAACCAGGACATCAACAGCAAGCGCCAACAGACAAGAACCACTTTTGTAAGAAAAACGTCTGCAACATGCTGAAGAAAATGGGAGGCGTAGGCTTGTTCGCCTGCGGTATATTACTGTTATGTGCTGTCAGCAGCGTCAACTGTTATTCAAGTACGTATAGCTAAAGGGCAAACATGCCCACAAACCAACAACTTTCCAAAACAGCAAAAAAACAATGAAAAAAAAGGAAAAATTCATTTTCAATTTTCGTTCGTTTTCTGTTTTCATTCCTCATTCCTTGTTTCCTTCTAAACTTAACAAAAAAAAAAAACTATAAGAAAAACAGAAAACTTTTCTTTTTAGCCATATAGAGTGAAGAAAAAAAATCTGTTTAAATATGTTCTTTAAGATTTTTTTTATGATTGTGTGTTTTTGTTCTTGTTTTTCATTGTTTTTTTATTCCCCTAAAAAGGCAGTTAAAAAATAAAACAAGTGTTAAAAGTTTTTTTTTTTTTTGTTACCTACACAGCCTTAAAGAAATTGTTCCTTCTTGTTTTCTTCCATAGATATTCTCTTCATTTCGAAATAATTCTCTTTCATTAAATTTTTATTTTCGCCTTTTTTTAAAGAAATTTTCTTTAGTATTCCAAGGACCAGTTTATTAGAGTCTCCTGTGTAGTAAATTTTTCTTTATAAATTATTTAAACTTTGAATTATGTGTTCCCTCGATATAGATTTTCGCTATAATTTTACATATTCATACATAAAAAAATAAATAAAACTGGCCCTTAGTAAGTCCATAAAAGTCCTTGTGCTAAAAATTCTCGAAGACAAAAGTAAAGAGAAATTTTCTAACACAGAATATATTTCGTCTAATTATTGTTGTTATGGGAGAAATATTTCAAATTGTATTCGTACGGCAAATTTAAAAACAAAAATTTTTTAAGTTACCACTTACTTCACTGGTCACTATAATCCAAAATACAGTATTCCCTCGATTTACGTCTTAGCATATTTCGGAAAAAAGCTACGTAAATCGAAACAACGTAAATCGAATTTCAAAGAACTCATACTATTAGATGCGTTTATTTATGTATATTTTTAAAAAAAAAAAAAAAATAGTGGGGATTCCCCTGATTTTGCTTATAAACAACAGAAGTGGCGTAAATCGAATGATGACACAAATCGCAGTTGAAGGGAACGAAATTTTTGACGATTTTAATCGAAACAACGTAAATCGAGGGAATCCTATAAATACTTCTTCTCACATCTCTGAAGTTGTGTGTGTGGAGGGACCTACAGTTTAAATTCGACTCCGCCAGATTTTTATTTGTGCTATTTTAGTGTCCAGCGAAAATTTAGCGTTTCATATGTTGCAGGCCTTAAAGAGTAAACGATTGGCAATTTTTTCAAAATTTTTGATTTTTTTTAAAGAAAACTATGCATCTTAAGCTTCTATGTTTAAATTTTTTTTACATATAGACCTAAAATACTATAAACAATCTGATTGTTTTGATAACGAAGTTTTGTGCTAATTTAATGACCATAGCTGTATATGATCTTAGATCTTAAAGAAAAAATTTTAATAAACAAAATGTGATTTCTAAGTACTTTAGAGAATTTTAACCCAAGGCAAAGGGCAACTGTCTAGAAACCTTATTATTTTTTTTTTTTTAAATCCCTTTCTTAATTGTTTTTTAGAGTTTCTTTCAGCACTTTTTTCTTAAAAAAAAAACAAAAAAAAAAACAATTCTTAAATAAGCTAAAAAAAATATTCTAAAAAAAAAAAAATTAAAAATTATTCAAACTTTTTCCTCAATGTTGTTCGTTAATATATCACCACGTATTTATATCATCATCATCATCGGATCTTAAACATCATTAATGTACAATATCTTCTACTTACTTTTAAGACGTCTTTTTTCGTTATTTTAATTAAATTTTATTTTTTTTTTATTTTATTTTCCCCCCCAAAATGTTAATTTTCGTTTTTATGTTCAAATCAAACACAATTTTAACCAAAACTTTACTGGTGAAATATTTATGAAACAATCCTCCTCTTATCACAATTGTGTTGCCATAATAAAAACAAATAAAAAAAAAAATTTTTATTTTTTTTAATAAAAATGATAAAAACAAAAATAAATCTAAATAACAATAACAATAAATAAACAAAATGAAAATTATTCCCATACACTAAATACCTTTTTAAACAACTACAACTACAACAATAACAACAACTATTATTACAACACAACAACTTCAATTATTCAATTATCCATTGAAACTCTACAATCAACACTGCATATCGAATGATAAAAATAAAAAAAAAAAAAATTATGCGAAATGTAATGTAACGTAACGTAACGTAAACTACTGCATTAGAATATGGGCGTGGCTGCAATGATATTGGCTGCTTGCCCACTGAGGAATGTGTCATTAGCAGTGATGCCTGCAGTTATAGTCAACGCGATGGCAAAGATTGCGGCAGCTATCCAACATGCAGAAAGAAGTCTGGCGTCAGCACCTCTTCTTCATCGTCGTCAGTTCATCCTTCAGGTGATTATTATGATTTTTTGTTTTCTTTTCTTTATATTTTTACTTAAATTTTATTTATAATTTTATTATAAAGATTTTTATGTTAAGGGTTATTTTATACGTTTATTACTATTTATTTATAGTTTCAATAATAAAAGAACTAACAACACTCCTAAGAGATATTTAAGTTTCTGTTCGATGGCATTTATCTGGTACTATAGCTAACGAGACAATAATGAATAATGGAAATTGCTTTCAGATTTCAAAAACCTGAATGTCATTAATGATATACATGATAACATAGATTTGTTAGGAGAAATAAATCAAATAAACATTTTTATTTCCAGCCATCTAATGAACGCCAAAGATAGAATGAAACACCTTACCAGAGAATTAACAGATAAAACATCCAGATAAAACATCCGTCCATTATTGATAATGCTGGACATCAACAATCTCAATTCTCTGCCCAGCAATGGTATGCACCAGAGATCAGCAACGAGTATTCAAAACAATGAGTAGGTTCGAGTCATAATTTCTCATACTTATATGCATTCATATTTATTTTAATATGATACTCATACTACTCATACTCAAAGTTGAAAGTACTCGTCGTATTCATACCAAACAATGTTATTGACTTCGACTCGTTTCTACTTAACATTTACACAAAGCACAAAATAAGTATGATTCGCATACGAACACTGCTATCTTTCTTCTTTGTTTGTATATGCAACAACAGGCCATAAATTTTGATGAATATTACAAACCACTCGAATCACTTATAAGTATTATAAGTATTTTTCTAAATTTATGAATCAGAATGAGTAGACGTATGAATCAAACATATTTCGAATGTTGTGAGTTTGATGTCAACGTTGTATTCATACTCATTGTAACCAATACTTATAAATCAATGTTGTAACGAGTACGAATGAATCAGAGTAGTTGAATTTCAATTCTGTTGATTCATTCATACTCAAAATTGCATGACTGCTTATGAGTAGCGCAAAAACGATTCATTGCTGATCTCTAGTATTGATGCAGAATATATTTTTTGCTCAGTCATATGGACGCTCTTTCTTCACATCCTAATTCCACAGCAAATGCTGTCAAAACAAAATTTGGCTCTCAACACTTCAAATATTATATTTTTGCTTTCCTTACCATTTATTTTCGCACAATTTAATTTGCATCAAATTACACGAACATATTGTGTAAGAGAATTTCAATTTCTATGGAAATAAGGAGTGCGCCCAAATAAAACTGGACTTACACTTTTCGTTATAGAAATAAAACTAAGTGGCGGATTTTTTTCGTTTTATATTTCAATTAAAGTAAATAATATTTGAAGTCCTTTTGTGTATAAAATTTTTTTCTGACAAAGGTCTCAGAGCATCCAACTTTTTGAACCACTTTTCTTCCAGATATTTTAAGTTATTTTAGAAAAATACGTATTATTTTACTTGCAAATCTTTTATTTCTTCCACTTTTACGCTTTCTTTCAATACTCAAAGACTTTTTATATTGTTTTATTATTACCTTAGAAACTTCTTTTTTGGTTAACACCTGCGAGCCTAGCAATCGTTTTTTGTAAGCGGCGCGGTTTTTCATTGAAAATTTCAACTATTTTTTTACGACATTCTTGTTGGGTGCCCATTTTCGAGAATCTAATTTTCCAATTGCAATTACATTTAGCAGGTGAATTTTGAAACAGATGAATAACAAAAAAAAAGTAACGGTATTCATTTTTTTCAATTATGATAAAAGTTATAAGCTTAAAAATAGGCCCATTTTTTTTTTCGTGCGCATTCCTTAATATTGCACTTGGAACTTTCGTTGATTGACATTAGGGACGCCAAACGGGATCGATTTTTAAAAATCCCGGATATTTTGGTATAATTTGGTATCCAAAAATCCCGAAAAATCGCGTTAACAAAATCATTTGTATTCCAATTATGTATGTATATGAGAATTATATACAAGAGAAACAGTAACAAAAAAGCGTAAATTAACAAAAATAAAAATTATTCATACTATGTATGCAAATGCATTAGTTTCAAGAAAATTATTTACATTCCAACAAAAAGAGTAAAGCATCTAACATGTGATCTGATAGGCTTTAACGAATTTTGTTGGCAACATACGCTGCCGTTGAAAAACTTTTCTCAATCAACATTTGTTGGTCAAATAGTAATAAAATAGCTGTATGCAGCTTGTAAATATTTAGCTCTACTATCTCCTGATCTATTGTGTATCTAAATCAGTTACCCTATTAATTCGTTTTATAGAGCTTTTGCATTCATCGATGGCATCAAATAACTTTTTATAAATGGAAGTCGGGTTGTCCTCATCTGAGAAGCTATTATCGAGGTCAAGTGATATAAAATTATTTTTTTCAAAACCTTTTGTAGGGTCAAAATACATATGAACTCACAATCCTGAAAATCCCGAAAAATCCAGGGACAAGTTTTAAAAAATCCCGAAATTCGGGATTTTGTGGATCTCGAAAATCCCAGGATTTCGAGATTCGGGATTTCCCGATTGGCATCCCTAATGGATATGTTATTATTTACATGGATGGTCTCCCATGATTTTTACAAAGACGCATCATTATCTAGAATTGCAGGCAATTACAATGTCACCGAACAAAAACAAAATATTCTTGTTCTTTTATGTTATTATTATGAAAGTAAATTATTTATGTGTTGTTAATAATCTTGAGTATATTTAAATATTAGTTTATGTTTGTATAATTTAAACGTCTTTTATGTTCAAATATTTCTGTTTTTGTTTTTATGTATTTATCTACTGATATAAACGTTCTCTATAATTATTTAATTCTTATGTATAAATAATTTATCAAATTAGGCTTTTTTTTCTTTAATCTCAACAACAATAACAACAACTTAATCAAAGTAAAATACACAATCGAAACATGAAACAAAAATCTAAAATTTCATTAAGAAAGCAAAAAAAAAAACAACAAATAAAACATCACAAATTAATCTGATCATATGCAAATCAGATGGCAAAAACATAATCATTTAAATAACAATAACAACAACAACAATAACAACATTTATTTGTTTATTTTTATTTATAAATCACTTTTAAACAAAATTCAAGCTTTAAAACATTTGAACAATTCAATACAAAAAACCCGAGCAAATCATTTAAACAAAAAACACATTTTAAACAACAGCAACAACAGCAACATCTATAGCCATAGATAAACAGGCTTAAAATGTATTTTAACCATTAAATAAATTAAAATAAATGGCAATAATAATTAAACAAAAAAAAAAGAAAGGCAAACTTTAACAAAACAAAACAAGGCAACACATTAACTTTATTGTTTTACGATATATTTTATTCGATTCTATCTATTATTAAAACATTTTATTTCAATTGCTTTTTTTGGTTTTTGTTTTTTGTGATTTTTTTTTTTGTTTGTTTGAATTTTTAAGCTCATTATTCATCATCAATTTGCTTAACGTTTTAATTAGTTTATAGCATATGGCTTAAGGCTTTACCACCAATAAACACCCCCAAACCCCCGAGTATAAAATCGTTTAGCATGCTTTTACGTAGAGTTGGTAATATTCAAATAAAATGAATTGTAAATAATATTCCTATACATACATACATACATACATATTGCAATAATATAAACAATATTTGATTAAATAATTTCTCTTTTTTTTATACAATTACACACAGCTTATCTCATTGCAGTCAAATACTAACCTTAACATTTGTATTATCTCTCTCTCTTTCTTTCTTATCCATTTTCTTTTTCACCCCATAACTTATTTTGGTTTCATTTCTATGTATGTGTGTGTATTGTTTTTAATATTAACTATGCATACATTAAACAGGATCCAGTTTAAAGCCTGGTCCAGAAATGAACATTTTCGCAGCTGGTTCGGCAGCTGGTTCCTCATCCTCAAATCCCACATTAAATACTCATGCTTACATCAATCATAATGGCAACGGCGTAAAGCCAGGATCGGTCAATAATGGTTATACGACCGGCAATGGCGGTTATATGAATAAGAATAGTGGTAGTAATAGCAATAATAACGGTGGTTATAGCAATCACAATAATAATAATGGCCATAATGGTGGCAACGGCGCCTCAAATGCTAATGGTCAGAATGGTGGCAACGGCCAATATAATAATCCGTCCATCATTGATCCCCATTATGTGTTTGGTGCACCGCAGTCAATACCCGTTTTACCAAATCTGCCTATCTTCCCTTATAATTCACCCACTTTAGCTCCATCTTTTCAACAATTCCCACAACCCAATCATCCAGGTAGTGTACTGAATCCAGGCGTACCGCAGGGTCTGCAGCCGGTGAATCCATACAATCCACCGTTCGTATTTGGTCAACAACCCTTCTACAGTGCACCCGGTGGTACTGGCGGGCCACCCGGCGGCAGTGCTGGCATTTTGGGTGGAAGTGGTGGTGGTTTAGCCCCCTATCCAGGCGGCTATCCCAGTCCAAATATGTACAATAAGCCTCCGCCACAATATCAAAATCAAAATCCCTACAATCGTCAAACACAAACACATCCAAATTCGTCTGGACATTTGATCGCCACTATGAAATTGACTATCGCCTTTGCTGCTGTCATTCTCTTAATGCAGCGTCTGTTACTGGTGCCATTCAGCACGTAATATTCTATTCGGAATTTATGCATTTTTTTTATTTCTTATGATTTTTAAAAAAAAAATTTCTTTTTCTTCTTATAATTTTTAATGAAAAGCTCTAAAGTAACCAAAAAAAAAACAAAAATATTTTAATAAAAGAATCTACAGGTATAAACTTATAATTTTTTGCAAAAAAAAAAAACAAAGAAAGTAAAATAAAATAAAACCAAAACTAATAAAAAAAAAACATAAAAATTTAACAAATAAATTAAAATATTTAAGAAACTTTTCAGTTTTAATTTGACTTAAAAAACCCAATGCCCCCACATAAACATAATAAGACTAACACATTAGGTCGTGATAAAAAATTAAAAAATTTTTTACATTTTCAAAATTTATTTCTAAAACCATTTCTTAAATGCTTTCTCAACTAGCTGATCGATTTAAAATTATTTTTCATTTACTAAAGCTTTTCTATCTGCCCTTCCTTACACTCATAGTTTACCCTAACGAACTATCAAAATTTTGCTGGTTTTTCCACAACCATTTCCTTGACAAAAACGTTTTTGTATTCGTTTTATTGTAGGCCAAGTTCTTTGGAGATTGAGTAAAAGGCTGTGAATGGAATCTTTGTAAGATTTTAATGCACACAACACACAGTAATGTGAGCTCACAACACACTTCTAAATATTATCGCCACAAAAATCTGTCAATCTGATGTTTGCTAGAAACATTTTTTTGCTAGGACATTTGTAAATGTCCCGGCTTCATTAAACGGTGTAAAAAATATTTCATTCCATCTGATGTCCTTATTGTTTATAACACTTAAGCATATCCAGGATATGTATACACTAGGGGTGTGCACATTCTGACATTCTGTTAGCTTACCCTTTACCGAATACAATACTGTAGTGTACTCTTTTCTGTTGCTTTTGATTTTACGAGTGCACTGAAATGTGTATTTCTCATTTATTCAACAGCACTCGTTTGCCTATAAGGTAACGGAACTATGCTTTGTGTTGTAAGAGCATATTTTACAACTGAAGCTACGTTTTCAGTATTGCCATACGAAAATCAGTAGTGTAAACAAAGTAGTCACGTAAAAAAAGGTTTTCCCCCAGAAAAGAAAGGTTCATAAAAGTTACTGGCAATGCTGGCGTTGGGTTGCCGAAAGCAAAAAAAGAAATACATGTTGTAACTCTATCAAGAGTACAATATTTTTGTTGTATTGTTCACACAACTCTCTTTTATGCTATTGTACAATGGTTTACGAATGCAGTTCTTTTTTTTGTATTCTCTCTTTGCTTCATACTTATTTATATTTGCAGCTACAATCAATATTCGGTCTTGAAAAAAATGAAATAGTGTGCAATTTTATAAGTCTTGTGCACACCTCTAATATATAGGTGCCATTAAAGACTCCGTAGTTTTTTAGATAGTGTATACGCATATTAGAATGTGAGGCCACGGTTCACACCCCACGTCAGACATCTCGAATAAAACGAGATCTGGAAAAGTTCAACTTCAGCGCCTTCCTCACAGGAGGCTACTGGCAAAAACTCGGAAAGAAAATAGAATTGCTATGAAAAGCTTCTCGCTCGGTGTTGACTTTAAACCATAGATCCCGCCACTTATAAATAATATGAATTCACATGGATGGCAATCCTAAAGCTATTTTGAACGTTTCTGCGTTCAGTGAAAAATTAAAATGAAATTATCTGAAAACTTAAACTTTTAATCACTAAAATTCTTATTCAAATACTAATCGATAAAAAAAAAAAAAAACTTACACATCACATCAAAAAAATTTAAGTTTTCTAGGCCTGCGTGACAAATGACGTCACTTCATTGGTCAATAATTTAATGATTTACACATTACACCCTAAAACATGTTTATTTTCTAGTTATTCGTGACAAATATCAATCACTTCATTGGTCAATAATTTAATGATTTACACATCACACCGAAAGATACATATATTTTCTAGGCCTGCGTGACAAATGACGTCACTTCAATAGCCAATAATTTACAGCATCTTCATCCTAGTTGTTGTGCAAACAAAAGAGCGACTTCTCCATAGGATGGGCAAGCATTAATGTGTTGTTACCTTTCGGTAAGAGCATATTATGTTTACAAGAAACTAAAATTTTATTTGTTTCATAACCTTTTGTTATATAAAAAGAATTCATTGTCTTACATTACTGCTTGGCTTTAGGAGAACTCTTTGTTGAATTCCATTAATGACAGATTAATAAAGAAGTTTCTTCAATTGCACAGGCCACAAAGAATTTTTTTGTGGTTTTATCTGTGCTGGAGTATGATGGTATTTCATTAGTGATGGAAGTTAACAGCAACATTATAAAGATAACTTAGGTTCATTTTATGTCTTTCATATCGTTTTTTTGTATACATTTTATGCAATTTCTGCAGTATTTCCACATTTTTTTTAATTCATTTTTCAACTCCATATTTCGAAAAACAAACAATGCAGGAGAAGTAGTCACTCTTGCATGTAAAATTTCTTTTATTTTTTGCTCGTTAAGGATCTGTATGAAATAAAATGGGGAAAATCAGCTGGGAAAAAAAAGACTTGATGGAAGAAGGGACACAACAGGATAATAATGAATTCATTTTTGTTGTTTTCTTTTCTGCTTGACATTTAAGCGAACAGCTGCAATTGTATGCAACAGCAATTAAATCACAATTTCAATTCTTAAAACGGAAAAAATTTTTTTTCTTTTTGGCCACAGTAAAGGAAATGTTGGGGAATTAATGACCAAAAACAATGGGAAATAAAATGAATTGAAATTTTAAATAAACTGAAAAGTTTCTTAAACAATTTGTTTTAATACTGAATAGGAAAAACAAAAAAACAATCAATTAAAATATAAAATAAAAATCATAAAAATAAATGCCAAAAATTATTAAAAAAAAAAACAATGTATGTGTGTAATATATAAAGTCTTACTTTATTATTATCTTAAAAAAATTAATAAAAATTAAATTTTGTAAAGAAAACTAATTAACAAAACAATAAAAAATAAAAAAAACACAAACCATGTATGTATGAATGTAAAACAAATTTTTTTTGTGCAACTGAAGGTTTTCTTTTAAACGAATATATACTAAAAAATATATACGATATTTAAATAAAACAAAATAAGGAAAAACAATTAATAAAAATTATTAAAACAATTACTTTAAACAACGAATATGCATTGTAAACACTATAATTAAATAATAACATAATAAATAAAAAAAATATTTTATTTTTATTTTTTATACATAAAAATTAAAAAAAAATAATAATTTTTTAGGCTTATTTCATAACGTGAAAAGCAAATTATTAAAAAAAAAACAGCAAATTTATTGTACAAAAGTTAATTACCTGTTCAATACAAGAAATATCTAAAGCAACATGAATGCAAATAAAAAATTTCCGCCAAACTTTTCTTAGCAGTAATATTAGGTCTTTGAATTGAACTATAGTTCAACAAATTCATTTAATAATATTTTAAAATAAGTAAAGGATTAAATGCAAAAAAATTTTAACGATAAAACCAACTTTTGTATCACTATGTTGCAGACAACAGTTGAAAATAACCAATCAGAACATAAAATTTCAATAATAAACAGAAAATAATGTGCATTTGAATACTTTTTAAAAACAATTAAATTTTTTTTTCAGCTACAAATAATGTACACTTTATTCCATGAAACATTCTTTAAGGCCTATATATTGCAATAAAATTCAGCAACATGTTGCCAAAAATTTTATTGTACATATAAAGGGTGATTTTTTAAAAGCTATAGGAAAATGTTTCAAAAAAAACCCATAAAATTCAGAAAAATTCATGAAATCTTTATTTGAATCGATAATGCGGTCCTAATAATTTAATATTTGAAGATTATTTCATGCAAATGTTGACCGCGATTGCACCTCAAATGGTCTATCCGCTTCGTTCAATTTTGGCATACTTTTTCCAGCATTTCGACCGGTATCTCACGAATAAATGTTGTCTTCCAATATGTCAATTGGAGCGGGCTTGTCTCTATAAACATGAGCTTTAACATAGCCCCACAAAAAATAATCTAAAGGCGTTAAACAGCTCGATCTAGATGTTTACCGAACTCGCCTCTCAATAAGACCATTGTTACGTGTGCTGTGTGGCACGTGGCACCGTTTTGTTGAAACCACATGCCTTGCATGTCAAGCTCTTGCATTTTGGGCAAACAAAAGTTGGCTATCATCTCACAGTAGCTCTCACCATTCACAGTTACGTTACGATTCGCAGCATCTTTGAAGAAGTAGGGTCCGATGATGTCATCAGCCCATAAACTGAATCCAACTGTGCCTTTTTCTGGATGCATTGGTTGCTTTCGCATGCTTCTGCCTTGGATCTTCACTCCAAAATCGACAATTCTGCTTATTTATCTATCCATTGAGCCAAAAAAAGAAATTCTTCGCTGAACACAATTTTTCGGTAAAGAAGTAGATCTTCGGCCAACTTTCCAAGAGCCCATTCACAAAAAATTCTGCGTTGTAATAGGTCGTTTGGCTTCAATTCTTGCACTAGCTCTATTGTGAAAAGCTTCACACCAAAATTCTTCCGCAATATTTTCCACGTAGTTGAGTAAACAGAAACGATTGATGGTCATTATTAACACTGGCCAATACAGCTGCGATATTTTCTTCAGTTCGCACTCTACGTAAGCGTGTTGGTGGTTTAATGTCCAACAAAGTAAATTTGTGTGAAATTTACGACCATAAAATAGAAGTTTATCGCACGATGAACTTTCCTAACAGAGCACGCATTTCGATAGTAAAATTCAATGATTTGCAAGTATTGTTCGTTTTTAAGATGATTCATGGTTAAATTATAGACCAAACTGAAGATGTTTCACAGTGAAACAAAACACAAAATTTTCAAATATTTAAAATCTATTTAATTTTTATTTTTTTCAATTTTCCAGCAATAGATTGCAATAAAATGTTTAAGAATATCTCTTATACCCATGTTGCCTTTTAGTTTAACTATATTTACAATGCAGTGTTGAACAGTTAAATTAGCTTTTAATTTTTAACGTTAACATAGAATAATTCATGTTATTCAATTTTATAAATATTTTGTAATATTTAAATTTTAAATTATTAAGTTTATGGGCATTTGGTTTTTATTTTCTAATTATTACTCGTAAAAAAACACGCTTGTTTTTGTAAATTTCTTTTAAATAAAAAATAAACACAACAGCAACAAAAATTATGAGTCTCTACTATGTATAGCTAATTATAGGTAGTTGAAGAAATTAAAGTAAAAGTAATTATTTAAAATTTCTATTTCTTTTAATACTGTAAAGAACTTTAATTACGCCTGCTTTAGTACTATTATCAACCATTTTTCCAACATGATTTAAACCATGATACGTAAGGTCATTGTTATTTATGACGACGTATGATATTCATTTTATCTAATATCCATCTTACCTACACAATTGGTCATTACAACCCTTCAGTCAGGATTATTTGATTAGTTTCTCACACTACTAATGTAATGTGTATTAATTTTATACTTAGGTGGCGGGACCTACAGTTTAAAGTCGACTCCGAACGACAGATTTTTGAGAAACTACTCTCAAAGTTTTTGCCAGAAATCTGCTGAGAAGAAATCGTCGAAGAAATACTTTTTGTATTTTGTTTTGATGTCTGGCCTGTGTCTCGAACCCTGGCTTTTACGTCAGATTCATACTTATTTTGATATTACACTCATACTGCTCATTACTTAAAGTTAGTTGTAAGTACTCATCGTATTCATACTTAACAATATGCATGATGTTATTGACTTCAATTCGTCTCTCCTTAACATTTAAACGAAGCATAAAATAAGTATGATTCGCGTACGAACACTACTATATTTACAAGCAGATTTTGTGTATGATTTGCTTGTTGTCTTTGTCTTTTCTTTCTTCTTTGTTTGTATATGCAACAACAACAAAGGCTGTAAATTTTGATGAATGGTTCAAGCCACTCGAATCACTTATAAGTATTATAAGTATTTTTCTAGATTTATGAATCAGAATGGCTAAGGCGTATGAATCAAACATATTTCGAAAGTTGGGAGTTTGATGTAAACGTTGTACTCATACTCATTGTTACTTATACTCTCTACTCTCACTGTAGAGAGTACGAATGAATCAGAGTAGTTAAATTTCAATTCTGTTGATTCATTCATACTCAAAATTGCATGAGTGCTTTTATGAGTAGCGGAAAAACGATTCATTGCTGATCTCTGAGTGCAACTCAAATCTTCAGCGCTTCCGCGGATTCAGACTTTGGTTTGCACAACTATTGTAGTAGCATTGATAAGAATTGTTGCAACCACTTATGTGATGTTGGTGTTTTACTGACTGAAGAGTGTTGTGAAATAGCGAATTCTGGCTTTTAATCTTTTATTGTGTAAGTTCTGTAGTAGTTTTGTTTGCATAACTACAACAGTATCTTTGCTTAAGTTTAGGCTGACTGTGTGAGCCTCGTGTTTTATACCTTTCCCCATTCATGTCATCTTCTTAATAAATTTATGGTTATGTTATACAATCAAACTCATTTATATCGATCTCGGTTATAACAAATTCTTGGTTATTACGTACATATTTTCAAGTTCCAACCTTTTAATAACAATTTTCATACAAAAAACTTCGTTTATTACGAACTCGTTTATAACGACTTCTCGGTTAAAAGGAACTACTTTAAATGGTCCCAGGAATTAAATTACATACATTTTGCGTTTTCTATAACGAACCCTCTGAAAAAACTTTGAAGTATGGCAATAGTCTTTACTTTTAATTAATGTGGCAACATTAAATTATAACTCAGCATCTTTAATCAGCTGATAGGCAAAGAGAATGAACACATATTTTTTGCTTTTAATAAATGATAAAAATTCTTTGTATTTTATATTCTCTTCTATTACGAACTTTGGCTATATTTGGCAAAAACCATACGAGTTTATTTTAATCACGGGCATATTTAATTCAGTTTAATTGTATGAAGTTAAAAAAAAATTAATTTTAAATATTTTAAATAATTACTTTGAAATAGAAAAAATTTGATACTCTAGATAGATAAGTATATAAAATCTTAATTAATTTAAAAATTAATTTCCTTTTTTTTTCTAACCAAAACTATTGAATAATTTCTGTAAATATCCGTCCGTTACCAATGAATTTATAAAGACATACCATTTCATGTTTATTGACATTCTGTTTGTTTCATTTTTTTTTTTTTTATTTTGCTATGGTACAAATAACAACAAAAAAACAAAACAAATAATGATAAAAATCAACAACAACAAAATTTATTAATTAACATTTAGCACACATAATACATAACATAATTAATAAAAATAAGCATTTTTAAATATTTTAACAAAACGATGAAAATAAAAAAAAAGCAAATGAAAATGAAAAAACATACAAAAATGTTACTAACAGCGCTATAACAAATACTAACAGCGTTTAACAATAAAATTTTTTAATAAAAAAAAGAAAAATTAAAACAAAATTTTATAATATTAACAGGGTAGGGTTTATTAACAAATTAACAACAAAAAAAATATCGAATATTGCTATTTTTAACCAACAAATGTGTTCAGTTGTATTTTATTGATTACGAGTGTAGAGAATAAATAATTAAATAAATAAATTATATTTAAAAATAATACAAAAATTAATTCTAAATTAATTGTAGCAAAACGAAATTAAAATTTTTTTAATTTTATTTTTTATTTTTTTGGTGTATAAAAACGAATTATTGTAAATATAACAAGTATTTGCAACAAATCAAGAAGACTTAATAATTATAAATAATTAGAGAAAAACTTTAAGTTTTTTTTTTTTACTTTAAGAAAAGATTTAAAAATAAAAAAAAAATTTTTAAATATTTAAAACATTAAATAAACTCAACAAAATAAAAAATTTAATATAATAACAAGCATACAAATATTATTATATTTTTATTTAAAAAATAAAATTATTGTTGAGTTCCTTTTTACAAAAAATAAATAAAATGTTTTTATATTTAAAAATAATTAAAAAAAAACAAATTAAAAAAATTAAAAAAAAACACTTAAACAGTATTTAAAAATACCACGTGTAGTATTAAAATAAAACAAATAATAAAATCAACAACAACTATTAGCTTCTATAAAAACATAAAAATTAACAAATCTATGAAAAAAGTCAAAAAAAACTTAAAGTTAAACTTATCGTAATCGGAATAGTTTTGCAAGAAAGTGAATTTTAAACTTTTCATTTTTAGAATTTGAAAAAGATTTCAAGCTGATGAATTTTGTCGTACTTTTTAAAATGCTAGTTAAGGTCAAGATTAACATTGACATCGTAATTGCTCTAAGCTATAGAAAGATAATTAGTTAACCGCTTACAATTCCTCAAAAAAACTTAAAGTTAAACAATTACTCGTAATCGAGAAATAGTTTTGCAAAACGAAAAGTGAATTTTAAAACTTTTGTCATTTGTTAGGAATTTGAAAAAGAGATTTTCAAAGCCTGATGAGTTAATTTTCTTCGTACTTTTTTAAAATGCATCAAGTCCAAGTTTCACATTACATCCTGAATCGCCAATCATATATAAAATTAACGCACACAACATAAGCGGTATGAGAAGCTAGATTATAATCCTGACCTGAAAAAACATCAAGAAAACAAATGAATTTCTTATATCAAATATAAAATTTTGTTTATATTTTAATGATGAATCATATAAACCCAAAGGATAATAGGGAGGGCACATATCCAAGGTATTCAGAAGGGTTAATAGTCCATATAACGCAGTATACACTCACCGCATTATAGGAGGGTTGACTGTATTTAATATACATCCCACAAATATACTTCCCTTTGAGTGGATTGATATCCATTACGTTGCGAATTAATTATTTTCCAATTAAACTAGTTGTTGAATGATCGGCTTACTCAACTGGTCATTACAATCCTTTACAGTGTGGCTGATATATAATGCAACAAAGTAAAGCGCTATATTTTAAAAAAAATTTTTTTTTTAATTTTATTGTTCAAAAGCAATTTTAGAGTCGGTTTAGATTTGTCCGAATTGACCACCTTTGGTACGAATTATGGCCTTCAAACGACTGACAAAGCCTTTACAGGCTGGAAGTAACTTGGCGGTATTTTGCCCTATTGAGATGATCGAGACTTTGGTATTTTTTCAGTAAGAACATTACTCTTCAAAATACCCAAGGCGTAAATGTCCAACAGATTGAGATCCAACGATTTTGGTGGCCATTGTGCGAAAGAAATGAAGCGTGGAACCTCCTTTTTATGCCATTCTTGATTGACGCGTGGTGAGTGTGGTGGTGCTGAGTCCCATTGTAATCTCAATGATCTGCGGCCGAAATGTTTGTCTGTCCAGGGCTTCAATACTGTCTTTAAGACAATTTCCCGATAATTATCAGCATTTATTTTGATCCCAAGGACGATGAATTCGAGTGGGGCGCTCCGTCGGCCGTTACGGCGCCCTACACCATTACCAATGGCGGCGCTTGAGTTCTGGTGACCAATCGTAGGTGTAAATTTTCAGCTGACCTCTTTGGCAAGTAAACGCGATCATTTTGTTTGTTCATAAACTGCTCAATTTGGAATGGCTTCTTATCGGAGAAAACCAAATTCGGTAACTGGCCACTTTCGTGCAAGCGAAGTAACTCCTTGACACTTTCCAGTCTATTTTTTTTTTTTTTTTTGTCCATGGGTGAGCTCTTTCACTTCCTGGAACTTCAATGGCTTTAGTCCAAGCTCATTTTGCAATATGTGTTGCATCTATTCTCGCGATATGTTCAGCTCCCAAGCAATTTTTCTATCACTGCGGCATGGATTTCGATTAAATCTGTCGCCTTCACTTTTGGGATCATTTCTGTTATTGTTATCGTTTTCTTTCCTCCACTTTTTGGACTCGATGTAACACTGCCGTAATCACGATAACAAGCAATGGTAGGAGAAACAAACGATTTCTTCACATTTAAATGCTGGATGGCTCTAACGATAGCCACCTGTGATCTGCCAGCCAAATATAAAGTAATCGCACTGTCACGCTTGAATGCCATGCTGTAAAAACTTTTTCTATTTGCATAAGAGCAAACGGTCACGTTATAGTAAAATAAACTGTCAGTGGCATAAATCTGCCAGCTGTCAAACGAGCAATTTACAAATGATAACAACCTGAAGTTGGTTGCAATACATATCAGCCTGTTTTGCTGTATATAGGAACTATTACCTTACTTCTCATACCACTCATGTGTGCGTTAATTTTTTATATGTTTAAAGTCAACTCCGAACGACTGATTTTTAGAGTTTTTAATTTTTTTTTTACTTTCGTTTTGGTGGGGTTTGAATCGTGGCGTTACATCTAATAGGTCAGTTACTTACTAGACTACGGCGATAACTAGAAAGTTTTGAGATTAATCATATTAATTTGGGTTCTATTTCAATCGCCTAAAGTGGTTCTTGACTAAACCCTTTAAATTATGGTACAAGCCAAATCGATTCATGTATGACAGAGAAATATGGACAAATTATAAATAAATACTCTGAACGCTACGCAGACATAGTTGGTCAGCACAACCCTTTACACAGGATTACAAACTGTCCTCTCACAAAATCGACTCAGAACGACTGTCGACGTTTGATTGATGGATTGGTAGACCTATTTGTAAGAAAATGATTTTGGAAGACTTTATAAATTTACAAATTTCATTTTGTAGTTTCATCATCGTTTAGATGATGATCTTATACAAACTCTATGGCTTCTTACAATATTTCAAAACTCATCATGATTTTGGAATTTCTTAAAATATATTTGCAAAACAGTTTCTGATAAGAAAATTCCAAACTCACTTTTCGATTTGGATAACTATATGCTATGTATTGTATATAAGTGGTATATGTATGTATAAACAATTGTATTTTTATGTAAATTTATTTCAAATTATTTTTCTGTGTTTCATGCTTTTATTAATTTAATTAAATTTTTGTTTTTTTTCTGTGCTTTTTTATTTCTGTTCCGTTTCGTTTTTTTTTTCTATAAATTTCATTATGTGGCTTTAATGATTCATTTGCAACACTGTGCGTGCTGAAAATCTGCACTAAAACTGCTTTGGCTAATGAAAAATTGTTACTAAAAAAAACGCAAACAAAAACTGAAATGCGAACGCCTATTGCGAATGTACACTGACATACATAATTGCACCTTAGCGAGCGGTGGCAATAATCATAATTCGTTTATGCCGAGTGCACCGCCACCAGATCATAATACTATGGGGGGTGGTGGTGCCAGCAGTGGCGGAGGCAGCAGTGGTGGATATGGTGGTGGTTTTTCGGCTGGTGGCCATAGCTTGTATCCCAGCTTGCCTACTGACAATCGAAATGGCGGTGTAATGGGTGGTGGCTATAATCCTTATGGTGGTGGCTATCAACCAGGTGGTTATAATCCCGGTGGTTATGTACCACCTGGCTATCAACCCGGTGGTGGTTATACACCGCCCAAGCCGGGCTATACTCCTCCGGCTCCGGGTTATGGCGGTGGCGGTAGCAGTGGCGGCGGCGGTTACACCCCCTCAAAACCTAAAGACAAGGAAAGCGGCGGTGGCTTCTTCTCAAACTTTTTCTCCAATCCGGCTGTAAGTCAAGCTGTTTCTGGTATTATTGCAGGCCAAATAGCAAATAGTTTACGCGGCGGTGGTTCTACTCCGGCTCAACCATCCCAACCCAGTGGTGGCTATCAACCGAGTGGTGGTTATGGTGGCGGTTCTTCATCATCCGGCAGTAGTGGCAGCAATATTTTGGGTGGCTTATTGGGCAATGTTCTATCAGGCGGTGGTGGTGGCAGCAGCAGTGGTGGTAGTGGTGCTAGTAGCATATTGAGCAGTGTTTTATCTGGCGGTGGCGGCAGCAGCAGCAATAGTGGTGGCAGCAGTGCTAGCAGTTTCTTGGGCAGTCTTCTAAGTGGTGGCGGTAGTCCTGCTAGTCACTCCAGTTCCGGTGGCTTGGGCGATATTTTATCATCACGCAACTTTGGTGGTCTATTCAGTGAGAATCCTTCCTCCAAATCATCCAGCTCTTCGCAATATTCGCCTTCAACTTCCAGTGGCCCCAAGAGCTATCCAACTCAACCACCCATGTATGGCGGTTACCATGGTTAAACCGACTAAAATTTTTCCTTTCTGAAGTATATTTAAACCCCAGCAAATGTACTCGTACTAACAAATCTTTAAATTGTAGTTTTAGTTGGAATATTTTGTTATCAAATAGTAACGCAAAAAAAAGGTTAAACAACTAACATTTAAAATTAAAAAAAAAAAAGAAAAAAAATATAAATTTAATGTACTCCCTTTAAACTTTGAACTCAAATAGAAATAGCAATAGAAAGCATATACTCAAGAGTAAATATTTTTAATGTAAAACACTTATCCTCTCACCAAACGTTCCCTGTTGAAGAAGAATATAAAATTAAATGAAAAAAATAAAAAAACAAAGAAAATATTGTAAATATTTAAAAAAAAACAAATTAAATTCCCTATAAATAGTATCAAAACCACAAAATTATAAAAAAAAAAGTTTAGCAATTAAAATCGATAAATTAAACAAATAAATAAAATTTAAAACAATCATTATAAAACAGAGAGAAAAAAAAACATGAAAATTGCGTTTAATTTAGAACTTGAATGTCGTGTTAAAAAAAAAGAAGAAAAGTTTTACCTTTGCCTGGCATTATAATTGGTATTTAAAAAAAAAAAGTACAAATAATGGTTAAGTAAGTATTAAATTGAGCTGAATTTAGAATAAATAAATATGTTTGTGTGTTTGCCCTTTGGTTATGCATAAAAATTAAAGTCATTCAATAATTTGCATATTGTGGTTTTTGCCTTTTGTTGTAAACTTTACACACAAAAACCCGAAAAAAATATGACGAAAAAAAAGATTGAACTCTTCTTTTAACCTACTAAACTAAATTTTGTTGTTGTAGAAATTTAACAAAAGTCATACTGCAGTATAAAGCACACGCAAATGCCGGTCAAACAATAATAAACCAAATTAATAGCAACGAAAATGTTGAAAAGCTTTCTCTGTTACGAAATTTACATGGCACATGAACTTTATTTTTTTAAAACTTTTTTCCAATTTGTTTGCACGCAGCGACATCTGCTTTTTTTTTTGCCAAAACATCTAATTTGACTTGGAAGCTTTAAGCTCTCTGGATTAACATTGCTGTAATTAACAGTACCAGAAAGCTTTAAGGCTAATTCTGTTGTAAAAGGAAAGTTTATCAGAAAATAGTTTTGTATTCTGGCTTTAAGCTCCCTGGATTAACATTTCTGCAATTAACAGTACCTGAAAGCTTTTAAGCTAAAGCTGTTATAAATAGATAGCTTTCTTAAAAAAATATATCAATTCTGTAAAGTATAATTACAGTACCACGACGTCTAACCGTTCCAGTTTTTGATAGACAAAATTTTTCTACTAAAGCTTTAAGAAAGTTACATTATGCATTAACCCATTGTAGGCCGGGAGGTTTAAAGCTTTTGTGTTATTTGTTTATTACTATTGAACTTTTTGCAGCATTTTCGTTGTCAAATTGTTTACATAAGAATTTCACAGACACTGTAAAAAATAAGATTGTAGCAGTAAAATATGTGAACTACACGGGTTATACCTCGAAGTTATCTGGGCATGTGAACTTGATTTTGAGCTGCGTAAAAAGTTACGTTATAATCTCAACTAACCTCAAATTTATACTCTATAAGACGTTCATAGTCATCGTGTTTTCCTTATGATGCAGAAGCTTTGTACGATATTAAGCACCGATGTTGCACCATTCATGACTATATTCGAGAGAAAAGTCCCGCGTAAGATTTTCCTAGCCTAGTAGATAGTGTCCAAACCCCCCCGGTTAGACTTCTCGAACGAAATATGAAAAATATTTCATCGGCCACTTCATCTCAGCAGATTTCTGGCTAAAATTCTGAAGGTAAATAAAATTGTCATGAAACGTTTATATAAATCCCGCTACTGATGGATTAAATTAACACATATAACATATGTGGTGTTAGAAGCTAGGTGCTAATGCAGTTTAAAAGCTTGGAGATCGCGCTACTGATAGATAAAATTAACACACACGCCATGTGTGACATTAGAAGCTAGATATTAATCCAATTTAAAAGATTGTAGATCCCGCTACTGATGGATAAAATTAGCACACACGACATGTGTGGTGTTAGAAAGTAGGTCTTAATTCTAAATTTAAATATTGTAATAGCCAATTATGTAAAATTTTCGGTTCGGTATGAGTTGGGAATGATTATCACATCCGATCCTATAATATGTTGTGTGAACTCCTTAACTACATGGATGCTCTACAGCAAATAACATACAGTGGCTGCACTGGCTTCGTCATATCATTCGACTGAAAAGGATGATTTAGCGTGATGGTTATTTGATGAGGGACTAAGTGGAAGACGGCATCGATAACGAACTTATATGTGTTAAAAGGACCGAATCGATTATTTCGATAAACTGGCATAGGCACACAAGTTGCAGTGTCGCCTAGAAGAATGTATATAAGCGGTCTTAAATCCGATAAGAAGTAAGTAAGTAAGTATGAAAACGGTTTTACTGAGCAATTAATTAAGTGGTTACTTTACCAGACATTACAGACCTAAAATAAATTGTTCGAAATACATAACAATCACGGATTCCTTATGAATTTACATGATCAAAATATTCTATTTGTTGAACGAAAAACAAGCTCATACGATGGCTTTAGTGTATACTAGAGGTATGCACAAGACGTATAAAATTGCACGCTATTGCATTTTTATCAAGGCCGAGTATTGATTGCAGCTGCAGGTATTAATAAGTATGACGCAAAGAGTACAAAAAAAACAACTGTACTCGTAAACCATTGTACAACAGTATAAAGTAGAGTTGTGTGAAGAGTGCAACATAAATATTGTATTCTTCATGGAGTCACAACATCTATTTCTTTTTTTGCTCTCGGCAACCGAACATCTTCGTCGACGCCAGCATTGACAGTAACTTTTTATTTCTGGGGAAGAACTTTTTTTTTTTTGTTTACACTACTGATTTTCATATGGCAATACTGAAAATGTAGCTTCAGTTGTCAAATATGCTCTTACAACACAAAGCATAGTTCCGTTACCTCATAGACAAACGAGTGCTGTTGAATAAATGAGAAATACACATTTCAGTGCACTCGTAAAATCAAGAGCTACAGAAAAGAGTACACTACAGTATTGCCTTCGGTGAAGGGTAAGCTAGCAGAATGTCAGAATGTACACACCTCTAGTGTATACCAATAAAACATTATAGAATCTGTGCGGTGAATTGCTTAGATCAATATATTTTTCATTTATTTTTCCATTTTGGAAATATAGGGTGGAACTTGGAAAATCAAATTGCCATCAGAATATTTCTTCTGGTTTACTGCAATAACCACGACCATAATTTCCGTTAAGCGAACAACAATAAAAAATTCTTTTTGACTTTGGTTTTAAGAACTATAAATATTTCTATACTTTTCTGTTTATTTTACTAAACCAGAGATAGCCCATTGTGCAAGCATAGTTGTGCGACGAAATACAAAATCTTTTTTGTAAACAGAAAAACACAAAAGTCTCGACCTGCCTCAATATTTAACACTCTTATAGGCTCATGCACACATACACACGTGCTGCTAAATGTTCACAAAAGAAGAAACAAAAAAGAAATATGAAAACAATAGCAAAAACGTGTTAAAAATTTCAAACTTGTTTGAACAACAACAAGTACAACAACTTAAACATTCACTGAATTAATAAAACTATTAGAAATAGAAAGAAGAAGGGCGACCCTATTCCAGAAATATGTATGTATGTATGTGCACTCAAGAAAAATACAAATACTATTAAAACATATGCAATAAATACACAAACATCGATAAATTTATCATCGATAAACGATGGATATTATTTTTTGTATCCTTTGCTGTTCTTATTATAGAAATGTCGTGAGTTATTCGTTGTAAAGGGTGGTTTTTTAAGAGCTATAGGAAAATTTTTCAAAAAAAAAGAAAGAACACATAAAAAAATTCAGAAAAACTAATGAAATCTTTATTTGAATCGATAGTACGGTCCATATAATTTAATATTTGGAGATTATTTCAAGCAAATGCTGACCGCGACTGCTTTTCAAATGGTCCATCCGCTTAGTCCAATTTTGGCATTCTCTTTCCAACATTTTGGCCGGTATCTCACGAATAAGTAGTTCAATGTTGTCTTCCAATGCGTCAATTGAAGCGGACTTGTCTAGATAAACATAAGCTTTAAAATACCCCCACAAAGAAAAGCCTAAAGGCATTAAATCGCACGGTCTAGGCGGCGAATTGATCTTTCCCGGACGTGAAATAAAATGTTCACCGAGCTCGCCTCTCAATAAGTCCAAGTTACGCGTGCTGTGTCGTATATGACACCGTCTTGTTGAAACCACATGTCATGCAAGTATTTTGAAAGGCTTCACATCTAAATCCTTCCACAAAATTTTCCACGTTGTTGAGTAACAGAGGCCCAATTGCTGCGAACGCGACGAATCGATAATTGATGGTCATTATTAACACTGGCCGATACAGCTGCGATATTTTCATCAGTTCACACTCTACGTAAGCGTGTTGGTGGTTTAATCTCCAACAATGTAAATTTGTTGGGAAATTTAGTCACAATAGCCTGAATAGCCGCTTCAGTGGGCCGATTAAACTGACCATAAAATGGAAGAAACGCGCGATGAATTTTCTTAACAGGGCTTGTATTTTTATAATAAAATTCAATGAATTCCAAACTTTGTTCGTTTGTAAGACGATTCATGGTTAAATTATAGACCAAACTGAAGATGTTTGACAGTGACGAAACAAAACACGAAACGCGCGTGAACTGTTTAAACCAGTGTTGCCAAAAAGGTAATAGCTAAAAAATTACCCACTATTTTCTTTTACTATTTATTCTTCTTCTCTTTTTCTACCTCTCATACGTGTTGTATTTTGTTCGATAACACTTAAATAAGTGTTAGTGCGAAAATTACAGTGACCCAAAATTTATTTCGTGCAGTATATTACTCCTCGCGTGTCTAGTAGGCAGTGGGAGGGCATGTGTCCTCTTCCACATTTCTATAGTTCCGATTGAAGTTATTTGCCATATATAAAACACCAATTCGACTTGCATGAATGCCCATAACGCAGTCTCTAGTGTCCACAAGGAGCATGCTTATTTGGAATTTAATTATGAGCCTACATGCTTAAAACGGACTTTATCAGAGAGTTTAATGGTTGTATCATATTTGGTGAGAGTCGAAGAACGCTCACTATATGTCGGTACGCACATAATATGAACATCATACCAATCCGATGTCTAGTTAAAATATTTGTGGAGTTTTCTACCTTCTTGGAGTTTGTTGCTCCGGGACCTACACGACCGCCTAGTTGTCACAAACTATGTTAAAATCCCACCCAGAGAAATTTCCGGCCTTAATAATTCTCCCCGCAGACTGGATCGCCTATACTTCTGTTCGGAAGAGGCTACAGTGATCCGGTAGCCTTATGCTCCATTTATTTTGAATCCATTAGTGATAATATGAACGTGGACATATTTCCAAACTCTCTATTCGGAACGGATTGGCTAAACTTCTCTTGGTGTCATATAATTAATACTTCCTCCAGACCCTAATTCGCTTAAGATATTTAATTTACGAATATTTCATTGAAGCCAATTACCAGTCCCCTAGAAACTTCTACTCATCTTGGTCGACAAGCCACCTCACTAAAACTCTAGCAACAGATGACGCAAAATTATTTTCAGTGCCAATGCAATTGCAGCATGCATGCTGCATGACAAATCTCTGTTAGATTCAAATTATTTGTCTTATCAAGGGATTTTTACACGACAAGGCATCCGTGCGCTAAGGTAGGTCTGATAACAGTTATATAGATCCAGTGAGTCAACCTATACTGGGTCGCTGATAAATAATGCAACAAAGTAAACCGCTATATTTTTTTAAATTTTTTGTTCAAAAGCAAAAAATGTTGGAAATAACATAAAATTTTTAGAATCAGTTTAGATTTGTTAGAATTGGCAATCTTTGGTACGAATAATGGCCTTTAAACGGCCGACAAAGCCTTCACAGGATGCAAGAATGTGTCTTTGCGGTATTTTGGCCTATTCCCGGCGAAGCGCCGTCTTGAGATGATCAACACTTTGGCATTTGTTAGTGAGAACCTTACTCTCCAAAATGCCTCAGGCGCAAAAGTCCAACGGATTGAGATCCGGCGATTTTGGTAGCCATTGTGCGGTAGAAATGAAGCGAGGAACTTCTTTTTAAGCCATTCTTGGTTGACGCGTGCTGAGAGCGGTGGTGTTGAGTCCTGTTGAAATGTCCATGGTCTACGGTCGAAACGTTTCTCTGCCACAGGTTTCTATACTATCTTTAACACATTTTCCCGATAATAGTCGGCATTTATTTTGACCCCACGGTGGATGCATACGAGCGAAGAGCAAAGAGCGACCATAGACCGTTACAGCGGCCTACACCATTACCATCGGCGACGCATGATTTCCAATCGCAGGTGTAAATTTTCAGCTGACTTACCTCTTTGGCAAGTAAACCCGATCATTTTGTTTGTTCACGAACTGGGAATGGCTTCTCATCGGAGAAAACCAAATTCGGTAACTGACCACTTTCGTGCAAGCTCTTTGGCTCTTTCTAGTCTAACTTTTTTTGTCCATCGGTGAGCTTTTGCACTTTTCGGCACATCAGTGGCTTTAGTCCAAGTTCATTTTTCAATATGTGTTGCATCCGTTCTCACAATATGTTCAGCTCACGAGCAATTTTTCTACCACTGCAGCATGGATTTCAATCAAATCAGGCCTTCACTTTTCGGATCATTTCTGGTTACCGTTTTTTTTCGTCTATTTTTTGGACGCCATGCAACACTGCCGGTATCACGGTAACGAGAAAGAAAAGTATTATTCACATTTAAATGCTAGAGAGCTTTAACGATAGCTATCTGTGATTTTCCAACCAAATATAAAGCAATCGCACTATCACGCTTGAATTCCATCACGAATTACTTTTTCTCTGAATGCAATAGATCAAAATGCTTTTGTAAGCTTGCAGATAATACAATGAACTGTCACTGCAATAAATCTGTCAGCTGTCAGACGAGCGGTTTACAAATGATAACAACCTGAATTTGGTTGCAATACATATAAGCCACCCTGTATTTACTTGACGTTTATTTTGAATTTAAATTTAACAAACATTTTTATGTTTATGATCTCGTACGGCAAATTATTTCAACTTTTTATTTAGTGATAGAAGAATTTATATTTTTTTTTTTTCATTTTTATCTTTATTTACATTTACCTTTTACATATGAAATCTAATATATAAAAATTAATGCCACTTTTCGTTGTCATTTTATAACGCAAGAACCGGCTGACCTATCCAAGCACGGAAGAACAGAGCATTACGAGTCTCAGAATCAGACGAGCACAGTGACTGGAAAATTTTCGAGTATATGCCGCTGAGACTGTTCATCTGAATCATTAGGACAATGGGAAACAAAATCAATAAAATGATTAAAAATTAATTGGACATTTTTATAATGCCTTTCCTTCAAATTTATTTTAGTTGGGGGCGCATCAACAATTGCAGGGCACAGTTAGTTTATCTATGGATATTACAACGAATGACATTAAAATTATAAAAATTTAAAGCTCTTTTTATTTTATTTTTATAAGAGTGTTTAGATAGAAGATCTTGAATTTATCTTTAGTTAATAAAATTTTATTTTAATTTCCTTTGAAGAATGCTTGAACTAATAAGCAGATTAAAACAACTAAAGCTGTTGTATTAAAAGAAAATAAAAAATAAACAATTTAAGTTACGACCTCAATATTCAAAAGAATCAGACAAAATAAATATGACAATACAGTCATAAACACACACACACACACACAGAATAATCTCATGCCAATATGTTGTGATAAACAATAGAAACAATACAAGCAATTGAGAGTGAAAGAGAGAGAATACTTGTTTCAGCATGTTCAAACACTAAAAAATTTAATGAATTTCGGCTACCATAGCTACAACCACTGAATGAGGATAAACGAATATAAAACAATTGCAAAATATTTAAATTGGCATGGCACTAAACGGAAGAAATTGGTGAATAAAAGAAAATAGCAGACATAAATATTTACACACAAAGTCAGTTATATAAACATTTATATGGCAGTATGCAATGTACACACACACATACATACACACACAATATTAATAAAAACACACATGTGCAGTATCTTTCTATCTTTCTTTTAACATGTTGTGTTTTGTTCGATGGGATAGGGCAGTAATATATAGAACAGTAGTTTTTGTTGCTCAAACATGTTGTGTTTACGAAAGGTATATAAAGAACGAATGCTAAAAATAAGTTGCGGTTGGAAAAGGATTTAAATGTTGTAAGCAAACTAATGGTGCTTGCAACCCAAAAAAAAGTGTTGTGTTGTTAGAAAAAAAAACTGTTTAAAAAGTATTGGACGTTAAAACAAATAAGTTCAAGCACCAGTTGTTTACAAAATACCAAATGAAACGGTTATTAAAACGGAAATTCGGCGCAATAAATCAATAGAAAAATATTCAATTTTAATATACAATGATAACAGCTATTAAATTATTAAAAAAAAAAAAACAAAAAGATATTTAAATAAGAAATTCAGTTAACAAAAATCCAAATAATAATAAAACAAAACGAATTTTAAACAATATTTAAATGTGTCTGGCAAAATGAAAGAAAATAAAATTGAAAACACGGATCCAAATAATTTGCAAAAATATTTTGTAATGTTTTTAAAGTCCAATTATAAGTTTTCTATTTAAAATTTTTTTTTAATTTCATAAACGTTACTTTATCTTCATCTTTCTATATGGAAACTAACTGACATCCTTACCGTAGTACTTCCTTGGATATTATAAACGATAATTAATATGCACTTTGTTCAGAAGTTGCATCAGGAACTGTAGTTGTAGATTGATGTACATATTTTTAGCTATTATTTGTACAAAATTGGAATTGGAATAGATAACGTTAAAACGACTTTGGCCTTTGATATACCAAATCACAGCTTAGAGCTGCTTTAAATCATGTGCAGTTAAACTCGTTTATAACGTTCTCGGTTATAACGAATTCATGGTTATTACGTACATATTTTCAAGTCCCAACGTTTTAATAACAATTTTCATACAAAAAACTTCGTTTATTAAGTACTCGTTTAGTACGAATTTTCGGTTAAAAGGAACTACTTTAAATGGTCCCCGTAAATAAATTTCATACATTTTACCTTTTTTTAAACGAACCCTTAGAAAAAACTTTAAAGTGTGGCAATAGTCTTTACTTTTATTTCATATGGCAGCATTAAATTATAACTTAGCATTTTTAATAAGCTGATAGATGAAAAGAACTAAAACATGTTTTTGGTTTTTAATAAAAGAAAATCCTTTTCGTTTTTAATAAATCAAAAAAATTCTTTGTATTTTATATTTTCTTATATGACTTCACCCCGTTTATTACGAACTTTGCCTATAATGAACTATTTTTCTGGTCCCACGGAGTTCGTTATAACCGGGTTTGACTGTACTAAAGAATTGTTTCTATTGTTTGTGGATATAAAAATTCCTATATATGCAAGCCTACTTCTAACACTAGCCAAACCCCCGAGCCTCATAGAAACCATTGCGAAATGTTCAATATGCTTGGCTGCAAATCCCGAGCAATCCAGACAGTAAACCGCTACAGGGAATGTTTACGAAAATACTTACTTAATTCGTAATTAACTACTCTTTAGCCCGAATTACGTCCAAGCTTCTCACACTACTTATATTGTGTGTGTTAATTTAACCCTAAGTGGCGAGACATATAGTTTAAAGTCGATTCCGAACAACAGATTTTTAAGATGCTTTGATGTCAATATTGTTTACTCTCTGAGTTTTTGCCAGAAATCTGCTGACAAGAAATCACCAAAGATATATTTTTATATTTCGTTCAATTCGAGATGTCTGAGCAGGGGTTTGAGCCACAGAGCGAGAATAATTCCTAAAATTTTATTCTTCCCATACTAGAAATTTTAAAACGTCTTTAATTGAGTGTCTGTATCCACTACGCTAAAGTGACTAAGACTTTTCGTGTGGAAGTCTACAACGCACTTGAAGAATTCAAATCAAGAATGAAGTTTATCTCAGAAAATATATTATGAATTAAACGAAATGGCATGAAAAGTTTCTCAAAAATCTGTCGTTCGTAGTAGGCTATAAACTGTAGGTCCTGATACTAATGACTTCAGTCAGGATTATTGACCTAGTTTCTAACAATACTTATGTTGTGTGTGTTAATTTTATACATAAGTGGCGGGACCTACAGTTTAAAGTCGACTCCGAACGACAGATTTTTGAGGAACTTTTTATAGCAATTATATTTACTCGCAGAGTTTTTGCCTCCAATGCAGTTCTATTAGCCTGGTCAATGAGAAGAAATCCCGGTGATAACATTTCGATGTCAGATGTCATTTCATTCGGTCGATTCAATGACAAACCATTCGGTCGTTTACAACCATGGACATGTACTCTTTAGTTAAGAAATCAGTTCATTATTATTATTGAATTGAAAATCTGAAGAGATTGTGGCATTAATTACTTTTTCGTATCATTTATTTTCAAGTATTTATTTAACAAAAATTAATTTTTTACAATTTTATTGTAAAGAAAACTGCATTGCAATGTGTTTTGTATCGTAGTACAACCCTGAAAGTATACACTAAAGTATTTAGTCTACCAATACGTATACTTAATATGTAACACTTTCCTCACTATACTCTATTAAATATTCATCATACGCCGTGTGATGAATTGATTTCTTAAATTTTTGCTTTTAGAAGTTATTGTCGGTTAATTCGAACTTAAAGAAGGAAAATATTTTTCGTAGATAAAATTTATAAAATTTGATGGGAGACAGTTGGCATAGAAATATTTTTTTTTATATTTTGTTATGTAGGTGGTGTCTGAGGCTTGAATATTGCACACAACATACTAGACTAATGCGACATCTTTTATGGCTTGAATGAAAACTGGAGAAAACGCAGAAAATTAATATTCAAGACTCTTTTTCGAACCACTGGTATACAGTTTTTTTCAAACTCCTTGAAAGAATTGAGCTATAGCCATAAAACCAAAATCATTTTGGCGATCGCCGTGGTCTAATAGGTAGTGTGCTGGCTAATTAGACGTAAAGCCAGGGTTCGAATCTCAGGCGATTTCCTTTCAGCAGATTTCTGGTAAAAACTTCGAGAGTAAATAAAACTTGCCATGAAAAGTTTATTAAAAATCTGTAATTTGGAGTCAACTTTAAACTGTAGGACCCACCACTTATGTATAAAATAAACACACACATTATAAGTAGTGTGAGAAACTAGGTCAATAATTCTGACTGAAGGGTTTTAATGACTAGTTACTTATGAAGGCATTCCAGCAAATGTTTCTAATAAATATTCAGAGGACGTAAAAATCAATTTGCAGACAACTTTCTTCTAGAAAAGTTTTACTTTTTATTTTCATTTGTTTATACCAACAAACCAGCCACAGCATTAGAAGTCAATACTCAAACCACCATATCCCCCAAAATGTGAACATATTTTTTCAAAAAAGTAATAAAGGATTGGAATGATCTAATGCACAATGTTGCTTGAAACCACGCACCTAAATTTTACTGATATAATCGTATACTCCCTAATTGTATAAATGAATTATTCTGAGCAATTTTATTTAATCACCACAAACTAGAACAATTTAAAATTTTTCAAGTTTCTTGTAAAATTTATGTTTTTATTTATTTAATGAGAAAATTGTAAATATTATCAAATACAATAATACGAGATTGCAGGAAAATATAATTAAATAAGCAAACGTTTAAAGATTAAGAACAAATGATGAGATAATGCCGTAGACATACAGCCAGTAGTAGGAAAATAACAAACCCAACCCGAGCTTAACATGTAAAGAAATTAAGAAAGCAAAAATGTTTGGCCATAAACACTCACAAATACAATCACATGACTGCTGCACATGCATATTATAAAAGAAACAAAGGAAAAATTTTTAAATAAGCTTAAGCAACAACAACAACTATAGCAATAACAATAAAATTTCCCAATAGAAAGAAACTTACAAAGAAAAGTACACTTAAATTGGCAAAAACAAAAAAAAACAAAACAAACGAAACGAACTGTGTTAAAAGGAAGACAGACAACAAGAATATATAAACGATTCAAACAACGTACGTTTTTAATTTGATCTTACTTCCCTGCTGTGCTATCATACTTGTTGTGTTTTGTTTGAAATAAATGCTGGACGCCATTACTTTGCCGCAGAAATACTGTGAAAAGTTCCGAATAGTCACACTCATACAAGTTGTGTTTTGTTTAATGAAAGTTTAAAAATTGTTTGAAGGATATCCTCTTTCAAACTTGTTGATGTTGCAAAAGGGTTAAAATGTTGCCAAATGGCATTTGTAACTGGACGGTAAAATAAACACCAAAAGCGTATTTCACATGATTAAAAATCATTTTAAAATTAGTTAAAGCTTAACTTTTGAACGAAACGGTTGTAAAAACTCGTAAAAGCGGACTACACGTTATTCTTGACAGTGTCTTGATGCATATAAATATTCAAACTTATACAAGCACAATCTAAAAGGATTATCTATAGAAAATAAACAAAACAAGTGCATGCATATTCGATGACAAGAGAATACTGATAACATTAAATTATTTCAAAAGAAATTTCAAACAAAGGAAAATTAAATAACAATAATGATGAGTAATTAAAGATAAAAGATTATTGTATTAAAACCGATAAATTAAAATGAAAACTAAATTTTAAAATATGAATTATAAAAATGCATGCATTTAAGATAATATGCGTTAATATTTCATACAAGTGTGTATATGAAGTAAATAGCTTAAGAACATTTTTAAAAATATAAAAATAAATAAATATTAAAATAAAAAGGTGTAATCATAGAGATTAAAGATTAAAATTAAAAGCTGAAACATATGTCACGGTGTTAGTGGCTAAACTCCTCCAAAGTGGATCGACCGATTTTCATGAAATTTTGTGTGCATATCGGGTAGGTCTGAGAATCGCACAACATCTATTTATCATATCCATAAATGTTAAGAATGAATATTTAGGTACATATCGATCGTAGACCAATAAAATTTGGTGTATAAGTTCGTAGAGTCGATATCGACAATTCCACCAAAAATGGGCGTGATAACCCTTTAAGTGATACCTATAAGTCGACTAATATGATATGTACCTACTAGGGATGCCAAACGGGATCGATTTTTAAAAATCCCGGGATTCGAGATTTTGTAAATCCCGATCCCGAAATCCCGGGATATTTCGGGATAATTCCGGATTCAAAAATCCCGAAAAATCATGGGAAAAATCGCGATTTTCTCTTAATAAAAAAAATATTTTGTTAAAAAAATCATTTATATTCCAATTATATCAGAATTATATGCCATTAAAAATAAAATATAAAAAAAGCAATACAAAAAAAAGCAGTAAATGCAGTAGTTGTAAGAAAATTATTTGGAATCCAACAAAAAGATTAAAGCATCTAACATGTGATGTGATAGGCTTGAACGAATTTTTTTGTTAGCATACGCTGCCGTTGAAAAACACTTCTCGCAATCAAAAAAATAAAATAATAAAATAGTTCCAAGATGGCTGTATGCAGCTTGTAAATATTCAACTCTACCACCTCCTGATGTAAAGAAATCTATTTCTTTGGACAGTTAAGCATCTAAATCAGTTACCCTTTTGATTCGTTTTATAGGGCTTTTGCATTCTTCGATGCCATCAAATAATTTTTTATCAATGGAAGTAGCGTTTTCTTCAACTGAGAAGCTATTATCGAAGTCAAGTGATATAGAATTTTTCTTCAGAACCTTTTGTAGGATCAAAATACATATGAATTCACAATCCCGAAAAATCCCGGGACAAGTTTTTAAAAATCCCGGGATTCGGGATTTTGTGAATCCCGAAAATCCCAGGATTTTGAGATACGGGATTTCCCGATTGGCATCCCTAGTACCTACCGCCCAAAAAAAAATGATTTTCTATAAAATCTAAAAACTGAATTTTTTTTGTAATTTTTAATAAATGCTTCCAATGTTTAGTTTTTAAAAATATTGAATGGTTGGAAAATATTTTATTTTTTTACAAGGAATTTTTTTTATCTAAAAATTTTAAGGTTTTACAGAAAGTCTTTTTTTCGGAGAGTTCATATGTGTCACTCTGTATAGCATATCTGTCTGTTAGTTCTGGTTTTGGAGCGATTAGAAGAACTCCCATCAGCTCTTTATGCATCATATTACAATAAATATATAATGTGACCTGTTTTGGGCAATAAAAAAAATTATTTTTGGGCGGGACGAAGTTTGCCGGGTCTGCTAGTAAATAATAAAAAATATCAAATAAAAAAAATGTATACAGGCCTATCCATTTTCAATTTCAAAAGGAATGCTAATTGAAACTCAATTAAGCTTTAATTTCTATGGAAATTTTATTTCGTAGATTGCAGCAGTCGATCTCTTTACATTAGTTACATATTAGGCGATCACTTTCAAAGTTGGAGAATTCACCACGGAAACATTCTAACAGCGTCAAATCGCATAAGATCTAGACTAGACTACGGCGACTTCAATTTTCCTCGATCACCTCTAGTTTGATCACCGAGTAAGCAATGAGCTCCATTGCTGTAGAAAATTTTAGTATTCATGCATATTTTATAAAACCTAAGCTACAAAAGACAATCGTCAATCCCTTGAATTCAACAAATTAGAATTCGATTCCATTTTTTTTAACACAAGCATAGTGAAGATGCAAAGGCCTAAAGTTTTCTGTAACGATTTTAGCTTTGTTCAAATTTCTTAATAGCCTATAATCAAAACTGCCAGATTTGACGATTTATTGTCATTTTAGCAATTTTAAGCACCAAAAATATCATATTGACGATATGACGATTTATGCCCTTATTTTGATGATTTTTAGAAATTAAAAATTTACATCATATGCCATTAAAGGCCACTTTAAGCTTTGTATTTACAGACTTTTACACACAACATATTACAATTTAAGCGATGACTTTTCTGTATTCTATGTCTTTTTAATCCCTTTAAAGATAATAAATTAAAAAGGACTAAGGGAAGGGAGTTTCTCATATAATTAGTCCAATAAAGGAACGAATTTTGTCTGTAATGCAGTGTACGATCCACTGACCAATCGACCACATATGTATGTGCTCGCCGAGAATGGCAAGTTTTACTTAGAAATACATGATTCTCGGGAACAAATCTCTTATTTCGCTCGAACAAAATCCATTGTAATAGCGTTAGTGAAACATAAACCACATTGCAACGTTGCTCCAATGAATCAATGGAGTTCGATGCCCTCCCGTCTCAAATAGACGTTGAGGCACCGGCTTATACTGTCTTAAGAAACTAAGACACTGAAAAATGTGACGATTCTAGCAAACATTACTCTGAGTTTTGATGCCTATTTTGTGACGATTAATTTTACGATTTAACAATTTTTTTTTCTAATTTTTGACGATTTGATGCTTAATCTATTTGTCAACTATGCCTATAATAGAGAAATGTAAACCTTTCATTTAATAACTGACACTTCAGGTATTCATATTACCGGCATATTATTACGTTCACAAATGGACAAAATGTGATGAAATCCGTGAACCTATTTTACACATGCTCAGACGCAATAGGAATTATTCCATTATCTCCATATAAATATTGACCATAACTTTACTGATGTACTGTCATATGTACCACAAGCTAGTCATCTTGAGTTGCTCCTATTTACACTTTTTATAAATGATCTCCCATCTGTTATCAAAAATTCGAACAGATGATATAAAAATATTTTTATCATTTAATAACATTTAAGACAGAGTACTTTAACAAGATAATATTAAGTACTTAACCTCTTGGTGTAGTACTAATTACATGTGCTTCACTAAAACATCTCCAATCAATGGATTAATGGATTTTATACAATGAATGGCGCTGTCCTTAAACTAGTAGATTCCTTTAACGATTTAGGAATAATTTTCGATTGTAAATTGGACTTCAGAAATCATATTACATCAACTGTTAGTAAAGTTACATGTGTTATTAAACGTTGGGCTAAATAGTTTCCTAACCCTTATGTTACCAAACAATTGTTTACTACACTTGTTCGCCCAATTCTTGAATATGAATCTGTAATATGGGACCATCAAAACGATGTACATACTGACAAAATCGAATCAGTTCAAAAACAGTTCTTATTATTTTGTCTTCGTCGTTTAGGGAATGGATGGGATCCTAATAAAATGTTACCTTCATGTCTAGCACTCATTAAATTACCATCTTTGAAAAGTCGACGTAAAATGCTAAATTTTGTCCTTCTCCTGAAGCTGATTAATGTGTTGTCAACTCTCAATTCCGGTAAATTTCATAGGGATGATTATTAAGACTCTAGGAAATTTTCAAAAAAATAAAACATAAATCAGAAAAATGCATAAAATCTTTATTCAATCAATTAGCGATATTTAATGTTTAGATTATTCAAGCAATGTTGACAGCGACGCTTTCGTACGTGAGTTAATTTTCAAACATTTCACCGGTAGCTCGCGAATCAATCTTCATGTTATGTTCAATTGAAGCTGTGGTATAGCATAGCTTAAAGCAAAAATAGTCTAAAGGTTATACCTAGGCGGCATACTCGGAAATAAATGGAAATCAAAGTCTTGTTACATTTTGTGATATTCTTATCCACATTCAGCATTTGTTCATCCACGTATTCACAGTTACGTTACGATTCGCACTATTTTTGAAGAAGTACGGTCCAATGATGCCACCAGTCCATAAACCGCACCAAACTATAACTTTTTCTGGATGCATTGGTAGCTTTTGCAATGCTTCTGGCTGATCTTCATTCCAAAATCGATATTCTACTTACTTGCGTCTCCATTGAGCCAAAAAAATAAGCTTTGGCGCTGAAAGTAATTTTTCGATAAAGAAGTGGATGTTCTGCCAACTTTTCAAGAGCCCGTTCAATGATTTGCAAGCGTTGTTCGTTTATAAGACGATTCTCACGGTGTTAGTAGTTGAACTGCTCCGAAATGGACCGACAGAGTTTCATGAAATTTTGTATGCATATCGGGTAAGTCTGAGAATCGGACAACATCTATTTTTCATATCCCTAAATGTTAAGAGGGTGTGGCAAATTGTTTAAATTGAATATTTAAGTACTCGTACATATAGATCGTAGACGAATAAAATTTGGTGGGTAATTTCGTAGAGTCGATATCGACAAACCCACTAAAAATGGGGGGTGGCAAGTGACACCTATAACTCTTAAACTACTGAAGCTATTTTAATCGTTCTTTTTGTGTTCGAAAGCTTATCAGGTTTAGATGGTTTAAAAAAAAATACGATATAGCAAAAAGTAGGCGTGTCAAACCTTTAAAATTTAATATTTAAGGACATAGTGATCGTGTACAACTGCAATTTAGTGGGTAAGTTCGTAGAGTCGATATCGACAAACTCACCAAAAATGGTTGTGGCTAGTAAATATATAAAATAAAATAGTCTGTAAGGATTTTTCATAAACTTGAAAATAAATAAATAAAATAAAATAAAAAAATAACAGAAATACCAAAAATACTTCGATTATATACCAGCAGTCGGTATTGCCTCATCATACCAAATACCGTAAATCGAGTAAAATACGATAAAATTTACAAAAGTGCGGTTTTAGAACTTATGGGATGGATAGATATTGAAAAAAGGATTCTAACACAGTTTTCTTTACGATCGGATAACCCTTGAGACTGGAAATATAGACGACGAAACTAGCTTTTTCTATGCGAACAAAAAAGTGCTCTTTAAAATCGATAACATTTGGAAGTTGCTATTTTCGGACCTAGTGGGCTAGATAAGAATTTTAAACAAATTTCTTTATGGTCGGGTAACCCTTGCGCCAGGAGATTTAGCCAAAGATTCTAATTGTTTTCATTAAATGATCAAAAAAAAAAGAGAACTTCGTATGTCTAAGACTAAAAAAACGGACCTAGTGTAAAATGACAATGAGGAACCTAGTGAGCTGAATAGCCATAGCATCAGGGATTCCAAAACACGTTTTCTTATGGTCGGGCGTTACTTTGGACCGGAGATATAGACGACGAAGCTATATGTTTTCTTTAAATGAGCAATAAAAAGTTTTCCATATAAAGCTGGAAAAATTTTCGTCAATGACTTCCATTTTCAATTCCTATGGCGATGACTTTCAGTATTTGATCGCTGACTTGCATTTTTTGGACCATGGCTTGCATTCGTTTTGGATGATGACTTGCTTTTTTTTGGTCGATGACTTGTATTCTTATTTTTGGGCAGTTGCTTGCATTTTTTTTTGGTTGATAACTTGCATATTTTTGGTCCATTAAATGCATTTTTATATAGAGCAAATTTTTGTTACTTATTTAGGGAAAACATTACCTTTATCAATGCTTCGTTATGTCAAAATGTTTTGGTACCAAGTGACACCCGACCGTAAGAAAAACAATTTTGGAATCTTTGACACCATGGCTATAGGGGTATTATAAGGATACAGTTAACCCTCCTATAAAGTGGAAAGTGCGTACCGGGTTATATTGAAACCGCTCTATAAGAAACTCAGATTTCAGGTACAAATGAGGCTAATTGCTACCGCGTTCTATGGAAACCGTCTAACGCGTTGTATGGAAAGCGCGCTATAATAAACACAGAATTATTACAAATCACATCATTTGTATTGCGTTATATGGAGACCAAGAAATACAAAAGGCAACATAAATTATAAATTATTTGTATTGACTTCAAGAGTTCGCGTAAGGTTTGATAAAAAAAAAAAATGAAATAAAAACGAAACCAAAATTCCAGTTTCCAACAAAATTAAGAAAGACTTGTAAAATAATGTAATTTTTTAATATTCACCCTCACTTGGTTCGCCGTGGTCTAGTGGGTAGTGTATTGGCTTATTAGATGTAAAGCCAGGGTTCGAGTCCCAGGCCAGACATCAAAATAAAATACAAAAAGTATTTCTTAAGCGATTTCTTCTTAGCAGATTTCTGGCAATAACTCTGAGAGTAAATATAATTGTCATGAAAAGTTTGTCAAAAATGTGTCGTTCGGAGTCGCCTTTAAAACTTTAGGTCCTGCCACTTGTGTATAAAATTAGCACACACAACATAAGTAGTGTGAAAAACTAGGTCAATAATCCTGACCGAAGGGTTGTAATGACCAATTATGTGTATGTATGGTTCATCTTCATTCATTTAGATATGCCGTAAGTTATATGATTGTATGAAAAGATTAATCGAATTCTGGGAGCTTAATATTGTTAATTTCTAAATCCTAAATTTTTCCAATAATCAGGGTTCCTGCCCCTATCAACAGGTATTTGGAAGACTTGGTTTCGTAATCCAGTACTTTAATCAATATTTCGAATCTGTCAATACAGTCAACCCTCCTATAACGCGCTGAGTGCGTACCGCGTTATATGAAAACCGCTCAATAAGAAACACAGAATTAGTACAAATCACATCATTCGTATCGAGTTATATGGAGACCATTTTTATTGAATTCAAGAGTTCATATAAGGATAGATAAAAAAAAAATGAAATAAAAATGAAAATAAATGACTGGATTCCAACAAAATTAAGAAAAACTTGTAAAATAATGTAATTTTTTAATATTTAGCCTCACTTGGTTCATCTTTATTCATTGTTTTTTTTTTTTTAATTGAAAACCCAACTGCTATTGTTTTGCTCATTACTGCAAACCCTCTTACAATATCTAGTTACTATTCATTCATAGGCTGTACGGAAAGAACTTGTGGGATGAAGTAGAACGCAAACCATGCTATAAAAGTACCGTATAATAGGAGGGACTCTCACAATTTCAGCCCCGCATTATATGGAAATCGTGTTCTGAGCGTACCGCATTATAGGAGGGTTAACTGTACATTTTAAAATATAACTTTCGCAGCTAATTTCGCACATGTGATGAAGGTTTGAAATTTCAATTTGCTAACAAAATAAAATTATTCTTATTTAGCCATTAAACTTGGATTTATTTAATGATTATTATGTCGAAAAAAAAACAAATTTAGAAAATGCATAATACATGTGTGCCATAATTAAGAACTCCTTGTCATCTAAAAATTATTTTGTCACACTCATAATAACTATTAAAAAAAAACAGAAAATTAATTAAAACAACAAACAAATAACAAATGAAAGATAAAAAAAAAGAAAGAATGAATGATAATTAAATAATAAATGGGACAAAAAGAATAAAAATTCCTGGTGAAAACTATCAAGTCACACTTAGTTTTCGAAAAAAACAAAAAAAAATATATGGAAACACAGTAGAAAATGAAAACAAAAATAATTACGTTAAACGAAAAAAACACAAAATAGAAACAAAAAGTGAAGAACTAAAAATAACATTGAAGCAGTAAAAAAATAATATTTTGCAAAAATGTTCATAATTATAAAAACATAACATATACATACATACATGCATGTACTGTATATATATTGGTGCGGCGCTTTGCATAATTTAAAAGTTTACGCTCTTTTCCAATTCCGTTGGGAGTTGGTGTACGAAAGCGTTTTGGAATGTAGATACACGTGTATATACATACGAATGGCTCAGAGAGTACGTGTGTCAGTTTTGCCGTCAGTCAGTCAGTCAGTCATCCAGTCATTGTCTGTTTTTGTTAATAGAAAAAGTGCAACCAAAAAACTTTTATGCTCTAATTTTTTGTGTGCTTTTTATTTTACAGTTTTTGGCTTATTTCTTGTATTATTTTTTCTCTCTCTCTCTGTTTGGGGGAAAAGGGAGGTCAGAGAGATTATTTTTATTTGTTTGGTTTTTAATTTTTCTATTATTTTTGCAAAATTAGATTTTATTCAGTTGTCATGGTAGTGGTACGTTCTTAGTGGCCTCAGCAGAGTAGAAAATTTAGTGTGAAAGATAAAAACAATAAAAAAAACAATAAAAAAAAACAAAAAAAAAAACAAAGAGATAGAGAAAGTAAGAAGAAGAGTAAATTTAAGCATAAAGTAAATTATGCGCGATTATCCCACAGTTCCAAATGTTTTTCGTGTGGCATCCTCACATAGTGTTGACACAGACTGTGCAACGGTAGCTACTGTTAGTGCTAATGGTTGTGATATAAAAATTACTTCTGGCACAAATGCTAATTTACCCACAGGACAGTTAAGACAGCAACAAAAACAACCAAATGGTAACATTAGTGGTCAGCAGCAATCATTAGTAAAATCTTTCATTTCCTCACAAACAACAACAACAACAGCAACAACTACAACAGCCATACCAACGATAGCAGCAAACACTAAATCTTCCATATTACCGTCAACAACAATATTAAAAAGTAGCACATCAGAGCAACAACAGCCAAGTAAAAATGATGTTGCCTTTATAATGCATAATCATAATAGTTTACATAGGCAACAACAACAGCAACATCAACATAAACTAACAACACATGCATCCATAGAACAACCACATTGTCTACGTACTTCCCAATTATACTTGCACCATTCGCCTTATGCAACATTACCTAGAAATATTGCAGCATCACAGTCTACTCTCTCATTACTGTCGCCAACCAGTAATACCATTAATACGGAGGGTGGCTTAAGCAAACAGCAACAGCAGCAACATCAAAAACAACAATACAATCATAATTCCACAAACAATAGCAATAACAACGACAACAGTAACGGTAACGGTAACGGTAACGGCTTCTCCTCTAATGAACCCACAATGTTAGGTGTTATAAATACAATATCCGGCAGTATACCAGCCACTGGCTATACAATGGATCCACTAGCCACAACCAAAGCAAACGCTAACAATAGTGGTGGTGGTGGTAATGGTGGTGGTGCTATTGCTCATCGTTCCATTTCCATGGGTAGTGATCTAAATATGGCCATGAATAATTCATGTACGAATCTTAGTAAATTGAATGGCATTCAACAACAGCAGCAACATCAGCAGCAAAAACAAAAGCATTTAAGATTGCAACAGCAACAGCAAAAGCAACAGCAAAAGCAATCAACACATCATCAATCTGACTTTAAACAACTACCAACAACTGCAACAACAATAGATGATTTTACAACATACAGACGCCAATATCCGTGTTCATCATTGGAACGTAATACAAATGGTTACTTATGGATTATAACACCTGTTGCTGCCAGGTAAGTTTTATTTACGTACTCCTTGTGTATCTACAACAATATTGCCACCATTATTATGCTTGTTACCGTTATTTTTATTGTAGACAATAGCAAATGAAATGTTTACAGAAATATTGGTGTTTTAAATCAACAAAAAAAAAAACTTCCTTTCTCTTCCCGGAAAGGGAAAAATAAGGAAGTTTTGAATGTTTACGAATTTCAGTTCTACACTCATTACAGATAGAGCCTCGATCTTATCAAACTGGGCTCTGATTTTATTTCTAAAATCACCAGAATCTTAAGCAATTCTCAGATGAAAGTCTTTCCAATTTTGTAGGTTTGGAAGCGCTAGATTATGCGAGTCTGTGCAGTCAAATTAGAATTTTACCAGCCAGTCAAGCTTCTGTGTCCATACCCTTGTGTTTCACGTTACCTATATGCATACCATCTTCTTGATCCTAAGTTCTGAGACATTATTGCTAATAAACTTGCTAGAAATATCTCAATATATAATCCAACTCAGATGTTTGCTATTCAAAGACTATCATCGAAGCAGAAAAGTGCAGATTTTATAACGTTACATCGCATTCTATGCTATTTCAACAGCTTTCTGGCCTCTGTTGACCAATCTATTCACTGTGTTGTCCATAAGTCATTGGTTATCTACACAGAAAAAACTAGTTTTGTTTTTAAACTTCATATTTTTAATCGGTCAAACGTCTGGCACGGTTTCTCAGCGAAGACATAGACATAGCTTTAGGGACTACTGTGATTTGTGACCAGAACTGTGATGATTTTCTAACAAATTACTTTTTTCTTATGGCTATACCTTCGTTGTTTCAAGGAGTTTGTAGAAAACCTGTTTAGCTTTCGTTCGAATGGAACTCTTTCTTTTGAGTGATACTAAATTCACGCCCCTATAAATGATTTTGATTTTATGGCTATAGCTACAGGGCGGCTGACATGTATTGCAACCAACTGACAGATTTACTTCATTGACAGTTCATTTTATTATTTACACCACATATTGAAAAATGAGTTTGGACTAAAGCCATTGAAGTTCCTAAAAGTGCAAGGACTCACCGATGGACAAAAAAAGAGTTAGACTGGAAAGAGCCAAGCATTTACTTCGTTTGCACTAAAATTAGTTACCAGTTACCGAATTTGATCTTCTCCAATGAGAAACAATTTCAAGTAGAGCAGTATGGGAACAAATAAAATTGCTTAAAAGGAGTTTTCTCGCTTCATTTCTATCGCAGAATGGCCACCAAAATTTCCGGGTTTTAATCCGTTGGACTTTTGCGCCTGGATATTTTGGAGACCAAGGTTCCCAATAAAAAATACCAAAGTGTCGATCATCTCAAGACGGCGTTTCGCCGGGAATGGGACAAAATATCGTTTAGTCACTTTCTTGCAGCCTGTAATGACTTTGTTGGCCATTTGAAGGCTGTAATTCGTACCAAAGGTGGCCAATGTGAACAAATCTAAACTGATTCTAAAATTTTACCGATCATTTTAACATTTGGTGCTTTTGAACAATAAAATTATAAAAAAAAAAATTAGCACTTTATTCTGTTGCATTATATATCAGACACCCTGTAAATACTTTCAAGGAGTTTGAAAAAAACGAAAGCAAAATGAATAAATATTAATTTTCTGAGTTTTCTACAGTTTTCATTCAAGCCAGAAAAGATGTCGTATTGGTCTAATATGTTGTGTGCAATATCCAAGCCTCAGACACCACCTACATAACGAAATATAAAAAAAAAATGTTTCTATGGCAATTGTCTCCCATTAAATTTTATAAATTTTATCTACGAAAAATATTTTCCTTCTTTAAGTTCGAATTAACCGACAATAACTTCTAAAAGCAAAAATTTAAGAAATCAATTCATCACACGGCGTATGAGGAATATTTAATTGAGTATAGTTGGAAAGTGTTACATATTAAGTATACGTATTGGTAGATTAAATACTTTAGTGTATACTTTCAGGGTTGTACTACGATATAAAACACATTGCAATGCAGTTTTGTTTACAATAAAATTGTAAAAAATTAATTTTTGTTAAATAAATACTTGAAAATAAATGGTATTTTGGATGCAAGAACTGGATTAAGAACTGATTTCTTAACTAAAGAGTACATTTCCATGTTTGTAACCGACCGAATGGACCGTACGTATAAGAAATGACATCTGCCACCAAAATGTTATCACCGAAATTTTTTTCTCATTTACCAGGCTAATAGAACTGCGTTGGAGGTCGTTTTCCTACAAATTGTTTTGGATTTGTGCCTATAATGAGTTTGAAGAAACTCTGTGTACCATGAGTTCAAGTCGATCTCTGGCTTTTTTGTGATACTAAATTCACAATATGAGTTAAGAAAACCTCACAAGATAAAGCTTAACAGGTTAGAATTGTGCGACCTTGGTAACCAGTTTACTTCAGTTAGTCGCGAAATACCCATGTCTTCAAATCGCTTGTGCAGAATATTCAATGTGACATGATCGGTGTTGCACGTAGGACCGTCCTGTTGAAACCGTATGCCATTAAAGTCCAGATCAGCCAATTCAGGGAAAAAGTAGTTGATAATAATTGACATATAATTCAATATACAGCTCAATAATATAATTGGGGTGAAGTCGACGTCCTTGGAGCTCATGTGGATTAAAATCATCCAGAAAAACAATCGATTCGGTTGTCAATTGCTACAGACCACATTCGCTGACATACATTTTTGACAGCTAACTTAACAGATGTACATACATAATTGGTCTTTATAACCCTTCATTCAGGATTATTGACCTAGTTTATCACACCAGTTATGTTGTGTGTATAAATTTGTTTAAAATCGACGACGAATGACAGTTTTTTTTGAGAAACTTTTCAAGGCAATTTTATTTTCTCTCAGAATGTTTTCCAGAAATCTGTAAAGAGGAAATCGCCGTAGAAATACTTTTTGTATTTTGTTTTGATGTCTGGCTTTAGGGCACGAACCCTGGCTTTACGTCTAATAAGCCAGCACACTACCTACTAGACTACGGCCCTATATACACCGACGGCTCGAAACTCGATGATGGAGTTGGAAGTTCTGTCTACTCTAGGAAACTGGACCTGAATATTTCACTATGTTTGCCAGACTACTGCAGCGTATTACAGGCGGAGGTGATGACAATTTACCGGGCCGCTCAACGATGCTCCTTTCAATCGCGTCTCGATCTTTTCAGACAGTCAGTCAGGTTTCTTGATTAACTCTAGGATCATTAGGGAATGTTGTCATCCTAGTCTCGGGGCGTTTCACAAGTGTCTCTCTGGTGTGGGTGCCCGGGCACAGTGATATTCCTGTTGCGCTCTTTCCGGAATCCTCTTCTTTTGAATTGGGCATGCCACTTGATCTAGTTGACCATTGCGCGGAGGTTCCTTCGGAATGCCAACCTCTCTTGGCTCAATGAGGAGTCCTGTTCCAACGCTAGACTCACCTGACCCAGGATGGATGGAAGGCGTACCAACTGATTACTTGGTCTCGGTCGTGATGTCATCTCGACTGTAGTGGTCATGCTTAAGGGTCACGCTGAGACAATGAGGCTCCCTTTTAACGACTTCTGTCATGGAGCAACTGAGGACGAGGAAAGTGTTATTCACTTTCTTTGCCAGTGCCCGTCTCTTACAAGGTTGTAGATATAGATTATTTGGACGCCCATTCCTTGTTAGCTTATCGAAGCTATTACCTATTGATATCAAGGATATAGCTATGACTGGTTTTCCAGGGTGGGATAGTCGCGCTTTTGTTGTGCAGCCCTTGCGCTAACCAACTTCATCCTTTTCCCTGATTTCGTGGAACTTGATAAGTACAGGGACTGCGTTCACTCGTGGCATCACAATGGGCCACCATGCATGCTCAAGTGAGCTTTGTGATATCAGAGCTACCACTCCGACCTAAAAAGTATTATACAGTGAAGGACATTAGTTGATTTGTGTATCGATTTCAATGAGTTAATTATTTTTGTAAGAATTGAATGCACTATCAATAAAAAAATCGATTAAAATTTATTGCAATTTCTTTGGTTTCATTCGTTGATCATTGATACTGGGCCCAGCAGCTATGCTATGCTCGTAATCTGTAACTGTGCTCGTGTAAAAGACTCCGTTTAAATGGTTTTTTTATTTTTATTTTAATTTTTATTTTTATTATTTTATAGAAAATCTCTTTGGGGTTTTAATGTTATTTGTGTTTGGTTTTTTTCTTTCTCTGTCTTTTGTTAGTTAACCACACAATAACGTGTAAATCTTACTGAATATTAACGTTTTAAAATTAAACTGTTTTATAACCTTCCCATGGTATATATATTGAATCCAATATCGTAACGTAAACTATAACTTCAACTTATAATGTGACCAGCTGAAAGGGATTCACTTTTTCTTTCATTTTTATTTAATGCCTCAAGTGCTGTGCTTTTACTTCAACAATACACACTAAGAAAGGCGACACTTGTGGTGTTTGTTGTAAGTGCCACACACATAATATAAAAGTGTGTGGCGTGTTGCAATGAGAAAAGTGTAGTGATTTAGGAAATTGGCGGAATTTCTTTTTCTCTTTTTATATTTTCTCTTTGGCTTTTGTTATAATTCTTGTTATTGTCCTTTAGTTAGAATGCTACAATAGATGAAACACTTTCAGCTAGAAATTTTACGTATAAAAGGGAATTGAAAAAAAGAAGAATAGAAAGAGGAAAATTGAAAATAAAAGCGTAAAATTAAATAGCATTTAAGGTCGTTTAAAAAACGGTTGCAAATGTAGTGGTTTCTTTTATATTCCCATTGTTAGGAAGGCCTCATGTCGACGTTTTGTAGAGTTACAGAATGAGCTACAAAAACCAAAAAAAAAAAAAAACCAAGTTAAAACATAGAAAAACAAAAACAACAACATAATAAAGGAAAATTAATTAAATAAGAGTTTTTTATTGCATTTTTATTAAATTAAAATTTCATCATCTTTGTCATCATTATTAGCAATTTTATGAAGAAAATTTAATTACAACCTCATTACAGTTGGTAAAAAGAAACGAAAAACCAGCAAAAAACAAAAAGAAAACTTTAAACTAATAAAAAAAAAAGAAATCCTTATCAAGAAAAAGGTAGAAACTATCCTTTTTTTTACAACAATTAAATAACTTAACTTTGTTTTCTTTACAAAAAAAAAAACCAAAAAAAAATTTAAAGTAACTTAAATTTCTCTTTGTTTCTCTTTCTTCTTTTTTTGTTGTTGTTGTCGTTTTTTTTTTTTTTTGCCTAACTTTAGTAACAACCATAGTCAGAATATCTATTTGTAACTATTTAATGACTAGAAAACTAACTCTTGACCATGGTTTTTTATGTTTTCGTGTCGCGTAGCCATTTTGTCTGACACACATTTCAAATAAAAAATCATGATGCAAAAACAGAAAGAAAAAAACCAGAAAAAAAAATGCAGCCAACAAACCCCCAAACGATGATTTCAAACTAAACCACATGCAATATGAACAAAATGCTTGAAAGAGAATGTATCCTGACCGGACTAGTAAATGAAGATTAATAGAATATAGCATGGAACATAAATTTCAGTGCAAATGACAATGAAAAATTGTACGTAATGCATAACAAATGTTATGCCTACACAGGGTAAAGCCTGGCATAAGATTACATAGATCGTTGTTGCAATTAAAAGATCCTTAAGAGTGAATGTTAATTTGTAAAAGAGTGGAGCATTAACAGTGCAATGGCAGTCCAAAGAATACAATGAAATTTTCCAGGAAACAATGGGTAACTTAATTAGAAATGGGAATTTTTGTGCCATTTGTTTAGGAATAAATTTTTTTTTTTACATTTTTTTAAACCAAACGTTGAATTTTTCATCGATAATATTTTAACTTTCATAACTTTTACTTGAATCAGTTGCATTTTCTAGGCCAGTATTTAATTTTTTACCAATAAAAGGCTTCTGCTAATGATAAACTGATGATGCCAGTTCCAGCCTATATGGCGCCATTGTAGCCATTTTCTATTGATCAATTTTGGTTGTTTTTTCAAGTCAAGTCAAGGAATTTAGGATATAAAGTAGGATACATAAATAACTTTCACTTCAAGTCCTCACAGTTTTGTAACAGCTCACCAAAGCCATTGATATTGCTATGATGGTATGCAACATATTTTCTGTTGTCCAATATTGGTAGTTTTGATTGGATTCAATTTCGTTAATTGTTAATTGTTAACCAATCCCCCTAGTCACTTGGGATGCCAAACGGGATCGATTTTTAAACATCCCAGGATATTTCAGGATAAATCGGGATTCAAAAATCCCGAAAAATCACGGGAAAAAAATCGCGATTTTATCCTAATAATAAAAATATTTCGTTAACAAAATCATTTGCATTCCAATTATAAATAAAATATAAAAAAAACAAGACAAAAAGTAACAAAAAAGCGTAAATTAAAGAAAAAAAATTATTCATAATGCATTAGTTTTAAGAAAATTATTTGGTCTCCAACAAAAAGATTAAAGCATCTAACATGTGATCTGATAGACTTGAACGCTGCCATTGAAAAACACTTCTCGCAATCAACATTTGTTTGTAAAATAGTTCCAAGACAGCTCTATGCAGCTTGTAAATACTCAAATAAATTTTTATCAATGGAAGTGGGGTTTTTCTCATCTGAGAAGCTATTATCGAGGTCAAGTGATATAGAATTTTTTTCCGGGATCTTTTGTAGGGTCAAAATACATATGAATTCAGAATCCCGAAAATGCCGAAAAATCCCGGGACAAGTTTTTAAAAATCCCGAGATTTGGGAGATTTCGAGAATCGGGATTTCCCGATTGGCATCCCTACTAGTCAAAGAGTATTAGTTCAATCTTTTCTAAGCTACAATTTTTCACTTGTGATTTTCGTACTTTCCATTACCCGTAATAATTCTGTTCAGAAATGATTCAGTTTCACTAGGGTTTAGTAGAATAGCGTAAAAAAAATTCATTCTTAGCCATTACAACCATTCAGTTCGGACTGTGGAATAGCTTATCATTATTCGAACCATAGGCTCACTTTTAATAAGCCAACACATTGCGATCTAGACTACGTCGAATTCCTGCGCTAAAATGATTCGAGAAGATTCTGTTGAATTTTTTGTAACCAAGACTGCGAGAATATCAGAATACCACTGTACTGCGTTAGAGCTCAGCTCCATGCGAACTTGTAACAGCTTCCCTAATGGCAAATTATCACCAAAATGGAGACATAATGCCAAAAGTCTAATATAATCATATTTTACTAAAAGCTGCCGATTATTACGCCAACATATTTGGTGATAGCAGTTAAGCATATGAGATATTATAGAGTGGGTGATGTCAATGTTTAGTTTTAAAAATTCAATTTAAACAAAAACGATTTATAATTTGGACAAATTATTGTTTTTTGTTGTGAAGTACAATTGTTCCTGTTAAAGACCGAGTATTATTTAATTCATATGGCTGCTTGGCTGGCCTCACAATACCTGAGATAAATTTTCGAGCACTTTTTAGAATATATGGGGTCGTATCTCGACAATGGTTTCACGAATGTTGGCCTTCAATCGTCTCTGGTATGTCGGAAAACACTTTTCTTTAACGGCACCCCACAGAAAAAAGTCTTACGGTGTCAAGTCGGAACTTTTTGGCTGCCAATTGACATCAATATTTCGACTAATTAAACGGCCAGCAAACGGTTGAAGCAATAAGTTGATCATGGCATGAGATAAGTTACACAATCCTATTGAAAATAAACATTGTTCATATTAATGCCATAAAGAGCGGCGGCAAAAAATTTTATGTAATAGGAGCTGTCATAATGGTTGCGCCATCCTCATTTTCAAAAAAATATGCACCAATGATACTCCTACTTCAGTAACTGTACCAAAGTGTCATTCATAATGAGTCCATTGGTTTCTGTTAAACTGCATGTAAAAAGATGATTTTTGTTGGGCAAAACCGATTGGTTACGTTGACATAAATATCATCAAGTACGAAATAACCGATGTTACAAATTTAAACCGATACTGATAGAGTCAAAAATCACCTAGTATCATAATCACTACTGTTCCCATCGGAGATCAGCAATGATTCGTTTTTCCGCTACTCATAAGCACTAATGCAATTTTGAGTATGAGTGAATCAACAGAATTGAAATTCAACTACTCCAATTCATTCGTACTCGATACAACATTGATTTAGAAGTATAAATAGCAATGAGTATGAGTACAACGTTGACAATAAACTCACAACATTCGAAATGTGTTTGATTCATGCGCCTACTCATTCTGATTCATAAATTTAGAAAAATACTTATAATACTTAGAAGTGATTCGAGTGGCTTGAATTAGTCATCAAAATTTACAGCCTTTATTGTTTTTGCATATACAAATAAGGAAGAAAGGAAAAACAAAGAAAACAAGCAAAGTATACACACAATCTTCTTGTGAATAGTAGTATTCGTATGCGAATCGTACTTATTTTGTGCTTCGTGTAAATGTTAAGTAGAGACGAGTCAAAGTCAATAACATCATGCGTATTGTTAAGTATGAATACGATGAGTACTTCCAATTTTGAGTACGACTAGTATGAGTATCATATTAAAATAAGTATGAATGCGTATAAGTATTAGAAATTATAAGCGTGACTCGAATCTACTCATCGTTTTGAATACTTGATGCTGGTCTCTGGTTCCAACAACACATTTATTCTTGTTCTTGTAATAATAAATCTGCAAACTTCACCACCTAAGTCTTCAGAAGAGTATGGAATTAATGCAAATGTCATGAATAGGCTTTACATGGAATGGTATTTTTATTATTTAAAAAAAAATATATAGAAGAGCCTTATGGCTCGCTTAGTATTGTCCAGATGAAACATAATTAAGTTAAGGGTCATAATGAGTCGTGAGTTCACACCAATTCCATCAATCATATGACTGTACCATGAGCCACAAGGAATAAATTGATTTTATTTTTTTTTTTAATTTTCTAGACAGTCGTTGCAGTATTTACAAGGCAATCGAAATCATTTTTTGTTGGTTATTTGTTACCCTTACAGATTTGATTTGCATTTGACATCTCAAAAGCTAACTGGGAAAAAATATAAAAAAACGCTTTAACGAATTTTTCTGTCTATCTGTATGTGTTTTATTAGCATTTATGCAACACCATAAACCAGGAAAGTAATGAAATTTTTCTATAAATCTTAGGCCAAACTAATTATCAATAATGTCATCATTAAAAAGAGGCAAAATGGTAAAAGCAAACAAGAAATTTAATTCCTTTCCTTGTATTTCTGCCTTTTGATGCAAAATAATTCCACAATTGGGGTTCCTTCACTGTCCCAAACAAAAAATTAAATTTCCAATTACAGTTGCGATGAAAACAACATTGCATACACCAATACCAACTGAGAATACGAATTCGGTAGTAAAAATTATTTCCAACTGAATTGTGATTCTGTTTTTCAAGCACTAAAGTCCATTCCAAACTTTATTTGGTATAACAGCAGGATGTTTGTGCCTATACATATCCGCGTTACAAATGAAAGAAAAACAAACTAAAATTTCATTTTTTTATTAAAGAATTTACTGGGTATTCAAAATCATTTTGCATTTATTGCATTGCTTTTTCTGTCATTTTATTTTACTCAACATTGCTACGAAAACAAAAACAAAAAAGTCCTGGTGTCTGCATTTATTTATGTTTGGGTAGCTATGGGTAGAGATTCAAGCGTATTGTTTAAATTACAAATAATGGTGAATGGTGAATGGGATTGATGGAAATTTTGCGCATTACCAATGTCAATTATACAATTATTTGCTGATTTTGTTTAATTAAATATTTTAGTGGTTGATGGTTAGTGTATTTCTTTTTTATTTTTTATTTGAAAATCGCCAAATTTCAAAAAAAAAAAAAAAAAACAGAAATGATAGGAAAGTATTAAACCGATTCAGGTTGATACCATGATTTCTTATAACATGACTTTGATTTCCTACCATGGACCTCTGGTCCGACGATTCGAAGGTTTCCGGTAATGGTTTTGAATTTTCGTAACTACGATTTCAGAATACTGCACAGGTCGTGGAATATATGTTCAGATCAGAGATCAGCAACGAGTATTCAAAACGATGATTAGATTCGAGTCATACTTTTAATTTCTGATACTTATACGCATTCATACTTATTCTAATATGATACTCATACTACTCATACTCAAAGTTAGCAGTACTCGTCGTATTCATACTTAACAATATGCATGATCTTATTCACTTCGACTCGTATCTACTTAATATTTACACGAAGCACAAAATAAGTATGATTCGCGTACAAACACTACTATACTCACAAGAAGATTATGTGTATGCTGTGCTTGTGGTCTTTGTCTTTCCTTTCTTCTCTGTTCGTATAAACAACAACAATAAAGACTGAAAATTTTGATGAATGATTCGAGCCACTCGAATTATTTATAAGTATTTTTCTAAATTTATGCATCAGCATGAGTAGACGTATGAATCAAACATATTTGGAATGTTGTGAGTTTGATGTCAACGTTGTACTCATACTCATTGCCACTTAGACTTATAAATCAATGTTGTAGCGGATACGAACGAATCAGAGTAGTTGAATTTCAATTCTCTTGATACACTCATACTCAAAATTGCATGAGTACTTAGGAGTAGCGGAAAAATGATTCATTGCTAATCTCTGGTTCAGATTTTGATATTAAATTTCTATGGGCTGCCTGACCATACATACATACACACATAATTGGCCATTCCAATCCTCCAGTCAGGATTACGACCTGGCTTCTCACAGCGCATATGCTGAGTATCTTAATTTTAACTTCAACTTCGAACGATAGATTTTTTTAAAAAACTTTTCATGGCAATTTTTATTTGCTCTCAGAATTTTTTGCCAGAAATCTACTGAAAGAAATTCTCCGAGAAATATTTTTTCATATTTTGTTTTGCTCTACGTCCTGGAACCCATATAGGATCTACTTTTGAATAATCTAAAATTTCACAGAGAAATAAACAGAATTAATAGATGAGGAAGAACAAGGATGGACACGTATTACGAAGATTTCCATGTAGCCATGACGCATAAAGCTCTCGGTAGTCTGGCAGCCAATAAGTTGCCATAGTCTAGTAGGTAGTGTGTTGGCTTATTAGGAGTGAGGTCATGGTTCAAATGGCTTAATAAAATCCAAAATCGCTAACAAAACGAAATCTGGAAAATTGTTTCATCGACGAAATCGCCCCCCGACCTGTTTCTGGCAAAAACTCTGCGATTAAATAAAATTGCCATGTCTTTCAAAATTCTATAAACTGTTGGTCCCTCTACTGATGCATTAAAATTAACACACACAACATAAGTGGTGCAAGAAACTAGATCGTAATCCTGACTGAATGGTTGTAATGAACGATTATGTATGCATGAGGTGTAATTATTTGAACTAAATTTCTGATCCCGTGTTTAACGGGTAGAATATTGACTTACTAGGCGAGAGCTCTAATTTCAAACCTTTGTTCTGTCAATTTAAAAAATTAAAAGCTCTGAGAATGAAAAAATCTTCACAAAAATGTCATGTGCTAACAAGATTTAACTTTAGAAGGAATAAAATAAGACATAGAACATGGATAATGTAAGTAGAAACCGATATTCAATCAATTAATTCATGTTTAAAACAAGTCCAAAGACAGACCTATTCGATTAAAATCATAACAGCACTCACCAATTACGCTCTTTAACACGAACTTGAATTCAAATATTTCCAACCAAAAATTTTTCCACACGTAAAAACGTGCTCCTCATTTTTTTCTTTTCATTCTTTATAGATTTTCAGTTTGCCCGCAGGTTCGAGCATTTCTATGAACTTTCTATAACTATGTATTTGAGTATCTCCATGTATATGTTCGTATATGTAGAGCTCTTTTAGATGAAAAGGGCGAAAAACACAAAAAACAAAATAACGAATTGGAAACTCTTATTTACTATCAAATACCGTACATAGTTCTTTCTCTCAATCCCTTTTTGAGTCTCTCTTTTTTTTTGTCGTCGTCATTATTGTTGTTGTTGTTGCTGTGCCTCTTAAAACTATGCCAGAGTAGATCCGTTACGCTTTGTTTAATTTCTCTTGTGTTTTACATGTTTTCTCGTTATTTATGTACTCTTGTATTGCAATAACTTTCATTGCAATGTAGTTGTAGTTGTAGTTGTTGTTTTAGCAATAGTTTGTGTTATGTTGTTTCTCTTCTATGGGCAAATTGTAACAAACAGTAGCATCTACAACTATAACAACAATAATTACAAATACAATAGTAGAAAAACTGTTTATTTTACTGTTGATTGCGAATGTGTTGTTCTCTTTATTCTGTGACGGATTATTTGAAAGTGTATTTTAATTCGTTCCTTTGACTCATTCTCTATCTCACTCTCTATTTTTCTCTTTCTTTCTCGTGTCCTTTTTTTTTTGCTTTTTCCATTTGTGTGTTTAATTTATACTTGTATGCCTCTACATACAGAGAACGACAAAAGAAAGTGTACACTATAGATAAAATTCCAACAATTAACAAACTCACCACTTTTACCACTTAAGAAGATTGCCCGAAAAAATTTAATAATATTTTGAAATTTTTTCTAATTTTTTTTTGTGGTTTAAATTTTATAAACTGACAATGAAATAATTTTAAAATTAAAGTAACGGTAATTTGATAATGTACAGTTTCTTTTGACTCTCACTGTATATACACTATGTATACATACATATGTATGTACATGTGTTTGTAATTGTGGGAGATCGTATATTGCTTAATCTATTTGTATGTAATTTCAGTATCTCTGTGGCCATTGTTATTGCTGCCTTAGCCGGACCTCAGTGGCTGTTTACAGAAGAAAAATTGCCAAATACGTTATATAATGGCACCGCCAATTTTAATGTACTGGACGATGGTGCCTTCATTACGCGATACACTAAATCAAGTTTATGGATCATCTGTACAACATTACAGGGTAAGTAAGTCAGCACGACTTAATTTTGCATTTCTCTTTTAATTTTTATCTTTTGTTTGCGTCGACTTAATAACACGACAGAGAGGATATTTAAAAGTGATTTTAACTTACACTCAAGCAAACACTTACACACATGTTCTAATTGCTTAACAAACAACGTAGTGGTAGCATATGATTGTTACAAATATTTGTTTTAATATCACTTAAATACTATATGTACGTGTCCAGATCAGAGATTCAAAACGATGAGTAGATTCAAGTTATACTCATACGCATACATACTTATTTTAATATTATACTCACACTCAAAGTTGGAAGTACTCGTCGTTTTCATACTTAACAATACGCATGATGTTATTGACTTCGACTCGTCTCTACTTAATATTTACACGAAGCACAAAATAAGTATGATTCGGGTACGAACTCTACTATACTCACAAGAAGATTCTGAGTATGCTTTGCTTGTTGTCTTTGTCGTTCCTTTCTTCTTTGTTTGAATATGCGACAACAACAAAGGCTGTAAATTTTGATGAATGATTCAAGTCACTCGAATGACTTGTAAGTATTATAAGAATTTTTCTAAATTTAAGAATCAGAACGAGTAGGCGAATGTATCAAACATATTTCGAATGTTGTGAGTTTAATGTCAACGTTGTATTCATACTTATTGCTACTTATACTTACAAATCAATGTTGTAGCGAGAACGAATGAATCAGAGTAGTTGAATTTCAATTCTGTTGATTCACTCATACTCAAAATTGCATGAGTGCTTATGTGTAGCGGAAAAAAAATCATTGCTAATCTCTGGTCCAGGCACAGTTTGAGTTGTTTATATGGAAGTATATGCTTATATTGCACGCCGAATATCCACTAATGAGTGGATTTTACGAAAAGTAAAATGCAAGCAATCCAATAAAAATATTGTTGGAAAAATAATTCGTGCAAATTTAATGCGGTAAAGAAAAGATGTGTAAACGACTTAGGATAATATAGTCAACAAAGTTGGTTTGAAAAGGTACACAACATACCGATACCGGCTGTTTCAATACTTTCACTGTCTTATTTTATCGAAATTTAGAATACATTTGCTTTCCATATAATCGACTTAGTAACACTGTGGAGTAAACAGCTGACAAACTAACGGCAGACTTTTTCTAAGCACAAAATCATATCCACACCTGAGACAGTGTTGAATTCGAATTAACCAAACTGGACCGATCTCAGTTTGGAATTTTATGTGCTACAAAAGGGCTGAAAATTAGAAATAAACCAAATTCATATCTAATATTTCCGGGAGGGTAAAGAGAACCTTGTCGGCTGTTATGCAAAACCAATTGAATCTTAATCTCAGGATGACAAGGCATTCAATTTCACTATCACAATTACACTATGGGAAAAATATGATCGTCAGGTTGCTGCCCGAAGTTACTGGTTAAATGAATGGGAGGTGACTCTATTTCATTTTGTATGCCACTGCTTAGTGATCACGATTGGCCCCATTACAATGCAGGGAATGCTATTTTTAACATTTCAAACAGGACTGTATTGAATAATACTCCGCTTGATTAAGGAAGTCTAAATGAGCTGTCGCCGTAGTCTAGTAGGTAGTGTATTGGCTTATTAGGCATAAGGCCCAAGTTCAAACCCCAAGTCACCCCTCAGGCAAAAACTCTGAGAATAAATAAAATTGCCACAAAAAGCTTCTCATAAATCCATCGTTCGGAGTCAACTTTAAACTGTAGATCCTGCCACTAACGTCTCAAATTAACGTACTCAACAAAAGTGGTGTGAGAAGCTAGATCGTAATCCTGACTGAAGGATTGTAATGAACGATTATGTATGTACGAAGAAGATTAAGACGAATTGGATAATCAAAAAGTTAATGAAGCTATAACTTCTTAATTTTTGCTCTGAACTAGGGAACCTTTGATATTTGTAACCAAATATTACTCGTTTCTAGGTCATCATTACTTTCTTCTTCATCTTATCATATATTCTTCTGTTATTTTTCAAGTATTTATTAAACAAGAAATTTTATACTGAATTGATTATTTTCTTGATCTGTTAAAATTTTTTATTTTTAATTTTTCTTATTTTTTTTGCCTTTTGCTTTTATTGTCCACAATACCGCAGTACAACCCTTAAAGTATGCACTAAACATACAATACCCAATAAGACCATCACCATCACAGCGTATACTTAATATGTAACACCTTTGAACTGCATTAAATGTTCATCATACGCCATGTGATAAATACAATTCTCAGATTAATTTTGTGTTTTTAGAAGTTATTGTCGCATAATTTGAACTTGAAGTAGCAAATATTTTTCGTAGATAAAATTTGATGAGTGACTGTCGCCAAAGTAATATTTTTTCATATTTCGTTTACTTTAAGGTGTCTGTGGCTAGGTTTTCGAACCGCGGTTTTCATATCTAATAAGCCAACACACAATTTCGACTTCTTACAGGCAGGCTGATATATAATACAACAAAGTAAAGTGCTATATTTTTTTAAGTTTTATTTTTTAATTTTATTGTTCAAAAGCAAAAAAATTTTGGAAAAAACATCAAATTATAGAATCTATTTGGATTTGTTCGAATGGCCGACAGGATACACGAAAGTGGCTCTGCGGTATTTTGGCCCATTCCCGGCGAAGCGCCGTTCTGAGATGATCAACACTTTGGTATTTTTTAGTGAGAAACTTACTCTCCCAAATGCCCCAGGCGCAAAATTCCTACGGATGAGATCCGGAGATTCTGGTGGCAATAGTGCGGTAGAAATGAAGCGAGGAACCTCCTTTTTAAGCCATTCTTGGTTGACCCGTGCTGAGTGCACTGGTGCTGAATCCTGTTAGAAAGTTCATGGTCTGCGGCCGAAATGTTTGCCTGTCCAGGACTTCAATACTTTCTTTAAGACACTTCCCCGATAATATTCGGCACTTATTTTAACCCCACGGTCTATGAATACGAGCGGAGAGCGACCATCGGCCGTTACGGCGACTCACACCATTATCATCGGCGGTGCTTTAGTTCTGGTTGCCATCGCAGTTGTAAATTTTCAGCCGACCTCTTTAGCAAGTAAACGCGATCATTTTGTTTTTTTTTATGAAACCAGCACTCATGGAACAGCCCTTACTCTTGCAGAGCATTGTGCAAGTTTTTAGGAAAGGTGGAAAGAGGAAAGATGCGAACGGCAAGGAAAAGTGTTGCTGCTGGGTGACTATAAAACGGCCAGTGCTATACCTTCAACATTAGATAGTCTACAACAATCGTCCCCAAGAAGCCCGCAGTTTCTCACACCACTTATGTTGTGTGTGTTAATTTTATACATAAGTGGCGGGTCCTACAGTTTAAAGTCTACTCCGAACGATAGATTTGTTCACAAACTGCTCAATTTGGAAAGGCTTCTCATCGGAGAAAACCAAATTCGGTACTTTGATCACTTTCGTGCAAGCGAAGTAACTCCTTGACTACTTTGCAGTCTAACTTTTTTTGTCCATTGTTGAGCTCTTGCACATTTTAGAACTTCAATAGCTTTAGTTCAAGCTTATTTTTCAATATGTGTTGCATCCGTTCTCGCGATATTTTCAGATCACGAGCAATTTTTCTGCCACTGTGGCGTGGATTTCGATCAAATATGGCCTTCACTTTTCGGATTATTTCTGGTGTTGTTACCGTTTTTTCTCGTCCACTTTTTAGACGCGATGCAATACTGCCAGTATCACTGTAACGAGCAATGGTATGAGAAACAAAAGATTTCTTTACATTTAAATGCTGGAGAGCTCTAGCGATAGCCACCCGTGGTTTTCCAGCCAAATATGAAGCAATCACACTGACACGCTTGAATTCCATTACGAATAACTTTTTTTTTTGAATGCAATAGAACAAAATGCTTTTGTAAGCTGGTAAATAATAAAATGAACTGTCACTGGAATAAATTTGTCAGCTGTCAGACAAGCGGCTTACAAATGTTAACAACCTGAAGTTGGTTGCAATATGTACATATTAGCCACCTTGTATTCTAGTCCATTTGCAGGTCACCATAGTCCAATAGGTAGTGCATTGGCTGATAACACGAGAGGCTGCGGTTCAAATGTTAGCCCAGACATCTGGCACATAATAAAAAAAAGGAAAAAACAAATTCTGAATGAGTGATTTTAGAAACCTTTCTCCATTTATCGCAGATTTTTAATGATATTCCAGTTGATAAGTCCAATATCACTTTTCTACTTTAAAGTATTATTATCAGGAAAGAAACTCTGTATATACATAGTGCCACTAAGCTTTTCCTTTTTAAATAATTTTATAGAAAAGGATATAAAGAAGCTTTAAATCAACTTGGAGGTCATGTTTAAATAAAGATTGTTTTAATAATACATTTTCATTTCATTTGGATTTTTTTTGTTTTTTTCATTTTGAGAATTGTTGTTTTATTATTTGAATGCACTTTTAATACCCGTAACAGGTGTCAGAGGCTGGTTGTTCCTATTTTATTTTTACATAGCCTTTCACCAATATTATCATCATGTTGACTGTCTTTTTGTAATTCATTTGTAAATATTTTTTTTCATTTTGCTCATGTCTAACTTTAATACATTTCTTCTTTGTTGTTAGTAAATGAAGTTTTAATTTTAGTTTTCATTCTTCTTTTTTTTTTTATTTGTTTTCATATTTATTTTAGCAAAAAAAAAATGTTTTTTCTTGTTTCTGTTTTCCATACTTGCGTACATAAAAGTAATCAGAGAAATGAACTCTAAGATAGACTACGACAACACGTAAACCTACAAATGATTTCCATTTTATTTTTTGCTATTTTTTTGTTTTTTTTATAAAAATTTAAAATTTTTCTAACAAGTTTTTTTCTTTTACTGAGCAAACGAAACGTATCAAAAACAATATCCTAAAAAGGCTAAAGAAAGTTTTTCCTTTACAAACTACCGAGTATTTAGACCTCTTTAAATGGAACTTCTTTCAGTTGCATAAGTTGTTGGCAATATGCTGTCATAGTTTTCGCCCAAAAATAGAATGAAGAGAATAAAATCTTAAAATGCTGTCTTGATAAATGTCTGTGTGAATAAATAAATAAAAAAAAAATTAATTATGAAGTTTTTAAATAAAGTCAGTCAGTTTATTCCTTTCACTATTTACTCTTTTTTCTTTTTTGTTCATTTCATGAAAAATTAAAAGGAGTGGTTGAGGAATTATTAGATTAGGAAATCTAACAACAAGTAATTCAAAGAAAACTTAATTTAAAACCTAGTGCGGATGTGTAAAGGAAAATAAATACCCACTTAAGACTTGCAAACTTGCCTTGAAGTATTTCAAGAAAAATAAAGAAAAGAAATGGAAAAGAAATTGTGAAAAAAATTACGTATTAAAGTCATGTGTTTTACACTATTTATACTGAAGGATTAATTACGAAACAAACTTTATTTTTATTTTTAAAATTTAAAAGAAAAACCTAAAGAGCATCGTTTTAAAAGTACAGCATTTAAATATAGGTTTAATATTTAATTCAAATGGCAACTCTGGAATTTGATAGCTATCTTTAATGCTTATGATTTACGAGAATAACTCGTTCTAACTATGAAAATTAAGACTTATGACAACTCAAACAGTTCCCAAGTATTTCCAGTTGAAAAAGTGCACCTAATGTGTCAAGCATTCGAAGACTGGTCAAAGACTTATTGAACTATACTTGACGCCACGGTTCACATCCCAGGTCATACATACGTCCAACAAAACGATAAAAATGAAAAAAATATTCCTTCGGCTTCCGTTCTCTCAGCAGATTCCTACCAAAAACTGCCATGAAAACGATTTTCAAAAATCCGAATTCGACCTTAAACTCTAAGTTCCCATACACAACATACAGTGCAACTGATATATAATGCAACAAAGTAAAGGTCTTTATATTTTTATAACTTTTTTTTTTTAATTCTATTCTTCAAAAGCAAACAATGTCCGAAATAACATAAAATTTTAGAATCAGTTTAGATTTGTTCGAAAGGGCCACCTTTGGTACGAATTATGGCCTTCAAATGGCCGACAAAGCCATCACAGGATGCCAGAAAGTGGCTCTTCGATATTTTGGCCCATTCCCGGCGAAGCCCTAGACGCAAAAGTCCAACGTATTGAGATCAGGAGATTTTCGTGGCCATTGTGAGTTAGAAATGAAGTGAGGAACCTCCTTTTTAAGCCATTCTTGGTTGACGCGTGTTGAGTGCGGTGGTGCTGAGTCCTGTTGGAATGTCCTTTTGTGCAGCCGAAATGTTTGTCTGCCCAGGGTTTCAATACTGTCTTTAAGACATTTTACCGATAATATTTGGCATTTATTTTGACCCCACCATTACCATCGGCGGTGCTTGAGTTCTGGTGGCCAATTGCAGGTGTAAATTTTCAGATGACCTCTTTGGCAAGTAAACCCGATCATTTTCTTTTTTCACAAACTGCTTAATTTGGAATGTCTTCTCATCGGTGAAACCCAAGTTCCATAACTGGCCACTTTCGTGCAAGTGAAGTAACTCCTTGGCTCTTTCCAGTCTAACTTTTTTTTGTCCATTGGTAAGCTTTTGCACTTTTTGGAACTTCAAGGCACCCGTTCTCGCGATATGTTCAGCTCACGAGCAGTTTTTCTACCCTGCGGAGTGGATTTCGGTTAAATCTACCCTTAATTTTCGGATAATTTCTGGTGTTGTTACCGTTTTTTCGTCCACTTTTTGGACGCGATGTAACACTGCCAGTATCACGGTAACGAGCAATGGTACGAGAAACAAAAGATTTATTCACATTTAAATGCTAGAGGGCTCTAACGATAGCTACATGTAGTTTTCCAGCCAAATATAAAGCATCACGAATACTTTTTTTCTGAATGCAATAGATCAAAATGATTTTGTTAGCCTGTAAATAATAAAATAAACTGCCACTGGAATAAAACTGTCAACTGTCAGACAAGCGGTTTACAAATCATAACAACCTGAAGTTGGTTGCAATACATATCAGCTACCCTGTCTGTCCTGTTAGAAGCTAGGTCGTAATTCTGTATAAAGGGTCGGAAAGACCAATTATGTATGATATGCACATGTGTATCTGACATCGGCATCATTCTCAACAACTTTGTGCTCTCCATACTATTTTGGCGAGATCCGAGTCCGATCCACAATCACATTGTCACTTATGAGATTGCATGTTTTAGAAAGTATTCTCTAAGCCGAGATTTCATCGGAAAAATCGATAATTGTGCCATGCTTGACACACTACCCACTAGACTCAAACGATTGCACCGGCCAGCCTTCCAGACTGTGCAAAACTTTTTAATTTCGAATAAATTTTATCTCCAACGGTTCCATCCAATTTGAAGTAATCGAGGTGCGGCGCGCCATTTTTTTAGCTTTCCTTTTCCGGAAAGGATAATAATCTTGAATCAAAAGCATTTCTATTAATCGTGTTATGCTTATATAGAGTACTCTAACTGCAGAAGCATTTGCAAATCGGATATACTTTCACTTTTCTTGTTGCAAAAACCCATTTTTTTAATTAAAGCACACAATGATGCCTGAGACCATTTTATTCTTCATTGACTGTATCGACTGGAACCAAATAAGACATCAAACGCTTGATTTGATATAAATATCCACGGTATTGAAATATTTTGTGAAAAAATTTTGAAAGAAAAGTGTATTTGAGAGATCCAATATTCGTTGCCAATACCCGTGATAATGCAATGTTTTCCAGAGTATCTCATCATATTCTCATTACATTGGCAGCAATAACATTTTAACTGTGCTTCATGTTTTCTTTTATCGTTTGTTTGTTTTATTTCCTATCAACGCCCACCAATGCATATCCTTGCAGATTACTTGCAATTTTCTCTTTCCTTTCACTTCATAAAAGTTTTACAAAAGCACATAACGAAATGTGTTTCAACGGTGATAGGCGGATAGGTAGGTGGTGTCAATGTTGAATACATTTTCAAATGATAGGGGGATAGGCAAAAGGCAAAAGAGGCAAAATTTCTTTGCGAATTCAAATTGTATAATAAAAGGTGTTAAATTATGGAATCAAACACAACCATAAACACAAACGCTATAGGAGCAGATAATACACACTCTCTCTCTCTCTCTTTTTGTCTTCTTGACACGTCTTATGTTAAGTTGTCGACAACACAGTCATCATCGTCTTAAGGAACTGCAAGTGCAACAGCAACAACAACCGTTTCATTATCGGCAACGAGCTGCAAATGTTCTGGGAAAAATCGTTGAATAAAATAATTTGCAAAAATGTGCTTGTATTTGTGCGGGTGTTTGTATTTGTGCTGGAGTAAGGATCTGATATTTATCTGTGTTTGTACATGCTGTATGTGGGTACAAGTTGTATGCCACAATAAAAAGGAAGCGGAAACTGTTAACGGAACTAACAATAAGTAGTTTCCATATTGCCTGGCTGCCTATTAGCATAACTTTATACATAAATAAAAAAATATATTTTCTGCAATAATTTTTCTTTACACTTTTATTTCTATTTATGCAAACTGCAACCGCTACAACAATGGCTATAACAAGAACAACAACAACAACAATAATAATAATAACAAGTGAAATAATATTCAAGTTGTTCACATTCACCACGGCCAGCTGTTGCAGTTGAAAAAGTTCTTTACAAATAACCATCATCCGTTTATTATGCCTTGTTCTCACTTCTGAGTTTTTATTTTATTTTCTGTGGGGTATTGATTGTGCTGTGAAAGGTGTTTCCGAAACGAATAAAAATATACGGTTTGAAAAGAACTTTTGCAGAATTATCTAATTTATAATGATTTATTAAATTGTTTGGCTGCGCATACACATTCTCATATATATAATTCCTACCAGTGATCAGCAATAAGTATTTAAAACGATGAGTAGGTTCGAGTCGTACTTATAATTTCAGCTCCTTAAACGCCTTCATACTTATTTTGATATCATATTCATAATACTCATACTTAAAAATGGAAGTACTCGTCGTATTCATACTTAACAATCCGCATGATAATATTGATTTCGACTCGTCTATACTTCACATTTACACGAAGCACAAAATAAGTACGATTCGCGTACGAACATTACTATACTCACATTTGTCACATTGTCTGTCATTTCTTCTTTATTTGTATATGCAAAACAACAACACAGGCTGTAAATTTTGATGAATGAATCAAGCTACTCGAATCACTTATATGTGTTATAAGTATTTTTCTATATTTATAAATCAGCATGAGTAGGCGTATGAATCAAACACATTTCGAATGTTGTGATTTTGATGTCAACGTTGTACTCATACTCATTGCTATCAATTCTGTTGATTCATTCATTCTCAAAATTGCATGAATGCATATGAGTAGCGGAAAAACGATTCATTGCTGATCTCTGATATCTACTTGAAGATAATTCAACAAATAAATTTATTCAATTATCATAATTGAAGGATTAGATTCGTATTTATCTTACAATTGCAAAGTATATTATAATAATAACCAACTAACTAACTTAGACCCTATGCTCGCTGTAGTGTATGAGACCAGAAACTTACGTAGGAATCGAACCCACAATCCCGACTCTATTGGTCTAGTACACCGCCCACTGGACTAGTCTTTAAGTAACATACATTTTTTATGTTTTCTTCAGTGATTCATGACTTTAAGTTGGCAACACTACTTTATTTGGTAACTGTTTTAATAGTTAATAGCTGGTTCTTGTTTCCGTATAGTTTGACATTTCATTATACATAGGTCTACAGGCTGGCTGATATATAATGCTACAAAGTAAAGAGTTACATATATTTTTTAATTTTTTTTTTTAATTTTATTGTTCAAAAGCAAAAAATTTTAGAAATAAGATTAACTTTTAGAATCAGTTTAGATTTGTTCGAATTGGCCACCTTTGGTACGAATTAAGGCCTTCGAACGGCCGACAAAGCCATCACAGCCTGCACGAAAGTGGCTTTGCGGTATTTTGGCCCATTCCTGGCGAAGCACCGTCTTGAGATGATCGACTCTTTGGTATTTACAAGTGAGAACCTTACTCTCTAAAATGCTCAGGCGCAACGGATTAAGATCCGAAGATTTTGGTGGCCATTGTGTGGTAGAAATGAAGCGAGGAATCTCCTTTTTAAGCCATTCTTGGTTGACACGTGCTGAGTGCTGTTGTGGTGAGTCCTGTTGAAATTTCCATGGTCTGCGGCCGAAATGTTTGTCTGCCCAAAGCTTCAATACTGTCTTTAAGACATTTTCCTGATAATATTCGGCATTTATATTGAACCCACGGTCGATGAATACGAGCGGGGAGCGACCATCGGTCGTTGCGGCGGCCCACACCATTACCATCGGCGGCGCTTCAGTTCTAGTGGCCAATCGCAGGTGTAAATTTTCAGCTGACCTCTTTGGCAAGTAAATCCGATCATTTTCTTTGTTCACAAACTGCACAATTTGGAATGGCTTCTCATCGGAGAAAACCAAATTCGGTAACTGGCCACTTTCGTGCAAACGAAGTAACTTTTTGGCAGTCTAACTTTTTTTGTCAATCGGTGAGTTCTTGCACTTTTTGCAACTTCAATGGCTTTAGTCCAAGCTCATTTTTCAATAGGTGTTGCAGCCATTCTCGCGATATTTCAGCTCACGAGCAATTTTTCTACCACTGTGGCATGGATTTCGATCAAATTTTCACTTTTCGGAAGAAAAACACTTCAAAGGCTGTTGCATCCGTACTCAATAACGTCTATGCTTCTGAGCCATAGTGAAGTATTAGTTTTGTCTTACAAGATAGGTCTTTGTTACTCAATTGCCTATTGAGGCCACAGTGGCAACTATTGTCAGTGATCTTATGCTTGATCTTCAGAGCGCCATTATGTGGGATTTGATACGAATAATTATCGAGAAATATATTTTGTTTTATCCTCATTTTCTGTTAGAATTGAATCATTATAGGCTATATATTATCGTCAAATTTTTATATAATTAATCTGCAAACATTTTACGTCACCATCAGTACATACATTACAAGAGCTTTTTAACTATTAGTTTAGAACGACAGTATCCACTTTGTGTTGCATAGAGAATTTTAAAGTAAATCTCAGCATATTTGCATGAAGATTTTTTTACAATTCTTTTGTTATCATCTGGTATATTGCTATTGTCAAGCTATGATTACAGGATTTATTGTTTAATGTGTGTTTACCAAGTAATTGTTGTACTTTTAAAGGATCTCCAAAAATACATTTACATTTTCTGCATACACATACACGCATATGTATGTATGTAGGTATGTTTTAAGGTTTTAAAATATTTAGAAATATTTCATGACATTTAAAGTCCTTAAGTTGACAGGGTCTTAGCAAACTTTTTCTTTTATTTCATACGTACAAATCCACATGCAGATATTAAGTGAGTTGGCTGGGTGGGAAAAACGATAAAAATTTTAAGGAAATGAGGGATTTAATATTCATCAGAACTATAACTTGCAGTTAATTGTATTGGGGGTGTAAGTTTCGAGAAATTCACTACCCGGGTCATCTAACATAAAATCAGAGTAAAGGAATAAAGAAAGTCTGTTCTGGAATAAAAAATAAATTTTAGAATTTTTACTACTCTCACGTGAAAATGTATTGTATTATGATGCCGGAGAAAGATAAAGTTCAAAGAAGAAATGGAAAAATTAGCAAATTTGTTTAGAATCTCAAAACAAAAACTTGCTCGCTATGAATATACGCTGCTTACTGTTAAAATTAACCAAATTCCATTTAAAAAATGTCGTAGTTGCTATAATGGGACGTTGACTTCTTCTATGAATACGTCGCAGTTATTTGAGCGAGGGAAGATGATAAAATATTGCGTATTGCTCTACGCAAACGATTTTCGTGCACTTGGAATTTAGTGGTGGTACGAGTCCCGACAAAGATGATTTGAATAAATGACGTGTAGTCTGGAGATTTAAGAAATACTAGGGACAATCAGAATAATGTACATAATTTCTTAGGCTGTCTTCTAATCTAATCCAAGCTACAACAGTACATTCCAACATGTCAAAACTAATTTTTCAAAATATTCAAAGAAATACTTAAACAAACTAGACAGATAGGTTGGAATGCTAGCTTTGATACCAAGCACTCAAGCATCCAGGGCTTCCCATTGTGATGCCACAAAGTCAGCTGAGTCCCTGTACTGACAAAATTCTACAAAGCCAGAGATCAGCAATGAATCGTTTTTCCGATGCTCATAAGCTTTTATGCAATTTTGAGTATGAGTGAATCAAAAGAATTGAAATTCAACTACTCTGATTTATTCGTACTTGCTACAACATTGATTTATAAGTATTAAAAGCAATGAGTATGAGTACAACGTTGACATCAAACTCACAAAATTCGAAATATGTTTGATTCATGAGCCTACTCAATCTAATTCATAAATTTAGAAAAGTACTTATAAGTGATTCGAATCATTCACAAAAATTTACAGCCTTTGTTGTTGTTCCATATACAAACTAAGAGTTACTAAAAGAGTTACAAAAAAGAGTTACTGCTAAACTCATAAGTTTAGTAGTACTCGTACGCTAATCATACTTATTTTGTGCTTCGTGTAAATGTTAAATAGAGACGAGTCGAAGTCAATAACATCATGCGTATTGTTAAGTATGAATACGAAGAGTACTACCAACTTTGAGTATGAGTAGTATGCATACAAGTATTTGAAATTATAAATATGACTCGAATCTACTCATCGTTTAGAATACTCGTTGCTGATCTCTGTACAAAGCTTATCGATGAAGTTGGTCAGTGCAGGGGCTACACCCCAAAGCCGGAAACCAACCCGAAAGAGTGATAAACAAACCAATATCCCTGACATCACTGTATGAGACCTTCGTTATGCTGACAAGGACTGAAGAGTCAAATATCTTAAATCTAATTGTCAGCAAAAGTGAATAACAGTCGCTGAATGGGAGCATTGCAATCAAGTTTGAGCAATTGCTTAGTAAGCCAGGCCAAGTGAATCTGGCATTGAAGCAGGACTCCTCATTAATCCAGGATTGTTTGGTATCCAGGAGGCATTTTTGCCTTAATTCGATTATTAATAAGGAGGTGGGGTACTTACTCTATTAAGTTCATCGACCATACAGTTGCCTGTACAACAAGAGAATAAACTCATAATACACACAAATGCCATGAATTTATGCAAATACATTCGATTGGTAGTTCGAAAAAGAGAAACAATCTTCTCATGCAAACATATTTACATTTGCTAAGAGCATAGAGCATATGTATTATAGAGTTCAGATAGTAAGTTAGTTAAAGATGAGTGAGTAACTCTGGCTGGACTAACTTAAGCGTTGCATACATTACGTTTATATAACATCTTACCACTTTTAATTACCTCTAGCATGATAATCAGTTTGTAACTTATTTATAGACGTCAATCAGACATCTTTGGGAAACTCTTTCTGGACGCTAATTGTGTGCAATTTCATTGGCAGTGGTTTTGCACAAACCGCAACGTCTGGATACTACCTACAAGGCTTCCAATAGTTGTGTAGCGTGTAATAAATAATTACTTAAACAATCTTTTTCTGAATACGATACTCATACATATACAGAGTTTATCATCAAAAAACAAACAAAAAAAAGAACTTCTAAACACTCATTCATCTGTTTAATAACGTCTGCTTTGGCATAATTTTCATGGTATTTTTAACTCTAAAACTGTAGCTTTAAAAAATTTTGTAACATCGTTTACGCAGAACCAAAACAAAAAAAAAAAAAAGAAGAGAGAGAGAGAGAAACAATGATAATAAATGAATAAAACTAAGAGGAAAAATAACAAAAACAATGATTACTTTAATGTATCAACACATTTAGCCAGTTTAAGAACCTTCCTGACTTTAAAAAGTATTTTTGCCTTTTACCAACACTGATAAGAAAAACAAATGCAGCACGAAGGAAAAATAAAACAAAAAAAACTTTAATTTTCACGTAACATATGACAAACATGGATGTAAGCATCAGTGTGTATGTATGTGTGTGTGTATTTGACAAAGAAAAAGAAGAAGAATAACAAGAATAAAGTCATTTGAGTGACAGACAGATAGAACAGACTTCAGAAACGACAGACAGCTAAATGTATGAGAAATGTTTACTAAAAATATCTCGCAAAAAAAAAATGTAACACCAACAGTAATAGCAACACTAGAAGTAACAGTAACAGCAATAGCAACAGCAACTGTAACAACAACAATTTCTATATCAACTCTAATACGAAAGGAAAACAAAAATGAAATTGTTATGGAGTACATTAAATCTATTCTCATATAGTATGTATGCATGTGTGCAAGTGAGTGTCCTTATAAACTTGTTGTTTGCGTATGTATGCATTTCCTTCTATTTCTTTTGCATACACACACATACAGACTTCCTCTAACATTTTTCGACTTCCTGTATTACAATGCATATGCAAAAAATTTTATTTATTTTTGTCTTCATGCATGTATGCCTGAGTGTGTGTGTATGTGTGTGTGTGCGACTCAGAAATGTGTAAAGAAAAGCGTATAAAACAAACAACAAAATACGAAAATAAAATATTTTTTTTTAATATTGCTGTTGCTGTTACCGTTGTTGCTAAAGTTGTTATTGTTGGAAATATTATGTACAAAGATTTTAACATTTATTGATGTTTAACAACAACAACAACAATAGCAACAACATATGCATATAATAACTTAGATTCATGCTCTCCACATACCATATGATGAGCAGTTACATGTTACCGCACAGTCTCACGAGACTCAACGCATGTGACTCCTGATAATTCTAATGTATTTTACATAAATATTGAATGAAATTTTGTAAAATACAATAACAGCAACAACAACAACAACAACAACAGCTATAAACGAAATGAAACTAACCGGCAACATAGTGTTAAAGGTATGGAGAGATCCATAGATAGAAAATTTTCAATTTTAACAACATTTTACCGGCAATTTTGTTGACATTTTAAACAAACTATGCATAAAACTTTAAAAACATATTTTGTTAGTATTAGTTTCTGATATATTTTCAGAAATTGTGAACGATTAATTATTTTATAGAGTTGAACATTTTAAATGTTAACAAACGAGGGTTTATTGACTCGCTTATTTTAGGGTCGTCAGACTTTAATAGCTGATCGCTTGATTTAAAGAAAAAATTAGCAAAGCAATCCCTCAAACCGATGTTAAAGTATGATTAATATGGAAACACTGCATCCACCTTCTTCGAAGACTGAAAAATTGAATTGAAAAATCCATAAATAGTATTGATCGATCAGGAATTCAGATTCAGATACAATGTAAAAGCCATAAGCATATTACTCAGCTTTGTCATTTGTGAAAACCACATGTTATGTGAGTAGGATTATTTCCTCAAAAAAATTTGTCGCTCAGAGTCGACTTTAAATTGTAGGTCCCGCCTCTTATGTAAAAATTAGCACACACAACATAAGTGGTGTGAGAAACTAGGTCAATAATCCAGACTGAAGGATTGTAATGACTAATTATGTAGGATTATTTCGTAAAATGTACCGTAAAGTGAAAGTAAACAACCCCAATTGATAGGAACAGCGACAAAATTGATTGATTTCAATTTTCTTAAAAGGTTCTCGGTTCAGCGCCTACAACATCTTCACAGTAAACATAATCTGAAAACAGTGAAAATACAGCCGAGTATCTACATAGTCCACGTTGTTCAGTTAGTTGAGTAGAACTCAAAAATACCTTTTTTATATTTCTCGAACTATTTAAAAATAGTTTTTTTCGACATTACGCACAAAATTCTGGATTACTCCAACATTTCTAATCCGATTTCCAAAATTTTATTGAAAAGGGGATATATGGATCTTTAAAACGGTATGCATATGTTTGTTATTTGACTTGATATGCTATGAGATTAGATGAGGTAAACTTGGAAAATTCGATTTTTTCATATTTTTTCTAGTTTGTCCATTCATAGGAGCAAACTTTAATAAAAAAAAATATAGGATAAGTGAAAATATTCTTAAAGTCTGTTCTCTTGTGAAGAGATTGCATCATCATTTGATCAAATCGGACAAAAATTGCAGTAGTTATTATTTGAAGAGTCTAACAGTCGAGTGATATTTTTTATATACGTCATCTCATCGAATGAACTTTTACTTCAAAGATTTTTAGAATTTTTGATGGAACTTGATTGGTTATCATAAAATTTTTCAATTTCACATTTGCACGACTTCCAGAAGTCGGCTAATATTTTTGTCTTTTGCAAATATTATTATTTCTCTTTGCGCAAACAATGGCTAATTTGTGGTTTTCGCTCAAACTTGGAATTTTCCGATAAACAATCAAGATCAATGAAAAATTCTGAAAATTTTTGAATCGAAAGTTCATTTGATAAGATCACATATATAAAAAACATAACTCAACTTTTAGACTCTTTAAAGAATAATTACGATCATTTCTGTCCGATTTGATCAAGCAAAGCGTCAATCTCTTCGCAAGAGAATGCGCTTACAGAATGTTATCACTTATTTCATATTTTTCAAGTAAAGTTTGCTATTATGAACGGAAAAACTAAAAAAATATGAAAAAAAATCACGTTTTCAAAGTTTACCTCATCAAATCTCTCAGTATATTAAGTTAAGTAATAGATATTCGTATTAAAGCTCCATCTCTCCCCTCCCCCCCCCCTCTTCTAACAAGATTAATATAATGGAAATCGGGTCAGAAAAGTTTTAATAACCCAGAATTTTATTCGGAAAATCGAAAAAAACAATTTTTATCAAATAAAAAAAGTTTGGAGGGTTCGAGAAATATAATAAGAAATATTTTTGAGATCTATTCAACAGAACTCACAACCTACATTAGCCGGGTGTATTTAATTTTTTTTATATTGTCGCAGAGTGTTATTGGTCGTATTAACAGAATAAATGACGATTATTTATACAATAAAATAAATGAAGCAAACCGTAAGTTTAATGAACTGCACGTCTATTTTGATAAAAAAAAAATATTGCAATCCAAAATTTAATATCAAACCAAACTAAACAAAAACCAATCATTACATCATCGATTGTCAAATAAACCAGTTTTCAATGCTATAAACCTAAAAGAAATAACACCCATCACCTTAGCAATTCGTAAACGATGACCAGTATTACATACATACATACATGCATACGAGGTGACTGATACGTATTACAACAAAATTTAGGTTGTTATCATTTGAAAATCGCTCATCTGACCGCTGACAGGTTTATTCCAATGACAGTTCATTTTATTATTTACAAGCTTACAAAAGCATTTTGATCTATTGCATTCAGAAAAAAAGTTATTCGTGATGGAATTCAAGCGTAATAGTGTGATTGCTTTATATTTGGCTGGAAAACCACAGGAGGCTATCGATAGAGCCCTCCAGTATTTAAATGAGAATAAATCTTTTGCTTATCGTACCATTCCTCGTTACCGTGATACTGGCAGTGTTGCATCGCGTCCAAAAAAAATGGTAACAACACCAGAAATGATCCGAAAAATGAAGGCCAGATTTAATCGAAATCCACGCCGCAGTTGTAGAAAAATTGCTCGTGAGCTGAACATATCGCGTGAACGAAAGCAATACATATTAAAAAATGAGCTCGGACTAAAGCCATTGAAGTTCCAAAAAGTGCAAGAGCTCACCGATACTTCGATTGCACGAAAGTGGCATGTTACCGAATTTGGTATTCTCCGATGAGAAGCTATTCCAAATTGAGCAGTTTGTGAAGAAACAAAATGATCGGGTTTACTTGCCAAAGAGGTCAGCTGAAATTTACACCTGCAATTTGCCACCAGAACTCAAGCACCGCCGATGGTAATGGTGTATCGCCGATGGTAAAAAGGAGATTCCTCGCTTCATTTCTACCACACAATGGCCACCAAAATCTCCGGATCTCAATCCGTTGAACTTTTGCGCCTGGGGCATTTTGGAGAGTAAGATTCTCAACAAAAAATACCAAAGTGTCGATCATCTCAAGACGGCGCTTCGCCGGGAATGGACCAAAATACCGCAGAGTCACTTTCATGCAACAATGATACTTTGCCGGCCGTTTGAAGGCCAAAATTTGTACCCAAGGTGACCAATTCGAATAAAACTAAACTGATTCGAAAATTTTATGTTATTTCCAACACTTTTTGCTTTTGAACAATAAAATAAAAATTATATATCAGCCACCCTGTACATACATACATATATACATACATAAATTCATAATTCGTCATTATAATCATTCAGTCAAGAATACGACCTAGCTGCTCATGCATGAGTGGGGGGTCTTCAGTTTAAACTCGATTCCGAACGACAGATGCTTTGAAAAGCTTTTCGTGGCAATTTTATTTTACTCTCATAGTATTTGCCAGTAATCTGCTTAGAGAAAATTGCCGAGGAACCGTGGGCAACACACTACCTTTTAGACTACGACGACTTCAAGCTGTATTACCTGTAAAAAAAATTTTCTGCTTGCTTGGAAAAATGGCGGAAGACTACCTAAAGGAAGCAATAGCGCACCGTCTTTTCTCAGAGCAATGAGAAGTGTGCATGCAAAATTGTGGACGTGCTTTACGTATTGTATGCTATGGATTCTGTAAACACATCTAAACAATACCCTCTGAGTGGTAAAGGAGAGGAATGAGTCTAGCCAACGATGAATAATAGCAGGAATACCGATTAATGAAAGTTTAAGAAGCAAAATTCTATGATCAACCCTATCAAAATATTTACTGAAATCAGTATAAATTACATCAGTCCGAGTTCCGGCAAGAAACCCCCTGAAAACATGTGTAGTAAATTCAAGTAGATTAGTGACAGTCAACCCGTCTTTAAAAAAACCATGCTGGAAAGGGGATATTAAAGATCTGGTAATAAAAAAGAGATAATCCGTCACTAGTTTTTCCATCAACTTGGAGTTGTCAACTGAATTATGATTATAAAATTAATTTTGAAGCAAATATCATAAAAAATTTGCAAAAAATTCCTTTTGGTTCACAACAAATCATAGAAAAACTTGTAAATGATTCAAGATAACATTTGAATCAGACTAGCTTGACTCCATAAATAATTTTTGTAGTACGGAAAAGAAGATAGTTCAACTTAGCCAATAACAAAACAACTTTTCTTTTTGTTTTATTATTTTAACCTGACTTTACTCTCACAATGGCACCGAAAAAGAATTTGCTCATGCAAAAAACTTTAACTTTTAAACTGAAATTTTTAAGCTTTTAATCATTGTGGTGGAGAAATTAAAAGTAACAATAACGACTCCAAATAAAAAAAACAAATTGAGCTTAAAATTACTTCAACTTTTTAATTTTAATTGAAGAGGAGAAACTAATGAATACGAATAGAGCAGGCAATGATAAATGAGAGTTTTGCAGCCAACCTGTTTACCTGATGGTATTTAACTTTTTTTGTTGAATATTTTACTACCAAAAACTAAATAGCTTTCGTGAGTTATTTCTACAATTAGAAACATGTGACTCGCTTAAATTATTTTCGTTTGCTACATAAAGTAACAATTTCGACAGCCTTTATTAAATTGTATTTTACAATTTTCCTTACAATCAAATAACTTTAAAAGCAAAAGCCTTTTTTCCATTCAGTCTTTATCATGTAACATGTTAAAGCAAACATTACGTCTCGAATTAAAAACTTTATGTTCCCAGTTAAATATTCTTTATAAGGAGTGCGCACAAAAAAAACTGGACTTTCACTTTTCGTTATAGAAATAAAACTAAGTGGCGGATTTTTTTCGTTTTTTATTTCAATGAAAGTAAATAATATTTGAATTCCTTTTGTGTATAAAATTTTTTTCTGACAAAGGTCTAAGAGCATCCAACTTTTTGAGCCACTTTTCTTCCAGACATTTTAGGGTGTTTTAGAAAAAATACGTATTATTTTACTTGCCTTTGTTTGGTCGGCAAATCCTTTTTTTTCTTCCACTTCTACGCTTTCTCTCAATACTCAAAGACTTCTTATATTGTTTTATTCTTAACTTAGAAACTGTTTTTTGGTTAACATCTGCAAACCTAGCCATCGTTTTCTATAAGGTGCGCGATTTTCCATTAAAAATTTCAATTATTTTTTTACAACATTCTTCTTGGGTGCCCATTTTCAAAAAACTATTTTTCCTATTGCAATGAAATTTTGCACGTGGATTTTGAAACAGATGACTAACAAAAACAATATAACGGTATTCATTTTTTTTCATTTATGATAAAAGTTATAAGCTTAAAAGTAGGCCCACTTTTTTTCGTGCACACTCCTTATCTTCTTCACATGTAATTTTACACGCTATTGTCTATTGTCTACGTAGACTTAAAAGAATACGAAAAAAAACAACTTCAGTAATAAAATCAAAAACCAAAAAGTAAGAGAAGAAAAATTAAAAAGTAACAAAAACTCTCGTAAAAGAACTTAAAAAGTACAATTTGAAAAAAGTACAAAAAATATATTCGCATGAAACACGTTGAAATTGGAATAAAAGCTTAAGTTGTTGAGTGTACTCCCATCCCTTCACCAAATCCCACTGGCTGTATTCTCCTTTTGAAAATCTTTAATTTCAACAGAGTTTCAAAATGCAGCAAACTTAAACGATGAGTTCTTTTAAATACGAATGATGGCCATATGACCCTCTCTAGGCCTAGTCTAGTAGGTAGCGTATTGGGTTATTAAACATGAGGATACGGTTCAATCCCCAGGTCAGAGTTTCCAAAAAAAAGAAATCAAAAAGATCATTTCAGTGGTGACTGCCGCTCAGCAGATTTCTACCAAAATGTCTGAGAGTAAATAAACTTGCCTCGAAATGTTTCTCAAAAAACTTGTCATTCTGAATTGACTTTGAACTCTAGATCCAACCACCATAGCTGCCAGATAATTGAAAAAAAAATCGACAAAATCGTGAAAGACGTTCATTGAAATCATAAAAAAATTGTCAGAAAAAATAAATAAATAAATTGAAAGGTTTTTTAAAAACAAATATTGTATCATCTATACCCATGTGTGATGTAAATAGAAGGGAGTCAGAAGATCTTGAGGTTATTGCCATGAAAATTCAGTGTGATACACGCTAGAAGTGACATATTTTTCAGTGCCTTGGTTTCTTAAGACGGTGCAATAAATACTTCACTTCATCTGATCTGCTTACCATTTACACCATTTATAACCGACAAAGTATGGAATACAACTCTGATGTATGGGTTGGCTCTTAAAGTCTACTTTGAGACTACTCGATCGTGTACAGGAGAGGTCGTAGTAGGTCGTTAATCACGATAGTGTATCCCATTCCATTGATTCATTGGAGCATCGTTACAACGGGATACTCATCTTTCTCGTCCAGCTCATCCGTAAGTGGTCGATTCCCTAGTGCATCGCACACTGCATTACAGACAGAGTTCGGTTGTTAGACGAACTATTCATATGTTGATCTTCCTTCCTGCAGAGATCTTTCCTGTTACCTATGATTTATAAATATTCAAACCTAGCGTCAATAAACACTGCTCCCTCTTTCCTCATTCACATATATTCAAAAGTAATTTCAAAATATAATACTTTACTCCTTAGCATACATTTTCAACAGTAAGTACTGCAAAACAAATACGATGTTTAAGGAGGCTTTTTATGTACAAAAGTAAAGAAAATGATGAAAACTTTTAATTGCTGAAAATGGTCAATATAAGAGCATAAGTCGTCATGTTGTCAAAATGACGATAAAATGTCAAATCTGGCATCTATGTAGAAAATTAAGAGGTGTAAAAAGCTAGGCCATAATCTTGATTGAAGAGTTGTTGCGCCCAATTAAGCAGGTATGTGATAATCTTGAAAAACTGGTTCTCAAATAAACGTTGATAAGGGCGTTTAGCTTCTAGCTTCTCACACCACTCATGTTGTGTGCCTAAATTTCATACGTGAGCGGCGGAACCTACAGTTTAATGTCGACTCCGAACGACAGGTTTTTGAGAAACTTTTTCATGGCAGGTTTATTTACTCCCAAAATTTTTTGCCAGCAATCTGCTGAGAGGATATCGCCGAAGAAATATTTTTTTTTTCATATTTCGTTTTGATGTTGTACGTCTAATAAGCCAACACAGTACCTACTAGACTACGGCGAGATTGTAATATTGACTGAAGGGCTGTAAAGATTAATTATGTATGTATATATGTATGATAAGGGCGCCAGCCCAAAATCCACACCGAACAGTGAAAGAAGCCAATGAAGCGTATTTGATTTCAACTTTACTTGGTGTGGCCAATTTCAACGATGTCTCAAATGGATTCAAAAATAATTTTATCGGTTGGTGAGTGTCCTTCCAGAGGGTAAAAGTTATATAAATTCATTCGGCCTCATTTATGGGATTTTTTTCGCCTTTTGAAACATTTCTGTAACGAAATGTGGTATGATGAATCACTGAGGTCATTGCTTTTATGAGTATGCATTTTCCACACAATAAATTTCTAAATGATTACATTCTTTTAAATGTCTTTTCTTTATATTTCTGCATACAGTAGAGAAGTAAAATAGAAAATATTTTGTTGCTGATAGAAAAGTTTATCAAGTATTGTGGTTCAATAATATAAAACAGACCAGAATAAGAGCTCCCAATAAGTTTCAAAAGTGCAATATTAAAATTAGTTTCATTTTCTTTTTTATTTTATTATTATTTTCGTCTGTTTTTATTATTTTCTTATTTTTTTTTTTTTTGTTCTAAGTAACTAAGCAAAAATAAGAAATTTTTAGTATTTTAAGCAGATTTGGAATTTAAAGTTGCTGTGCCACAAGGTACTCAAATAATATTTCGTTTTTATGTATTCGCAAACTAAGTATTAAGGTCTTTGAAATTTATAACAGAAAATAATGTAGTTTTCATTCGTTCAAATGCAAATTGTGCTTCGGTGCTCAAATCTGTTTTAAATTGCTGTAAAGAGTGCAAACAAATTCGAGCGAACAAAAGTGGTATGTTCGAAGGGTCATAAATGATTAAATGAGTAACTTATTCAGCACCCCAACGTTTGGGTGCTTTGGCCCAACTATAACAAAATTTTAATGTTATTTCTGATCAAAATACATTCAAATAATGATCCAAAGGATAATTTTTAGTTTCCTTAATCATATTAAAGACATCCAAAACGAAAGTGCAAAATTTTAAAAATCAAGAGTTTTTGAAAGCTCGTCAAGCCGAAAAAGGCAACTCGATTGCCGAGATAACCCAATGCTCCGCCTGTGATTGCATAGAATGAGGTTGGCCTATAGTGGTGGTTGTAGTTGTCAATTAACCTTGAAAATACTTTAATTTTTAAAAGAAAAATTATCACGATGGTACAACGTTGGTCTTATCAAATTATGATCAGGTTTATGGTCCTTGTTGCAAGTGTTAACTCCATAAACAGTGATACTCATAATTTAACATAGCTTTCGACTACCAGATTTTTAAAAATTTTCAAGAGAAAAGTTCGACTTAGGGCTTTTCCCAGAAGACTGCTTTTTAAGTGGTCTAGTAAGCCTAGACACTAGGGATGCCAATCGGGAAATCTCGAAACTGGAAATCCCGTAATTTTCGGGATTCACAAATTCCCGAATCCCGGGATTTATCGAGATTTTCGGGATTGTGAATTCATATGTATTTTGTGACTACAAAAGGTCCAGAAAAAAGAATTCTATATCACTTAACTTCGATAATAGCACCTCAGATGAGGAAAACCTCACTTTCATTGATAACAAGTTATTTGATGCCATCGAAAAATACAAAAGCTCTATAAAATAGGGCTGCGGAGTTATATACAATTGTCCAAAGAAATTGATTTATTTACATCAGGAGGTATTAGAGATGAATATTTACAAGCTGGATATAGTTATCTTGGAACTATTTTACCACCAAAAGTTGATTGTACATTGCATGCAAATTGGAATTGCAATTGGAATGCAAATGATTTTGTTAACAAAATATTTTTATTATTAAAAGGAAATCGCGATTATTCCCTTAATTTTAGGGGTTTTTGGTTCCCGAATTATCTCGAAATATCCAGGGATTTCGAGATCAGTATTTAAAAATTCACGAATCCCGTGATTTTTAAAAATCGATCTCGTTTTGCATCCCTACTAGACACTATCCTTAACATAATACTGATCATTAAATAATGTACACCAATTTGGTAGTCACTACTACCGTCTTTCCTCCTATAATATCCTACTTTTGGAACGATATCCTAAATCTCTCTGATCTATATGCCAAAGCAAGGAATAATTGGAATTTTCAGATGCGTTTCATTAAGGCGTGGTACATATTTAAACGATGTTCTTTTCCTTTCTGTTTTCCTTACTTCTTTAACAATGTAGCATTCGCTCTATATTTTTCAAGTATAGAAAGAAACATTCAAGTTCCTCGGTTTCTTAACACAGCTTAAGGATTACTTTACTTCAACTGATCTTCTTATTGTTTACACAACTTACATCCGACCGAAAATGAAATGTAACACTCATACATATATGAGCCGATGCCTAGAAGTCTAGTTTGAAGCTTCTCGACCGCAAATAGGAGATAGCAAAGGCATTTATTAATTACGGTAGGGTCACCAACTATATTCATACATTGAAACATCATTGCAATACTACAATGAATTTTGTTCGAACAAAATAAGGGGACATGATAATCATGTATTCCTGCATAGCACTCCTCTTTCTCGGCGAGTTCAACCTTTTTAGAGCGATTCGCCAATGGATCGAATACTGCTTTACAGACAAAATAAGTTCTTTTGTTGGTAGTTCCACATATGAATACGAAACATATTCAGTTTTCACTTATAAAGAGATTAAAATCGATTGTCCACAAACACTATCCTCTCATTTCCCTTTCCCTAACATAATAAGTTTTAGAAGTAATTACTCAAAAATTTTAAACATAATTTTAATAATAATTATAATTAATATATTTGCACTTTTATTTAAAAAAAAAAATTCATATTCAGTACACAACTTTGTTTAGTAGAAAATATTTAAAAATTAATTTTCAATTTCTAAAATATACAGGGTGGCTGATATATAAAGCAACAAAGTAAAGCCTATATACTATACGTTTTTAATTTTTTTTTTTTAAATTTTATTGTTCAAAAGCAACAAATGTTGGAAATAACATTAAATTTTGTTATCAGTTTAGATTTGTTCGAATTGGCCACCTTTGGTACAAATAATGGCTTTCTAACGGCTGGCAAAGCCATCACAGGCTGCACGAAAGTGGTTCTGCGATATTCCCGGCGAAAGGCCGTCTTGAGATGATCGACACTTTAGTATTTTTTAGTGAGAACCTTACTCTCCAAAATGCCCAAGGCGCAAAAGTCCAACGGATTGAGATCCGGAGATTATGATGGCGATAGAAGTGAAGCCAGGAACTCCTTTTTAAGCCATTCTTGGTTGACGCGTGCTGAGTGCAGTGGTGCTGAGTTGGAATGTCCACGATCTGCGGCCAGGACTTTAATACTGTCTTTAAGACATTTTCCAGAGAATATTCGGCTTATATTTTGACCCCACAGTCGATGAATACGAGCGGAGAGCGGCCATCGGCCCTTACGGTGGCCCACACGATTACCTTCGACGGCGCTTGAGTTCTGGTGCATGTGTAAATTTTCAGCTGCTTTTTTGGCAAGTAAAACCTATCGTTTTTTTTTTTTTTTTTGTTCACAAACTGCTTAATTTGGAATGACATCACATCGGATAAAACCAAATTCGGTAACTGGCCACTTTCGTGCAAGCGAAGTAACTCTTTGACTCTTTTCCGTCTAACGATTTTTGTCCATCAGTGGGCTCTTGCACTTTTTGGAAATTCAATGGCTTTAGTCCAATGGCCCAATTTTTCGGGCCATTTCTGGTGTTGTTACCATTTTTTTTTTCACCTACTTTTTGGACGCAATGCAACACTGCCAGTATCACGGTAATGAGCAATTGTACAAGAAACAAAAGATTTATTCACATTTAAATACTGGAGGGCTCTGACGATAGCCACCTGTGGTTTTCCAGCCAAATCACTCTAAAACGCTTTAATTCCATTACGAAAAACTTTTTTTTTCTGAATGCAATAGATCAAAATGCTTTTGTAAGCTTGTAGGTTTGTAAATAATAAAATGAACTGTCACTGGAATAAATCTGTCAGCTGTCAGACGAGCGGTTTACAACTGATAACACCCTGTAAATTTGATTCTATATCCAGTTTGCCGTTAGTGCATCTAGTTTAACATTATTGACAACTTCCATAGTATCCAGGATCCGTGGTCTAGTGGGTAGTGTGTTGTCTTATTAGACCCGGGTTCGAATCCCAGGTCAGACATCAAAACAAAAAATATTTCTTCGGCGACTTCTTCTCAGCAGATTTCTGGCAAAGACTCTGAGAGTAAAAATTGCCATGAAAAGCTTCTCAAAAATTTGTCGTTCGGAGTCGACTTTAAACTGTAGGTCCCGCCACTCATGTATAAAATTAACGCACACATCACAAGTGGTGTGAGAAGCTGGGCCGTAATCCTGACTGAAGGATTTAGATTATGTAAGGCAAATTCTCTTTTCAATAATAGATATGTCCTTAGAATGGGGGATTCCTGTACGATATCTGTTGGGATTGGCGATACTTGACAAAGTTCATTAACATACGCTTTGAAATAGGCAATATCTATACTATACGGTATAGATTCTTCGACTACGATCTCATGTTACTATATTTACTTGTTTTATTAATTTTAAATTTATTTAATGTTTCCCAAACTTCAGTCACCCTGTATGTAAATAACGAAAGTTTTACACGCTTTAAAAATTTATTAAATTTAATTCTGTTTATTTTCTATCTTTTCTCTACGCTTTTCATGGATTTTATTCAACACGATTTTAATGGGGGAAAAAACAAAAATTTATAATTGCAATATCATCATAAAACAACAACAACAACAACAATGACAACAACTTTTATGCCATTGTCATCAACGTAACGTTAATGCTGCTGTATCGTTTACTTGTGCAACTTTTGCACTCTACACTACTTTACTTACATATACATATGCATACCTACGTCACACTAATGCTAATACTATTACATATTTTTTGTTTGTTGGTGTTTTTGTTAATGCGCACACATGCACGTACATGTCTGTGCCCGTGCGTCTGGATAAATTCATTTCAACATAAATTTTTGAAATATTTAAAAAAAATTTTTTTTTTTTTTCAACTGACACTTGGATTATAAATGTAAAACAATATTACAATGGAACTACAACAACTATTACAACAACAAAAATAATAACAACTGATGCCATAACTAAAACAACTTAAAATAAAAATAAAACAATAACAACTCTAACAACACCGTATATGTTGCCGACATTAACACCCCAAAAAAAAAACCATAAAAAAACCCCAAAAACCTGAAATGCTGAAATATATTCGTTTTGCCACATGCATGCATAAACGTACGTGAATTTCCATAAAATAGGAGTTGAAACGTACAGTTGCATTAAAATTGACTATTTTTCGGAGAAAGGATACCAACCAGATCCTCATGACTCAGCATCTGCCATACCATGTAAGTACTATTCTTAGAACTTTTCTTAGTATTTGTTTAAAGTACATCAAATTACCAAGAAATAAATACCCTATTTCCTGGTTAGACAATAATAAAGTGATTCTTGATTTAATTAAAAAAAATTTTAATGAAATCAAATGTTGCTTTGCTGCTGAAACTAATTGCCATGAAAAAGTTCCTCAAAAATATGAATCGATTTTAAATTGTAGGTCCCGCTAATCACGTATAAAACTAGCACACACAACATAAGTGAAAAGGTGGAGTTGCAATGACCAAATATGTACGTATGTATGTTAATATTCGTGTTGCAAACTTAAACACTGAACAAAAAAAGTTTAGGTAACCCAATGTGAGTATGATAGTTTTCCAAAGGCTTGAAACCCCTCCACAAAGTACCAATTTGACTCCAACAGACTATTTAGCGAATTTAGTCGTTGAACCTAAAACAAATTACATACATACATACACAATTGGTAATTACAACCCTTCAGTCAGGATTATTGACCTATTATCTCACACCACTTATGTTCTGTGTGTTAATTTTATACATAAATGGCGGGACCTACAGTTCAAAGTCGAAACCGAACGACAGATTTTATGAGAGACTTTTCATGGCAATTTTATTTACTGTCAGAGTTTTTTGGCAGAAAGCTATAATGTTTTGATGTCTGGCCTGGGGCTCGAACCCTAGATTTTGCATCTAATAAGCCAACACACTACCTACTAAATTACGGCGACCTCAAACAAATTATCGAATTAAATTATACTTTAAGTCTGCATTGCACTGTAAAAAGACCGGTTAGCAAATTCAAGTTATTCCTAGTTAGTCCGCATGCATAATTCTGCTTGAGTCAAATCTCCTTTATTGTAATTTGACAAAAAAAAGTTTTGTTTGACTTAATTTGGTGGGGAGCTTCTGCTCCCCACATTATCTTGTCTTTCGATGAGTATACCTTTGCGAATTTCTGTCTCCTCAGCACAGAACGGTTGATCTCATTTCCGCAAACTCATTGGTCTATAGATACAATGGTAAATAACCCTACATTCCTTACCCTTCTGGTCTAACTACCCAGATTTAAAGTCATAAAAACTAAGGAGTGCGCACAAAAAAAACTGGACTTATAATTTTCGTTATAGAAATAAAACTAAGTGGCGGATTTTTTTCGTTTTATATTTCAATTAAAGTAAAGAATATTTGAATTCTTTTGTGTATAAAAGATCTCAGAGCATCCAACTTTTTGAGCCACTTCTCTTCTAGACATTTTAGGGTGTTTTTGAAAGATACGAATTCTTTTACTTTTTTTTTTTTTTTTTTTTTTTTTTAAACCAGCACTCAGGGGATGACCCTTACTCATGCAGTGCATTATGCAGGTTTTAGGAAAGGTAGAAAGAGGGAAGATGCGAACGGTAAGGTCAGTGCTATACCTTCGCCATTAGACAGTCTACAGCAAACGTCCCAAAGAAGCCCGCAGTTTCTCACAACCACTTATGTTGTGTGTGTTAATTTTTGGTCGGCAAATCCTTTTTTTCCCACTTCAATGCTTTCTCTCAATACTCGAAGACTCCTTATATTGTTTTATTCTTTCCATAGAAACTATTTTGCAATCGTTTTTTGTAAGCGGCGCGGTTTTTCATTGAAAATTTCAATTATTTTTTTATGACATTCTTGTTGGGTGCCTATTTACAAAAAAATAATTCTGCAATTGCAATGAAATTTAGCACGTGGATTTTGAACAGATCGTAGAGTGCACTGATTATCTCCAGGAGACAGTTAAGGCGGGATATTGTAACCACTTGATTCATTGACGAAGAGAGTATGTAAGCAGAAATAATTACTCTGTGCTATATGTTAGGAAGATGAGATGATGATATGTTAGAATTATTGAGAGGTCTTGGATTAAATTTACGAACTAAAATTATGTATAATCTCACCGGATCTATCATTAACCGGCTCCTATTTTTATGTTTAAAGGAAACTTACGAAAACCTTATAAGAAAAACTCTAATAGCACGAGTTCGCTGGCCTCCACTAGGGATGCCAAACGGGTCGATTTTTAAAAATACCGGGATTCGGAATTCCGGGAAAAATTGCGATTTTCTCTTAATAATAAAAATATTTTGTTAACACAATCATTTGTATTCCAATGTATATCAGAATTATGTGTCATTAAAAATCAAATATAAAGACAGCAAGACAAAAAAGGCGTAAATTAACAAAAATAAAAATTAGTTTTAAGAAAATTACTTGGATTCCAACAAAAAGATTAAAGCATCTAACATGTGATCGGATAGGCTTGAACGAATTTTGTTGTCACCATTCGCTGTCATTGAAAAACACTTCTCGCAATCAACATTTGTTTGTAAAATAGTTCCACGATAGCTGTATGCAGCTTGTAAATATTCACCTCTACCACCTCCTGGCGTAGACAAATCTATTCCTTGAGATAGTTGGGTATCTGAATCAGTTACTTCGTTTTATAGACCTTTTGCATTCTTCGATGCCATCAAATAATTTTTAATCGCTGGAAGTAGGGGTTTCCTCATCTAAGATACTACTATCGAAGTTAAGTGATGTAATACATAAGAATTCACAATCCCGAAATTTCCAAAAAATCCTGGGTGAAGATTTTAATTTTTTTTTTTATTTTGTGAGTCCCGAAAATCTAGGGATATTGAAATTCGGGATTTACCGATTGGCACCTCTAGTTTCCACGTAATATGTATGTAGTGCTGTTCCATTCATCCACCTTTAGTGTTTACTGTTAACAGTGATGGCCCGCTAACGTTGTACTCAAGGAAATATGCAGCGATTTCATCGTCAACCCAAAATCCAAGCAAAATATAAACTTTTTTGAAATACATTGATTGTGCTCTTTGATCTAATAAAAATTGTTATCGTTCCAAATGCAATAATTTCGGTTGCTCACATACTCATTCGTTCCGTAATAGGTTTTCATTGCTTATAATGATGACGATTTGATAATAAAAATTAGGGTCTGTTGTCAGCTGGACCAAAGTTCATTCCTTAGATATACATTAATTGTCTACGGTTGCTCATGGCAATTTGAAAAGAAAGTCTAGAAAATGCTAGTTGTCATGGCAAAAGTAGCTTCAACAAGATGGCAGTTATAAAGTGCCAAAATTTCAAAGTTCCTATTGAAAAACCCTATAAAAATAAACAATTCTTAGGTAGTACATTGAATTAAATAATTTTCATTACACACTTAAACTGTCTATTCAAATTCTTGTCAGCCGCTTTAGTTTTGTATCATTCTGTTTTCATCTTTAAATTTCATAATTTCGAAATAAAAACGAAATATTTTTATTGAATATTTGATTGATTTTTATTAAATTAAATTAAATTAAATACTCAATGACCTTAAAATTTTATATACGAAAAAATTTGTATAAGAATATACATACATGCATACGTATATCTACATACCTATTGTTTATTGTTGTATTGTTTATTGAATTCCCAGCCAGCAATTTTGAAAATGTTTAATCAAATTCGAGTTTTTTTTAAAAAGCTCGAATATGCGATCATTTTCTGATCACAAAAGACTCTTTCGTCGGGAGAAAAATGTGAATACGAGCGACTCTTCTTAAAAAGTCACTTATGAGTCATTTTCTATATTATTTTAGTGTAATTTTCGACTCTTTTTCTAGTAGCTTTATAATCATTTTCGAATCACTTTCTGATCAGTTATTAGTCTTATTTACCTTTGTATATGATTCTTTTTCGATTCATCTTTCAGTCATCGTTTAATCGCATACGAGTCTTTTATTAGTCTTTTATTGTCACTTATGAGTCATGTTCGTATTAATTTGGAATCGTTTTTATGTCATTTATGATTAAAATTTGAGTCATTTATTATAATTCTATTTGACTCTCTTCAAGAGTTTTAATTAGGTTTACTGAGTCCTACGTTTACACTACAGTGATTTCAATAATCAAGTTCGTATGAACGTTAAGTATGAAGAAAAGAAAGAATTTTAAGTTTACATTCGTGGTGTATGTACATCAGACATCAAAATTTACTTAAAGAAATATTGGTTTTCGTTCAAAAAAAAAACAAAGAAAAATATTCAATTTAAAAAAAATTTTATTTATTTCATAGCTATCTTTTACATAAAAGAAAATTTATACAGAAAACTGGTTTTAATCATCTAGTTGGGCAAAATATGATCATAAAATACGTAATTAGAATCACTTTTCAAACCCTTGCATGATCTGTTTTTGATTAAGGGTTTTCCAATCTTCAGTAGTAGTAGAATATGATAATAAATAACAGAAATAATAGGGACATTTTAAACGTCTGGATGTTTAATTTCCGAATGCAATACAGTTTTTTGTTTTATTTTAAATCGAACTCATTTTACTCATTGACACGAATCACTTTTGAGTTCTTTTTTTAATCGTGTAATCGTGACTAATAAGTTTTTGATCACCAAAAGTACTCTAAAAAGACTCCGCAAGTTGATTTTTATAAAAACAATCTTTCGAATGCTAGCTGGGATGTTATTGTTGCATTGTATTGTATTATGAATAATCAATTATTTTTTAATTGTGTAAGAGAAAATTTTTTTAGTATTGTAATAAATAATGTTTTCTTCTTTCTTTTTTTGCTTATGTTTTTATTTCCCTTTTCATTTAATTTTTTTATTTAAAAATGTGGTTTTTATCGTTCAAGCAATTTATGTTTTATAATGAATTTCTTTGCTTGAATAAAATCAATTACGATAATGCTTAGTTTTGATATCATATTATAAGAAAATCTTATAAATTTCAAACTTATGCTGACCAATATTTAAATTGTATCTTTTTATTTTTTGTTAATGCCACCAGGTCTAATGCTATAAGTAAAGGATACGTTTTATTATTCAGATATGTACAAGGCTGGGTGGCTGATATATAATACAACAAAGAAAAGCACTATTTTTTTGAATTTTTCTTTTATTGTTCAAAAGCAAAAAATGTTGGAAATAACTTAAAATTTTAGAATCAGTTTAGATTTCTTCGAATTGACCGCCTTTAGTACGAAAAATGGCTTTTAAACCGCTGACAAGGCCATCACAGGCTTCACGAAAGTGACTCTGTGGTATTTTGGCCCATTCCCGGCGAAGCGCCGTCTTGACGCTTTGGTATTCTTTACTGAGAACCTTACTTTCCAAAATACCCCAAGGGCAAGGATTGAGATCCGGAGATTTTGGTGGCCATTGTGCGGTAGAAATGAAGCGAGGAACCTTTTTTTTAAAGCATTCTTGGCTGACGCGAGCTGAGTGCGGTGGTACTGAGTCCTGTTGGAATGTCCAATGTCTGGGGCCGAAATGTTTGTCTGCCCAGGGCTTTAATACTGTCTTTAAAACATTTTCCCGATAAAATTCGGCATTTATTTTGACCACACGATCGATGAATACGAGCAGGGAGCGACCATTGGGCGTTAAGATGGCCCACACCATTACCATCGGCGGCGCTTGAGTTCTGGTGGTAAATCGCAGGTGTAAATTTTCTGCTGACCTCTTTGGCAAGTAAACCAATGATTTCAATATGTGTTGTGTCCGTTCTCGCGATATGTTTAGCTCACGAGGAATTTTTCTACCATTGCGGCGTGGATTTCGATCAAATCTGGCCTTCACTTTTCGGATCATTTTGATGTTGCTACCTTTTTTTTCATTTAATTTTTGGACGCGATGTAACACTGCCAGTATCACGGTAACGAGCAATGGTACGAGAGACAAAAGATTTATTCACATTTAAATGCTAAAGGGCTCTAACGATAGCCACCTGGGTTTTTTCAGCCAAATATAAAACAATCACACTATCACGCTTGAATTCCATTAAGAATAACTTTTTTTCTGTAAATAATAAAATGGAATAAATCTGTCAGCTGTCAGACGAGCGGTTTACAAATTATAACAACCTGAAGTTAGTTGCAATACATTTCAGCCACCCTGTATTTTCTCCTTGTAAATTCCTTTCCGAGGACTTTCTTGCTTTTTTCAACACGCATATATCATTATACGTCGTTGGATATTTGACACCTGATATGTTCAGCTGTAAATCAGTATCATGTGAATACCTCATTAAGATATTAAAAGACTGTGAAGCCATTATTGCTTCAAATTCAACACAAATACTTCTGTTGCAGATTTATTTAGGCTTGAAGCAAATAAATTCTTAGTTTTTAATATGAATACTAAAACTAATACAAATGTAATACATAGAAATAATGCTCCTAATAGATATAATGGAGCTGCTGGCAGTATCTCATTCAATCGGTCCCTCAAGTGTATAAAAACGTATCTCGATTATGGCATAACATAGACAGCCCCTCACAGAAAATATTTCAACGGTGCCAAATCGCAGCTTCTTGGTGGCCAATTGGGATTATCATATGTGTGTTTTAGATAGCCCCAAATACGCTTTTTTGCTTATTAAAGTAACCACCAAGAAGAAAATGAACCTCATCCGAAAAGATGATTTTCTTTTTTGTAAAATTGACATCATTGTGCAGCGAAAACGAAACGTAAATCGGTTAATTACCTTCAAAGGAGATAATATACTGAATTTTGGGATAGAATAGAATGGTCAAAAAATAGGTGTGAACTACATAGCAAACTATATCCGAACATATTTTCGGTTTTATTTATACGTCATAGTTTAGTCAGTTATTTTTCTTAAATTAATTTATTTTACGTTCTTAAATGTTAGAAGGAAGGGAAAATAACAGTAAATTATGTTTAAAATAAAATGAATTCAAAAAAAGACCATGTCATTGCTTTTGAGGACAGCTTCAATTCTTCGAGGCATAGACGAAATTAAATTACGGCAACAATTACAACAAGGAAGCTTGGAAACTCTTCTTTTTAATTCTCCCCAAAGGTTTTCTATCGGGTTCAAGTCGGGCGACTGACCATTCAATAACATCTATTTTCCTTTGACGAAACCATGCATTTACTAACTTTGATGAGTGTTTTGGATCGTTATCCTGTTGAAACTTCCACATCAGAGACATACTTTCCTCGGCAAAGGGTAGCATGACATTCTCTAACCAATTTTTGTACACAAATCTGTCCATTGTATGCTCTATTCGATGAATTGGGCCTACTCCATATCAGGAAAAGCAACACCAAATAATTTGTTTTCTAGCTTTTTTTTATTTTGATTGTGATATCTTTGAAAAAAAAAACTGATAATATTCTTCACAATATTACTCAGCAAGAGTGTATCTCTATATAAATTATGTACCACTGTTCTATCTCTAGAGTATACATACTTCTACAAGTACTTACCATATCACTATTTATTGTTGTATTTTTAGTATTTTTAATTTTAATCTAAAAATAATACAAAACACAACACAATTTTACTTTCAGTTGTAGAAAGTGTTTTAAATTAAATTTTTATTGTTTATTCAATAAAATATTACAATAGAAACATTAAAAAACACTTAAATGGAACACTTACAATACAATATATATTGAACAACAATAATACAACAACACAAACACAACAGCAAATAAGTAAATAAAAGCCATAAATAAAGACAAATGGGATGGACGGACAACATATACTAGCACTGATATGGTTGGTATACACATTATATGCACATGTTTTCACATTTCAATTGATTTAAAGAATACATTTTAAAATTATTTTTAAAAACAATTTTATCTCAATACGAGTCGATAAATAATTCCTAAGGGGTTAAGTATTCAGTTCAGTTAAATTGCATGGACATTTTTGTAAAATTAAATATAAAACTGGAGGCTACCCGATGTGCAACTGAGCTGAAAAGTGATTTACAATGAATACATATTATTACAGTGGATATGATTTTATAATCGTACATACAATAAGTATTAAAAGATTTAAAGATTGAATTAATTTTTAGTTTTTCCACAAGAAAAAAAATATTAAAATTTGTTATTAATATGTAACAATTTGGCTTCCAGTAATATTTCTCTAAATTTTAATTTGAACTAAATTTAAAATTAAAACAAAAAGAATGCTCAGCTGAAGGCTGAGTTATATAAATTAACCGATTTAGGCTAGTTTTTCTTAAATACTTCTTAACTTCCACTTACCTCGAAGCCAGTTACTCGAACAGATACCCTTTGTTAACTTTTCTCTCATACATACATAATTGGTCATTACAACTCTTCAGACAGAATTACGACCTAGCTTCACATACCATTTACCTGGTGTGCATTAATTTTTTATACATAAGTGACGGGACCTACATTTTAAAGTCGACACCGAACGGCAGATTTTTTTTAGAAGCTTTTCATGGCAATTTTTACTTTCAGAGTTTTTGCCAGAAATCTGCTGAGAGGAAGTTAACAAAGAAATATTTTCATATTTTCGTTTTGATGCCTGACCTGGGATTCGAACTCGGGTGAACTCGCCTACTAGACCATGACGACTTCAAAAAATGGTTTGAAATTTTGCAAAATTTATTTTTTTTCTTTTGTTGTGAACTACAATTGTTCCGTTTAGAAGTGAAATATTATTTCATTTATATTTGGCTGCTACTTCTTTCCTCTTGGAGTCGTAACATGTCCTCATACAAATTCTATGTTATAAAATTAAAAAAAAAATTATAATTAAGAAAATTCTGCTTTCTCCCGTTAACCGTTCTCCTAAGTCAAATTAGTCTATCATTAATAGCCATACTCACCTCATTTATTGGAAAATATGCCACAATCATTGCTGACAGATAATAATCATAGCTTCAAATCGTCAAATATTTGGGAAAAAATCGTCAAAGACGTGTATTGAAATCGTTAAAAAAATCGTCAGAGTAAATAAATAAATTAAAAGGATTTTCAAAATCTAAAACAAATAAAGTCAATGTTAAACAGGAATAATATCGCATCATCTATGCCCATGTGTGGTCGATGTGATCACGACGTTATGGGCATGGAAGTTCAATGTGATATTCACTGGAACTGGCATATTTTTCAGTGTCTTGGTTTCTTAAGCCGGTGCAATAAATGCTTTACTTCATCTGATCTTCTTACCATTTAAGCCATTTATAACCTCCCGAGAATGGAATACAAAATCTCATGTATGGGTTGTCCCTTAACATCTATTTTGAGGATTCGAGACCGTTTACAGGAGAGGCGGTAGTAGATTATTAATCACAATACTCTACCCAACTCCACTGATTTATTGGAGTACCGTTGCAATGTGGTTAGTGTTCCTCTGTTCTGCGAAATAAGGGGACTTGTTTATGAAAGTCATGTATTTCCACTTAACGCTGGTCTTTCTTGGCCAGCACAACCTTATGTGTATCGCACACTGCATTACAGACAAAGCACAATGATTTAGAATTCTCATTGCTGAATGATGCTTTAGAATGGTGTATTCGATTCTTTTATTGTCATTTTCAATGTTGTAATAACATTTACATTTGCATTAAAAATTTAGCCTCGTATAGCATCTATCTTTTCTTCAAATCACTTTCCGAAAAATATTACTACATAGTCATACACTCAATAGAACATAAATTCAATTCTGTGCCGATACACTAGAATGAAACTCATAGTGTTCGACAACTAGAAGACGATCGTAAATAACTTGAAGAGGAATAATGTTAAAAGAAAGTTATGAAATTTAAATAAACACATCACAGGTGATAGAAACAGATGTAGATTTTATATACTTCAACGTATCTATCCACTATTCTTCTTTATCCAGTGAAGTAGCGTCATTTAACTAAAGCAGCCCGTTGAACGGCTGTGTAAGAAACAGAGTAATAAACTAGAACTAGAACTATTTTCGGTGTCCAACTGAACCCATGCCATATTCCTAAAGCAGACCAAACAAATGGTTATTATTTACGTCTCTCATAGAACGGACAATCACTTATGAGAATACCGATTAGTAATACGGTTCTCAATGCATAAAAATCTATAGAAAAGCTTTAGAAGCCTCAGAAAGTCTAGTATACGCCCCAAAAATAGTGAATAAAAGCAGGTGTTAATTGAAGAACACTACTGCTTTATACGTTGTGGTTCATTCATAAGTCAACCCAGCCAGCTATTTTGAAAATTTTTAATCAAACTCGAGTCTTTTTTGATTCTTCTGCGCGATTAAAAGCTCGAATATGCTCTCATTTTCTGATTATAAAAGACTATTTCGTCCCAGGTCAGACATCAAAACGAAAAATATTTCTTCGGCGACTTCCTCTCAGCAGATTTCTGGCAAAGACTCTGAGAGTATAAATTGCCATGAAAAGCTTCTCAAAAATCTGTCGTTCGGAGTCGACTTTAAACTGTAGGTCCCGCCACTAATGGATAAAATTAACGCACACAACATAAGTGATGTGAGAAGCTAGGTCGTAATCCTGACTGAAGGGTTGTAATGGCCAATTAAGTAAGTAAGTATTTCGTCGGGAGAAAAAAGTGACTACGAGCGACTCTTCTTAAAAAGTCACTTATGAGTCATATTCTATATTATTTTAGAGTAATTCGCAACTCTTTTTCAGAGACAACAATTTTTTTTTTTTTTTGACAATCTTTACTGTGGATAATGATGAGTATACCACCATACGTCATACTCTGATACTCGAATTTGCACGACTAAAATTCGGAAAATTTCATCCATTCAGCTTTGTTGCTTGATATGGAGCCATTAGTGACGGAGCCATTAGTGGAGAGGTGTAAACAATTATCATCAAAGGATTAATCCGGCATATATGTTGCAAAACCAGGATCGAAAGAATTTTTAGATAAATTTCTTGGTTCTTACCGCGCTTAGCCTAATTGCAGCCTTCGCATGCTCCTGTTTCCCAAGATGTCTTGTGTCAACTCTTCAACTCTTTTTCTATAAGCTTTATAATCATTTTCGAATCACTTTCTAATCATTTAGTAGTTTTATTTACCTTCGTTTATGATTCTTTTTCGAGTCGTCTTTCAGTCGTCTTTTAATCACATACGAGTCTTTTATGAGTCCTTTTATGAGTCATGTTCATATTAATTTGGACTAGTTTTTATGTTATTTATGATTAAAATTTGAGTCATTTATTAGTCGTACTTATAATTCTAAAGAGAGTAACTCTTTAAGAGTTTTTATTAGTTTTACTGAGTCCTACGTTTACACTACAGCGATTTCAAAAATCACGTTCGTATGAACGTTAAGTATGAAGAAAAGAAAGAATATTAAGTTTATATTCGTAGTGTATATACATTAGACATTAAAATTTATTTAAAGAAATATTGTTTTTCGTTAAAAAAAAAACAAAGAAAAATATTCAATTTAAAAAAAATTTTACTTTATTTCATAGCCATCTTTTACATAAAAGAAAATTTATACAGAAAAGTGGTTTTTAATCATCTAATTGCAATTACTTTTCAAACCCCTGTATGATCGGTCTTTGATTAAGCGTTTTTCAATCTTCAGTAGTAGTAGAATATGATGATAAATAACAGAAATAATAGGGATATTTAAAACTTCTCGATGATTAATTCCAAATGCAATACAATTTTTTGTTTTATTTAAATCGAAGTCACCACACGAATAATTTTTGAGTCCTTTTTTGAATCGTCTAACAGACTAATAAGTTTTTGATCACCAAAAGTACTCTAAAAAGGCTCAGCAAGTTGATTTTTATAAAAACAATCTTCGGAATGCTAGCTACATATGTGCATCAATTTGGAAGGACTAAAGGGCGGAGTTTTGTCAGAAGTTTGAAAATACAAAAAGAATGAGAAAAAACGCGTCATAAAAATCAAGACAAGAAATCAAATATCATTTGTATGAAAGGCATTCAAATACAACTCAGACCTATCTTTTATGGTGGTTTCTTTAAGATCTAAATGTTCAACAACTGCGTAAACGCTGCTTTAACTTTTTGTAAAAACCAAAAATAATAAAAAAAATAAAATAAAAATAAAATTCCCTTGTCATAGTACAAGAAAAACAAAGTAGAACGGAAAAGTCACATTAAGCCGGATGTAATTCATGTGCTTAACAGTCATACAACAGTAACAATAACAACAACAACAACAGATCGATATTTTTTAACTCGTTTAATGTCTTGAATATTCGCTTATATGCACAGTATTTGTATCAACCGGACCGGAATTACCTGCACTCAATAAAAATGTCGTTGTAAAAACTTCATTCGAACAATTTGTATTACACAACCAAGAACAACAATTACAATATAAGTGCAACAAGCTGTAATTTTTAATACAAAAAAAGCAAAAAAGCCAACACTTGAATTGTTTCAATTGTTGCAATAAATTTAAAACTTGAAATTTCAAAGAGGAAATAAAAACGAGACAATGAACGGAAAAATTGACAAATAATAGTGAAATAAAGAGGACAATAAAGAAAAGTAAATAAGTTAACTGAAAGTGTTATTCTCTGCACTTGAAGAAAAGTTTTTAATAATTTTATAAATTAAGTGACCATCACCGTCACATTTCACTTTATACGATAAAGGCATTCAAAGAAATTTTTACGAACCATGAACTGGAACCAAATGTTCTAAGAATGAATTTTCTCTTTTTCCATAACTACACTACTTCACTCCTTTATAATTACTTACTTGCTTACTTAATTGGCTATAATAAACCGATTAACGAATTTCGGCTTGTCGCAATGCCTAAACGCGCCTACGCCAGTTGGTCACACCAATCGATAACAGACTTCCTCGATTAGGTCCTTCCAACGAATACAAGGTCATCCTCTTCGCCAACTTCCGCAGATCCCCACATCAAATACCAGTCCTCCTTTTGAATGACATAGCCGAGGCAGCGCAGCCGCTGGATATTGATACGCTGTACAACGTCTATGTCGTAGAGCAGCATATACAGCCCACTGTTGAATCAGATGCGGAAATCATCGCCAACTCACATTGGACCTAAGATCTTACGTAGAACTTTTCTCTTGAATACTCTCAAGGCTGCTGCATCAGTTCTTAATAAGGTGTATGCTTCTGCGCCATAAAGAACGTCTTATAGAGCATTGGTTTTACCTTACGAGAGATGTCTATGCTACTCAATTGCCTATTGAGACCATAGTATCACCTGTTTGAAGAGTAATCCTGTGCTTGAGCTCCAAACTGACATCATTTTCGGTGGTAACGTCAGGGCCAAGATAAATGAATTCCTTGACTGTATCAAAAGTATAGTTCATACATAATTGGTTATTACAGCCCTTCAGTCAGGATTGTTGACCTAGTTTCTGACTCCACTTATGTTGTGTGCGTTAATTTTATTCATAATTGGCGGGACCTACAGTTTAAAATCGACTCCGAACGACAGATTTTTATGAGAAACTTTTCAAAAGTATAGTTATCGGCCGTAATTTGACAATCAATATGCCAGACGACTCTAGTCGTCGATGGCATATACTTTGTTTTGCCCTCATTTACTGCTAGACCCATCTTCTTAGCCCCCGTTCAATAGATTTAAAGGTAGCAGTGACATCTCGCTTGGTGCGCCCTATAATGTTGTTGTCGTCGGCGTACGCAAGCAAATGGACACTTTTTTAAAAAATAATGTCATTCCAATGCACTCCCGCCTTTCGCAGAACACTCTCCATGGCGAAGTTGAAGAGGTCGCATAATAAAGGATCGCCTTATCTGAAACCTCGCACGGTGCTGCAGGAATTGTTCAACATCATTCTGCATAGCCCTATCAGTTATACCTAACTGCGGCAAAAACACGATCCATTATGAGGCTATCGAAAGCAGCCTTATAGTCGACAAAAAGATAATGTGTGTGGTCGACTTGTTTTTCGTGGGTCTTTTCTATGATTTGCCGTAGTGTGAAGACCTGGTCAATGGTTGAGTTGCCAGGTCTGAAGCCGCACTGATAAGGTCCAATCAGTGTTTTGACAAGTAGCTTCAGTCGTTCACACAATGTGCCTGTAAGAACCTTATATGCGATAATAATTAGTCTTCATAATTAAACTCGGAAAATATTCTGATAAGAATTTAATGGCTTTTTAATGCGTAGCTATATCTCTCGTAACAACAATACGAATGAATTTTCTTTTTTCGTTTTGATTTTTATTTGCGTACGAACGAAACGAACGTATTAAGTTTACATTAAAACTGGCATGTTTTTGGTTTTTTTGAAGGATTCTCTTCAAGGCTTAATCAAAATTTATTTGCTGCTTTCTTCAAGAAATTTTTTCTAATTTACCAAGAACACTTTTTCTCAGGTTCCCAAGTGACGGTTTCATCTTTGCAGCTTTTGCAGAAATCGTTATGAGGTATTCCTGGTCCCATGGACAGCCAGAGGTGCCTTGTTGCCGCTGCTATCAGGTTTTTTCAATGGAATCCTAAATTATGTTCTACACTAAATCTATGTCGTGCCAAACCTAACTGGTATCTCTGCAAATGAGTGCATTATCCCCTCTTACCTTGGCTAATGAAAGGAGTTTTTGTGAGACCATTTTATTCCCTCTCTACAAAAAACGCCAAAGTGCTCCGCTTTAGCAAATGCGTTAGCGCGGCTTTTAACTCTCCAGGAATCCAAATGAGGGTAATCCTCGTTGTCTCGCTATCTCCTCCAGAGACACCAATTTTTTTTTTTTTTTTGACAATCTTAGACAGCCGCTTTACTGTGGATAAAGATGAGTATACCACCATACGTCATACTTTGATACTCGTATTTGCACGGCTACAATTCAGAAAATTTTCCCTAATCAGCTTTGTTGCGTGATATGGAGCCATTAGTAACGGAGCTATTAATGGAGACGTGTAAATCAAATTATTAATCCGGTATACATATAGGTTAAAAAACCAGAATCGAAAGAATTTCCAGCTATCGTGTAGTAGATAGCTATATTTATACCAACCATATCCAAAGATTTTGGCGTGAGCATAGTTTCTCCATTTCTCCGCGCTCAGCCTAATTGCAGCCTTCGCATGCTCCTGTTTCCCAAGATGTCTAGTGTCAACTAGTTAAGCATAGTAAAGAGAGATTGAAGAATGTAGTCCTAACCCCAGCCATTTTTATGAATGCCACCATCCTCATAATCCGCTTAAACCTAGTTTGATGAACCACCAAACCGCGACCACGCAAATTTGATTACAAGTTTACACTTTTAGGGTTAATGCCCTAATTCGGGCCTATCATTCTCTTACAATGATAAGAAGCATATCTTAAATATCGTAGCTTAAATAACATAAATGTCAGTGGATTTACATTTCTATGCACATAATTTATTACAGATATTGTTTACATAGTTTTATGATCAGTTTACTACCACTTTAATAGCTTTCCGCATTACTACAGGGTGGCTGATATGTATTGGAACCGCTCGTCTGACAGCTGACAGACATATTCGAGTGACAGTTCATTTTATTATTTACACGCTTACAAAAGCATTTTGATTTGCATACAGAAAATAAGTTATTCGTGATGGAATTTAAGCGTGATAGTGTGATTGGTTCATATTTGACTGGAAAACTACAGCTGACTATCGTTAGAGTCCTCCAGTATTTAAATGTGAATAAATCTTTTGTTTCTTGTACAATTGCTCGTTACCGTGATACTGGCAGTGTTGCATCGCGTCCAAAAAGTGGACGAAAAAAAACGGTAACAACACCAGAAATGATCCGAAAAGTGAACACCATATTTGATCGAAATCCACGCCGCAGTGGTAGAAAAATTGCTCGTGAGCTGAACATATCGTGAGAACGGATGTAACACATATTGAAAAATGAGCTTAGACTAAAGCCATTGAAGTTCCAAAAAGTGCAAGAGCTCACCGATGGACAAAAAAAAGTTAGGCTGGAAAGAGCCGAAAGTGGCCAGTTACCGAATTTGGTTTTCTCCGCTAAGAATCCATTCCAAATAGAGTAGTTTGGGATCAAACAAAATGATCTGGTTTACTCGCCAAGGAGGCCAGTTGAAAATTTACACCTGCGATTGGGTACCAGAACTCAAGCGCCGCCGAAGGTAATGGTGTGAGCCGCCGCACCGGCCGATGTCCGCGCCCCGCTCGCATTCATCGACCGTGGGGTCAAAATAAATTCCAAATATTATCGGGAAAATGTCTTAAAGACAGTATTGAACAGGACTCAGCAGCAGTGCACTCAGCACGCGTCAACCACAAATGGCTTAAAAAGGAGATTCCTCGCTTCATATCTACCGCACAATGGCCACCCAAATCTCCGGATCTAAATCCGTTCGACTTTTGCGCCTGAGGCATTTTGGAGAGTAAGTTTCTGATTAAAAAATACGAATACGTCGGTCATCTCAACACGGCGCTTCGCCGGGAATGGGACAAAATAGCGCAGAGCCACTTTCGTGCGGCCTGTGATAGCTTTGTCGGCCGTTTAAAAGCCGTAATTCGTACCAAAGGTGGCAAATTCGAACAAATCTCAACCGATTCTAAAATTTTATATTATTTTCAACATTTTTTGCTTTTGAACAATAAAATTGAAAAAAAAAAATATAGCGCTTTACTTTGTTCCATTATATATCAGCTACCCTGTATTGATCCACTTACAACATACATATATGCTGAAACACAACATGCGGGCATATGTCAATTATTTGTCATTATAATTTTTTAGTCGAGATTACAACCCAGCTTATTACATCACCCTTATTATAAGAGTTAATTTTCTTTATTAGTGTTGAGGTATAAAGATTTAATGCTGAACGTCTGAACGGTAGACTGGAAAAGCTCTTTCATGGCAATAACTTACAGAACTTATGCTAGAAACTGTAAGTCAACACAAATTGGCTTATTATTAAACGGCTTTATTAAAATGTAATGACTTAATATTGCATGTTACAACTGCAGTTTCAATAAATTTATTTCGTTTTTTAAAAATATTGCCGTAGAAAATAAAAATACTCAATGGCAGGGCGCTTTCCTTTTAAATGGTTTTGAAAATAAATGTAAAGCATGGCTATAATTTGTAATTAAGCACCCCTAATTGTTTTATCTCATGTTGCTTAACATACCTACGTTTTTTTTATTAAGTTACACTGTTTGTGAAATTATCGCAGCAATTTAATTCAATTAAACAGCATCACAGTAATACGGAAAATAAATTAAAAATAACAATAACAACCAGCATAATTAAGATGATAAAAAAAAGAGTCAATAATTCGATTACATTTAATAGTCGCACACAAACCATAAAAATAAGTGTACCGATTTCAATACACATACACGCACGCAGGCTCATACACATATACACAACGAGGAGGTAATATCATACAACGTGGCTGATATATAATGCAACAAAGAAAAGCGCTATATTTTTTTTAACTTTTTTATTCAAAAGCAAAAAATGTTGGAAATAGATTTGTACGAATTGGCCACCTTTGGTATGAATTATGGCCTTCAAACGGCAAACAAAGCCATCACAGGCTGCACGAAAGTGGCTCTGCGGTATTTTGGCCCATTCCCGGCGAAGCGCCGTCTTGAGATGATCGACAGTTTGGTATTTTTTAGTGGGAACCTTACTGTCCAAAATGCCCAAGGGACAAAAGTCCAACGAATAGAGATCCGGAGATTTTGGTGGCCATTGTGCGGTAGAATTGAAGCGAAGAACTTCCTTTTTACGCCATTCTTGGTTGACGTGTGCTGAGTGCGGTGGTTCTGAGTCCTGTTGGAATGTCCATGGTCTGCGGCTGAAATGATGCCTAGGGCTTCAATACTGTCTTTAAGACATTTATTCAGACCCCACGGTCGATGAATAAGAGCGGGGAGCAACCATCGGCCATTACTGCGGCCCTGGTGACCAACTGCAGGTGTTAATTTTCAGCTGACTCTATGGCAAGCAAACCCAATCATTTTGTTTGTTTACAAACTGCATAATTTGGAATGACTTCTCGACGGAGAAAGCCAAATTCAAAGTAACTCCTTGACTCTTTCCAGTCTAAAGTGTTTTTGTCCATCAGTGAGCTCCTGCACTTTATGGAACTTTAATGGCTTTAATCCAAGCTCATTTTTCAATATGTGTTGCATCCGTTCTGGCAATATGTTCAGCTCACGAGCAATTTTTATACCACAGCGGTGAGGATTTTAATCAAATCTGGCCTTCACTTTACGGATAATTTCTGGTGTTGTTACCGTTTTTTTTTTTTGGACGCGATGCAACACTGCCAGTATCACGGTAACGAGCTATAGTACGAGAAACAAAAAATTTATTCACATTTAGATGCTGATTTTCCAGTCAAATATAAAGCAATCACACGTTAACACTTGAATTCCATCACGAATAACTTTTTTCTCACGCCAACAGATCAAAATGCTTTTGAGAGAAACAAAAGATTTATTCACATTTAAATGCTGGAGGGCTCTAGCGATAGCCACCTGTGGTCTTACAGCCAAATATAAAGCAATCGCATTGTCACGCTTGAATTCCAATACGAATAACTTTTTTCGGAATGCAATAGATCAAAATGCTTTTGAAAGCTTGTAAATAGTAAAATGAACTGTCACTGGAATAAATCTGTCAGCTGTCAGACTAGCGGTTTACAAATAATAACAACCTGAAGTTGGTTGCAATACATATCAGCTAGCCTGTATTTTTAATTTGTAAATCCTAGCACAATAAAATTTTAAGCCATATTTTATGGCTCGTATTTCGGAATGCGACATACAGCATTCTACAAGCAACATGTGCAGTATGGATGAACGTATTTGAAGCTTCTGTTTATATACGTATTAAATACTGTGAAAATTGTCATATGTGCTGAATATGTATGAATGTACGTACAATAACTAATCCACCATAAAAATCATCAATGAAACTCATAAAATACAGTCAAATACTTATTTACACTTCAATACTTGCATGCAATAAGACTCCATTCGCAGGCTTTATACGAGTACAATTGATTGAATTTAAATAAAAAAAAAATTCTCCATTTTACTTTTAATACTACATTCACATAATAAAATTCATAGTAAACAAAAACAACAACAACAACATGACAACTTTATTGTAATTGCAAAAGATAACAGAAAAAAAAGAAACGTTATTGCAATCGTACAAACAAAAAAACGTAGCAAAAATTATGACAATAATTTTTACATGAAATAATGATCATCGATAGGATGTAAGAACGAAGGGAAATAAGGAAATTGTCTCTTTGCAAAAAAAAAAAATATTCGTGGGAATTGGAGTTGCACGGTTTGTGTGTTAAGGAAAGGAAGGAGTCTGTTATTTTTGTTGAAATGGAATCCATGTCATTGTGCATATAACGATGACTATTGCGCACAGCTGTCATAAATCAGACAACTGCATAAAAATCCATGTGGATTGTAATGCACAAAAACAACTGTTATGCTACATGCTACATGCTACAGGAATATTTATTGTTAAAAAAAAAGAAAAAAAGGAAACAAATCTCAATCAATAAGTAGTAGAAAAAATGTCTTGAGTGAATACGAAAGCAAAATTAGGAAAATGAAAATCCTCTATATGAGCATGAAAAGTTTTCTAAAAAAGGATTGTAAAAGTCTTTCAAATGGGACTAAGTAATACACCCAAACCTGTTTTTACACGGTTTTTTAAGCGAATTTGAAATAACACGGCTTTTTTTCAACAAATTTACCATTTTTTTCGCTCCTTTTTATACGAATAATTTAAATTTAATCCTGTTTAGCTCCCAGTTTTGGCATAAAAAATGTGGCCTCCTTTTTTTCGATTATGGATTGCATAAAGCTTTAGCCTTTTCAGAAATAAAGCCATCAACTTTAAATGCCTGTTAGCATTTGGCCAGAATGCGTCAAAAACAAAGACCCCATAAGTGTCTTTGGAATTTAGGAATTCAGGTAGTGAAAATGTATGCAAATATAATTAATTTAACGCGAGAAGTTGAAGATGAAGGGTTTGATAATCTTAAACTTGACAGTATAAACAAAATAAATGTTGATAAAGCTCTAAATGAAGTAGAGATATTGGAAATTGCGCTAGGAAATGAAGATCGAAATGTTGAAACTGTAATCAACTGCCAAGTTGATACTTGACTGCCTTCAAATGGGAAATAAGTTGGCAGAACACTTTTTGACATGTGATAACATAATTGAAAGAGGTCTATAAAGAACTTTCCAAAGTTGGATCACAACGCACTATAACACAATTTGCTGTTAAAAGAAATAAACCAGCGCTAGAAGCAGCTTCTGAAGATGTAGAATTAATAAGTATTTCTACTAACAAGACTAGAAGTCACCGTGGTCTAGTAGGTAGTGTGCAGGGTTCGAGTCCCAGGCCAGACATCAAAGTAAAATACAAAAAGTATTTTTTCGGTGACTTACCTTCTCATCAGATTTCTGGCAAAAACACTGAGAGCAAATAAAATTGCCATGAAAAGTTTCCCAAAAAACTGTTGTTCGGAGTCGGCTTTAAACTGTAGATGCCGCCACTTATGTATAAAAATTAACACACACAACGTAAATGGTGTGAGAAACTAGGTCTATAATCCTGACTGAAGGGTTGTAATGACCAATTATGTATGTGTACTAACGAGACTGATGTTGAGCCACCCCAGCAAAAGAGAATGCCTTTGCTATCAGAAACTGACTCCGAATAAAATGAAAAAAATTTTTTATTGAAAATAACTCCGTTCCTAATTGTCTTAAGAGTTTCAAAAATTTTATAAATGGAAGAGAATTTTTAAGTTTTCTTTTTATTTTTTTATAATCATAAAATGAAATAAAATAAAAACTCTGTTTATACTATTGAACTAAATTTGTACGTTTTTAAAAAGTTATTCCATTTTATAGGCCTATGTAGGTCTTTATTTACGCGTTTTTTTTTACACGGTATCCCCTGGAACGTATCTACCGTGCAAAAAAAGGTTTGGGTGTATTGTATAGCCTACACTTATACCGGGGCTAGACATTATGTGCTTTTTCTTTTGCTGATGAAATTAAGTTGCCATTTCAAATGAAAAATCATTATATTTAAAGATATATGAGGACAGGTGCTCAGAACCAGACCGGGTACTAATCGGGAGTGTTGTCAACCGATGCTACACCACCAATTTAACGGCGACGAACAAGGAACGTACTTTGAGGCCTGCCAGGGTTTTAATGGGACGCGGTCAGCTGTAACCCTAGCTTGTAGCCGTTTACACAGCGGGTTTCACCCCGGTGCTACCATGCATACACAACTAGGTCCAGAAAGTTACAGCCACCAGCTCAGAGTAATCAAATCAGAAACAGGGGGAGGGAGTAGTCAGAGAAAGAAAAAGGTTGTACCAAAAAGGGGGAATGGTCCGCCTGTGAGGGAGGCGTTAATTGACTCCTCAGTCTAGATCCGTAGTATTCTGTTGAAGAGCAGGGCCACCTCTAGCAGGATGTGACGATGTCACGCACTAACGGTATTGATAGGGAGGCTCTTGGAGGCTCCGAGGGAGTTATGATCGCATAATCCGAACGTGCCTAAAACTATATATCTCCGGATTGTCGAAGTTCCACTGTATAAAGTTTTTTTGATAAATTGCAATTGGAAGAGATCTCAGACATGCATCAAACTATCCGGTTATAACCGGAGTATACTTGTTTAGAACGAAGGATGCTTAGAGTCTATAAATGTAAACTTTGTGACGATGAGAATACATCATGTGAGAAATAAAAGGATTCTAGACGAAAACACCTGAATGTTTATCATATGCAGCCCTTGTGCGGACCAATTTTTTCGATGAGTTTGGTGAAAATTGGTTAGTACAAGGGCTGCGTTTACCTGTAGCCGTACAACGGGCCGCTATACATGCTTAAGGGTGCATGCTTAAGGGCCTTATCAGATGCTAGACAAGTAATTGGTATTGTTGAAACCGAGCAATATCCTAAAGATTGTCAGGGCAATACGTTTGGAGGAAGCATTAAAGGGATACAATATAAATGATGAGGGCAGTACAATAGACCGTGCAATAGGCCGTACTAAGACAACTTTTCATTGCAATAACACTTGGCTTTCTCTTGGAACATATTAACTGACTGGTAGATTAGGAAATTGGTCTTGCTGTGAATAAATTTCGCCTTTTCGCCTACAATATTTTCTTACTTTATCTTGCACTTCTAGTCGAATTTCAAGCTATAATGCAGCAATAATCGTTTTCATAACATATTATCCTAATGCGGCAGAATGAAAAATAATTGTTTTAAACTTTTATATTCGCATAAAAATAACTAAAATCTACCACAGCATAAAATGAACACCATAAACTCACTTTAATTACATACATACATTCATACATATATCTTATATTACATAAGTACATATGTACAACTATCATCATATTATATGGTAAAGGGCAACCCATTTCGTGGTTTCAAAAGTATGGAACTGGAATTCAACATCTGTCAAACTAAATTGTGAGAGCAATTTTTTTTCTTTTCAGTCGAAAGTGTGACATTGACAAAAATAGATCGCTTAACTATCACACAATGCATGAAAATGATCAAAACCTACTACAAAAATGGTGATTGTGCCACAAGAGATTGGGGTGGTTACAAATATTGAAAGGCCAGTGCATCATCGTTTCTCTCATTCCGCTGAAAATATCGCTATTGTAACTGAAAGTGTTGCCGAAGACCCGAATGTGTCGATTCCTCGTCGTTCTCTGGAGTTAAAACTCTCTTACGGCACATTACGCGTATTTTGCATTTAGATCTACACCTACATCCATATAAAGTCCAGCTCACACAGCAACTGAAGCCAGCTGACCATTCACAACAATTTTTCGAACAAAAATTTCTTCAACGATAATGCACATTTCACTTCCGGTGGGTATGTTAACAAACAAAATTGTCGTATTTGGGGTTCTGGCAATTCTCAAGTAATTGAAGAGAGGCCATTACATTTAGAAAAAGTCACTGTTTGGTGCACTCTTTGGTCCGAAGTTGTGATTGGACTTTACGTCTTCGAAAACTACGATGGAACGACTGTCACCGTCAATTCGGAGGGTTATGGTCATATAATAACCGACTTTTTTCCCTGCTATTGAAGAATACGACTTGGAGAATATGTGGTTTCAAAAAGATGGTGCCACATGCAACACAACTCTAGCGAATATTGCTTTATTGCAAGAGACCTTTCCTGGCCGCGTAATTTCTCGTCGTGGCAATATCAACTGTCCACCAATTTCATGCGATTTGACACCGTTAGACTTTTTTGTGGGGCTATGCGAAAGACCGTGTTTTTGTAGATAAACCTTCAACTCTTGAGCACTTAAAAGCCAATATTCATCAAATTACGGCTGAGATATCGGCCAATAGGTGTCAAAAAGTAGTCGAAAATTACTTCAAAATAATCAACACTTTGTGTGGAGGTCATTTAAATGATGTAGTGTTTCACACATAATTTCAACGTTTAAACTTTACAATAAAAAAGAAATATCATGAAAAAAATATTTTATTAATGTTTTATTTACCTTCACTTTTGAAATCACAAAATGGATAACCCGATATTAAAAAAGTAAACAAAACATTTAAAAATTCTATTGTTTTTATTGCTTTATTATTTTATTTTCTTTACAGATACTGTTACAAAGTCATGTCCATTCTTTTTGGCATCGGGTATTGTTCTTCTATTAAGTTTTATTGTCTTCTTAATACCAACATGTTCACATCAAAATAATTTGTATTATTTTAGTGCCGGTATCATGTTCATTGTGTCGGGTAAGTAAACTAAAGAATTCAAAGAAAACTACTTTTGACAGGCATACATACATACACACACAAAATAAACAGCCAACAAGGCATTCCAAAATGATCAATTCAACTAAAAAGAACGTAATAAACTAGATTCACTGTAGAACAGCACTACATATTATGTGTCGAAAAGAATATTTATTTATGGCTTTAGGAGAAAAGTTTACCTAAATTGAATATGATTTGTTTAAACATAGAAAACAATTGCTTTAAAACAACTGCATACGCGATGAAATTTTGTAAAGAAGAATTGGTAGAATAACAGAATTTCTATACGTTAGCCGTTTAAATTTTTTTTAAGCTCCTTATTTCTGTAAGTTGAACTAAATATTTGTGATCTGCTGTACTAGAAGCAATTTTTAATAAATAATTCGCTATAACCTGCATGTGTTGCTGCGCTCCAAACTAAAATAAATTTGTAGGAAATTAAATTTGAATCATTTTATTGATTATGTCCTGTCCTGATGATTCAATTAAACGGGCCTGAATAATGCGCATTCGATTAGTTTCTAATCTCACTTCGTTGTTCAAGTGGTTCATGCGAACGGGTCTCAGCGGCATATACTCGAAGATTTTTCAGTCACAATGCTTTTCTGATTCTGAGGCTCGTAATGCTCTTTTCTTCCGTGCATGGGGTGTAGGTCGACCAAATGAAATGAAAACATCGGAAATTAATCGCACCAATCTCCGTCGACTCATACGTAACAACTTCGTTAAAAAATGCACAGTTTAAAATTTAATTAATTCTAAGTAATTGGAAATTGATCATACCAATTTAGAAATCTTCGTCGGTTCATGCGTAACAACTTTACTAAAGATCATAACATAATCAAATGCACAGTTTAAGATTTAGGTTCATTTTAAGTAATTTTCACTGGCGCCACCTATTGTATATTGGTAATACTAACTTAAAAAACTTCATCGGCTCATGTGCAACAACTTTGCTAAAGATGATTAAATGCACATATCAACTTTGAAACCTACTCCGGCTCATAAGCAACAACTTTTCTAAAGATCATTTCATGATCAAATGCATAGTTTACGATTCTATAAGGTACAACAACAACATTAATTTTTATATATATAGATTATGGGAGGTGACACGCCCTCTATAGCCAATCCAACCATTTTGTTCCTATATACGTCAAAGTCGTCCATATAAAATTTGTGGACTCTAGCTGTTGTAGTTTATGAGATATGCGATATTAAATACTTATTGGATATGTGGGCGTGGCACCTCGCCTACTTTAAAGTTTAATATAATAAAATATTGCCTATAATTCCTTCCAGATATACAGGAAGGTACTGTTAGAACTTTAAGAAAATCGATCCAGTCGTTTAGCCGTCTATAGACTTCAAAAAAACCCACAAACAAACCCACAAGTAAATGAACACACATTAATTTTTATATATATAGATGGGAGGTGACACGCCCTCTATAGCCAATGCACCCGTTTTGTTCCTGAATACGTCAAAGTCGTCCATACAACATTTGGGGACTCTAGCTGTTGCAGTTTATGAGATATACGATATTAAATACTTATTGGGTATGTGGGGGTGGCAGCTCGCCTACTTGAAATTTTAAAATAAAAAATAGCCTAACAAAGCCACAAACAAATAAATACACATTCATTTTTATATATAAAGATTTACACAAAATAATATGAAGTCTTAATCGTGCTGTAATTGATTCCACCTTACTTTAGTAAGGCATAATATTTGTTAAATCTTTTGAACGTAATTAAGAAGATATTGTCTTTGTGTACAAACAAAGTTTCATTCAAGTGTCATCAATTGCAATGCAATAATTGTTTTTAATTTATGCTCATTGTTACCTCGAAAAGTTGATTCGAAAAGTGCTCGTTTAGGAAAATCGGTAGCATGGGGTGAATGAAATAAAGCAGGAGAACTTTAGCTAAACAGCTACTCAATTACAAAAAAAAAAAAAGAACACAATCGGAAAAGGAAAACTCTTCAACTCAGGCAGATTTAAACAAACCCAAACGATTGCCAAGACCAAAGCCATTATCAACAACTTTGCTAAGCAACATTAATTTTAATTTTAATTTTTGTGTTAAACTTTAGCTTTTAGCCAAATCTCTGGCTTTGGCTATGGATGTGGATTTTACTTAAAGTTTTATTTTTAATTACTTTTATATTCTTCAGAAATAGCTTTTGTTTCTTTAGCCTTTTTCACTACACAGCAGCAGTCTTAACAGTCTGATTTCTTCTTTTCATTTCATTTTCTTTTCATGCATTCAACCAACGTAATGCCTGCCAACATTACCACCGCCACTCACGTATGCCATCGTCATCATCATCATCATTATCATCAACTCATTAAATCTGGAAAAAATACTGTGTGTGATATTTAACCAACCAACGAATGAATCATCCAACAAACGAATGAACTTTCAAACTAAATAAAACGTATAAAAAATAAATTGAAATGAAAACGAAAACCAAAATGAAAATGATGAAAAACGAAAACAAACAAAAAAAATAATGAAAAAGGTTTACTAATGCTTATTGGTCTCATCGCTTATATATCCATTTTAAAGGCTGAAATTGGGTCAAAGTTGCGTCCAAGGTCAACACTACAACCGCCTCTATTTAAGGTCACTTACGGTCAGAGTTTCTTTTTATTTGTCTTTGGCTTCATTGCAACAGAGTTTGTTGGTGTACTCAATATATTCCTGTACATCAGTCTCCAGGAAGTTGGCTATTATAGCGTAAGTATTTCATTTACTTTTAAATTCATTATTTGTTGTCTTATCTTGACCAAATTGAAATTTGAAATTGATTTCTCTGTTAGCCAGTAATTTGTTTTCTTTTAAAAAAATAAACGACTCGTAACGAACCAAAAAAGTTTGAGAATCATTGAATTTTGCTATCAAAATTCTACATACTAGGGATACCAAACGGAATGGATTTTTAAAAATCCCGGGATTTGGGATTTTGTAAATCCCGATCAAGAAATTTCGGAATATTTGGAGATAATTCGGGATCCAAAAATCGTAAAAAATCATATGAAAAATCACGATTTTCTCTTAATAATAAAAATCAAAAAAATTTATTTTGTTAACAAAGCATTTATACATACATAATTGGTCATTACAACCTTTCAGTCAGGATTACGACCTAGCTTCTCACACCGATTATGTTGTGTGCACTCATTTTATACATGAGTGGCGGGACCTACAGTTCAAAGTCGACTCCGAACGATAGATTTTTGAGAAGCTTTTCATGGCAATTTTTACTCTCAGAGTCGTTGCCAGAAATCTGCTGAGAGAAAGTCGCCGAAGAAATATTTTTTTGTCCCAATTCATTTATATTCCAATTATATCAGAATTAAGTATTAAGCGTAGATTAAGAAAAATAAAAATTATTCATGCATAGTTTTAACAAAATTATTTGGATTCCAACCAAAACATTAAAGCTTCTAACATATGATCTGATAGGCTTGAACGAATTTTGTTGTCAACATACGCTGCCGTTGAAAAACAGTTCTCGCAATCAACATTTTTTGGTAAAATAGTTCCTATAGATAGCTGTATGCAGCTTGTAAATATTCACCTCTACTACCTCGTGATGTAAAGAAATCTATTTCTTTGGACAGTTGAGTATCTAAATCAGTTAGCCTATTAATTCGGTTTATAGGAATTTTCCATTCTTCGATGCCATCAAATAATTTTTTATCATTGGAAGTAGGGTTTTCCTCATCTAAGACGCTATTATTGAAGTGAAGTGATATAAAATTTCTTTTTTCAGGACCTTTTATTGGGTCAAAATACATATGAGTTCACAATTCCAAAAATCCCGAAAAACCCCGGGACAAGTTTTTAAAAATCGGGATTCTGGATTTCCCGATTGGCATTCCTAGTACGTACGTCATGAGTTTGAAATAAGAAGCAGCCATAGAGATGAGGAAGTACACTGAAAGATGCTCTGTGTAAAGAACAGCTTAACCCAGACAGTTATTTGTTTTATTATTATTTTTATTATATTCAATGGGCTCCATTTTTAAGATCTTTCTGCATTCATATTGTACATACATACATACATACATAATTGGCCATTACAACCCTTCAGTCAGGATTACGACCTAGCTTCTCACACCACCTATGTTGTGTGCGTTAATTTTATACATGAGTGGCGGGACCTACAGTTTAAAGTCGACTCCGAACGACAGATTTTTTAGAAGCTTTTCATGGCAATTTTTTACTCTGAGAGTCATCGCCGAGAAATCTGCTGAGAGGAAGTCGCCGAAGAAATATTTTTCGTTTTTTGAGGTCTGACCTGGGATTCGAACCCGGGTCTTTCATCTAATAAGCCAACACCCTACCCACTAGACCACGGCGACTTCATTCATATTGTGGTTAAGTGAAATTTCAAAAAACATTCTCAATTCTCAAACAAATATGGTGTCCTAACGTGTACATATGGCACCTGTATTGAACAAAAAGTTTTTTTTGCACTATAATCCATAACAAAAAACGTTAAAAAAAAATAAAAATGTAATATTTTTTTTAGTTTGCTATACATATTAATAATATTGCAAAAACGTTCATCAAATATATTATAAAAATTCATAAATGACAGCGAAAGTAAAAAATAATAAACAAAACTAAAAATATAACACTTTATCGTATACATTGAGGCATTTTGTAAAGGGCTGTTATAACGATTATTGACACTTTGTAATAAAGTTTAAAAACTTTTAGATGAATTTAAAAAATATCAGACTCGCATAGACACACAGTAGGGATGCCAATCGGGAAATCCCGAATCCCAGGATTTTTAAAAACTTGTCCTGGGATTTTTTGGGATTTTCGGGATTGTGAATTCATATGTATTTTGACCCCGCAAAAGGTCTTCGGCGACTTCCTCTCAGCAGATTTCTGGCAAAGACTCTGAGAGTAAAAATTGCCATGAAAAGCTTCTCAAAAATCTGTCGTTCGGAGTCGACTTTAAACTGTAGGTCCCGCCACTCATGTATAAAATTAACGCACACAGCATAAGTGGTGTGAGAAGCTAGGTCGTAATCCTGACTGAAGGGTTGTTATAGCCAATTATGTATGTATGTATGTAAAAGATCCTGAAAAAAATTAATAGCATCTTAGATGAGGAAAACCCTACTTCAAGTGATAAAAAATTATTTGATGGCGTTGAAGAATGCAAAAGGCATATAAAACGAATTAAAAGGATAACTGATTTAGATACTCAATTGTACAAAGAAATAGATTTATTTACATCAGGAGGTGGTAGACGTGATTTTATTTAGAAGCTGCATACAGCTATCTTGGAACTACTTTACCAACAAATGTTGATTGCGAGATGTGTTTTTCAACGGCAGGGTTGACAACAAAATTCGTTCAAGCCTATCAGATCAGATGCTAGATGTTTTAATCTTTTTATTGCAATCCAAATAATTTTCTTAAAACAAATGCATTTGCATATGCATGAATAATTTTTAGTTTTGTTAATTTACGTTTCTTTTTTACATTTTGTCTTGCTGTTTTTATATTTTTAATGACATACATAATTGGAATACAAGTGATGCTGTTAACAAAATATTTTTATTATTGGTGGACTTTTTGGATCCCGAATTATTCCGAAATATCCTGGGTTTTCTGGATCGCGATTTATAAAATCCCGAAACCCGGGATTTTTAAAAATCGATCCCGTTGGCAACCCTAACACACAGCAACGTGACTAAAACGAACAATATACACCAAAATTAACTGCGTTTGATTAAAATTATATTCATTTTCATCACAACACATTGAAATGTTTGGGGAATGCTGTTGATGAAATAAAAAAAAAATATTCAAACAATTTATTCAATTTATTGTACGTATCGTAATGAAAAATTGTTATACATACTACGTAATTACTATTATTGCATCACAAACTTTTTCTAAAGGTATTAAAGTAAAGCATACTTGTGTTTTGTCTAAATACTAAATCGCTCAAATCAAATAACCCGAAGTAAATATGGTTCTTATTTAGTCACTTCTCGCATCGATTGATTTAAAAGTTTAAACAATTTTTATAAAAAAAAAAAAACGGTTAGACAACGTGTACTTGTTCAACTGTGACAAGTACAGGACCCGACTGACGAATTGACCCACTGTACAACGTGCTAGCTTCTTAAACCACTCCTGATGTGTGCGTTAATTTTTTACATGAGTGACGGGGCCTACAATTTAAAGTCGACTCCGAACGACAGATTTTTTTGAGTAGCTCAGAGTTTTTGCTAGAAATCTGCTGAGAGGAAGTCGCCGAAGAAATATTTTCGTTTTGAGGTCTGACCTAGGATTCGAATTTGGACGAACTCGCCTACCAGACCACGGCGACTTCAAAAAACGGTTTGAAATTTGGCAAATTTATTTTTTTTTGTTGTGAAGTACAATTGTTCTATTTAGAAGTGAAAAATTATTTCATTCATATTTGGCTGCCACGACTGACTTTATAATATATCATTCGATGGGACCAATTTTCGTGCACTTTCTTCAGTGTATGGTGTCGTATCACGGCAATATCATCACGAATGTTGGTCTTCAAATGTTCGATTATCTCTGGTTTGTCAGCATAACACTTTTCTTTAATAGCACCGCACAAAAAATAGACCAACGGTGTCAAATTGCGGTTAAGTATCGCATCATAGAGAAAGTCCTCACGTCCTCAGTGTGAGGGGCCCTTACCCACTAAATTCCCCCGCTCGTCCCGTCCACTGTTGTGCCCTCTCCGGAACTACAGTGGTATTACTTTGGAGTGGAGTCCTTTTGGCCCTTTGGCCACCTTCATGCTCATATCCGCGTCCGGTTTGCTTATTGAAGGTTGTAGAGACTTCTAAGTACATACATAATTGGCCATTACAACCCTTCAGTCAGGATTACGATCTAGCTTCACACACCACTTATGTTGTGTGCGTTAATTTTACACATGTGTGGCGGCACCTACAGTTTAAAGTCGACTCCGAACGACAGATTTTTGAGAAGCTTTTCATTGCAATTTACTTTGCCAGAAATCTGCTGAGAGGAAGTCGCCGAAGAAATATTTTTCGTTTTGATATCTGATATCGTTTGATATCTGAACCCGGGCCTTTTGTCTAATAAGCCAACACACTACCCACTAGGCCACGGCGACTTCTAAGTGTCTTCACTATTTCTTTCGTTCAGGTTCCCGACTGGGATTTCGTTAGACAGGTGAGCTAGTGTCATCTATGCCGGCGTGTCTACATGTGCTGGAGTCTCCAGATCTCAGATGCAAAATAACCCGATATATTTATGTTTTTCTTTATTTCGAACATCCAGTCTCAAAAGGTTAAACTTTGCCAGCGGCGGGTACGAGAGACCTCTTGTTAAAATCTTTAAAATTTCCTTAGAAAACTAAAACTCTTTTATCTTTCCTACAGCGTTTGCCGTGTTTCACCATTTCAAATTTGCAAGAAAAAATCAAAGAAGGAGAAAACCGTTTAAACACACACACCTACAAGAGTTACAAACATGAGATTGAAAGTAAAAAACCGATTGATCGAAAACGAAATCAACAGAATAGAAAACATCAAGTTGTTGCACAAGAATTAGAATTGAACACAAAAAACTTGTTAAAGAATATGACACAAGCGAATGGTAAGAGTGGGGTAGCAGGAGCAGGATGTAAAATTGTCGATGCCAGTACAGAGGCTAATGCTGGACCATATGCCTGTCGAAAACATCCAAATGGGTTGGGTTCAACAATGTTATTAAACGAATTGGATAGAAGGTAAAATTGGAAAGTTTTTTAATTTAGTTGCGTCTACATATTTGTTTTTTTTTATCTTTCTTTCCTTTTTGTTTGGATTTTTCTAATCTTTTTATGTTTTTCAATTTTAAATTAAAAATTAAATTTAAATTGTAATCTTAAGATACTACTTCGAGAAGCCATCAACATCAAATTCGACACAAAGTAAGTGTAATTTACACTCGAAAAATTTGGCAAAATCTCTTAATGAACTCTATACGGAAGCAATGATGAGTTCGGCATTTTTGCCACCGCCACCACCCCCATCTGCCGTTAGGGCCAGCATGCAATTGCAAACACATACTCTGCCAAGACCGCCACAACAATTTAGTGATTCACCACAAGGGTTTCCTTTAACACGCAGCGTATCCACAACAACCGACATTTATGCCAGGCAAAATGTTACATTCAGTAAAAGTGTGACCAGAAAGACAAACAACGGAGATATTGGCGGTGGTAGTCGCAGGCGTAATGCGGCAACAAATACCCGCTGTAAAACCGATAACGAAACTCAAACAAATGGCAGTGGAGGGCGTGATGCGAGGGAAGAAATGCAGCAGAATAACAATATTGAAAATTCAAAGAAAATTCAACAACAACAACAGCAACAGCAACAAAAAAATAATCAACTTCACAACAATATTTACAAGGCAAACTATGCAACTTCATATGCCAATAATGATGGCGATAATGATTTAGTTGGCGAGTTCATTGATAAACATCATCAACGCCGTCATCAGCGTACTGTTGCTGATGCCAAAAATGCTCATAATGATGGCAACCACCGCCATAACAACAATACCAACAACAAGAAGAATAACAAAACTAATGTTGAAGACGACGATGACGACGAGGATATTGATGATGAGGTGCAACCGCAAAAACTTTGCGGTCTTAAGAGAAGCATACGCAAGACTAAAGATGAACTGTTTGAGGAATTTTGTAAACGGGCTGGCGTACGTCCAAAACCCAAAAATATCTACTACATTGAAAATCACGATGACAATGACAATGACGATGACGATGATAATGATAATGGTAATAACGTTGATTATGGCAATGATGATGATGATGATAATGATGATGACGATGGTGTTGTAGATAATACGCTTGCCACTGCCTCTGTCGAAGACAATTCCAATCATCTATCTAACGAAATTGAGAACGTAATGCAACGTAAACCCCAGAGATTAAATAATAGCTTACGACTGTGGTATTGCCAACTCCCATACGATGCACAACGATGTCCTCGAGAATCAACATCATCTTCAGCAACATGCTGGTGAATTTCGTGCCACTGAAAATAATCGCTTATATAGTGACGCTGCCGTCGAAGTTGTTGATATCGATGAGGATGTGGATGAGAATGGTTTTAAGAAATTGACCGAGAATGAGGACCATTTATATGTGATTGATGGTAAGTGAAAACTTTTTCTATCTACAATATATTTACACACTATGTACGCTTGTTTACAGCAACAAATTTTAACAAAGACTAAAATGATGCTAAATAATATCCCAATAAACTTTATTTCGTTTTTTTTTTCTTCTTTATCATTCTCTTTTCGGCTTATAACAATCAGTTTTAGGGAGGAAAACTTTTAGTAGCGATGCAGGGAAACAGTGATTTGGTGTCTCTTAAAAATTAGGAAATATCAATATGAATGTACTATGTACAGTGAAATGAAATCTGAATTTAATCAAACATCTAAGACACGATAGTCATACTTTAAATTGTCATCATAGAATTTACATTGTGAAAATAATCCGAATTCTAGTGAAAATTCTACTCTTAGATATACGACATTACTCTTATTGAGTAACACAGTCAGGCGATATTTAAGCTTGGCTTAGATTAGCTCAAATTGGAAGCCACTTTAAAACAGAGCTCCTTAAATTTTAATCTTGCATAAATTCATTCGGTTATGACAGCCTTTGCAAGCAAGTCAGCTTAGTTGTTTCTTTCAATGTCTTTGCTTCTAGAACACATTTACGTGCAAACGTTGGATGTCTCGTTATCTCCTACAGAAATGTCTGGCATTTCTAAGCAATCTTAGACGTAGTAAATACACACTCTGCTTTACTTTGTGTAAATATGTTGATATCCACATTCAATATTCTCTCATGCTGTAGTCATACAGCGGCCGTATTTATAGTCATTATTTCAAAATTCACAATAGATTCATGATCTGAGTCCATCGGTAAACAGTTTGATGTTATCTTCTGAGAGATGTGAACTATTGTAATAGCATGATCTTCGTGGAATGTGTGTATTTCTTTTTTAACAAAACAAGTATCGTAAGCGGCCAGGGTTTTTTGGCGTTTGGTCTCAGTGCCTGTTAATGTAGGTAACAATTCCTTAAATGAAATTCTACCAAGAGCCCCTTTTAACAATGCTGCCACAATTTATCCAATTTGATGAGCCATCGAACCGAAATAGAGATTATTCCATCTTTTAATCGACGCATTGAATATACATCTCGTCGTAACATCCTCTTCCATCCGAACGACATGGTCAGCGCAATCGCTAGATGTTAATGTGCTGCACAATGCCCATGTCGTTGAGGAGTTCATCCAGCTCATTATTAGGCAAAATAAATAACAATAATAATGACAAACTCGCACTGGACATAATATCGCACTTTCCTCGTGGATACTGTCAGAGCTGCTGCATCGGTACTTCATAGTGTCCATGCTTCTCGACGTACGAAAAAAGTCTTTGTTTCTCAATTGCCAATTGAGATCATAATAGCACCTATTCTCCAGAGTGATCCTACAATTGATCTCCAAACTGACATAATTTCTCATGGGAACGGCGTAGCCAAGATAAAGAAATTCATTAACAACATCGCATATATAACTATCGATTGTAATCTGGTTGTATGTGCCTTCTTGCCGACAACATATACTTTATATTGACTGCCAGACCGATTTTGATTCCATGCAATTCCATCCTAGTTCATTTAAATTCCACCTTACAGATGTCCAATTTAACTTTTGCTGACATATCATCTGCATAAGCTGCATGACCTTGCAGCATCTCGTCTTGTTGTACAGATTCCTGAAAGGCTACTTCGAAAGCATATGAAGGGTCAAATATTTTTGCAAAGATTTATAGACAATTAATAACCCAGTCATACAGGGTGGCTGATATGTTTTGCAACCAACTTCAGGTTGTTATCATTTGCATACCGCTCATCTGACAGCTGACAGATGTATTCCAGTGACAGTTCATTTTATTATTTACAAGCCTACAAAAGCATTTTAATCTATTGCATTCAGAAAAAAAGTTATTCGTAATGGAATTCAAGCGTGATATTGTGATTGCTTTATATTTGACTGGAAAACCACAGGTGGTTATCGTTGGAGACCTCCAGCATTTAAATGTGAAGAAATCGTTTGTTTCTCCTACCATTACTCGTTATCGTGATACTGGCAATGTTACATCGCGTCCAAAAAGTGGACGAAAAAAAAACGATAACAACCCCAGAAATGATCCGAAAAGTGAAAGTCAGATTTAATCGAAATCTACGCCGCAGTGGTAGAAAAATTGCTCGTGAGCTGAACATATTGCGAGAACGGATGCAACACTTATTAAAAAATGGACTAAAGCCATTAAAGTTCCAAAAAGTTGTACCGCTCACCAATTGACAAAAAAAGTTAGACTGGAAAGAGCCAAAGCCGAAATTGGTTTTCTCCGCTAAGAAGCCATTCTAAATTGAGCAGTTTGTGAGCAAACAAAATAATCGGGTTTACTTGCCAAAGAGGTCAGCTGAAAATTTACACCTGCGATTGCCCACCAGAACTTAAACGGCCGATGGCTCGTTTTCATCGACCGTGGTCAAACTAAATGCCGAATATTAACGGGAAAATGTCTTAAAGACAGTATTGAAGCCCTGGGCAGACAAACATTTCGGCCGCAGGCAATGAACATTCCAACAGGACTCATCACCACTGCACTCAGGACGCGTAAATCAAAAATGAGATCTCCAGATCTCAATCCGTTGGACTTTTGCGCCTGGGGCATTTTAGAGAGTAAAGTTCTCACTAAAAAATACCAAAGTGTCCATCATCTCAAGACGGCGGTTCGCTGAAACACTTTCTTGCAGCCTGAGATGCTTTTGTCGGCCGTTTGAAGGCCATAATTCGTACGAAAGGTGGCCAATTCGAAAAAATCTAAACTGATTCTAAAATGTGATGGTATTTCCAAAATTTTTTACTTTTAAACAATAAAATGAAAAAAAAAATTAAAAAAATATAGCGCATTACTTTGTTGCATTATTTATCAGCCACCCTGTACAGTAATTTTTGTATCCGATCGGGCAAATATTCCTTTAGATTAAGCATTTTAAGTCCCTAAAAGAATACCAGTTCTGACGTATGATGCAATATAGAAACCAGAGATAGATATCTGCTGGTTGGATTAATAAATGAATTTGTTACTTAGAACTTCTGAATCTTGTTACAAAATTGGTCCTTAACATTGTGGACATCATGAAAAACTACGAAAGGAAGCAAAAAATTCCGCTCCTCCACATATAAAATCAAAAACACCATTCGTGGCTCCAAAACATTTGTTTTCGATTTTATAAATACTTACGCAGAATCTTGACAAATTCTGTTTTTTGTTTATCATTTCCTTTTTATGTCCTGTTCACTTTATTTACATTTGTATGCGTAAACTGTACATAATCAGATGATAGTGTGCGTTTCAAACTTTTTATCAATCGTTGTACAAATTTTTGAACGTTATGTACCACGGTATCTGAAAAGAAAAAATGAAAAAGAATCGCATTCAATTTCATTCATTTGGTTTGTTGCCACGAAAATCAATTTACCAACTTTCTTTCAGTTTATTTAAGTAAAATAGTTTTCGCTGGAAAATACATTCTTTTTTTTACACTCGAAAACTAAATGCAACATGACTTACAAACATGCCATGTATACTAAGGGTTGCTGCTCCAGAGTGTTTTGCTATTAGAAATATATTATATTTGGAGTATATATTCCAATGGGAAATAAGTCATTTATCAACTGTTGTATGTACGAGTGTGTAAATACTCTCTCATATATGTACCTATAAAGCATAGTCTGGTTTGTATCTTTGCTTTATTTCATCCTTTTTTATACAATTTGGTAGATTGTCAAGAAAACCGAAAAAAAAATTTTTCAATACAGGGTGGGAAATTTAACAGTTTAAATTTAAAAATAAGGTAAAACGAAAACGGTTTGTTATTTCGCCAAATTTACCCTTTTGTTGTGAAGTACAATCCCTCTGGGGGGAAATGGAATGTTATTGCCGCGGATAGTCTAACTGTACCTCATACGATATGAGGAATTCGTGCAGGTTTTCGAGAGAATGGTTTTCGGCAATGGCATTACATATGTTTGCCTTCAAATGCTCAATTGGCTTTGGTTTGTCGAAATAATACTTTCCTTAAACGGCGCCCCACCGGAAATAGTTCAAAGGAGTCAAATTGCAGCTATCAAACATTTTACGCAATAAATCGATTGTGACATGAGATGTGTGACATCCTGTTGAAACCATTCATCATTCACATCAATATCTTGAAGAGCGGATACAATCCATTGACCGTAAAGATTGCGGCGTCCTTACTTTCAAAGAAATATTGGTCACCAAAACAATCACTCGTAATAAGTGCATTGGTTTCGTATGGGTTTTCTAAGTCCCATATGCAACACTACCCACCAAGATGAAAATGGGCTTCACACAAAAAGGTTATTTTTTTCCAAAATCGACACCATCGTACAAATCAGAGATCAGTAATGAATAGTTTTTCCGTTACCTATAAGGACTCATACAATTTTGAGTATGAGTGAATCAACAGAATTGAAATTGAACTACTCATCCGAAAAGGTTATTTTTTTCGGCAAAATCGATATCAGATCAGAGATCAAATCAAAGATCAGTAATGAATAGTTTTTCCGCAACTCATAAGCACTCATGCAATTTTGAGTATGAATGAATCAACCGAATTGAATTTTAACTACTCTAATTCATTCGTAATCGCTACAACATTGATTTATAAGTACAGCTTGCAATGAGTATGAGTAGAACGTTGACATCAAACTTACAAGATCCGAAATATGTTTGATTCATACACCTACTCATTCTGATTCATAAATTTAGAAAAATACTTATAAGTGATTCGAATCATTCATCAAAATTTACTACCTTTGTTGTTGTTGCATATACAAACAAAGAAGAAAGGAAAGAGAAAGGCAACAAGCAAAGCATACACACAATCTTCTTGTGAGTATAGAAAACTTCGTATGCGAATCATATTTATTTTGTGCTTCATGTAAATGTTAAGTAAAGACGAGTCATGCGTATTGTTAAGTATAAATACGATGAGTACTTCCAACTTTGAGTATGAGTAGTATGAGTATGATATTCAAATAAGTATGAATGCGTATAAGTATCTGAAATTACAAGTATGAGTCTAACCTACTCATCGTTTTGAATACTTATTGCTGATCTCTGGTACAAATCCTCGAAGCACTAAAATTCCAATAAATTACAACGTTACTTAACCGTAAATCGTTTCATTATGTTCAGTAGAGATAAAATATTGAATTTCCTGACAGAATAGAATGAAAGATTAGATGATTCAAATTTAAATCGATAGATGGCCCACCCTATATGAGAACAAGTGTTACCAAACATGGACATGCTTTTAACGTTACATATGTATATACGAAATTCTATACTATTTTGGGTGCTCAATTTATTGTGCCAAAAAAAAATATCAAATCTTCCGCATGATGAAATACACGTTTTCAACTACAAACTTGCATTCATATGTGAATCAATGAATGAATGAATGAACCTATACAATAACCATAAACTTAATGATGAATTTTGAAATGTCCTTCGAACTATGAATTATTTATTTATTATTTCTCTTCATTCTATTTTTCTATTTTTCTTTTATACATCTATCGATGTATGTTAACATACGTACATACAATCAAGTAAGGAGGACTTTAGAATTATTTTGTATTTATATTCATAGATTTATTTGTGTTTTTAAGTATCTTCTTTACATTTTAATGTATTTTCATAGGAAAAATAAATTTCTTCTCTTTCCAGCAGTAAATGTTATATTTTCAATGATTTCCAAACAAACAAACAAACGACAAAAAAAAGAATAATGAAACGGAAGTGAATACATTATGGGTATTGAAATTGTGTTTGCATTTAATTTATACGCTAGAAGGGTAATTGAATCTTCATCAGTGATATTCATTTGTACTGCAATTACACTGGTATATTCTCCTTATTTTTGTTTTTTTTTTTTTTTGATTTCCTCAAAAAATACGGATTTTTTAAAAAACTAAAACGTATACTAAATCGTATCCTAAAACGTAAACGAAAATATTCTACTATAAGCTATACCATTTTTCTATTACTTTTACAATTTTTCTTTACCTTTCGCTTTCACTTAGATGCATAGATCGTTTAAGGGTACCTGGGGTTATATTTACAATTAAGACAGCTTAAAAAATTATTTTATTGTTCATTCAGACTTTTGCAATGCTCCCCATAAAAATCCTCATCTAACCTTTTTGTATTCGCGACCAAAATTTGAACAAATGAACTTTTAGTTCAAAAATTTTCAGAATTTTTGATGGATCTTGATTGGTTATCACAAACTGTATCAATTTCACGTTTGAAGGCCTTTCAGAAGTCGGCTAATATTTATATTTTTTGCAAAAATTATTATTTCTCTTTGCACAAACATTGGCCAACTTCTGGTGGTTGCTCAAACTTGGAATTGATACACGTGCCAAGATCCATCAAAAATTCTGAAAATTTTTGGACCGAAAGTTAATTTGCTAAGATCACATATATAAAAAAATATAACTCGACTGTTAGACTCTTTAAATAATAACTACGATAATTTCTGTCCGATTTGATTAAACAAAGTAACAATCTCTTCGCAAGATAATACATTTTCAGAATCTTACCACTTGTTTCATATTTTTTAATTATAGTTAGCAAATCTCTATCTAGAATTTGAAAACTTATTAATAAGAAATACCAACCACGTCGAAAAGCGACCACTAGTAGTAGTAGCGGTTACTAGTAGTTCTCCATTGCCACTGACATTTAACTCAACTTCTGCAGTACATAGAAATCTTAACGATTTGGTCATTACAACCCTTTAGTTGGGATTACAACCTATTATTGCAGACTCGCAGATTGTACCCGCCGTTGCGGGGGTATTTTTTCGCCCATTTCCCCATTTTGGTCCAACTTTAGAAACGGAATACCTCCAATAGCTATTTGGAAAACTTAACCAAGCTAAATCGTATAAAATTACCTATTACCACTTTTTCTCCCTTTGTACCATTTTTTCTCCCGTTTTGGTCAAAATTTTGAAAATATTTATAGCCTATAACCCGCACCGAAAAAAGCTCGATCTATATCTCAAATTTCAAGGAAATCGATCCAGGCGTTCAAGCATGGTTGGCTAACAAACAAACAAAACAACAGACTTACGGAAAGACTTATAATATATACAGTCAAACACGGTTATAATGAACTCCGCGGGACCAGAAAAAATAGTTCGTTATAGGCAAAGTTCGTAATAAACCAGGGTGAAGTCATAGAAGAAAATATAAAAAACAAAGAATTTTTTTCATTTATTAAAAACAAAAAGGAGTTTTTTTTTATTAAAAATCAAAAATATGTGTTAATCCTCTTTACCTATCACCTGATTAAAGATGCTGAGTTATAATTTAATGTTGCCTATATTAATTAAAAGTAAAGACTATTGCCACACTTCAAAGTTTTTTCTGAGGGTTCGTTATAAAGAAGGTAAAATGTATGAAATTTAATTACTGGGACCATTTAAAGTAGTTCCTTTTAACCGAGAATTCGTTTTAAACGAGTTCGTAATAAACGCAGAATTTTGTATGAAAATTGTTATTAAAACGTTGGGACTTGAAAATATCGTAATAACCAAAAATTCGTTATAACCGAGTTCGTTATAAACGAGTTTGACTGTATTCGGATTAATTTTATTCATGAGTGGTGGCCTTTCATTACAATTTTATTGAAATTAAATTAAAATTTATTTTGTTACCAGAAATCGCTGTGGTCTAGTAGGTAGTATGTTGGATTATTAGACCTGAGATCAACAAAACGAAATATGAAAAATATTGCCATCAAAACTTTCTCAAAAAAACTGTCGTTCGGAATCGACTGAAAACTATAGCTTCCGCCACATCAATATAAAATTAACACACACACCATAGGTGGTGTAAGAAGCTAGGTCATATATCTATATATGTTTTTATCAGAAGATTACTGTGAAAGAAATATTCTTCAACTTCACAGTAACTTCTACTCAAACAATTCAAACCTTATCATACTTGATAAAAATTATTAATGGTTTCTTTTAGTTTAAAAGAGTTCTAAGATTTGTGTCCCTAAGCGCCATTTGGCTGCCAGTAAAAGTATAAATATTCACGTGATACAAATTTGTACTGGATTAGTCCTTACCGGTTTCTAGGTTTATTATAAAATGATTATCGGCTGTATTATTCTCGGTATTATATTTGAAAAAGAATGCCAACAAAAATTTCAATTCGTTACAAAGATTGTATAGTTTTTAATGCCTCAATCAATGCATCTTTTGAACCCTATATAGTATACTCAATTTACACTTCCTTATCAATAATGGACACCATTAGTTGTAGGTCTTCACTTCTGTAGAGCTAGTGTATTATACTTAGATAAAGTCTTTTAACTACATTCAACATAAGATCCCCCGATATATTGGCCATCATTTATGATCTTCCATACATAGGTACACATTTTCTTGACTACCTCTGTTCGTAAATTCAGCACTTATGGCAATATACAGCCAATAACAAACGTATCAATTTGAACCGATGCTGCTTCAAACAGCAAGCATCTACAAAGCAAAAGGCAAACAAAATTTGCAGTTATTAATAAAGGTTTACACATTTTTATCTTCTCTAAACATTCTACATTTACAGATAACATACATCTTATGCCTCAACTTACACGAAACGGACGTCGGGCTTCAATGTTTGTCGAACCGAATCATTTACGTCGCTTAAATTCCAATTTATCTCTGCACGCCATCTATGCACCTGCTACCTCAAGGACGGGTTTACAAAAAAGTCTCTATGATTTGGAGACCACTGGCAATGAATTTGATATCATAGCTGCACAGCAGCAACATCACCAACCACATTATATTATACGCGATACATACGGAGGATCACAGCAACGTTTACATCAAGATTATCACCAGCATGCTGGATATCAAAGTCGTACCCTGCCGAGAGCATACCTAAAGCGAAATGCTGACTCACAAGATAGTGTGACAGCGATAGGCTTGAACACAAATTCAACACAGTTGCATAATATGTATAGTGCCAGTCAACAGAGATTGTCTACACATGCGATGCAACATCAGCAGCAACAACAGCAACAACAACAGCAGCAGCAGCGACAACAAAATCGATATATTTCCATGTCAAGGGAACAGGAATTGTATAACTCGCGTTATGCTTTACACAAGTCAAATGAGGAATTAAATCGTCACTACATGCAACAACAACAACAACAGCAACAACAGCCTATATATATACAAACCCATCAATTACAACAATATCAACAGCAACAACAGCAACATCATGCCAATGTTGTTCCATCAACAAATTATGGCACTACAACTACCTTAAAACAAGCACCACCCCTAGTACAATGGCCAGCTGCTATACCCTCGTCACCATCAAATTTTAGCGGCAGCTTCCATATGTTTGGTCCTGCCAGCAATGGCGAAACTCAAAATTCGAATACCAATCACCATCCCCTGCTAACGCGTTCCAGCAGTAACAATACTAGTGCAGCTGCAGGTGGTCATCTACTGAATGGTTCATCCAACGGCTCACAGGGTCCACCCAAATTTCAACGTGCTTATGCTTTCGACGAACAACGTCGTACTAGTGTCGTTCTAGCCGATGCCTTCGATTTGGACGAAATTGAACGTGAACGTAGACGTTCACATGCCAGTCTCTTCAGTGGTTTAGGCATTAATGCCACCACTGTCAACAGCAAGGCCAGTGTTATGGGTGGTGGCACAGTAGGTGTTGGTAACAGCAAAAATCAAGACCACTATGACATGATAAATGGTACGGCTGTGTAAAAAGTATTTATTACAACAGCAACAACAGCGCACAGACAACCAAAACAAACAACAGAAAATAAAGAGAAACTTTTTTGTTTTCGAATTTCGAATATAAAAAAAAGGACAGCTTGAATGCACAAACATGACTTGGTTTCTTAATCACAGCAGCAGCACTGAAGCGTAGAGATATAAAAGAGCTACAGAAAATACACAAAAGAATTGATTTTAAATTTTTTTTATTCATTTTAGAATAGTGTTTCTCATTTTTGAGTACTTTTTTTTTTATACACGTACAAACGTAAGGTAAGGAATTTCTATAGATGACTACAAACAAAACATAACATTAACAGGCATCACGGTTAAGAGCATTTGAGTTTAATATTTAAAGAAAAAGTATGAATAAAATTAACTTTTTTTATAAGACTTTTCTATTTTATTTTAATTATTTTATATTTTTTTATGGAAAGTGGTAGGTCAGATCAGTCCTACAGGGTGTTTGATACCTAATGCAACAAAGTAATTTTTTTTTAATTTTTTAGCTCAAAAGCAAAAAATGTTGAAAATAACATCAAATTTTAGAATCAATTTCGATTTGTTCAAATTAGCTACCTTTGGTACGAATTATGGCCTTCAAACGGCCGACAAAGCCATCACAGGCTGCACGAAAGTAGCTCTGCGATATTTCGGCCCATTCCCGGCGTAGTACCGTCTTGAGATGATCGACACTTTGGTATTTTTTAGTAAGAACCTTACTCTCCAAAACGCCCCAAGCGCAAAAGTCCAACGGATTTAGATCCGAAGAGTTTGGAGGCCATTGTGCGGTAGAAATGAAGTGAATAACCTCCTTTTTAAGCCATTCTTGGTTGACGCGTCCTGAACGGTGTTGCTGAGTCTTGTTGGAATGTCAATGATCTGCGGCCAAAATTTTTGTCTGCCCAGGCTTCAATCCATTTATTTTGATCCCACGGTCGATGAATACGAACGGTCGTTCCCCACCATCGGCTGTTACAGCGGTCCACACCATTACCATCGGCGGCGCTTGAGTTCTGATGACCAATCGCAGGTGTAAATTTTCAGCTGACCTCTTTATCAAGTAAGCCCGCTTATTTTGTTTGTTCACAAACTGCTCAATTTGAAATGGCTTCTCATCGGCGAAAACCAAATTCGGTAACTAGCCACTTTCGTGCAAGCAAAGTAACTCCTTGGCTCTTCCCAGTCTAACTTGTTTTTGTCCATGGGTGAGCTCTTGCACTTTTTTGAACTTCAATGGCTTTAGTCCAAGCTCATATTTTTATATGGGATACATTCGTTCTCGCGATATGTTCAACACACGAGCAAATTTTTCTACCACTGCCGCGTGGATTTCGATCAAGTCTGGCCTTCAATTTTCGGATCATTTTTGTTTTTGTTACCGTTTTTTTTTCTTGTCCACCTTTTGGACGCGATGCCACACTGCCCGTATCACAGTAAGGAGCAATGATACAAGAAACAAAAGATTTATTCACATTTAAATGTTGGAGGGTCTCTAACGATACCCACCTGTGGTTTTCCAGCCAAATATAAAGCAATCACACTATCACGCTTAAATTCCATCACAAATAACTTTTTTTCTGAATGCAATAGATCAAAATGGTTTTATAAGCTTGTAAATAATAAAATAAACTGTCACTCGAATAAATCTGTCAGCTGTCAGACGAGCGCTTTACAAATGATAACAACCTGAAGTTGGTTGCAATACATATCAGCCACCCTGTACGTAATGCCCTAGAAAAAATCATTATGTAATGTTTTTGTATTCGCTACCAAAGTTTGTCATGATACCAGCCGGTTTTCAAAAGTAATTAATAAGGGCTTCGAAGGACACAGAAAAGGTTCGAAGGAATTGATAACTTAAGTATTTGCTGGATAGACAATTACTCCGATTTCATAACTGTCGATAGAAGAATGTTTGATTCTGATTACGAGGTTTCAAAGTTTAAAAGACTATAAGGTGATCTAACGGTTTGCGTTACGGTTTAATTAAGTACATAACAATTGACCGCTGCTAATGGTTAGTTTAGGTTTTCCATCTAATTATACATAGATTCACCATGTAAAATTTTAAAAATTTTTTAAAATTTTTCTAAAACCAAAGATTTTGATTCGCAAAGTTCATCGTGTATTGCCTACATGGACATAGAAGGTCTTTTGGGTTCACAATACATATCGTTGGCCACCAAAACAAGGATCAAACATCCATCTCTTAAGGAATCTTTATGTCAATTAACAATTTTCCAAGGATATGTAACCACACCAAAGAGGTTATCTAGCATTATTATTTTACTTTGCCATATCGTACAGGAACCATATGGCCTCAAAAATAATTGATTTTGTATTGACAATAATTTTGTAAATTATTAAGCAGCAGGTCCGATAGTTCTTCTCCTCTGAATCTACTTCTTAATCGTTTTATTAAATCCACTCAGACAATTCTAAAGTACACGGCCTAACTGGTATTCAATTAATATTTCATTAGCATTTGAGTATAGTGGCTTATTAGGCGTAAGGCCAAGATTCAAACCCCTGGTCAGACATCAAAACGAAATATGAACAAATATTATCTTACCATGGAAAGTTTCTTAAAAAAAATTTGTCGTTCGGAGTCGACTTTAAACTGTAGGTCCCGCCACTCATGTATAAAATTAACATACACAACATGAGTGGTGTGAGAAGCTAGGCCGTAATCTTGACTGAAGGGATTTGTTGTGGCCTATTATGTATGTATTAGCATTTAAGACTGACCGTTGGATGCTTACCTAAACTCGTGAAGCAAAAGTTGCATCCTGGTTCCGTTCAGTTCAAACCAAGTGTATCAATTGGTATACTAAGCGTCCAATATACAAACAATAAATCCTCAACGTTTATTAATTTCTTGCTTTCAAGCTGAAAGAATAAAACTGCCTCAAACAAATCGCAACTTGTCTGCCGACTACCAATAAAATTTGTGTAAGTTGACCCATTAAGGTTGTGTTTAACAGCCATTGATAGACGAATACCATACAATTTCTGGAAGAAATGGACAAAATGGCAAAAATTCATAAATGAAGCTATAAACTTCTCCCTCAATTGCCTTATTTGTTGAATAAAACATTGTCAGAAGAAAATTCAAACCCTTCTTTGATAGCCACAGGCTAGTTGACGTTTCAGCTCCCGAGTTTTTTTCGACTTTGCAAATCGTTTTTCAAAAGCTTTCACATATTTATTGTAGTAGTCATTATTTGATATCTGCCGGCAAAATTCCAGTACAGGCTTTAATAAAATATCTTAAATGTCAATTTATCACTATATTCTACTAACAATGTTGCAGAAATACGGCATAATAAGCGAATTTTTCATTATTTCAGGAGTATGATGGTAAGCAATGAATCGTTTTTCCGCTACTCATAAGCACTCATGCAATTTTGAGTATGAGTGAATAAACAGAATTGTAATTCAACTACTCTGATTCATTCGTACTCGCTACAACATTGATTTATAAGTATTAGTAGCAATGAGTATGAGTACAACGTTGACATCAAACTCACAGCATTTGAAGTATGTTTGATTCATATGCCTACTCATTCTGATTCATAAATTTAGAAAAATACTTATAAGTGATTCGAGTGGCTTGAATCAATCATCAAAATTTACAGCCTTTGATGTTGTTGCATATACAAGCAAAGTATAAAGGGAAGACAAAGCCAAGCAAAGCATACACACAATTTTCTTGTGAGTATAGTAGTGTTTGTACGCGAATCATACATATTTTGTGCTTCGTGTAAATGTTAAGTAGAGACGAGTCGAAGTCAATAACATCATGTGTATTGTTAAGTATGAATAGAATGAGTACTTCCAACTTTGAATGCGTAAAAGTATCAGAAATTATAAATATGACTCGAATCTACTCATAGTTTTCATACTAAAAATTTATTTCTTTGTTTTGCTTTACTTCCACAACCTACACTTTTAATTTCATAAATTCATAGATAAAATACTTAAATCATCAAAGTTACGAATATTCTGCGTTTAAGAAGTGATTGAAGCATTTGTGAACTGCCAACAAAAAAAATTAATTTTAAGTCTTAAAAAATGTACTTTTTTTGGAAAGTAAATAAGAAATATTATTAAACTTTTTAACTTTAGTTTTTAATACAAACGAAATAATATTCTTGCAGATGTAAACTCCATATGAAATATCTGGAGGATATTTTGAAGTCGTTTTTTTACCAAGAACTACCAAAAATTCATACCAAATCTAACCACATACGGCAGTATCAAAATCATTACAAAAACTGCCATAGTTTTTGGTTGTTTTAATTATTTTGCATTTGGAAATCAAATTGTTTTTTTTTTTTATTTTGGATTTACATTGGAATTTTAATTTTCTATTAAATTTTGCATTACAACAGATAACCACATATCGAAAATTCATTTTAGCGGTTTTCATGGTTCTTTTTTTGCTTTCATTTTCATTTTAAATGAAATTTAAGTCATTTCAGTACTTTTTTATGGTTTCAAAAGATGTTTTATTTTTTATAAATATTAATTTTTAATTAATTTTAATTTCCAATTGTTAGTACTTAAGTTATTTTAATTAATTTATGTTCTCTTCTAAATCAAACCTATCTCCCTCTCTCTCAATTACTTAATGGTAATGGTCAAAGTTAACTTTAAGAACTGATGATTTTTTTTATAAATAGTTTTTAATTACAAATAAAAACAATTCAAATAAAATAAAATAAAAAAATTTATAAATGTAGTGTTAGTATATAACTCTAGGAAATCTTAGTAAATAAATAATTAATGAGATGTCATATGATTGTTTGTAGTTTTAGTTTTAATTTAACGAAAAGACAAATAAATGGTACAGAATAAACGTTATAAAATCAATATGAAAAGTTTTATTAACTGTTAGATTAACTCAGAAAAGGTAAGTTAAACGGTAAGTAAAGCAATCGAGCAATCTACACGCTAACCTAACCTGTTCTGACGTTTTTAGGAGAACCAATGAATTGGCATAAACAACTCTAGATTTAGGGATAAAAAAAAATACAAATTCTTCATCAGGTTGTATGCTTCTCTAGATTGTTGGTAAAAGTCAATCTTTTTGCATTAATTTTCAACCACTTTTTCACACATTTTGGGCAATATCTGTGTAATAACTTGGCGATTATCTGTTTACTTATACCCCAACTTCAAGGGATTTTTCACAAAGTACACTGTTTGATGTAGCCACAAAAAAGCACAAACTTTTTCCGTAAGAAAACTAAAATCAGTCTTGATGTATAACTTGTTGCACAATATCGTTGCAACCACTTACCGTCTAGTTCATAAGAATAAAATGCTGGCATAAAGCTCTAAATTGTCAGTAACGATATGTTTAAGGAGATTTTAAAAGCAATATAGCTCAGTGACTCCTTTAGACTATAATGAGCCTCTACCAGTTACTTTTCCGAATCACTTCTGTCTTTTTCACGATCCATATTTGCCAATTTTGCTTATCAATCAAGTGAAAAACTTTAAATGATTAGGCGACTTCTATATTTGAGTGAGTCGGACTTTATATTAAACTAGCTAAAACCCCGGTATGCTTCGCTACTCCCATCGATATCTATATGTATAAAAATTAATGTGTGTTTATTTGTTTGGGGGCTTTATTGTTGGAAGTCTGTAGGCGGATAAACGGCTGGACAGATTTTCTTGAAATTTTAACATTACCTTTGGTAGCTCTAGATTTTGATGCTCATAGTCTCTCTCCTTCTAGGCGTACATCGCGTTGAACCAGCGTCTCTTCAGTTCTTAATCTAGATGATTAAGATGGTTTGCTTCTAAGACGTCCATCACGTTGATCGGGTGTCTCAGCAGCTCTAGATGTTGATGCTTGTAGTCAACATGCACATCTCGTTGATCTGGTAGATTCTGCAGCTACTGCTATTTTCAAATGTATTCTTTGCCTTTCTAAACATTCATTATGTTAAACTGGAGCCTCAGCACCTCTAGCTATAGATGCTCTAGACCTTTCAACACTCAGACGAACATCATGCGTTTAGAAAGCGAATATTTTTTAGGTGGCATTTTTTTGTTTCTAATTTATCACAACCTGGGATTCAATTGATTTGCGAAAAAGATTATAAGTACTATTTAAGTACTTCCTTTCAATCAGTAATAGCCAAATATACCATAACAGGTCAAATTTTTTTTTATTTTCAAGATAAAAAATTTTGGGCAATAGAAAATATTTAATAGTTTTTTATTAGGGTGACCATAAAGGTTTGGCTTGTATTATATAACCACAGGTAAGAATTCTTTTATAAATTATCTATGCTATAGGTAGTTAATAAATTAAGTCAGTATAGTGTTATCAATGTGTGTGCCTGTGTCTACTGTTAATGGTACCTAAGATCCATACGTATGTCTCTCTATGCGTATTTTTACAAACAGGTATTAGAATTGGAACAGTCAATATACATGACTTTTGCTAAAATAATATATAAAATAATGATATATAATGTTTAATAAGTCGCCGTGGTCTAGTGGTAGTGTGTTGGCTAATTAGACAAAAGGCCCGGGTTCGTATCCCAGGTCAGACATCAAAACGAAAAAATATTTCTTCGGCGACTTCCTCTCAGCAGATTTCTGGCAAAGACTCTGAGAGTAAAAATTGCCATGAAAAGCTTCTCAAAAATCTGTCGTTCGGAGTCGACTTTAAACTGTAGGTCCCGCCACTCATGTATAAAATTAACGCACACAACATTAGTGGTGTGAGTAGCTAGGTCGTAATCCTGACTGAAGGGTTGTAATGGCCAATTATGTATGTAATGTTTAATAATTACTTTCTAAGAACTCATATACAAATAGAGTCCATTTATTTCCCTTACCCGAAATGTTCATATATATGTGTGTTAAAGATTCTAGGTCCTTGCTCTAATAATTTCCATGTACACGAAGTTTTGTATCATATTTATATGCGACGTTCTCGCTTTTGTTGCAAGTCCGGCAATTTTTTCACATGGCAATTATACATATGGATTTCAGTGTTGCCCGTGTACAATTTGATAATTTTATCTATAATGATTTCCCAGATATAAGAAGTTTTAAATTTAAGTCATATGGGAAGTACTACGGCCCCTTTTCCAAGTCAGGCCAATTTTGTTTAAAATATTCAAAATTTTGGGATTCTAACTGTTATATATTCTTAGATATACTAATTTAATATTTTTATATGGGAGGTGACACGCCCACTTTAGCCAATCTGCTCATTTTGTTCATATATATGTCGAAGTCGTCCGTACAAAATTTAAGGACTCTAGCTGTTATTGTCTGTGAGGTATGCGACTTTAAATACTTATTGAGTATGTGGGCGTGGCACCTTGTCTATTTGAAATTGTAAAATAATAAGCTAGCCTATAGTTCCTTCCAGACATACATGAAGGTACTGTTAAAATTTTAAGTAAATCGGTTCAGCCTTTTAGCCGTCATCAAACAAACCCACAAACAAACAAACACACATTCACATATAGATGCCAAATATACCATAAGGGAAGCGCAAGGTAGGCTCAACTGCGGGAATCAACAAAATCAGATTATCCGTCATTCTTTCTCTCTAACAGAACTCAAATTGTTTATCGCTATGTTGCATAGGCTTAGTCACAAATGCTACAATTTGTATCTTAATCTTTCCATTATGCCCGAAATGTGGCCATGATTGAAGCTAATCTTTTATAGTAAGTCCTACTGTTATTATGCATTCTTTGATTTTTTTTAAACGATCCTAACAAACTTTTCATAAAAGATGAAATATTTACGATTTATTTCCAACACCTTCGATAGCTCAGTTGGTAGAGCGGTGGACTGTAGAAGAATATCATAAAAGAAATCCATAGGTCGCTGGTTCAAATCCGGCTCGAAGGATAAGTAGAAGAACTTAAATTTTTTAATTCAATTCTTATCTTATTTTCTTTCACCACGTTATATTGTACAAAAATAATGTGATTAGAACAACAGACCTTCGGTAGCACAGTTGGTAGAGCGGTAGAATGTAATTATAATATTAAAAATTCCGCTGGTTCAAGTCCGGCTCAAAGGCAAAATTTGCCTTTTAAAACAAAATCAATGAAGTGCATAGCAGAAAGCGGTTTATATATATAACGCGGCTCCCGGGTCTGCGCTAGCAGTACTGCTTTCCATCTTACTGAAAGTGGTCACATTTGGACTCATCAGACCAGATAACACGTTTTAAATCAGATGGAAAGCACTACTGCTATCGAAGACCCGGGGAACGTGTTCAAGGCTACCATGTGAGACAACTGTTGAACATGGCGGCGAAAATATAATGGTTTGGGGATGCTTATTATGGTGGGATGTTGATCCTCTATATTTAGTAGATAGTATAATGTGAAAAGAAATTGTTTTCCAAAAGAAATTGTTTTCCAAAAGTATGGCGATCCGAAGCACACAACAAAAATTGGAAAGATATGGAAAACAAAATTTTCAATTGATGGAATGACTAGTACAAAGTCCCGACTTCAATCCGATTGAAAATCTTTCGCCATTCGTGAAAATTCGTCTCGGGCAGTACGAAACAGCCCCAACGAACACGGACGAACTTTGGGATCGAAATGAATTCGAATTCCGAAAGATTTTATTGATAATTTGGTAGAAAGCATGTCAAATCGCATAAATCAAGCTATTTCTAATAAGAGTCTATGGACCAAATATTGAAATTGGGTTAGTTTCTTGAATTTTCTTGAAACGTGCAAAATTGAATTTATGTGGGTTATTTTCGTTTTTTCATTCGAACTCTTTGAATTCATTTCATTCATTATTGTTTTTTCCTGCTATTTGTTAAGAATAAAATAAAAAATTAAAATTAGTTTTTTTTTTTTTTTGTTTTTGCTTGTATGGTTTTGTTTTTGTGGATGATGAAACTCAGTATTGTGAACATGCACTCACTTCTGCTCGGCACTGTATATGGTGTAGTTAATAAAAAAAAAATAGCAAATGAAGTAAAGACCTTTGGACTAGGGCAAGTTGCCAATGATTTCCGCATACGTTCCAGGAATGCGCTGTATGAGCTCCTCAACTACATGGACGTTTACATGCAAAACATCAAAGGCTTCTAACTCAACAATTATTACGGTAAAAATATTTGCAGATGACGTAATATTACTATTGCATCAATAAATAGAATGAGGTTTCCAGTTGTATTAAAATCGACGCAATTTACATGACCCCATAGCCAGATTGGCTGTAAGTCGAATTCATATCACGTTACGATTTTTAACAGCAATCTCTGAAGGTCTCCGCTGGCAAATATTGCTAGCCTTTGCGAAAGAATAGGTAAGATTAGAAGTTCGAAAGAGAACATAGTTGATAAAAATTACGAATTGAGTTAAATACACTATAGACCCTTAAAGTACGCCTGAATCTCTTCTAATGGGATTCCATCTATAACAATTTATATAGTGCTAAGTGTACAGGCAGCACGATTCAAATCGAGAGAAACGTATACCCAATGATGGATAAAAACACTCGCTATTAGAATTTTGTTTAAATTTAATTTTTATCAGTTTGTACATTGAATTTATATTAAAGAATTCAAGACAGAATTCAAGACTTTTAAAGGTTTAATGTATCCCCTTCGATAGCTCAGTTGGTAGAGCGGTGGACTGTAGAAGAATACCATAAAGAAATCCATAGGTCGCTGGTTCAAATCCGGCTCGAAGGAATAAGCCATTTTTTTTTTGGTTATTTCATGAGAACGTTTTTTCTACATGCATGATAAAGCTTGACATACGCATAGAAAATACTTGAAATTTTAAAAATAACGCCAGCCCTCAGCTGAATCAATTGCTTTCTTTTCTTTAACACTGTTATGCTTCTTAATTACGAATTCCATTCAATGCTATTAATTTCGCTAGGTTAGCGGGTAGTGTACCGTTCACAGACAAGCGCATTGATTCATTGATATCTTCCCGATATCTGTTTTATCCTCTACAAATAAGTCTAACACACATACATGCTACTAAACCAGTGTATTACAACCTGTTGACCATAATAGAATAAAAACAAATCCTTCGAGCCGGATTTGAACCAGCGACCTATGGATTTCTTTATGGTATTCTTCTACAGTCCACCGCTCTACCAACTGAGCTATCGAAGGCTATAGAACTGCATTTATTGTGAAATAAAAAAAAATTTTAAATAAAAATGCAATAACATTAAAGAACTTTAAAATACAAACAAAACACCTCATAATCTTATTATAAATTTTAAAAATTTATTTTAAAACTGACCTATTGACCTAAAAATAAAAGTGATAATATATTTTTGTCTATTTCTGTGTGTCTCTCTAATTTAAAAACTCGCATTAATAATACATTTTCCAATACAATATTTCAGTAACAAACAAAATTTAAATCAAAGAAGAGACAATTTCAAACGAAAAAAAGAAAGAAAACGAAAAAAAAGAACTTTAATTTAATAAATCACACGTCAACAGCTCTTTTATGTTTGAGCCCTTAAGAACATTTTCTAACACTCTGACCAGACACCTTCCATATTAATAGGTCTACTCGTCGTTTGTTCTTTTATTTTGCCACCCTTTCGACGTTGTTCATGTGACCATATTTCTTATGCATAGTCGACACACAGCATCCCAACAAATTAAGTGTACTGGAAGGGCTAGTGGTGGTGTTAGTATGAGTAAAACATATATGAAACAGCATGTGGTCCATGGTGTTGTTTGTTTTTCAATTTTGTTGCTTTGAATTCATAAATTGCTCATGATTAAGACAACTTCCGTATACTGACACTTCATTAAACATCAACAACATCATCTCGCCATAATCGTTATTATCGTCGTCATCATCTGCCACAATGCCGTCTACGTTATTATTTGTAGTCATAGTCATAGTCATAGTTCTCGTCATCGTCGTTGTCATCATCATCATGACTATAAATGTCGGTGTTGTATTGATGTCAGCATGAAAGCATAAAGTGCTGTAAAATGACCAAACAACAACAATAACTTCTAAATGCTCATATACAATGTAAAACTGTAAAGGCAAATACATATTAAAGGTGAAGACTAAATGTGACCAGCTTAAAAAAACACAAAAACCAACAAATAAATATTCAAACATAGTGTTGGGCTGTTTACATGTGAGACGAGATATGTTAGATTACATTGGAAAGTAAAGCCATAAAAGCAACGCCAGCATAATAACAGTCTAGAGGTCACCTGCTAGTGACTAGAAGAACATTTTCTTAAGGCCAAAGGCTTTAACAAGCTCCTGGTTGTGAATCAACCTCACTTTCATATAAGTCGGTTGTATTGCTCGATCCTCTATTTTTCGGGATCTATAGGGCTATTTGACAATATAGCTTCATTCAACAAGTTCTTGAACATTGAAAAGAAATCTTATGATACACTTTGATGGTCAGGCCAAATGTAATCTTTTGGAACAATTGTATCCAAAGATAGAACACAAAATCTCAGGTAGAATTCTACAAAAAGCGGAGATTGGAATGCGTTTCCATAACCAGGGCTTAAAAACATGTTAAATGAAGATTAGAGTCATAGAGTGCATGGTTAGGATAATGGGTGATATGTCCAACACAGAACTCTGAATTCGAGTATCTAAGTAACAGAAATCAACGAAGCAATTTACAGATATCAAGCTATAGTATGCAGAATTTTGTAAATCTCACAGATATATCGACATGTTCTCAGTTCAAATTGGATACGAAGTACAAAACATATACATTCGATAACTTAAGTTTTATAGGATACTAGCTGTACCCTGCACGAGTTGCTGCGCCCCCAACTAAAATAAATTTGAAGGAAAGGCATTACACAAATGTCCAATTAATTTTGAATCATTTTATTGATTTTGTTTTCCGTCGTCCTGATGATTCAGATGACGGGCCTAAGTAATACGCATTCGATCAGTTTCTAATCTCACTTCATGTTATTCAAGTGATTCATGCGAACGGGTCTCAGCGGCATATACTCGAAGATTTTCCAGTCATAGTGCTCGTCTGATTCTGAGGCTTGTAATGCTCTTTTCTTCCGTATTTGGGGTGTAGGTCGATCAATTGTCATTCATTTTGAATAATTTTCACTGACGACATCCATCGGAAATTAATCGCACCTATCTCCGTCGACTTATACGTAATAACTTTGTTAAAGAATGCACACTTTAAGATTTAATTCATTTAGAGTATTTTCCCCACCTATTGGATATTGGTCATACCAACTTAGAAATCGTCGTCGGCTCATGCGCAACAACTTTGCTAAAGATCATAGCATAAACAAATGCACAGTTTAAGATTTAATTCATTTTAAGTAATTTTCAGTGGCGCCACCTACTGGATATTGGTCATACCAACTAAGAAACCTACCCCGGCTCATGGGCAATAACTTCTCTAAAGATCATAACATGATTAAATGCAGAGTTTACAATTTAATTGATTTTAACTAATTTTCAGTGGCGCCACCTATCGGATGTTGGTCATACCAACTTAAAAACCTACCCCGGCTAATGGGCAACAACTTTTCTAAAGATCATAACATGATCAAATGCATAGTTTACGATTCTATAAGGTACATACATACAAACAAACATTCATTTTTATATATATAGACTATGGGAGGTGACACGCCCACTATAGCCAATCCACCCAGTTTGTTCATATATACGTCAAAGTCATCCATACAAAATTTGAGGACTTTACCTGGTGCAGTTTATGAGATATGCGACATTAAATACTTATTGGACACCACGCCTACTTGAAATGTCGTAAAGAAAGACGAACACTTATCCCAAGCCAGATAAATTTGTGACGGTTTCACTAGTCAGAAAAATATTTGAGTCTAGCATCAGATGGTTTAAGAATAGCATGAGAATAATAACTCTCGTTTTGGCGTTGTAGACTGACTGAACATTTACACAGAATTCATACATCTTTTGCGGTTGAGTTCACACCAATAATATGAAGAACGAGTACAAAAATATATTTTATCATAGTGCGATCGGTATTTCCATTGACCGCAATACTTACACCGTAACCTTTTCCAAAATAATATTTGCCAATTATGCCTCCGATCTACAAACCGCACGAAACAGTCATTCGGAATGAATGCATTGATTTCTGTAATACCGCGTGTGGGTTTTCTGAGTGTACCCAGTGCCAGATATGAAATAACCAATGCTTGAAATTTGAATTGTTAGATGGGCCACCTAATTCAGATTCGTCAAAGCTGCGAGATAGGGTCAGACGTAATTCCGAAACTTTATACAAGTCCTGCATTTTAGGATTGTCAATAAAAAACCGCAACATGTACTAAACACTTTTTGGAGGCAATTTTATATTTAATTTGGGAACGATCAATCATCGTCTAATAAGCCAACACACTCCTATAGACACGCATTAACAAGTCTGCATTTAATTGAATAAAACCGCACTGTACTTAACCTTCTGGAGCAATATAATATTTGGGAACAATCCAGCTTATCCTTATCTTGGTGCATCTAAACTTGCGTGGTGCTCACGATATTTTATGTATTTTAAGCGACTCAGGTCTTCTAAGATATATTTGACGACGATGTTTGTCACTTAATTTTATTTTTTACTGGTAAAAATTTATAGTTTCTAACAGATTTTTTCCATAGACATACGAGCATGTAATAAGGAGTGCGCACAAAAAAAATGGGCCTACTTTTAAGCTTATAACTTCTATGATAATTGAAAAAAATTAATACCGTCACGTTGTTTTTGTTAGTCATCTGTTTCAAAATCCACGTGCTAAATTTCATTGCAATAGCAAAATTAGTTTTTTGAAAATGGGCACTCCAACAAGAATGTCGTAAAAAAATAATTGAAATTTTCAATGAAAAATTGCGCACCTTATAGAAAACGATGGCTAGGTTCGCAGATGTTAACCAAAAAACAGTTTCTAAGGTAAGAATAAAACAATATAAGAAGTCTTTGAGTATTGAGAGAAAGCGTGGAAGTGGAAGAAAAAAAGATTTGCCAACCAAAACAAAGCAAGTAAAGTAACACGTATTTTTCTAAAGCACCCTAAAAAGTCTGAAAGAAAAGTGGCTAAAAAAGTTGGATGCCCTGAGATCTTGATCAGAATAAAATTGTTATACACAAAACGAATTCAAATATTATTTACTTTAATTGAAACATAAAACGAAAAGAATCCGCCACTTAGTTTTATATTTCTATAACGGAAAGTATAAGTCCAGTTTTTTTTGTGCGCACTCCTTAGTACTACATAGTTGAAACTGTGAATAGGAAAACCTAAACTGCTCTCAGTTTAGAAATTATTTATTAAAATTAATTTTTTAGTTAACCACTGTGTATAACCGTATTTCTGTTTTTTATTAATTAGTTGGTCACATTGTGAAATGTTCATTCGTTTGAATGTCTAAAAATAAAATTTGTTTGATAAACCATTCACTTAATTTTTTGTTTGGCATTTGTGTCCCGATTACTCATATGTTCGTATAGACTCATATTCAGTATGGGGATTATATTTTTAAACCAAATATAAATCGAGTGAATATACCAGTAAATATGTATGTCAATGCAAACACGTGCATACATATAAACGAAAATTTATTGTGTATGATGTAAAAACAATCATCGAACAATTGGTCAACAACCCCAATTGCAGGTCAATTTTCAAAGGGGAACAAATAACTCCATTGAATAATGATGATGATATTTTCCAACAAATAATACATTTACACACAGGCGCACACACATGCATTTTAGAAGAAAGGGACAGTTACCAATAAACGGAAAAAAGGAGTGTGAGAGCAAGAGAGAGTGAATCAAAGTTGGTTATTCATGTGTAACATAAAAAGTTTAAAGTGTATCCTATAGATATGCATGTGTATATGTGTATTGTATATGTCAATACCTGTAAAGCTATGGCGAAAGTATCAATTCATCAATATAAATTGAATGAAAGTATCAGTACCAAAAAGCAATGAATAGGCAAATCAAACTGTGTTAGTGTGTCTGTAGGCCTTTTTTTTTATAAAATACGACAATAACAACAATTTCCTGTAAACATGTATACAAGCACATACACATGTTAAAGTATTTGTGGCTTACACAATTTTGTAGGGTGTGTGTGTGTGTGTACATATTAAAATTTATTGTAATATGTACTTGTTTGTAATTGTACGATATGATTACTTGCGGGTGTTTGTGTCTATAAATTTAATTTTAAAACATCAGCATTTAATTCAACATTTCATATCGTTTTTGTACTTTCGTTTTACCCTACATACCTTAGACGGATCGACTACCTAGAAATAAGTTATTTATATTGGGTATTAAATTCATAGGTCTAGGCAAGTATGAACAGAAATGAATTCATCAACCCGCTTCTTGGAAAGCGCACGAATATATTTTCCTTTTACTCCTCTAGGGAGCATAGGGCCTCAGGAAAACGAATATGGCTTCAATACTGTCTTTAAGACATTTTCCCGATAATATTCAGCGTTTATTTTGACATCATGATCGATGAATATGAACGGGGAGCGACCATCAGCCGTTGCGGCTGCCCACGCCATTACCACCGCCGGCGCTTGAGTTCAGGTGGCCAATCGCAGGTGTAAATTTTCAACAGACCTCCTTGGCGAGTAAACTAGATCATTTTGTTTGTTTACAAACTGCTCAATTTGGAATGGCTTCTTAGCGGAGAAAACCAAATTCGGTAACTTTCCACTTTCCGCTCCTTCCAGTTTAACTTTTTTGTCCATCGGTGAGCAAGCTCATTTCAATATGTGTTACATCCGTTCTCACGATATGTTCAGCTCACGAGCAATTTTTCTACCACTGCTTGAGCTTGAATTCTGGTGGCCAATCGCAGGTTGAAATTTTCAGCTGACCTCTTTGGCAAGTAAAAACGATCATTTTGTTTGCTCACAAACTGCTCAATTTAGGATGGCCTCTCAACGGAGAAAACCAAATTCCATAACTAGCCACTTTCGTGCAAGGGAAGTGACTCCTCGGCTCTTTCTAGTCTACACTTTTTTTTGTCCATCGGTGAGCTTTTGCACTTTTTGGAACTTCAACGGCTTGAGTCCAAGCTCATTTTTCAATAGGTGTTGCGTCCGTTTTCGTGATATGTTCATCTCAGATCAAATCTGGCCTTTACTTTTCGGACCATTTCTGGTGTTGTTACCGTTTTGAAAGTAATTATTAAAAACGATTTGATTAGTTTTGAATTACTTTTGATTCTTTTTGATTATTAGAATAATCGCCAGTAATCCTGATTATTTTTGATTATATTGTAATCGTAATCAATTATTAATGATTTTAACCAAAAATTATTTTAACCAAAAAGTCGCCGGGGTCTAGTGGGTAATGTATTGGCTTATTAGACAAAAGGCCCGGGTTCGAATCCCAGGTCAGACATCAAAACGAAAAATATTTCTTCGGCGACTTCCTCTCAGCAGATTTCTGGCAAAGACTCTGAGAGTAAAAATTGCCATGAAAAGCTTCTCAAAAATCTGTCGTTCGGAGTCGACTTTAAACTGTAGGTCCCGCCACTCTTGTATAAAATTAACGCACACAACAAAAGTGGTGTGAGAAGCTAGGTCGTAATCCTGACTGAAGGGTTGTATTGGCCAATTATGTATGTTTGTAACCAAAAATAATTGTAATTGAAATCATTATTTCAATATTTAAAAAAAATTAATCAACGATTACTAATTACATTACTTAACAGGTATGATTTTATGATATATTATTGACTTAAGAGTGCAGCCACAGCGACTGCTACGTTGAGATTGATGGAATTCTGTCAGTACAGAGACTGCGCTTACCTATGGCGTCATAACTGTACTCAACTGTACTCGTTGATGACTTAAAAATTTTTTATCGTAATGTAGGATATCAAAAAGCAGTTTTGAATTTTATTTTTTGACTTTTTTTTTTAAATCAATACAAATGATGTTTATCACTCTTAAGTCACCTGCTTTATAATGGCTTTCAGATATATTTAGGTTTTTATTTTTTTTTTTTTTCTTTTCAAATAATTATAAAAATAAAGAAAATGTAGATATGAAATGTTTACTGGAATAATTTCTTTTTAATAACTTTAAATGAATTTTCATTTATATAAAGTCATAGACACTGTTGAAATCCAATTGAATGGGGGTTGGTTCGAGGAATTGTTTATCATTTTCGTCTGTTACATTGATTTTGTTTTATTTTGTTTTAGGATTACAGCAATATTAGCTAGCATGTATAAGAAACTGCTCTTCAAAATAGAAGTCATTGGTTTTGGGGTGATAGAACATTTGAACAGCTAGCCATGGTGGAGAATATGCCACTAAGGGAACCGCCCGGTTTCATCCGAAGATCGGGATAGTTGAAACCTACCACTAACGGATCGTGACAAGGGTGTTTACCTCACACTGGGTAACACAATGGCCAATATGAGCCGCCGAGTGAACTTGCCTGTGAATAGCTAGCTAATCTAACGTAACCTATAAACTTTCTAGTATTTTTTACGCGTATCTACTGTAGATCCTTTTCCATATGTGTGAATAAAAAATTTTTTTATCAAAACTTTAATTTTATTTTACAAATACTTTTTGTATTGTGTTGTAAATTAGAGAAAAAAAAATTAGCAAATCAATAAATTTATATATTCAATACAGTATTCAATAATTTTCGTAAACAAAACTATTAAAAAAGTTGTTTTTTTTTTTTTTGTTACTTGAATGAAGCATTCTAAAATTAAACATTCCTTACAGTAATGCAAATAGGAAAACTTTTTTTAAAACTTTCGCTTAATAGAAGCAACTGTTTGATGTTTGATATGAAAATGTAAATTCTATTGAAATTCAATTATAAACAAAAACAAAAACGACTCAATTCATAAAAATGTAAAATTTATTGGAAAACTTTAAGAAGAAATTAATTTCGTTTCGCATTTACCACACCATTCATATACGAAAACTATGATTTTTAATTTCACTTGAAAAATCTCTTGCCATTAGAGATGAAAAGATTTTAGCTAATGAAATGGATGTCTTACTACAGCATATTGCTTCGTGAATTCTGTAATTATTGAGAACGATTCCGAGTTGATTGATTTTTGGTTTTTCAATGCCACACTCTCGCTTACAGCAGCATTACTTACAACAGAGCAACGGGAATATTGAGCCACATGTTGCGTTCGGTTATGCCAAAGTTCCACCAAAAATAACGAAGAAGTTGCTTGACGCAGGGGCTGCAAAAATTATAAGCATAACTACCTTAAGCTGATAACCAACCTGAAAGTTCAACAAACCAAGCCATATTCTTGATATCAATTTATAATCGTCCATCAGTTAAACTAACAAAGAATGGAGGGCAAAATAACATTAGCATGAACCTCTCCAGAGATGAGTATTGACGAAGAAAGATAATAACAAATAAAGCAGACTCGCAACCACAGTAAATTTCATTAGATGGGCGATGCAGTCTTGCCCCACGCTTTTCCATAAGCGAATGACCTGTTAACATGGCCACCGTGATCGAGAGGACATAGTGTTCAAGTTTAAGTAGTTGATTGATGCGCCTTCTATCCACCGTGGATCAAGTGAGACTGGAAGTGGAGCAAAATTCCTCATTGACCCAGAATAAGTTAGCGTCCTGCAAACATTTTTTACCATTAGGCAAATTTTACCAAAGTAAGTCACCGTGGTCTAGTGGGTATTGTGTTGGCTTATTAGACATAAGGCCCAGGTTCGAATCCCAGGTCAGACATCAAAACGAAAAAATATTCCTTCGGCGACTTCCTCTCAGCAGATTTCTAGCAAAGACTCTGAGAGTAAAAATTGCCATAAAAAGCTTCTCAAAAATCTGTCGTTCGGAGTCGACTTTAAACTGTAGGTCCCGCCACTCATGTATAAAATTAACGCACACAATATAAGTGGTGTGAGAGCTAGGTCGTAATCCTGACACTGTTATGTAAGTGACATACTCAATTCAATTGTAGAGGGTTCCGAGAACAGAGCACATGTTCTAGTGAGCTCATAGGTCCTACAGTTGCCTAGAATGTCCCTGCAATGCAACAAGTCTTTAGGTCACCGTAATGCTCGAGAGAATCTGGGAAAGTCCAGACAAAAGCGATAACGTGTTTAGAGTTGACCGTAACGCTCAAGCCGAGTCTGATAGCAGCTTGGCGCAGTAGCGCAGTTTTTTGATCATTTTTCGAATTATTGTCAAAAAACTTCGACGTTTAGGAATGAAGTTTTGTAATACGTTTCTAATATTGAATAGTTCTTTCCTAATACTGGGTCCAGACAAGCACATTTATTGTGTAAATCACAATAAACGGAATTATTGATCTCAATATTTCATATAAAATTTCAATTAATTATTGATCAATAAATTCATAAATTATTATAATATTGATTAAAACGTTAAATACAACACTGTCAGAAGTACGTACAGTGAGCATATAACATTTTTCCGAACACTTTCTATTGATATTTGACAACTCAAATGTAAACAACGACAATGCCATTAGCTAAAGTTTTTTTCTGCAAGCTATCCAATATTATAAACTTTTTCTTTCTCATCCTTCTAAGGAAATTGTTTTCCATTATTTTGTAAAAAAAATTTTGTGGCACTTATTTTCGAGATTAAATTAAAAGAAATATTGTTGAAGCAATCAGCTATTTTGTTTACCAGCTGTGAAATAAATTTTCGTAGATTATATGTATGAACGCTGAAAATATTGTTCTCAATAAACAGAATATTGATTTAATAAGAGTGCATGTCTGAACGTAGTATAAAGCGCTCCTATTCAATAAACAAAATAAACATATGCGATGACAGCTGTCAAATTTATAAGCTAATTCTATTATATTCGGTTATTTAAACCCGGAAATAACATATCTTTCAAAAGGTACAAACATTTCCAATGCCATTGTGTAAAGCAAAAAACCACTATCAATCAGTCAACGTATTTACAGGTTGTTTTACATGGATTACCTTTATAATTATAATATCACTTAACGTTTCTACTGCTGTTGTTGTTGTTGTTTTCCTTAATGAGTAGTATGAACAATTAAATAAATACGTTAATGCATATGAACGTATATTAACTGAGTAAATTATCAACCCCCCCACCCATCTTATAGTGTTGAATACAAGTTTGCATAACCTGGCATTCGTGCATAAAGATGTGTGTAAGCATACGAAAACAATTACGTGCAAATGTACGTGTAGTTGTCTGTACAACTACATTCATGAATTTATAATGGCTGCTGTGTAAAACAACAATGTTTTATAATTTACACTTCCGTTTCCGTTGAAAATGTTGGTCGTTTGTTCGGTTAGTTGTTCTTCTATATGCACACAGATCCAGTGGCAAATATTTAAACAAACATTTTATTACGACATACTGGCTTGCGTATCTATTTGATTGATGGTGTTTTTGTTTTTGAAACTAAAACTTTAGTTGTTTAATAAAATCAAAAGTTCAAATTTAAAATAAAAATAAAAAAACACAATTATTTAGAAAGTGATGAAAACAATTACTGGGAAATTAAAAGTGATAATTAAGCTGCAAGTGATGCTTATATACAAGCCTTCGATAGCTCAGTTGGTAGAGCGGTGGACTGTAGTGTTGTTTCTGTTGCGAATTTAAAGATATCCATAGGTCGCTGGTTCAAATCCGGCTCGAAGGATAATTTTTATAACAACGTTTTATAAACATCTGTTCTAGAAACCACTATATCACTCTGTTCAATCGGCTTTTGGTATGGATCATTTCTTTGCCTGTCAAGCATGAAAGCATTCACCTGTCAAGCTTTAAATTGGTTGCGGTCTCCTGTTTTTAATGGCTTTATCGAATGATTTCTGCTATAGGTATGGATCTGAGGAGGAAGAAAACTCCTTTTCACCTTATGTGTCCGAGGCCTGTTCTGGTTATGAAGAGTCGGGGGTTCTTAACTTCCCATTTTATATTATGCTTTACGGAAAAAGATTGCTAGTATTGCAAGACTTACTCTGGAGTCAAGTAGATTATCTCTAACGAAAGTATTGTCATGTATTTGATAATTAAATGCGACATCACAATGCGCTTGAACGTTGGACTAAGTCATAACTTACTCATTGAACAAATGCTTCCACCTAACCTACTCAATACTCCAGGGTATATATACTAACAAGTTCACTTTACATTTTCTGGAGAGATTTTTAAGTTTCTTCTCTAATTTTTTTATTTTTTAAATCCTTCTGTCTTAGTTGAATTGTGCCACAATTAATACAGATATTGTTAGAGTTGTGGTCCAATCCAGAGATAAGCAATGAATCGTTTTTTCGCTACTCCAAAGTACTAATGAATTATTGAGTATGAGTGAGTCAACAATATTTAAATTTAGCTACTCTGATTCATTCGTACTCGCTACAACATTGATTTATAAGTACAGGTACTCATAGCATTCGAAAGAGACGTACTCATTCACATTTATAAATTTAGAAAAAACTTATAATACTCATAAATGTTTCGAGTGATTCGAATTTTTCATCAAAATTTACAGTCTTAGTGGTTGTTGCATTTACAAAAAAAAAAGAAGAAAGAAAAGACAAAGACAGCAAGCAAAGCAAACACACAACCTTCTAGGGAGTATTGTTGTGTTCGTACTCGTAGGCGTGCTTCGTGTATATGTTGAGTCATGGAGAGCCGAAATCGTATTGTTAGATACAAATATTTCAAACTTCGAATATGAGTAGTATGAGTATGATATTAAAATAAATATGACTGCGTATAAGTATCAGAAATTCTGTATATGACTCGAATATGCACATCGTTTTGAATACTCATTGCTGATCTCTGACCCAAATCTTGTATTGTTCATTTTATCAAAACTAAACTAAATGTTGAGTTATTGGTGGATTTTAACGATTTTTGTCGAAATCGACAACATCATGCGTATTGTTAGATATGAGTATTTCAAACTTCGAATATGAGTAGTATGAGTATGATATTAAAATAAGTATGACTGCGTATAAGTATCAGAAATTCTCTATATGACTCGAATCTACTCATCGCTTTAAATACTCATTGCTGATGTCTGACCCAAATCTTGTATTGTTCATTTTATCAAAATATTTAGCCGGGTAACTAAATGTTGTGTTATCCCTTAGTAGTACGTTCGCCTCCATATGCAGAACTTCAAACGGTTTGACCCTCACAAAATCGAAGACTCATAAAAGGCGTTGCACCTATTCCGCTTAATCTACATCATGGCTGTTAACAAATCAAAATTTTGAAAAACTTTTACCATCATCCTCAGGATAGACATTGCTGGGTCCACAAAACGTAGAAATGCATTTCAACATGTTTACGCGTCAGCATTGCAATTTTGATTTCTTTTCTTCTCGCCCACAGAAAACTGTATGAACTGTAAATGATTAATGTGAACAATACTCATACCAGTACCATATCTATGAAATGATTTCAATTACTTGGCCAAAATTAACTTTTAACGCCTTTAATGAAATTCAAATAACCTCAAAGGCGTTGATAAATAGCTTTCGAAAATTATAAATTAAATTTGTTGATTTAATTCAATATGTGCGTGTTAGTAATTTGTTTATGTTGGTGTAATTTAAGATAAAAGTTTCTTCTTCTAGGCCATTAATTAAAACGCAAGGCTTACAACAATTTATGCAAAGCATATTGACAACAATATTTAATTAAAACCGTAATAATAATAGAAATTTACACAAACACACTCTTATATTACATTCTAACCTAAATTTACGCGGTTTATGTAACCCAAAACTAACATAGAATGTTTAACAATAATGCAGTAATGAAATTACAAAAATTTACAACAAATAAATATATTTTCTAAGAATTAATGCAAAAAAGAACAAAACCATAATATTTTTAAATAATACAATCCGAAATTTACGATTCTACTTCAAGTGAAATAGCAGTTATCGATATCTGTTTGTATACATACATACATAATTGTTCATTACAACTCTACAGTTAGGATTACGACCTAGCTTCTCACAACACTTATGTTGTGTGCGTTAATTTTATACATGAGTGGCGGGACCTACGGTTTAAAGTCGAATCCGAACGACAGATTTTTGAGAAGCTTTTCATGGCATTTTTTTACTCTCAGAGTCTTTGCCAGAAATCTGCTGAGAGGAAGTCGCCGAAAAAATATTTTTCGTTTTGATGTCTGACCTGGGATTCGAACCCGGGCCTTTTGTCTAATAAGCCAACACACTACCCACTAGACCACGGCAACAGTTTATATAGGGTGGGGAAAATAAAAGTTTAAATTTAAAAAGGCAGTAAAACAAACACGGTTTGAAAGTTTGCCTAATTAACTAGTCTTGTTATAAAATATAATTGTTTCGGTTAAAAATCCAATATTATTCCATTCATATTGCTGCTGCGTTTGGTCTCATAGTACCTCATTAAATTGTGGAGCCATATCTCGGTAACGGCTTCATGAACGGTGGTCTCTGGTTTGCCGGTGTAATACTTTTCTTTAATGGCGTGCCACAGAAAATAGTCCAACGGTGACAAATCGCAGCCTCATTAATACCATGAAGAGCGAGTATAAAAAAATCAGTAATCATCATACGATAGGTTACTCGTGTGGTAGCTGGAAGAGAAAACTACCATAGTGTTCACCGTACTTGTCGTAAAAGGCGACTAAGGGTGCTGCTATCAGGCAGGATCTGTTTGGGGTTCAACTGGCAACAGTCAAGTTTTGCTTAGCTGCGAAGCCTCTCTTAATCTGGAACCACGGCTGCCAGGAGCGACCTGGCCAGCAATGGTAGGGTCCCCTCGGGGAGCACGTGATGGCTGTGGTTTAGATCCAAATCGCAGGGAGAGCGCGAGTACGGTGTGGCGGTACATTCTTAATACATTTGAAGAAGTTTAGATGGTCTCTGACCCCAAAACAAAAGTGAAGTCATGCCTAAATAGCATGACTTCGAATTGGTACCTACTTCCTGGCTGTAGCCAGTGTTTTCAGCATGAAAGTAGGGGCGTTGTTCTATGCATTATTTTCACCCAGTGCGAAAAGCACCATAGGATAAGGTCCACCTGGACAGGTACCCATGCAAAAAACACACACATCGTATGATAGGTCTTCATTGGCCGTAATTGTTGCACCGTCCGCTTTTTCAAAGAAACATTTGCCAATGATGCCTCCGCTCCACAAGCCGCACTAAACATTCATTCGTAATGGTTGCCTTGGCTTTCTGTAGGATTACTTGTGGTTTTCCTGAGCCCTAAATATGGCAATTTTGCTTATTAAAGTAATCACTAAGATAAAAATACGTTTTACTCTAAAACATGACTTTTTTGGTAAAATCGACATCATCGCACAGCTTTTCGTTGGCCATCTATTCCAATAAATCCCGACTCAAGCGTAAATCGATTCATCTCGTTCAGTGGAGGTAATAGACAGAATAGAAAGACCTAACTACAGTCAACCATCCTATAACGCGGTATTATCAGAACGCGGTTTCCATATAACGCGGGGCTGAAATTGCAACAGCCCTCTTATAACGCGGTACTCTTAGAGCGCGTTTTGCGTTCAACTGCATCCTATTAGTTCCCTCCGCACAGCCTATGAATGAATAGTAACTAGATATTGTAAGAGGGTTTAATATAAGTTTTATTTTCGATATAAAAGCTCAGCCGAGATACAGTACTGAGCAAAACAATAGCAGTTGAATTTTCAATTAAAAAAAAAAAAAAAACAATGAATGAAGATGAACCAAGTGCGGATAAATATTAAAAAATTACATGATTTTACAAGTCTTTCTTAATTTTATTGGAAATCAGTCTTTTAGTTTAGTTTTTATTTAATTTTTTTTTTTTATCAATCCCTAGATGGACTTTTGAATTCAATAAAAATGGTTTCCATATAACGCGGTATGAATGATGTGATTTGTACTAATTCTGTGTTTCTTATTGCTCAGTTTCCATGCAACGCGGTAGATGGTTTCTATAGAACCCGCTATGAATTAATCTGGTTTGTACCTGAAATCTGAGTTTCTTATAGCGCAGTTTCCATATAACGAGGTACGCACTTACCGCGTTATAGGAGGGTTGAGTGTATTACCAGATTTGAAAAAGTGATTAAAGTACTGGATGAAACCAAGTCTTCCAAATACCTGTTGATAGGGGCAGTAACGCTGATTATTGGTGGAATTTAAGACTTGAAAATTAACAATATTAAGCTCCCAGAATTCGATAAATCTTTTCATACAATCATATAACTTACGGCATATCTAACAGGAAAATTTTTATTTTCCATTAATTTTATTTCTTTTCATTTATGGTACGTCTGTTCAATGATTACCTCATTGATTAATGTTCGTTTATTACAAATCAAAACAAAGAGGCATAACAACCTCGAAGTTAATACTGAAGATTGTATAAGAAATCAGTATTGCCTTTGAAATGGTTAACCAAACAGTGTTCGAATGTTGTATTAAACTACCAACTAAGCTACAGAAGTTTTAGTTTTAAAAATTAAAAATTTAAATTAAATTTACACACAATTTTTGTAAATCAATCTCAAAGGCCCTTAAAACACCCTGACTGACATCAAGTTCACAGATTATGAAATTCTTTGGAATTATAACACAACAGCTTCTGTGTTAGATTTAACACTTGAAATTTTTCTTTTTATTAACTTTATAATTTTTATTTTCCTTTTGCATTATTTAATTTAAGTACCCCCATATACTATATAATAAAAGGAAACCCACACTAAACGAACGAAGAGAGAAGAAATTCCCTTTTTTGTTTTTTTTTTGCTTTAGTCAAACCACAATTAATTTAAAATTCCTTCGTAGATCATTTTTTATTGCAGCCTATAAGGTTTCCATTGCACATTTTCTTCCAGCATGGTCCCTTGTTTCTTGGCATTTGAGATTTTGTTCGTTTTCCATTTTTATCGTACTGCATGGTTTGGCTGTGTTTACACCTTAGGCGATGTTGTTTTTACACTGAGAAAAACATAACAAATTTATAATAACTTATACAACACTTGCACATAAGCTTGTACATAAAAATAATTAAAAACTTAGCTGTTCTTATCACAAATACAGCAGTACAACAGATGGTGTGATAGGAGGCCTCTAGCACCTCTAGACAACAGCAAAAATATTATACCGAAACCACAACTTAGCTAATGATAACCTTTTAACCTGTACATTAAAATAATCTTGTGATACATAATTAGTAATTCATTGGAATTAAATACTTAAAGAACGAATTTCATATTTAGAGCATTGAGCGTAATTATTTTTTTAATCAAATCTTCCAATATATTGTTGATGTTTGTGAAGCATGTATCATTAGCTAAAACTTAATGAAATATTAATTTGAAAATTCCTATTATACTATAAACGAGTGCAGCAAAATTATAATTCTTCTCCCTATCGTCGGATAAGCAGAATATTTAACAGAAGCTGGCATGAAAAGAAATATAACACTACAATACAGGGTGGCTGATATGTATTGCAACCAATTTCAGATTGTTATCATTTGTAAACCGCCCGTCTGACAGCTCACAGATTTATTCCAGTGACAGTTCATTTTAGTATTTACAAGCCTACAAAACCATTTTGATCTATTGCATTCAGAAAAAAAGTTATTCGTGATGGAATTCAAGCGTGATAGTGTGATTGCTTTATATTTGGCTCGAAAACCACAGGAGGCTACCGTTAGAGCCCTCCAGCATTTAAATTTCTCGTACCATTACTCGTTACTGTAATACTTTCAATGTTGCATCGCGTCCTAAAAGTGAACGAAAAAAAACGGTAAGAACACCAGAAATGATCCGAAATGTGGAGGCCAGATTTGATCGAAATCCATGCCGCAGCGATAGAAAAATTGTTCGTGACAAGCCATTTCGCGAGAACGGATGCAACACATATTGAAAAATCAGCTTGGACTAAAGCCATTGAAGTTCCAAAAAAGTACAAGAGCTTAGACTGGAAAGTTTGACTGGAGCCAAGGAGTTACTTCGCTTGCACGTAAGCGGCCAGTTACTGAATTTGGTTTTCTCCGATGAGAAGCCTTTCAAAATACAGCAGAGCCACTTTCGTGCAGCTTGTGTTGGCTTTGTCGGTCGTTTGAAGGCATCAATTCGTACCAAAGGTGGCCAATTATTTCCACCAATTATTTTGCTTTTGAACAATAAAATTAAAAAAAAAAATTTTTTAAAAAAATTAAAAAAATATAGCGCTTTACTGAGTTGTTGTATTTTATATCAGCCACCCTGTAGCATAACGCATATACATTTAAAATCGATCATTACAACCCTTCAGCTAGGATCACAACCTAGCTTCTCACACCACTTACATATGTTGTACATGTTAATTTAACACGTGAACGGCAGGACCATCAATTTAAAGTCGTCTCCGGACTACAAATTTGTGAGAAACTTTTTGCCACTCTGCTGAGGTAAAGTCGTCGAAGAACTAATTTTTCATGTTTTATTTTGATGAAGATCTCGGAAACCATAGCATAAATTTGATGATATTCGGTAGTGATGAAATATTTCTTCCAATTCTATATTGTCTTCATATCGTTTGTTAAGTAACAGGTTATTAGAAAGCAAAGCTTTAATTGAGTGCAGGCTGCCTGGTCAAGGTTTTACAATAAAAATAACGGATATAACTATACAATACGATTACTCTTTCATCTTTTGGGATCCAATTAAATTCAGTTAAATTATTTATAGGTTACAGAATCCGACCAAATTCGGCCTTTTGCGGACATTCGCGAAAGAAAATTCAGATTAAATCCATACAGAACTTAGCTTAATTACGAATGCAGGACATATGAAAATAAGAATAACTTAGATAACTCTACTGACATGTTTTACTACGAGATAATGCAAAAAAATTCAACAACTTTATGCAATTGCATTCAGAGAATCATGGCTGCCCATAGCTAATTTTGTCCTTTTAATAAGATTTAGAATGTTTATCAAAAACGATCTCAAGACATTTAATACTAAACCTACAATGGACGGGTCAAATGTCCCTATTTTGAACTTCTTGTTAGAATTTCTTGCAAATAACATCGAATGTGTTTTCCAAGATTTATTCCTCTCTTGTTGATTTTTTTTACCGATAAATATATGGAATCTACCTTAAATACAGCAAGGGGTAGGAATAGGAATTAGGGATGCCAAACGGGATCGATTTTTAAATATCCCGGGATTCAGGATTTTGTTGATAACATAGGCTGCCGTTGAAAAACGCTTTTCGCAATCAACATTTGTTGGTAAAGTAGTTACGCTGTACGCAGCTTGTAAATATTCACCTCTACTACCTCCCGATGGAAATAAATCTATTTCTTTGGACACTTGAGTATCTAGATCAGTTACCCTTTTAATTCATTTTATAGGGTTGTTTTTGCATTCTTCGATGGTATCAAATAACTTTTTAGCAATGGAAGTGGGGTTTCCCTTATCTGAGAAGCTATTATCGAAGTCAAATGATATAGAATTTTTTTTCAGGACCTTTTGTATGGTCGAAATACATATGAATTCACAATCCCGAAAATCCCAGGACAAGTTTTTAAAAATTCCGGAATTCGGGATTTTGTGAATCCCGAAAAATACCGGAATTTCAAGATTCGTGATTTCCCGACTGGCATCCCTAATAGGAATACATGAAGTATTAAACAAATTTTCCATTTGTAAGTTTTTTTTTTTTCAGTGTACATTCATATGTATATTGTGTTGTAAAGTAAAGACAGAAAAAATTATAGCCACAGACAAAATTGAAGCAGAAGAAAATATATTTGTAAGGAATATAATAAGTCGAGAGAAAAAAAACTATGCATATAAATAGCGTAGTTTCTATATAGGAATTCATAATGTTTACAATGCCTTTTCCCTAACGCGACTCACGTTGCCAAGTTAAGATTCGATATTTTGTTTACTTAATAGTACACTACAGTTGCACGGGTAGTGGAAATATGTTTGCTTTGGCAAATATTTTAACAAATTAAAATTGTTTTCTCTTTTTTTTCTTTCTAACTTTAAATTGCCTAAAGATTTGCTTTGAATTTTTCAAAGTTAAAAGCATTCGAAAAGTATACTTTAAATTATTTCGTAAACTGAAATTAGCATACTTTCAGGTTTGCGCTTTTACTATAGAGGTGTTGTGTAAATTGAATTCGCCTAAGCTGATTACATTTCAATTTCATTTCAAAAATTTCCTTCCTGTCCTTTCACTCTCTTCCTTTTCATATACATGCATACATACAAACATACATACATATATACAGTATGTACATACACAAACGTATAATTTTGTTTTGCTCAATTTTCCTCTGCCTTATTCGCATATCCTGTACACAACCTAACTATACATAAATACAATCACTTTTACTGTAAAAGTACGGCTGTCTCTTGCAATTGTATGTATGTAATCGTAGTAGTAGTAGTAGTGGTAGAGGTTGAAGTGATAGTAGTAGTAGTAGAAGTGTGAGAATGTATTTGTGTATGCATGTTTTTTTCAACATGCCTTCAAGTTGTAAATATACATTTATTGCTGCAACACGTTCTACAACGAATAAAGTTGTAAGTTTTCCGTTTTCTTGTCTTATTTGTACATTGTTTTTATTGCAAAAATTCCTTTTCAAGATGCTGTTGTATGTGGCATAATGGGAGTTTTGTTTGGCTCGTTGTATGACTGCTTTAAGGTGTTGTCTTGTTAGTGTCTTGATTCTTAAGTCACTCATGTTGCATGTGGCTGTTGGTGTAAAGTGTTTTGTCTTAAACTACAGCTGCAGTTTTATGTTGTTGCAATTGTTTCCGTTTTTGTTTTTGTTCTTTATTATTACTTCATGTCGTGTAGTGAAATTTCCAGGGAGAAATTTGTAAGATTTTCATTTTCATAATGCGCATTTTAAGCAGCTTTCCTAAGTTTTCATCCTTATATCTATGGAAAGTGTTTCGTATAAAGTGTAGTGTGTCACTAGGTCTCCGCTTTCGCCCGAGTTTACTTTTTGTACTCTTAAACTCCAGTGATTCTTAAATTACTTTGGCGTGCGCACATGATATTGGATGAATAAAAGAAATTATTTTCCAAAGAGATAAAAATTTACAAAATAATGATGCTATACGCTTCTAAAAAATAAAGAAGGAAAGTTTTCATAATAAATACATATACAGTCAAACCCGGTTATAAAGAACTCCGTGGAACCAGAAAAAATAGTTCGTTATAGGCAAAGTTCGTAATAAACTGGGTGAAGTCATAGAAGAAAATATAAAATACAAAGAATTTTTTGTCATTTATTAAAAACAAAAAGTATTTTTTTTATTAAAAATCCAAAAATATGTGTTAATTCTTTTCACCTACCACCTGATTAAAGATGCTGAGTTATAATTTAATGTTACCATATTAATTAAAAGTAAAGACTATTGCCACACTTCAAAGATATTTCTGAGGGTTCGTTATAAAAAAGGGTAAAATGTATGATATTTAATTACTGGGACCATTTAAAGTAGTTTCTTTTAACCGAGAATTCGTTAGAAACGAGTTCGTAATAAACGAAGTTTTTTCTATGGAAATTGATATTAAAACGTTGGGACTTGAAAATATGTACGTAACCAAAAATTCGTTATAAACGAGTTTGACTGTATAATAAATGGCCAGGGATAAAAACTGGGGGCTTAGCTCTAAACAAAGTGGCTTTATCAGACAATGATCAATCCAACCTTCAATTTTGGTGAAGGTGTGTCACTGCAAACTAATGGAGAATTTACACAGTCAATCAGTTATCCTAATACCCAGTACACTCTATTCCTCTCTAGCTAAGGCTCTATTTTCAATACTCAGTTGGTTTCCTTTTAATCTTCTATTGAAGCTAAGGGCTGAGCTGCAGGCTGTCAAGCACAAGCCGTTAAATCAGAGCCCAACCTAAACTATGTATTATATTTGACATTTTGATATTAGAATTCTAACTAGGAATACTACTGCTGGGCTGAATATTAGAGGTTTTCAGGGGAAACTTTGAGGTTTAAACTAGTGGCTCCAAAACAATGGACAGAGTAGACAGAATTTTTTCCTGAAAATCTCTTAATTTACTTATAAGTCCGGCTGTGATTAAAATCATCACGAACGTCAACTCAGCGTAAGTTCCTGAAATCCAAGAACTTCTCAGAAAAATTGCAGGCAGAGTCAGTTCGGACCTCACAATCTCTGCGTTTTCACAATCATACATAACATAATTGGTCATTACAACCCTTCAGTCAGGATTATTGACCTGGTTTCTCACACCACTTATGTTGTGTGTGTTAATTTTATACATAAATGGCGGAACCTACAGACTCCGAACGACAGATTTTTGAGAAACTTTTCATGGCAATTTAATTTACAATCAGAATTTTTGCCAGAAATCTGCTGAGAGGAAATCGCCGAAGAAATACTTTTTGTTTTTTTGTTTTTCACGTCTGGCCTGGGACTCGAACATTGGCTTTACGTCTAATAAGCCATCACACTACCTACTAGACTACGGCGACTTCAACTCACAATACCATTAATACGCTGATTGGGTGCTACAACAACATGCTTGCAATACTGATTTTTCGAACCATATTTTCTCTTCGCTAAGACTCATTTCTCAATAGATGACTAGTAAAACCGCAATCTTTAAGTTTTTTAGTTTACAGTTAAAGATTATGAAGTTGACGGTATGTTGTTTAACAAATAACATGATCATCTCAATACTGTCGTACTTGATTTTCCAATAACTGCTTCAAGTTTTAACAACATCAAGCAGACACCAAGATCATACGATTTGATGCGGATTGATTTTTGTGTGAGGTTGCAGTAAAGTTCATATTTACTTAGATATTCTCCTCTTGATGGACCACTTCGAAATCAACGTTCTCAAGAAATCGTCGAGATAATGCATGAAATTTACTTGAAAGAGATCGACTGTTGCCACCAATCCAGAGCCGGTTTTATTTAACTTTACTTTTGAAATCGAATAAGTAAAGTGAGTAACCCTTTACTCAATCAATTACTTATTCAGCTATAATGAAGACCTATTGGCCTGTGTTCTGGTCATTAGAGTCGCAAACAGCAAAAATTGGCCTCAATCATAATATTAGACTGAACTTTATGCAATTTTCAATTTTTACAATTTTCGCTTTCTTGGGCTCTTCTTTGGAACTTTTTTGTCACCAGTTATGAAGTTTAAAGGAAATGGAGTTCATTTTGACTTCTTTCGCTGTTCTAGCGATGGTTTTTTGAATAAGATTTTTTTTTTTTGAATAAAACAAGGAACCAAAAGCGCTGCTAATATGATAAACCTCTGCTAAAAATAAATCAGCATTTGCCCAATAATGTTTTCAAAGTATGAGTATTCTTAGGTCTTCAATCTTCTTTGGAAAACAAGAATCATTTAAAGTTTTAACTTTAAACATTACATAAATTATATAAGAGAACCATATATTGAAACCTGTTTGTCGGCAGACGAAGAGGACGTCTTTCGTATGTTTGAAAAAGGCAAGTAATGTCTAAAACCAATACAATATACACTAATACACCGGTTTGCGAAGCACGATTTTTCATGCATTTGTATTGATTTTCATTTAATTGATTCCGAGATTCATAATTTTAGCTGAAAAAATTGATTTTTTAATAAAAACTATTTAATTTACTAACTACTTACAACTTGCAACCATTAGACAACATAAATACAATGTATTATTTACATTATTGCTTAAACGGGTAAGCCCCTTTCTCTGTTTTAGCTTTGTACAAACATTTTCGTATTAACGACGCAAGTCGAAGCACTAACGATGCAATTTCGAAACACGCGACTCAAACTGAAACAAAAACGACGCAACTTCGAAAACACAGAAATTTTAAAAAACGCAACTTCGAAGCAGTCGCAGAACGAGACGACGCAAACCGGGGTATTAGTATATTTAAATTTAAATACATTTAAAAATCGCCATAATTTTCTAGGTAGTGTGTTGATTTATTAGGCGTAAGGCCTAATAAATGTAAGGTCAGACATCTCCAAAGGTCAAGTCAGACATCTCCAAAGTTCAGGTCAGACATCTCCAACAAAATGAAGTATGAAAACATATTCCTCAGCAGATTTCTGGCAAAATGTTTGAGAATAAATAAAAAACATTGTTTCTCAAAAAAAAATCTGTTTTTCGGAATCAACATTAAAATTAACCCAAAGAACAGAAGTAGTGTGAGAAGCTAGGTTGTAATCCTGAATAGAATTCAGAATCTCTGATTTCTATGATTCATAAAGTAATTTTCAATATTATGTTACTGAAAAAAAAAACTTTGATCATAAAATGTGATTAATTTCATGGATAAAATATGCTTTTAGTATATTCTTCCTTCTCTATTTTTTCGATTTTGCACTTTTCATATATTTTTTCTGCTTTTTTCCCTCTATTTTTTTCTATGATATTTACGTGCTCAATATGAATACAGTTGAAGCAAACGAAAGTAATTCAGTATTCAAAAGTTATTTATGAGCTGAATGTGCCAAAATAACAACCAACATCGTAATTTTATATTCACATGTAAAACACGATCTGCTAATGATAAATGATAGATTTTAAATTATCACAATGAAATTTTCTCAATAAATATGCAAAATTATTAAATTTAAGTTGTGGTACTAAAGCGGTAATAATAAAATGGTATGGGGACTTTTACTACACAACTTCCAATTATACATAAGGACTGCGCGCAAAAAAATGGGTCTACTTTTAAGTTATAAGCTTTTATCTTAATTGAAAAAAAAAATGAATACCGTTACATTGTTTTTGTTAGTCATCTGTTTTAAAATCCACGTGCTAAATGTCATTGCAATAGTAAAAATAGTAAAAATAGAAAATGGGCACACAACAAGAATGTCGTAAAAAATAATTGAAATTTTCAATGAAAAACCGCGCCGCTTACAAAATACGATAGCTAGGCTCGCAGGTGTTAACAAAAAAATAGTTTCTAAGATAAGAATAAAACAATTTAAGGAGTCTTTGAGTATTGAGAGAAAACGTGGAAGTGGAAGAAAAAAGGATTTGCCGACCAAAACAAAGCAAGTAAAATAATACGGATTTTTCTTAAAGGCCCTAACATGTCTGGAAGAAAAGTGGCTCAAAAAGTTGGATGCTCTGAGAACTTTGTTAGAAAAAAATTGTATACACAAAAGAATTCAAATATTATTTACTTTAATTGAAATAAAAAAAAAATTCCGCCACTTAGTTTTATTTCAAGTCAAGTTTTTTTTGTGCGCACTTCTTAAATGCGAAAAAAAAATAAAATTGAAATAATTAAGAGTTCGGAAAATGCAAAACAAGAAAAAAAAAGTATAGCAATACCTTCGAAATATAATACTGTCGAAGATTACTCATAATATGTTTTTTTCGTGCGCACTCCTTACGGTATGCCTTAAACCTTTGACAATACTAGCATACTGTTGGTTGTACATATTTTAAATAAAAAGGGTTTTCATATTGCCAATATCGTCTTCCCCACTATTCCCAGTTGCTTTCTTTATATTAAATCATGTTCTATTGTTTTCTTTTTTCTACTTTTCCATATTATTTTAAATATTTTTTAATATCTAAAGAAAAACAAAGCTTTGCATTTATGGCAACATTCTGTTGTAGTTTTATTTTCAATAATATTTTATGAAATTTGTTTAAATATGATTGCAAGCTCGTCTACTATTTCTATGTCTTTTCTCCTGTACATTGTTATGCAAAATATTGGAATTTCTTTTATGGCAGATAATAAAACTCCAAAAAAAAACAAAAAAAAAGAACGAAACGAAAACCAAATAAAATTCTCATTCATAATGCAATATTCTGCCGGAGTGTGTTATTTTATGAAAACATCAAATCAATGCCATTGTTATTCAACTTGATAGAACACTTTAGTTTTCATACATGATTTTGTTCATTATTTTTCATTTTAAATTTAATAAATTTAAAAATCATTAATTTTACTAAAATAAAAAAAATATCATAAAAAAAACAAAGAGTTACTCACGTTTAAATTCAACAATGTTAGCACTCTACGCATTATGCCCGTTGTATAGTTACTAAAGGTCAAATTTATTCCAGGAATGCTATTCCAATATGAACATAATCGATCATAACAATTCTTCAGTCAGGATTACGACCTAGCTTCTCACACCACTCACCTTGTGTATGTTAATTTTATACACGATTGGCGAAACCTAGCGTTTAAACTTAGCTTCAATTTTGCCAAAAATATGCTAAAAAGCATTCACATACACAAATAATTGGTCATTAAAATCCCTCAGTTAGGATTACAACCTAGCTTCTTACGCCACTTATGTTGAGTGTATTAATTTTATACATAAGCGACTGGACCTTAAGTCTAACGTCGACTTCGAAGGACAGATTTTTTTTTGAGAAGCTTTTCATGGCAGATTTTATTTACTCTAAGGTTTTTTTTTTTTTCGCCAAAAGTCGTCCTGTTTAAACAACATGCCATCCAGTTAATAATCTTCAAATGCAGTTCGAAAAATTTCATTTCCCCAAAATATTTTTGTTTAAGTCGATAGTATCCCATGGCGAAGAGCATCTTTTAACATCTTTCATATTATGCAAATGGAAACGACTCAATATCATTAAACATCAACAATAAACAAAAGTTCCACACAAATACATCCTACTTGATAAAAATAAACCAACAACAACAAGTATAAGAGAAAATGATGGACATGTAAGCAAACGCAACAACAAGCAATGTGTCGCGATAGAGTTCTCGAGAAGTCGAGAACACGATCTTCTACTTCAAAAACGTTCGTTTAACTATTTGTGTTGGACTCAGCGTTGCCATTTATTTAACTTTATTTCTGGAGAAAAAACTTTTTTTTTACAAAAGTCCTAACATTTTTAAAGGAATCTCCGGGACCCGATGCCCTCTGTTTGTGTTTTCTTGCTTATTTTGCCCGGGGCTAATAAAATACAAAATATTGGATTCCAAAATACAAATATTTCGCGTTATTATTATTGAATTTATTGAAAAAATTTTTAATTTAATTTTGTTGAAAAAACTTGTTTTGTTAGAAAACAAATTTAACACTAAACCTACCATGGACGGGTCAAATGACCGATTTTGAACTTCTTGTCAGAATTTCTTGAAAATAACATTATCACATCGCCATTTGCCTTTACGGCTTTTATTACAAAATACATCGAATGTGTTTTCCAAGATTTACTCTCCTCTTGTCATTTTTTTTTTTACCAAGAAATATAATTTAATCTACCTTAAATACCGCAAGGGGTCATTTGACCCCCTTTGGTAGGAATAGGAATACATGAAGTATCGGTTTTTTGCCCTCAAAAGTTTCGTTTTTATCCCATTTCGGGTAATTTACCCCGGTTCCCCGACCGCTGATTTCAAAGTTATTTGCAAAAACAAAAAGCATCTCAGCAGACCATAATGAACACTAACCGGTCCATAATCACTACCAAGGCAATATATGCCACAATTTTGCTAGTACACAAAAATACTGAATGAAAAGTAATGAAATAGGTAGGTAGGCAGGGAGAGGTGGCTGCCCATCCAAGGGAAAATCCTTGGGTGGACTCTCTTAGGCCGCATTAAGCCCATTGTGTTATCACAGTTATCCGTTATCCCCTAGTCCCGGAACCACTCGGAGCTCCTGATGAAGCGATTCAGTTCGCCAATGTCAATATGAATACAGTTGAAGCAAACGAAAGTAATTCAGAATTCAAAAGTTATTTATGAGCTGAATATGCCAAAATAACAACCAGCATCGTAATTTTATTTTCACATGTAAAACACGATCTGCTAGTGATAAATGATGGATTTTAAATTATCACAATGAAATTTTCTCCAGATTATCTATGTAGTGAGTACCCAAGTACTTACTTCTCCTTTGGCAAAGAGCCGAGCATGTACCCAGCAGGTGAGAGACAGTCTCCTCCTCTTACTCATCACTGCAGCTTCTGCAGAAGTCTTTAGCGAGGTGTCCAAGATCAATGGGCCTCGCATGCATACCCATAATGCAATGCCCCGTAATAATACCGACAACTACACTTAGCGCGCCTCTTTGGAGTTTAAGTAGACTCATTATGCGCCCCTCATCCAGCCTTAGCCAGATTTTACGAACCGTTCTATCAGTATCTGAGACTGCCCACCTGTTGTTGACAGAATCGACGATGGCATTATCAATTATGAGCTTGCAGGTTCTCATAGGTATGCCCAGATTCGAGAACTCGTCGGAGAGTTCGATGGTCTTGCCCCGCCTGGCAAGTTCATCAGCTTTGCAGTTATCAGAAATGTCACTGTGCTCCGGCACCTATACGATATGGATATCGTATCGTTCCGCTATCTCTTTGAGATATCTGCGACAGCCGTGCACCGTCTTGGAGTTCATCACGTTAGAACGTCAGAAAGAATGGTGAAGTTCCGCTTGGAGACCCTTCCGTCTCCAATAATACTCGCCGCAGCCTGTATTGCCACTACCTCCGCCTAAAAGACACTGCAGTGATCCGGCAGTCTTATAGACTGGACTATTCCAATCGATTCCGAAAAAATTCCACTGCCAACAGCTCCGTTCAGCTTAGAACCGTCGATGTAGATTTTTACGGAGACTTTTAACGAGTGGGTGAAACCACCCTTCCAGGCCTCGTTGTCTGGAACCGATGTCCTGATTTAAGAGCATAAGAACGACAATATTTTTTGCTGTACATAGATTGGAATGACGCACAGTATTGATTACATCTGTAACTTTTCTAGTCTCTTCAAATTTCTTTATAATCTTACCAATTCCTTGCAATGTACATAAATTATTACGTATACAATTAACATATAATACAGTAATCCTTCGATTTACGTCGCCTCGATTAACGTTGTTTCGATTTACGTCGTCAAATTTCTTTTCTCTCTAACTTCTATTCGCCTCGTCATTCAATTTACGTCGCAATTTTTGGAACCAACTGCGTCCTGAATCAAGGGTCACTGTAAATTCATATAACTTTTTAAGTTCCTTGTTAAAAACAAACTACTTTGTAGTATGAGCAATATGAAATTCGGTTTACTTAGTTCCGATTTACGTGGCGTTTTTTTTGGAACCAACAATGACGTAAATCGAGGGATTACTGTACTTGAATGTATACATATAATACTTGATAAGTGGCCATATTTATACCACAACATTTGTATGCAACCACCGGTTGTTATATGGCAAATCATTGACTCTTTATATGAAGATAGCCTGCGGCTTTGAAACCATTAACTGATGAACCCGTTAAGAATACCGAAAGATTGTAGTCTTCTTTAAATGTGGAAACGAAATATAGTTTCGACAAGTGAACAACTGCCTGATATAGACAGCTTAACAAATACGATTTAGATGATGGCATACAATAGTAAGCCTAGCTAGAATACGTAAGTTTTCTTTCATGCCATTATTGATCATTGATTGTAAAAAATCTATATCCTTCGAGCCGGATTTGAACCAGCGACCTATGGATTTCTTTTTATAAGCTCTACAGTCCACCGCTCTACCAACTGAGCTATCGAAGGTCTTACTGCACTGATATTTAATAATTTCAATAATACATTATCATGCATTTTAGAGAGATTATAATATAAAACTATTGCTTATGAATGAAAACATAAGTCAAGAGTTTATAAAACCAATTCTAGCAATTTAAGCGATTATAGATTAGATTCACTTAGAATGAGCAGGTATTATATTATATGAGCACTCTATATATTGTTATCATTATAAGGAGTTTCAAGCCTTCGATAGCTCAGTTGGTAGAGCGGTGGACTGTAGCTAGATCTGAAAATAAAATAAAATAGATATCCATAGGTCGCTGGTTCAAATCCGGCTCGAAGGAATATATTGATTTTTAAGTATCAATTTTGAAATGTACGTCATGCTTATCTCAGTGGATGTTTCTAGCACACCCATATGTGGGCAAGCAGAACAAAACCTAGTAAGAATTAGGATATGATGTGATTAAATAAATTTGCAAAATTTAAATAGGTTTCCTTTGGACAATGCAAATTTCTAAGTCTGCAGGTGTATTTATATAAATCCCAGCGATCATTATCACAGATTAGGGCGGATACGTATTATTGTTGCAATATTAGTGTTAAACCGTTTTAACATTTACTGGAAATAGTTTTCAATACTAAAATTATGACTGCCATAATTGCCCATTTCTCCAACAAGCATATTATCACGCAGACAAACATAAGCTAACATAATCCGACTTGTGCCTAATAATATAACAGTGAAACCATGAAAAGATGATCGTTTGTTTTTATCTTACGGTTAAGCCTAAGGAATAATAAAAACATGATTATCCTTCGAGCCGGATTTGAACCAGCGACCTATGGATATCTGTTTTATTTGAATTCAGGAACTAACTACAGTCCACCGCTCTACCAACTGAGCTATCGAAGGCTTGGTATTTACGCATTTGATTAGAATACATCTCCATACAGTTTGTGATATAGAAAATACTCTTTGCATGTTTTTTAAAGCCTAAACTTTTCAATTCACGTGTTTTTTCTTATCTTCTCTTTTCTTATCAGTTGCTTCCATTGACTTGATATGAAATTATTTTTGTCTCTTAAATGCATAACAAAATAAATTTTATTTTATTATAACCTTCGATAGCTCAGTTGGTAGAGCGGTGGACTGTAGTATTGAATAAAATAGCATTAAAAGAAATCCATAGGTCGCTGGTTCAAATCCGGCTCGAAGGATGATATAATCTTTTGATGATAGTAAAACAAAGTCGCTGATATCTTGTAAGTTAAAAATATGGAGCGGAGGGAGACTATATAAACAAATGGCCGCCTATATACAAAGCAAATAGAAGAAGGACAGCTGGCCCATAAAGAACTACTCTTCTTCTCACTAACAAAAGCAATATAATCGCTAGAGTTTGCACCAAAGACTACAGTGGATTAATAATAAACAATATTAATTCTCAATAAGTACCCTAAAAATGTACAGCGGATATGTCAAATACGGTAACACATTTTATTTAATACTAGCAGATTGTACCCGGCGTTGCGCGGTTTATAAAAATAACAATGAATAAAAATTCGGTTTCGAAACTGGCTTCTTAAAAAAATGCAATTTTTCAAATTACTCGGAAACCGGTTTATCAAACAACACAGTTTTTTGAATACTCTAAGTCCTAAATATAAATGCATTGAATTTGCCCGTTTTTCGCCCCTTTTACTATTTTTTCCCCCTTTCTTATATTTTTTCTCCCGTTTTAATTAAAATTTTGAAAAGATTTATAACCTATAACCTGCATCGACAAAAGCACGATCTATATCACAAATTTCAAGAAAAACGGTCCAGGCGTTCAGGCGTGATTGGCTAACAAACAAACAAAAGATTTATAATATATATTAGGATATTAGGATAACCTGCACCGACAACAGCTCAATCAATATCCCAAATTTCAATAAAATCGGTCCGAGTGTTCAGGCGTGATTGGCAATGCAATTAATTTACCCGTTTTTGGCCTCTTTCCCCCTTTTGGTGCAACTTTAGAGACGGAATATGTACCTGAATAGCTATTTGGGAAACTTAACCAGACTAAATCGTAAAAATTATTTTAAAACAGATGAAATACAGCATTTATGCATATAGTACTAATTTTTGCCCATTTGTTCTCCCTTTGTCCCATTTTTTTCCCTTTGGTTAAAAATTTGGGTTTAAAAGATTTATAGCCTATAACCTGCACCGACAAAAGCTCGATCAATATCCCAAATTTCAATAAAAGCGGTCCAGGAGTTCAGTCGTGATTGGCTAGGCACTTAATTTGCCCATTTTAGGCACCTTTCCCACTTTTTAGACCCCTTTTGGTTCAACTTTAGAAACGGAACGCCTCCAATAGCTATTTGAGAAACTTAACCAAACTAAATCGTATAAAATTACCTATTACCATTTTTTCTTACTTTGTCCCATTTTTTCTCCCGTTTTGGTCAAAAGGTCGATCTATATCCCAAATTTCAAGAAAATCGGTCCAAGCATGATTGGCTAACAAACAAGCCAACAAAAAATAAAAAGATTTATAATATATATCGGTCCTTTATTGCAACATAATCATATCTCAAAAAAACTTGAACTTGGCAAAATGGGATTTAAGTTTTCAAGACATAAGTCCTAAGATCTAATTGCCGCAAACACTTTTTGCGATAACTTCGGTTCAGCTTAGGATATAAAACTGATTTCTTTTTTTCCAATATGTACAGAAGGTCTAATAGAACAGTTTTGCTTAAGTAACTGCAAATTTTTAATTTTTTGAGATATGACTATGTTGCAATAAAGGAGCGATTTGTATTAGGATTAGGATTATTTTTTTTTCTTTCCAATTAAATAAGATTGAATTCGTGTAATGGAATACACTGAACTTAAGAAAGTATTTTCTAAGCCCTGGTTTCATTTAGTTTCATACTAATGGTATTTCATTAGTGTCCACTATTTTAATTAAAATACAATTACATTTAATTAAGGAAGTAACGAATCAATGTAATGATATTTTAAAATATAAGAATATACTCGTAGTATATACAGAATATATACGGGCTTAACTCGTTTACTTTTCCTAATTTTTTGGTTCATCTAAAGGCTATTCTTTTTAGACGTTCACATATTTAAATTGCTAAGCAATTGTTCGCTTCACCACCACAGTTGATTTGTAGTTTGTAATACCGCTTTAGAATAAAAAACATTTACAAATTATTGTTGAAGTAATTTTTTAAATCTTTCAGTTTCTCAAAAAATCGTATATCTAGCCATATTTGCTATGCAACAACCGACAATGACAGTGTTTTGCAGCTATTACATCTGCTTGCTATATCTGACGGCTATATATCTGTTCAAATACAGGGATATCTTTATTAGATCCTTATCTATAATGGTCTAGTCAAGATGGTTTATAAGTCAAGCAAAGATCACACGAATGCTTCGTCTTACAGTTTTTAAGTTTCTTTTTTTACCAAAAGCTGCTGATATAAGGAGTGCGCACAAAAAAAACTGGACTTACACTTTTCGTTATAGAAATAAAACTAAGTGGCAGATTTTTTTCGTTTTATATTTCAATTAAAGTAAATAATATTTGAATTCCTTTTTGGTATAAATTTTTTTTTTTTGACAAAGGTCTCAGAGGATCCAACGATTTGAGCCACCTTTTTGCCAGAAATTTTAGCAAGTATTAATTTACTTGCTTTGTTTTGGTCGGCAAATCCTTTTTTTCTTCCGCTTCCACGCTGTTTCTCTCAATACTCAAAGATTCCTTATATTGTTTTATTCTTACCTTAGAAACCGTTTTTTGGTTAACACCACGTTTTTAGTAAGCGGCGCGGTTTTTCATTGAAAATTTCAATTATTTTTTTATGACATTCTTGTTAAGTGCCCATTTTCAAAAAACTAATTTTGCTATTGCAATGAAATTTAGCACGTGGATTTTGAAACAGATGACTAACAAAAACAATGTAACGTTATTCATTTTTTTCCAGTTATGATAAAAATTATAAGCTTAAAAGTAGAGCCATTTTTTTTATGCACACTCCTTATATCTAAACTAATACCTACATTAAAACAGATATATTGTTTACCGTCTACTCGGAAGCTCAGCAATATTGAACAAACTTACAGATTGATGCTGCACAAAGCTGCAATCAAAATTATCTTATAAACTAGCCCCATATTATTAACTTTAAATTCTGCTTCCAAAGAAAACACTCTTTGCTTTTCAAAGTTTTTGCAAATGGGAGAAAATTTACATCAGGCTTTGTATCATCATCATCATTATTATCCTGTTACAACATCTATGTCCGTTGTCCTTTGTTTTTGGTACATTGTTTAATAAATGAATGTTTGCTCTATCCTATACGAACTGTCTACATATGTAATATACACAACAGCAGTTGTGTTAAGGCAATTAGTAATAAATAGGCTATCAATCAACACACAATAAAATTTTTCAGAACTTTATGAAATTTCTTTATTTTACTTTTCTTTTTTTTAAGGGAAGATAACATTGATTGAAGGCAGGTATCCGATAATAACCAATCAACAATTTAAAACAATAGTTTTTTCTATGACCGCTGGAGTTCCTAGATTGGTTATTCAGATTAAAATTGTTTTAGAGTTCATCAAAATCAAAGCATATTTAAAAACATGCACAATTCATACCAGAGATCAGCAATAAGTATTCAAAACGTTGAGTAGGTTCGAGTCATACTTGTAATTTCAGATACTTATACGCATTCATACTTATTTTGATATCATACTCATACTACTCATAGTTGGAAGTACTCGTCGGATTCACACTTAACAATACGCATGATGTTATTGACTTCAACTCGTCTCTACTTAACATGTACACGAAGCACAAAATATGTATGAATCGCATACGAGCACTGCAATACTCACAAGAAGATTATGTGAATGCTTTGCTTGTTGTCTTTGTCTTTCCTTGCCTTTCTTCTTTGTTTGTATATGCAACAACAACAAAGTCTGTAAATTTTGATGAATGATTCGAGCCACTCGAATGACTTATAACTATTATAATTATTTTTCTAAATTTATGAATCAGAATGAGCTAGGCGTATGATTCAAACATATTTCGAATGTTGTGAAGTTGATGTCAACATTGTACTCATACTCATTGCTTCTTATACTTATAAATCAATGTTGTAGTGAGTACGAATGAATCAGAGTAGTTGAATTTCAATTCTGTTGATTCACTCATACTCAAAATTACTTGAGTGCTTATGAGTAGCGCAAAAACGATTCACTGCTGATCTCCGATTCATATTAATTTCTGACATAGTTAAGCCTGAATGAATTGTAATCCAATAGGTTAGTTAGGTTAGGTTTGCTTATAGAAAACCAACCCCAGTCCAAATTTCGGGAATCTTTATATTCGAGGGCTTGGTTAAAAAGTGAGAAGCCAGAAACAGGACGCTGACGCATGAGACATGAAGAAAGATTCTTTTCTGTCATCAGGATTTCAACTGCTGCTAAGGTTATTGTTTAGAATGTTAAGTCTTTCAGCGTGCCTACAAAAAGAAGAATGGCTCGTGATTTAGGGATAGGAGTGAGTCGCCATCTACTTACCTATACGTGTACTATGCTGGACACGTATAATGTATAAGCCTGTATAACGGGTGTACAATATCCAATTTAACTAAGGCAGTGGGAATACCTATGCCATGTAACTTTTAGTAGATTGCGAACTTTCTAACGGCCCTGTTAAAAAAACAAGTCCTTTCGATTGGCACTAGGTATATGGTGATCGGTAATATTCGGATTATTTTTGTCGTTTCTCAGAAAGATTCCATATCGATTCTAATTTTCTCAATAGCAACTGTAAATGTCAGTGTCGGCAGTACATATTATTGTCTACGTATGCCACCAGTAATAGGTTTGTGTTTAATATCCTATTTTTCTACTTTTGTTGCCCAACAACGTTTAATTCCTACCATCACTTTTTTCCATTTCTCTTTAGCCACTCGCCTTCAGTTTTCTTTGTTTCTTTAGGACACTGATAGTTGTTGTTTGCAAGTACGCTGTTGCACTGACTGTCATTCTCTAGACTGCTCTAAAACTGCTGGCATTGTTTGTGAATGTGACTGTTAAACTTGCAGTTACAATTTTACAGCCACTTTTCCGTAATTGTTTTCACTGTCATTATTCGTCATTGTTTTTTTTTTTTTTTTGTTTTATTGTTAGGGATTTAATTTGTCTCTGTATTGTAGGAGTGTTTTTAACTTCAGTCGAGAGTGTTATAGTAAACGTGTTATGACAGTGCTGATTGTGATGTATAGGCTTGAAGGCTAATGGTTTCAATTTAATAAACTTTAATTTCATTTTATACTTCAATTTACGTTAAATAAAGTTAAAATTATTTGAAGAAACGAGTCGTAATGAAGATGACATCAAATAGAAAATTTAGATGTAGATTGATCCAACAACTGCTCAAACATGAGAACCTATCCTACAGCGGAACTAAAGAATCTATTAAAATCCGCTACATATGGTACGAAAAACCAAAGCTTTATCAAGAAACAAACTTGGTAAACGATTTTTATGACAGGACAGTGTAGATTCTTTGTATACTTATTCAGAAATGCAGTTAATACCGATCATTGTGTGTGCTAATTTTATCCATAATCGACGGGATTTACAGTTTAAAGTTGACTCGGAAAGACAGATTTTTTTCTGAATTTTTTCATGGCAATAGACTTAAAGGAGGCATTATAAGAATACAAGAGATAGTGTGGTCGAAATGCTAAGGCATCTCTTCAAAAAATTAACAATATCGGCTGAAAAGGTTAGCAAGTGCAACCTGTTTAAGTTTAGATCTGTTACGTCTGGAAAGTCGTTCCGGTACTTCCTTTTTGAACAGAAACACGTTCCGGAACTAATTTCTGATTTCTAAAAACGAGAATTGGCTGATGTTTTGAAAACAAAAATTTAAAATAATTGCTAATTTTTTTTCTAATTTTTGACGAATTTTTATACGTATTTTTATAAATCGCCGTCGTTAAATTCGAGACCTGAGACCGCACGGCAGCGGCCTCCTATATAATTATATATACGCGCTCCGGTACAACATCATTGTATATACAGTCGAACATGGTTATAACGAACTTCGTGGGACCAGAAAGAATATTTCGTTATAGGCAAAGTTCGTACTAAACGAGGTGAAGTCATAGAAAAAAATATAAAATACAAACAATTAAATAAAAGTAAAGACTATTGCTACACTTCAAAGTTATTTTTAAGGGTTCATTACAAAAAAGGTAAAATGTATGAAATTTAATTACTGGGACCATTTAAAGTAGTTCCTTTTAAACGAGAATTGGTTATAAACGAGTTCGTAATAAACGAAGTTTTTTGTATGAAAATTGTTATCAAAACATTGGGACTTGAAAATGTGTACGTAATAACCATTCGTTATAACCGAGTTCGTTATAAACGAGTTTGACTGTATATATATATATATATATATATAGAAATACGACATGCTTACAAAAAAAAATTACAGATTGAATCGGAATAGCATCCCTTAAAGATAGAAAAAATTGTTTAGGAAAGGCTAGATCGCCGTGGTCTAGTGGTAGTGTGCTTGCATATTAGACATAAAGCCAGGGTTCGAGTCCCAGGCCAGACATAAAAATAAATAAATAATAAGCAGATTTCTGGCAAAAACTCTGAGTGTAAATAAAATGCCATGAAATGTTTCTCAAAATAAAATCTGTCGTTCGGAGTCGACTTTAAACGGTAGGTCCCGCCACTTATGTATAAAATTAACACACAACATAAGTAGTGTGAGAAACTAGGTCAATAATCCTGACTGATTAGATGCCATCTCATGAGTTCCCGTTTAGTAAAATGCAGCATACTACCTTCTAGACACTATACCAACCAAATCTAAAATTTTCACATTCTTGTCAGCGAGAATTAACTGGAGGGTGCATGACTTTATAAATTTTTATTTTGAAATCGTATTTTACTTATTAGTTGCCGTAGTCTAGTAGGTATTAGATGTAAAGCCAGGGTTTCGAAACCCAGGCCAGACATAAAAATAAAATACAAAAACTATTTCTTCGGCGACATCTTCTCAGCAGATTTCTGGCAAAAATTCTGGAAGTAAATAAAATGCCATGAAAAGTTTCACAAAAATCTGTCGTTCGGAGTCGACTTTAAACTGTAGGTCCCACCATTTATGTATAAAATTAACACACACAACATCAGTGGTGTGAGAAATAATTCTGACTGAAGAATTGTAATGACCAATTATGTATGTATGTATTTTACTCCACAAAATTTCAACGTTTCAGTCTATTAAAAAGTCATAAAAAATGTTTAACGTTTTTTAATACATAATATGTACATATTTAAAATATATTAACATTTATATTAACATACAAGTAAACATAAAAAAACCAACAATAAATAATTAAATAACTAAAGCCAAACAACAAACAGTGGCGAGTTTAACAATGATTTATTCAGCTTTTAATAATTAAACAATAATAAAAAAAAACGGCATAAAATTAACACGTTAATTAAATTTTATTGCTTTTTTTACGAATGCAATATAAAATGCAATAAAAAAACTGATTCCTTCGAGCCGGATTTGAACCAGCGACCTATGGATTTCTATCGTTTTGACTTCAAACGTTTCAGCACTACAGTCCACCGCTCTACCAACTGAGCTATCGAAGGTTGTTATAACAGAAAAATTTGTCCGAAGGTTTTAATTTGAATATAAATTGATTTGTCTTTATCAAAATTTAAAACAGCAGGATAAAATGTAAATCCTTGAATATCATTTTGCTGATTACTTTCTACCTTTAAACTGGTTTTCCAATAAAATTTTTTCCTGTTAAAACTTTATATAAAATTTTAATAATACAACTGGTTTATATTGTTTATTAATCGTTTTAAAAATACATCAATTTTAATGATTTATAAAAACCTTAGATTTTATTGATAACAAAGTCACTTTAAATTGCAAATTTTTTTTTTTTTAGTTAATTCAATTGGCACTAATCAAGCAAATATTTCTGACTTTAATGAACTAAAAAAAAATCACAATTGATTATAGAATTATGATTTAATTTTATTTAATTTAATAAAATAGAACATAATTTAAATTTTATTTTAGAAAATTTTTATAAAAAATTAATATTAAAAATTCGATGTGCTTCGCCACTCCTCTACAGTTTCTTTGAACTAAACTGAAACAAAGTTTAGAAAATTTATTTTAATTAATTAATTAATATAGTAGCTTTTTTATATTTTTCAATTTTATTTTTTTTAATTTATATTTAAAATTTTGTATTACCTACGTATTCTTAAAAACTGGAAAATTTAGACAACATTCGCTTGAACGCAATTTTATTTAATTTCAATAAAAGAAAAAAAAATTAAAGCATTTTTCAAAATCTTGATATCATACATATTGTGGCTCCATCCTCATTACTAACATCTGAAATATTACAACCATCATCAGCGAGGTTTTGAAAGATTTAAATTTCAACCAAAATTCCATGATCATCTGTTTTAGAAAATTTCCTGTTAAAATCTGGCCACCCTCTCTGTAAAATATATTGGCATTTGTTATACCAAAAAGTTTTTCCATGTAGGTATCGCGAGTGCATTCTATTGACTGGGTTAAGGGGTTTCGATATCCACAGTCTTATCGATCAGAGATCAGTAATAAGTATTCAAAACGATGAGTAGCTTCGAGTCACGAATGATAAACTAAAGATTACGCCATCACGCACACAAAATTAAAACTTTCTGTGCATGTTGAATCCATGACGTCACGAAAATTGTTTTCATTGTTTTCCTATTGGCTTATGATAATGTAAGTTATATTGCAGGGCTGCCAACTACTTTCGCGTAGTGCATACACTTTTCAGAAGAAATGTTAATTTTCACATATGAAAAAGACTTGGAAACCTTTAAAATAGCCCAACTACGTCATCTAACGGGAAATCATACGCAAGGCGTAATCTTCAGTCTATCATTCTTGGGTTCGAGGCACACTTATAATTTAAGATACTTATACGCATTCATACTTATTTTGATGTCATATTCATACTACTCATACTCAAAGTTAGAAGTACTCGACGTATTCATACTTAACAATACGCATAATGTTATTGACTTCGACTCGTCTCTACTTAACATTTACACGAAGCACAAAATAAGTATGATTCGCATACGATTACTACTACACTCACAAGAAGATTGTATGTATGCTTTGCTTGTTGCCTTTGTCTTTCCTTTCTTGTTTGTTTGTATATGCAACAAAAACAAAAGCTGTAAATTTTGATGAATGATTCAAGCCGCTCGAATCACTTATAAGTATAATAAGTATTTTTCTAAATTTATGAATCAGAATGAGTAGGCGTATGAATCAAACACATTTCGAATGTTGTGAGTTTTAAAATGGAACTTTAACCCCAAAAAATATTTTTTCGTAGTACATGGCATTCTCATGGAATAAATCTAAACGTTATGTGCAGCCATTTAAGTGCATAAGGCGTTATTAGCAGAATTAAATAAGCGAACTAATTAGGGAATGGTTTCCAGCAGACGACTGCATTATTATGCCAGGATAATAAAATAGAAGCAAACATTCTCTCTTCCTATATTAGACAAAGAGTAGCAAGGATAATGAGTAGCTAACTCGACTACGATTTTTATTCTTTTTCATCTAGGTAATCCTCTTGTTCACAAATTGTCTATAGAAAATGGCAATTCAAGTTAAAATTGTTTGTAAACCTTTTTATGATTCTTTCAATAAAGAATAAAGCAAAGCAAACAAAAAAAAATATTTAAAATTAATTTTAAAGTTCGTAAAGCATTTTCGTTTACACCCATAGCTGCCAGATGAAGGATCAAATCGTCAAAAGTTTGAGCAAAAATCATCAAAATCGCCAAAGACGTTTATTGAAATCGTAAAAAAATCGTCAAAAAATTCAATAAATTGAAAGGTTTTTCAGAACAAGAACATAAAAAGTCAGTGTTAAGCAGCAACAATATTGCATCATCTACACCCAAGTGTGGTGTAAGTATTAGGGAGTCAGAAGATCTTGAGGTTATAGGCGTGAAAATTCACTGTGATGATCGCTAGGACTGACACAGTTTTCAGTGCCTTAGTTGCAGCAATAAATATTTTATTTCATTTGATTTTCTTACCATATACACCATTTATAAATGACAGAGAATGGAATACAAATCTCATTTTGAGTCTTCTCGACCATTTACAGGAAAGGCCGTAGTAGCTCGTAAAAGACGATAGTGTGTCCAACTCAATTGATTCATTGGAGCATTGTTGCAATGTTGCTTGTGTTTCACTGATCTATTACTACTGCAAAGGATATTGCTCAAGCGAAATAAGGGGATTTGTTCATGAGAAACAAATGGACTTGTTTCTCCACCAGCACATCCATAGGTGGTATCGCGTTACTGCATAACAAACAAAATTTGTTCTTTAGTTGGACTATTCGTATGTGGATCTCTCTTCATATCGAGATCTCTTCTGTTACTTATGGTATAAAAATATTCAAACATAGTGTTCATAAACACTGCTCCCTCGTTCTTAAAATATATTTTCCTAGTTCCAAATACAATGCCATACTGTGAGTGTTAGTCGTATGAAAAAGAAAAAAATAATGGCACTCACTTATGTTTTTTCGATTTTTGGAATTTTTTAAATTTTCTGTAACGGGAAATGACATTTTATGCTCAACTACGATGATATTAAGGAGTTGTGATTTTTTGGCTTTTAAGGGATTAAAAGGCATAAAATACAGAAAAATCAACACAGGTATTAGAAAATAATTTTAAAATATAATACTTTACTCTTTATTATTACTAATTAATTATTACTAATAAGCAGGGCAAGGATTTTAATGCAAATGCATGGTTGTAGTCGGTAGGTTAGGTTAGAGGACGTGCACCTGTCGGTCAAGACAAGCCCATTGTACATTGTAGTTGGTAACTCAAAATCACTTTAGACAATATATATTTTCGAATCGAAGAATTTGAAACAAAATGGCATCGATTTGTTGTTGCATATTTTTGCATATTTTATAATAAATGCATATTTTGCATATTTATCTTATAAGTGCATATATTTAATTTTCTTTTGGAAATATTTTGATGTCAATACATCAAGTTTACAAAAATCTCATTTTACCTTCATTCAAATAATATTTTTATTTGTTCGTTAAACTGAGTACACAAAATAAATTTTATGCAGTATTTAAGGTACTCAATAGGAAAAATTTACCTGTTCGTTAAATGCGATGTTTGTAGAATCGAATGGTCGTTAAATCGGAAAACTATTGTATATATACATATAAAAATGACGTGTATTCTCGTGATCGCTACACTCAAAAACTACTGGATCGATTTTGACCAAACTTAACATACATGCTCTATACATGCGTGAGGGGTGTTTCTGTATAGTTCGAAGTTCTTCCGACAGATGGCGCAGTATTTTTTTTTTTGTGTTCTTCCACCGTAACTCGAGAACTATTGCACCGATTTCGACCGAACTTTATATACATACATGCTCTATGGGGCGTGGCCCGCAACGAGGATCGGACCAAGCTATCAATAATATATAATGCCATTTGAACAATAATTGCTATGTCGATTTAGTGCACCTTTTATTCTTCTTCTAAATATCAATCAGCCATGACTTTGTATGGAAACCAAACTTACAGTGAAATAAAATTCGAAGGCAAAACAACGTTTGCCCGGGTCTGCTAGTTTATTTTATTTATAACTTAACAATATGCTTATATGTACCCATGACATATGTAAATGAATTATCTAATTTTCGTTTAAAAAATTCATTTAAAATCTTATATGTTCTTATCTTATAATGATGAAATTGTGGCTTGAATTTTTTTTTTTTAATTACTAAAAATCTTCAAAATAAAAGCATAAATCGTCAAATCTGGCAGCTATGTTTACGCCCTTTGTCCATTACGCAAAAGATCCCTCACAATTTATCGATTATGAGTTATATTTTTACTGTTTCTACCGGCATGAACATAAGATTCGTTAAAATTTCATGGAAGATTAGTCTAAACAAACATACAAACAAACAAACATAGAAAAACATAAATATTTAATTTTATATATGTACACACGACATATAATAGATTAAATATAATTAAATATTCACGATTAATAACGCCTAAAGCATTTGTACAAATTTTAAATGAAACAAAAGAAAAAAATATTCAAACATTCAATAAAAAAAAATGCTTGAAAACCAAACTACAATATTTGATATGTAAAAACCACAAATTCATCTGTAAAATATGTTTTATATTGTCACAGCAAATTTAATGAATAATTTACTAGGTATGCATATGCATACTGAAATGTAATAAACAACAACAACCGTATACAGAATAAAATCATCGAGAGAAAAAAAAACCATTTTTAAATATTAATATGGATTGGATATACCATATAAAGAATTTTTCATATACATCCGTGGATACAAAATGAGAAACAGCAACAGTCAAGATAGCTGTGAGAGTAGCCTTACAGCAGATTAATTGAGAGACAGTTTTATTGGCTTCATAAAAAGGAAATTAAAAAGACATACATTTTATATAAAGAAATAAGTGTGTACCTGACAGTCTACATTTTAGTGATTAACGAGAGATAGGCTGAATACTCCTCATGGACAATTTTGTGAATACCAATCAATAATGATTTTAATCAAATCATCTGGTGTCTTTACAGCCAGTGTTGTGATTTATTTTGCCAGCTTGCATTCGTGTCAAGTTTGTTCGTTCCTATATGCTTCTGCAATTGGGCCAAAAGATTCGCATCTGCTCCTTATGATCCGTTCGATATCTTTCATATAAGCAAACATCAATGGTACTTTTAAAAATTCATACAATGCTACTAGATTATCATGGCAATTGGCTCACTACTTGGTAACAACCAAATATCAGCAATGCACCGTTTTTCCGCTACTCATAAGCACTCATGCAATCTTAAAATTCAACTACTCTGATTCATTCGTACTCGCTACAACATTGATTTATAAGTATAAGCAGCAATGAGTATGAGTACAACGTTGACATCAAACTCACAACATTCGAAATATATTCGATTCATAAGCCTATTCATTCTGATTCATAAGTTTAGAAAAATACTTATAATACTTATAAGTGATTCGAGTGGCTTGAATCATTCATCATATACAAACAAAGAAGAAAGGAAAAACAAAGACAACAAGCAAAGCATACACACAATCTTCTTGTGAGTATAGTAGTGTACGTGTACGTTCGCGAATCATACTTACTATGTGCTTCGTGTAAATCTTAAGTAGAGACGAGTCGAAGTCAATAACATCATGCGTATTGTTAATTATGAATACGACGAGTACTTCCAACTTTGAGTATGAGTATGATATTAAAATAAGTATGAATGCGTATAAGTATCGGAAATTATAAGTATGACTCTAATCTACTCATCGTTTTGAATACTCATTGTTGATCTCTGGTAAGAATCACGAAGCTTTAAACTATTGAGTTTAAGCCTTGCATTATCCCATCTAGAGATAGCAGTATGTGGAATACTATGCGACTATATAACTGTACTAAAAATTTTCTGTAAATCTCCTCCTTCTTCAAACTATCTGGCAATAATATTCTATTCTGTCACAAAATTCAGTACATCATCACCACTGAGCGAAATGAATTGAATTACGTTAGGATTTATTACACCAAAAAAAAAACTGCACGATAATGTCGATTTTGTCAAAAAAAATCATATTTTCGGATGCAGCTCATTTTCATGTTGGTGGGTACATTATTAAACAAAATTAAGGTATTTGGGGCTCAGAAAACCTACAAGTGGCCTTACCCATTACCTTTCCCATCGCCACCCATTACCATTGAGAGAGATCGGAGAGATTATTAGTCAATGAAGACACCTATTTCACCAAGATAACCGATTTTTTTGTACCCGTTCTTTATGATATTGATGTGAAAGCTGTTTGATTTCAACGGGTTTGTGCAACTTGACACACATCTCATGCCACAATCGATTTATTTCGTCCAACAATTGATGGCCGTTAAATTAGCAGAAATGGTAATGTCAATTGGCTGCCAAGAAACTGCGATTTGACACCGTATAGAATATTTTCTGGGGGGCTCCGTTAAAGAAAAGTGTCGTGACGACAAATCAAAGACGATTGAGTATTTAAAGGTCAATATACGTGAAGACATTGCCGAGATATGATCCCATACTTTTGAAAATGTGCACTAAAATTAGTACAATCGAATGAGATACTGTGAGACCAGCCGCCGCAGCCATATGAATGAAATAATTTTTCATTTTTAACCGGAACTTTTGTATTTCATAACAAAACAATAAAAAATTTTAAAAAAGGATAAATTTCAAACTGTTGTTGCATTAAAACAGCATTTTTAAATTTTAACTTGCCCAGCCTTATTTTGTACTGAGCAAGTCTGTAAATAATCCTCATCATACGGTTGAGAGCGGTTTATTTATAAATATATCAGCAAGTATTTAGATTACTTGAGAGAAGTCGCTGTGGTCTAGTAGGTAGAGTGTTGGCCTATTAGACGTAAAGTCAGGGTTCGAGTCCCAGGCCAGACATCAAAATAAAATACAAAAAATATTTTTAAGGCGATTTCCTCTCAGCAGATTTCTGGCAAAAACTCTGAGAGTAAATATAATGGCCATGAAAAGTTTCTTAAAAATCTGTCGTTCGGAGTCGACTTTAAACTGTAGGTCCGGCCACTTATGTATAAAATTAACACATAACACATAAGTAGTGTGAGAAACTAGGTCAATAATCCTGACTGAAGGATTGTAATGTCCAATTATGTTGCATGTATGTGAGAGAGATATAATTAATCTCAACATTATCGACAATGACTGCTTAAGGCCTTGTAACCTTTGACGCGATTATCTTTAAAGTAGTCACAGTGATAATATTTTAGGGAGAGTGAGAGAATAGTTTAGCAGAGCTTTTTCATTGGCTTTTCAAATATTTCATGGAATTATTATTTTATTGTGTTACCTTTAATAAGCCCAGTTAAATCGCTAGCGGCCTATGAAACTTCAATTACTTTATCTATATCCAAATGCTATATTAATTCAATCCTATCCTATCTTCATTTATAATTTAAGCTGTTCCTATCCTTATATAAGTATATTTATACTGCTTCCATAATAGATATCAATCAATAACAATTAAATTCACACTTATTACCCACAATAGAGTATATATACTCATTTCGTAGATGGTAGCTTGACGTTTAAGTAATTGAACAATTAAAAAAAATTTTTTTCTTAAAAATTAATTCAAAAGTATTCATAACGAGTGCCTTTTATTAAATGCCATGCCATTATTTTATGTAATTTATTACACGCATATACTTTAAAAAAAAAAATGTATGAATGTATGTATGTATATTCAATAATGAATACATTCTACTTTAACGGTAAAAGTTTTTTAAAAGAAAAACTTCCTGAAAGAGAAAAAAAAATAAAAATTGAAATTTAAATTCAAATTCAATTACTAAAAATACCGTTGAGCGCGCAACTGTTTTAAAGGAAAAGAGTTGTTTGTGTCAGTGCAAGTTAGGGTTGGGAGAAATACAAGGCAAGTGAGAGAGAGAGAACACACGAATACTAGTGAATTTTTTAAGGCTGAACTGCCAGGCATTACGGAACAGTCAACATTAATTAATTAATGAAATTCATGATGAATTTTTCTCTTCATCATATTTTTTTTTTGGTCTTTCTTTATTTCCATCAGTTTTTGTCGTCTTCTTGTGATTTTCTATACCCTAACCTAACAATAGCATGTTTTGGGTTTAAACTAGTGTTTGTAACACTGCAAAATGGGATGATATCAGCGGGCATTATTTTCTCTCATATGGCGGTAGACCATATGATCTACCATTTTCTGAAAAAGTATCACACAAAAGAGTGCAATAATGTTTTCATATCTTCGAGTATAATAATTAATTGACATCAAGTGTCAAAATATCGGAATGTTTGATTTCTTTTGACATAAACTTACAAGGCATTATCAGCACTCTCGATTTATACAGGGCATAAAATGCAATGCCCACCATTGGCAAGTGCGAATTATTTAGAATAAAACATTTTTAGGAAACAAATGCAAAATTGCATTTTGCTTTAATAAAATGCACATTTTTTGGTAGAAAAGAAAACACCATTAGTTATTCTTACCCATACCATGTGTATAGAGTATCTAGTCTTGCTTGCTGGAGTATCGTTTTGTTAAAAGCATTTAAAGTGCAAAACTTTTTATAACAAGCATCCAAGCAAGTTAAACTTTTGAACTCTCTTTTTCACTCCCTGCTGCTTATACACTCTCTTTCCCTCTCTCTCTCTCTCTCTCTCTCTATCTCTCTTTGCCTCTCTCTCTCTCTCTGTCTTTCTTTGTCTCCCTTTAAATTTTAATTTGCTTTTTGTCTTTGTCTGATTTTTTAGGAATTTATGGCATAAAATACTTTTGCTGTTGTTCACGAAAAAAAAAACAGAAACTTGTTTAAATATAATGTTTATAAACGTCATTTATTGTTTAAATAATTTAATTAAATATTTCAATAATGAATGTTTAATTTGCATAAATTTATTGTGTTATCGATATATAATATTTTATTTTATTATTTACATCAACATCTAGGTTTTTTTTTGTTTAATGTCGTTTAACACTTAATATTCATAAACTTTATACAGTTGACATAATGTATTTGCCACTGGTTATTATTGGTTAAGGGAAAAAATCATTCCGAAAATGTTTATCTAAAGCCTATAACAATCTGTGGAAATAATATACAATCAAACTCATTTATAACGAATTCGGTTATAACAAATTCTTGGTTATTACGCACATATTTTCAAGTCCCAACCTTTTAATAACAATTTTCTTACAAAAAACTTCGTTTATTACGAAGTCGTTTATAACGAATTCTCGGTTAAAAGGAACTACTTAAAATGGTCCCAGTAATTAAATTTCATACGTTTTACCTTTTTTACAATGAACCCTCAGAAATAACTTTGAAGTGTGGCAATAGTCTACTTTTATTTAATATGGCAACATTAAATTATAACTTAGCACTTTAAGCAGCTGATAGACAAAAAGAATTAAGACATATTTTTGATTTTTAATAAAACCAAATACTTTTTGTTTTTAATAAATGAAAAAAATTAATTGTATTTTATATTTTTTTCTATGAATTCACCCAGTTTATTACGAACTTTGCCTATAACAAACTATTTTTTCTGGTCCCACGGAGTTCGTTATATGTTTTCCCTCATTTGTCTTTTTAATGTTAGTTTTCAGTAAAATACTAAAATTTATTTTAAGTCTGTAAACGCTATAATTTGGGACAGTTTAAAATTCTGTTTTTTAAATCGTATTTTCATAAGACTCCTCTATTTTTTAAGCTGGTAAACGCCAGTAAATCTGGATCTGACAAAGTAAATGAAAGAGTCGGTAAAACCTTTTCAAAGTCCATCAACAGTGATTTAATAATAAATGTCGATTACATTAACTTCGACAGGCAAAGAGAGTTTACTTCCACGAAACAATGAAAATTCGAATTGCAAAGTCCTGCATAATTCAAAAAAATAAGACAGTCTAGACAGAGAGTTTCAAGGACAATAAACTCAGTTTTAGAGCAAGACACGCCAAAATTGGAAATAGCACCCTAAAAAATTCGAATAACACAGTGACTTCTAGACTTTCAGACTCCCGGAATTTCCCTGTCAGTTGAATCCTATCAATATTTGAACAAGCAGCGTCATTTTATTTGCGTTTGAGAGTAATTGATAGCATACGTGATTGGCCAAGCTTGATAAATACTATTGAGACTCAGAACAATCAATTACAATGGTTTAAAAAGTGATTTATTGAATATGCCTACAGATTTGAACGTCCAAATCTTCATCTCTAAAAGGTGAAGAACTAAAAAACCTATGATTTGGTTGGCGAGTATTATGGCATGTCTCGTAGTTACATTTTGATTGATTCCTTGGTAACAGTCGATTGTAGTTTGTCGTTGCTAAAATACATTACCGATGAGTTCTTGAGTTGGGTTAGAAGTCATGATAAGGATAAACCAATAGATGTTCACTCTCTCAAAATCACACATTGATAGAACATCGGGAAGCTGGGATAGGGCCTTTCTCCTGCGGAGAATTACTGCATACATAAATTGAGAAAAATGATCATTGTGTTGCCGTAGTCTAGTAGGTAGTGTGTTGACTTATTAGACGTAAAGCCAGGGTTCGAGCCCCAGGCCAGACATCAAAAAAAAGTATTTCTTCGGCGATTTCCTCTCAGCAGATTTCTGGCAAAAATTCAAAGAGTAAAAAAAACCTGCCATGAAAAGTTTCTCAAAAAAAAAATCTGTCGTTCGGAGTCGACTTTAAACTGTAGGTCCCGCCACTTATGTTTAAAATTAACACACACACACATAATTAAAGTGGTGTGAGAAACTAGGTGAATAATCCAGACTAAGGGGTTGTAATGAGCAATTATTTATGTATGATCATCGTGTTGGCTTATTAGACGAAAGGCCTCGGTTAAAACCATAGGTCAGACATCTCCCCAAAGATGAAATGTGAAAAAATTATTTCCGCGTATTCCTCTTAATATATTTTTAGCAAAAAAAAGGCTGGGAGTAAAAATCACCAAAACAAAAATCTATCTTTCGGTGTCTACTTCAATCAATAGGTTCCGCCACTCATATATGAAATTGACATATACACCATAATTGGTTAGAGAAGCTAGGTTGTAATCCTGACTGCAAAGTTGTAATGACCTATTTTATGTAGTGTGCATGATCATTGATTTCACCTTATTGGGTTATATGTCCTACATAGACGGAGTGCAGGTGATGTTGTGATGACTAGGAATAGATTGCACGTTTCTAAACAGTATCAATTGAATCTGGAGGAAATTAGTACTGCTTCTATTGAAGATTTATTTGGAGAAAACTTGTGTAATATTATGCAATTGGTGTCTATCTTGGAACTTGTATTAACATTTTCTTTATTAAGTATAGTATACGTTAAACACTTCTCTGTTATAACAATGAGATTTAATAATTAATTTCATAAAGTTATCATTGCAATAATGCCCGACTCATTGGTATTCAATTTAAAAGAGTTATTATTGTTTCCGTATGGAGTTGTATATTCTTGAAACCACTTTTATTTCCAAAAGCATAACATAACACTATTGAGTGTTTAATAAAAAAAAAAAAAACTTTCAATCTCACATTACACTCCTTATTTCCTAACATGTATAGTGTATACATACTGCAAAGTATAGAGTAAAATTAGTTCGCATTTGGCTACCTATACTTTTGATATTTTAATTATAGTTCAACATCTTATGATATTTCATCGCTATACATAGCTACAAGTCTTGGTATCTTAATGCGAATGCAAATAATTCATTACTTCAGAAAATTACGTTCTTAAAATGCAATTTTCAACTTGTATGTAAACATTACGTTGCACACGTCTTTTGTAAAATATTTGAAGCAAAATGGGTCAATTCAAATACGAAAAATCAATGACTGTAAAAAGACAAATCGATGCTTAACTACTGGCAGTAACAAATCTTTACGCCACTTGATCGAAGTAAATATTTACCAAGAAGCTGACTTTGTTTTAGTAAATCAGTAGGATGATTGCCGCAAATATAAGTATTTAAAGTGTTCATACTGGTTGCTTAGAAGGTAAATAACTGATTGGCAATTTCAATAGATTGTGGAAAAAAAAAGGGAACAAATTTAAAAAAAAAAAAAAAACTCCTGGTGTGCCACCATAATTTGTATACCCAAAAGGGTGAAAAGGGAACTGCAACAATTTATTGAAAGGGAAACGTAAAACAGGAAGATACAGTCGACATGATTTCGTTTACCACTTATCCACTTAATATTTACACACTCATACCCATTCATGTATCTAGCCAGCATGACTTCTTCTCGTAGTATGAAGAGAATTTTACAAAATACCAGATATTGTGGAGAACTGAAAATATTGCATGTAAGATAAAGAAATATTTAAAATCCATTGCATTTGTATTAAAGGATGTTAAAAAATGCTACAAGAAAAATGGTCAGGCAGAATGCAAAAAGAGGATTTAAAAAGGATATTCGGTTGCAGACAGTTAAATATGTTGTTTTTCCATCCTTACAGCCATATTGCATGCTGCATATTGCAAATTAATAGCTTTTATGCATATTTATGCTTAAAACATATTTTTACTTGAGCACCTCACGCCCACCAATATTTTCATTTACTTCCTGCAGTAAAAATTAAGAACAAACAGTAAGGAAAATCAACAAATTGAGTTTAAATTGCTACTTTTTAAATGCTTTTCTTTTCATAACCTTCACCGTCATAAAATGCCGGAGCTGAATTATGATGGCAGTAGTTAATTCGGGTAAATATATTCGAAATTAATCAACTGTTACTCTCTTTGTTGCTTCATTTTAAGTAAACAATGATTTAAAGGCATTCTTTTATCTGCAAGAAACATAAGCATTAAACATTCCATTCAGCGCAAAAGTTAAAGGAGGTTATGGATAACGTTTACAATTTTAGTAAAATAGACTCTGATTTAATAATATCTTATCCACTTGATCATTAGTTTGACCTTTTAGCATAGCTGCCAGATAAATAAAGCATCAAATCATCAAATATTAAAAAAAAAATCGTCAAAATCGTCAAAGACGTGAATGGAAATCGTAAAAATAATCGTCACAAAATCGGAACGAAAAATCGGTGTAATTATCGCTAGAAGCGACACATTTTTCAATGCCTAACTTTCCTAAAAAGAGTGCAAGAAACACATCACATCACAAGACAGGCCGAAGTTGCCCATTAATGACGTTTGAACTCCATTAATTCATTTTTGTTTCACTGTTCTATCGCTATTATAAAGAATTTTGCACGAGCGAAATAAGGGACTTGTCTCCGAGCATCAGATATTCCTACGTAACTCTCGTTTTTTCCGGCGACTACATATGTATGTATGTGGTCGATTAACTAGTGGATCGCACACTACATTACAGACAACATTCGTTCTTTAGTCGGACTATTTGTATAGTGAACTCCCTTCCATTTAGGAGATGAAAAAGACATCAGATATAGAAAAATCATCACTAAAATTTCCAGCATTAATAACTGCAAAGTTAATACAAATCTTAAATTGGCTTTTAATGATGTAAATTTTTAATTTCTAAAAATCGTCAAAATGAGAGCATAAATCGTCACATCGTCAATATGATATTTTTGGAGCAGCTATGCCCTTTAGTCAGGATTACAATTTAGTTTTTCACACCATTTTAAACATGAGTGGCAGGATCTACAGTTTAATGTCGATAAATTTAAGAAATATTTCGTGACTGCCATAGTTGAGAGGAAGTTGCTGAAACAAATATTATTTCATATTCATAATTGATCATTACATCATTCAGTCATGATTACGACCTAGCTTCTCACACCATTAATGTTGTGTACGTTAATTTTTTACATGAGTGACAGAACCTACAGTTTAAAGCCGACACCGAAAGCCAGATTTTTGAGAAATTTTATTTTCTCTCCGAAATTTTATCAGAATTCTGCTGAGAGGAAGTCTCTGGAGAAGTACGTACGTATTTTTTTTTTTATTATTAAACTAGCGCTCAGGGGATGACCCCCACTCATGCAGCGCATTGTGCAGGTTTAGGAAAGGTAGCAAGAGGGAAGATGCGAACTGTAAGAAAACGAGTTGCTACTGGTGACTATAAAATACCTTCACCATTAGACAGTCTACAGCAATCGTCCCCAAGAAGCCCGCAGTGTCTCACACCACTTATGTTGTATGTGTTAATTTTATACAGAAGTGGCGGGCCCTACAGTTTAAACTCGACTTCGAACGACAGACGTAATTGATCATTACAACCCTTCAGTCAGGATTATTGACCTAAATTCTCACACCACTTATTTTGTGTGTGTTAATTTTATGCATGAGTGGCGGGACCTACAGTTTAAAGTCGACTCCGTACGACAGATTTTTGAGAAACTTTTCACGGCAATTTTATTTACTCTCAGAGTTTTTGCCAGAATTGTGTTGAGCGGAAATCGCCGAAGAAATACTTTTTGTATTTTATTTTTATGTCTGGAAAGCACACTACCTACTAGACCACGGCGACTTCAGATGGCATCAGATGACCAGTAATGTGCTGAGAAGAAATCGCCGAAAAAATACTTTTCTTTTGATATCTGGCCTTGGGACTCGAACCCTGGTTTTACGTCTAATAAGCCAGCACACTACCTACTAGACCACGGCTACCCCGGGGAAGTATCTTTTTATATTTCGTTTTGTTCAACATGTCCGAGGGTTTAAATCGTGGTGAGGCCATAATAACTGAACACACTGCCTCCTATACTACGGAGACATCGACTGCTAAACATACAAAATGAGCTGTGGGTCAGTGTATACAATAATTGGGCTGAAAATTTCATAGGCTAACATAAGTTCTATGATGAAGGTAACTAGACAAAACTAATGTGTCTTGATTGAAATTCAAACTGAAGTCTGATAATAGATTTAAATTAACCATGTATTATATCCTGTTATTCTATTTTGGATGCATAGAAATTGACCAAATTTATTTGCATTCGTTTATATTTCTCTGCACAATACTTTATAAAAAATTAATAAAAAAAAGAGATGTAGTAAAAAAAAAGTTTAAACAGCAAACGGAAATGTGTGTCATTGTATACATTTGCACAATATCAACCGGAAATAAACAATTTGTTGTTATTTATCACTGTTTCAAGCTAAAGAGAAGGAATATGTGAGCAGAGTTATCTGTGAATGTGAACATTTACACGTTTGAACATTGTTACCATTATGACTATGCCTAAATGCACAAATAACGACATACGAGTCTACATATATGTACATATGTTTACAATGATTGTTACTTAACAAAAATAGAAATTAATATGATCAATTGAAAGTTGTGATAGGCAGACGTGTATTACCAAGATTCGTTTACATCAAAACCTATACTTTACTTGACTACTCTAAATAACTGGCAGCAAAAATTACTATAGAAATGTTCCCTCTTGTAATACAACTCTAAGAGCAAACAAAAATTTTAACCGGAACTAAAAAATGTTTCCTTTTTCTTATTAAATTTTTTTATTCATATTTTTTCTTCCTTACAACAGATTAGTATTGATTTCGATGTTGTAAAAGGACTTTTTTGTCGTGTATTTAAAAGTAAGCAAATTAATTAAAATTAGAAATTGGTCCTCCAGTTCTAAGTTGGTTCAGTGCAATACACGATTTATACAGAGTGGCTGATATGTATTGCAATCGTCTGACAGCTAATCGTCTGATAGCTGACAGATTTATTCCAATTATAGTTCATTTTATTATTTACAAGCGTACAAAAGCATTTTTATCTATTGCATTCAGAAAAAAAGTTATTCTTAATGGAATCCAAACGTGATAGTGTGATTGCTTTATATTAGGCTGGAAAACCACAGGTGGCTACCGTTAGAGCCCGCTCAGCATTTAAATGTGAATAAATCTTCTGTCTCTCGAATCGTGATACTGGCAGTCTTGTATCGCGTGCAAAAGTGGACGAAAAAAAAACGGTAACAACCTCAGAAATGATCCGAAAAATGAAAACGGATGCACCACATATTGGAAAATGAGCTTGGACTAAAGCCATTGAAGTTCCAAAAAGTGCAAGATCTCACCGATGGACAAAAAAAGATATACTGAAAAGAGCCAAGGAGTTACTTCGCTTCCACGAAAGTGGCATGTTACCGAATTTGATTTTCTCCGATGAGAAGCCATTCCAAGTTGAGCAGTTTGTGGATAAACAAAATGATCGGATTTACATGCCAAAGAGGTCAGCGAAACATTTAGACCAGAACTCAAGCGCCACCGATGGTAATGGTGTGGGCCGCCGTAACGGCCGATGGTCGTTCCACGCTCGTATTCATCGACCGTGAGGTCAAAATAAATGCCTAATATTATCGGGAAAATGTCTTAAAGACAGTATTGAAGCCCTGGGCAGACAAACATTTCGGCCGCACGAAAGGACATTCCAACAGGACTCAGCACCACTGCACTCAGCACGAGTCCACTAAGAATAACTTGAAAAAGAGCTTCGTCGCTTAACTTTTACGGCACAATGGCCACCAAAGTATTCGGATCTCTATCCGTTGGACTTTTGCGCCTGGTGCATTTTTAAGAGTACGGAATGGGCCAAAATACCGCAGAGCCATTTTCGTGAAGCCTGTGATGGCTTTGTCGGCCGTTTGAAGGCCATATTTCGTACCAAAGGTGAAAAACTCGAACAAAATTCAAACTGATTCTAAAATTTGATGTTATTTCTAACATTTCTTGCTTTTGAATAATAAAATTAAAAAAAAAAAAATTAAAAAATATACCGCTTTACTTTGATGCATTATATATCAGCCACCCTGTAAATAATAGTTTTTTTTTAAATTTGAGAAATATTAGTCTGTTGTCACCATGTCTGGTTTTCTAACAATTTGAACCCTTCAGTACAAGTTCCGATCGAATCCAGTTGAATCTTGTAGAATACAAAATACATATTGTTCATCAAGGCTTTATGATTAAAAAATTAAGAGAATTTCTTAAGTCCTAAATAGTTCCATTGATTCATTCTTTATTGTACAGCCTTAAGAGATGAAAAAAAAGAGGAAGAACCTACTACATACGCATATAGTGGGAGTATAAGTATAAGGAATTTTTCTTTCCTCAAACTTTTTAGGAAATAAGAAAAAAAATTGAACGAAGATAAATATCTTCCACATGGCGTCTAAATCATTTTGACGACGAATAAAAGTCCCTTGATTACACAAATTATTGCAAATCTTATTTCACTCAGACATACATATCAGAGATCAGCAATAAGTATTCAAAACGATGAGTAGGTTCGAGTCATACTTATAATTTCAGATACTTATATGCATTCATACTTATTTTGATATCATACTCATACTACTCATACTTAAAGTTGGAAGTACTCGTACTTACTCGTACTTCGACTCGTCTCTACTTAACATTTACACCAAGCACAAAATAAGTATGATTCGCATACGATTACTACTATACTCACAAGAAGATTGTATGTATGCTTTGCTTGTTGCCTTTGTCTTTCCTTTCTTGTTTGTTTGTATATGCAACAACAACAAAGGCTGTAAATTTAGATGAATGATTCAAGCCACTTGAATGACTTATAAGTATTATAAGTATTTTTCTAAATTTATGAATCAGAATGGGTAGGCGTATGAATCAAACACATTTCGAATGTTGTGAGTTTGATGTCAACGTCGTATTCTTGCTTATTGCTACCTATACTTATAAATCAATATTGTAGCGAGTACGAATGGATCAGAGTAGTTGAATTACAATTCTGTTGATTCACTCATACTCAAAACTGCATGAGTGCTTATGAGTAGCAGAAAAACAATTCATTGCTGATCTCTGATATATATATATATGCGTTTAAAGATAGAAAAATGATCAAAACTAATGTTTCTGAAGAATATTCTTAATTTTTATAGAGAGAACTCTTTTTCATTATTACCCCTAAAATCATAAACATTCCAATTCTTTTGTGTTGCATCACTTAAATCAACCCAGTTGGAGAACCTTAAAGAAGCCAAATTTATTGATTTTAACCAAGGTACTTGCAAATATGTGCATCGTTTCAAAATCCTTGTATGGAAGGTTTTTTTGTGACAAATCCTCTTTAAATCGACTAAATTAGTTGACATAATGATTGCTACTGTTTTCTATTCGAATAAACTGTGTCGATTACGAAATTAGTGCAAACAAGTCTACAACAATTTTAATGTCTTCGTAATTAGAATGTGGCGTATAAGTAGAAATCTCCAGAGATCAGAATTTCAATGTATTGGCATTGTCTGGCAAAATTTTAATTGATATTTTTTCAGATTTTTCAATTAGTTTTACATAAATTTATTGAATATTTTTTGTTTTATTTTATCTCTGCGGTTTACTGGTCGTTTTTGATAATTAAAAATGCGTGTATTATTATTGAAAAATGTCTCTTTCATTTTTTTTTAAGTTTCTCTAATTTACGCCTACAGATTAGGGTTGTCAATGGGAGTGCAAATGGTTAACAAATTCGGACAGTATTATCACAAGAATGTATTCTAACTTAGGGTGTACTTTGCCAAGATATAACTGATTGTTATATTTCTAATAGACGGACAATTGCATGGATAGTATAAATGCGACTGAAGCCCACTTTATGTGCTTTGTTTGAAAAATAAAAGATTTTTTTTAAAAAGTTGAATAATATTTAGGAGACTGTTATTGTTAATGAGCAATTTTAATTTTTCATTTCGTTTTTCGTTTTAATGCCATGGACACACCGCATCAAGTGCGATTATTTGTTTCGATTGCCTAAGAACTAAATATAACATTAAAACGTTAGGGAACACTGGCATAAAAACAGTCAACCCTCCCATAACGCGGATAAGCTCGAATTTCAGGTACAATCCAAACTAATTCGTAGCGCGTTCTATGGAAACCGTCTACCGCGTTGTATGGAAACCGCGCTATAAGAAACACAGAAGTAGTACAACTCACATCATTCGTACCGCGTTATACGGATACCAAGAAATACAAAATACAAAATAAATTATAAATTATTTTTATTGAATTCAAGAGTTCTTATAAGGATTGATAAAAAAAAATGAAATAAAAACGAAACTAAAAGACTGGGTTCCAACAAAATTAAGAAAAACTTGTAAAATAACGTAAATTTTGAATATTTATTCTTGGTTGGTTCATCTTCATCTATTGTTTTTTTAAATTGAAAATCCAACTGCTATTGTTTTGCACGGTACTGTATCTCGGCAGAGCTTTTGCGTCGAAAATAGAACTTATATTAAACCCTCTGACAATATCTAGTTACTATTCATTCATAGGCTGTGGGGAATGAACTTATGGAATGTAGTTCAACGCAAACCGCGCTATAAGAGTTCCGCGTTATAGCAGGTTGGTCAGAATTTCAGTCCTGCGTTATATGACAACCGCGTTCTGAGAGTACGTCGTTATAAAAGGTTGACTGTATATCACAGGCGAATTAATACAAAAAATCTCATTCACAAAGTTTATAGATGGCAATGGCAGAAAAATTGGACCTTTTCTGAAATGAACAATCAATTAAGATCGAGTTTTGATAACCGTTAGGAATTACGGCCAAGAAAAAATTAGCAGTCATAAAGGGTTCAATAAGGTTGTAAACGTAACATCCATGTTCTTTCTAGGCACTTAGTCTTCAAACCTTTAGTTGTCCAAGAAACCAGCTTTAGTCTTCGGGATGGAGTTTTAAATTATCAGTAAAAAAAATTTGTCTGCTCCTTTCATTACAAACGTATTACAGCATAGAACTTATCACATTGAATAATAAAGCACTTGTTGTCTTCACGTACCTTGAGTACATTTTAGTCTTCCTTGTAAAATTATTTGAAGAAGTTCATGATTTTCACCTCGTACACTTATTTACTGATTTCATTTGTTGTCACAACGCTTTATTTAGTATTACAACCTAACTAGCACTCCACTCTTGCTGTGTGTGCTAATTTTATCCATGACTGACGAGACAGTTTTGAGGAAGCTGGCAATGGCAGTTTTATGCTATTCTCAGAGTTTTTGGCTGCAGATTACAAACTGTCTTTAAGTTAAACGTGTGGCAACGGTTCAAAACACAGATCACAATTCTCCAACAAACCACAATATGAAAAAATATTTCAGGCCAGTCAACAGCAAAAACTCTCAGAGTAAATAAACTTGCCATGAAAAGTTTCTCTAAAAATCTCTCGTTTCGAATCGACTTCGAACTGTTGATCCCGCCCCACATGTATAAAATTAACACATACAATATGAGCAGTGTGTGAAGCTGAGTCGTAATTCTGACTGAAGAATTGTAATGACTAAATAATGTAAGTATACATCCATCACATTATGAGTAATCTTCGATAGCATTACATTTCGAAGGTTTTGCTTTACTTTTTTTTCTGGTTTTGCATTTTCCGAAGTGTTAATTATTTCAATTTTATTTTTTTCCATATTTAAGGAGTGCGCACAAAAAAAAACTGGACTATCACTTTTCGTTATAGAAATAAAATTAAGTGGCGAATTTTTTTCGTTTGATATTCAATTAAAGTCAATAATATTTGAATTCTATTGTGTATACAATTTTTTTCTGACCTGAGATCTTGGAGCATCCAACTCCTTGAGCCACTTTTCTTCCAGACATGTTATGATGTTTTAAAAAAATACGTATTATTTTACTGGCTTTGCTTTGGTCGCCAAATCCATTTTTTCTTCCACTTCTACGCTTTTTCTTAATACTCAAAGACTCCTTATATTGTTTTATTCTTACTTTAAAACCTGTTTTTTGGTTAACACCAGCCAGCCTAGCAATCGATTTTTGTATGCGGCGCGGTTTTTCATAGAAAATTTCAATTATTTTCTTACGACATTCTTGTTGGGTGCCTATTTTCAAAAAACTTTTTTTGCTATTTCAATGCAAATTTTAGGACGTAGATTTTGAAACAGATGACTAACAAAAACAATGTAACGGTATTCATTTTTTTCAATTATGATAAAAGTTATAATTTTTTTATCCAATAGTTCTATTCGACCTTTTTGATTATAATTAAATAAAAAGATTCATCGAGCTTGAGGTCAATTTTTCCATATGTCATTTATTTACTTCCAATATTTCGATATCCTACGGATATCATTCTCAAGGAATAAGTAACAATTATATTAGACGTCTACACATCCTCACAATATTAGTGAGTGCAATATTAAATGTGAGGATGTGTAGACGTCTAATATAATTGTTACTTATTCCTTGAGAATGATATCCGTAGGATATCGAAATATTGGAAGTAAATAAATGACATATGGAAAAATTGACCTCAAGCTCGATGAATCTTTTTATTTAATTATAAAAGTTATAAGCTTAAAAGTTGGCTCATTTTTTTTTTGTGCGCACTCCTTAATTTTTTTTTTTTTTGTCATTCCTATAATACTGAAGCACATGATAATGCATGTGCCAGTAAATTTCGAATATTTCGAAAATAATAACGTGTACGGTGGTTGTTTTATCATCACCACACTACCATTTGCACAGTTTATGAACATTATTCGATACCCAGAATTATTTGCATAATTGGGGAAATATTTAATTGGCGCCAAATACCTCACTTGCCACACTCACTCTTTGGCTCACGTTTTGAAATTCACTTAATAAATAGAAATTTGAAGAAGTGTGAGTATGTGTGAGTCCATTATTACAAGCTTCTAACGTTTACATATACGATACACCATATTACTTACTTACACGATATGTATGTAAATACTTTAAATTATTGTATGCGGGGTTAAGAATTCATTGCGTTTTAGGTATTTACGAGTATTTCATACACATTTTTAATGATTTCGAATTGCCAAAAACTGTTAAATATTACATGAGTTTTATTTTTTTGTTGCTGTTGTTGTAAATTTCTACCAAATTTACACTTTAGAGATTTAAAAATAAAATTATTGAAAACATTTTATTGAAAGTCATTTATATTCATTTAAAACTCGGTTAAATGCTAAGGGAGTTTCAAAAATTATCAATAAAACGAGGAATTCTGTAAAATAGTTGATAGGAATTACAATAATCCAGCGGCAGTAATTATAAGATTTAAATAAATTTTATATAAACAAAAAAAAATACAAAAATAAAAACAAACAAATTTTAAATGAATTGTTACTCTGTTAAAATTTTATAAACAACTTGAGGCTTTTAATTTATTTGTTTATTTATTTAATTTACAAATAAAAATCAATGTGTTCATATTGCATTACAATTCTCTGAAATTTTGTTAATTTTTGTTGTATGTTCCATGAAAAACATTTTTATTTTACAAAAACTCATCAAACCTTTTAATAATAATTTTAGTGTCACGTGTTGCCATACACATGTTCCTATACATAAATATGTACTCGTTATGTATACAAAAATAATTAAAGGCCAATTAAATATTCCACACGTCAACATCAGAAAGAGTGATAAGCTGTAGTAACATCATTAATTTCAAAACATAATAATAAATTTTTCTTTAACAAAACAAATAATATTTCTAATTATAAATCAAAATAAAACTAAACACATATAAATCAACTGGTTCGACATACAGGATGGCTGATATGTATTGCAACCAACTTCAGGTTGTTATCATCTGTAAACCGCTCGTCTGACAGCTAACAGGTTTATTCCAGTGACAGTTTATTTTATCATTTACAAGCTTACAAAGCATTTTGATCTATTGCATTCAGAACAAAAGTTATTCATAATGGAAGTCAAGCGTGATAGTGTGATTGTGTTATATTTGGCTGATAAACCACAGGTGGATATCGTTAGAGCCCTCCAGCATTTAAATGTTAATAAATCTTTTATCTCTCGAACTGTGATACTGGCAGTGTTGCATCGCGTCCTAAACGTGGACGAAAACAACGGCAACAACACCAGAAATGATCCGAAAAGTGAAAGCCAGATTTAGTCGAAATCCATGCCGCAGTGGTAGAAAAATTGCTTGTGAGCTGAACACATCGTGAGAACGGATGCGACACATATTGAAAAATGAGCTTGGACTGAAGCCATTGAAGTTCCAAAAAGTGCAAGATCTCACCGATGGACAAAAAAAGTTAGACTGATAAGAGCCAAGGAGTTACTTCGCTTTCACGAAAGCGGCCAGTTACCGAATTTGGTTTTCTCAGGTGAGAAGTCAAGCCAAATTGAGCAGTTTGTGAACAAACAAAATGACCGGTTGTACTTGCTAAAGAGGTCTGCTGAAAACTTACACCTGCGATTGGCCCGCCGTAACGGCCGATGGTCGCTCCACACTCGTATTCATCGACCGTGGGGTCAAAATAAATGCCGAATATTATCGGGAAAATGTCTTAAAGACAGTATTGAAGCTCTAGACAGACAAACATTTCGGACGCAGTAAAGGACGTTCCAAGAGGACTCAGCACCACCGCACTGAGCACGCGTCGACCAAGAATGGCTTAAAAGGAGATTCCACATTTCATTTCTACCGCGAAATGGCCACCAAAATCTCCGTATCTCAATCCGTTGGACTTTTGCTTCCAGGGCATTTTGGAGAGTAAGGCTCTACCAAAGTGTCGATCATCTCAAGAAGGCGCTTCGCCGTGGATGGGACAAAATGATAACTTTGTCGCCCATTTGAAGGCCGTAATTCGTGCCAAAAGTGGCCAATTCGAACAAATCCAAACTGATTCTAAAATGTGATGTTATTTCCAACATTTTTTGCTTTTAAACAATAAAATTAAAAAATTATAGCGCTTTTCTTTGTTGCATTATATATCAGTCACCCTGTATGTATTGTTAACCCACAACATGTTTATTTTAAAACGAAAATGAAAATTAACAAATAATATTTCAAATATTAATGAATCTGGTGTTTGGCATACATTTTTAAAGACTATGATGCTAACAGAGAGCAACTTTACAATCTTAAGATCTGCTACTGAATCAATGAGAGATTAAATAATTCAAGGAAAAAATAAAAAGTGCGAGCAGATATTTTATGTTAGACCTCTGCCCCTGCCATGAAAGAACGACAGATTTTTAAGAAACTTTTCATGGCATTTTTATGTTACTCTCTATAATCTCGAAGAAATATATTTTATATTCCATTTCTGTTCGAAATGTCAGATCTGGAGTTTGGACCATGGCTATATGTCTAATAAGCGAACACACTACCTACTACGATAAGGTTGAGATACACCGTTGGTGATATACCGATTGAATTACATAATACATAATTGGTCATTAGAACCCATCAGTCAAGATTATTGACATAGTTTCTCACATCACTTATGTTGTGTGTGTTAATTTTATAAATGAGTAGCGAGACCTACAGTTTAAAGTCGACTCCGAACGACAGATTTTATGAGAAACATTTCATGGCTATTTTATTTACTCTCAGAACTTTTGCCAGAAATCTGCTGAGATGATATCGCCAAAAAATACTTTTTGTATTTTGTTTTGATGTCTGGATTGGGACTCGAACCCTGTCTTTTACTTCTAATAATCCAACACACTACCTATGCAGAATGCAGAAATTATTGCCAATTGATGTTTAAAATAATCATGCGATTTGACCACAATCGACTATTTTTTATGGCGATATGTACAGTCTTTCGTTTCAGCCCTCACTGCCGTTGGTGACATACCGACCAAAGATCAGCAATGAATCGTATTTCTACTACTCATGCAATTTTGAGGATGAATGTATCAACAGAATTGAAATTCAACTACTCTGATTCGTACTCGCTACAACATTGATTTATAAGTAACAATGAGTATGAATACAACGTTGACATCAAACTCACAACATTCGAAATATGTTCGATTCATACGCCTACTCATTGTGATTCATAAATTTAGAAAAATACTTATAAGTGATTCGAGTGCCTTGAATCATTCATCAAAATTTACAGCCTTTGTTGTTGTTGCATATAAAAACAAAGATGATAGGAAAGACAAAAACAACAAGCAAGGCATACACACAATCTTCTTGTGAGCAGAGTAGTATTCGTACGTGAATCATACTTATTTTGTGCTTTGTGTAAAGGTTAAATAGAGACGACTTGAAGTCATTAACACCATGCGTATTGTTAAGTATGAATACGATGAGTACTTTCAACTTTGAGTATGAGTAGTATGAGTCAGATATCCAAACGAAAATATGAAAAAAATATTTCCTTGACAACTTCCTCTCAGCAGATTTTTGGTAAAAACTTTGACAGTAAAATAAAATTGCCATGAAAAGTTTCAAAAATATCTGTCGTTCAACGTCGACTTTAAACTGTAGGTCCTGCGACTCATTTAGAAAAAGATTAACACACACAACATAAGTCGTGTGAGAAGCTAGGTCCTAATCCTAACTGAATAGTTGTAACGACCAATTATGTATGTATGTATGTGTGTATGTAAGGCGCAACTTATTAATTGCTTTGAAAAGGTACAGGGTACAGACTTTAGCACATTGGACTTAAAAATATTAAATATTTAAATCTCCAAATTTTAAAATACAAGTCCTTGTACCAGTTTAAGCCCCATTTTTAAAATGGTAAGATATTGATTGGTATTTCATGGCTGGCGGTGCTCAGTGCCTCAAAATTGGGCTCATATAGATTCCAATAAATACAAAAAATCCATGTCTTTAGGAAAAAAAAAATTTGGGCACATACGGGTTAATTAAACCTAAATTTAAACTTTTCTCATCCACTATATAGGCTGGGTTGAAATGGTGCCTTAAAACTTAAAAAAATAAAACAAGCAGCAGGTAATACCTTAAGTAAAATGAATAATTTTTTGTGTTTATTTTTATGTTTCTGCTTTTGCTTTTGGTGTTGTGGAAAACATGTCATACAAAGATTGTCTAATTAAGTTAAATTTGCATAAAACTTTGTCGTGCCGGATTTTTTTTTTTCCTTATATTTTTTGAATTTTTTTCCAGGCGTGTCCTCAGTACTGTTCCAGATCCTTTTGTGTACATTTTGCGGCACTATACTGTTTACATTTCCAATCTTCAATGATGACAAAGGGTTTATGAGCATGTTCGCAATTGTAGGCGCTCATCATACATTCCCCTTGAAACTCTTGTATACACTGGCCATTGCTGGCACACAGTATATCATCGCTGCTGGTACAACTGAAAGCACATTTGTGTGGTGGTTGGGCAATAGGTACACTGACAGCTTTGCAGGTTGCAATAACAAATAAAGCTTCAAAAAAAAATGTTTAAAAGTAATAATCAAATAATCACGATATTCCTTTTTTACTTTAACTTACTGAATATTGTTAGGCACAATAAGGATTTCATTTTTGAATTTAAAAGATTTTTATTTTCTTAAGTTCAGTAGGTAACTGATATTATTTGTCATGGCAACTGGATTATTTATATGAAAATTTGTTGTGGAATCATGTACTTAAAATAAGAAGTAAAATCTAGAAAAATGTAATGAAACTTTTGACAATTATTGCATAAGGCGTACTTTAATAATCTTAATTACTACGTTAAAAAAAGACAGAATGTCGGTTTGTTTGTCGTTTTTCAGCATACCCAGTGATCGAATTTTCAAACATTTCTAGAGTATCTTATTATCATGTTAGATATTTAAAGTAGGCGTATCATTACCTCCTTTGAAATTTCATTTGATATATCGACGTCTCCGTTCTATAACGTTCCAAGTGCACTTGGAATGTTCTTGCATTTTTAAATTCTACGTTCTCTAACTTAAATACTGTCAAAATTTGGTTAAGATGCTCCGATCCATTCTGAACTTATAAGGAAAAATCTACTTAGAATACACCTTTAGTCGTATGTTGCGTGAAAACTTTGAGAGCTCATAACTCAAAACACACTTTTTCGACTTAGAATATTAGAGAACAGAGGCATCAATATGTATATCCAATGTAGCCGCCGTAGCCTGGTAAATAGTGTGACGGCTTAATAGACCTGAAGCCATGGTTCAAACCCCATATCAGATATCTCCAGTAAAATAAAATATGAAATAATATTTCTTCGGCGAAATTCCTCTCAGCAGATTTCTCGCAAAACTTCCGAGAGCATATAAAGTTTCCATGAATAGAAAGAAAAATAGGTTTTTCAGCCACTCATGGATAAAATGAACACACGCAGCCTGGGTGGTATGAGAATCTAGGTTGTAAACCTGACCGCGTACAGGAGATACTCGGTGTATTATTGAATTCTATTGATTTATTGGAGTACAATTGCAATATGGCATATTCTCCACAAATAAACATCAATTTTCATTTACTAATATTGTGGACCTTGTGACTCCCAGCAAAAACTCTAATAGTAAATAAATTGGCATGAGAAGTTTCCCAAAAATTTGGCGTTTGGAGTAACTTTAAACTGTAAGACCCTTCTTTCATTTATAAAATTAATACAAGCTAGGTCATAATAACTGAATGATTGTAATGTGTATCATAATGGGCCTAAATACTGGCCTAAGAGAGATGTTCTTTAGAGAGGGTCCGAAACCTAACCTAACCTAATTTCAAGAAAATAGTACAGCATACTATCTAGAAGTAGCTAGACCACGGCTAGTAGAGTGGTGGCTTATTAGACGTGAGGCCTCCTCAGACATAAACAACAAAACAAAATATGAAAAAAATATTTCTTCGGCGACTTACTCTCAGCAAATTGCTGGCAAACACTCTAAGAGCAAATAAAAATGCCATGAAAAGTTTCAGTTTCGACTTAAAACTGTAGTTCACGCCACTTATGTATGAAATTTATATAATAAAGTTAGGGCCGATGACCTATATAGCTCTATTATACACAAATTATAGAATCTCTGAAGTACTATTAATATATAACCTACGTGTTTATTCTACATTCGAAATAGACCTTGAAAGATCTTTTCAAACAGGGTAAGCAAAGCACAGCGGGTATTGAAAAAATATCTGTGGAAATTCAAAGAGATTCAACCAAGTCTGGACGTCTCCCAATTATTATGGTAATTTCAGACACCTGCTTTATGTTCTTAATATTTTCAATAATAAAATTAAATTTTTATAAACATTTTTTTGCAATACGAAATACAATACTTAATTAACAAATGTGTACATTTTAGTTGCGAAAGCTGTAACCGGTTTTATAACTGTTCTGAACTGCATTTAAAAAGATTTTCGGGATTTAATTTTAAACGTGATTTGCATAAGAATTCAATAAAAAAAAAAGTGAACAAAAACATTTTGTAAGAAAACTAAAGATTTTTTTTGATTTTACAAAGTTATTAGCCCAAAAAAATTGTGTTTGAAAACAGTATAAATAGCCACCTCTGAACAACGGAACAATACAGTCTTCTGACAAGTCTTTTAGCTCGTACATTATGAAGTTTGTTATAATTTTGGGTAAGAATATTCTTAATAAAATTCAAAATAAATTCTTTAACACAAAATCAATTTATAGCCCTTTTATGTCTATGCTACGCTGAGGAGCAAAGTACTACAACTGATTCAGCAGTAGGCCGTGAACCACCTAAACATATTAAGGATTTTGTGGAGCAACATATTAAGCATGTCAAGCAACAAATTCCCATAATACAGCAACAAATCAAGGAGGGCAAAGTGCATGTGGAAATTGCCAAGCCGGTGGTAAATGGCCAACAAGTACCAGAACATATCAAACAGTTTATTAACTCTCACATTAATCAGATTTTACAACATGTAGCGAACAAAAAACAGGTAAAACAACTACATGTGACTCTGGAAACAACACCAAGTTTAGGTGTACCACAATTTGTAGTTGATAAAATCAATAAGCTACAGGATCATGTCAAACAGATCATGCAACAGGCTGAAACCCATATACCACAGATCATAAATCAACAAATAGCCTACAAGCAAAAAATAAAAAACAAAGAAACAGTACCCGAAGTAATAGTTGAAAAAAAAGTTAATAGAAGATCCGTAACTACTACGCCAAAAGAACAAATAGGTAATGTTGGTGTTAAGCCTGTAGTTGTGCCTAGTCTGGTTCAAGATATTGTACAACAAGTTCATCAGCATGTACCGCAAGTAGTAGCTCAACATGTTGCTCAAGTCCATAAGGAGAATGTTGAAAGAAAACAAGTCCTTGTACCTCCCAAAGTTCAAGGTATAGTCGAACAAATTCATCAACATGTACCCCAAGTTATTCAACATCACCAACAAAATGTAGCCCACCAAATCAAAACAAGATCTATCAAGGATGAAGTTAAGGTTACTGAAGCCGCAAAAGAACAAAAAGATGTTGTTGACATTAAGCCTGTGATGGTACCTCATGTAGTTCAAGCTGTTGTTGAACAAGTTCATCAACATGTGCCTCAAGTTGTAAATCAAGTTCAAAAACAAAACGGTGAAAAGAAACAAGTTGTTGTACCACCCCATATTCAAGGAATTGTTGAACAAGTTCATCAACATGTGCCCCAAGTTGTAAATCAAGTTCAAAAGCAAAACGTTGAAAAGAGACAAGTTGTTGTACCACCCCATATTCAAGGAATTGTTGAACAAGTTCATCAACATGTGCCGCAAGTTGTAAGTCAAGTTCAAAAGCAAAACGTTGAAAAGAAACAAGTTGTTGTACCACCAAATATCCAAGGAATTGTTGAACAGGTTCATCAGCATGTGGAAAAGAAAGTCATCCCTTCCACGATTCAACCCAACACTCAAATTGTTCATACTCAGGTTGTAATGAAGGAAAATCCCCAATTGCCCTCTGATATACACTCTGTAGTTACAAAAATTCATAAACATGTTCCCCAAAATGTGCAACATGTTGATAAACATAATACAGTCATTGAGCCCTCAAACGTTCAAAAGATCCAAAATCTTGTTGTACCCGTAAGATTAACCGAAGTTTAGATACCTCCAAAAGTTCAACATGTCGTCGAGCAGGTATTACAGCATGTTCCACAGTTTATTGATGCTGTTACGAAGGAAGGCAAGGCATAATAAATGAAATCTAAGGATGAATTTGATATCTTCTATAGTGATGTTATAATACCTACAATTATTTTAAGGAAATACATTTTTTTGTAATGCAAAACGATAATTAGTTTTTTTTTATAGTTTCTTGTATTGAAATTAGTCAGCACCGTCGATATAACAGATGATGGTTAATCAAGACATCCTCTGCAATCCAATCTATGCTGAAAAAAATATTAATAAATTCATAAGTATTTCTGTCTGCATGGCAACTATTTCAGTTAGTTACACTGAACATGAGCAGTGGTGGACAGTGCTTAGTTTAATTGTCTTATATTTTCATTTTCTCTAGACTCACTCTTGAGGTTAGAAAAAATACTACACTTCTACATTTCAAGAATACAAAGCACTTTTTCTATCCAAATGGCTTCAAAACAATTTAAAATTCTAATTGATATGGATATGCTATGCTGAAAAATATCAATCTATATTGCTCAAAGTGGTATATAGACTATTTTTTTGGCTTAGAAAGCCAAAAATCCAAAATCAAAGCAGCTTTCATCCTAGAAAACACTAATGTTAAAAGATATTGCGATAGCAAAGAATTACAATAACAAACCTACACAGAAAAGCCAAGAAAGATAAATAAATTACGATAACAATTCAACAGTAAAGTTCTAGAAGTTACCAGACTATAAACATAATCAATTTATGAAAAAATTGCTTTAAAAGAAAATTTAAAATTTAGTTATTGTAGTGCCCAGGACAGACATCTCGAGCATAACGAAATATGAAAAATTATTTCTTCGGCGATTTCCTCACAGATTTCTGGCATAAATCCAAAGAACAAATAAAATTACCATGAAAATTTTCTCATATTATTGGTGTGGGGACTAGGCCGTAATTCTGAATGAAAGTTTGTCATGACCAATTATTTATGTATGTGATGTTGACTACAAAAGAAAACGAAATAAATTGTAAATATACACCTCCCTACCAGAGATCAGCAACAAGTATTCAAAACGATGAGTAGATTCAAATCATACTTATAATTTCTGATACTTATAAGCATTTATACTTATTTTGATATCATACACGTAGTACTCATACTCAAAGTTGGAAGTACTCGTCGTATTCATACTTAACAATACCCATGATGTTATCGACTTCGACTCGTCTCTACTAAACATGTACACGAAGCACAAAATATGTATGATTCGCTTACGAACACTTCTACACTCACAAGAAGATTGTGTTTATGCTTTACTTGTTGTCTTTGTCTTTCCTTTCTTCTTTGTTTGTATATGCAACAACAACAAAGGCTGTAAATTATGATGAATGATGCGAGTCACTTGAATTACTTATAAGTATTATAAATATTTTTCTAAATCTATGCATCAGAATGAGTAGGCGTATGAATCAAACATATTTCAACGTTGTACTCATACTCACTGCTACTTGTACTTATAAATCAATGTTGTAGCGAGTACGAATGAATCAGAATAGTTGAATTTTAATTCTGTAAATTCACTCATACTCAAAATTGCATGAATAACGGAAAAACGATTCATTGCTGATCTCTGCTCCCTACATGAAAGAAGAACTGATACAAAAATTATAAACATTATACGTTTTTTAAAAATTATGGCCTAATTTATCCAATACTCCCCTGAGGGCTTGATATCCATTGCACCAAAATTCACAAAATAAAAGCAGAAAACAAAAATTGTTCGGTAATTTGTCATGTCACCAGGTCGATGACATGCAGAAAAAATAAGAGTACAAAATTTATGGCATTTTATATGTAACTTTGTCAATAAACACCATCTAAAATATAAGTTTAAAAAGATGCTTTTATTGTTGTAAGTATTTCATCAATTAGCTTCAATCAATAACCCAATTTTCATAAACATTTTGGAATGCATTTTGCGTATTTAAATGCACAACATATGCAAATGGAACTGTATTTACTGTAACGTATTGAACAAAAGTATGCAAATGTAACTGTATTTACTGTAACGTGTTGAACAAAAGTAAAGCGCAAAAGTCTCAAAAGACATAGTCATGCTGCGACATCTACATCTGTGATTTAGCAAACATCAAACGTTATATGTCCCACGTTATTGGACAAATCGAATTCATTAAGACTCCAATCAGCTCATTATCCAATTGCCAGTATTTATACAAGCTTATTCTAGTAGGTCTAGTAGGTCGCCGTGGTGTAGTAGGTAGTGTGCTGGTTTATTAGACGTAAAGCCAGGGTTCGAGTCCCAGGCCAGACATCAAAATAAAAAATACAAAAAATATTTTTTCAGCGATTGCTCTCAGCAGATTTCTGGCAATAACTCTGAGAGTAAATAAAATTGAAATGAAAAGTTTCTCAAAAAATCTGTCGTTCGGAGTTGACTTTAAACTGCAGGTCCCGCCACTTATGTATAGAATTAACACAAACAACATAAGTAGTGTGAGAAACTAGGTCAATAATCCTGACTGAAGGGCTGTAATGACCAATTATGTATGTATTCTTTGCCTAGGGCATCATTATTTGGTTTAACAATGTATGGTAGAGAAGGAACCCATTCAACAACTTTGAAAAGTATTCTTTAGTTTATATTTTGTAATTTCCGAACCATGTTTTCATCAAATACCATCGAAAATCCAGTTTTAGATTTAGTTTTTCAAGTCTTTTCAATTACTCTAGTAGGTACGAATTACGTCGTAGAATGTTCCGGAAAAAGGTGACGTAAATCGAAACAACGAAATTCAAAGAAATCATACTGAATTTTTATTAAATGTATGGAATTTCTTTTAAAAGGTAAGTGCCCTGATTTTGTTTATAAACAACTGAGGCGACGTAAATCGAATGACGACGCAAATCGAAGTTTGCGGGAACAAAATTTTTAACGACGTGAATCGAAACAACGTAAATCGAGAGAATACTGTAGTGTGCTGGCTTATTAGACGTAACATCATGGCTCTCCCAAGACCACACATCAAAACAAAATATGAAAAAAATATTTCTTCAGCGACTTCCTCTTAGCAGATTTCTAGCAAATAGTCTGAGAGTAAACAAAATTGCCATAAAAAGTTTCTCCAAAAATTTATCGTTCGGAGTTGATTTTAAAGTGTATTTCCCGTCGATCATGTATAAAATTAAGAAAATAGGTCCATAATCCTGGCTGGAGTGTTGCAATGACCAATTATGTATGCATCTATTCATATTCAAATTCTTTTTACAATATTTTCACCTTCAAATCTAATTATCTTTAAGTATTGTTATGAGAATAATTATTTAATTTAAAGGAATTTCACTTGTGAATAAAATACTTCTACTTAAACATTCTTCATGTCATTTACTAAATACATACTAGTGAGTGAGTGTACAGTGAACAGAAAATAATAATAAAAAATTTTATTCAATTCATCTTGGTAAATTTGCCAGAAACTCTTGTAATAAAAGTCAATTATAAGTCAACGTCTTCCTGCTTCGAGCCATTTTATTAACAACATTCAGGCAACTCAATGCAACACCAACAGTAGACAGTAAAATGCAATTCGTACAGCAACTATAAGAGTAGTTCAAAACTTTTAGTTGGCATAAGCCATTATCATGTTGTACTACAACCATACTCTAATAGTGGAATTAAAAAGTAATTTTATTTTTAAAGCATTTGCATATCCATTATGGTATAAGGTAATGATTTAGAAAACTAGTGACACGGAAAGTGACTTGATTTATTTTATAATATTACGGATATCAGAACAGAAGTGTTTTTTTTTTCTACAAATGTTTGCTTAATGTGAACCACCAAAAAATATAGCGTACATAACTCACCAAGAATGATGTATTTTTATTTGAAATTAATACCATGAATATCCTCTAAAGGCTCCTCTGTAGGTCATGAAATAATAAATAAAGAGCTTTAAGCGGGAGCTCATCAGGGGGTGATTACGTATTATTTTCATTATGAAATCTTGCTGTAGAATTAAAACTCTATTCAGTCGGAATAATATGGATAAGAAGGTGTTAATGTAATAGTACAACGTTAAGCTCTTTATAATGGTTATTTACTGAACGTGATCGAAAAAAATCAGCTACTTGGGAACACCTAATGTTGGCCAGAAGACATTAAATAAACGCAAATGCCTTGAAGATGGCACTGATACACTTTAGATAAAAATATGCGAAGAATCTTATTGCCATGTTACACTCAATGCTCTTCAAGTGAAGATTTGTTCAGTGTGGCAAGATAAATGACTAACTCTTATGATCCGAGCAGTGTTTAAATCCAGGAAAGATGGTTTATAGGAGAAGAGAAAAATTATAGATTTTTTTTCAATTTGCCATGTTTAAACCTAGTCAGTTTTGTCTTAAGGCAAGACAATCTAAGCTAGAGAGCAACCGAAATTTAAAGAGACTGAGGGCTACTGAATAAAAGCCTCTTTGCTTTACCATAAAGAGTTCTATATGTAAGTCTATGTGCCCTCTAGAGATTACTAATCTATAGTTCTATATTCCGGTCGTAATATCTTTTGATTCTTCACAGGTTCCATAGATTTGGTTAAACCTGCAGATTTTGGAACGAAACTCCTATGGTGTCTTCGCTAATTCAAAGAATGCCGAAAAATTTGTCGAGAGATCGACAAAAGCGATCATAGCAACGCTATGTATAAAATTCCGACCTTCTCACTTCCCAGCATAGGTGGGACCAGACTCACGTTGAGTGCCGAGATCAAATATCTGGGCCTGATCCTCGATCCCAAACTGAACTGAAGGGCGAATCTGGCGTGATAGGGCACGCAAGGCAGCATGTGCTGCCTACTGCTGCAGTAGGGCGGTCGGAACCAGCTGGAGTCTTCACCCAAGGATCATGCGTTGGATATGTTCCACGGTCATCGAACCCACCCTCTTATACGGTGTTGCGTTCTGGTGGACTGCTCTGGACAGACAATATAGCGTCAGACTTCTTGACAAGGTCAGAAGGTCTGCCACCATTCGTATAACAGGTGCTCTACGCACCACTCCCATGAAAGCCTTGTTCGCAATGCTAAACTGGCTTCCTACTGTGCTTCTCGCAAAGCAGCTGACCAAGTTTTCTGGCACATTGTACCTTCTGGTCACTCCACAATTCTAGAGATTGACCCGGTGGTCCCTGGGTACATGGACTTTTTCCCTGCTGAACATTGTCTTGATAGATGTTTCCACTCCCTGATTCCGAGTAGGGATGACTGGAATTCCTTGTTAGCTTAACGGAGCTATCATCTATTGATATCAAGGATATAGCTTCATTCATCAAATTTTCTGGCTGGTTTTTCAGTACGGGGTAGTCGTGCTTTTGTTGTGCAGCCCTTGCGCTGATCAACTTCTGTCTTTCCCTGATTTAGCGGAACTTGGTTAGTACAGGGACTACGTTTCAGCCGTGAGCTTTGTGATATCAGAGCTACCACTACCAACAAAATCCGTCGATGAAAAAATGGTTTTGAATTTATGAAGCCGATATATCCAAATTCTTTGGTAAGTATATCCAGCGAAGTTAAAAGAAAACCCAAAAATATTATTGTATTCTAGAAGTCACCATAGCCTAGTAGACGTAAAAGCCAGGATTCGAGCCTCAGGCCAGACATACAAAAAGTATTTCTTTGGCAGATTTCTGGCAAAAACTCTAAGAGTAAATAAAATTGCCATGAAAAGTTTCTCAGAAAAATCCGTTGTTCTGAGTTGACTTTAAATTGTAGGTCCCGCCACTCATTTCTAATATTAACGCACACAACATAAGTGGCGTGAGAAACTAGGTCAATAATCCAGACTGAAGGCTTGTTATGACCAATTACGTATGTGTGTATGCTTGATGGTGAGAGTGCTAAAAAGTCCGTGAGGAACTAAAGCAGGATATGATCGTTAATATACCCAAGAAAGACAAACTTAAGGAAGAAGAGGATTTCCGTAAGAACTTAAAAGCTCTGCGTGGACCATATAAACAAGTAACCTATTTAACTTTAATTCAATTAAAGTTGTAGGCGATAGACCAACTAACATTAATTTAAATGCCACAATTTGTTATATTGTAGGGCGTAAACTTTTAACAAAATGTTAAGCATCGATGTTTAAATTTTACTTGTACTAACACAACTTGACATAACGATTGTATTTAGAATACATATACGTATCTATGCTTATATTGTTGAAGTTGCAAAACACTCTCATACATACATAGCTAGACATTGTTTAAGTTTGTATAAAAGTAACAATAAGAAAAAAAATTGCTTACAGGTAAGGTACGGTATACACACATACGTAAATGACTAGCAATAGTTTTCATTGTAACCATATTCGTGTCCTTTTGTATAAATTTCTATTTCCTTTTTATCAGAAACTTATCGGTTTACTATTGTATTTTAACTGCATTTAAGTCCTTAAGAATACGAGACAATGTTGATTTTCTTTTACTTCAATACGTTTTTTAATTTTTTGTTGAATTTGTAGAAAACTTAAATAGAATTTAACCATAACAACTTGCAGAGAACTCAATACATACTTATGTATGGAATTGAATTGTGTAACTCAAAAGTCATTTTATTGTGATTTCCTATGGTAGGAATTTCTTAATTAAAAATTAATTATTTAATTTTAAATTTTCCATCTCTTCCTTAGGTCACGTCTAAGAAATACAATTTTTATGGGACATGATTTTGTGAATAGCAAATTATTTGTTTTAAAAACTAAATCTTATTTAAATCAATATAATAATCGTTTTTTTTTTTGCAAAAAAAACGTCTAAATTTAAGCCCAAAAATCACTTTCACTATCATTCGATTCCTTTCCATGATTATTTCGTTGCTTACCGGTAGATATTTCTAAATCAGTACTACTATGAGAAGACATGCTTTCACTTAATTTCGTTTCGAAAGTGTCAAAAGTTCTATGTGATGCACTAAAAATTTCTCCAATTTCCTTGTCAATATCAGGCTCAGATAAGTTTAAATCCAAGAGTTTTGGTGAATCTAATTGGCCTATTTCTTTCGAAACTTTGTCTTTAGTAAACTGTGGTAATTTTTCGTCAACGTTTGTTAACAGATTTGAGTCATTAGATTCAATTGCTTCATTTCCTTGAGCATATTCTTGTGTTTCTTTATGTTCCTCCACATCTATTACAGTATCAGCAGTTATTTCCATTTCCCTATTCGATGAATCTAGCAGGCTATCTTCGCTTTCACTGGCTAAGTTTAATATTGAACTCATCGCTGTATGGCGAGTTCCTTTGATCTTCTCTGTATCTTCTTTTAATTTTGCTGGATATTCCGTTTCAGTATCTATTTCACTTGAATGGCTAGTCGATGTGGTATTTGTATTGGTTGAAGTCAATGTTGTGGAAAGGCTTTTATTTAAAACTTCTACTTTTGTTTTATTTTGTGAACTTTCTCTTTTAGCATTTCTCTCCTGTTCTACATCATTAACCAGCTCCCTTAAAGTTTCTTTAGATTGATCTTGCTGTACGAAAAGCTGCTGCATTTTAAGCATGGATTGCTTAATCAATTCCGAAGTATTTTCTGCTTGTGCTAACGGTCTCTTTTGCTCAGAAATCGATTTTGGTACAGTCTTAAGGGTTTTTCCTTGCATTGCAATAGGTTCATAGTATCTAACTCCCTGCTTTGCATCTGACACACCACTAGCAACCTGTACAAATCTAGGTTTTTGACGTATTGTTTCCTCATCTTGCAAAAATAACTCTCTGCGCTCAGTTGTTGTGAAATCCTCTGCAACTTCTGTTGGTATTTTAGGTTCCAAAGAAGGACTTGTTTCGATTTCATATTTCCCATGTAAGTTTTTATCTTTCAGATTTTCCGCATCCGAAACACTCGATTCCATATTAAACGTTCCACTCTCCTTATCATCTCTGAAGATACTCAAATCGAGTATCGTTTCTGATTTGTGATTTCCAAAATTCTGATTGAAATAATCACTTATTTGATTTAATTCTGAATATTGTTCTAATTGTCTTTGCAATAAATTGCCAGAACGTATTTGCTCACCCTGTTCTTTACTTTGACGTATTGTATGCTCGTGTTCAAAGAATTTCAATTTAGCTTCTAGTATAGCGTTACGTATTTCTAAAGATGAAGTTGAACTATCGCTTTTATCACTCTTTGGTACACTACTGGGCCCTTGATCTATTCTAAGGTTTTCCTTCATGCGTTGAAATTCTTCATCATTTTCCTCGTCCATTTCATTTTCAATACTTAGAGATTTAGGTTGATAATGTTGTCGTTCATAACTGACAGCCAATAATGAGATTTCTTTACCCAACGAAGACATTGTAGATTGACTTTCATTTGGCTTGCTAGAAATCTTTTTCAAATATTGCGATTTAGAATTTGAAGCTTCGTTTTGCTTTCGTCGTTCTAAATACGATTGAAAATTTTGTTCCAATTGATTACTTTCATTTTCCAATTGTTGTATTCGTAGTCTTTAAGAACAAAAATAAACAAAAAAAAAAACAAATTTCATTAAATGATGTCATTGCCAAATAATTGTACACATAGAAAGAAAAAACATACTTGGCGTCACAAATTATATTATCTACTGTACGGCCATGTTCGGCTACTGTCTTGGCCATATCCAAAAACTGTTGTTGAGCGTCTTCTAGCAATGGTTTCGACGAATCATTTGATTTCCTTTCATTTCGCTTTGTTTCCGTAAGAGCTGATGGCTCCACTTGGTGTTTAGGCTGAATAGTATACAAATATTTTTTTTTTATTTAAGAATCAGAATTCGATAGTAGGATTTTGTAAAATTACCGTTAAAATATCATTCTCTGGCTCACATAGAGAGTTTACGTTTATTTGATCGTTTTTTAAATAGGAACTATATTCCTAAAAAATAAAAGGTGACCACAAATGAATTACACAACTGAAAGCATGTTAAAACTAATAAAAAATTTAAAATAAGAAAATTCTAAAATAATTAAAGGACACCTCGAAAGCTTAGGTTATGCGGACAACATCCATGTCGTTACCAATAATCTTACCATTACTCAATCTAAAGCTAACAAACCAGCTTAACTTAATTAATGTTTAGTATTTCAAGACAAAATAAGTAAAAAAAAAAAGATTGAAATACCTTCTCTTCAATTTCCGGTACAATTTGCTCTTGTTGCTCCATTTGTGAAATGATTTGTGCAGGCTCTAGCTTAGTATCACTTTCTAATTGTTTTTCATTCACTAAATTGTCTTTAATACTTCTATCCTTTTGAATGAAATCTTCTGTTTGTTGTCGTTGAGCATTTCGTAACGCTATTGAAGACTTTTCTAGCTTTTGCAGTAATTCTCTTTGTTTTAAATCAAATTGTTGCAATTTCTCTTCTATAATATCATTGTATTTACGTGTTTCTTCTATATTTATTTGAGGATGTTGTAATAATTGCTAAACAAAAATAAAAACAGAAAAATATAAAAAAAACCTCCTTTCTATTGAGTGTGTCCCTTAACTTACTTTCGATAATTTTTGTTGATAGTGTAACTTCATAAGGCCTTTTAAATGTTGCAATTTAATTTTCGATTCGGTTTCTAATTGCTGCCGGTGTTTGGTTAAAGCTTTACGTAAAGAAATCTCCACCTGCAAAACGATTTGAGAATTATAAACCAAGGGAATGATTTTTAATATTTATTGTCATATTAATTACTCGATTTAAAAACTTTTTTCCATTTTCGCTATGGCGCATTTCATGTATCCAGTCGGCATAAGATTTTACTTCTAAATCCGTTTCCGTTTGTTTCTCTTCCATTTTCGCTTTTAATGGCTTTGCTTTAACCTCTTTGCTGCTGACTAGCATTTTCGTTACGCTATCGAAATTTTGTGTACATTTGCCAAATTCTTTTGTTAGTCCTTCTATGGACTCCACAATATGATTTAAACGTTTATTTTTCCTTTTGGTTTGTGCCTTTACTTTCATATGTTCTGTTATGCGTTCTAAACTTTTGTTAAGTAAATAATATTCACGGGAACGTGGCGACTTTAGGGTACGTGCCCTTGACTCATGCGGTTTCGTTTTGGTAAACTCTTCAAATTCCTTTGTCATTTCACGTAACTTTTCCGATAATGTTTTTAAATAACGATTTAAATGACGTATATTCTCGTCTTTATGTGAAACTTGCGTTTCTTGCTCATTAGCCTGGATTAGCGTTGATTTGTGGGATTTTTCTTGAATTTCAGTTTGAACTTCCGCATTTCGGTTTAATTGTTCTGAAGGATCTTTCCTCAAAAGATATTTGATGAAGAGCAATAGTAAGGACATGTTCGGATTTGACTCATAATTTAGTATAACATGCTTATGCAAATCCTTTTTAATTGCTTTACAACCTGTGACCGCTTCCCAAATTTCCATAATTTCAACATCATTAAAACGAAATTGGCGCATACTTTCGAAATCCGGTAGGGCATTACGATACGGTATTTCAGTACAGAAAACCGATAAAGTAAAATGACAGTTTTGTGCATAAAGGAATTCAGCAACTAAAGTATTCAAAGCCAATACTAAGGGTGATAATGTTAGACGCATGTTAGATCCTCCCATAGAGGTTGCAGTGTAAGCCAAAATATGTTTTCCTGTGTATGTATAAATACAAAAAAATAAAGCAAAAAAAAAACCATTAAGGAATACTAAAAGTAATACCGAAGAAATGCTCACCCAAATTTGTTTTGTTAAAACTCTTTATCAAATCACAGCGTAATTTTGCTTGCAACGATCTTGCCACACCGTCTCGTTGCATCCAGTCTTGAAAATATTTTTCAAATTCATTTGGCGGTATTTTCGTTAGATCTTCTATATTCTTTTTGAAATCAATATCTGGGGTTTGTGTCATATTTAATTTAAAAATTATTCTTTTTCGTATTTTATTTTGAATTCAAATTACTTTGAAGATTTCAAACTTAATATTTCACTCAATTCCTTTCACTGTTTATTACTTTATAAAATTTTACTTAAACCAACCACCACTTAAAAGTTGTATACCCTTTGGAAAAACTTAGCGGGTAGATTTTTATTTAGTTATTGTTTTTAATTTGAAATCACTCATGTGTAACGGTTGAAAAACGACAGATGTTTGAATATAAGCGTGACACTCGGTATGTTCAGTGCGTCAGTTTACAATAATAGTGTTGCCACATACAATTTTTGCCGTCAAGTTGCCAATATTGCCAGTCGAACTAATATTTATTATTAGAATTCTATTGAAAATAGAGTTTTTTTAGACTAGGTTTATTTGTTTTTTGATTATATAGGTTTAAACCATTTAAATATATAGGGCATGGCGTTCCAGCACTCAGGTGACATTTTATTCAATCTGAAAGATATTTTGACATCTAACAGCAACCCTGATTGTAATGATAAATTAAATTCTTGAGCCTAGCTAGGATCGTTACTCTTAATATCCAACTTTCTAAATAATAATCCTGTAAGATACCAACACTATAAGCAACAGAAGAAAAATGGTTGTAACTCCGAGGTTACCCCCTTTATACTTATTCGGCTTTGACCAAATTAACAATTAAATGTATGTAGTTACTAATCCTTTCTGAGCACTATATCTGCTCGAAACTGTTGTACTTCTAGACTTCTTGCCTTGGTTGACAATGATCAGTAATCATAAATCGTCAATGCTTGATATTAATGGTTTTTTTTATTTTCTTAAAACATTTGGATCTAACATTAGAGATATGTGGTTTAATGGTTTACATAGTAGATTCTAGGAAGATAAGGTTAACACAGTCTTTACCTAGAAACAATAATTTCTCTGAAAATTTTTTTTCATTGTTGTATTGGTATGTAGATCATCGAATCCTACTAACATTCCTCCAGAAGTGACGTTGCTTGACTGTCCAACAGTGATTGTTGTTGATTTAAACCCTCTGACCTAGTTTCTCACACTACTTATTTTGTGTGTATTAATTTTTATACATAAGTAGTGGGACCTATAGTTTAAAGTCAACTCCGAACGACAGATTTTTGAGAAACCTTTCATGGCAACTTCTAACAGTTTTTGCCAGAAATCTGCTGAGAGGAATTCGCCGAAAAAATACTTTTTGTATTTTATTTTGATATCTGCCGTGGGACTCGAACTCTGGCTTTACGTCTAATAAAATGTATCCAGATCCAATTAAATTTAGAATACTCTGATATTTTGTTTAATCACGAGACGATCTTTAATGGGAAAATATATCCGATTGACCAAGGATAATGTGTGAGTGTTCCTATTACTCTACAATCATATTCTACAGCAAGAGAGATTATATTAGATGAGCCTCCATAATGAAAACAATAATAACACTTTTGTACACAACTTCCCCCTACAAAGCCCTCTATGAGAACATTAACATTGTATAGGACACTACTTATATGTATATATACACTATACGGTCTAAAGAAGATTCACTCCTAAAAGCGGTTTTCGTTAATTAAGTCCTTGATTTAGAGACGGAGTCATTTTTTACAGATAACCTCTAAGTGAAAACAAAAAAGTATTATTCAGTTACAGGTCTTAGGTCTAGTGTGCCCTATATATATATACAGCATGCTAAACCAGATCAGACAATAGATAACAACTAGTCATTGAATCTTCACTGTATTATACCGATAAACGGTATATTAGGTTTTCACGTATTATAAAAAAGTCAGGAAGCTCTTAATTGAGTATCATTTAGTAAAAATTCGTGAACTCAATTCACCTTTCACCTTTTTGAGCCTTTTGGTAATTGAAAAACTTTAATTACAGTTTTTGAAAAACCATTTTTAAATTCTAATCATGTCGACAATGATGGATAGAACAGCCCATTGTTAAAATCAACAGCCAACTTTTATTCTTCATCAGCATTTACCAACACTTCAACAAATCACCCTTGGAAACGAACCTTTATTTATTTTTAAAAAATAAAATCTCAGTAACCGGTCAAATACATGTAAAATTGGGAAAACAAATTTTAATAATTTTATTTTTCTTTTTGTTTTTTTTTTTTGAAGAAAAATATTGTGTCACACTAAAATCTTTACGACAATTTCAGAATTATTTTTCAATTAGCGAATTACTTACGAAAATGTCGACCAATTCGAAGAAAATACATGCAAAAGATGAATGGCATCAAAAGGTGAAAAGCGCTACCGTGAACCGTGGACCAAAGCCGATTGTTTTATCATCGCAGCGTTATAATAAAATTGTAAATAATGCCTCAACATCGGAGCGCTTAAAAGCTATTGCAGATGCTGAAGAAGATCAAAAAAATAAGGAGCTATTGAAAAAGGGAAATGAAGAGTTAGTGGCACAATTTAAGGGCAACATGCAAAGAACTCAGGAACAAAAATTGCAACAGCTTAAAGAACATATGGACCAGAAAATAAAACAAGGTATACTATAAAGGTGACAATCTTTAGAAGCTATATATGTGGCGATATGGTTACATAGAGTATCCCTTTCGAATTTAAAACACCTTTTAAATGCAAAATTATTTACAATTTATGTCACAATATTTTGCTGGAAGAAGTGGTTAAAAAATTTTGTTAATAATTGACGATAAACGCTTCATTTATTACATTTCCAAAAAAAAATCCACTTTCACAGATAATTCCCTTCTAAATTCTCACATCTTTTTCTTCCTTTTTTTTCTCTTTAAAACGAAACCTAAAGGCATAGCCGATTACGAGCATGCCAAAGAAAATGAAGCCAAAAAGCGTCGAGAGAATATTACCAAAGCACAACAGATTATGGATCGTCTTAAACCGGGACCACGGGAACTTCATAGTGCTGTTTTAGAAAGTGAAGTCTTACGAGCTCGTAATGTACAGCGTAACATTAATGAAGAATTCGAAAAAGCCGTACAAAAACAAGAAATTGAAAATATGAAGAATTGTAGTGACGCAAGCGCGACTTGGATAGGAGAGGAACAAAATCGTTTGGTTGAAAGGCAAAAGAATACGATTTCGTATAAAAAAGAATTACTGCAGACAATAAATGAGAATCAAAAACAACGCAGCGAACAAAGGAAACAAATGATCAAAGAGCAACAGGCAGCAAGAGAAGCCACCGACTTAGAAGTTAAGGCTCAAATTGAAAAGGAAAAGGCCATAATGGAAAAGAAACGCGCCGCATTAAGAAAGAACGCTTTAGAAGCAATGAAAATGGTGGAACAAAGAAGATTACGTAAGTGAATTCGAAAAAAAAAATTAACACGAAAATTATTTCAAATTTGTTTTAATTCAGGTGATCGTATGGTCGAAGAAGTAGAGGATCGCATATGTTGTGTATATAATGCAGGCAAAAAGCAACTGGATAACCTGCGTGCTGAACAAACGAAAAAACTAGCTGACGAGCAACAGAAGAAAATCGAGTCAGAAGTTAAAAAATTAAATACCAACGACGATAAGGCTATTGCCATAGAAAATGAACGCATCAAACGTGATATAACAACAATGCAATTGAAATTCACTGCAGAGGAGCAAGAAAAGGTACGTAAAGATAAGGCGGCCAAACAAGCTCGCATAGAAGCTTACTTAAAGGAAATGGAACATCAAAAAGAATTGAAACATAAAATGGAGGAGGAAAAACGTTTTGAAATGGCACAACGTTATAAAAATGAAGAAATCAATTGTATGTTCAGCGAGGCTAAACGAGAGGAAAGAACCCGTCAGCTAATGGCGGTACGTACACAGCTTAATCAACAAATCGAAGAAAACAAACGACAACAATTGGCCCAAAAACAAGTTGTACGTACTTTCAGCGATGATGCTATTGAAAAGGAACATAAATTCTTCTTTGGTTATGCACGTAATCTTATGGAAGACGCTCAACAGAAAGGTCGTCCCTTGTATCCGTTCGTTAAAGTGGTCAATCAATACAAACGCGAAAATCAAATTGATTGTGGTCGTAAAACAGCCAAACATCTACAATCTAGTGTTCCTATAGGCGACAAACAACCACAACAACAGTCTAGTGTACAAAATCAAAAAGAGAAAGAAAAGACAAATTCCACTAGAGATAGCATTTTGGAAAATTGTTTAAAAATCGAAGAAATTGTAAAGGCTGATAGTGAAGCGCGTAAAGCTGAAAACACTCACGATACAGTTCCTAAAGATGATTACACTTCTCAGCTGCGTTACAGCATGGAGGAGTTAAAGAAAATGAATCAATTTTCAGCTCCTTCATGTCATTAGAATTGTGTTAAAATTTAGATGCAAATATATAGGTTTTAGTTTTTTATTGTAAAAAAAAATTCCAAAAACTAATTCTACTTCATTTTTGTTTAAACAAAATAACTATCAAAAATATTTAGATTTAGTAACTGGTATGTTAATTTAAAAAAAATATATCGGGTATACGATGGAAAACGAAATATTAAAATACCGATTTATTTAACTTTCCTTTTTTTTTTTTTTTGTTGTTTAAATTAAAAAAAAATTAAAAAAATTGGTAAAATCAGTTTCCATCATATACCGGAATCCTTAACATGTTAATTATATTTAGTAAATTTCCCATGGGTTTGTTCTTTGTTTAGTTAATTTTTAACTTTGTTAACTTTAAAATAATTTTTTTTTTTAATTCGATAATTTTGTTTTACTTTAAATAAATTCTTATGTTGATAATTCGCTTTCAATTCTTAGCCAGCAATTCTTGGAGTCCTTTTATTGTTGGTTTCATATGAAAATAAAGAAAAGGGAAAATAAAAAAAAGTGGGTAAGTAGATGGTTTTCGAACATAAATCTTACAGGGATCGGCGGACGAAATGCCTTTATAAAGGATAAAATTTATTATATATCCTCTGGCATGAATGAAACGCACTTGTTAGTTGAACTGTCTTAAAAAAATTGCACACTTTTTTACCCACTGCAATTTAAATTCTAGCAAATTAAACTGTAGCTCATTAACAATAGATGACTGCGATATTCGTTCGAAAGTCATTTCTTCACGTCTTCTTCAATTTCATAACAATCTAACGTTGTCAAAGGATTCTTTGATTACTATTGCTGATTGAAGTTAATAACACTTAAAACGCCGACCCCTGTATATACATATAAGTAACTAATTTTTATATAATTTTTAAATTTGTTGCTAAAACGGAATATATTTCGATTTTAAAAAGGACACAAACATTTTTTTATTCCCATATTTTCTAACCTGGTACAAGTAACCCGGTACCATTACGATTCTTTTATTAAACCGACTAGGAAATTTGGTATGACGTTGCCTTTAATAAAAAAATAAATATTGAAGATTTATGATATAAAAAATTTATGGGAATAACAATTTCATGTAATTTTAAAACAATTTGTTCACAAAGTTTGTCATATTAAATGCATATAGACGCATAGCTAAATGAAATATTAAATTTTTTCATATGAACTCGAAATATAATATTCGGCATGAAAGTGTCGATAATGTAACGAATTTTCCATTTAATTTAGTACCTACACAAATTACTAAAGCCTTGAGAGCTTACAAACTATAATTTGTTGTAAAAAACAATAAACACAAATAATATTAGATCTGAAAATCAATGAGCAACAAAATTCTGAAGAAATTATACAATAGTCCTGACCGTTACATAACATAATTGGTCAGGATTATTGACTTACGTTTCTCGCACTACTTATGTTGTGTGCGTTAATTTTATACATGAGTAGCGGGACCAACAATTTAAAGTCGACTCCGACCGACAGATGTTTTTGAGAAACTTTTCACGGCAATTTTATTTACTCACAGAATTTTTGCCAGAAATCTGCTGAGAAGAAATCGCCGAAAAATACTTTTTGTATTTTATTTGATGTCTGGCCTGGGACTCTACTCCTGGCTTTACGTCTAATAAGCCAGCACACTACCTACTAGACCACGGCGACTGTTACTTGTTGAAATAGATTATTGAAAAAAAAAAAAACAAAAAAAAATTTTAATACAATTTCCCGCTTACCTTTTACGATTTATTGACAACAATTTTGTTTTTATGCGTTTACGATCTCGAGCAATAATTTCCATGCGTTCCTTAATACTAGTTTGAAAGAAAACCAAATGCAATGTGCGGCAGGCCGAGGAAAGCTAAATACAATAAAAAAAAACTTACATTAAAGAAATACAAAACAATTGAGGCACAATTAACGAACCTGTTGTAAAAGTCTAGCCTTTAATTTAATATTTGCTGGTGTATTAGACTCTTCAGGATTCTCCATCGTTTCCAAATGTAAATTTAAAACAAAAATCAAAGTATCGCGTATGGTTTGAACAATACGTTGAATTTGTTCAGTTTGAAATAAACGTCGTACAAGAAAACCTCTGGCATACGCATTGATTTTGGTGGCCGCTGCATGGAGAGGTAATAAATGTTCTTCTTGTGGCTAAACATGTATACACAAATTATATGATTGAAATGAAACATTCTCATATTTTAAATCCAAAGGTATTAAATCGTTAATAAAAAGATGTTTCAACATTTATTAAGTTTAGAAAATATTAACAAAACACAATTTGAAATTAATAATTGAAATATTTTTAATAATAAAGATGATTAGATGTTTGTTTTAAAAATTTGTCAAGTGTGCAAAAATATATATTTTATATAGTGTGGTAATTAATATATTATTTTTTTATTATTTTAACTACTGGTTAGTAATGGTTTTATTCTTTGTAGTTAAGGCACATTAAAGTATTTTCATTCTAGTTATTAGTTATACATGAGTGGAGATATAGAGATTAAAATAAGTGCACTTGAGCATTTAAATTTCATCGGAATTGCTCCAGTACTTTGGGAGATTCGTTTTAAAGTCTTGAGGTTTTTTTTTATTGTTATGCTATATAGTAATTGTTTTCTTCTATAATCCTTTAGATAGTTTTTTATTTTTAATATTGAAGCTTGTTAGAAAGATAGAGAAATCAATAAATTAATAAATTTTTACGAATGTAATATAAATAAGCTTTTATAAGCAAATATAAGCATAAATATGTAAATGTACACAATAATGAATTTAAAATATTTGCAAATAGTTTTCAATTCAAATCAAAAACATCCCCATAACTAACTATTCTATAGTAATTGAGTAATTAGTTTGAGTGTCGAATTTTTATCCTTCAAACTAATTTTTTGTCACTATTTTATTCTCTAAACTAATATAACTTTTAACTTTATTTCTTAGTGGTGTAGAATAGCGTCGATGTCGAAATGTAACACGATGTGTTCTGTCAATCTTCTGATTGAAATAGAAAAATAATGCCGAAACCCGCATATTTCTACAAAGTTCAAGCAATTTCATTTGTAGTTAATTGGCAAATCTGTTCTAAAGTTTTTCCATATATTCCTTGAGACCGTGGTTAAGCTCTTTTTTTCAAATGCCGGTTCTATTGTCCTTTTTGGTGACAGTCGGTCAGTTGACCCTAAAGGCAGTTAGATCGACCTAGTGCCAGACGCGAGTGGTTCGTGACAGTAATATCTGCATAAGATCCTTTGTACCGGATAGGGTCATTATTATGATCACACTCGATTCATGATAACGATGATTTGGGCTGACAGTAAAAGTAAATAAATAGGGAAGTTGGAACCAAGTCTCTAAGAGGGCTTAATAAGCTCAACATGAAACTATTGCCTTGTTTACTAACACTACATTGTACTGTTAGATCAAAGATCTGCATTTCAGACATATTTCAGCTTGATTTCTGAACGATATGAGAAGGAGTTGGAGATGATCAAGCATGTCATCTGTAACTGTGTCCGGCTCTTTATAGAAGAATATGACTTTGAAGATTTAAACACTGTTGGGAGCTGATATTCAAACTCGGCTGTAGTTTCTAAGGAATAAGGTATGTGAATTCATTCTCACAAATACTTTTGGTTTTTTTTTTTCGTTTGTTCTTCTCTTACTGAACAATGTATTCTAGAGTCTACGGCTTTGTATTTGCCCCTACATACATCCTCAACCTACCTACTTATCATCTTTAAATTTAAACAAGCTCAATACACAAATATCAAGAGAAACCACTTTCTTTTCATTACACGAATAGTTATAGTCTAAGAGATAGTCCAATTTCACTATCGAAAGTTTAATATGGATGATCTGTTAATTTTCTACTCAACTAGTTGTAATATGAGTGATTAATTAATTAAATTTCTTCCGAATAAATTCTCTCGAGTACTTTTGTCAAACATTGTAGGGGCTAATTATAAATAGAAAAAATTGGTAAGCAAACAAACACTTGATGATCTTATTCAACAAAGAAGAAAATCAGTTCTGTAGTAGAAAACTAAACCTGGATCTTGGATTACTTTCTTATGAAAAATTTAAGTGCGTTCACCAGCAAGCATGGGTATGTTTTAACAGACCTTAATATCTGTTCGAAAACTATTTGCAAAATCTTTTTTGTACAATAAATTAATTCCGTTTATAAAAGATTTAAAAAAAACTTACACGTCTACTGCTCGCATTAGTCGTTACAAGAGAAGAATTTTTGTTATTTTGATTTAATGGCTGCACCTGTTCCACAGTTCGTTGTCCAAATGAATATGATGAACTGGCAGTAGAACGTGAGCTTAAGGGAATTTCAGGCGCCTCTACAAAATTCACTTCCGTTGGAAATAATCTACGGCGTGTTGATGACATTGACGAAACAGTTTTATTACCAGCATCATTATTTGTACGATTTTGTTTAGCATGTGGTGTAGTACAGCCGGATTCAGGAGAAGTTTGTGTTGATAGCGTGGAAAAATCCAAAGAAGTGTTAGCATTTGAATAATCCATTGAGGATAAATGAGAGCTGGTTAGAGTTAGGGTTTGCGGCGATTGAGCAAAATGAATAGGGTACGATGAAAGATGGGTATTAGTGGTTTGTGATGGATTTTTTGTGTTCGAAACACTAGGAGATGGCTGTTGCTGAAGTGGTTTATGTTGTTTGAGATCGATTGGGCTTGTGGTTTGTTTTTCTGGCTTAGTAGCTACTGACATTACTGTTAAGTTTAGCTTCTCCTGTAAATTATCTAGTTTTTTACAACGTGGCGATGAACTTGCATGACGAATTATTTAGTGATTTTAATGGATATGCACTCATATCTCGACTTAGTTGTTCTATTAACAATTTTTGTTGGATTTCAAAAGAGTGCTGTAGTCTGCGTTGTTCTTCCTCCTGTTGTGCCAACAAACGCTGGAATTTCTCTTTTTGAATTTTATCCATTAGAGGTAAAGATTCTTTGCCCGTTGACATGGGCGATCTACAGCCATTAGTTGTTGAGCTTGTATTAGATAATCCTTTAGATTTGGAAGTTTTACTTTGAGATAGATTGAATGAAGCTGAATTTGATTTACGCATTTGGACACTGGCTGTTTTTTGTGGATTTTGAAGGGATGTGTGAGATGTTTTTGAAAGGTCATAGGGTGATTTTTTTGTCTTGTATAGATTATTGCTATTATGGTTAAGAGCGAGTGCAGTATAGGGTGATATTGAGGCTACTGCAGCCTGTGCCAATTTACTTTGTGAAGTTTTTTGTTGAAGCTTTTGTTTGGATGATTTAAGTTCCACTTTTTGTACTTTCTTTGCTTTCGACTCTACCGTATCTCTGTGGGCTCTTAGGGGCGAAGATGATATTGGCTTTCTAATTGTAATACGTGCAATATTTACAGGAGGTTTTTCTGCAGATTTGTTTGCACAAATTGTCTGCTGTTGTCGCATATGATCGATTAGAACTTTTGAAGGTTCCTCTAGAGTAAAAGAAGATGATCGTACTAAGGAATTTTCTGGTGAATTATCTGAATCTCGGGCAAAACTTTGTGATCTGGATGAAGATGAACGATTGCTGGCGCTTAGCTTTATGGAAGGGCTTGTAGCTGAACGATTCATAGTACCCGAAGATAATGTGTCCAGACAAGTGTTTCTTGCCCTACACGACATTTCAGGGCTTGAATGCGGCGTACTGCAATCATTGCTTATCGCTTCAAATTGTTGAATCTTTGCGGTAACATTTTTTCTTGGCGTTACAGATTTTTTATCGCTACTGGCACTACTTGTATTCTGCGTAGTTTTGGCAATGTTTTGGCGTACATTTCTAGTTGACATTTTGTCTGAATGGGTCCTCATGCTGTTAGCACTTTCCGCAGAACTGTATTCTTCTGCTAGATCTGAAGCTTTTTTGGGACTATTGGAAATAATTAAAGATTCAAGGCTGTCCGATATATTTTTATTAACCGTTAGCGGTGTAGGCGGATTAAGGCATATTGAAGGTATTGATGATAAGCCTTTTCCATCCACTCCTGCTAATAATAAATGTGTGGGCTTTTTCGGTGGTTGATTATCGTTGCATTTTATGCGTACAGAACTTTCTTGCTGTCCCGATAAAACTTGTATTATTTCATTTTTAGAATTATCGTAAATCAATATTTCCGATTTTTGTAATTTTTTTATTTTTGACAGATTTTCTGCGCTGGTATATGGCGATATTGTTGTACTCCTCTGGTCTGCCATAGAATCTTCAATACCACTTCCTTGCTGCCTTGAAATCATATCCTGTAAAAAATTCATTGATTCTTCGGACTCTTTTAGTTTGCCATCGTAATGTTCTTGTGATCGTTGAGGAAAATCTCTACCAGTTTTACAATAAGAAGGTTGGGAACTTTCACTTTTGATATTTACATTGTTTGCATCACTAGCATACTGGTTATGCTGTTTACGATCAAATATACGGTTTTCAATTTGTATAGCCTTCTCCCGATAATTTTGCATTTGCTTCACTTTTTCGGCTGTCATCTAAAAATCAATAAATTTTATTAAAAATTAGATTTTGTTTAGAATAGAGAATATTTAACTACTTAAAATAATATCAGATGAATTAAACATAAGATAAAGAGTATCAAAGCCTAGTGATAACCCTTAAAAAAGAAAAAGGGGTATTCGCAATAAGGATGAATTAAATAAATTGCAGAATGATTTAAACCAGTTCTACGACAAAAAACGTTAAACGTATTAGGGATAAAGGGCTAGAATTACAATAACTATGCAATTAGCGTAGTCAAAAAAGAAAACTGAAGATTTTAATAGACAAAGAACAAAATTGAAATATAGTCTTTCAACAGGGACTTCGGATCTTAGATAGCTGATAACGGCCATCTTATTGAGGTTACATAATTGGTCTTTGCAACCCTTCAGTCAGGACTATTGACCTAGTTTCTCACACTACTTATGTTGTGTGTGTTAATTTTATACATAAGTCGCGGGATCTACAGTTTAAAGTCGACTCCGAATGACAGATTTTTTGAGAAACTTTTCATGGCAATTTTATTTACTCTCAGAGTTTTTGCCAGAAATCTGCTGAGAAGAAATCAGCCGAAAAAATATGAAGTTACATTTGTCGAATGTAACGAACAGTTTGTAACGATGGCGCTTACTCCTGCATGAACACTTAAAATTTTCGAATTTCTAACAATGTCAACTCACATTCCAATAATGTGATTTTTTGATGCGGAGATAGAGCCGGCTGCCTCATTGACCTATATTTCTGCAAGGACGACGTTAGTCAGGGCATCACTTTTAAAGGCGAGCACCATATATCAATGATTACCGATTTATTTTAGCTCCAAATATCTTGACACCAACGTCATATGGCTATAACAAGATGGCTCTAGGTATCTCGCAGCTCATAATTTATTGGATATTCTGCATAAGCGATTTGAGACCATGATCATTGCACGTGTTAGTGATGTAAACTGCTAATCAAGTGACAAGGAATTGGAGTGAATGTTAGCTGAACTATTGCGAGGTATTTATTAGATCACCTCCCCAGTAACTAGCTAAACCTTGATAGGAAAAGGTAGAGTACCCCGGAGAGGAGTTTTTTTGGAAACCTTAAACTTTCTTATGAAAGACAGCAGTTGGGCTCTGCTGACGTTTGCAAAGAAGTTGTACATGCTGAGGAGTGCACATTCATTCGCACGTATCTTGAAAGATCTCTGTAAGGTTAGATTGTTATACGCTCTTCTTCCATCTAAAGTTGTCTTTTTTTCCTTTCCTCCTTTTCTGTTCCTGTAGGATGATAGTAAAAGGGGCAATTATCCGGATGTAACTTCATTTGTCAGCATCGCGAATCAAGTTCTCTACCCAAACCAAACCGTACCGTTTATAAAATACGTTGGTTATGGGTGATTAAAGAAACCCGAATATTATTGAGTAACGAATATAAGAAATCTTAACGACATATGCTTTCTTAATTCTTTTAAATGTTGGTTTAATAAACTATTTCCAAATTTTGATTTATATTTCCTGCAATGGTTAAATGAAATATTGCATTTGAAAATTAAACTAAAGAAATAGAAAAAAATTTAATAAGAACTCAAGATTGTATTTTTTCTTAAAAAAAAATAAAGTGCCTTCATTTTAATAAGAACTTGTACCACCCGTCCCAATGCAGCAGGGTGTGTAAAATATAGAATACAAAAAAATATAATCTTCTATATGCTTGACTACATCTTCTATTTTTGCCTACACACATACATATGTGTACATATGAATACGTTAGACATGTTGATACTCACCAAAGGCGGTAATATGGGTTCACCACCAATGTGAAATATTGAAACATATTTACGTTGCGGTGGCGGAGGAGGTTCTCCATGTTTTATACTCTCCATATTTGTCAAGTCATAAGAATGCAAATCTTGTTGTTGCTGCAGTTTTATTTCTTGTTCTTGCAAGTTTTGCCAAAGAGCCTCCATTGGAAACAGCGACCAGCGATTAATTTATGATTTTGTTTAAAAGATATTCAAGGAATGATTTTAATTAAACACCACAAAACATAAAACTTTTAAATAATTTAACCAAAAAAAATATAATTTTTCTTTCACAAAAATGTTCTTTTATAATTGAATTATTTATTAATGTAAAACAAAATTGAATAAAAATGAAGACCGAATTTGACGGAATAGTTGTTGTCTGTTTATAAGTGTCTGGCTTGACAGAAAATTATCAACTTACTGGGGCTACATTTACCTTTACCAGTTTGTGTACATTTTCCTTATAATTGTTCGGTTCTTTCCGGTTGCTATGGTCACCAGAAATTATATCGCTTTCGCGTTGTTTTAATATTTGTTTATATTTATTTTATTTTCCTTTCTGTTGATTTTGTTTACCAGCAAAGACACAGTTTTGTTTAGTGTAAATTGGATTCAAATTGTTACGGTTCGGCGCAGTTTGAGAATTTCAACGAACAGCTGTTTGGTTATGGGAACAGGGTGACTTAGTAACGATTTATTTTTTAAAGTGTCGATAAGGAGGTGCTTCGATAAATGAAGGTGAAAACTTAGCGTTTAATCGCAAATTCTCTTTTTTTAAATTAAATTAATAATATTTGGGGGTCGCCGCGGTCTAGTAGATAGTGTGCTGGCTTATTAGACGTAAAGCCAGGGTTCAAGTCCCAGGCCAGACATCAGAAATAAAAAAAATACAAAAAAAAATATTTTTCGGCGATTTCTTCTCCTTCTCTTCTTGTTTCTCAAAAATCTGTCGCTCGGAGTCGCCACTTCTGCATAAAATTAAGCCACACAACATAAGTGGTGTGAGAAACTGCGGGTTTCTTTAGGGACGATTGCTGCAGACTGTCTAATGATGAAGGTATAGCACTCGCCATTTTATAGTCACCACCAGCAGCTACTCGTTTCCTTACCGTTCGCATCTACCCTCTCTCTTTCCATCTTTCCTTAAAAAAAAACCTGCACAATGCACTGCATGAGTAGGGGTCATCCCCTGGTTTCATAAAAAAAAAGAGAATATAAAATCAATTAGGCTCAATTTATAATCCCAATGAGTCTGCATTGGATGCACAGTTTCAAAATTTAGAGCCTTTGGAATTGGCGTCATGATGTGAAGAACTATAAGTGATTTGTTCAAGCCCTTCCACTACAAGTTGACTATTACTAGATAGTTAGTGTCTGGGCTACCTAACTACCATAAAGTTTATGGACATAGGCAGTTCACGCGATACTAATGTTTTGAACGCGACTAAGATCGATAAATTACTGTTCCTGATATTTTCTGAATCTGTACATACTTAATTGGCCATAACAACCCTATTAACGGATTTAGGCCGGCCGCAACACATCTTTCCAGGCGCCTCTGATTCTTGCGCGCCTACGCCAATTGGTCACATCAATCGATGACAGAGCTTCCTCGATTTTGTCCTTCCAACGGATACAAGGTCGTCCTCTTCGCCGACTTCCGCAGATCTCCGCATCAAATACTCGTCTCGCCGGAGCATGCTCCTCCATTCGAACGACATGACCGAGCCAGCACAGCCGCTGGATATTAATACGCTGTACAACGTCCATGTCGTTGAGGAGCTCATGCAGCTTACTGTTGAATCGGATGCGAAAATCATCGCCAACTCGCACTGGACCGAAGATCTTACGTAGGACTTTTCTCTCGAATTTTCTCAAGGCAGCTGCATCAGTTCTTAATAGGGTCCAGGCTTCTGCGCCATAAAGAAGCTCGAGTAGGATGAGCGTTTTTTTAAAGTATTAGTTTCGTCTTGCGAGAGAAGTCTCTGCTACTCAATTGCCTATTGAGATCATAATAGCACCTGTTGGCAAGAGTAATCCTGCGCTTGATCTCCAGAGTGACATCATTTTCGGTGGTAAATGCGGAGCCAAGGTAAATGAATTCCTTGACTGTATCAAAAGTATAGTTATCGGCCGTAATTTGAGAATCAATACGCCGTACGGCTCTACTTGTCAATAACATATACTTCGTTTTACCCTCATTTATTGCCAGACCCATCTTCTTAGACTCCCGTTCAATAGAACTAAAGGCAGCAGTGACATCTCGTTTGGTACGCCCTATGATGTCGATGTCGTCAGTGTATGCAAGCAACTGGACACTTTTTTGAAAAATAGTGCCATTACGATGCACTCCGCCTTTCTCAGAACACTCTCCATGACGAAGTTGAAGTGGTCGCATGATAAGGGATCGTCTTGTCTGAAACCTCGCACGGTATCAAAAGGTTCGGAGAGGTCCACTCAACGTCATCCTGCATAGCCATATCAGCTTCGCAGGTATACCGAGCTCAGACATTACGGCAAAAACACGATCCCTTATGGGGCTATCGAAAGCAGCCTTATAGTCGACAAAAAGATGGTGTGTGTCGACTTGATTTTTGTGGGTCTTTTCCAGGATTTGGCGTAGTGTGAACGTAGTATAACGCAGCGGAATTATGTCTTTGAACCAAAATAAGATCTTGGATTTATGCATATCCCTTCACTAGTTTTCTTTTATTCTTTAAGTAACATAGTAGAATCATGCTTTTCAACTTTAGTAGGGTTTGAGAATCTATTTACACTCTCGTTCTGCCTTCAGAATCGTACCTAACTTGACCTGCTACTTGTTTTCAAACATACTACGAACTGAGTGATTTATTAATCGGCTTTTGAGCATACTTCCTATTTGCTTTCACATGTCAATTCACGATAATAGGGATGCAAGTAATGAGTAAAGTGTAGACTTTGTTTATATATTATATTGTAGTTTATATGAATAAAAATATTAATAAGTATAGTAACTTTGGACTTAACTTGTTTACAAATCTTCCACATTTCATTCCCAATCAACATTAACCTGATCCCAGTCCTCAACAAAAGGTTGATCAATGGTGTCGATCATTAACCCGCAGTATACACAATCGTCGGCTACAATTTCCTCGATTTCCTTCTTGAGTTGTTCGCGTTTTTTTTGTAAAGTTTTTGTATTCTCCCCCATTGCCGCCGACTGTGTTAACATGGTTTCCAATTGTTGTTTCAGCATGGTTAGTTTGCGGCTTTTATCTGAGGTAAGCAGTGGCACAACCAATTTTTCCAAACAATCTGCATGAAATTTATGGCTACAACCAAAAATGAAAAATGGTTTCACCAGTAAAATTGAATCACAACTATTGCACACATCATTTGCATCGATGCGTATACTGCTTTCCCGTATATTCTGCAAATCTTTGCGTACACGTTCAGCTTGTTTGGAACATTCCTGCATTTCATGTTGCAACTCTTGAATTTTTTGATTGTATTCCTACAAAAGAAATTTTGAAAACTAAATAGAACGGCAATTGATAAATGCCTGCGTATACGTACCTTTAATGACTCGCAAATGGGTTCTTTAAAATCGTCGATTCTTTCAAAATCAGAAAAGAAGGGCAACAAATCTTCAATCTTTAGAAGTTCACACTCCTTTAATAGTTCCAATGCTTTCTTCACATCATTATTATCCTTGATTTCATGGTAAGCTGTTAGAACAAAGGCAGTAGAATAATAAAAAATTAAAAAGAAATAAACAAATACGCTTCATTAAGGTGTCTTACCAATTTTCAACCACAATTTTCTTTTAGTTTCATCATCTTTTGGTTTTGAAGCCGTTTCCTTGGCTAATTTTAGATCAAATTCCAAAGCCATTTCTACCGCTGTTTGCCACATTTCTAAAATACAATACAAGAACACGCAAGCCGTTTTAGCCTTGAAGTCTAAGCATATGCTGATGGCATAGTTAACATCATAGTGGATTAAACTGATGTCATGGCCTTCATTTTCCAAATACTTTATAACTTTAGTTGGCTGATGTTCAGCATAAAGTCGTAAAATGAAATTGTGTATGGCCTGATTTGTTTCTCCCAAATTGTATATGCAGTATTCCAAATATTTTGTAATCTCCGATATATGCACAGGTGAATCGATGGCTATCAAAGTTGGTATAAGTTTACTGATCTGTAATTTACGGCCTTGAGACATTAATACTTCGACAGTTTCCTTAGGCAATTGTTCCATTAAAAGAGGACAATATTTATAATACAATTCTATATTTTTTTGTTTTTGTAGTATACGAAGAGCATCCAGATATTTTTCAGCTCCAATATGCTGTTCTATTACTTCTTCATAATCCTCATTGGCAATGGCAAATTGTGCCAGATTGTGGGAATCAGCATGTTGGGCTATGAGCTGTTGAATTTGTGAACGATAAGCTCTTACGCATTTTATTACCGAGAAATTTTGCATAAATTCATCGTATTCCCTTTGCCATACCAGTTTTTCCTCTTTGCTGCGTCCTGGATAATTGATTTGCGTTAAGTATAGATCTATTAACCAAACAACGAGTACGTATACGGGTTCATCGGCATCGGTAGGTAATTTTTCTAGCTTCTTCTTAACAAATGTAATAATAGGTCTTTTGTCTTCTAAATCAATAAATTTCAAGCAAACTTCTTCAAATGCTAACTGGGTATCTGCATATATTTGCGCTGCTTCCAAATATTTATTTTCTTCTAAGGCCTTATCTGCTTTAGTTACTAGAACTTTATTGATGCTGGCATTATCGGTAGCATGAATTTCAGCCATTTCATAGAGCCCCATATTTAAATAAATACGCCAAATATTACGTTGTTCGTCAACAATTTTAAAATTGAATATCATTTTCTGCGTATAAACGTAAATGTTGCCCGTGAAGGGATCACGCAATATGTTTAACAATTTACCCATTTGTTCGTGAAAGTATTCTTCGTAGACAATGGATTGATTTAGCAAACAAATGCCAGTAATATGATCGTGGTACATAAGCAATACATGATATTCTGTTAACACAAAAGACTTGGGTACATTCAGTCGTTTCTCTTCATAGGACAAATGTCGCCGTTGTTCCAGATCTTTGTCAAGTGGTATCAAATCCTCATTCAACAAAAATTTTTCATCCGTTATGAATTCTTGAGCCACCTTTAAATCGCATAAGGTTGTTTTTTTTTTTAAACAGAATCAATTATTTACAATTTAGTGACATTACCTGACCATGTCTCAAACCAGTTCCCGACAACCAACCCCATGTAGAAGGAAATTTTTCATTGGGTGCAGCATAAAACCGTAATACTGAATAATTTAAATCAGTTTTGGACATTTCAAAACCATGCGATTGTGTTCCATTGATGTAATTATTAAAAATTGGCTGTAAAGATTTGTCATCCGTTCGTAAAGTATCTTGGAATGTGAATATACAGTCCGATGCTGTAACAATTATAATATACTGAGAGCTGTTCGGTAGTTTATAAAATTCTAAACCAGTTATGGGATATTTAGGACGTCCCAAACCCAAATCATAGACCTGAAAAAAAAAACATTCTTTAAGATACATTCTCTTTAAATGATGTGGTAGACTTGCAAACTTGAACTTGGAAACAATTCCAATATTGCGCGTATTTAAACTAACATACTAACCTGTTTTCTATATGATGGCTTGTCGGCCTCCAGTGTAAGCTCAGTTTCAAATATCAAGCCTCTGCTAGTACCTAACAAAATTGGACCAGTTGACGATTCCGTTCCATACTCCTTATTGAAAGCGACGGCGGTAATTTCATGATCCTTAAATTTCTCTATACGCCGTACTTTAGTGCCATTGCCATGTATGTAAAGGAAATCGGCTGATAAGCCAGGAGATTTCGGTATTAAACTAATGAGTATATGATGGCCAGTGGGATCCAAGAAAAGTTGACCAATTTTATAGCCGGCCAAATATTTATCCAATGAAACCTCTGTAGAGACATACTTGTTTACAATACATTAAAAGCATTATAAAGGAAACTTACCGCCTGGCGGCAAAGCCCGAGGCAAGAAAAATCTCAACAATGTAACTGGAGAAGATGGTGGTGCTCCCTGCAGTAAACAAACAAGCCAATTTTTACAAACCGTTATATGCATAAAATTTCCGGTGTATTGTTGTGGAATACGGAGCATCATTTTTCTTTTACTAAAAATGGGCGTTTCATCTTCATTTTTACTGGAGCCAGCATCATCATTATTGGGCACAGGATCTAAAAATTTCGGCTGAGCCAAAAGTATATCATAGATGTCATCAACGTTTTCTTCTCCAGCTTGCTCCACATATGAAGCCATTTTTATTAAATTTGAGATCTTTTTTGTTCAAGGAATTTTTATTTTTCACTGTTTTTTTTTTGTGTTCAATTTGGCCAGTGTTTGTACGTCATTTGTTATTGTTTTTTGCTGTTGTATTAAAAAGAGAGAGATTTTGACAGTGAGCGACAGTGTTGATAACTTCAGTACTTTAGTATTTTTTTTTTTTTTTCAGTACTTTTTCATTTCAAAAATACTGCAGTACTCTTTTCAGCAAATTCGTTTTTATTCGTTCAAAAAATAAATAGACCTATGTTTTAATAAATAATTAACACATTCTTTTTCCGATTCCGTGTTTATTAAGTAAAAATTAAGCTCCGTTTATTTAATGTATTATGTCTTGTAGTTACAAGTTATGTATATATCTATGGGGTTACAAGTTAAAGTAGGCTTTATTTATTATAGAAAGACAGACCCCAAAGGCCAATATTCAATCCCAGGTTAGAGACATACTATGGGCCATTATTATAACTTGCCGTTAACTAAAGAGAGGATTTTAACGGAGAGATAAATTGTTTTTCATTATTACGAGTATCCAATAAGACAGAAGGGAGCGTTCAGCTAAAGAGAAGACCATCCTACCTTTAACATTTAAAGGTCACTTTATGTTTGAACTTGCCATATCATATAATATTTTCGATAAGGCAATTTAAAAAAAATTAGCATATACAACAACCAAAACGAAGTTTTCTGTTTGCACTGCGTTAAAAAAAAAAGCTGTTTAATTGAGCAGTTTTATCGACATTGCTCCGGCAACGCTAGGTAACTTTGCCGTTCACTTTAGCTAAAGGTACCTTTAACTAACGCCAACTTTAACGATAAGTTGTAATAATGGCCCTATGTATGTGACTGTTGTAAGTAGAAAAAGTATGTGGTAAAAAGGTAGAGTTGTTCGCTCGTCAAAAAGAGCCGTTATTCAAAATGGGTACAGTATTACCAGAAATATATGTACTGCATATTGATATTTGGATGGTGCATGTCTAGGATACGTATTTCACATCTGTTAGTAGAGGCAGTACGTACTTTTTCAGTTATAAGTTCAGTAAAATTTAAATTTGCAACACTGGTGAGAGAACTAATTGAACAGCTGAGCAGAGTTGCTATGAGCACCCGTAAACAAACAAAATTTAATAAAAAAAAGTGTAGATAAAAATGTTACAAATTTAATATGAAATACTGAGGATTTATTAATAAATTTTATGGAATTTTGTAAAACTATAAATTGTTCAGCACTCAATTTGTTAAAATTCCTCCGCAATTCATTAGAAAAACATCCAATTGATCTGGCATCACATTGTTCGTGTACAGAGACATCTATTGTAAACTGTTAACACTGGGTTGTATTGTGAAAGCTTTTTATTTGTTTTGCGTGCTGTTTGTTTGATAAAAATTTTAATTGTGGATAATAATAGTTTTCTAATGTTTTATTAAATACAAATTAATAAAATTTATATTGTTTAAGTAGAATATTGTGAAGTGGAAAGTGTATTGTGAAAATATAGCTTGGGTAAGTGAATTGCGCAATTGAATTGCGGATTTCCTATTGACGTATAACAATGGCAGCCATTTATTTTTTCCAAATATTTTGTTTCCTACAACACTACAAGAAAACCTTTTCGTTAAAAGTATATTTAGAAATTAGTTTTAACGTACAGTAAGTAGATTTGTAAGAATAACTATTAGAGTTTCACCGTCTAGATTAAGTCTGCTTTTTAGAACCTCTGGATGCCACCCAATAGCCTTTTAGGTTAAGGTTTTAGGCACAGAACATTGCGTAGCGTTTGGTTACCCTGAAGCCTTTTGCGGCGTTTTCCATATATTTTACTACATCCGGTTAGGTGGTTGATTGTTTACGTTGTTTGGTTAGCGAATCCAAGTATTTTATGTTGGTACCTGTTCACAAATATTTGTAATGCGTGTTCCACGCTTCGCAACTACATATACAAAAAACACACATTCACTCAGTTACTAAAGACTTTGCTGCGTAGTAGTGTGAAGCTTCTTTACCTTCTGCAGGATCGCTTGTCGTATGTCTGAGACCAATGCAAGGGTTAAAAAACATCCACGGAACGTATGTTCGATTTTAGAATATGAAAAGCAATGGGAGCGACTACCGAACCGTAACTTCGCTAAGCATTTGTATTGGTCTTCATATGCTAAAAACGAACGTACTTTCGGTAACGTTATGTGGCCATAATTCCATCCACGACAATGGCTCCAACCATTATGCTTACCGTGTAGCTTTAGAATTTGACCAGACATTCTGAAAGATCTTCATTTAGTCTGTGCCAGATTTTTGGCGAATCTGAATTGGCCAACTTGCATTAAATCGATCTTGAAAGCAATATGTTCTCTTAGCATTCCCTTATGCACGGTTGGTTGATATATAATGCAACAAAGTAAAACGTTATATTTTTTTATTTTTTTTTTGTTTAAAAGCAAAAAATTTTGGAAATAATATCAAATTTTAGAATCAGTTTAGATTTGTTCGAATTGGCCACCTTTGGTACGAATTATGGCCTTCAAACGGCCGACAAAGCCATCACAGGCTGCACGAAAGTGGCTCTGCGGTATTTTGGCACATTCCCGGCAAAGCGCCGTCTTGAGATGATCGACACTTTGGTATTTTTTAGTGAGAACCTTACTCTCCAAAATGCCCCAGGCGCAAAAGTCCAACGGATTGAGATCCGGAGATTTTGGTGGCCATTGTGCGGTAGAAATGAACCGAGGAACCTCCTTTTCAAACCATTCTTGGTTGGCGCGTGCTGAGTGCTGAGTCCTGTTAGAATGTCCATGGTCTACGGCCGAAATGTTTGTCTGCCCAGGGATTCAATACTGTCTTTAAAGCATTTTTACGATAATATTCGGCATTTATTTGGACCACATGGTCGATGAATACGAGCGCGGAGCGATCATCGTCCGTTATGGCGGCCCACACCATTATAATCGGCGGCGCTTGAGTTCTGGTGGCCAATCGCAGGTGTAAATTTTCAGCTGACCTTTTTTTTTCACAAACTGTTCAATTTGGAATGACTTCTTATCGGAGAAAACCAAATTCGGTAACCGGCCACTTTCGTGCAAGCGAAGTAACTCCTTGACTCTTTCCAGTGTAACTTTTTTCCTTTGGTGAGCTCTTGCACTTTTTGAGACTTCAATGGGTTTAGTTCAAGCTCATTTTTAATATGTGTTGCATCCCTTCTCGCGATATGTTTAGCTCACGAGCAATTTTTCTATTACTGCGGCGTGGATTTCGATCAAATCTGGCCTTCACTTTTCGGATCATTTCTGTTATTGTTACCGTCTTTTTTCGTCCACCTTTTGGACGCGATGCAACACTACCAGTATTACGGTAACGAGCAATGGTACGAGAAACAAAAGATTTTTTCACATTTAAATGCTGGAGGGCTCCAACGGTAGCCAGCTGTGGTTTTCTAGCCAAATATAAAGCAATCGCACTATCACGCTTGAATTCCATCACAAATAACTTTTTTTCTGAATGCAAAAGATCAAAATGCTTTTGTAATCTTGTAAATAATAAAATGAACTGTCACTGGAATAATTCTGTCAACTGTCAGACGAGCGGTTTATAAATGATAACAACCTGAAGTTGGTTGCAATACATATCAGCCACACTGTATGCAAAGCGGCAATTGAGGTTGTCACATGTACCCTTGGTAGAGCAATTAGTTCTCCCTTGAATACCTTTATATTAAATTTAAATTACTATTAAATTCTATGCAGTCTCCGTTGTCTACTAGGTAGCGTGTTGTCTTATTAGACATGAGGCCTCTGTTCAAAACCCAGTTCAGAAATTTGAAAAAATATTTCTTCGGCGGTTTTTCCTCAACAGATTCCTGCCAAAAATTCTGAAAGTAAATAAAATTGCCACAAATAAGTTTTGCAGAAATCCGTGCTCAAGTATAAAATTAACACACACAGCTTAAGTGGTGTGAGAACCTAGGATGTATCCATTAAATTCTATTGATTAAAATTAATCTATATTTGGTCTGAGCTTCCACAGCAACATTCATTTTATTCCCTATAACAGGAAATGATAAATTGCTCGTATATGAAGCATTCCATTGGTAATTTTTTCAGGTATTTCTATGCTTCTAAGTGGTATTTGGAAAAGTTTAATAATAATTATTTAAGAAATGATTAATATATTGATGATTATTACGTCTGTTCTGATGTTTTTAGATTCATTTACGCACACTGGGTGTATGTATATCAATTGATCGGTTCACAAGAAAATTTATTTTGATTTACGTTCGTTAAACTTGGTTTTGTATGGCTCTACACTGTTATTGACTGGTATTGACTGATTCATAACAATATTTAATGCAAAGTATAATGATAAAGTCGACGTTTTGTATTTTGTTTTGATGTCTGACCTGGGATTCGAACCCGGGCCTTTTGTCTAATAAGCCAACACACTACCCACTAGACCACGGCGACTTTGCTATTTACGCTACTTATATCCGGTCTGTAATCGCCGTAGGCTAGTTGGTATTGTTTTGGCTTATTAAATTTGAGCCCACGATTCATGACTGGGGCTTGCCCCAGGTTAGACATCTTCAACAAAACGAAGTGTAAAAAATTAACTTCTTCGGCGGCTTTCCCTCAACAGATTTCTAGCAAAAACTCTGAGAGTAAATAAAATTGCCATGAAAAGTGTCTCAGAACTATGTTGTTTGGAGTCGACTTTAAGCAGTAGGTTCCATGTGTGAGGAACTAGGTCAATAATCCTGACTGAAGGGTTGTAATGGCCAGTTATGTATGTATTAGGGATGCCAAACGGGATCGATTTTTAAAAATCCCGGAATTCGGATTTTGTAAATCCCGCTAAACCGCTATTTTCTCTTAAAAATGAAAATATTTTGTTAACAAAATCATTTGTATTCCAATTAAGTATATCAGAAATATATATCATTAAAAATAAAATATAAAAACAGCAAGACAAAATGTAACAAAAAAGCGTAAAATAACAAAAATAAAAATTATTCATTTTAAGAAAATTATATGGATTCCAACAAAAAGATTAAAGCATCTAACATGTGATCTGATATGCTTTAACGAATTTTGTTGTCAACATACCCTGCCGTTTAAAAAAACTTTTCGTAAGCAACATTTGTTGGTGAAATGGGTCTAAGATAGCTGTATGCAGCTTATAAATACCACCTCCTTATGTAAATAAATCTATTTCTTTTGGCATTTGGGTATCTAAATCTGTTACCCTATTAATACGTTTTATAGGACTTTTGCATTCTTCGATGCCATCAAATAATTTTTTTTTATCAATTGAAGTAGGGTTATTATCATTTAAGATGCTATTATCGAAGTCAAGTGATATAGAATTTTTTTTCAGGACCTTTTGTAGGGTCAAAATACATATGAATTCACAATCCCGAAAATGCCGAAAAATCCCGGGACAAGTTTTTAAAACTCCCGGGATTCGGAATTTTGTGAATCCCGAAAATCCGGGGATTTCGGCAATCGGGATTTCCCGATTGGCATTATGTATGTATAATAATAATAAAATCTATTGTGCTATATTTTTGATCACAACTTTTTATTTAAAATTCACCAAATTTTTATACATACATATGTATGTACATGTGTATGCATTTGTATTTCATATGGAGCAACCAAATTTTACGAAAAAAAAATAAACTAAAAACGCTTATAAAAATTTCTGAATTTGAAATATTCTGGTCAACGTATGCGTAAATTAAAAACAAAAAAAAAAAAGCAAACTGTATGAGAAATATTTAAAGATTCTTGTTTGTTTTGTTTTTATTTTATTTTTTTTGTTTACAGATAAAAAATAATAAATAAAAAAGTCATATGACAAAATTTGTTTATACAAATTTTAATGAGCACATCCATCCAATGTATATACTCGTGTGTATATTTCGATCGCATTAAAAAATAGCAAAAATAAAAAAAATAATTTTACTTTGTAAATAAAGAGAGGCTATCGAACAAATAAATACGTTACAAAAATATAAAATAAATCGTATAGAACTGTTAACGGTGACAGATAATATCTTTTGTAGTTTTTTTTTTTGTATATTTTTTATTGTCAGCTTAAGTCAACCGCAAAATTTTACATTTAAATAATATACTGCTTAATAGGCAAAAATTTTTTTTAATAAAACTTGATAAATTTCATAAATAAGGGAAAATAATCTAAAAAGATTAATGAAATTAATTATAAATCAAAAAGGGCATTAAAATGACTTTAGAACGCCCTACGGACACACAGTGCAATTAATTTCCATTTTTGGTATCAAAAACCCCACTGTGCGACATGTGAAATAATCAATATAACATATAAATTTTCTTAGTGATTTAAGATTTCTAAGGAGAATAGCCTGAAGGGAGAAACTGATGTTCAGAAATTCATTCAATCATTCAATTACCAATTCAGAAAATTTGTCACAAAAAGTTTTTGCTAGAGTTTAGGTTTCAACTGGAGCTAAAGTATGTTAACAAAGGACTTCTTTCACTCTTCATTCAGTGCAAGATAATTTCTACGAACAAACTGCTACAGGTAGCATCTCATTTTTCTTTTTTATGTCGACCTCATTCTGTGTTTCAATCCTAGCATGCAGAGGCAAAGCTTTAATATTATTGGCCGTGGTTTTATCAATGACTTTGGTTTGTTAGTTTCTGCTAGGATTTCAGCTCTGTCGTGAGCTGCTGATATGCGGAAGGAATTTTTCCTTCGATTTTTCCTTTCGATTTTTAGGTTACCTATCCTTTGCATTTTTTATGTCTTCTGTTTTCCTATTGCCTATAATTTCTATTATTTCTTTATTTGGATTGGTCCGAATTTCTGTTTTCTAGAAAATTCGCTAACCTACTTTCATACCGTAGCCTAGCTTCCGACAGCCTTATTATGTTCCTTTAAAAGGAAGGAAAAGGAAAGTTGGGAAATTTTAGTTTCCAATAAAATTATTTTTTGTATAAAAAATAAATAAAAATTTACAAGAACAAGATGTCCATATTTACAACTACTATATTGGATTCCTTATTTCAGCCTTAAGCCCCGGTTAGACAAACGTCCACGGAATGTGCGGTCGTTTTCAGTACACGAAAAGCAATGAAAAAGATTTCGCCATAGTCTAGTAGGTATTGTGTTGACTTATTAGACGTGAGGCTATGGTTCATAACCCAGATCAGACACATACATACATACATAATTGGTTATTAGAATCCATCAGTCAGGATTATTGAATTAGTTTCTCACACCACTTATGTTGTGTGTGTTACATGAGTAGCGCGACCTACAGTTTAAAGTCGACTCCGAACGGCAGATTTTATGAGAAACTTTTCATGGCAATTTTATTTACTCTCAGAGTTTTTGCCAGAAATCTGTTGAGAGGAAATCGTCGAAAAAATACTTTTTGTATTTTGTTTTGATGTCTGGCCTGGGACTTGAACCCTGGCTTCTATGTCAAATAAGCCAACAAACTACCAACTAGACCACGGCAAACTAGATATCTCCACGAAAACGAAATATGAACAAAAATTTATTACTTCCTCTCAGCAGTTTTCTGAAAAAAAAACTCTAAGAGTAAATAGAACTGTCATTTGGAATCGACTTTAAATTGTAGACCCTGCCGCTCATATTCAAAATTAACACACACAACATAAGTAGTGAAAGAAGCTAGGTCAATAATCCTTAATGAAGAATTGTAATGACAAAATGGATATATATATGTATGTATTTGCATTGCTCTTTATATGTTAAAACCAAACATATGTTTCGTTACGTTCCGTAGACGTTTGTCTAACCGGGGCTTTTAGTGACCGTGTATAACAACTAATAATTTTACTACTAATAGTACACCTTCCAACTCAGTCTTGTCGTTGAATTTGGAACTCCTTTACAAATTAAAGAAAAATAGCTTTGAAGAGACCAACTTTCTGAAGTAATACAAAACGAATTCGATCTTGTAACCTTTTGAAAATCTGCCAAAATTTTGTACACACTGGAACAGAGTGGTAATTGAAACTGTTTATCGCCTGGCATATAACATTATCTTTGCCATACAATTTTATTATTTTTTTTTTTTTGTATATTTAAGCTGCAATAAACTACAGTAGAATGGGAAACTATGTACAGACAACCCTCCTATAACGCAGTGAGTGCGTACCGCGTTATATGAGAACCGTGCTATAAGAAACTCGGAATTTAGGTACAAACCATGCTAATTCGTAGCGCGTTCTATGGAAACCGTCTACCGCTTTGTATGGAAACCGCACTATAAGAAACACAGAATTAATACAAATCACATCATTTGTACCGCGTTATATGGAGACCAAGAAATACAAAAGACAAGATAAATTATAAATTATTTTTATTGAATTCAAGAGTTTGTATAAGGATTGATAAAAAAAAATTACCCTAAAAGACGGGTTTCCAGCAAACTTAAGAAAGACTGGAAAAATAATGTAATTTTTTAATATTTATCCTCACACTTGGTTCATCTTCATTCATTGTTTTTCTTTTTTAAATTGACAATCCAACTGCTATTGCTTTGCATGGTACTGTATCTCTGCTAGGCTTTTTCGTCAAAAATAAAACTTATATTAAAGCCTCTTACAATATTCAGTTACTATTCATTCATAGAATGTGCGAAAGGAACTTATGGGATGAAGTTGAAAGCAAACCGCGCTAAAAGAGTACCGCGTTTATGGAAACCCCATTCTGAGAGTACCGCGTTATAGGAGAGTTGACTGTATATAATATATGCACAAACCCATGCCTTATAAAGTTGTTTACCATTTTAAAGAGTGTAGTGCATTTAAAGTATTATGATATCAAAATAAATTCAAGCTATTTATTAACACTTTCTTTGTCACATAACAATTATTATTATTTAGTTTACAAAAAACTTGCAACGCATCAAGTACTACGCTAAATGCTGGGAACATTTTCGAAGTTAAGTGGGTGTTAAGCCAAAAACAAAAAACGTAGTAAAACGTTCGGATATAAATAAGGGGATGAGATACATCGCTATATATTTGAATATCTATATATAATATAGACTACATATAGTAGAATAAATATGTAAACCAAATAGTGCTTCCATTACCGGTTAAATCAAGTATGAAATTTAAATATATTGTATGTGACTAAAACTAAAAAAAAAAGAAAAAAAATAGTGGGAAATTTAATATTTAATAGGAAAAACCAGTGTTATTAGATATTCTTGACTCTTATTGCATATGCCGTAAAGCAAACACAATCAAAAAAAACTGAAACCTTTTTAAGAGAGTATCATTTTATAGCTGAAAGTACAGAAAATAATACAAAATATATTCGAATTTCACTAAAAAAAAATTTCTTTTTCTGCTGGAGTACATTTTGGGGAATTAAATTTTTTTTAGTATAAATACGCAGAGCAAGGCTCTCCAAGTTTCATTCTCTCGTAGTGGTTAAAGTGACATGATAGTGAGTAGATTGCTGTACTGTAGCAAGTCATGTATCAGCATGTCCTTCCAAACACAACAAATATTTTTAGTAATGGTGAGTGAAGTTTTACAAAATTTAATTAAAAAAATTTTCATTAAGCATTTACAATAATAACGAATAATAATTCAAATACAAAATGTTAAGTCATTAGACGTATCATTTATAATTAAACTTTAATGTGTTAAAACATTAACAAAAAAAAAAAAGAAAAAGTTTGACTGAAATATGGGTGCGGATTAACAGATACATTTTTTTCTTTCATATTTTTGGTGGATATCATGTGTGAAAGTTTTTTGTTTTTTTTTTTTTTGTTTTTGTAAACTATAGAGAAAAACTTAATATAGAGAATTACTAAATAAACAAATATATAAATTAATAAATAGATAAATAAATAATGTGTATATTAAAATAGGCAGCAACAATTATACGCTGTGAATTAAAGCAAATGTTTGTCAACAGTTCATGTGAAAAATTCATAACTCCTTCCTTTATGGCACTGTTTCGATAATTGAAAAATAAAAATAATATTCAATTACATTTGTGTATGTATGCATATCATATAGTATATAGTAATATTCTTTTATATACTTCAGTATATACAAAACATTCTCGCTATAACTGGTTACAAGTGTTCGAATTATTATCCACTATATAGAAATTGGAATGAGTTGAGTGTTTATATTGTTTGCCAATTGCCTTTTTTACCCAGTTGGCATCATTTCAAGACATTCAATTTACAAACGTTCGTTATTAAATGATGTTGTCTAGGTATAGATTACTGGTCGTTAGAGGTGTAAGCAAACAAGTCTTAAACATTTGGGAGACCAAGGAGTGCGCACACAAAAAAAAAAAAAACTGGACTTACACTTTTCGTTATAGATATAAAACTAAGTGGCGGATTTTTTTCGTTTTATATTTCAATTAAAGTAAATATTATTTGAATTCCTTTTGTGTATAAAACTTTTTTCTGACCAAGATCTCAAAGCATCCAACTTTTTGAGCCACTTTTCTTCCAGACATTTTAGGGTGTTTTAGAAAAAAACGTATTAATTTACTTGCTTTGTTTTGGTCGGCAAATTCTTTTTTTCTTCCACTTCCATGCTTTCTCTCAATACTAAAGACTCCATATATTGCTTTATTCTTATCTTAGAAATTGTTTTTTTTTTGGTTAACACCTGCGAGCCTAGCAATTGTTTTCTGTAACCGGCGCGGTTTTCCATTGAAAATTTCAATTATTTTTTATGACATTCTTGTTGGGTGGCCATTTTCAAAAAACTAATTTTGCTATTTCAAAGACATTTAACACGTCTTGAAACAATTGAGTAACAAAAACAATGTAACGGTATTCATTTTTTTTAATTATGATAAAAATTATAAGCTTTAAAGTAGGCCTAGTTTTTTTCTTGCGCACTCCTTAGTTCTATATTTGAACGCTATTGTTAGACGAATTATTTACTGAATTATTTACTGCTAAGCAATTTCAGACAAACATTTATTCAAATTTCTAAGAATTTTATTTAAGTAAACAGGATTAGTAAATATTTGAAAAATGTACGAGTAATTTTGCTCGGTTTTTATATAATGTTTGTCACCATTCATTCGCAGTCGGCTTTCAATCAGTAGGTCCCATTACTCTTGTATAAAATTAATACATAGTAATGCGCAAAACTAGGTCGTAATCCTGACTCAAGTGATATTGTAGTGATCAATTATGTATGTATGTAAGTAAATACAACGATGAGAAAATGAATGAGCTTAGACTCTTTTAAAGTACAGCGTAACATCAAGACCGTATAGTACGCCAAGACATCAAGAAATACACTAATACCCCGGTTTGCGTCGCTAATAGGGTCTGAAGAAACGTGACACAAAGCGAAACGATGCAAAACGAAAGATGATTTTTCATACACTTGTTTTGATTTTCATTTAATTGGTTCCAAGATTCATAATTTTAGTTGAAAAAATAAATTTTTCAACAAAAATATTTAATTTACTAACGACCTACAACTTGCAACCATCAGACAACATAAACACAAAGGGGAAATCCCCTTTTTCTGTTTTAGCTTTGTACAAACATTTTCATATTAACGACGCAAATTGAAACAAAAACAGCGCAATTTCGAAATCACAGAAATTTTAAAAAGACACAACTTCGAATTTGCACTAGATTTATACGGGAAATCGCCTTTTTCTGTTTTAGCTTTGTACAAACATTTTCGTATTAACGATGCAAATCGAAGCACTAACGACGTAACTTCGAAAAATGCGAAGCTAACTGAAATAAAAACGACGCAAATTCGAAATCACAGAAATTTCAAAAAGACGCAACTACGCAGCAGACGCTGAACGAGGTAGTCTTCTATCAATGGAACAGCTAGAAAAATTACGTTTTAATGAATGAAGAACGATTTCATACTCCTTCTACTCTTCTTCTAGGTTATTAAGGCTGTAATTTTTAAATTTAAAATAGCATTCGAGCATTTCAATCTAATTTCTTCACGAAGTTAGGTTGTTATCCGTACTGATGGATTTAATTCATCAGGAAATAAAATTTATTACTCCATTTTTGATCATTTCAAACAACTTAATAAGATCGTGTTCGCTATTTGCTGGCGTGAAAGACTTTTTTGTTGGTCGTGGGCTAAATAATTTGGCTTCCATTGCTCTTTTACAAGTAATTTTTCATAAACTTACAAATTGAATTCGTTTTTGTTTGAGTTTTTGAAATGCTTTTGTGCATTGTGCCACTGTCCTTGGAAATGTATCGATAATGCGTGTCCTGTTTGCAAAAACTTTGAAATATTGAAAGTGGTTTAAAGGTCAATAAAGTTAACTTCAGAAACATAATAAATTTAAGAAAACACAAAAAAGTATCGTTGGCCATTTCAGCCCTTCGGTCAGGATTACAACTTACATAGTTTCTCACACCACTTATGTTTTTGAGAAACTTTTCTTGGCGATTTTGGAGTTTTGGCCAGAAATCTGCTGAGAGGAAGTCGCCGAAGAAATATTTTCATATTTTCGTTCTGAAATCTGACCTGTTGTTTGAACTGGGGCCGTCAGTCTAATAAACTTCTTTTAAAAAGGTAAGTCGCCGTGGTCTAGTGGGTAGTGTGTTGGCTTATTAGACAAACGGCCCGGGTGCGAATCCCTGGTCAGACATAAAAAAAAACGAAAAATTTTCTTCGGCGACTTCCTCTCAGCAGATTTCTGGCAAAGACTCTGAGTGTAAAAAATGCCGTGAAAAGCTTCTCAAAAATCTGTCGTTCGGAGTCGACTTTAAACTGTAGGTCCCGCCACTCATGAATAAAAATTAACGCATACAACATAAGTGGTGTGAGAAGCTAGGTCGTAATCCTGACTGAAGGGTTGTAATGGCCAATTATGTATGTATGTAAAAAGGTAACATTTTAGACAAATGTAACAAAAAAAAGAAACAAAATAACTAAGAAAAGTTCTTCCCTATGGCTTGCATTCATAGCTGCCAGATAAATAAAGCATCAAATCGTCAAAAATTAGAAACAAATCGTCAAAATCGTTAAAGGCGTTCATGGAAATCGTAAAAGTAATCATCACAAAATCGCCATGAAAATTCAGTGTGATGTTCACTAGAACCGACAAAATATTCAATGTCTTAGCTTCTTAAGAGAGTGCAAGAAATACTTCACTTCATCTGATCATATATAGGCCGGTACCTCAACGTCTATTTTGAGACTTCTTGACCGCGTATAAGAGAGGATGAAGTTGCCCGTTGATTCATTGGAGGATCGTTGCAATATGGTTTGTCTTTCACTGTTCTATCGCTATTATAACGGATTTTGCACGAGGGAAATAAGGGACTTGTTCCCGAGAATCATGAATTTTTACGTAACACTCGCTTTTCTCGACGAGCACATACATATGTATATGATCGATTGGCCAGTGGATCTCACACTGCATTACAGAAAAAACTCGTTCATTAGTCGGACTATCCATATATGGAACATCCTTCATGCAGAGGAAGTAATTTTTTAGCTTTTAGGGGATGAAAATGACATAAAATACAGAAAAATCATCACTTAAAGGAGTTTTTAATGTACTAAAATAAAAAATGTGATGTAAATTTTTTATTTCTAAAAATAGTCAAAATAAGAGCATAAATCGTCACATTGTCAATATGATATTTCTGGAGCACAAAATCGTCAAAATTACGATAAATCGTCAAATCTGGCAGCAATGCTTGCATTGGATATTAATTGTAATTGTGGGATTAGTTGGCTCTAAAGGCGAATAGACTTAATGAAAAAGTGTGTTCAGTTTCAGCTTTGGAATATTTTGTATTCAATTCATGTTGTGGTAAGCTAGACTTCTATTCCTCAATATACTTGTTCCTTGCTAGTAGAATTTCTATGCACTCTTTCCTTCTGTAATTGTTACTTCTGACCTATAAATTGTCTGAAATACAATGTTTCAATTAAAATTTTAAATAATCGACCTACACTTAGCATAAATTGAAAGAAATTTATTTGATTGATTGGGTCCTATAGTATGACTTTTTTACTTTTGTTTTGCCCCTTTTTTGTTTTTCTATAAAAGAGTGGGTGAACGAATATCTATTAAATGTGGATGATTAATACGCATGAAATTTTTAATACGTTAGATAAGATCAAAATATTGCAAACAAATTTATAAACAAAAATAAATTCTAAAAATAATATTTGATAATGATACTCTGCATTTTCATTCGCACATAAATATTAACCCTCAAACGTGCTAAAATTTAAATTGTTAAATATTTTTATACTTAATGCTGAAAAAGGAAAGAATGTTGCTACGATAATCGTGCAGAGCCAACAAAATAGTGTCTAAGTTTAAATATTACCACTCCTCTTAACGGAAAGGGCAACAGTTACAAACCTACATGCATAGTTGGCCATTAAAATCCTTCAGTCAATTGTTTTGTTGAAGATGTCTTACCTGTGGTTTGAATTGTGTCCTCACATCTAATAAATCTTCACCATTACCTGCTAAACTATGACGGTACCGGTTTTTTATTCTGATTTCATTGGACGATATTTTTCCATCAAAATCTACCTTTAGATTTAGAAACGAGAAATATTCAGTCGAAGAAATCTAGAAAAAAGAGGGGAATTAACGAAATTAAAATTTTCCATATTTCTTATCAAGTTATTTATCATTCTATTTTATTGTCTGCTAAACCTGTCGCCGTGGTCTAGTAGGTAGTGTGCTGGCTTATTAGACGTAAAGTCAGGGTTCGAGTTCTAGGCCAGACATCAAAAGAAAATACAAAAAGTATTTTTCCGGCAGAAACTCTGAGAATAAATAAAATTGCCATGAAAAGTTTCTCAAAAATCTATCGTTCGGAGTCGACTTTAAACTGTAGGTTCCGCCACTTAGATATAAAATTAACACACACAACATAAGTAGTGTGAGAAACTAGGTCAATAATCCTGACTTAAGGGTTGTAATGACCAATTATGTATGTAAACGCAAAACTCAGTAATGCCGTTTGTCTAAATTTTAATAGGAGTCGAATTGGCCAGTTGTTTGTTGATAAAAACTGAGTTACTATTTCAGTTAAGAAAAAAGAAATTCATAAGTTGTAAATTTATTGACCCATTCTCGTGCTTTAATTTATTTTTTAATTTTTTTTAAACAAATTATTTGTTAGCAAAACGAGCGTAAAATGTAATAAATTACCACTTAATCTATTAGTGTTCAACAATTGTTTTGAAGTCTGAATATTTTTACTTGCCCCACTGTAAGTAACGTCATACAACAACACTGTCCGTTGGTGTATATTATGAACCGCCAAATTTTAAAGTCTCTATAAAGAAAATAAAAAAAAAATATTGAATATCAACAATGTATGACGAAATATTTCATTTTTATTTCTTAAACAATTCACCGGAAAAGTGTTAGAAAATACAAAAACTTTAAAAAAAAAAGTTTAACAAAAAACACAGCGAAAAGAAAACTTATCCAGTAAACTACAAATAAAAACAAAATTGTGTGTCTATGCATACGAATAAAAGTCTTCAAATGTGTGTGTGTGTGTGGGAAACACTAGCCACAGTGACTGTTCTTTACCTCCTTTGCCCATGTACTTATGCATTTCAATTGATTACGTGAAAACTCTTCAGAGAAAAGAGAAAATCGACATGTTGTAATATGGAAATTTTACTCAAAATTTTTCTCTCTCAAAATAAAATACCGTTATATTTAGAAATTACCTTTACACAGAGCATGAGCAAAAAGTTGCCTCCAAAAAGAGCGTTATAAAAAAGAGAATTTCTTTTCGGCAAGAAAACAAATATTTCGCTCAGTAATATAAAAACCTAAGAGAATGAAGATAGAACGAAAAGAAAATATTTATTGCGTGGGCTCTGGATATACATATTTTTGTTTTGCAATGAATCTATTATAAACTAATACTACGTGTATATGTACACATGAATGTATGTACATATGTAAAATGGTTGCTCCCTCTATAGACTAAATTCTCGTATCTCTTTGTTGTTGTATGATAATTATATTACTTATACGCCTTTGTGGTAAATAGGGTACTATGACTCTTGATAAACTCATCGCTTTATTTTTTGGTAGTGGCTGTTGTGTTATGAACAACATAAACAACAGCTGTTTGGTTCAGCATCATAAAATAGACGAGCCCTTTTTGATTAAAGTTTCCATTGCTTCACTTTGCCACAGGCAAACAGAGAGAGGGAGAGAGAGTGCTGGAGGTTGGTATTGAATGGAAAAGAAAAAAAGATTTTACGCTGAAATGATTTAAGGACCATGCCACTGCAAAAGTGAATGGTTGGTCTATACAAATGACATTGAGTCTATAACCTTCAAAGAAATGCCAACAGTCCATACAAATATGTGCTTCTTTCTGTTTTACATTGAATTTGTTCAGGTATATGGTGATGCTTATTATTATTGTGGAAGCTATTTTCGAATATTCATAAAAAGAAGAAGAAGAAACTTTGTTTTAAAAATAATTTAAGAAATCTATTTTTGAAATTGTTATTTGGCGATATGCTATTACATTAAATTAATTTATGAACATAAAATTATTAATTTTCAATTTTTAATTATCAATTTTATTTAAATAATATAAAATTGAAATAATTAAATTGCAGAAATTGCAATTGCAGGATTGTTTAAAAAAATTTACATTTGCACTTAAATGGCTTGATGCAAAATTTTCATAGCTGACCCATCACATTGATGAAAAATATTTTTTTTTGGCGATTTCCTCTCAACCAGAACATCGTTCCGGTACTTCCTTTTTGGACAGGAACTCGAGAATTGGCTGACGTTTTAAAAAAAAAAAAAAAAATTAAAAGGAATTGCTGATTTCTTTTTCTAATTTTTGACGAATTTTTATATGTATTTTTATAAACAAGGGTTTGAAACGATCCCGAACCGGAATAACAACGGGAACGAACCGGCTTATTTTTCCGAACCGTGAACCGGAGTCCGGAACGGGTTCCGGTAAGAAAAAAAATTAGTACAACACTACTGCTCTCAACAGATTTCTATCAAAAACTCTGAAAGTAAATAAAACTTCTCAAAAACTTTCTCAAAAAATTTGTCGTTCGGAATTGAATTTAAGCTGTAGGTCCCTCCACTAATATATAAAGTTAATACACACAACATAAGTGGTGTGAGAGGATCTAGGTCGTAATCCTGACTGAAGGGTTGTAATGGCCAATTATGTATGAGTATTAAATTCAGTCGCCGTGGTCTAGTAGGTAGTGTGTTGGCTTATTAGACGAAAGGCCCGGGTTCGAATCCCAGGTGAGACATCAAAACGAAAAAAATTTTTTCGGCGACTTCCTCTCAGCAGATTTCTGGCAAAGACTCTGAGAGTAAAAAATTGCCATGAAAAGCTTCTCAAAAATCTGTCGTTCGGAGTCGACTTTAAACTGTAGGTCCCGCTACTCATGTATAAAATTAAAGCACACAACATAAGTGGTGTGAGAAGCTAGGTCGTAACCCTGACTGAAGGGTTGTAAAGGCCAATTATGTATGTTATGTATGTATTAAATTCAGGGAACAAAAAATAAACAGAATTTTGATAAGATTTTCAGTTGTTTTTAAGGTAGTTTACACTTAAATAATCTTCATCTACATTGCAGCCCAGAAATTATCTTGTCTCATCTGTAGTTATGAGTGGAAGTTGAATGCTGTTGAAACTTTGGGCATGAAAATTAAGTGTAATGTTCATTGAAAGTAGTGCTTTTAAGTGTTGAAAGAAACATTTAAAACGGTCAATATGTCACTTCATTTCATCGGCTTGCTGTTTACGTTACTTGTATCCGGCCTTTAGTCGCCGTAGTCTAGTTGGTATTGTTTTCGCTTATTAGATGTGAGGTTACGATTCAAGCTCCAGGTCAGACATCTTCAACAAAACGAAGTATTAAAAATTAATTTCTTCGGCTACTGGCTCTCAGCAGATTACTGGTATAAACTCTGAGAGTAAATAAAATTGGCATAAAAAGTTTATAAAAATCTTTCGTTCAGAGTCGGCTTTAAACTTACATTTACGCCATTCACGTATAAAAATTTACCACAGACTGCATAAATGATGTGAGAAGCTAGGCCGCAACCCTGATGTATGATAATGGAAAGCTATAGAATACAATTATAACCACATTTATAACCAACTTATTTTAAATTAATATTTCCTTTTGTGAAGTTAAAAATACCTTTATTTCATCATTTTATATCGTAGATTTTATTGGTATTCTTATGGTATTTTCAATTACGAGTATTTTATAGGACTTCAAGTGTTTTGTTTGTGTAATGTTAGTAAAAAAAAAAATGAATTTAACTTAATAGTAGCATTACACATACATAAATATCTATTATTATCTTAAGTATGTTCAGTAAATACAAATTGCTATACAGTGAGTACATTAAATTGTTAAAATATTTGTTTTTGTTGCAGGCATTCATGTATATGTCTACATCAGAGATTAGCAATAAGTATTCAAAACGATGAATAGGTTCGAGTCATACTTATAATTTCAGATACTTATACGCATTCATACTTATTTTGATATTATACTCATTCCTCTGATACTCAAAGTGGGAAGTACTCGTCGTATTCATACTTAACAATACGCATGATATTATTGACTTCAACTCGTCTCTACTTAACATTTACACGAAGCACAAAATAAGTATGATTCGATTACGAAACTTACTATACACTAGAAGATTGTGTGTATGCTTTTCTTGTTGTCTTTGTCTTTCCTTTCTTCTTTGTTCGTATAACCAATAACAATAAAGGCTTTAAATTTTGATGAATGATTCGAGCCATTCGAATCACTTATAAATACTTTTCTTAATTTATGAATCAGAATGAGTAGGCGTATGAATCAAACATATTTCGAATGTTGTGAGTTTGATGTCAACGTTGTACTCATTCTCATTGCTACTTATACTTATAAATCAATGTTGTAGCGAGCACGAATGAATCAGAGTAGTTGAATTTGAATTCTATTGATTCATTCATATTCAAAATTGCATGAGTGCTTTTGAGTAGCGGAGAAACGATTCATTGCTGATATCTGGTATACATTAATAGTGAATAAAAAAACTGATGATGAATACCGATATACTATACTTGTTGCTGTACTAGACTTTCGAACTGAATTTTCTAATTTTCTTCTAATAATACTTCCAAAATATAAACATTATGTTAACTAATCCAATCGATTTCCCGAGGTAGTATTGTGTTATGCTTTTATAACGCCTGGTTAATAGCTGCCAAATCATGTTCTGTGTTTTGTACATCACTGTACATTTATGTGTATTTGCGTTACAATAGTTGATTACATAAAAAGAAAAATATGTTCGTGTATTGCTGCTATAACATGTGTATGTACTTACATTTGTATGACAACAGTACATACTTGTATTAAATAATGCTGTACATAACTGTTAAATGTCATGTTCTTTTAATATAAGTAAATAAATACGTGCACACACCCATTCATTTAGTCATATACGAATATATTTACACAGACATTTATAACGGTTCGTGTACGTACATGTGTAAACAACAGTTAATAACTCTTTCCTTGACATTCATTGTCCATTAGTGAGAGGTTATTTAATGTGGTCGTTTTGTAAAATTATGAATGTGTGTTAGTGTCTTTGTTAGTACGTACATTTAAAACAAGGCTGTATTGTATTGTGAATGAATAATAATTATTTGTCAATGGGTGTGTGTGTGTGTGGGAGGGCGTATCGTAAAAATTACACTTTAAGCGGTTTTCTTTGGTTTTTGTTCCCTACCTCGTTATGCATTTTAAAAAATAAACAGTTAAACTTATGATTTTATTGTCATACAATATAAAAAAATTTATTTAAATTATAAATTCTTAGAAAGGTATCCATTTTTCAAACGTAATTCTTATACTATAAAAACATACTGTTAAACTTTTATAGCTTTTACTGTAAGTAGTTACATCTTTCACTTTCCTTGAGTTTAAGTCAACTGCCTTCCCTTATACATTCATTTTGCAAAACAAACTTATTGCTGGAAATAATTATCAAAAATTATAGAAAAATCATCATAAATCTAAATACAGTGCAGGCGCGCTAATGTGAACACCGCTTAATGAGAAAATTTTTTTGCCTTGTCAATTACTCTAAAAAATGTTGAATTTTTTTTAATATAAAACGTTAAAATTATATGTTTACTAGCCGTTTGTACCCGGCGTTGCGCGGATTATCAAAAAAACAATAAAAAAAATACGGTTTCGAAACCGGTTTTTTTTTTTTTTAAATGCAATTTTTCAAACTATTCGGAAACTGGCTTTTCAAACAATCCAGTTTTTTGAATACTCTTAAGTCCTAAATATAAATGCATTGAATTTTTGGACACCTTTTGGTCAAACTTTATAAATGGAACACCTCCAATAGCTATTTGGGAAACTTAACCAAGCTAAATCGTAAAAATTACCTATTACGATTTTTTTTACCCCTTTTGGTAAAAATTTTGAAAAGATTTATAGTCTATCTATACATACATAATTGGTCATTACAACCCTTCAGTCAGGATTACGATCTAGCTTTTCGCACCACTTATGTTGTGTGCGTTAATTTTATACATGAGTGGCGGGACCTACAGTTTTAAAGTCGACTCCAAACGACAGATTTTTAAGAAGCTTTTCATGGCAATTTTTACTCTCAGAGTCTCTGCCAGAAATCTGCTGAGAGGAAGTCGCCGAAGAAATATTTTTCGTTTTGATGTCTGACCTGGGATTCGAACCCGGGCCACTTGTCTAATAAGCCAACACACTACCCACTAGACCACGGCGACTTCATAGCCTATCTATATCCCGATCTATATCGCAGATTTCAAGAAAATCGGTCCAGGCGTTCAAGCGTGATTGGCTAACAAACAAACCAACAAAAAAACAAACTTACAGAAAGATTTATAATATATATTAGAATTAGCTGGGGGAATCCCCGCTTTAGGTGTTAGTATATCTGCTTATATATTTATACTTCATTTGCTATTTAGATACTGTCAAGAAAGTTTGTGCAGAATAAATTTTAATATTAAATATTAAAAAAATTCATAAATAACAATTTTTGCTTAAAAGATGGTAGAATTCTGTTTTAAAATTTTCGGTATTCGGAAATGTGAACAATTCGCAAAAGTGAACAACATCAGTTTCAATTAGTTCACATTAGCGCGTGCGCACTGTACAAAATTTGTAATTTAAAAATTACGGTTTATTTTAAAAAGTTTGCCTTTTAATTTCTCACCATCATACCCCGATACATTTAGTTAAAATGACAATTAAAGGTCATATTTGAATTCGTTAGGAAACTGGTTTAAACTGCTTACTATTGTTGTTATTTATTTAAATTCTAACTTTGTTTGTGAATAATTGTGTGCTTCCCCTTTGATGTCATTCATTGTATTTACAATTGTGACAAAGTGTGACAGTTAATAAAACTTTCTTTCTTGTGTATACGTGATGATTGTAATGAAATTGAATTGTGTTAAAAGTTTATTTGTCAATTTAGAATTACACACACACCCAAATAAATAAATTCTTAAAGTTAACAAAAACAAAAAAAGAAAATGATTTGCTTTAGAGTTTTGTTTTCGAATCCTTTAAGGAATATTAAAAAGCTTTAGGGGTATTTTAGTTCAAAATAATGAGGTCTTAATAAAGTTGAATTCGGTAATAGACTTGATAAATAGATTAGATTTGATAAATTAATTAAAAAAATATTTTTCGAATTAAGTTTAGCTTACAACTTTGTATTATTCTGTATTCTGAAATCAAAGCACAATAATTAATTTAATAATTAATTTCTTATTTAAAAAGATTCATTAATACAGGGAATTAATAATGTTGTGGCGTAAGGTAAAGCGATAACAAAAACTTAAGGCACAAAATCTAGTAGAAATTCGGTGAATGAAACTAATACAAAGCAAAGAAAGAAATAGGAAACACAATGTAATAGGAATATGGATTTGTAGTATTCCAACATACATACATACCTAATTGGTCATTACAACCCTTTAGTTTGGATTATTGACCTAGTTTCTCACCCCACTTATGTTGTGTGTGATAATTTTGTAAATTTCTAAAAATCGTCAAAATGACAGCAAAAAGCGTCACATCGTTAATATGATATTTTTGGAGTACAAAATCTTCAAAATGGCGATAAATCGTCAAATCTGGCAGCTATGCCCTTTAGTCAGGATTACAATTTAGTTTTTCACACCATTTTAAACATGAGTGGCAGAATCTACAGTTTAATATCGATAAATTTAAGAAATATTTCGTGACTGCCATAGTTGAGATTGTTGAGAGGAAATAGCTGAAACAAATATTATTTCATATTTCACTTAGTGTGAGATGTTTGTCACAAACACGTCCTTAGCGCTTTGAAGTTTATCACAAGATCAACAAGGATAGGGTGCTCCTTGTAAATTCTCATTTACCAGAATTCTAGCGAATTCTGACATCATACATACAAAATTGGTCATTATAACCCTTCAGTCAGGATTATTGACCTAGTTTCTCACACCACTTATGTTGTGTGTATTAATTTTATACATAAATGGCGGAACCTACAGTTTAAAGATTTTTTTTGAGAAACTTTTCATGGCAATTTTATTTATAAATACTTTTTGTATTTCATTTTGATGTCTGGCCTGAGGCTCTAACCCTGTCGTACGTCTAATAAGCCAACACACTACCTACTAGACTACGGCGACACAATGATCATTTTCCTCAATTTATACAGTAATTCTCCGCAGAAGAAAGGCCTTAACCCAGCCTTCAGATGTTCTATCAATGTGTGATTTTGAGAGCGTGAACATCCATTGGTTTATCCTTGTCATGACTTCTAACCCAACCCAAAAACTCGGTGGTAATGTATTTTAGCAACGACAAACTACAATCGACTGTTACCAAGGAATCAATCAAAATGGAACTACGAGACATGCGAGATGTTTGTGACTAGTATTCCAATTGTTCCTTAAAGATCGAAAGGAATAATGATTTTTGAGTTTTGATTTCTAGATATCCAGAATAATAAAATGTTGGCAGAAATCGGACAGAGGGAGTGTCACTTCACGTAAAAAATAATCACTTAGAGCCCTGTGTCTTGGTTACTTTCTTGATCATTATGAACAATAAACCTTTGCTTAGGATTACAACCTAGCTTCTCACACCATTTATGTTGTGTGTGCTAATTTTATCCATGAGTGGCAAGGACTAAAGTTTAAAGTCAACTCTGAATGCCAGATTTTTGGGAAAGTTTTCATGGCAATTTTATTTATTTTTACAGTTTTTGCCAAATGACTACTAAGAGGAAGTATCCTAAGATGTATTTTATCATATTTCGTTTTGTACCTTATGTCTGAGCTTGGGTTTAAACACACTATCTACTAGACTATGGCGATTTAAAATTTCTGTATCGACAATATAAAAAAGAATGTGGAAATTTGTGGTAGGAGTGCGCATGAAAAAAACTGGATTTACACTTTTTATTATAGAATTAAAACTAAGTTGCGGATTTTTTTCGTTTTATATTTCAATTAAAGTAAATAATATTTGAATATCTTTTGAGTATAAAGTTTTTTTCTGACAAAGATCTCAGAGCATCCAACCTTTTGAGGCACTTTTCTTTCAGACATTTTAGGGTGTTTTTGCTTTATTTTGGTCGGAAAATCCTTTTTTTTCTCCACTTCCACGCTTTTTCTCAATAGTCAAAGACTCCTTATATTGTTTTATTCTTGCCTTAGAAACACTTGCGAACCTAGCAGTCGTTTTTCGTAACCGACGCGGTTCAATTATTTTTTTACGACATTCTTGTTGGGTGTCTATTTTTAAAAAAAAAAAATTTAGCAGGTGGATTTTGAAACAGTGACTAACAAAAGCAATGTAACGGTATTCATTTTTTTCAATTATGATAAAAGTTATAAGCTTAAAAGTAGGCCCATTTTTTTCGTGCGCACTCCTTATATTGAATAAAATGGTATCTCCAAAAAAGTACAATAGTTTTCGTAAAAAGTTGTATGTACGACTTCCCGTGGAATGTGTAAAACCATACTATCCACAGTTTTAGGAATTTGTATGAATAATCGTTTTAAATAAACATTTTTGCTAACACTCTATATCCATATCTATTATTATTAATTCCAATTATTGGTTTACCCGCAATATACAAAAAAGTAGTAACAAAATTAAATCCGGCTAGAAGCCAAACAACCCGGTTAAATTTTCCAGTAACCCACATATTTTAATTGACTACAATTTAAAAAGCTTTATGCTTATTAAAATACTATATATAAGGGTAGTATAATAATTCTTTGTTTGTAAACTCTTTGAACTTTGAAAAATGTTTGTTGTCTGAAAAACTATAACAAACCCTCAACCCTCGTATATTCAGTTTATTTAGTTCAAACCATTTATTTAGACATTTTTAATGGTACGTTTCCATTTGTTTCATGCAAAAGCAATTGTTAATTTTACTACCGCATTCTTTAATGAAGACCTCCAGTCACTATTATCATTATTAGCGCTGTCTGAAAAATCGTTAACGTCATTATTATCAATGTAGACATTTTGTCAATATGTATGTACCTATGTATGTTTTACATAGAATACTCTTTTGTAAATAACGTCACCTTAAATTTATTTAACCTTAAACTAAATATCAACAAATTTTAAATGCAAGCTAAACAAACTGCATTATACCTTCAATTATTTATTTTATTTATTTATTATTATTGTTATTAATTTTTTTGTTTTTATTTAAAAAACTGTCGATGTTGGATTATTTGATCATTAAGTCATCTGGGATTTTTGCTGACGATATGCAGTTTTACTTTTAATATCTGATTTCATTGTTTTGCACTTAATAGCTAACTTTTGTTTTCCGTGACTGATGTTTGTAATGACTAGGTCGTACTATTTACATTTTAGAATTTACAGTGGTAAAAAAACATACTTCGTTAAAAAATCGTTGCTTCTTGTTACTTAAAATATTAAGTTTTAGAATAAATTCGAAACACTTTTTTATATTTGAAATGAAAGGGATATCAATTTAATACCATTAAGAAATATCCACCGCTGCTTCCCACTCTCCCCTTTCACCTGCATACCCTCCTTTCATTCTTTCCCCTTCTTCCCTCCTTTAGGACCTTGTACAATGGGTCAGTTCGACCTCCTGTCTTGTTTGACAGGTACACGTCCTCTAACCTAACCTAAGAAATATCTAAGAAATTTGAAAAAGCTTAAAGTCATTGTTATATGGTGAATGCATTAAAACTTATCAATCCAGCTCTCTCAGTTTCTGCCTCATCAATTACATTTCAATCCGACCAGGCACACAGCTTTACCTTATTACCTTATGATTTTATTCGGGGATTTATTTTTCATCACCCGTAATCATTTGCTTTAAAAAGAGTTACGACTTGGTTTCGTTTTTATAGTGAATCGCAAAAGGAAATTCTGTCCACTAACTTCCTCCTTTGAGGTCGCCGTGGTCTAGTAGGTAGGTATTAAACGTAAAGCCAGGGTTCGAGTCCCAAGCCAGACATCAAAATAAAATACAAAAAAGTATTTTTCGGCGATTTCTTCTCAGCAGATTTTTGGCAAAAACTCTGAGGAATTACACAGAAAGAAACAGACACAAAACAAAAGAGGGTGAGAGCGCGACTACACTTATGAAGTCCTAGCACCTCTCAATCAGCCCAAGCTGCTAATGAATCTGTGGAGAGCTTTGATGTCGGCTCTCGACACAGAACTCAAGGTCTCAAAGAAGGCCCTGCCAAGGGTCCTCAACCTACCAAGGGCTGGGCAATTACAGAGGAAATGTTCGATAATCTCAACTCCTCCTCATCGCAACATACCCTGCAATAGTCCGGCTGGGATCTGTTTCAGATCCCCGTCAGAGACCAAATCTTGCAGTGCCCCGTGATAAAATCGACAACCAACTTTAAGCTGGCCTTAACCAAGCCCAGTAGCCGATCTGTTCTCTTACCGTCCACAGCAGGCCATAGACGTCTAGAAACAGAACAACCCGAACCGTTTCCCCAACAATTAACTCCATTTAAAGTCCGTTTAAAGCCAGATTTTAGTGAATCTGGAACATCAAAATATCTGCTAAAATGCTTTTCTTCAGTTTAATCAATTCTCTTTCATTTCTTAATCAACAGTAGTGGTGTGGTAATATAAAGATAAATTATACTCTCATAAGTGATTCTAAGAATGAGAGACCTTATACATACATACATAATTGACCATTACAACCCTTCAGTCAGGATTACGGGCTAGTTTCTCACACCCCTCCTGTTGAGTGTGCTAATTTTATACGTGAGTGGCGGGACCCACAGTTTAACGTAGATTCCGAAAGACATATTTTTGACCAACTTCTTCTAGGCAGTTTTATTTACTCTCGGAGTTTTTGCAAGAAGTCTGCTAAGAGGAAATCGCAGAAGAAATATTTTTTTTTCGTATTTCGTTTTGATGCCTGGCCACGAACCCGGGCTTTACGTCTAATAAGCCAACATACTACCTACTAGATTACGGCGACTTATATTGCTTCAGACCCTTATAAGCCTTTAATTATAATTTAAATATTTTTGTTCAGAATTTTTTTATTTTCGCCCACAATACAACATCGTCAAGCCATTAATGTTGTCATCATTATTATTACTATTAAAAATCATTATTATTTTCTCATTATTGCTTTTGTTGTCACTACTTGCGCGATTGCAATATTCAACAAGAAAATTATTGAGTTTACCCACACAGTATTTCTATTTTTTTTTTTTTTTGTAATTTGGTTTAAAATTGGTTTCACTTTTTGCCAGAAATTTACCGCCATTGTTTATATGGCGTCTGTCTGTTTGTCATTCCTAGTAATATCAAATATAAAATTGTTTATTTAATGGAAAATATTATATAGAGACTGTATTTATAAAAGTGTACGAGTATGTGTATTGTTTAAAAAATATTACACTTTCGCTAATTGGCCGGAAAACTTTCACTATGGGGACAAAATTAAACAGTAATTATTTCCTTTAGTAATAATATACAACATTTAATGAAGGAAGGAAAAACCGTATGGTTTTCATAGAAAGTTTTATTAGATAAAAATGAAACTGAACTATGGCGACTTTTGTCCAATGTTAATTGGGAATAAAAAGTAAATAAGCTTAGATAGACAGGCAAAGATAAAATTGTGCAGATAATCAGTTGTTTTGAAAATTAACAGAATGTAACGAAGTAAGCCGCTATATTTTTTTAATTTTTTGTTTTTAATTTTATTGTTCGAAAGCAAAAAATGTTGGAAATAATATCAAAATTTAGAATCAGCTTAGATTTGTTCGAATTGGCCACCTTTGGCACGAATTATGGCCTCCAAATGGCTGACAAAGCCATCACAGGCTACACGAAAGTGGCTCTACGGTATTTTGGCCCTTTCCCAACGAAGCGCCATCTTGGGATGATCGACACTTTGGTCCACATCAATACCATCGGTGGCGCTTGAGTTCTGGTGGCCAATCGCAGGTGTAAATTTTCAGCTGACCTCTTTGGCAAGTAAACCCGCTTATTTTGTTTGTTCACAATTTGGAATGCCTTCTGATTGGAGAAAACCAAATTCGGTAACTGTAGTAACTACTTGGCTCTTACCAATCTAACTTTTTTTTTGTCCATCGGTGAGCTCTTGCACTTTTTGGAACTTCAATGGTTTTAGTCCAAGCTCATTTTTCAATATGTGTTGCATCCGTTCTCGCGATATGTTCAGCTCACGAGCAATTTTTCTATCACTGCAGCGTGGATTTCGATCAAATTTGACCTTTTATTTTCGGATAATTTCTGGTGTTGTTACCGTTTTTTTCCACTTTTTGGACGCGATGTAACACTGCCAGTAACACGGTAACGAGCTATGGTACGAGAAACAAAAGATTTATTCACTTTTAAATGCTGGAGGGCTCTAACCACAGCCAAATATAAAGCAATCACGCTATCACCCTTGAATTCCATCACGAATAACTTTTTTTCTGAATGCAATAAATCAAAATGCTTATGTAAGCTTGTAAATAATAAAATGAACTGTCAGCGGTCAGACGAGCGGTTTACAAATGATAACAACCTGAAGTTTGTTACAATACATATCTGCCACTCTGTAATGCGATTAAAAATACGATAATGTTTTATTCGCTATTTCATACTGCCGTACCATTAGTCATACTTTCTCATAAGCACAGTATTCCTGTAAGAATGTTTAGAATTTCATGTTATGTGGCTTATTTCGTTGGTTGATTTAAGCAATATCTTTATCGTGTTTCTGTTTTCGAGCAATACTTACTTAATTGATCATTACAACACTTTAGTTAGGATAACGACCCAGCTTCTCACTCTGCCTATGTTGTGTGTGTTAATTTTATCCATTAGTGGCAGGACCTACAGTTTTTAAGTCGACTCCTAATTACAGATTTTTGAGAAACTTTACATGGCGAATTTATTTTATATTTTGCAGAAGACTGTGGAGGGGAAGTTGCCGAAAGAAATAAATTTTTCATATTACGTTTTATTCCAAATGTCTGAGATTGAACCATAGTTCATGGGCTCTTTTCTAACTAGACTATAGTGACTTCGAACAAGAAGGTTAACTTAATTGCATTTCCTACTAGCCAAATGTGGCCGAACACGGATTCCATTTCTCTTTGATTTTCACGAAAAGCTGGTCACTGTAATACAATATGTTGCACGGCTTTGTTCACAATTCTGCGTTGAGAAGATGTGGGCGTGAGGTTGTGTTCCATGCTATATATAGGTTACTTTTTTACAACCAACATGTCTCGTTAACTATATTTCACCTTGTTATATAAGGAGTGCGCAAAAAAAAAATGGACTTAAACTTTTCGTTATAGAAATAACATTGGCGGATTTTTCTCGTTTTATATTTCAATTAAAGTAAATAATATTTGAATTCTTTTGTGTATAAAATTTTTTTCTGACCAACGTCTTAGAGCATTAAACTTTTCCAGCCACTTTTCTTCCAGACATGTTAGTGTGTTTTAGAAAAATTCGTATTATTTTACTTCCATGCTTTCTCTCAATACTCAAAGACTCCTTTTATTATTTTATTCTTACCTTAGAAACTGTTTTTTTTTTGGTTAAGCAATTGTTTTTTGTAAGCGGCGTGGTTTTTCATTGAAAATTTCAATTATTTTTTTACGACATTCTGGTTGGGTCCCCATTTTCAAAAAACTATTTTTGCTATTGCAATGACATTTAGCACGTGGATTTTGAAACAGATGACTAACAAAAACAATGTAACGGTATTAATTTTTTTCAATTATGATAAAAGTTATAAGCTTAAAAGTAGGTAATTTTTTTTTATGCGCACTCCTAACTTTTGCCACAACAATTTGCTTTTTGTTATGTTGTCTTTAAACTAATCATTTTTATTACCGCCCATGTATTCTATTTTTGAGCGATTGCTGTGTTTCTTGCGTTGTATTTCGGTCTTTCCGTTTTTTCCAGCAGTTGGTATAGCTTGATCATATCCTATGTAAATATTTCTTCGGCGACTTTCTCTCAGCAGATTTCTGGCAAAAACTCTGAGGGTAAAAATTGCCATGAAAAAGCTCCTATAAAAAAAAATCTGTCGTTCGGAGTCGACTTTAAACTATAGGTTCCGCTACTCATATATAAAATTAACGCACACACTCTTGAGTGGTGTGAGTCGTTAGGTCGTTGTGCTATGGTTCAATTCGACCTCCGGGTCCTCTATCCTAACCTATTGATTACCAACTTTTACCAATATTGAAAATGATTTCATTTGGACATTTTTGTTAAATTGTTTTACGTGAATAAATTTCTCGTAATTAAGACAATAATAGTAAGTATTTATCGTTGATAGGAAATAATGTTGCTTTAATTAAAATTAAAAACAAGAACTTTTGTTGTTATATCACTTTGTTTTCTTCTTTGGAAAAATACTGTTTATAAATGTAATTGAAAAAGTTTTTGTATTTAGTTTGTTTCAAATATTGCATTTATCCGTAATTAGAACTTTAAGCTGTAAAACTGTAATAACAGAAGAAGGTAATTTGAAAAAGTTTGTCCAAACCTGGACTTGAAATAAACGAAATATGAAAATACCAATTTGCTTATTAGAGACAACAAAGTTGAAAAATCAGTTAAAATTTAAAAGGAGATTTATCGTCTGTTTAGCTATTCGACCAAGGATTCCAAAATGGTTTTTGCTACTGTCGGGTAACCTTTGCAAAATGGACCTAGTGGGCTGAATAGCCATGGTATTAAGGTTTACGATACAGTTTCCCGTACGATTAAACTTTACTTTGGACCGGTGATATAGGTTCCGAAGCTAATTGTTTTCATAAAATAGCGACTTACATCTGCTCTATATAATTACGGTTAAAAATGAAATTGTTGGGAAATTTTAATAATTCTCCTTGAGTTAATATTCCTTATTTTTCGCAAGTTGCAGTGTTTTGTTAAATGACTTGCATTTTTTTTTTTTTTGGTTGATGACTTCCCCTTTTGGCCCATGACTTCCATGTTTTTGGTTAATGACTTGCCTTATTTGGGTTAATGACATGCATTTTTTTGTGTGTGACTTGCATTTTTGTCCATAATTTCGAATTTTTGATCGGTAACTTACATCTTTTTTTGTTCGATGACTTGCAGTTTTTACTCCGAGCACTTTTGTTTCCTCATTTGAGGAAAACTTATTTGCGAAATTTTCATACATAACATAATTGGACATTATAATCCTTCAGTCAGTATTACGACCTAGCTTCTCAATCCACTTATGTTGTGTTCGTTTTATTTTATATATGAGTAGCGAGCACTACAGTCGATTGCAAACTAAAATTTTTGAGAAGCTTTTCATGGAAATTTTATTTACTCTCATAGTTTTTGCCAGAAATCTTCTGAGAGACAGTCGCCGAAGAAATATTTTCATATTTTCGTTTTGATGTCTGACCTGGGGTTTGAACTCGGGCCTTCAGTCTAATAAGTCAACCTACTAGACTACGGCGACCATAGATAACTCCTGCTATAAACAAAATTTAGAATATATCTTGTAAAAATCTGAGTATTTGTTACAAAATTTCTTTTATGGAAAAACCTTGTGTCTTTTCCAATCCAGAAATATTGCACAAATACAAAATCCAGTAAAGTTTCTGCGCTATATAATATTCTTACAGTTCATAGGCAATCTTTAATGGCAGTAATTTAAGAAAAATATAATGCTTCCGTAGTTTTAAAATTTTATAATCCATGGGTGATAATCTTTCCTTTCTTGGTAATAATTTTAAACTTCTGGCTTATATCTACTAAAATTTGTAATATTAAAAACGTTTTCGCTGTTTTATTTTTCTAACGTATGAGTAATAAATAAAGGTACACAAACAAGATTATAAAGTATACGACAGAGGTAATAAAAAAATTTAATTAACTTATGGCATATCGCTCTCTTTCTTTTCTTGGTTGGTCGGGCATGTAGAGAGAATAACGAAAAAAAAAAAAACTTTCGTTAATGAAAATAAATTGTTGTTTTTATGCTTATATTTTAAAATAAAACATTTTTTCTTCGAATCTTTTTTCCAAATTGTCTAACGTGTTGTAATGTATACGTGTGGGAAAAAAGGCTCGTCTATATTATTTATGAAGCGTATGAACTCAAAGTTCATGTATATAAAAACGTAAAGAAATATAATGATTTGGGCTAAAATTATAACAAATATGTACTGATCGACTGGGTGATAACCTACATTTAAAACTACTTAAATTAAATTATTGTATTATACCTTTTATTTATTTTTAAAAAAGTAGTCGCTGTAGTCTACTAGGTAGTGTATTGGCTTATTAGACATAAAGCCAGGGTTCGAGTCCCTTGCCAGACATCAAAACAAAATACAAAAAGTATTTCTTCGGAGATTTCTTTTCAGCAGACTTTCTGGCAAAAACTCTGAGAGTGATTAAAATTGCCATAAAAAGTTTCTCAAAAAATCTGTCGTCCGAAGTCGACTTTAAACTGTAGGTCCCGCCACATATAGTATAAAATTAACGCACACAACATAAGTAGTGTGATGAACTAGGTCAATAATCCGTACTGATGGGTTGTAATGACCAGTTATGTATGACCATATGTAGTCGTTGTGTAACTATAAAAAGCCATGAGTCGCTTTTGCTGAAATGCTCTATGATCATTCACTCAATCCAGAAAGCGTTAATCGGTTGTTGTAGTATTACTTCTCAAGAAATGGCTCCCCTTGACTTAGCTGTGATGTTCGTTGTTAACATAATCTGTGGCCGAATTACTGCATACGTGATCGAGTAATACTGCTTGTAAATTTTCGGATAAGTACTGTCGTAATTTGAGATGATAGCATACGATAACGAGATTCTAAACGAGTATCAACTGTTTAAATTTTACTCGTTAGTTCAGCGCTTCAATTCTATTCCATTGTAAAAAAAATTCTAGTACATTTTGATCAAATTTCGATACGTTTGCCATCGAATGTTGTAATCCATCTATTCGTTACGTGATGAAATTTAATTCGATACGAAAGGCAACTCGATCACGTATGCGGTAATTCGGCCTTTGGTCTGAGAGGAGAAGAAATCAAGAGAATCCAGGATAAATTTGTTTTGGAGGGTATTGAAGCCTTCAAATCATCTTTATAATAAGAAAATCAATATGAAAATATTATTTTAATTGAATCTGGGTTTGAATATGGATTACTGGACTGAACCAGGTTACTTTCTGTAAATTCGTTTCAATAATAAAATCTTCTCAAACCATCTCTGATCAGTGACAAAGCAAAATTAAATTTTAATAATTTCTAGGCTTGTTGCCTTGTTAGAGAACTCCATGTCAAAGATATCCAACAAACGAAAGAAAATATTTCTTCGGCGATATCCAATCAGCAGATTTTTGGCAAAAAAAAACTCAAGGAGTAAATAAAAATTGCAATGAAAAAATTCACAATAATCTGTCTATCGTCAGACTACTTATGTATGAAATTAACACGCACAACATAAGTAGTGTGAGAAACTAGTTCGTAATCATTGCTGGGAGCAATTATAATAACCAACTAGGTATGCATGGCTTAATTAAGATTCTAACAATATTAAATTAATGTTATCATAGATACTGTCAAACTCGTTTATAACGAACTCGGTTATAACGACTTCTTGGTTATTACGTACATATTTTCAAGTAATTTTTCATACAAAAAATGTCATTTATTACGAACTCCTTTATAAAGAATTCCCGGTTAAAAGGAACTACTCTAAATGGTCCCAGTAATTAAATTTCATACAATTTAACCTTTTTTTAAGGAACCCTCAGAAAAAACTTTGCAGTGTGGCAATAGTCTTTACTTTTATTTAATAGGGCAACATTAAATTTTAACTCAGCATCTTTAATTAGCTGATAGATAAAAAAATTAACACATATTTTTGATTTTTAATAAAAAAAAATACTTTTTGTTTTTAATAAATGAAAAAAAATTCTTTGTATTTTATATTTTCTTCTATGACTTCACCCCGTTTATTACGAACTTTGCCTATAATGAACTATTTTTTCTGGTCCCACGGAGTTCGTTATAAACGAGTTTGACTGTATTTAAGTGTTACAAAAATATGCACAAAACAAGAATACCCTTTTCATCTATACTCGTACAGAGTAGATGAATATGAAAAAATATGTTGTCAAAACAAAAACAATTCAATAAATTGTTCCACGTGTAGCCAAAATTAAATGTACAAAATACAACATAAAAAGCTCTCACAGTTACACGCATACATGTATATATGTATAGGTATATAGGTACATACATTAACAAGACATATCTGACGCAAAGCAATAACAGCCCTATGAAAAAAAAATTTAAAACATGAGCATCACAGCTCAGTTCTTTAGCGGTGTTTAATGTTGTTGTTTTTCTTTGTTTATATAGGGATGTTACAACAACTAAAACCGTTGATACAATTGTACTCACCTCGCTTATATTTTTGTAGAGACTAAAATTTGCCTGCGTATACACAAACATACGTACATACATTGTATGTATGTATACAGCAAAAATTTTCGATTATTTCTACAATACACATACATATGCATGCATGTAGTTGTTCTATAGATGAAAATTTTGCTGACTGCCTGTTATTTTGACAATGAATGTCTGTTTGTATGTGTTCATCAGGCTAAAAGAAACTTTGTAAGTGTATATGTTCACATTACGTGACTATTTCAAATCAGCATTTGCGTTGTTCTACAGAACGAACTGTTGTTCTTTTTTTTTTTCTACGAAATTAATTTGAACCCAAAGAAATTGTACGAAAAAATTAACAAATTTATGTTGATAAAATTTTGTTTTTGTTTTCCTCTTCTTTTTTTTCCCAACATATTGTAGTTTTTATCTTTAATATACTTTAGGGGCCAAAATGCCGGGCATTAATTTTTGTTTTTTCATATACACCTATACATATGTACGTAGATGTATGCATGTATGTATGTATTTTATTAACATGACGTAGTAACTGGTAGTCTTCGCTCCTAAGTATTGAATATGTATTGAAAATTATGTGTCCGGTTTTTTATATTTTCTACAGGAATATGTACACACATATTTATGTATATATGTACGTACGTATGTATGTATATATGTATACAGACATTCTTGTAAACGCAAAAGGAGTCTGCGCATAAAACAATGTCCTTGATGTGACACATTAACACTTGTTTTTGTACTCTGTCATATCCTTGGGTTAACAACCACAACCGAAGCTAAATTAAGCCTTAGCATGGGTTCAGAATTTTGTTTTCTAACTATACCAGTTCTTTTCTCTTCCTTTTACCCATACTTTGTTGCTATTTACTACTGTTGTTAGCAGTTTGATACCGATGTGTGTTAGTAGTAGGTGTTTAACATTTTTTTTGTTTGTTTGTATGTTTGTATTACGGCTCATAAAATTTTAAAGTAGAATGTTTTCGTTTACTTGTAATGAAGTTCCAAAATGAGTTTAACTCTAATAATACCACGTGTTGGAATAACAAATAATACCACTGAGTGAACAATAAGCAAAGCTTTTATTAGAAAAATTTCATCATATTTTAAAATCTTCTTTAAAAAAGTTTGTCAGGCAAACAAATCTGCCAAAACATGGTATAAGCGCAGGATTTAAGAGTAATTTGCACAAAAAAACTTTATGAAACTTTGATGATAATATGCCGAAAATTTTGTGCATTTAACTTGGCGGACTGTTACTTGTTACTCTATATTTTAACTGATAATAACCTAAAAGTTAACTAATATTTTAAGTCCTTCTCTTTAGTACAACCAGCCGTTGTTAGTTAAATTGTTCTAATAGCTTATAAGGCATGTTGCTCGTACATACAGTGTGGCTAATATATAATGCCACAAAGTAAAGCGCTAAATTTTTTTAACTTTTTTTTTAATTTATTTGTTCAAAAGCAAAAAATGCTGGATATAACATCAAATTGTAGAATCAGTTTAGATGTGTTCAAATTGGCCACCTTTGGTACGAGTTATGGTCTTCAAACGGCTGACATAGGCATCACAGGCTGCAAGAAAGTGGCTCTGCGGTATTTTGGCCCATTTCCATTTTTAGTGAGAACCTTGCTCTCCATAATGCCCCAGGCGCAAAAGTCCAACGGATTGAGATTCGAAGATTTTGGTGGCCATTGTGCGGTAGAAATGAAGGGAGGAACCTCCTTTTTAAATCATTATTGGTTGATGCGTGCTGAGTGCGGTGGTGCTGAGTCCTGTTGGAATGTCCACAGTCTGCGGCGGAAAACATTTTCCATAATATTCGGCATTTATTTTGACGCCACCATTATCATCGGCAGCGCTTGAGTTCTGGTGGCCAATCGCAGGTGTAATTTTTCTTTGACAAGTAAACCCGATCATTTTGTTTGTTCACAAACTGCTCAATTTGGAATGGCTTCTGATCGGAGAAAACCAAATTTGGTAACTGGTCACTTTCGTGCAAGCGCAGTAACTACTTGGCTCTTTCCAGTCTAACTTTTTTTTTGTCCATCGATGAGCTCTTGCACTTTTTGGAACTCCAATGGCTTCAGTCCAAGCTCATTTTTTAATATGTGTTACATCCGTTCTCGCGATATGTTCAGTTCACGAGCAATTTTTCTACCATTGCGGCGTGAATTTTGATCAAATATGGTCTTCGCTTTTCGGCTCATTTCTGGTGTTGTTACCGTTATTTTCTTCCACTTTTTGGACGCGATGCAACAATACAATGGTACGAGAAACAAAAGATTTATTCACATTTAAAAGCTGGAGAGCTCTAACGATAGCCACCTGTGTTTTCCCAGCCAAATATAAAGCAATCACACTATCACGCTTGAATTTCTTAACTAATAACTTTTTTTCTGAATGCAATAGATCAAAATGCTTTTGTTAGCTTGTAAATAATAAAATTAACTGTCACTGGAATAAATCCGTCGGCTGTCAGACGAGCGGTTTATAAATGATAATAACCTTGAACTTGGTTGCAATACATATCAGCCACCCTGTACATACGTAATTGGTTATTACAATACATGGTTCAGTCAGCATTATAATCTACTTTCTCACACCACATGAATGGTGGAATCCTGTTTAAAATCGACCCCAAAGGATAGCTTAATTTTTTTTTCGAATTTATTTTTAACTCTCAAAGTTTTTGATAGAAATCTACAAGAGAGCCAGTCGTGGAAGAATTTTTTTTCATATTTCGTTGGGTCTGGAGATGTCTGACCTATGGTTTGAACGGTGAACTTACATCTAATAATCCAACACACTACCTACAAGAATACGGAGTCTAAATGTTGCACGTCTCCTTAAAAAGATTATAACAAATTTTATGGTAAAGGTTCGCCTGAATTTGGCAGGCTTATGTTCGTGTTCTTTTTTGCTGTCCTCCAAATACAATATATTCTGTCTCTAAAAATACCCGTATTTGCTAAAGCCGCATACAACTTTTTTCACAATGGGCCTATTTTAGCCGTCCTTTTGAAGCCAAAGCCGTCGTTTTTGTTTAAAACACGAACAATTTTCTTTTCAATACTTTCGTACTTTCTCTTCCATTAAGTTTTCCATAATCATACGAACAGCATCAGCTTGAGTGTGTATTAGTGCCGTTATTTTCTTTTTTTGCTTTCGCATAAATGTTGTGTATTTCTCTATGGTGGCGGTACCTGCATACAGTCATGCATGTAAATCTAAAAACTCAAACAATAAAGCAATAAAAACAACGACAACAACAATACCAATAGCTGACATTTAATTTATTTCATTGACGTCAGATACTTTCTATGCCTTTCTGAGCTCCGATATGAAATTGTTGTTTGTAAATGTTTGTTTTGAATACCACATACCCATACATACATACATAAAGTCCGTGCACAAGCCCATGTGCAAATATGATATGAATAAGTGCATGTGTGCGTTGTGTTGTTGTGTTATCAAACAAAATTTATGAATATTTTATGAAATTTCATACCTTCTGCGCAAACAATATCAACAAAAAGTCTCTAGCAAATGCATATGCAAATAAAATTTTCTTTTTTTTTAATATTTGTTCGTTTTTTTGCGGTGAAGAAAAAGAATTGTTTTTATTTTTATGAATGAATATGTACGGAAAATGTGAATCAGTTAGCATTTACTCTTAAATAATTTAGTTTTTTTTTCACTTCTTAGAAGGAATATTAATTCTATTCGAATTTCATCGAAATATACAATATCGTAGTCGTCTATTTTTAATGCAAGTTTGTATGTTCTTCTGAAGAAAGATATTTCTACAGTCAAACTCGTTTATAACGAACTCGGTTATAACGAATTATTGGTTATTATATACATATTTTCAAGTCCCAACGTTTTAACAACAATTTTCAAACAAAAATCTTCGTTTATAACGAATTCTCTGTTAAAAGGAACTACTTTAAATGGTCCCAGTAATTAAATTTCATACATTTCACCTTTTTTATAACGAACCCTCAGAAATAACTTTGAAGTGTGGCAATAGTCTTTACTTTTATTTAATATGGCAGCATTAAATTATAACTCCGCGTCTTTAATCAGCTGCTAGATAAAAAGAATTAACACATATTTTTGGTTGTTAATAAAAAAAAAACTTTTTGTTTTTAATAAATGAAAAAAAGTTATTTGTATTTGTATCTTTTATGAATTCATCCCGTTTATTACGAACCTTGCCTATAAGGAACTATTTTTTCTGGTCCCGCGGAGTTCGTTATAACCGGGTTTGACTGTATAAATTTGCAAAAAATTGTAGACTTATCAGTAATTACAAGGGCTAGTCATAAGCTTCTAGCAGCTCTTTGGTCTCTTTGGTAGACTTTGTCCACGGCAACGAAACAACGAAAAAAATCTATTCAAATTGTAGTAAAAAAAAACGTCAATCAGTTCTGTATATTTGCAACGCAATGATGTGAGCAAACGCGGCACCTTATTTGAGGAAAAATTCTTCCAAATCTTCGTACAAAGTTGAAACCACTAAGTCATATAATATGACATTCTCTCATATTTGCAATCTCCATTCGGTCTTCACCATATTGTACCTATCATATTTTTTAATTATTTAAGTTGTAGAGACCTTAGGTACTCGCCCTAAAAGTTCAGCACCTTTTATGCTTATAAAGTCTCATTGAAATTCAGTAAAATACTAAGGATACATATTATTTATCAAGTTGTGCTTTCAAAATATACTGTTTAATGATCAGGCTTAATTTACTTTTTTCTTCATTTTCTTCTCCAATCGTTTATTACCAATTTGTTTGATACATTTTTAGTTTGTCCCATTTTGATAGAAATTAAACGAGGCGAATAGTTAAAAAGTAAGTTACCCTTGGAGCAATAACTTTCGAGTTAAAAGTAGGGCTTGATATCATAGACTTGAATAGACAACATAAATATACCGCAGACTAAAATAATCCTCAAACTTTTGTAATATTTTATCAAGTCATTTTTGTTTCAACCAAATCAGTTTCTACCCTACATCTCCGAATGAGTTTGCTTTTTACCATTGCAATCATCCCAAGCATACTTAGGGTATGACAAAGCTTTGGTTGATCAATAATTGCCCCAAACTTATACCAACACCTGCACAGAGCCCAGATCTCAACGTAATTGAACATCTTTGAGAAGAATTACATAGAAGAGTATACCGACAACAATTTAAAACTTTGAATCACCTTAAGTCGGTTTTACTGGAAGCGTGAAGCTCCATAGAACCTGAGGTACGCTACAATTTGGAAAAATCAATTTCAAAACGTTTACAGGCCGTTCTTGAGAACAAAGGATAATTGTTGTTTTTTGTCATTTTTAGCAATGGTGCTCTTATCTGTCCGATTATGTGTTGAGCGTTAATTTCCTTTTTTTCTTTATAAAATAACCGTTATCATGAAAAATGTTGTAATTTTTTTTTATTAATTTGAAAGTCTGGTATATAGAGTGTAAATGAAAGCAATAGATTCTTTTTAAGTTTTAAGCCCATACATATCAGACTAATGCTTGTCCGATTATGCGATGGAGCCACTGTACATACATAATTGGAATACAAATGATTTTGTTAACGAAATATTTTTATTATTAAAAGAAAATTGCGTTTTTTTTTGCATGATTTTATGGAATTTTTGAATTCTGAATTATTCCGAATCCCGGGATTTTTAAAAATCGATCCCGTTTGCCATTCCTATGTATAATTATTATTTAATTATGATTATAATAAATATGATTACAATATGCTTATGATTAAATTATTGAATTGTTATCAAAACATCAATTGGAAACGTATTTCTAGAGGGAACATATCAATGTGATGTATTCTGTCTATTTGTATAAATTTTATATGATCATAACATCTTTTTTTAACATACTTACGTCCTGTATTTTAAACTGAAATTTCAAAGTTTCTTAAAATCAATGGTTTTAAAAACAAAATTTTTATTTATTTTATTTATTTAGATTAAATCGTTGTTCTTTTTGTTTAAAGCATCATTATTATTCTAAGCACTTTTTTGTCGTCAAATATTCCATACCACGCCAATTATGAATGATCTATTAAAAACTTATATCAACACTATGCTAAAATTTGAATGATTTATATTTTCGTGATCATTATATTTGATATAGAACGCTAATAATACTGCTGTTTGTGTACTGTTTTGTTGTGTGTAATAAGGTCGTTAGTAATCCATTTTACATAAATTCATTTTAAATTATTCGGCAATCCGTTTAATAATCGTTATTACTAAGTCAGTTATTCATATGATATTAGTGTAAAAGCTTTTGGCATATTTATGTACAAAAAACAACAACGTGCGAATATTCGAGGGTCATTAGTTGTATTATTTGTTTATTTCTGAATTCTTCTTTTTATAAAAAAAAAAGCATTCTGTATTGTTCGATTTTTTATAGCCTTTGTTTAGATTTGTGATAACATTAAAATTTTTGACACGATAATATGACACAAACGTACATCTTGTGATATAAACGCCATTTCTAATGATATGAAAGACAAATTCATATAATTTTAATGTTTTTGTTTTTCTTTCTATTTTTTTTAATGAAAAATATATCAACAGAAATAAATATATAAATATGTACGTACATATGTATATAAATGTATTGCGGTTTTGAGTTTATGAATATAGAAATACAATAGGATTGTTTAGATGCCAGTTTGTATCGCAGAACATGAGTAATAATCACGAGGTTTTTGCTGTTGGTTTATTATTTCGTCTTCTTCTATTGCTGGTTGGTAGTGTCTTAAGACAAATTGATACAAAAAAATATATACAGACATACGTATAATAAAAGAATAGATTTTTTTTCTTTAAAATTATATTTTTTTTGGTTAAAAAATTGTATACAATATTATGTATTGTATATTAAACAGTGCTAGAAAATAGTATAAAGCCAACAATAAAAATTAATATATTGGCAATTTGATTTCATTTACTATTTACAAAATATTTTGGAAAGAATTCTAAATAGTGAGTGAGTGAGTACATCACTCTTTAATTTAGTATAATTGCTGTTGTTCAAAAAACAATTTAGAAAATAGAAATTATAGGAGATCAATCCACTTTTCCTACTGTTTATCAATTTCAAGCTGACCTTCGATACCGTGAGGTGTACAGTCAACCCTCCTATAATGCGGTGAGTGCGTACCAAGTTATATGGAACAGCGTACAGTACAAATCAGACTAATTCGTAACGCATTCTATGGAAACCATTTTCCACGTTGTATGGAAACCGCGCCATAAGAAACACAGAATTAGTACAAATCACATTATTCGTACCGCATTATATGATAACAAAGAAATACAAAAGGCAAGATAAATTATAAATTATTTTTATTGAATTCAAGAGTTCATATAAGGATTGATAAAAAAAAAATGGAATAAAAACGAAACTAAAAGACTAGTTTCCAATAAAATTAAGAAAGATTTGTAAAATAATGTAATTTTTTAATATTTATCCTCATCTTCATTCATTGTTTTTTTAAATTGAAAAACCAACTGCTATTGTTTTGCACGGTACTGTATCTCGGCTGAGCTTTTACGTCGGAAATAAAACGTATATTAAACCCTCTTACAATGCCTAGTTACTATTCATTCATAGGATGTGCGAAAGGAACTTATGGGATGGAGTTAAACGCAAACCGCGCTATAAGAGTAATGCGTTATAGGAGGGCTGTCGCAATTTCAGCCCCCTTTATATGGAAACCGTGTTCTGAGTGTACCTCTTTATAGGAGGGTTGACTGTACTACTATATCAAAAACGTTGACAAAAGAATAAATATCTCTGAAAATTATGTTAATAAACAAAGCCATAAAGGAGAATATGGAACTCTAAACTATGCCAATGCTGGAGTAAAACTATCGCAAATGAAGGCTGCTTACAGAGAGTATGAAATAGTAATCTTACACGTCAACAATAGGAGTTGGGTTTAATTACTCGTATAAGGTGCCCAATACAATATGTCCAAACACAACTAGAAGATCTGAAACCATTAAACAAGCAACATTAAGACAGCAGAGGACAGCATGCTGCACAGACAACCTTCGTTGACAATTCCTACGCTATCTATGACACATAGTCATAACAAATGGCGGTGAAGAGATTAACATAAACAACAGTATGACTGCAATCGGTATGTAGATGTTCACAGATATCAAGGCGAACCAAACTAAGAATATACAATGCAAGTGTAAACTTAGCTCTATTGTTCAGGTATTCATGTGAAGTCGCTGTAGCCTAGAAGGTAGTGTGTTGGCTTATTAGACGTGAGACTACGGTTCAGACTCCAATGCAGACATCTCTTAGCAGATTTCTGGAAAAATACTCGGTGAATAAATCCAATAAATCCACCAATCATGTATAAAATTAACAAATACACAACATAAATTTTATGATTTATAAGTACAGGTTACAATGAGTTGAGTACAACGTCAACATCAAACTCACAACATTCGAAATATGTTGAATTCATACGCCTTTTTATTCTGATTCATAAATTTAGAAAAATACTTACAATGGCTCGAATCTTTCATTAAAATTTTCAAACTGTTTTGTTGTTGTATATACAAACAAAGAAGAAAGGAAAGACAAAGTCAAAGCAAAGCAAGGCATACACACAATCTTCTTGTGAGTATAGTAGTGTTCGTACGCGAATCATACTCGTTTTGTGCTTCGTGTAAATGATAAGTACAGGCGAGCCGAAATCAATAACATCATGCGTATTGTTAAGTATGAATACGACGAGTACTTCTAACTTTGAGTGTGAGTATCATATTAAACTATGAAAGCGTATAAGTATCAGAAATTATAAGTATGAATTGAATCTAGTCATCGTTTTGAATACTCGTTGCTGATCTCTGGTATGTATTCATTAAAGAAATTCCTCAGAGTTATGTTCTGACTTAGCACCATTAGTAATACGTATCTCTGGAACTTATGTAGTGAGCAACCCATACTAAAGCAAATTAATTATAGAAAATTTTATAGAAACGAACGAATAATTTATAGTTCTGAGAGAATTAATGGAAAAAATGGTCTCAAAAATGCAAATTATCGGAAGTAAATGAATTTGTGTGAAATATAAGTTTACCACGTTTTATTGCATTTTTTATACAGAGTGTAACCATCATACATAACTGGTCATTACAAACCTTCAGTCAGGATTTTTGACCTAGTTTCTCACACTGCTTATGTTTTGTGTGTTAATTTTATACATAAGTTGCGGGACCTACAGTTTAAAGTCGACTCCGAACGACAGATTTTTTTGAGAAACTTTTCATGGCAATTTTATTTACTCTCAGAGTTTTTGCCAGAAATCTGCTGAGAAGAAATCGCCGAAAAAATACTTTTTATGCTTTTATTTTGATGTCTGGCCTGGGACTTGAACCCAGGCTTTACGTCTAATAAGCCAGCACTCCATCTTCATATTACTTAAGTTAGAAACAGATTTGTCTTGATACTAGAATGTATACATCAGTTGTTTGCCTACAAAAGAATTAATTGATGTTTTTAAACATTTTTGAGAATCTTAAGCTCACTGGTAATTGAAATGAAGTTACTTTAATCTTGCCAACATCGTACTGCCCTTACCTTCGCCGGTATTAGCAAAGACGGCTACGTCTAGGACGTCTGCTTTCACTTTCCATATACATACATAATTGGTCATTACAACCCTTCAGTCGGGATTATGGACCTAGTTTCTCACACAACCTATGTTTTTATATATCTTACTAAAATATTAATACTTCCTGATTGTATAATGCGAAGGTTGCTCACTATCTGTTTTACTTTTTTAAACTTTATACATTTTGGATTATTAGAAAAAAATATTGCCAATCAATTTTCAATACAATTTCATTCACTAACTTTCATAGAAAGTGATTCTAGTAATAAATATTTTCCAAAGGCACTTGTACTTATTAAAAGATCTCAGACTATTGTATGTTCTATGCAATCCATACCTCATCTACGTATGCCACTTGTAGTAAATTATTCTGATAATAATGCAATTTTTTTTTTTTTGAATAATTTATTTTAAATAAATTTGATTCTATTCATTTTCTTTTCTTTTTTTTTTGGTTTTTGATTATTTGTTTTTATTTTTATTGGCCAAAAGCCAAATAAATTCTGTGTTTTTTTATTTTGTTTTTTTTTCTAATTTCGTCTTTTTTAATTTCGATCTTCTTCTATTAAATATTTTTATACACACACAGTATAAATAAAATTATCATAGTCTTGCTGACGTTTTTCGTTTGTTTCTGTCTAATAGAGAATACATACAAATTCAAATTTATTAAATATTGAGTATTTAGATACAATAGCAAATGAATTATAAAATTAGCAAGTATTTTATTAAATGTTTTTCGAAATACGTAAACTGTATAGGCATGAATAAGCAGGCACATACATTCAAATGCAGATTTTATGCTATGGTCCTTATAAAATTTTAATATATTAATTTGTTATTTTTTTTATTTCAATTTGTTGTAGTATTTTAATAAAATTCTTTAAATTATAAGCTTTTATTTTGATTTTAAATTTTACGTACATATTCTTTATTTTAGATACTTTTATCAACAATGTTGATAATTCTATACAAAATAGTAAATCATTTCTATGTAATCAAACATGTATTGTTCTTTACAATTTTCAAATGATTAATCGAAAAGCATATATTATTGTCGTAGTTTTTTTTTTAATAGTACGTTTTTCTTTTATTTGATCTCACTTGTCCGATCTGTATTTTACTTGCCTTTTAAATTTGCTTGGCATTTTACCAATACCTACAAAATACTTACAAGATTATTGAATTTCCAGCAAAATTAATGAAAATTTTCTATAAAAATAAAATGAAAGGAAAGCCACTTGGCTATTTGGGTTGATTCTACGTGGTTCAATCATAAGAATTGCTTTTTCGTTTTTTTTTTGTTGTTATTATATTGACTAATTTTTATTACAATCAATTCAGTTTTTTCCGTTATCCCTTAAGAATTCCATACAAGGAACCATTCCGTCTTATGCTAGTAAGGTAAATTTTCTCATAACCAAGTGAAACCTCATGATCATATATTCACATGACATGTTTTTGGCTTCCATACTCTTTCATGTTTTTAATCTCTAATCGGCCAGCACGATATCATATCGTATTTGTCAATTATTTATCGTGTAGAGACCTTAGTTACCTTCCTAAAAGCTCAGCTCCTTCTATGCTTGTACAGCCTCAATTTAATCTTTAAAAGGCTAAGAAAACTCATATTAGTGCAGTTTTTTGCATTATCTCTTGAGGATCTCGTACAAGCAATCATTCAGTCTTATGCTAATGCTTGCAGTTCCAATATTCTGAGCATTAAAATGCGACAGCCGGACTAGGTTAGATTAGGTCGGAGTGGTAGCTCAAAGCTCACTTGGGCACGCATAGCGGCCCATTGTGATGGCACGGGTGAACACAGTCCCTGTACTGACCAAGTTCCACCAAAATTATGGAAAAGAAAAAGTTGGTCAGTGCAAGGGCTGCACAACAAAAGCATGACTATCCCGCACTGGCAAACCAGACAGAAAGTTCGATGAACGAAGCTATATCCTTGATATCAATAGATGATAGCTCTGTTAAGCTAGCAAGAGACGGGCACTAGCAAAGGAAGTGTATAACAGTCTCCTTTTCCTCAGTGGACTTTCATCTACGGCAGAACTCGTTAAAAGGGAGCCTCATTCTTTCTGCGAGTCTACCCATGACGCAGTGACCTGTTAGCACGGCCACTGTAGTTGAGATGACGTCATGGCCAAGACTAAATAATTGATTGGCACGCTTTCTACCATCAGGATAGTCTAGTGGTGGTGAAGGACTCTTCATTGACCCAGGATAGGTTGGCGTTCCGAAAGAATTTCCACGCAATGGTCAATCTGATCGACGCAAGTGACATACCTAACTCAACAGAAGAGAATACCGGCTCTGGCGAGCTCTTCAGCCCTACATTTTTCCGGAATTTCACTGAGCCCGGGGACCCACACCAGAAAGACACTGGTAAAGCGCTCCGAAAGAAGTTCGAGACAGCGGCGACATTCCCTAATAATCCTACACTAGCCAGATTAGAACTTTCATTATTTTTATCGATGTTTTCAATTATTTATTCAGACTTCAGCAAAAACACTACTAAGGAAATGACACATTTTCGCTTTATTTTTGTAATTAAGGTTAGGCAATATTAATTTGTGGCCCTATGTTCTCTAGAGCAGTAAAAAAGTAAAATTTTTCTAACGCAGCATAGCATAATTCAATTGCCTTTAAACAATGGTACATACGAGTATAGATCAATAAGTCTATTACTTTTTTAAATTTACCATCCCATAAATAAAAAAACGAATTGCACCTTTTAATAGGCATCTGTAAATGGACGTCTGTCAAAAATTTAAACAAAGCTACGTTAGGATTACGATCTAACAACTCATACCACTTATATTGAACGACAAATTGATGAGAAACTTTTCATTGAAATTTTATTTATTCTCTCAGAATAAGAAATTTTTTTTTCATATTGCCGGAGATGTCTGACAGGGGGTTTGAGGGATTGAAGGGGGGCGTTACACGTAATAAGCCAACATACTACCTACAAGACTACGGCGGCTTCTAATGAATTGGGAATTGGAAAAAAAAAAATTTACTATTTCTAAGATAACGATCCGAATCATTCCCTCCATAAGTATTTGAATCGGCCTTACACGTAATAAGCCAACATACTACCTACAAGACTACGGCGACTTCTAATGAATTGGGAATTGGAAAAATAAAAAATTTACTGTTTCTAGGATAACGATTCGAATCACACTCTCCATAAGTATTTGAATCGTAATAAGCCAACATACTATCTACAAGACAACGGCGACTTTTAATGAATTGTGAATTGGATAAATAAAAAATTTACTATTTCTAGGTTAAAGATCCGCATCATCCTCTCCATAAGTATTTGAATCGGTTTAAACCCTGGCCTTACAGTTAATACGCCAACATACTACCTACAAGACTACGGCGACTTTTAATGAATTGGGAATTGGAAAAATAAAAAAATTACTATTTCAGGGATAAAGATTCGAATCATCCGCTCCATAAGTATTTGAATCGTAATAAGCCAATATACTACGTAATGAATTGAGAATTGGATAAATAAAAAATTTACTATTTCTAGAATAAAGATCCGAATCATCCTCTCCATAAGTATTTGAATCAATTTGAATCGTGGCCTTACGCGTAATAAACCAACATACTACCCACAAGACTACGGCGACTTCTAATGAATTGGGAATTGGAAAAATGAAAAAAATTACTATTTCAGGGATAAAGATTCGAATCATCCTCTCCATAAGGAAGAGAAAATATTTTTCTTTCCAAACCTAAAAAAATAGCTTAATGGAACGAGATTTATCATTAACACTGAAATCATCCCATATGATGACTTTAACAAATAACAGTTTTAGAATGATAAAGAAGCGGCAGAAGTGATTGGTTTTAATACGAGAACCTGTGTTCCATTATGTATAGACATGTATTGAACAAAAAATGGAATTAATTTCACTACAGAATACAATTTTGTAGAAAGATGATAAAATTTTTAACTTCTCGTTAAGATTCACACTCAATAATTAATTTCGGTTCAAATATTATTTCATCAAAGAATATAACCTTGACAAAAAAAAATACAAACGAAAAATTCAATCACTTATCTATCGTCTTTAGTATTTCACAATATGTAAATCAAATTTCATAAATCATTGACTGTTGTCATCTTGAGAAGAATATTTTTATTGCCTTTACGGCGCCTAGATGTCCTTTTGATATTTTTCTAAGGATTCTCTATCAGATACACACATAAAAATTTATTAAGAAAATAAAACACTAAACAAAACAACACATAATGAAAAGATTTGAAAAAAAATGTTTTTCATATTATCTGGAATTTAAATAATGAAGACATGGCCAACAAACAGATTAAATGTTATTTTTGAATATAAAAAATATTAAAAAAAAAACATTAAATAACAACAGGAATACAAATACTTCCAATAAAAATATACCAGAAGAAATCACCGGTAACTACAGACAATAATCAATTAATTTTATTTGAAAACCTTACGTTTATTTATTGGTTTTGGATTGGTTATTAGGATTATAAATAAGGCCATTTAAATTTAAAACAGCTTAGCTGGGTTATACAGATGAAATTTTTAAAAATATTGCGACAAGGGCTGTAGCCAATCACTTCGAAGTACAAAAAGAAACAAAGTGAACAAATTTTTTGCTTTCAGTTATTTAAGCTCAATAATTTGTTAAATAGTGATCGACCACCTGTATTATAGTGAGATTAAGGCCAAAATATTGTCATTCCTTTAGTTTCTCCTGAACATAACTTAAAGGCAATGATCTTTATTAGTCGTGTGACCTCATGTCGTATGATGTACTACGTCAAAATAATTGAAAACAACAAAAAACAAAACTTTGGCATTTCATCAAATTTGGCACACTTTTCTCGATTATTTCCCCTCACAGTTCCTCTACTTAAACTGTTCAACTATTACTGTTCAATGCATATAAATCAGAGATCAGCAATGAATCGTTTTTCCGCTACTCATCAACTGAATTGAATTCAACTACTCTGATTCATTCGTACTCGCTATAACATTGATTTATAAGTATAAGTCGTATTGAGTATGAGTGCAAACGTTGACATTAAACTCACAACATTCGAAATATGTTTGATTCATACGCCTACTCATTCTGATTCATAATTTAGAAAAATACTTATAATACTTACAAGTCATTCGAGTGGGCTTGAATCATTCATCAAAATTTACAGCCTTTGTTGTTGTCGCATATACAAACAAGAAGAAAGGAAAGACAAAGACAACAAGCAAAGCATACACACAATCTTCTTGTGAGTACAGTAGTGTTCATAAGCGAATCATACTTATTCGGATCTAAGTAGAGACGAGTCGAAGTCAATAACGAGTACTTCCAACCTTGAGTATGAATAGTATGAGTATGATATTAAAATAAGTATGAATGCGTATAAGTATTGAAAATTATAAGCACGTCTCGAACCTACTCATCGTTTTGAATACTTATTGCTGATCTCTGGTCACTATTACAAAATGCCTTCCCTATCCTCTTATTGGATTTTATCTTTTTTCAAGAGTCCAGTGCCTCTGTTCAATGTTGTTCATTGTCACAGATTGCTCAGCTGTTAGACTTAGGTTGCGTTAGATTAGATAGCCCACCCTCCTTGATTCGAGATTCTAGGGATTGAAAATGCCCAATAGAAAACCAACCATACTCCGAAATAAATCATGCTATTACACAAAGAATAGTAGAAAATGAAAGGTTAAAAACGTCAGTCTCTTTATAACAGGAACAGAACGCTGGTACATAAGAATAAAGGCTCACTGCTCCCGTAGAATTTATTTTAGGGAATGTTAGAACATGAAGTTGCCGTAGTCTAGTAGGTGGTGTGTTGGCTTATTAAACGTAAAGCCATGGTTCGAGCCCCAGACCAGACATCAAAATAAAAATACAAAACGTATTTCTTCGGTGATTTACTCTCTGCAGATTTCTGGCAAAAACTCTGAGAGTAAGTAAATTGCCATGAAAAGTTTCTCAAAAAAATCTGTAGTTCGGAGTCGACTTTAAACTGTAGGTCCTGTCCCACTTTTATATAAATTTAGCACACACAACGTAAGTGGTGTGAAAAACTAGGTCAATAATCCTGACTAAAGGGTTGTAATGACCAATTATGTATGTATGTGTGTATGTTATAGTATGTCTTCCAATAGAAAGCTGGTCCATGCGAATCGCAATTATGCAATTGATGACCATGTGATTTAAGGACAAAAGGCTATGAGTCGCATTCTCTTTAGAACAAAACCAGAAGAGTCTCGCAATACTGCATGCAAAACGAACAAAGAATAAATATTTTAACTAAGACAAGCAGAACACCTATAGCCTGTAAAATGTAACCTGTGCCGGCTCTGGTCAGTTCATATGCAATAAGAACTCTTAAGGTATTTACAATCTAAAGTTAGTAAAGGCTACCTGTGTTTTAATTCATTAAGTAATCGATTGTTTTTCACCATTATTTCTAAGTCCACGGTTTGTCATGCGCTATTTGCTAAAGAAAGTCAATTTCTTCAATCAAAAACGGAGAAATGTTTAAATTTCATGTTTAACTCATTTGCCCAATAATGTGAATTAAAAATGAAAATTAAAAAAATTAGAGGAATTTCCTGTAAAATCTAAAAATTTATTCATTTTTGTACGAAATTTACTCTTTTTGTTGCTTTTTCCTTAAATCGCGCGCTAGTTTGCCATCAATGATTGAGGTATACAAACAAAATGACACGCTTTCTTCGCATTGGTAAAGGAATCAACTAAGAAAGAGGAGTGAGTGTCTTATGAACTAAAAACACCACTACAAATCAAACACAAGTTGTCCCATCATGGTAGTTTATGTAGGCCATAAAGAGACACGATGAAACTTAAGTTTGCCAAAAAAAAAAAATCTCAAAGGAGCAAAAGCATATTAAAGGACAGCATCATAAGCCAAAGACAAACTGGAGTAGTTATTGTGTTTTAACAAATGAAATTAACTGTTATAATGCTTATGTATGAGTAAACCGTATGAATATAAATTTCATTTCTCACCCATACATACACATGGCTTTATATTGCTTGGCAGTATTTTATTGACATTCTTTGAGTCACGCGGTTATTTTTTTCTTTCTCTCTCTACATCTCACACTCTCGGTCAGTCTGTCAGTAATACGTGTTTCGTATTTTAAATTTATATTTTTTTTTATTGATTTTATTTTCTTTTTTGATTGTGTTAATAATTTCTCATGGACTTGATGACGTTAGGCGCGTGTATATGCCCCTTTTCTTAAATGAATATTCGTTTAAATAAAAACAAAATCAAATGGTTGATCACACTATAAAGTTGTCACATTGTGTATCACATACATATGTATGTACATGTATTATATACGTATGTATGTATTTGTATAAAATTGTATAATATAAAGTAAATTGATTTCTCTGTAGAGACTAAAACAAAACCCCTTTAATTAACTTCATTTTATTTATAACATGAAAATAACTAAAGGAATGAGAATCGATCTAAAAAAAAAATTAACAAAAAAATCGATTACATGTCAATGAACTTTGAGATTTTTTACAATTTTCAAAAGCATTTCAATATACAGTCTAACTCGTTTATAACGAACTCGGTTATAACGAATTCTTGGTTATTAACATCAATTTTCATACAAAAAACTTCGTTTATTACGAACTTGTTTATAAGGAACTCCTTTAATGGTCCCAGTAATTAAATTTCATATATTTTACAGTTTTTATAACGAACCCTTAGAAAAAACTTCGAAGCGTGTTAATCTTTTAATAAAGAAAATACTTTTTGTTTTTAATAAATGATAAAAATTCTTTGTATTTTATATTTTCTTCTATGATTTCACCCCGTTTATTACGAACTTTGCCTATAACAAACTATTTTTTCTGGTCCCACGGAGTTCGTTATAACCGGGTTTGACTGTACGTACAACTTTGCGTATGTACACAGATATACTGTAAGTGGCAAAATTAAAACATATATACATAATTGGTCATTACAACCCTTCAGTCAGGATTATTGACCTAGTTTCTCACACTACTTATGTTGTGTGTGTTAATTTTATAGATAATTGGCGGGACCTACAGTTTAAAGTCGACTACGAACGACAGATTTTTTTTGAGAAACTTTTCATGGCAATTTTATTTACTCTCAGAGTTTTTGCCAGAAATCTGCCGAGAAGAAATACTTTTTGTATTTTTATTTTGATGTCTGGCCTGGACCTCGAACCCTGGCTTTACGTCTAATAAGCCAGCACACTACTCACTAGACTACGGCGACCTCAAAATTAAAACGCAAGCTAATATAACAAATACAGTACAGAGTCTATTCGGAGTTACTTACTTACTTACTTAATTGGCCATAACAACCCGATTAACGGATTTCGGCCTGCCGCAATACATCCTTCCAGGCGCCTCTGCTTCTTGCGCGCCTACGCCAGTTGGTCACACCAATCGATGACAGGGCTTCCTCGACTTGGTCCTTCCAACGGATACAAGGTCGTCCTCTTCGCCGACTTCCGCAGATCCCCGCATCAAATACCCGTTTCGCCGGAGCATCCTCCTCCATTCGAACGACATGGCCGAGCCAGCGCAGCCGCTGGATATTAATACGCTGCACAACATCTATGTCGTTGAGGAGCTCATACAGCTCACTGTTAGATCGGATGCGGAAATCATCGCCAACTCGCACAGGACCGAAGATCTTACGTAGGACTTTCCTCTCGAATACCCTCAAGGCTGCTGCATCAGTTCTTAATAGGGTCCATGCCTCTGCGCCATAAAGAAGCACGGGTAAGATGAGCGTCTTGTAGAGTATTAATTTTGTCGCACGAGAGAGGTCTCTGCTGCTCAATTGCCTATTGAGACCATAGTAGCACCTGTTGGCAAGAGTAATCCTGCGTTTGATCTCCAGACTGACATCATTTTTGGTGGTAACGGCGGAGCCAAGATAAATAAATTCCTTGACTGTATCAAAAGTATAGTTATCGGCCGTAATCTGAGAATCAATACGCCGCACGTCTCTACTTGTCGATAACATATACTTCGTTTTGCCCTCATTTACTGCCAGACCCATCTTCTTAGACTCCCGTTCAATAGCGCTAAAGGCAGCAGTAACATCTCGCTTGGTACGCCCTATGATGTCGATGTCGTCAGCGTACGCAAGCAATTGGACACTTTTTTGAAAGATAGTGCCATTGCGATGCACTCCTGCCTTTCGCAGAACACTCTCCATGACGAAGTTGAAGAGGTCGCATGATAAGGGGTCGCCTTGTCTGAAGCCTCGCACGGTATCAAAAGGTTCGGAGAGGTCCATTCCTACCTTGACGGAGCTGCAGGAATTGCTCAACGTCATTCTGCATAGTCTTATCAGCTTCGCAGGTATACCGAGCTCAGACATTGCGGCATAAACACGATCCCTTATGGGGCTATCGAAGGCTGCCTTATAGTCGACAAAAAGATGGTGTGTGTCGACTTGTTTTTCGTGGGCCTTTTCCAGGATTTGGCGCAGTGTGAAGATCTGGTCTATGGTGGATTTGCCAGGTCTGAAGCCGCACTGATAAGGTCCAATCAGTGTTTTGACGAGTGGCTTCAGTCGTTCACACAATACGCCTGTAAGAACCTTATATGCGATTGGGAGAAGGCTAATACCCCTGTAGTTGGCGCAGATTGTGGGGTCTCCCTTTTTCAGGACAGGACAGAGGACACTGAGGTTCCAATCGTTGGGCATACTTTCTTCTAGCCATATTTTGTAGATGAGCTGGTGCATGCGCCCTACCAACTCATTACATCCGGTCCTAAACAATTCAGCGGGGAGGCCATCAGGACCTGCCGCTTTATTGTTTTTAAGACGCGTAATCGCGACTTTGACCTCTTCATAGCTAGGCGGCGGAATCTCCACGCCGTCATCATTGATCGGGTTCGGAATATCATCTCTAGAGGCGGTATTGGTGTCGTCATCGCCTTGTAGCAGAGTAGAGAAGTGTTTCCTCCACAACCTCAGCACCCCCTGCGGATCTGTAACCAGGTTTCCGTTCTCGTCCTTGCAAGAAGATGCTCCGGGTCTATAACCCTCGGTTAGACGCTTAACCTTCTGATAAAATTTTCTAGCGTCATTCCTACGTCTATGCATCTCGACTTCCTCACGCTCACGCCTTTCCTGCTCCCTTTCTTGCGTCTGAAAAGGCGTCTCTCTTCCCTTCTCTTCTCTCTGTAGTTCTCGACAATGGCTCGCGTAGCAGCAGACTGCAACGTCTTCTTGTATGCGGCGTTTTTCGCTGCAGCTGCCTCGCGACACTCCTCATCGTACCATTGATTTCGTTGGGGTGGGCGCTCGAAACCAAGGACTGTTTCCGCAGTAGTGCGCAAGGAGTGGGAGATGTTGGCCCACAGTCCTCCAATGTCGTTGAGATTAGGTGGGGATCGACGGAGCTTATCCGAGAGTTGAGCGGAGAACGCCTCAACTGTCCCTTGTGATCGCAGCTTCCTGACATCCAGCTTCCGCAGTGTACTAGAGCGCACCATCCTCGAGGTGCTAATGCGCAATCGAAACTTGGCTGCGACAAGGTAGTGGTCCGAGTCAATGTTCGGACCTCTAAATGTGCGCACATCTAGTACACTGGATACATGCCTTCCGTCAATCACAATATGATCGATCTGGTTGGAAGACGATCGGGGGACATATGGCATGTATGCGATGTTGAAATGGGTACATACTACATTCGCAGGAATCGATCAGCCTCATACCATTGAGTGTTGTATGTGTGATAAAGCTTATACATGAGGACAAGCGTCAAGGCCGTTATAAAGTCGACGTAAGGCATCTTACCAATCGTTATCTTGTGGGCTGAAATCGCTGACGGAAGTAATCGAGAAATATTTTTCCAAATTTCGTTTGTGGCAGAATCTGAAGCATGGACCACATGGCAAATAATTAAACAATTACTTTAGACACTAACCATTCTTCCTATGTTATTCGAAAAGTCTTTACAATTTGAAGTAGATTTTTTGAAACATTTTAAAATAAAATATTTGTATTATTTTATTGGTCTACAATACTGTGCATTCCAAAGATCAGCACTGAATCGTTTTTCCGCTACTCATCAGTACAACAGAATTGAAATTCAACTACTCTGATTCATTCGTACTCGCTACAACATTGATTTATAAGTACAGGTTACAATGAGTACATACGTCTACTCATTCCGATTTATAAATTTAGAAAAATACTTATAATACTTATAAGTGATTCGAATCGTTCATCAAAATTTACAGACTTTGTTGTTGCTGCATATACAAATGAAGAAGAAAGGAAAGGCAAAGACAACAAGCTAAATATACACACAATCTTCTAGCGAGTATTGCAGCGTTCGTACGCGAATCATACTTATTTTATGCTTCGTGTAAATGTTATGTAGAGACGAGTCGAAGTCAATAACATCATGCATATTGTTAAGTATGAATACGGCGAATATTTCCAACTTTTAGTATGAGTAGTATGAGTATGACATCAAAATAAGTATGAATGCGTATAAGTATCTGATATTATAAGTATGACTCGAATCTACTCATGGTTTTGAATACTCGTTGCTGATCTCTGGTGCATTCCAATACTGTTGCTCACTGTATTAAACATTTGTTGTTGGAATTTCAATTTAAATTTGATACATTTTTTTTTTAATTAATTTGTAGTCAAAACATTTATAAACAAAAAAATCTGTCCAAATTTTATGTTTGCACGAGTTGAAATAAATAAATTAAGAACGCAAAGAAAAACAAGTTCAATGTTATCAAGAGCATTTCAGTACGATAAAAAACGTTTAATTCTTTTCTACTGAAGGTCATCATGCAACTTTATAATTGGGCCACGCATATTCCAGTGAATAACTACTTTGCAATTGCTCTAAGAATTATCTCAACGTTCAAAATTAAAATGACTTCAACGCGGTCTAGAGAACAAAGGCCTCCATAAAATATTTGGCATAGTTCTTATTAATAATTTTTGTTGTTTGCATTGTTGCCCATTTGCTTTTACAACACTGTAGGCAACGTCAAGGTTATTTGTTGAGAAAAACCAACAAATTGTAGTTTAATGGGAATATTTGTGTATGATGATATGAATATTTAAGGGGAAAAATATAAAAACTGAATATCTAATATGCACACGTGTAAGCACATTCGCATTGCGTAAATACTACAAGTTCATATTTTTGATTTAAGAAAGTTATTAAATTATGACATTTAGTGTCAAAAAAATCAATTATATGCGGCTCCTTTAAGACTAAATGAATTTGCGGCATTTTATAAAAAAAAAATCTGTCCAAATTTTATGTTTGCACGAGTTGAAATAAATAAATTAAGAACGCAAAGAAAAACAAGTTCAATGTTATCAAGAGCATTTCAGTACGATAAAAAACGTTTAATTCTTTTCTACTGAAGGTCATCATGCAACTTTATAATTGGGCCACGCATATTCCAGTGAATAACTACTTTGCAATTGCTCTAAGAATTATCTCAACGTTCAAAATTAAAATGACTTCAACGCGGTCTAGAGAACAAAGGCCTCCATAAAATATTTGGCATAGTTCTTATTAATAATTTTTGTTGTTTGCATTGTTGCCCATTTGCTTTTACAACACTGTAGGCAACGTCAAGGTTATTTGTTGAGAAAAACCAACAAATTGTAGTTTAATGGGAATATTTGTGTATGATGATATGAATATTTAAGGGGAAAAATATAAAAACTGAATATCTAATATGCACACGTGTAAGCACATTCGCATTGCGTAAATACTACAAGTTCATATTTTTGATTTAAGAAAGTTATTAAATTATGACATTTAGTTTCAAAAAAATCAATTATATGCGGCTCCTTTAAGACTAAATGAATTTGCGGCATTTTATAAAAAAAAAATTATACAATGTATTGTAATATGTACAATTGTAATATGTTTAGTATTTGACCCATTGATATCAAAGCACAATTTCACAATTTCCATAAATATCGATAAAACTGAGTTCGCCTAAAGTACGACCAATTCATACGGTCCTACCTCTTTTTGTCCACTGAATTTTCCAGTAATATGACCAATTCATCCTTTTTTATTTATATACATACAAACATACATACAGAGAGCAGCGATAAGTATTCAAAACGATGAGTAGATTCGAGTCATACTTATAATTTCAGATACTTATACGCATTCGTACTTATTTTGATATCATACTCATACTACTCATACTCAAAGTTAGAAATACTCGTCGTATTCATACTTAACGATATGCATGATGTTATTGACTTCGACTCGTCTCTACTTAACATTTACACGAATCACAAAATAAGTATGATTCGCCTACAAACACTACTACTCTCATAAGAAGATTATGTGCATGCTTTGCTTGTTGTCTTTGTCTTTCCTTTCTTCTTTATTCTATATGCAACAACAACAACAAAGGCTATAAATTTTAAAGAATGATTCGAGCCAGCACGAAACACTTATAAGTATTATAAGTATTTTTCTAAATTTATGAATCAGAATGAGTAGGCTTATGAATCAAACCTGTTTCGAACGTTGTGAGTTTGATGTCAACGTTGTACTCATTCTCATTGCTACTTATACTTATAAATCAATGTTGTAGCGAGTACGAATGAATCAGAGTAGATGAATTTTAATTCTGTGGAGTGCTTAGGAGCTTGGTAGCGGAAAAACGATTCATTGCTGATCTCTGATACATACATCATTGGTCATTACAACCAAGAATGATAAACTAAAGATTACACCTTTCGCATGATTTCTCGTTAGATGCCGTAGTTGGGCTATTTTAAAGGTTTCCAAATCTTTTTCATATGTGAAAAATTAGCATTTCTTCTGAAAAATGTGTGACTACGTTAAAGTAGTTAGCAGCTCTTCAATGTAGCTTACATTATCATTAGCAATAGTGCAGAAAGTTTTTATTTTGTGTGCGTGATGGCGTAATCTTTAGTTTATCATTCTTGATTACAACTTAGCTTCTCACATCACTTATATTGTATGCGTTTATTTTGTGTGTGAGTTGGCGTTACCTGCAATTTAAAGTTGACTTCGAACGATAGATTCTTGAGAAACTTAAGAAATCTTCTTTGTCGCCGAAGAAAATTTAAATTTCGTTTTGGTGAACTGACGTTTTGGTGATTTCCTTTTCCTTATTTCGTAATTAATCAAAATTTGATTGATTCATTCTCAAAACTCAGCGTTAGATATTAGTTTGGATTGATAATATTTGTTTTAGCAATGTCCATTTAAGGAACTTCCTATGTTGGTTCTGTTATGAGGAAAAGATAGTCGAAGTTGTCAAGGTCAGCTAGTCTGCTGCCAAGTCACTTTTACTGTTGATTGTTTGAATCCTCATTACGATGTCTAGTATCGCTATAAATAAAAGCAGTAATAAGACGGATATAGGATGGGCACTCTCCTGTTTACAGGAGATCTTCTGTTTATGATGGCAACAAAATTCAAATATTTACCAATAAAGCTGCTGTTACATTAGTGGAATTCAGCTGCAAATACCACCTGATGAGAGAGTGTAGTATATCAGTTCTTGAGAGAAGAGCTACATCTTCTGTTTATAATGGCAACAACATTCAAATATTTACCAATAAAGCTGCTGTTACATTAGTCGAATTCAGCTGCAAATACCACCTGAATACCACCAGCCACCATTGTCGGACTATAATTCTGAAGGTATTTACATGATCGGTGTAGTATATCAGTTCTTGAGAGAAGAGCTACCTTTTCTGTTTATGATGGCAACAAAATTCAAATATTTTCCAATAAAGCTTCTGTTACATTAGTGGCATTCGGCTGCAAATATGACATGATAAGAGAGTGTTTTGTTATTCCAGCCAAATATCAAAAATGTGTCTGCAGAGGATCGAATCTTCCTCCCTCACCCTGACAGTCTAGCACACTACTCACTAGCCAACCAGGCCACAATGTCTGATTCATAATTACAATGGCAGGGAAACTAAATCTCTTTCCATTCAGGTAGTTAAACAATTGAGTATATTTTAAACGTTATGTAAATATAACGTTGAAGCATTTTTCTTTTATAATAAAATGCTTTCTTTATGTCACATAATAAATTATTTTATTTTTTCTTAGAATTCAAAGTCAATGTCAAGCGTGCAATCAATTATTCTTCTCATTCATTCACGTATCCATACATATGTATGTACTTCTATTCAAGACACAATAGAAGAAAGTGCTCCTACAGTGAATACATTTTAATTGTTGCGATTTATTTTTGCATATTTTACACTCAAGTTATTTAAGAGGCTCATATATTTCCATTAAAGCTTTCATTTCAATAGTTTTTTCTTATTTATTAAAATATATTGTGTACACAATGCATACAAAAGCCGTTGATTTCAATAAAGAAATTGCGCTTTTCTACATGGAGATTTTTCTTAGGAAATGCCTGTTGTTTTCACAGTAAAACAACAGTGAAAAATTATTCAAAGTTTAACATGATAATGACAGCTATTTGTGAATAGAAAGGCGCAAATATTTTTTATTTTCTTATTTTAAATAATTTTTTAAACAAATTCCATTAATATCTCAAATTTAAATAAATTTCCTTGGTATCAATGCAATTTTAATGCATTATTGCCCGCTCGGACTATAGTTAGTTGTATTGCAAAGTGTTTCTTAGAATTAATCTTGTATTTTGTTTTTAATATTTAAAATTTATTGTGTTTTATGCATTTAAAACATTATAAATTGCGTTTCTTTGGAAAAAGATTAATAAAATATTTTAAATAAATTCCTGAAATTCTTTGTTCAGTTGGAAATATTTTCTGCCGAAAAATTGGATTCTGAATAACAATAGTGAAAGCATCATCTAATAATAATATTTTATATAGTACAGTGAGCATCAAAAGAAACTGTACATTAGAAAAAGTATACATTAATAAATTACCGTTTTTTTTTTGTTTTAAAATTCAAATAAAAATAATTTCAAATAAATTTCGAAATATTGTAATAATTTTCGTGGAAAAAGTTGAGTTTATTGATTGTAAAAAATTTATCCATGTCCAGTTTCTTTTGACGCTTACTTTATATGTAGAAGCTATTCAAACGTTTAGCGAGAGTATTTTCTCGGCATTTAAAGTGGTATGGAATGGTAATATTTTTAAAAATTTCTATCTAAAGTCAATTATCTGAACTTAAAGCTAGCATTCTCGTTTCTAGTTTTTCATAATAGATTGCACTCTTTTACATATTACATGCATATGGGATCCTATCAGATGAATTCAGTTTAAATCCTTTCTTCCTGGAACCTTAGGCTAAGCTCTTTCTACTTTGAAGTATGAGAACTTAATAATTCATTCACATTTGATCTGCAACATTTATTGTAAGACTGTTGTCCATATACTCATAACCTAGTTATGTTAGTTAGTCAAAAATGATCAGGACAAGAAAGGTTCTACATTTCCCTAATCCTCAAACAATTTCAATTATTTTTTGAAGTATGCCAACACAAGTACAATAGCCAAGGTTAAGATGGTCAGCCGACCCAGAAAGCATAGCTAACTAGGATCCTTTTCCTTTGGTAGTACCCACTTCGCCATTTAATGCCGTCTTGCATATCTCTATCATCTTTTGAGTTCTATAAAAGTCTAGATTTTTTCCAATTTTTCTTTGTTCTTTCAATAACTTCTGGGTGAAAAAATGTTCCTCATCTTAAGTTAGGCGCTGGATTCTAGTTTGATAAACTAAAAGACAGTGTACGACTGTCGCAGGTGTCTCAATGAGACGGCAAACCGATGTGATGTTTGTATTTCAGAGGTACCGGGACATAAGAATATTCCCGGCAACTGCCGGGCGGATGATTTGGCCAGAAGGGGCCGACCGTCGAGCTCTCTGATGAATTCTCTACATTAAGAATCCCTACAGCTTTGGATAAAGGCAGAGCGGCGCGTAAAATCTGGCCAAGGCTGGATGAAAGATGCACGGCATTTCTGCTTAACCTCCAAAGAAGCAGGCTCAGGGCTGTTATCGGGGTTATTACGGGGCATTGTATTATAGGAACACATGCGAGGCGTATCGCTCTTGGACACCTCACAAATGATTTCTGCAGAAGCTATGGAGATGAGGAAGAGAATGAAACTATTCTTCATCTACTGTGCACATGCCCGGCACTTGGTCGGAGGAGAAAGAAACATCTGGGTGCCTACTACATGGAAGACTTAGAAGAACTGTCATGCATGGATATTGGCAGTCTGAGGCGCTTCATCGGAAGCTCCGAGTGGTCCCTAGAATAGGGGAGAGGATAAAAATGTGATATCACAATGGGCCTGTATTAGGCTTAAGTGTGTCTGCTCATCGGATGGGCAGCCACTTCTACCTATCTAGGTTCTTAAGTCCCCGACAATGATGGAGAAAATTAATTGTGCGGTATTTCCAGTTTCCAGTAACTAGTGTGCCTGTTAGACTGCACTAAGATTACTTACTTAATTCATCTTTATAACCCTTCAGTCAGGATTACGACCCAGATTTTCACACCATTTAATTAATTTTTATTTAATTTTATCTATAAGCGGCGGGACACTCAGAGTTTTTGCAAGAAATCTGCTAAACGAAGTCACCGAAGAAATATTTTACTTATTTCGTTTTCCTGGAAATGTTTGGCCCATAATTAAACCCATGGTCTCACATCCAATAAGCCAACTCACTACTTACTAGATTACGGCAACTACTACTATAAAATTTCTACGATGAGTTGTGGTGAGTTGTAAAATAAAGGGTCTGTCAAAAAACTTTTTTTAATGCTTTAAAAAAAAATTACTGAATATTTTCTTAAATTGCTTTTTTTATTTGAAAATACAATCCTTTCGGTTAATAATGGAAAATGAATTCATTCAAATGGCTGACTCGGCTGGCCATGCAATAGCCTACACGATCGGTCCAATTTTAAGTACATTATCGATTGTGTGCAGCTGTATTTCACCAATGGCTTTACGAATATTGTCCTTTAAAGCGTCAATTGTCTCTGGATTGTTGTCGTAACACTTATCTTTGACGCACCCCACAAATAATAGTCCAACGGTGTCAAATTGCAGCTCCGATGTGACCAAACGACATCAGCTCTGCGGCTGATAACGCGATCTTCAAAAACAGGGCGCAAAACATCGAGTGTAGCTTCGGTTGTGGGACACGTAGCGCTATCCATGGCCCGATAACGATTGCCATTGTAACGGCCACTCCTTACCCATTTTTGAAGAAAAATGGCCCAATTATGCCTCTGAACCAAAATCCGCACCAAACAGTGGCTCGGTTTGGGTGCGTGCGGATTTTCTGTGCCTCAAATGCGACAATTTTGCTTGCTTACATACCCGCTAAGATCAGAACAATTGAGAACAACGGTGAATTGATTTTGATGGCGCTTCATGCACACTTTCTGCCACAGCAGTGTTTTTGGCTTTTCACGCTTTGGTTTATCGATGAGGATGCCAGTTTCTTTCACTTTTTTCACAAGATAACGAACCGGCGGTGATTCTCTTCTTCCAAAATCCGTACGTAATTTTCGCACACATTCTGCAACATTACCATGATTTCCAAAGTAATGTCGAAATATATTCTAGCGTTGTTCAAGCGTATACACAATCATATTCGTTCAGCGGAAAGATAAAACTAATTATCTGTCAAATCAGACATTAGCTAAGTGTTACCATTCACGAAATATGCACTAGTTGAAAAAAATAACATTGGATGGTGGACCCGATAAATTTTATTCTCATCGGCACAGGGGTGAATAACTTTAAAAAGTTACAAACCTCAAAACAGGAAACCCGAAGAAGGTATAAATAAGTTCACATACAAATAAAATGTCGGAACACATTTGATTGTCCCTCTTCAAGCTGATGTCAATACCAAATACCTCAATGTCATAGCTTCTATGAACCTAAATGAGAGTATCAAAAATCTGGCTGTGTTGTAGACACTCTCTAAAGATTTAATGTTCAATTTACGGTCAGTAGATTTGCTTATCCTATACCGATATATTGTCATTTACATTTCTAAATGGTAATACAGTAATCTGAGAGTGCAAGCAACAATCTAAGACTTAACATCCGACTGTGTTATATAATTTGGATCCGTGACGTTCTCTTCAATACCAAATAAAACCACATTTTTACAAATCCACTAACATTGTAATTTAACTTTAATTACTTTAATGCGAATCTCGAAGTCGCCGTGGTCTAGTAGATAGTAGATTATTAGACGTAAAAGCCAGGGTTCGAGTCCCAGGCCAGACATCAGAACAAAATACAAAAAATATTTTTTCTGCGATTTCTCCTTAGCAGATTTCTGGCAAAAACTCTGAAAGTAAATAAAATTGCCATGAAAAGTTTCTCATAAAATCTGTCGTTCGGAGTCGACTTTAAACTGTAGGTCCCGCCACTTATGAATAAAATTAACACAAACAACATAAGTGGTGTGAGAAACTAGGTCAATAATCCTGACTGATGGGTTCTAATGACCAATTATGTATGTAATGCAAATCTCGACTGAATTTGAAATATTCCAAGGTTTTAAAAAAAAAAAAAATATTAAGAATATTCAAATGGATTCTATTGATGATGTCATTTTTTTTCACACAATATTTTCAATGCAGTTTCAATTTTTATTTTTGTGTTTTAATTTTTGTAACTGAATGATAAAAAAAAAATCGTATAAGATTGATGAAATTTTTCAATTTTCTGTTGAAAACCCTACACTTGAAATGATTTTTAATTTTTAATAACAATTTACGGCGTCGGCGTCATCATTATTAAACAAATTGCCATTCAAATAAAATGTTAGCGCCTATAACAGACATTTTAATTAAAATTTATTTTCGTTATTAATTTTGTATTCTTTTAGATCTAAATTTATTACCAATTGTTTTGAAAATAAATGAATTGAAATTAAAAACAATATTCACATGATAGTTTGGTTTCATGTAACAAAAAACGTGGCTAGATTGTTGCAATATTTTCTAATCACAGGACAGGAAGCCTTAGAAATGTTTGGAAATTCTTTTATCAGTATTATTTTTCATCAAGAAAAACTCAAACTATGAAAATCAATTCCAGAAAAATCTTGAAAAATTGGACAGGTTTTGTTGATTTAGAAATTTCCAAATGAATGAAAAAAAAAGTTTTTTTTTTTTTTAAATTATAACAATTTATTCTGAATAGATTTCTTTACCCACGCATTTTATTAAAATTATTTTTAAAATTAATTAATTTTCTGCTGCGAGCGGTTAATGGCCTCTCACAAATCTCACAAATGATATGACATATTCAGATTCCATTTCTAGTTGCTACATGTAAGTGTTTATTGTGACAAATTTTTAACAACAAAATTATTCGGTGGTTATTGTGCAGATCGTCCTGGGGCCATAGTTGCCAGATTTGACGGTTTATCGTCATTTTGACGATTTTGAGCACTAAAAATTTCATTTTGAGGACATGACGATCTATGCCCTTATTCTGACGATTTTTAGCAATTAAAAATTTACATCATTTTCTTTACTTTAATACGTTAAAGTCGTACGTATTATATTTAAGCCAAAAATTTCAACTCGTGAGTAACGTCGTAGCTCATAATAAACTATCACATGCTGTTGCAGATAATTTTGAAAATTCAATTATAGCTTCTAATATTGCCATCGGAAGAACAAAGGCAAGTGCCATCATTTTTTTCATACGACCAACCTGAGTGTTGGCTGAGGTTAGAATATTTTTATACCACAAGTAACATGAAAGATCTCTGCAAGAAGGCAGTTCCACATACGAATAGTCCATCTAACAAACGAACTTTGTCTGTAATGCAGTGCGTGATACACTGGCCAATCGACCACATACGTATGTGCTGGCCGAGAAAGACGAGTGTTACCTAGGAATACATGATTTTCATCAACAAGTCCCCTTATTTCCCTCGTGTCACAAGCCACATTGCAACGATGCTCCAATGAATCAACCTCCTACGGCCTCAACTGTGCACGATCGAGAAGTTTCATTATTCTGGCAACTAAGCCTGGGGCTAGTGCTTCATTATAATGCAAACACATAAAAACTTTTAACCCAATTACAGATGAATCATTACCGATGTGTAGAGCACATAGGTTACAACTGTGTACTTTTGAGCTAATGCAGCCGTGAGTTATTATTTCCTTCGGACGGAAGTCGCCGTAGGCTAAGAGTAGAGTGTTGGCTTATTAGATGTTAAGTCACAGTTCATATCTCAGGTCAATAACCTTGTCATAAATGGGATAAATTTTTTTGGAGAACAAATAAAATTGCCTTTAAAATTATCTCAAAAATCTATCGTTCCGACTAGCTTTCGGGGCCGATTTTAACTGTATGTCCTGCCACTTATGAATAAAAATAATACACACAAAAAAGGTGGTTTGTGATGCTAATTTGAAATCTTGACTCAATTATGTATGTATGTATTAGGGATGCGAAACGGGATCGATTTTTAAAAATCCCCGGATGCGGTATTTTGTAAATCCCGGGATATTTCGAGATAATTCGGGATCCAAAAATCCCGAAAAATCACAGGAAAAAATGCGATTTTCTCTTAATAATAAAAATATTTTTTTAACAAAAGCATTTGTAATCCAATTATGTATATCAGAGTTATATATCATTAAAAATAAAATATAAAAACAGCAAGACAAAAATAAAAATTATTCATACATATGGAAATGCATCAGTTTTAAGATAACTATTTAGATTCCAACAAAAAGATTAAAGCCGCTAGCATAGGATTTGATAGCCTTAAACGAATTTTCTTGTCAACATACGCTACCGTTGAAAAACACTTCTAGCAATCAACATTTATTGATAAAATAGTTCCAAGAAAGCTGTAAGCAGCTCTACCATCTCCTGATGCTAAAGAAATCTAGTTCTTTGGACAGTTGAGTATATAAATCAGTTACCGTATTAATTCGTTTTATAGGGCTTTTGCATTCTTCAATAGCATCAAATAACTTTTTAGCATAGGACATAGGGTTTTCCTCATCTGAGATGCTGTTATCGAAGTCAAGAGCTAAAAAATTTTTTTCACGGCCTTTTGAAGAGTCAGAATACATATTCACAGTCCCGAAAATTCTGAAAAGTCTCGGCATTCGGCATTTGAGAATCTCGAAAATACCGGGATTTCGGGATTCGGGATTTCCCGATTGGGGTCCCTAGTATGTATGTATATGAGGATGGACCAGTAAGTGAGTAACTCTTTGAATTATACTAAAAATTTTTTAAATAATTTCGTATTTTCGAATATTTTTTATGCCTTTCAAAAATAAAATTTGTCATGATCATTAAAGCAGATTTCTTTGTGATTTAATTTCATCATTGGAGTTAGAGCTCTGTCCATTGAGCCATTTCTTTAAATTTTAAAATCTAGAAAGAATCAAACTAGAGAAATATTGCCATATATGCTTGGAATTCTTTTTTTCCAACTTTCTTCTTACACTGTAGTCTACCATCAATGGCTGATACAGCTTGTTTGGAATTTGACAAGACCTAACTGACTAATACTTAAAATTTCACCCTCGTAAGACCACTTAGTAACAGTAATATCTTACTAGCTGCGAATTTTAACTTGGTCACTATTTTTACCAATTCTCTGTTAGGCCATGGTCAACGACATAATCCATAATACATGTTCTATTGAAGTCATTGTCGCCAAAACTCTTCGAATCTTCTTTACAAGGTCTAGAGGAATTATTTTGTTGTCTCATAGTAGTAATCGATTTTCTATAACTTTGCTCGCTTATTCCCCGTATGACAAAATTCTTATTTATACACTTTAATATGGACTTTACATGCGTATTATGATTTCATTTGTATGAATTTGTTTTTTACTTCACATGATTCTCTATTAGCTTCTGTCGTCACAAATAATAAACAAACAATTGAAGTACTAAAATAACAATAATGCGAGGTGGAGCAGTTCAGTAAAAGAATACATAGGTAATCCAAAAAAAAAAATTTCCCAAATTTATTTTATTATAACACTTAAAAGCTGCAATCATTTTAAATCCCTGCATTTAATATAAGGGGGCCAGACAAATTTTATGTGGAATATTTGGTTCTCATCTAATCTGAGTATACATGTGAGCATTTCATTTATTTCTATAGAAATAAACACAATCGTTTGCCGTCTTCAAACATAATAATTGGCAAACAAAATAAAATTTATGGGAATTGCTTACGACATTTGAATGTTTAAATCATCGAATTGATAAAAATAAAAATCTTTCGAAGTAGAACTTAATCAACAATAGGAAAGAACATTTTTTATATGCATTTTATAAACGATTTATTATTGAAAATATTTCGGAAAATTTTCCATAGCGATTAATAAATTTGACTTCTCGGCGTATTAATAAATGAAATTAGTGTTTAAAAATTCATATTTACAATATTCTACATCGATTCTCTTCTTTATTTATTCGAAAGTACATACCTACATAACTGGTCATTAGAACCCTTTAGATAGGATTCCCAACTAGCTTTTCACACCACTTACGGATCCATAAGTTACAGGGCATACAATTTAAAGGCGACTTCAAACCAACAATTTTTCAGAAACTTTGAATGGAAATTTTATCAACTCTGATACTTTTAACAGAAATCTGCTTAGAGGATCTCGTTGAAGTAGTATTTTTTCATATTTCGTGTAGTTGAAGATGTCTGTCCTGGGGTTAGAAACGTGGCTAAACACTACCTACTAGACTACGTCGATTTAAATTACTTACTTACTTACTTAATTCGCCATTAACAACCCGGTTAATGGATTTCGGCCTGCCACAACATTTTCTTCCAGGCGCCTCTGCTTCTTGCGTGCCTACGCCAGTTGGTCACACAAATCGATGACAGGGCTGCCTCGATTTGGTCTTTCCAACGGATTAAAGGCCGTCCTCTTCGGCTGACTTCCGCAGATCTCCACATCAAATACCCGTTTCGCCGGAGCATCCAACTCCATTCGAACGACATGGCCGAGCCAGCGCAGCCGCTGGATAATAATACGCTGCACAAAGTCTATGTCGTTGTGGAGCTCATACAGCTCACTGTTGAATCGGACCGAAGATCTTACGTAGGACTTTCCTCTCGAATACCCTCAAGGCTACTGCATCAGTTCTTAATAGGGTCCACGCCTCTGCGCCATAAAGAAGCACGGGTAAGATAAGCGTCTTGTAGAGTATTAATTTACTCAATTGCCTATTGAAACCATAGTAGCACCTGTTGGCAAGAGTAATCCTGCGTTTGATCTCCAATATAAATTAGTCTGGCTAATATCCTATTGACGTTAAAATATTTGTTTTCGCAGTGTCTCCCCTCAGTCCTAAATAGCATATCTCTGTCCTACCATTAATCTTTTCAGTTTTGTTAACAGAAAAAAGTTACTGGGACATTGCTTCTTTGGAATGAATTATTTTTTCAAATATATCTTAAAGGAAATAATCCTTATTGGCCTAGTACTACGCGCATAGTTTAAAATAAATCACTGCTGTGTGTTGTCACTTCTGCAATAAGAATTTTCACTTTTCCAAACCGATCGTTAACCTACACTTGAGTAATTTGTTCAGGAATTTCAAAAATTTACAGACACTCAAGATTTTTATTACTCATTAAAAAAAAGAATTAAAAAAAATTAAAAAACAAAAACAAACCAAAACCCGATGAAATTCGCTACAACTTATAAAAATTAATATTTTGGTTGCGGTATAATAAAGAACAATTAAAAATTAATTGCGTGATAAAGTTTTGAAATCCTAATTTAGATCAAATGGATTGTTGCCACTGGCAAGACTAATCGGTAGCACCTTCGAAAACAAAGCACCACTCCCTATGTTAGCAGACAACGACTAGCAAGGAACCTGTTGCTTATTCTGAGATCACGTTTGCAATACATTCGTTACTCGAAGTTTACAAAATACACTGTGTAGTTTCTTCTTCTTGTTTCTTAATATCCTAAAAACATGATGTCAGTTAGTCTCATTTGGGCATACAGTGGCCCACAACTACGCCTTCAATTAGTATTAAAAATGCTTGAAAATCAGAGAGACCTTGAGAATTCAGCAGGCGGTGATTAGGGAGCACTTCTGGCTCGTAAGGACTTGAAATTTCAGCAGATGGTGATTGTGGATCACATCTAACTCTTAAAAACTTGAAAATTCCACAGGCGGTGATTGTCGACCAACTCTGTTCCTATGTATTCTGGAGAGATTTTTTTTATAGATTTCCTCTCGGGAGCTAGCTAGTACACTCATCAAGCCATTATGTAGACTTTTGTATTATAAATCTGTTTCTATGGGACTAAGGTGTATTTGATAAGTTTGAATGACTACATTGTGAATTTCTGAACCAAATCGATACATATACAGAACCATATAAGATAGTTAGGACTTATATAAATCTCAGCATTTATTATCATATGTTTCCATCGTTTATATAAGGATAATAAGGCCTTAGAATTTTCATCATTCGTTTGCTTTTAGATAACCAAATGGTCAATCTAGTACAGCGTAATCTGATTATTGACAATCCCAAGCTTAAACTTTTGAAAGGTAGATGTATTCCCCATGCAGCTTAAAGTAAACACAAACGCACACTTACGATTCACCATTACAATATATAACAGAGAACCGCAATGAATCGTTTGAGTATGAGTGAATCAAAAGAATTGAAATTTAACTACTCATTCATGACTCATACATGATTCATTCGTACTCTCTACAACATTGATTTATAAGTATAAGTAGCAATGAGTATGAGTAGAATATTGACAACAAACTCACAACATTCGAAATATGTTTGATTCATACGCCTACTCACGCTAATTCATAAATTTAGTAAAATACTTATAATACTTATAAGTCATTCGAGTGGCTCGAATCATTTATCAAAATTTACAGCCTTTGTTGTTGTTGCATATACAAACAAAGAAGAAAGGAAAGACAAAAACAACAAGCAAAGCATACACACAATCTTCTTGTGAGTATAGTAGTGTTCGTACGCGAATCATACTTCGTATAAATGTTAAGTAGAGACGAGTTGAAGTCAATAACATCATGAGTATTGTTAAGTATGAATACGACGAATACTTCCAACTTTGAGTATGAGTAGTATGAGTATCATATTAAAATAAATATGAATGCATATAAGTATCTGAAATTATAAGTATGACTCGAACCTACTCATCGTTTTGAATACTCGTTGCTGATCTCTGATATGTAAACAAACAGTGCCCTTTGTGGGGTTAAAATTTTCGAGGGAACCTCTTGACTTACAACACTAGGCAAATTGTCGAAAAGTTCTTATTTGTAAGACTACTTATTACTAGGAAGTCGCCGTGATCTAGTAGGTAGTGTGCTGGCTTATTAGATGTTAAGCCAGGGTTCGGGTCCTAGGCCAGATATCAATATAAAATACAAAAAGTATTTTTTCGGCGATTTCTTCTCAGCAGATTTCTGGCAAAAACTCTGAGAGTAAATAAAAGTGCTATGAAAAGTTTCTCAAAAATCCGTCGTTCGGAGTCGACTTTAAACTGTAGGTCCCGCCACTTATGTATAAAATTAACACACACAACATAAGTAGTGTGAGAAACTAGGTCAATAATCCTGACTGAAGAGTTGTAATGACCTTGTATTATCCAGAGGCCATGATCCGTCAAGGTGTCTACAGTTAGACTCCACCCATCCAAGAAATTCCATAATTACAACACATTCATGGATTTATTTTCATTGATCATGAATCATTAACAACTGATGTCTGTTTTGAACAGTAAATGTTTAAAATTTCTCCGGTTTGCTGTAAAACACTTAAATGCTACACTATGCTCAATTTTAACAAGTTAGTGACATATTATGAAGGTTTCACGATCTTATAAATAAAAAACACACAAACAAATACACAAACTTTCGCTTATATACATAAGTAAAGAACATGGATCTTGTTAACAAAATTTCAAGAAAACTCAATAAAAAAAAATATGAAATACAATAATTTATTAACATTCTCTTAATTGATCAGCAGCCACAAATATAAACAGTGTAACCAGCCGATCGATCATTTAAATAATTGACTCAATTTATGATGAAACAAAAGCACATGATAGAGGCAAAATAAAAATGTACTCAAAATACAAAAAGAACAGAATCAACAAATTCATATGCATTGAGTAAAAATTATTAAACAATTCAATTAATGAAAAATCAAAAAAAAAACTAATAAAACGAACATCAGTAGAAAAGAAAAAAAAATAAGAAAATAAAAGACAACCAAAAAGTATCTAAACAAACGATAAAAATATATTGAATAAATAAAATAAACAATTAAACAAAAATACTCTTAAGGCATTGAAAACGAATTTGTAGTGAGCTACTTGCATTTACAATTAGGCAGAAAGTTTATTAAGGGTTTTAAGTGTTGTAAAATAAAATTCAAATTTCGAAGGCTTTCAGCGATAAACATTGAATCGGCTAATAGTAGAAATCATAGATCCATTCATTTTAAAATTATATTATTCTCAATATTAGCTTCGGACCCTCCCTACTAAGATCAGAATTTAGGCTCATACTGATACCACAAACAAAATTCAACCCGAGGATTAAAGATTTCCTAAAGGAAACCAACCAAAGTCCACAACAAATTTTGTTATTAGAGGTTTGCACAAGCCATATAAAATTGCTCACTATTGCATTTTTCTCAAGATTGAATATTGATTGTAGCTTCAAATATAAATAAGTGTGAAGCAAAGATAGAGTACAACTGCACTCGTACACCATTGTACAACAGTATAAAAGAGAAAACATTGCACTCTTCATAGAGTCCCAACATGCATTTCCTTTTTACTCTCGGCAACCGAACATTTTTGTCGACGCCAGCATTGCCAGTAACATTTTTTAAATTTTTTATTTCTGTTGAAAAACCTTTTTTTACACTACTGATATTCATATGGCAATACTAAAAATGTAGCTTCAGTAGTAAAATATGCTCTTACAACACAAAGCATAGTTCCGTTACCTCACATGCAAACGAATACTGTTGTATGCATTGAATGAGAGGTCAAAACATTGTGCCTTTTAAGATAAAAGTACAGCACTGCCATCTTAAGTGAAAGACGATGCCTACCAAAAGGTTAGTGGCCTATGGGTATGGTTATTGCCCGAAGAATGGCCATGTGGTTTAATGATATCAGTGAGTTACACGTCTTCTTGCCCATACGCATCCAACTATGTCTAGCAAAATTACACATCCTCTCTTGCTGCGAATAGGATTCTGCATACATTTTAAAGTTTGCTTAAGTTCCGACTTCCAGCACGAAAGTATCTGTCGATTTGGGACAATAGCATTCGGACGTTGCTATCAACCAGGTAAAACTTACATACATAATTGGTCATTACAACCCTTCAGTCAGGATTATTGACCAAGTTTCTCACACCACTTTTGTTGTGTGCGTAAATTTTATACATAAGTGGCTGGCCCTACGGTTTGAAGTTGACTCTGAACGACAGATTTTTATGAGAAACTTTTCATAGCAATTTTATTTACTCTCAAAGTTTTTGCCAGATATCTGCTGAGAGGAAATCGCCGAAGAAATAACTTTTTGTATTCTGTGTTTATGTCTGACCTGGGTCTCGAATCCTGGCTTCACGTCTAATAAGCCAACACACTACCTACTACTCTACGGCGGCTTCAACCAGGTAAAACTTACATATTTTATAATACAATATAGTAACTCAGCAGTATAAATAGCAAGTACGCATGATCAAGTACTTCATTACAATCCTTCAGCCAGCTTTATGGCCTAGCTCCTCACACACCTATATTAATTTTATACATGAGTGGGGCAACCTACAGTTTAATGGTAATTTTATTTACTTTATCTACATTGTTTTTGCCAGAAATCTACTGAGAATAAGTTGGCAAAGAAATATTTTTTCTTATTTTGGAGATGTCTGACCTGGAGTTGGAGGCCTCACTTCTTACAAACTAAGCCGTACCTACTAGACTAATGCAATTATGCCCTTGATTTACTTTTCGATAAAAATTACTAGGATTACATTCAACAATATTTAAAGAAGGATTTCCAATTTTAGTCTATCAGACAATACAGATTCGGACTGTAAACATGAATTTACTAGGGAAAACGAAATAACATGTTATGAGCATCTTGTTATTCGTACCATTTAGTATATAAATTGCGCAAAATCAAAGCCAAATATTATAGAATTTTCTTTAGAACCTCTCAAGAACAGGTATACCTGATAAAATCTACTTTATCTGGCGTGTGTCTAACTAAACAAAACAAGGTGAGGAAGTCATTATGGGTATTCTTGTTATAAAAGGATAACAGGACGTGGGAGTTAAGCCTCTTAGCCGTTTCTTGGATGGATGCCTAGCTGTATAAAATTAGGGCAGAAAGATCTTTGAGAGCTTAACGTGGACTGAACTCTTTATATATCTTTTATATGAAATTACTTAACCATACTCGAAGAAATTTTAGTTACTATCTACGAGTATAATAAATTTCAATTTTTTCACCAACTACTGCCAACTCAGTTGAGGTTGATTTATCATCCATAATTTACCCCTGCGATTAATAATACCACAACGATTAAAACGTTGGTAATGCATTCTGAAATATTAGAGAGTAACGCAGCAATTGTTCTAAAAAAAAGTTTTTAAAAAGCTTATCTGACCATAATTTGTATTCAAATGTTGAAATTTTTGTGAAACATACTGGACAATTTTTCTTAATAAAATATATTTTGGTGAGATCTTTAAAAAATTAATTTGAAAATCTCATATTGCTTTAATTTGTTACAAACAACACGACTAATTAAATAGAAATGAATAATTACTTCGAATGTTTTTTTTTTTTTTTGTGCAGCAACTGATGAAGAAGAGTATAGGGATACAAGAACTCATGTACTCAAAACAAAATTCTAAAATACTGAAATACATTTTTCATTTCATTTTTTCAGTATTTTAAGCAATTATTTTAAATTAACACATTCAGTTGATGAAAAGTAACTGAACTGAATAGAAATCCGACTAGAAGAAAAATTTCAAAAAGAAAAGTGATAAAATTCTAAAGAAAAAAAAAATACAAAATAAAAAAATCTGCATTAAAACTAAACACAAAAATAAAATTTCTTTGAATTAAAATAAAATAAACTATAAAGGAAATCGTGTTTCCTATTGAAATGTACACTGCGTTTAAAAAACTTACATAAATTTAAATAAAAAAATTCTTGGACTTTGAGTTCTAATTGTGCTATTATTTTTTCAAATAAAAAGAAAAAGAAGAATAAAATCAAGCAATATGGAATGCCAACTTTTTAATGGGTTTATAAAAAAAATCAAAATTTAAAAATAAATGATAATCGTCTTTAAGAACAAAAAATATTCTTTCAAACCACGCGCTTTTATATAAAAAAAGTTAAAAAAAAAAAATTAAAAATAAAAATAAAATACAAAGAGAGTAAAGAATTTAAAGAAAATAGCAAACAAAAGTAATAAGCAATACATTTAAAAAATTATATTTTTGGTCAAAATAGCATAAAATTTCTCTTCTACACTGTATATTTCATTTATTAACGCCTACTGAAGAAAACGAAACATCCAACTCGTAATCATTGTCTAGGAATCAGCATAGGCAACAACGTCATTGTCGTCATCGCACCTCATGCCCATCATCAAATTGTTTCCCACATTTTCCCCATTTTCCCTATTTTCCTTTACAAATAATTTCTATTTTCATTTATGAAAGTATCTGTATGTTCGTGTAACACCCTCTACCCCCCGTTTCTTTTCGTTCCAAACCATTTTTATGTCATCATTTGCTTTCTGTTGTTAGAGGACAAAAAAAAAAGAAGAAAAATTCCAAATAAAAGAATTTTCTTTTGCAGGGTGGTTGTGTTTTTTCTTTGCTCCCAGTTCAAAAAGAAAATAGAAAGACTACTTCTCTAGCAAAGTAATAGGCATAAAGTAGAATAAAATTCGTTTTTCTCTTATGCCGAAAATTTGAAAATATTTGTGCTCTTATTTTCTTAACTCATACGATATCCTAAAATACGTGAAAGACTTTCGAAATACAAAAAACGAAAACAAAAACAAAAAAAAATCAAGTGGTATTTCTTTTGGTATTTCGGCTTCAAAGCGTATTGTGTGAAAATTCATAGAACAGTTAGTGAAAATCTGTCATAGATATCGTTTCGTTCGTTCGCCTGATATTTGAATATTTGCGGCGAAATAATTTGTAAAATTTGTAATCCGTCCATGCCATGCGCGATAAAATATCCCAACTATTTTGCTTGCAAAAAAACGCATGCAAAAATAATTCAACAGATAATAGAGGAGGTGTGTGAAAGCAAAAAAAAAAAATAATAAAAATATGTGAATTAAAAATAGAAGAAAAAAAAAACATTGAAACAACATTGAAAATTTAAAAAAAAAATATTTCATTGAATTCTCCAAATATTTTTAATGCACTACAAAATTTTTATTTAATAGATGTAGTTTATTTAAGTTAAATTAGAATATTATACTAAAAACAAATAAAAATAAATACTTACTTACTAATGATAATTAAAAAAAAACAAGATTATAAATAAAAAATTAAAACAAAATTCAAAATTTTAAAATTAATAAACTTTTTAAAACATAATTCAAAAAAAAAAAAATATGTAAATAATTATTATTAAATTCTCAACAGAAAGATCATATAATAAAATTAAATTTTTAAAGCATTTAAAAAACAATTGTGTAAATGATAGCAAAATTTAAAACAAAAAAAAAAACATGTTTTTTTTTTTGAAAAATATTTAAAAAAAATTGTGATAAGTTTTTACTACTATATTTGCAGAACGACAAGGATTTAAAAAATAAAAATTTTGGTTTTCCTTTACTTATAACGAACACAAATATAAAAAAAATAGAAATTTTAAAATAATGAATATAAAATTGTAATAAAAAATGTTATAAATTTAAAAAAACTTTAAAATAAAAAAATATTTCTTAATTAATTTATTTTACAACAACATAAATTTGGAGAAATGAATAATGAGAACCCAATAATATCTTCGTTTCATTATAATTAAATTGAGTCTATTTCATAAAAACATAAATTTTTCAGTGCTAAATTTACATACATTTATACATACATACACACAAGGTTAAATAGTATGTATGTATATGTACTGAGATCAAAATAAAACTAAAAAAATTTTAATAATGAAAGTTCTTTGAAACATATCTGTATTAATAAGATACACTGTTTTGATTTCGTACATTTCGGCACATTACTTATCTATCAAGCATAGCTGCCAGATTTGACAATTTATCATCATTTTGATGATGTTGAGCACCAAAAATGTCATTTTGACGATATGACGATTTATGTTCCTATATTGACGATTTTTAGCAATTAAAAATTTACAAAATTTTTTTCTTTTACTTTAGTACATTAAAGGCTACCTTAAGCTTTGTATAACAAGGTGTAAAATATTATATTTTTAAGTTATTTTTCGAATACCAGTGATGATTTTTCTGTATTTTATACCGTTTTAATCCCTTAAAAGCCAAAAATTTTAACCTCTAAATAATATCGTAGTTGATAATCAATTATCATAAGTCGTCGCAGACAATTTTAAAAATTCGATTATAGCATCTAATATTACCATCGGAAGAACAAAGGCAAGTGCCATTATTTTTTTTCATATATATTTTCATACATTTCGGAGTCTGGCATTGTTTTTGGAACTAGGAAAATATATTATAAAAAATATATTGTAGTAGCGATAGAACAATGATACAAGCCACATTGCAACGATGCTCTAATGAATCAATGGAATTGAAATACTATCGTTACACACGGTCTAGAAGTCTCCAAATAGACTTTAAGGGCTTAAATACATGAGAGTAGTATACCATTTTCGGTCGGTTATAAAAAGTGTAATTTATAAGTAGATCAGATGAAGTGAAATATTTATTGCAACGTCTTAAGACACTGAAAAATGTGTCAGTTCTAGCGAGCATCACACTGAATTTTCATGCCCATAAAGTCAAGATCTTCTGCCTCCCTAATATTTACACCACACATGGGTATAGATGGATGCAATATTATTGCTGCTTAACATTAATTTTATATGTTTTTTGTTTTTAAAACCTTTTAATTCATTTTTTTTTATTTTTTCTGACGATTTTTTTACGATTTCAATGAATGTCTTTGACGATTTTTTCTCAAATATTTGACGATTTGGTGCTTCATTTATCTGTGCAGCTATGCTAACAAATTTAAATTTATTTTTCAATTAATTTGTATAGACTTTTATTATTTATTAATTACAATGAAATTACAAATTATGTCTAATTATTGAGGAATTGTGCAGCTTAGACCCTTTGCTCTATGTAGTGTAACAGACCAGAGTCTCTGGAATAAATCCAGTCATGACCCTCATGCTCATAGTTTGGCACACTACCTACTAGACGTGAAATTATCCACTTTTTCTAAACGAATCTATAACCAAAACTTTTCTTAACTGGGTAATGTTAAGAATCTGATAATCAATGGTCTACTTGTATTCTAAATAATTAAATGATTACTTTGTATAGAAGTTTTCATCCTCACTATTTCAATTTTACCAGTTTTTGTTCAATAAAATAATCAGATGGAAAATTGTAAAATCGTATTTAATGTTGTATTTTTCTAGAAGTAAATATGGTTAAGGCAACTCGGACAGGAATAAAAAATACTCACATACACCACGTTTTAACTAACTAATAACCCGAGACATTCGAAACCAAAATCATCACCAACTTATTCACCTGAATGCCCAAGTATAATAATATTCGTGTTATATTTATGCCATGAACCCATGAACAGTTCCTTATTTACCCCATGAAATCTCTATCGTTTGGAATCGACTTTACTCGATCGACCACTCATATAAAAAATTAACACACAAAACAGTAAGTGGTGCAAGAATCTAAGTCGTATCCTGATTGAAAGGTCTCTGTTTGTGTTCAATTTAGGCAATTATTCTCCTAAATGTCTTAAGCAGTTGTGTGTTTTTCTAAGAATACTAATTCTAATACTGACTACGTTAATCTTTGTTACCTGCTAACCGTACTAGGGTAGTGTGCTGTCTAACTAAACAACATTCCTACGTTTTCAAAAAAATATGCACTGAGAGCCTTTGAAAGACTTCACAAACCTGACTTTCAGATCCGCCGCTCATGAACAGAATTAATACTTCCAAAAAGTAAAGCTTGAAAAGCTACATTATAGTCCAAACAAAGGAGTTATAATGTATTTAAAAGACGCAACGCTTACTTACGTTTACTCAATATACTCAATTGAATTCATTACAGTAATAATTATGAACCCAGCAGGTTGGCTATAGTGTTTAAGTGCTGTAAATAGCTTATTAGAAAGAAATTTAATTTTAATATTAGGTTTTTAGGATATCTTAACCGCAACTGCAGTGAAAAGCACATTGACTAAAAATTGATGACTCTACATTCGGCACAGTGGTCAAATATTATATGACTCGCACATTTTGCGATTATTTGCACAACGTCTTTTTCATGCGATTCAATTGTTCAATCAAATTTACTTATGAATTGTTGTTGGTCGTCGGTAGAATGAAAATTAAAATTTTTTGATTAGTCACAACGTGTTAGGGATGTTTTACAAACAAAGCCCTGAAAAATTAAGTCTCAGTCGTGTTACGTCTAATAAAAAATTAAAATAAGCTTAATAGGCCTCAAAATTCTTTCGCTTAATCATTGTATAGTTAACGTTGTACCGCTTAAATTCGGTCATCATGGTCTTTTCTATTATCATGCAAGAGTATAATGACCGCACTTCATTATGCTCTTTATATACCCAAGCCATGTAAGGTTAAATGGGTAACACTTCAATAGCGAGATTAACTATTAGGTCCATTGTTATATTTCTCAATTTGTGGGTGATAATATTAGACTGAAACCAAACATTGTTTTGACGCTATCCAAAGTAACATATGAAATACATTTAAGACAGCGGAAAATATTACAAGATTCTGTCATAAAAACGTCTAATACCTTCATATACTGTACAGGGTGGCTGGTATATAATGCAACAAAGTAAAGCTCTATATTCTTTTAATTTTATTGTTCAAGCGCAAAAAATATTGGAAATAACATAAAATTTTAGAATCAGTTTAGATTTGGTACGAATTGGCCACCTTTAGTACGAATTATGACTTTCAAACGGCCGACAAAGCCATCACAGGCTGCACGAAAGTGGCTCTGCAGTATTTTGGCACATTCCCGACGAAGCGCCATCTTGAGATGATCGACACTTTGGAATTTTTTAGTGTGAACCTTACTCTCCAAAACAATGCAGGCGCAAAAGTTCAACGGATTGAGATCCGGAGATTTTGGTGGCCATTATGCGGTAGAAATGAAGAAGGCTTTTTAAGCCATTCTTTGTTAAGACGTGCTGAGTGCGGTGGTTGCTGAGTCCTGTTGGAATGTCCATGGTCTGCGGCCGAATTGTTTGTCTGCTTAGGGCTTCAATACTGCCTTGAAGACATTTTCCCGATAATATTCGACATTTATGGTCAATGAATACGAGCGGGGCCCACACCATTACCATCGGCGGCGCTTGTATTCTGGTGGCCAATCGCAGGTGTAAATTTTCAGTTGACCTCTTTGGCAAGTAAACCCGATCATTTTGTTTGTTCACAAACTACTCAATTTGGAATGGCTTCTCATCGGAGAAAACCAAATTCGGTAATTGGCCACTTTCGTGCAAGCGAAGTAACTATTTGGGTCTTTCCAGTCTAACTTTTTTTGTCCATCGGTGAGCTCTTGCACTTTTTGAAACTTCAATGGCTTTAGTCCAAGCTAATTTTTCAATATGTGTTGCATTCGTTCTCGCGATATAAAGATTTATTCACAATTAAATGTTGGAATTGAATTCCATCAGGAATAACTTCTTTTCTGTATGCAATAGATCAAAATGCTTTTGTAAGCTTGTAAATAATAAAATGAACTGTCACTGGAATAAATCGGTCAGCTGTCTGACGAGCAGTTTACAAATGAGAACAACCTGAAGTTGGTTGCAATACATATCAGCCGCCCTGTACATATAAACGATCATGAATTATTATTTAAATATTATGTTTATTTATTTATGGGAGTGCCCCGCACTTCAGTATAGATGTTATCGGTTTTGGGGTAACAAAACGTTTGGAGGTCAGACAGTGTCATCTGGAGCTCAGTTCAAACCCACCACTAACGGGTCACGGGGGCTTAGCTCACACTGGCTAACATAACATATAGCTTCCGAGTAAACTGAACAGGAAGCTGCCTACTAACCTAACCTAGCCTAGCCTATGTTGATTTATGTACGAGCTCTGTAATTAGTGGTATAAAAACGAATATGTCAGATTGTAATTCTAGTTCATAATTTTCTAAAGACTGCAATATTTGGACTATTTTAATGCAATTTGGAAAAGAATTATTTTTCTTAATTTAAATTGTTATAAACCAAGCAGTATTTTAATAAAATTTTTACTAAATGTATTAAATTAAAGCAATAAAATTACGAAATTTATATATAAAATTAAATTGTAATGAATGTTAATAAATTTAAGAAATTAAAACAAAATTATAATGTTATAAGATATTTAAAAAAAAAATATTGTTTAAATGAAAATATTAATTTTGTAGTGCATTTATTAGAAAAGAAATAAATTAGAAAATATAAATAAATATCATTATTAACATGTATGATGAATACTAATTATGTAATTTTCTTTTCCTATCTCTTCTCTTTTCATAAAAAAATTGATGAAATTAAAAAAAAATCGTAAAATGAATCAAAACTTAAATCAATAGGACAACATGTGCCAAATAAAGCAACGCTCAATGGGTCAACGTGTACCAACGGTTCTGTTGGGCCAGAAGGGCCCGAAACGACAGAGACCGACTCATCAGGGACCGGGGGGATGCGGAAGTCGTTGGAGAGGAAGGGCTCAACGCCGAACGACGCTGTTCACCTCCAGAGACGGGTGGGACTCTTCAGTGGGGTGGCTTTAATTGTTGGAACAATGATAGGTAAGTAAAATACAATATTTATATATTTTAAACTAATTTTTCAGTTACAATAACAAATTTCAAAATTATTAAAACAAATTTTATTACATCTGTCAAATATAATGCTTTGGCACATTAGTCTCGTCACGGTGATAAATTTTTCAACAAATTGCAACCAATTGATATGCAAATTACCATTAAACGTTAGTACACAGTGGTCATAAGACGTGCCTACTTATAAATATCACTACATATTATGTATTGTCGCCTGTGGTTTTGTTTTTGTTATTAATAAGAAGAAAAAAAAAAATTTTTTTAAAATAGATTATTATGTGTATTTTTGGTATAGAAATAATTTCAATTAATGTGACTTTATGTGTTTCCCCGTGACCAAGTTCAACTGATTTAAAAAGCTGATTCATTACATTTCAAGGAAAATAAAAATAAAAAAACAAGTTAAATTAAATTGTTATTTTAAGCCTAAATGCCATATTAGCTTATAAAATCTAATGAGACCTAAGGAATATATAAAAAATTCGTGGTTAAACATGCATTCAAAGTTTTTGAAATTTCCGTCAATATTTTGTTGCTTATAAAGTCAAAATATAAAAATTTATGAATTTCTTATAGACCATTGACAAATGGTAATGTTCAAGGTTTTTAATCAATACTAATCTTTCCATGTAGACGTAAATTTATATTACACACTTGCCTTAAATATGCATTTAAATATTTAATTAGTTTTTGAAAAAAAGTTTATTTTATTTTAAATAATACATCAATACGTTTTTTCTTCATATTCCCCATTTTTAATTTTGATTTTAAATTATGCATTGATTTTATAATTTTCGTGTAATATTCAATATGTTGATATTGTAATATTCAATATATTCCATTACAATGCCTACAAAATAGACACACTGTACATATCGACGCCTCCATTCTATAACATTTTTAAATTATACGTTCTCTAACTTAAACACTGTTAAAATTTGGTTAAGATACGCCGATCCGTTCCGAAGTTATAGGGAAAAATCTACTTAGAATACACACATAGTCTTATGGCTCGTGAAAACTTTGAGAGCTCATAATTCAACTTAGGTGTTATAGAGCGGAGGCGTCTATATATGTATGAGGGTGTCGCTGTAGTCTAGTAGGTGTTGTGCTGGCTTATTAGACGTAAAGCCAGGGTTCGTGTCCCAGGCTAGACATCAAAAATAAAAAAAATAAAAATAGAAAAAGTATTTTCTCGGCGATTTCTTCTCTTTCTCTTCTTGTTTCTCAAAAATCTGTCGTTCGGAGTCGACTTTTAACTGTAGGTCCCGCCACTTTTGTATAAAATTAACACCCACAACATAAGTGATGTGAGAAACTGCGGGCTTCTTGGGGACGATTGCTGTAGACTGTCTAATGGTGAAGTTATAGCACTGGCCATTTTATAGTCACCAGTAGCAACTCGTTTCCTTACAGTTCGCATCTTCCTTCTTTCTACCTTTCCTAAACCTGCACAATGCACTACATAAGTAGGGTTCATCCCCTGAGTGCTGGTTTAATAAAAAAAATATTACGAAGTTTACTAAAAAACTAAATAGACAAACGCTTTGGTATAAGGTGTTTGCATGAAAAAATTTAGAAATAAATACATGCTTGCATACATACATATTAAGGATGCCAATCGGGAAATCCTGAATTCCGAAATCCTGGAATTTTTGATATTCATAAAATCCCGAATCCTGGGATTTTTAAAAACATGTCCCGGGATTTTTCGGGATTGTGAATTCATATGTACTATGACCCTGCAAAAGGTCATGAAAAAAAATTCTATATCACTTGACTTCGATAATAGCATCTCAGATGAGGAAAGCCCCACTTCCATTGATAAAAAATTATTTGATGGCATCGAAGAATGCAAAAGCCCTATAAAACGAATTAAAATGGTAACTGATTTAGATACTCAACTGTCCAAAGAAATAGATTTCTTTACATCAGGAGGTAGTAGTGGTAAATATTTACAGGCTGCATACAGGAACTTTTTTACCAACAAATGTTAGTTGCGAGAAGTGTTTTTCAACGGCAGGGTATGTTGATAACAAAATTCGATCAATCCTTTCAGATCACATGTTAGATGCCTTAATCTTTTTGTTGGAATCCAAATAATTTTCTTAAAACTAATGCATTTGCATACGTAGTATGAATAATTTTTATTTTTGTTAATTTACACTTTTTTGTTATATTTTGTCTTGCTGTTTTTATGTTTTATTTTTAATGACATATAATTCTGATATAATTGGAATATAAACGATTTTGTTAACAAAATATTTTTATTATTAAAAGCAAATCGAGATTTTCCCCTGGATTTTGCGGGATTTTTGGATTCCAAATTATCCCGAAAAATCCCGGGATTTCGAGATCAGTATTTACAAAATCCCTAAGCCCGAGATTTTTAAAAATCGATTCTGTTTGGCATCCCTAATACATACATAATTGATCATTACAATCTTACAGTCAAGATAGTTATATACATACATAAGTGGCGGGACCTACAGTTTAAAGTCCACTCCGAACGACAGATTTTTGAGAAACTTTTCATGGCAATTTTATTTTACTCTCAGAGTTTTTGCCAGAAATCTGTTGAGAAGAACTCGCCGGAAAAATACTTTTCGTACGCTTATTTTGATGTCTGGCCTGGCACCCGAACCCGAACCTAGTAGACCACGGTGACTTCAATACAATTATTAATTTCTAGTTCGAATTTCAGGGCACATTCCAGATTAGGATAATTTTTTAAGAAATGATTCATCAAACTTTTGCCAAAGGCTAGACCATTATCAATTAAACTAGCAGTTAGTTGACAACAAAAAAAATTTTTTTTCCAAAATTCGTGTAAAAAGAAATCGTGTAAAAAAATGGGTGTACAACTATATTTAACTTTAAAATTGATTTTACACTATATACAGATATATATGGTTATGGCTTTAACAACTTTGAACGAGTGTACGTATTCGAATTTTTTCAATTATTTGTTTTAAATACTTAGAATCTATGTATTTCTATTTAAATTTAAATTAATTTTATGATATACTTGTACAATATTTTTGTTCGAATTTATTTTTTTTATTTTTTCAATTATTCTATTCGTAATATCTATTCTATATCTTGTTGTCTACACTGTAGACTCTAAAGCGAAATATCATTTTCAATGAGATTATAGAGAGCATCTAAACAGTATTCATAAATAAATAGTGGCGTCGTCGTTAGTTTCAAATTTTTTTCTTATTTATTTATATACAATGTATGTACATATATATATATTATACAGTATATATTTTCATTTATTTATTTATTTATAATTTTCATTTTTATGTTTTTATTTTTATCATTTCGTATGCAAATATAAGGAAAAATTTTTCAAAATTTTCTCGTATATACACATATTGCGTTTATTTACTTTTCACATGTTTCTGTGCTATTCTCTTTTACCATGTTTATGTGAAAATTAAATTTTTATTTACGTTTTTTATTGTATTGTATTATTGGCGGAATTTATATTTTTATAGCTGCGAAATTTTCTAGATTTTTACGCACTTTAATTTAATAACATTGTATTTATATACTTAAATACATACATACATACATAGCCTGGAGTTTACGTGTTAATTTTAAGTGTAATTAAATTTTTATTTCAAATCATTGTAACAATAAAAATAAAACTTTAAAAATAAACGTAGTAGATTTGGTTGCAACAAGTTAGTTGTAACGAAAGTAATTTAATGACATTTACATTAGCTATACATACAGTGAGCGTCAAAAGAAAGTGTACATAAATAAACTATACATTATTAAATTATCGTTATTTGTATTTTAAAAGAGTACATTGCCAGTTTTTAAAAATTAATACATATAAAAAATTACAAATCCGAAATATTGTAAGTGGAAAAAGTTGAGTTTGTTGATTGTTAGAATTTTATCCATATTGTACATTTTATTTTGACGCTCATTGTATATACAATTAGCGGTTTAAGAAAATGTCTGCTTATCTACTCACTGTGAATGAAAAAATGTACCTTTAACTTTTAGGTTAAATCGTCAAATATTTAAGAAAAAATCGTCAAAATCGTTAAAGACGTTCATTGAAATCGCAAAAAATCGTCAGAAAAAATAAATAAATAAATTGAAAGGTTCTAAAAAACAATAACATAAAAAAGTCAATATTAAGCACCGATAATATTGCATCATCTATAGCCATGTATGGAAAATTCAGTGTGATGCTCGCTAGAACTGACACATTTTTCAGTGCATTGGTTTCTCAAGACGTTGCAATAAATACTTCACTTCATCTGATCTACTTACAAACTACACCATTTATAACCGATCGAAAATGGAATACAACTCTCATCTATAGGTAGGCCCTTAAAGTTTATTTTGAGGCTTCTTGACCGTATACAGGTGAGGTCGTAGTAGTTCGTTAATCACGACAGTGTTCCAACTCCATTGATTCATTGGAGCATCGTTACAGTGTGGCTTGTTTCACTGTTCTATCGCTACTGCGATGGAATATTGTTCGAGCGAAATAATGGGAGTTGTTTATGAAAATCATGTATTCCTACATAACACTAGTCTTTCTCGGCCAGCACATCCGTTTGTCGTCGATTGGCCAGTGTATCGTACACTGCATGACAGACAAAGTTCGTTTGTTAGACGGACTATTTGTATGTGGAACTGCTTTCCTGCAAAGATCTTTCCTGTTACTTATGGCATAAAAATATTCAAACTTAGTCTCCATAAACACTGATCCCTCTTTCCTCATTCCACTAATATATTTTCCTAGTTCCAAAAACAATGAGTTTTGGTCGTATGAAAAAAAAAAAAATAATAATGGCAATAATGGTTCCGACGGTAATATTAGAAGCTATAATCAAATTTTTCAAATTATCTGCAACTGCGTATGATAATTTATACTCAACTACGACGTTATTTACGTGTTGAAATTGTTAGGCTTTTAAGAGATTAAAGAAGCATTGAATACAGAAAAATCATCATTACACCTCGTTATACAAAGCTTCAGGAAGCCTTTAAGGTGCTAAAGTAAAGAAAATCATGGAAATTTTTAAATGCTAAAAATCGTCAAAATAAGGGCATAAATCGTCCATAAATGTCGTCAAAATAACATTTTTGGAGCTCAAAATCGTCAAAATGACGAAAAATCGTCAAATCTGGCAGCTATGCATAAGGTTCTTAATTAATGGGGAAAAAAAACTACAAGGAATCAAAATTAACCCAATAAATTGAATAATCGATTTGAGTTTTGTGAATGGATTTTTATTTCGGGTATGACACTTTACAAACAAAAATTTCATGGCAATTTTATTTACTCTCAAAGCTGTCGCCGAAATAATATTTTTTCATTATTCGTTCCATTTATTATTAACGTCATTAAGAAACTTTAATCTTTAGAAAGATAAAAAATGAATACGAACAACATAAGTATTTTAAATTATAGTCAATTGTGTTAAAACAAATTCTATCTAGTTTAGTACCAAATATGGATCAGTGTTTTATATTTACTCTAATAAAGAATAAGCTAATACAAGATAATAAGTGAAAGACATTATATTATCATAATTATATGATTCGATTTAAAAAGTAGTTGTAACTCGTTCAAATATAATTAAAACCCATTCTTTAACTATAATATGCGCATACATAACCATACCTATTATATCTTAAAAGTTTGATTTGTTAATCGTATTAACAGTATTTAATCCACATCGTAATCAATATCAATTTACAATTGCGTCCACCACTACTACAAATTGCAATAGAACATTAAATTATACATACATACATAATTAGTCATTACAACCCTTTAGTCAGGATTATTGACCTAGCTTTTCACATCACTTATGGTGTTTGGGTTAATTTTATACATAAATGGCGGGACCTACAGTTTATAGTCGACTCCGAACGACAGATTTTTAAGAAACTTTTCATGGCAACTTTATTTACTCTTAGAATTTTTGCCATTTTGTATTTTATTTTGATGTCTGGCCTGGGACTCGAACACTCGATTTACGTCTAATAAGCCAACACACTACCTACTAGACCACGGCGACTTCATTAAATGAAATTATCCCCAATTATTATATTCTTTCAGTTTTTCTTGGGGGATTTTGTTATATTATATACATTAATTGCGCCAAAATATGAAAACTATCGGAAGTGTTAACACAAAAATGAATCTCTAGTTAGAAATGTAGTTTACAATAAAGTTTCATGAATAAAATACTAATCACCATATTAATAGCAGCTTAAAATATTTTATTTTGTCGTAAACAATTTTCAGAATTTAAAAACTTAACCACCGAATTATATTCTTATTTAATTCATACAATTTGTGTTTTTTCCTATTTTTAGGGTCTGGAATATTTGTGTCACCTTCTGGTCTACTAGTTAGAACTGGTTCCGTTGGTGTTAGCTTTATAATATGGCTGGCCTGTGGTTTGCTCTCTTTGTTGGGTAAGTATTAAAAAATAATTTAAAACATGGCTAATTACTTCCAGAAAACTAAGTATATCTTTATAAAACTTTAAAAAAAATCAACAAAATCAACAAGTATTCTTCTTTATTTTGTTTTTTCTGAATCACGGCTAAATTGAGGTCGTGTCAAAAACTACATAAAATTCGGTTGTCTTTGAATAAATTCATTAGAAAACCCACACACACAATCATTGCGTTTAGACTGTTTATTTATAAAAAAAAAGAAACAAAAAAATCTAAAACTTACATATAGTAATTGTACATATATATATATATACAAACTCCTAGACTAGCGCCTTGTAAACAAATCTCTAACCTGTTGCACATGACGATGAGGTTGATAAACGCCACATTTCAAAATGAACTGAAAGATATTTTGGCTGAAAGCCAATTATTTTTTTGGTTTAAATGCAATTCTTTTTAACAATCGTTAGACTACATTACACTACAATATATGTATATATATATATATATATACATAAACATATATATGTACATATATTGTAATATACTTTTAGCTACGAATAGATTTCTACAAGACAATGGAAACATATTAAAGTTTTATAGTGTAAATCTAGCCAAGCATAAAAGTTAAATATATTGGAACCTATTTTTGCAATATGGACTTAATGATTTATACATAATAAGGAGTGCGCACAAAAAAAACTGAACTTACACTTTTCATTATAGCAATAAAACTAAGTGGCGGATTTTTTTCGTTTTAGATTTCAATTAAAGTCAATAATATTTGAATTCCTTTTGTGTATAAAATTTTTTTCTGATCCAAGTCTCAGAGCATCCAACTTTTTGATCCATTTTTCTTCCAGATATGTTAGGGTGTTTTAGAAAAATACGTATTATTTAACTTGCATTGTTTTGGTCGGCAATTCTTTTTTTTCCATTTCCACGCTTTTTCTCAATACTCAAAGCTTTCCTTATATTGTTTTATTCTTACCTTAGAAACTGTTTTTTTGGTTAACACCTGCGAGCCTAGCAATCGTTTTTTGTAAGCGGCTCGGTTTTTCATTGAAAATTTCAATTATTTTTTTACGACATTCTTGTTGGGTGCCCATTTTCAAAAAACTATTTTTGCTATTGCAATGACATTTAGCACGTGGATTTTGAAACAGATGACTAACAAAAACAATGTAACGGTATTAATTTTTTTTCAAATAAGATAAAAGTTATAAGCTTAAAAGTAGACCCATTTTTTTTGTGCGCACTCCTTATGTATGTATGTATGTATTTGCATTAGGGTGCTTTTTTCTTATACGGTAAAAAATGCCAGCATTTTTGTGGGGCCACCCCCCTAAAATGTTTCTTTCTGTCAGATTTTAAGATTGCCAACGTTTGAGCACAGTTGGAATATGTTAACCTGTGCTACTGGGTCCTCAAAGTTTTGAAAATCTCGATTTTTTGGCAGTTTTGCGACTTCAGCGATCGATATCTCTGGAACGGCTAAAGCTTTTTGTTCGTATCATACATCAAATAAAAGGCCATACTGTTTATAATAATTTATATTCTACACAATAATTACGCAACTAGTACTGAAACCGAAAAAATAGAGCCAATTTCCCTAAAAACATGGCTATGTACCCGTGAAAGTGAAAATGCGTTATTTGTATACTTTTCATTTCATTTAAATACATATTTGCTATGGTATACCGTTAATTTTAGAACCACTTACTTTATCACTTTCTGTTTCTAGACGTCTATGGCCTGCTGTGGCCAGTAAGAGAACAGATAGGTTGCTGGGTTTGGTTGGGCTTGTCTTAATCAAGTACACGCCCTCTAACCTAACCTAAACTACTGTATCACAGGCGACCCCAAGCCCAAGCAAAAAAAAAGTTATTAAAAAAAGAAAAGCGTAGCTAGACACTTTTATTTTAATTAGGTCAGTACCTACTAACTCAATTTTTAAGGGACATTAGGTTCATTATCTCGAATTCATTATCTTCGAATATTATAAACAGTATCGACTTCAATTGAATGGATGTATGACATGGGCAAATATATTAAATAGTTTTGGAGAAATGAGTCGCCAAAGTCACCAAAAAATCGAGATTTTCAAAACTTTGAGACCCCAGTGACACGGTTTAAAAGCTTCCAATAGTGCTCAAACTTTGGCAATTCTAAAATCTGACAGAAAGAAACTTAGGAGGATGTCCCTCAAAAAAATCGGACATCGATTTTTTAAAACCACCCTAATATGAATATTGTAATAGAGCGTATACAGATTAATTGTGGTATACATTTCCTGTCCAAATTAGTAGGAGCTCTGTAATATTCATTGAAAAGTTTTAATTCTCATGTAATCGCTTCATAGCCTTTAATAGGTAGTTTTTGTAAATATTTTACTATCCAACTTTACTGTTTTTTATAGCACAAAATAGTACTTCTTCTAAATGCTGTATGAGCACCTCATATGTTTTCTAAGTTGAGTTTACCTTACAGAGCGCTATTTTGTTTATTCAAAAAGGTTTACATACATACATAATTGGTCATTACACCACTTCAGTCAGGATTATAATTTAATTTAATACATAAGTGGTGGGACTTACAATTTTCAAGGAAATTTTATTTACTCTTCCAGTTTTTGCTAGAAATTGCAGAGAGGAAGTCGCCGAAGAAATATTTCGTTTTGTTTCGGGTTGTCCGACTTGGTGTTTGCACCGTGGCATCATGACTAATAAACCAACCCACTTTTCTTTATTTACCAGATTTTAGTGTGATTGGCGATAAAACTATATTCATAAACATACTAATCATCAAAACTCCATATATTCTTGTAACGCCACTGTTTTTTCCACTTTATACGCTTTAATTATTTGATCGATTACTGCTTGTATGTATACTATATAGTGGCAGAACGTTGCCAGCTTAGTCTACTTCACTTTTTAAACTATACAAATATGCTAATTTTTACCAGCAAAAAACATTTCCACTACTCTATCCTTTCGAACACTTTAGTCTTAAGTATTTTGGGAACAGATATTAAAAATGCATAAATATAAAGAATCAATCGGGTGCATAGCACGAACTATTCGATGGGAACTAGTATTTTCCATTAAAGATGATCCAATGAAGTCCTTATCATTATTAAAATCATATCGACTATCAGTTATTTAGGCTCTGGCAAAGGGTATTAAAAAAAACTCACAAATTCGTTCATACATATGCAAATTATATATTGCATAAGAGAAACGAATCGAAAAGAAAGGAAAGGAAAGTAAAAGAGAATAGAAAGATAAAGGAACACTCAAGTCCTACTATATAAGTGTTATAAAGGTATTACTATTTTAAATAATACGCTACAATAGCAATGTTAATATGTAAGAAATCCATTCCGTTTGCTGCTTATTAGCAGTTTCAACACCCAATGCCCTTCGAACACGGCTCTACACAATACGAAATTAATAACAATCGAGAAATTTATTTAAATTAATAGAAAATGTGTCACATATTCTAACTCGATCATTCTACATTAATCAGATATAAAAAAGCATTAGGTCTGAAACATTATGATATCAGAGATCAGCAATAAGTATTCAAAACGATGAGTATGTTCGAGTCATACTTGTAATTTCAGCTACTTATACGCATTCATACTTAGTTTGATATCATACTCATACTTAAAGTTGGAAGTACTCGTCGTATTCATACTTAACAATACCCATGATGTTATTGACTTCGACTCATCTCTACTTGACATATACAAGAAGTATAAAATAAGTATGATTCGCGAACTAACATCACAATACTCACAAGAAGATTGTGTGTATGCTTTGCTTGTTGGCTTGGTCTTTCCTTCTTCTTTTTTTTTTTTTTGTATATGCAACAACAACAAAGGCTGTAAATTTCGATGAATGATTCGAGGCCCTCGAATGACTTATAAGTATTATAAGTATTTTTCTAAATTTATGAATCAGGCTGAGTAGACGTATGAATAAAACATATTTCGAATGTTGTGAGTTTGTTAATTCAATTAATTCATTCTGTTGATTCATTCATACTCAAAATTGCATGAGTGCTTATGAGTAGCGGAAAAACGATTCATTGCTGATCTCTATTACATATTGCAATGGTGGAATCGCAAGCGTTCGTTTGTATTTATTTTATGCTGCACGGTGAATACATCTACCTTACAAAAGTTGAAACTTGGGACTGGCAATAATCAGATTACGATGTACTAGATCAACCGTTTGCATATTTGAAAGCAAACGATTGATGAAAATTCTAAGGCCCTATAACCCCCATATAAACGATGGAAACATATGATAAGAAATGCTAAGATTTAGACAAGTCCTGAAAATTCTAAGGCCCTATCACCCCCATATAAACGATGGAAACATATGATAAGAAATGCTAAGATTTAGACAAGTCCTGATCTCTGATGTATATTCAAAAACAACGATTTCATTCTTTTACAACACTGTTAAGTTTAAAATCTCTTCTAGTTTATGGAAAATTTTTTTTTTTTGAAATTCTCATTATCTCATTGAAAACTTTAAGTGCATTCACGTATTTATATACTAAAAACTTTTTATAACATTTTTATTGTGTAATAAATAAAGACTATAGGCCGCAGACTACTTTTTTTTTTATTCGTCTCAGCGAACAAGAATGAAATTTGTTTAAATTGCAATTGTTTTTCTAAAGAGAAATTGAAAGTGTGGTCAATGGTGTAAAGATGCAAACACAAGATAGTTTAAATAAACAAAAAAAAAAATTAAAAAATAAAACAAAAACTATAAAATTATGTTAAGGCCACATTGAGTGGGAGAGTTCGCAATGATTTAGAGAAATAAAATTTTTTTTCTGACTACCACTGTCTACAGTGTATAACAAATAAATCGAAAAGGAAAATAAAATCGATTTTTTTTTACACTGGCTGTCTTTATTCAATTTTCACGTGGTTTTGTTTTTTTCTTTTTTTCTTTTTATTTTCAACATTTTAATTCATTTTGCTTTTGTTCAGTGCATATATTTTAATTTAATTGAAAGATAACAAAAAAAAAAACAAATTTTAATCATGTAGTAATGTAATGTTCATTTAAAATGTTCATACTTAATCGTACATATGTATAGTGCATATGCTAACTGCAGATACATATGTATGTATGTATGTAAGTGTAAATGTAAATGAAATTTGCATTTGTTGATACATATTTTTTTCCTTTCTTTCTTTGATTGCTAAAATAGTTTTTCATTTTTTTTAATTGTTGCCAAGTTCAACTGTTGTTTTTGAAGGAATGCTATTGAATGTAAACAATTATATTATTAGTGGTTGCACATAATCATTATGGCGATCTATGATAGAGATATTAATAGAAAATCTCTTTATATGCATGTGTAGTCTAGCACGTACACTACTGCTCACCTTAGAGAATATACATACATACATATATATGTATATACGTATATACATTAGAGCAACTCACCAAAAAAAGTGTTCGATGTACCCCCCCTAAAAATGAACCTTGGACTTTTTAAGACAACATTTAAAATATTTCGGCTCCAGCTTCGACCTCTCGTGAGCTAGACCATTTTGAAAAAGGGTATATTTTTGAATGTTTTGTTAATTTGAGGATCTGTTTCCTTGCCAACATATACAATATGTATATCATAAGAAAGGTTTTCTTAAGGCGCATCCAACTGTATATAAAATTTTTCCAAGGACGATTGTCCATGCTCTTCTTTAAGGATATTCTCTGAAAAAAAAAACGGTTTTTGAGTTTTTTGTTCGGGGTTGTTTGTAATAAAAATACCAAATTATCATATTTTAATCTTTAGACGATTTAATTAAATACGGGTCTCAGCTATTTTTGAAATTAGTGCTAGTTCGCGTTTAAATTTATTTTAAATGTTATCTTAAAAAAGTCCAAACTTCATTTTGAGAAAAGTACATCGAACACGAATTTTGCTTCCATACAACTTGAGTCACTCTAATATATGTATTCAAATGCTGGATTTTGTTTTAATTCCGACAACATTATATGTACTTTTCTAGTGTTTGCATATCATTTAGGTTCTTTAAGAATTATTTTTCTTTCAATTAAATTGAAATAAAATATACAAATTCCAATTAATTCATTTATTAGAAAAATACTTTTATTCTTATTAAAGTTGAAAATGTGGCTGCCTAGTCTGGCGCCTATTGAAACACTTTTTAATTTTCTCAATGTCAGCAAGATAAGGTCACATATCATGTCGACCAGAGATCTGCAATAAGTATTCAAAATGATAAGTAGATTCAAATCATTGTTATAATTTCAGATGTTTACACGCATTCATACTTATTTTGATACGATACTCATACATGATTTTGTGTATGCTTTGCTTGTTGTCTTTGTCTTTCCTTTCTTCTTTGTTTGTAAATGCAACAATGAGAAAGGCTGTGAGTTTTGATGAACGATTCGAGTCACTCGGATGACTTACTAGTATTATAAGTATTTTTCTAAATTTATGAATCAGAATAAGTAGGCGTATAAATCAAACATATATCGAATGTTGTGAGTTTAATGTCAACGTTATACTCATACTCATTGCTACTTATACTTATAAATCAATGTTGTAACGAGTACGAATGAATCAGAGTAGTTGGATTTCAATTCTGTTGATTCATTCTTACTCAAGAATGCATGAGTGCGGAAAAACGATTCATTGCTGATCTCTGATGTTGACTTAGTGTTTGATTTAATAATTCCAAAACCCAAGTGGAAAATCATGTGTCTTTTTGCAATGCGAAGTCTGTTTATCGTAAAAATTATTTGTTTTTAATCGAAAATTGTACAAAAACTATAATTAATTAACTAATCACCTTGATTTCATATTAAATTATACATGCAAACTTGAATGCAAACCAAAACAATATATATTTGAATCTGAGAGAAAATCCATCCAGTCTTTATTTTCTTCCTAAAAAATCTTCTCAAAAATAAATAATAATACTTGACCAAAGTATTACATTCCCTGCATGTGATATCATGTTGTTTTTGGTGAAATATTTCTCTCGATTTATGTCGACATTGAAGTCACCGTGGTCTAGTAGGTAGTGTCTTGGCTTATTAAACGAAAGCCCCAACTTCAAATTCCAGTTCAGACATCAAAACGAAAATGACAATACCTTTTCGGCGACCATCTCTCAGCAGATTTCTGGCAAAAACTCTGAGAGTAAAAATTGCCATGAAATGCTTCTTAAAAAAATCTGTCGTTCGGAGTCGACTTTAAACTGTAGGTCCCGCCACTCAGGTATAAAATTAACCCACACAACATAATTGGTGTGAGAAGCTAGGACATTGTACAATGGGTCAATTCGACCACCGGGTACTGTACTTGTCAGAATTAACAAGTACACGTCCTCTTACCTAACCTAACCAAACCTATGGTGCAAATAATATTTGGCATTCATATTCGTTTAATTGTAAACCGAAACCTTTTGAGGTTGACACGCTCACATACAACCTACAGTCAATTATCGAATTGGGCCGCATAACTTGATTCGATTATAAGATTCAATAATACATAAACGCATCTATTATATGATCTCTTTTGTAAGTCTGGGTGGTGTAGATATTGGGTAATCAAGAGCACTTGCTTAATTCAATCCGATGTTCGCTGGTACCACCTATATATGTACAGTCAACCCTCCTGTAAAGCGGTGAGTGCGTACTGCGTTATATGAAACTCGCTAAAAGAAACTCGGAGTTCAGGTACAAACCAGACTAATTCGTAGCGCGTTCTATGGAAACCGTCTAACGCGTTTTATGGAAACCACGCACACACACAGATATAGCTCAAATCACATCATTCGTACCGCATTATATGGAGACCAAGAAATACAAAAGGCAAGAGAAATTAAAAATTATTTTTATTGAATTCAAGAGTTCTTATAAGAATTAATAAAAAAAAAAATAAAATAAAAACTAAAATAAAAGACTGATTTCCAACAAAAGACTTGTAAAATAATGTAATTTTTTAATATTTATCCTCGCTTGATTCATCTCCATTCATTGTTTTTTTTTTAAATTGAAAATCCAACTGCTATTCCTTTGCACGGTACTGTATCTCGCCAGAGCTTTTGCGTCGAAAATAAATCTTATATTAAAGCCTCTTACAATATCCAGTTCTATTCATTCATTGGCAAAAGGAACTTATGGGATGAAGTTGAAAGCAAACCGCGCTATAAAAGTACCGCATTATAGGAGGGCTGTCCCAATATCAGCCCCGCGTTATATAGAAACCTCGTTCTGTGAGTACCGCGTTATAGGAGGGTTGACTGTATATTAATCAAGAGTCGAAAAAAGTATTCAAGTGGCTGGATTACTACCTACTAAATGAAAGGGCGAAGTTGCAGGAATAATGCAATGACACAAAGAAGTTAAATTTTTGTAAACTGTCGAAATTATTTATTGGCCTATATGCATATATGTATGTATATATAAATTTTTTTTATCTTAAAGTCAATGAAAATTATATGTGACGTTTTAATGCACAATGGCTTGTGTCAATTTTCTGACAACACTTTTTCTAGCATCAATAATGTTGGCAATTTGCCTACTGCATGTTTAAAAATGTCGAAAAGTAATTTTGAAGGCTTTTAATGCCTCAGCCATCACAATTAATATCTAAATTAAGCAATATAGGAGGCATTACTCAAATAATTTTGTGATAAAAAATAAGAATATTAATAAAATCTGTAGAATAAAATAGATTTATTAGAATAGATATATAGATAGATTAATAATAGTTAATCAAAAATAAGTTTATGATGTATGACATACATACGTTCATACATAAGTACATAACTTAATATTACAACAATTCAATCAGGGTTACGTTTTTGCCAGAAATATATTCTTTCGATGAATAAATGTTTGTTAAGAGAATCTAATTCCCCCAGTAGCAGTATTTCTAAAACAAAATTTTATTTGTAGGAGTTTGTTTTTTTCCTTATTAAATTTCAAATTTTATTTTCTGCAGGCGCTCTGGCATATGCTGAATTAGGTACAATGAATACATCGTCTGGTGCTGAATGGGCATATTTTATGGACGCGTTTGGACCAGCACCGGCGTTCTTATTCTCATGGGTATCGACATTAGTGTTAAAGCCATCCCAAATGGCTATTATTTGTCTTTCATTTGCACAATACGCAGTGGAGGCTTTTGTCTCTGAATGTGATCCACCAATGTCGGTTGTTAAAATGGTGGCATTAGTAGCAATAGGTAAGTAAAAGAAAGAAGACATCTTAATATATGCCTTTAGATATTTCAAATTTATTAATAATCTCTTGTTCTCTCTCTTTCTCGCTGGCCCTCTTTCTGTTTGAATAGTCATGATATTGTTTGTTAACTGTTATAGTGTTAATTTGGGTATGGCAGTTCAAAATATATTCACCGCTGCCAAATTGGTAGCAGTTTTAATTGTTATATGTGGCGGTGCTTGGAAATTATTCCAGGGCAATACGCAACATCTATCAAATGCATTTAGTGGACCAACACCCACCATGGGAGCTATAGCCACAGCCTTCTATACGGGTTTATGGGCTTATGATGGTTGGAATAACTTGAACTATGTTACGGAGGAGATTAAAAATCCGAGCAAGAATTTACCACGCTCCATAGTAATTGGCATACCATTGGTTACTTTGTGTTATGCTTTGATTAATATTTCCTATTTAGCGGCCATGTCACCCACCGAAATGATTGAATCTGAGGCCGTTGCTGTAACATTTGGTAATCGTATCTTGGGCGCGATGGCCTGGTTGATGCCGTTGAGTGTTACCATCAGTACATTTGGCAGTGCAAATGGTACTTTATTTGCAGCCGGCAGGTAAAAACTAAATGAGTATCCAAAATTTGAATAATTTCTAAATTCTTCTTAAATTCGTTTTTAATTACAGACTATGTTTTGCCGCATCTCGTGAGGGTCATTTGTTAGATATTCTATCATATGTTCATGTGCGCCGGCTAACACCAGCTCCTGGTCTCATATTCCATGTTAGTTTTTTCTATATTTGCGCATTCATATTTTTTTAATTTTTTTTTTTTTTATCTTTTTCTACTTCTTTCTTTAGTCTTTAATAGCTGCTGCTATGGTTTTGTATGGTACCATAGATTCATTAATTGATTTCTTTAGTTTTACCGCTTGGATTTTCTACGGTGGCTCTATGTTGGCCCTCATTGTGATGCGTTACACCAAACCCAACTATCCAAGGCCATATAAAGTGCCTATTATCATTCCTGTTGTGGTTCTGGTGATTTCAATGTATCTAGTGGTGGCACCCATTATCGATACACCTCGCATTGAATATCTATACGCATTGCTTTTCATATTCGCCGGGTTGATATTCTATGTGCCATTTGTTAAGTTGGGTATGACACCGCGATTTATGAGTAAGTATAAAAGTTTTTACTTCATTTATTGTTGTATGATGTATGTATGGCAACCGAAATCGAGTTGAATTGCCAGTTCTCAAAAATTGTATAAATTGGCCGTACTGACCTACTCCAAATTTAGCTTTCCAAGTTGGTAAAATTATTGAAGTTTCGGTTGCCATCCATAATCGAGCAATTAATATTAAAATAAAACAACATTTTTTTTAAAAATGGAATGTGTCTGTAAAATCTCATTAAAGTTTTAGCAAAGTTTTCATATATTGAATGAGTGATGAGCATATTTGTTTTAAATGCCTTGATAATTGATACTATAAGGACATGGAAGATTGCTATTTTATTTCGAGCATTCCATCTTTATATTAAGGGCCATTGCATTCATCGACTATTCAAATGTACGGCTTAAATCTAGAATTCAAAGTCGTTTTAAGACTGAAAATAAGATGCAATCATTTCAAGGTTTCTTTCTAGACGTATGAACATTATCTTCAACATCGACATCACTTTACTAGTTTTCGACAATTTTCAATTGACAAGGATGGCATTTAGTGGAATATTAAATAATCTTTCGATTATGAAATGTTTCAGATTTCCCTCATTGGGCTTAAAATTGGCCTGCGTGAACTTAGTTAAAAAAACTTTAGTTTTCATGAAATACCAAGGGCTCTGAATTTTACTGTTATTTAACAAAAACCACAAAATGTTCAATCGTTTGTCCACAATTTGCATATGAAATCAGACTGACGCGGCCCCTGTGCGTTGGAAATGGTTGTACAAGCCATTATTATGTTGGATGACTGGTTGGTTGAAGACCAAAAAAATTTGGATTTTTGTCAGTTAGTTAAGGTTAAAGAATTTTGACTTTAGTTTAACCGATAACGAATAACAAGATGCTACAATAACAATTCATAAGTAAATTTGGTCGAAAAAACGAAAGGTTTGAAGAAGACGACCAACCATTGATTGTTGTGCAACTGCAACTATTCCCTCGATTTACGTCGTAGAATGTTCCGGAAAAAGGCGACGTAAATCGAATTTCGAATAACTCATACTTTCAGATACATACACACATAATTGGTCGTTACAGCCCTTCAGTCAGGATTATTGACCTAGTTTCTCACACCACTTATGTTGTGTGTGCTAGTTTTATACATAAGTGGCGGGATCTACAGTTAAAAGTCGACTTTGAACGATAGATCTTTTTTTGAGAAGCTTTTTGAAATACTTTTTGTATTTTGTTTTGATGTCTAGCTTGGGGCTCAAACTTTGGCTTTACGTCTAATAAGCCAACACATTACCTACTAGACTACGGAGACTTCCAGATGCATTTGATTATGTATATTTTACAATAAAAATAAGTTAATTAAATTTTTATTCTATGTATTGAATTTTTTTTAAAGAGCGAATTCCCCTGATTTTGTTTTATAAACAAGACGACGTAAATCGAATTACGACGCAAATCGAAGTTGAAGGGAACAAAATTTTTGACGACGTTAATAGAAACTAACGTAAATCGAGGGAATACTGTAATCACAACGTTTAGGGGTCCCATGATATTTGTTGACATTTTCAATTGTCAATTTGAATTTGTTTTACTTTTTAAATTAATTTAAAAATGTTCTAATGGGACAGAATAGCCTCTTTCACATGCAGTCTGGCTTCCCGTATGAATATCTATATCTGAGAAAATTTTTACTAAAAAGAAAGTTCCCCGGATTTACAAATAAAAGTACAGTCACAAATACGAACCTCCAGTAATTAGAAATTCCAGAAATTAGAATCAGTGCTTGCAATACAATATACACTCTAAAATTGGAATTAAAAATTCTTATTTCTGAACGGTTTTTATTTCTTTTGCTATTTTAACAAAAGAAATCCCCAAATTCTTTTTATTCTAGAAAACTAAAAAGGGGAATTACCAAATTATATACGTTTTTCCGTATTTGATGTTTTTGTTGTATTTGAATTGTTAAGTTTGTTTTCATGTTTTCATCAAATAAAATTGAATAAAAAAAATTAAATGCGCTTTATTTTAGTTTTTGAAAGGCAAGCTGTCTAATCCTTTATCTTTTATTCGAAAAAAAAGTCCAGTAATTAGAATAATTCAGAAATTAGAATTGCCTCAAAAACAAAGCAGTTCTAATATGTGAGTGACTACTGTAGTCCGAAAGACAAAAAGTCGTATCTAAATTCTATTTGTTTAATGTACCCAATAGACTGCATGTGAGAAATTACCATATTTTTCAGTAAACTATTCGATTGTTCTTGAACTAAATTATAAAAGATAGTGTATTCCAATGTTATGAACAGCAAAGTTTAAATTCAATTCTTTTACTTACAGTAGAAATACGATAAAATACACGATCGTTTCAATGCCGTATTCACCGGAACATGGAAAATATCTTTAATTTAATAGTCTATTGTATGGTTTTTAGAAAGGCAATTTAACCAATTCTGTCTTAAGAAATAAAGTAAAACAACTATTGACCAAAAAAAATTGAACTATACACTAAAACAATAAAGTAATATATTTTAAATAATTCAATTCCAGATAAAGTAACATTGTTTTTCCAATTGTTATTGGAAGTGGTGCCCACCTCCACAATGGCCATGTTTGATTAAACACGTTCGACATGCAATGCAGACGAGAAATATGCTCAACCAAAGGACAACATTATCAAAGAGACAATTACACCGAGTGATATCGAAAAGTTTAAATGGATTGAATGGATGATTTATGAAATACAAGAAATATATCGTTATGAAACTATGAAATAGTTTGTGACACAAATATTCTAAAGTAATGAACAGACAGACAATTTATTTAAAGAAAAGATATATTGATAAACAAAACATTCAAATTAAAAGAATTACAAAGAAATATATTATTAATTCAAACATAAATAAATAAATACTATATATACATACATATATATATTTTGTAGATTTTAAGATAAAAAACTTAAAAAAAAAATTAAAAAAATTTTAAAAAATTATGAAAAAACAACTTGTTACTGGAAATTATAAGTAGTTGTTACCTATAAAAAAACAAAAACCAAAACAAATAATATAATTATTATAAAACTTTATAATAATTTTAAGGCTTTGTTTATTTTTTTATAAATTTTATTTTAGAAATTTTATAAAAATAAATTTATTTTTAAAAATTTATACTTATAAAGGAAACTCATGTTTCATGGTTTTCTTTTATTAAAAAAAAAAAGAAATGAAAAAGTAATACGAAAACCCAAAAAAAAAAAACAATAAACAAATACTGTTTATTGCTGTAAGACAAGAAATAAGTGTAAGATAAGAATAAATTTTCGAAATAGCTGAACTCTTTTGTCTTACAGCACTAGACAGAAGAAACAATAGTAAATTGTTTTAAAATAAAAATTCTGTTGTGAACAAAAAAACAATATTTTGTAGGACTGTTAATAGTAATTAATTATTAAATGAATTTTGCTTAAAAAGGCATAAACCAAAGCGTTGCAATTATGATCTTAAATTTTAAAATAAATATTTCTAAAAAAGATAAAAATATTTTAAAATTTAAGATCTAAAGTTTATATTGATATTCTATGAAAAAAAAAAAATAAAAAAATAATTAAAAAAAATTAAAGAATTCCTTTATAAAAGAAATAAACAATTTTTGCAGCTTTTCAAGCAATATCTATTTATTTAAAATAAGTTTCATTCTATAAGTTAAAATTTTAGAAATTATGAAAAAAAAGACAAAATACTAAATAAGAGTTTAACTTTCAACTTTTCGGTTCTGTGCATTTCGAAAGATCGCAAAAATAAAAATAATTTACTATTTTTAATAAGTATTTTGTTATTTACAATATTTTTTAATAATTTTTCTAAAAATTAAAATTAATTTAATTATAAGAACTTTAATTTTAAAAATTGTATTATTGGAAACAACAAGTTTTTATTTCGTAAATAAAGTCTAAAACACCCAATATTCTCTTTCCTTTAATTTTTTCGTTATGAAAACTCACTAACGAATTACATCAGGTTTGTAAGAAATTTGTCGCTGTGATAACGCTGCTGTGAATTACAATTGAGTGACTGCAACATAACTTAATTGAAAATCTTATAGAAGAAGAAGGCATATATACATACATAATTGGCCATTACAACCCTTCTGTCAGGATTACGTCCTAGCTTCTCACACCACTTATGTTGTGTGCGTCAATTTTATACAAGAGTGGCGGGTCCTACAGTTTAAAGTCGACTCCGAACGACAGATTTTTGAGAAGCTTTTCACGGCAATTTTTACTCTCAGAGTCTTTGCCAGAAATCTGCCGAAGAAATATTTTTCGTTCTAATGTCTGACCTGGGAGAAGAAGAAAAGTCAATTTATGTCATAGTCCAGCTCTATTAATTAAATTCCAACATTTTAGGAAAGACTCTGTACAAGCCATAAGGCCTGTGGAATAACGTTTTCATAGGTTCGTATATTTGTATTGAAAACACAAAGACAATTTTGTTCAGGTTTTCCACATAAACAGCGGAACGTGTGATATCAAAATACACCTCCTCGGCTTTATCATTGGATAAGTGAGGCCGGAAAAGCAGAGGTGTTAGGGAAATGGATGGAGATATTATGTCTCAGTGTCTATGGCCTACTATAGGCATTGATGGAACAGGTTTACTGCTGAGGTGTTAGGTAAGACCGTTATTGAGGTTAGCGATTACTTTTATTGCTATATACTTATACTTGGCATTTCTGATGGTAAGAGCACAACAATCCTATTTCATGACATAGGGCTCCTCACCTTCAACCCCTTTACGTAACGAGTCAATATGTCAAATGAGTTGTTCGAAATGAGTTGGATAAGTTCGAGAACGTGTATATGTAGTAAATATAGAAATACTTACAATTCCGGAGACCATAGGTCCATTGTGTACGTCCTAAAAAGGGAAAGAAGTTAAAGGAACGAGATACTTAGAGTGAAAAAAAACCGAGGGGTTAGCTACGCTACAGTATACACACATACCGTGCAGTGAACATAATATCAACGCCACAGGACAATATGCAGGCCACATTAGTGTTGAAGACTACAGCCAACCCGACCGACAGACAGAAAATCTAAAATAATCTGGTACAAACTAACATTCAAAGAATATTCCAAATAGTCTAAGGTATGCAACCCTTAATCAAGGCGAATGGAAGTATTTCGCACATGGTAACGAAGCTGGTAAGCCGACATAAATTATAACCCGATTCAAGGCTGTTTGACTCTCTTATAGAACGGGGCAGATAGTCACAGAGGTGATACTCTACCGTTTCAAACACTCTACAGAAATCCAGCTGATCCAGTTACTAAAAAAGGCAGATACAGCAACTATTGACATAATTTGCCTGCAACACTTTTACATTAGCAAAATGGGATTTTGATAAAACGTTTAATAGTGAAGTTGGTTGTAAAAGACGACAAATGTAAACAAAGAAAAAATATTGCCACAGAGCGTAAAAATTAAACGCTGAACGCTTTCTAGCCGCTTTTATCTTTCTACCGCATCTACTTTAGTAAGCAATGACATTTTACATTTTTTGTCTTCAATTTGTATTTATGATGGAAATTTTTATAGAGGGTCACCTTAATTCGAAATTTAATAACAAATGGACTAAAGGCACTGCATATAATCGGAATATAACCATTCGTATATAAAATTAAACGCATATTGGAAACATTCTTTAACAGCGCCTATTAATAATTGAAACTATTGGCATCACTTGCTTAACTGTCAGTTACAATAACAAAAAAAAAAGAAAAAATCAAAACAAATCATAAATAAATTTCACTTTTCATTTATAGGCAGTGGATATCACAGAATCTATAAACAAATTTCGTAATGGAAATTACTTTGGCCATCATTAAACCACATGCAGTGCGTCATACAATAGCATTCCAAGCCCTAAAACGTATTATAAAGGAGCATTTTAAAATATTGGATTCAAAAGAAGTGCACATTACGAAACAATTATCGGAGAAATTCTATGCTGAACACAAAGGCAAATTCTTTTACAATCGTTTAACCACATTTATGGGCAGGTACATATGTTTAATGGAATAAAACTCTTTTTATTTATTTATTAATTGTTGAAAAATATCTCTCTTCAAGTGGTCCCAGTTATGCTTTAATATTACAATCACAAGATAGCATTTCGAAATGGAGAAGTCTTATGGGTCCTACTAAAGTATACAAAGCAATCTATTCAAATCCTGATTGCATAAGAGCCTTATATGGTCTTTCGGATACACGTAATGCCTGCCATGGCTCAGACAGTGAAGAGTCAGCTTTAAGGGAAATATCCATAATATTTCCAGAATTCAATAAAGATAAAGTAACCTCAGCAGCCAAAAGCTGATGGTACTTGTAAAGACATATGGATTGCGTCTCTCATTTCAACCAACAGCTGTTCAATATGCTGCTCATTGCGCGAAAGAAAAATAACGTTTCATTTATTAATGCAATGTCTTATAATAACATTTAAACGATTATATTTACGTTATGCATAAATTAAAAAAGATTAGGTATTTTTGACTGACTGACTTTAAATACGTTAATTTAAAAAGACTATTGAGTGACTAACTGGCAGTAATAATGGATAATTACTTTTCAGCCGGTTGTCCAACAAAATGTAGCAACTGTTTACACAACTTGGAAAACTATGCAGATATTATTGTTTTTGCCACTTGAAATTTCTCTCGCCCTATATCATAAACTGCACAAAATAATTTAAAACCAATAGTTTTGAGTCGAATGTCTTGCAAAACAAGTGCATTTATATGTAAAATTGGAAAGTAATTGGCTAAGATTATCAGCCTTTTGCTACCAATTTTGTTCTTCTTTAATAAAGTCAGCGTTAAAACAAACCTTATGCTTTTCATTTTTCAAAAAAGGTAACCAATTTATTTAATCTGGTATAACGAGTAGTGTTTTATATTAAATTTTTTAAGAACTTGAATATTAAATGAAAAATGGTTCGACTGTTAAATAGTATTTTCTTTACAAGTTTAAACTAAGCTAGGTTTCAGATGTAAAATTATGGATATTTTTTTCTTTTCGTTATAATCATCCGTTTGAGATCGTAATGAAAGCGAACACTGATTCAAACAAACGTACACAAGTGTATTAATTTATCTGAAAGGAAAGTATGTATTGAGAAGCACCAAAAATGTTCGATTGGTTGGATTGGATTTGTTAGAAGTCACACTTCCATCAGCAGCATTAACAATAGGTTAATTTTCATATCGAAAGAACTTCACCCAGCAACAGTTAGTAGGACATCTGGTTGATTTTGCTACAAAAGAAAAATTGTCCCAAAGTTAATTGCCATTAGGGCGGCATTGAAAAGTGAATTCCAATTGCATTCTTCTCGTGTTAACCTTTAAAGAACATTTAACTCTGATAGTAAAGTAAAAGGGAAGCTATCATGCGATTACAGTATTCCCTCGATTTACGTCGTAGAATGTTCCGGAAAAAGGCGACGTAAATCGAACTTCAAATAACTCATACTAACAGATGCATTTGTTTATATACATTTTAGAAAAAAAAAACTAAGACCCTTTCCCTGTCCTCTACATCAGATGGGATGCACAACAAGTTGATTTCATACACTTGTGCATCACATGGACAGGGAAAGGGATAATTAAATTTTTATTCTATGTATTGAATTTTTTTTATAGATGGAATTCCCCTGATTTGGTTTATAAACAACAGAGGCGATGTAAATCGAAGTTGAAGGGAACAAAATTCTTGACGACGTTAATCGAAACAACGTAAATCGAGGGAATACTGTATAGTGGACGGTATATTGTTGCAACGAAATTGTGCGATTAACAATTCATTCAACAATACCACCAGAATTCAAAGATACAATTTTTTGAAACAAATCAGAAAAAACCTAAGGTACTGCTTATAGGATTGGCTGTTAAGTTGATGGAATAAAACTACTATTATCCTGAAATATTTTTGAAAATTTTGTTCAAGAAATCAACATGTGTAATTGTGCAAATGAATTATAGCTGCAGATCCTCTTCAAATGTACGTTTAATTTTCATTTTAAAAATGAAATTCAAAGTGGTATGTATGTATATATTAATATATGTAATCGAAATAACAAATATAAATTAGAATATAAAAATGTTTAAATGTTTTATTTGTTTTAATAAAATTAAATGAATATTAATAAAATGTATGTATGTGTTAAAAGGTTATAAAATATTTTTGTTAGAAATTAAAAAAAAAAAATTAATTGTAATCCAAAATTTTGAAATAAATTTTATACTTCTAACATATAAGTATATATGAATGTTTCTTAATATAATTTATTTTGTTTTTTTTTAATTTTTTTTTTTTTTTGTTAACATATTCAAAATGTATTAAAATTTCCAATTGTACTAATTATAATTATGTTTTATAAGTTATATAGGTTTAAATAAAAAATGAAATGATTATTTGTAAATAAAATGGTAATAAAGTAGAAGAAAAAATATTAAAAATTTAGGGGTATAAAGTTAAAAGGTTTGACATAGAGATGAAAGGTACTTAATGATTAAACTTTATTTATTGCGTCGATGACATGCTTAGTATTTCAATTGTACTAATTAATTTGCCTTACAAAAACAAAAAAGGAGAAAAATTATATGATTGTTTAAGATATTGTTGGTCTGCAATCGAAAAGATGTTTCTATAAGAATTACAAACCATTTTAAAAATACGATCCTTAAAACGAAAGACATATTCGTTTTTTTTTTGTTTTTTATAATACATATATACTCGTATTCTTAGTTTTAATGTATGTATATGTATATATAGTGAAATATGTATAAGGCAGAAGTAAAAAATAACAATAAGTAAAATATATCTTAATAATAATAATAATAATTTGATGTGCACCTTTCTTTCTTTTATCTATAATAACTATAAAACTTCTATATGTTTGAAGAATAATTCCATGTTAGTTTGTTTGTCGTCCCGTTTAAAATAAAGTTGTTAACAGTTATCATCTTTCCACTTTTCTTTCGCTTCGAGTTTTGCTTCAGGTACCAAAGAACTCTTAACACCACCCAATATGTTTGTTGTTGCTTGGGTAGCCAATACAGCGGGACAAACAACCAATTGTGGAACTTGACGCATAACAGCACCCACAGCTCCAGTCAGACCTTTTTGATCATGTTCGGCTGCTGCTGTTTCAATTAGATTATTGGCTGAATCATTAATGCCTTCTTTTAGTATTTGATAGGCATTGACGACACCTTCTCGTATATCCTTGGGGCGGTTATGGCGTTTCCTGCGACCCCTTTTACTTTTCTTTGATTGGCGTATAGATGGACCCGAGGACACCATATCAAAAGCTGTTTCAGCTGTGAACTGCAAAAGTTGTATCAACCTTGATGTTATCTCCAGTGCGGCCAGTATTGTTCTGGCACTAAAACTTTGGGCGCCCAATTGTAAACCTCTTATAAGGCGTCCATCCTTTTGATAGTGTTCAATGGGTAGCCAAAACAAATCGTAGATTCCTTGGAATAGTTGAACAAAAGCATAAGTAGGTCCAACACCACTTAAAATCTTTGGCAACTGTTTGCGCTTAATATCACGTAACCACTCCCTGCACAAGTAGTTACACACTTTGTCGAAGCCTAACAAGCCACGTCTATAGATAATTTTGCGTAAAATTATCTCGGAACATTGCAGTTGACCTAAACCCATCAATAGACCAGCTATGGGTCCTTTTGACAACTCTACTCGTCGGCCATGGTAGTCAAAACGTATAGATACGTCTGGTGTAAAAATTACTTCTCTGAAATAAATTGGTGCCGAACTAACTTCTTGAGAATCGATTATTTTGCTTGCGTCTTTAAGGGACTTCTTGTCTGCATTTTCCTTTTCATCGATTAAGAGCGATATATTTTCATTTACAATACGTCGTGCCCTAAGATCTTGAACAGCTTCTGGTAGTTCCTGTTCGTCTTCACTGATATTCATAATAGGTACTTCTGCTTTAGCGACAGAAAGTTTAGTTGATTTAGCTTCATTCGATGTAGAGGCAGAGGGATTTTCTTTGTCGCATTCTTTGCCAAAATTTGTGAAAAAATCCGTTAAAAATTCCAGAGTATCTTGGTCAATGTGGACTCTCAGCGGACTTAGGGATATACGCAAAGAACATTCCTGATTATTGCTACGTTGAGGATATGGTCTCATATGAATAGCTTTAATCACCACCATATGTTGGGATCTACGATTAGCAAAACTTTTCGTGTTGGCATTGTAAAGAAATTTATTGATTTCGGAACTTTGTAGGCGATCACGAATTTCGATTTCATTAATTAATAAAACTTGTCTGGAGGCATACGTTGTATGGCGGGGATATAATTCATAGGAAAATCTAACCTTGGTAAATTGCATTTCTACCAAGACCTCGTGGTTACGATTAGAACCGCCCATTGTTTTCCAGGTCAGCTTTTCTTTTGGCTTTTTTACCTGTTGTAAACGGCAAGATTCATTTGCATAGAACACTCCCTGGCGATAAGTATCGGACATGGCTGTTCTGTTAGCGTTAGTTCCTTCGGCAGCTGACGACGTAGAAGCTGAGACTGGAGGAGCAGAAGAAAAGTCGTTTCCTCCGTACAAGTGCCAAGTAAATGTCATCTCACATAAAGTATAACGTTGTTCGGGCATGGGGAAATTGCTTGGAGTTTTTAGTAAATCATTGCTGGAAGACGAGGGTAGACAAAAATGATTATCTACAATCATTAGCGGATCGTCGGAGACCTCAATAGAGCCGCTAGTAAAATTTGTGTTTGTCAAAACTTTTTCTTCATCAGCTATTATACAATAATCTTCCTCATTAAAAGAGACATTGTGGAGATCTTCAAAGTGGGTTTCATTCTCTTCGTCTTCTTCTTCGAACTCACCGAATTCTTCTCTAATAATAGGTAAAGGCTCTTCCTTAACCTTACTATCTACGTCCAATGACGATGCTTTGGTTTCTTTCTCGTTGCCTGCTTTATCCTCTTTTTTTAGGTTTTTCTTTGTATTTTCATCAGGAAAATAAAATAATTTTAGTTCATCTTTTTCACGAATTGGCTCTTCATCTATAGTGTCCAAAGACTGCTTATCATCAGGGGACTCTTGTACAGCCTCTGCCATAAGCATATTAACACGTTCCTGTTGTTTCATGGTAATCTCTTTTGTTATTTGTTGATCAGTTTGCGATAAAAATAAATCTGATTCAGAACATAAGGACGATTGCAAGGATTGATCTTTACTGGATTGTTGGTCGTTGCAACTATTTATACTGCTGGCTATGTAACCAATGAGTTGAGCAAAAGCACTACCGGAATCATAGCAAGTACGAAAATGGCCGTCATGTATGGAACATCTCAAATCAAATGTTGGACATTTATCTGATTCTTCATCGTTTAATCTTAACGAAATGTCCAGCAAGCCCACATCTAAAACTGGCACCAGATTTTTATTATCAATAAAAGAGATAACACAGCAGGGAAATTTCTTGCGGCATGATTCCTCATATGGGGCCAAAGAAAGAACACATTCTTCCAATACAAAACGTAGATTACAGCAGGGCATTGAGGGTATAATGTTACTGCAAACAGAGAAGTAAGACATCTCTAAGACGGCGCGGTAGAAGAAATTTTCTGGACGAAAATCTATGGCACAATCAAACAAATGTAATTGCATTTCAGACAACACACTGAATGGTTTATAGCCTTCTATGGGATAGTCTACGACATCTAAGAAATCTATCAATTGATTTAGCCAATACAATGAAGCACTTGATGGTATATAGCGCAATGTTGCATAATGTATACCGGCCGTTATCTTAAGCCTTTTGATTCTCTGCAAGGGATTCTTTTTTATTTCGATAACTATCGAGAACATACCACTATCAGCTGCATCATTGCCGGGTACATTTATTCCTTTCGGCAGCCCTATGGGCATTCTGTAAATGGTAGACTGCATAAAATCTTCCACCTGTGCCTGATGGTCAAATCGCAGAGGCGTATTCATTGGTACTATGCCGCAGTGATAGATTTCTCCACTTTTTATTTGTGTACTCAAATAAGAGAGGTTGAGGTCATTTCTAAAGCCTGCTACTAGAAAAATATTGACCATATCCAGGTTTAACAAAAATTTTCCACATACCTGAGGCAATATATGTTTGTCATTATCACGAACTGGCACAAAACAGGAACCCGAAACTCGGCCCAATTTGATTTCTACCGAACAATTGTGAAGACATGATTTGGTTTGTTCCACTTTCGTTGTTTGTATACCAGAAATATGATCATCATCATCTTGTTCCTCATCGGTTGCATGATTGTCATCACTCTGGTCGCTTTGATCTAAATTAACTTGATACTTGCTGCTGCTTATTTGGTATGTACTCGCCGTAAGACTTTGTCTATGTTGTCCAAACGACTCGGAAAAAGTATCATTTTGTGCTATGGCCGATATGTAAACAGAATCCATCATACTCATATTCAAAAGACTTTGACCCATCTGCTGGTTTACATCCAAATCTGATGCCTTAGAAATGTACGGACATGATGGTTCCCACATAAATAAATCCGCATTCAATCTATTGTAAATTATTTCATACAATTGCTTCGACTCGATGAAAAAGTCAACCTTGGGAAAATTCAATTTAACTTGTGTGTTTGAATTAGCCATAGTGTCTTCGGAAAAATCATTGATTTCCTTTTCATCTCCCGGTAGTAAAATATTCTCCGTTAAATCATTTTCCATTTTATTGGAGTATGACGATGTACTGTTTTGGCGCCAATGGCGTTTGGAACTAAAGGGCAGTTTTGTGCTTTCTTTACCATTGAAATTCCTGCTAGCAAAGTCGATCAGAATTTGTGGATATTCCTCTAAGGTTTTTGTATTTAAATATGTTACTGTTAGTAAATGATTTTGCAAATCGTCTGTTTCTACATAAAATATTTCGATTTGGGATGCGTATATTTTTACACATTGTTCACAGAATACAAGCGTAAAATCGGATAAACGCAATAGAAGGTAATCAGATCTTATATTTTGCTTCCACCAGGGCACTCTATGAGGATCATGTAAAGGCCTTAGGTCGACGATCGGAAAACGTAGCTTAATATCAATTACGGGGCTATTTATGGTGAATTCTGTTTTATTTACTGCTACATCATCGCGATTTGGATTGATTTGAGCCTTTGTTGCGGCAGTTTTGTATGGCGATGGTACAAAGAACGATCCCAAACGATCAATAATTGTAATGTCAAATTCTAGAATATTTTCTTCTAGCATTATTTCAATATTTGAGCGGCTATTCTTTTTCATTTGTATACTATTGCTGGAACAAAATGTCATAGTGAACTCGGGTCTTATTTGATAGCCATTGAAGGTGTTTTTATTGCGATCAAATCGTAACAAATGTGTTATTTGTTCATCAAGTATTTCACACAGCTCCACTTTGGTGGCTGAAACGGTAGCGTTTATTTGTAGTATCGTTTTATTACGATTCTGTTTTCCTTCAGCCACTATGGGATTTAATCTAAGGAATATATGATTTTTACTGCAATATACACTTCTAGAGCCGAGATCATTATCTACAGGCATTGTTAACATAGAGTCAAAAAAGGTGTGAGATACGCGTTGTAGTTCTTTCAGGCTGCGTTCGTTCCAAAAATTTTGATGCGAATTCGAATTCGATTCTACTAAAACATCCTCATGTAGTATAACACCTACTAGAGCAGCTATTTTAATTACAAAATTAGAAATTTCAGCACAGGAATCCATGTTAGGTGCCTTCCGTTGATAACGCGAGACACTTGTTATTGTACTGGAGCTGAGAGAAGAGGCTACCGAATCACAATAGTTTTCATTTGGACGATAAAAATTGCTATGCGTAGGTTGGACAGAGCCAGGTTTGGGATTGTTTTTTATGTTGGGATCATTATGCCACATATTCAAGTTGCCGTGCACCAAGTTACTCTCAAACCATTCCTGCTGCTCGTTGACATACTGTTCTTGGCTATGAGCTGATGTATTTGTTGTTTGTTTCAAGGACCTAAAAGAGTCATCTTCACTGAATGCTTCAAGAAAATGGTTAATTAGCTGCAGTTGGCGGGGTGAAAAGATAGCACATATCGCTCCCAACTCAATATCAAAGCATATTTTTGGCCCGGTGATCTCTTCTGACTGTTTCACTTTAATCTTTAGATTCTGTTGGCCCATAAATTTTAAAATTGGTATATTTTCGTGTCTAATTCTTACTTCATCTTCCTCATCTTCGGTTATCCAGTTCTCCTGGGTAAACATAGAAACTCCCGACAGATTGACGCTATGTTTGGCATAAGTAGGTAAACGATTCACTTGATCACCAGATGCACTACTTTCCGCACTGGACATTTGTGGTGCTTTTTCATTGCCAGTTTCATTTTTATAAAATAATTCATTTAGATGAATATTTAACGCTACACCCTTTAACCTATAATGGCAGGGATATTCTATGCGGAAAGTGACATTGGCAAACTTTGCTTGTATTCGATTTAATACATTGTCTATTGTTTCTGCAAACTTTTCTAAACCTACAATGGAACTACCTTGTATACCTGTAGCCGAGGCATTTCTCTCTGCAGCCTCATCATCTTCATCTTGACGCATACATTCCTCGGCCAATTGCAAAGAACTGCTAACCGATGACCACATAGACTCTATCATGGATTCGTGGCCCTCGTGTAAACGTTTAACAGGTCTTAAACACAATACTACGTCAGAGGCCTCTATTGAGCTGTCGTTTGTCATTAATGCATTCCACGGCACCGAGACAGTGAGTAAGCCAATTTGGCCATCTGTGAATTCGAAGGGCCAGCCTTGTGTTTCTAGTAATTCATTCAGAGACTCTACACGCAATGAAACGTTCTTAATTGTTGCCTTACCATTGTACAGCTCAATGTTGAGCTGTTCAAGATTTAATTTCTCATCAAGAAATTGTCCCAAATATCTCTGCAGTAAATATCTACAGGTTTTGTTCTTTAAACCGTCCCACACATTAAACCATGACATATTTTTCTTAAATTTTTTTTTTTTACTTTAAAACCATAAAAAAAATTCAAATTATTGTGTTTACGATGAATTTTCTCAATTGTTTTCTATATTTTTCTATTATTATTGTATTGTAACGCTGTTGTTGTTGTTGTAGTTTAATGCGTATCTTTTTCAACAAAGAAATCCTCTTTCAATTCCAAAATAAAACACTGAATGGCAGTGTTGGCCAATAACAAAACTCGATTATCCGATTAATTGACGTAATATTGTCAATTTGCTATTATGGCGGCGAAAAGCGCTGGATTTAAAACGTTAAACGATTTAAAATTATATTTCACAGAATAAACGTTTTTAGTATAGTTTTTTGTAATAAAAGAGAGGCATTATCGAATATATTTTTTAAATAGATTATTATCAGGGGAGCTATTTCATGGTATCTAATGGAATTCTAACATAAAAATACGAACGTGACAAATACAAATTCCCAATTTAAAATCTTCATACAATCACAATCTGGCAACTTTTATTCCAATTGTGTACTCATTAAATCGAAAGCATGTTACCATACTTTTATGGCATTTGAAGCATTTTGTAAACAAAGGCATCCTTTAGTCTTTGTTTTAGCCCTTGAGACAAGTAAACAAACAAAAAAATTAGAACAAAGACAATTGTAGTTGGGGTTCTCCATTGCAGCATGTGCGATAAAGATTAACGATTTAATATTGGCAACAATGTTTTTCAAAAAATCGGCCAACATCTGCCAGCTGTTTTGTTAAAAATTGAAACATAAAAAATTACAGTATAACCCAGTATTACCAAATACAGTTAATGGAACAAATATTAATGTTATTAGCCCTTGGCTTACTTTTTATTTTTCAATAACTCAAACGTACGTGTAAAAGCAACTCTGACAAAAGAGCACTATGGCAAGCCAAAAAATGTCTATCTGGCAGCACACCACAGCTGTTGTGTTATTGATTTGTAATAGTGAAATTTTTTAACTGCGAAGATTTTATAACAAATATCAATTAAAAAACGAAAATTTATGACAAATGGTATTAAAATTTTTATTACGATTATAATAATAAAATAAAATAATAATAAATTTAATATTTTTTAAATTTTAAGGCTTCCACAAGCTCATCTGGTGTTTTGGAAGAACGTCGCATTTGGATGGGTAATTTGGATCCCAGGCTTAGCGAGTAAGTTGGGTCAAATGGTTTCCTATTAACTGTTGTAAATAACATCTAATTTTTAAAATTTTATTTTCTTTATTTTCCAAACTATGGGTATCAACTTTTGAAAATTGTGCAAAAATGCGGTGCCATTGAAAAATTTGATATGCTGTTCCACAAAGGCGGCCCGCTTCAGGGTCAATCGAGAGGCTATGCATTTGTGACGTTTGTAAAGGTAAGCGATGTTTTACTTAATTTAATTAATTGTTTGTGGAAAATGGTTAAGAAGAAAACATTTTTTTTTATTTATTTTAACATAGTTTTATAGTAGGTAGAATACTTAGCTCACAATCTCATTCATCAAGTACTTATTGCTTTGGTCGATAACTTTTTGTAATGTTGTATGTTATGGCAATGGAAGCCCCGTCTCCATTAGCAGCAAGCTAAATTAATCTATCATCTACAAAATTATACGTCCATGCTAAGCTTTTAGCGCTCCAGGATAACCACTATCGTTTTTTGAGGGCTGAGGCAGTGGATACAATTCTTGATAATATTGGTTCGAATTCATTAAAATAAATTTATAGATTAATCATTTCTAAAGTGAAATTACGTGTGTAGATGTGGCTTATAGTTTAGCAAGGAATGAGAAGCTTTTTCATGACAAAAACTCTCGATATTTTTGCCAAAAATCATCTGAGAGGAGGACACTAGAAAAAAATATTTCTAAAGGTGTAAAAGCTTTGTTTTAAAATTTCGATCTCTTGCCAGTAAGCCAACACAATAATCATTAGACTACAGCCCATATTAATGTTTCATTTGAAATTCACAACAAATGTCTCAGTACCAGTTTCTTGTGCTTCTATTCTATTTCTATTTTCTGAATATCAGGCTGTTTTATGCCAATATTATTAATATTATTTACTCATACCTGTACCTGTTGATTTGACATTAAATTCGAAAAGACTTTTGTTTCGTTTTTGCAGTTTAAATAAACTTATTTTGAATAATATTACTTTTTAAATTTATAGACTGAAGGAGCATTAACGGCTTTGGAAAAACTTAACGGTCACTTGGTATTGAATCGTCCCATAGCAGTTCGTCTAGCTAAAAATGTGAATTATGTATGTTATTATTAAAAAAAAGAAAATGAATATTATTATAATTATTTATCATTGTTTGTCTGTCAGGATGAATTGGAACGTCCTAAGCCGAAAATTGAAATTCCTGCCCTTGGTACTGGCATTAAGGAAGGCAAAATTAGCAAAGAGGAGGCCATAAAAGCTATTGAACAGAAGCTGAAAATCTTAGAATCACAAACTGACGATTTGGAATTTAATCAATCATTAGCTTGCCAAGTACCTCTCATACAGAAATATCAATTTAATAAGGATCGCGATGTAAATGGTACATCCACATCACAAAGACGAACATATCATAAGACTAACTCACATCCCTATACACGACATCAGCGACCTAAAAGAAGATAAAATTTAATTCTTAACTAATTTGTTTTTTGTCCTCACATTAGCGATAATCTTGCTTTAAGTTTCATGTCTTATGTTCTCATTTATTGTTTTAATTTTCAAAAATTTCAATTTATTTTTAACGATAACTTTTATTTCTAATAAAATATTTTTACATTTTTAAGCAATTAAATTGATTTATTTTGGAGCAAAGATATATTTGCCGCGCATATGTTGAGGTAAAGGTACAGTGCCCGGACAGGGTACTTGACCAGGAATTTCACAGATACAATGACGTTTACAGCCATAACCAAAGTTGGCAGGATTATCTTTACTTTCAGCTAATCTGGCTTCTGCATCCAATTGTTCTCTGAAAAAGGAAAAATGAATTAAAAAAATGTTAATTGAATACTTATAAGATACATGGATAGTTTAATATTATGTTAAAGAGGTGAATAAGATAAGGTTAGATTAGGCAGACCAGAGACTAGGGAGCTTCGTTGTGGATACTTTAATAAAAAACAAAGCACAAAAGAGAAGGCACAGAAAAAGAAATAAAAGAAAAAGAGATAATTGGCAGAAGTACAAGCAAAATAGACAAAGCACGAAGTCATCCCACTGTACAATTAATGCCCAAGTTAAAGCCTTCAGGTTAGAAATCCTATTAGATTATACCGGCCATTATAAAAACTTCATACAAGTGTCTAGAACCTGCATGGTACGGCTGAACCACAGAAAAGCTCTGATACATGTGCACAAACCGCACTGAAAGCTTGGTCTCTGTTCATGTATAAATGGGGCTAAATCGAATAAAAACGGATTTCTGGGGGAAATGGACCTAGTGGAGTGGAAAGCCATGGTATCAAGGATTCCAAATCAGGTTTCCTTATGTTCGTATGTTACTTAGGGCAGGAGTTTAGGGAGCTAAGCCAGTTGTTTTCTTAAAATGAGCAAACAGTGTTCTGTATAAATGGCACTAAATCGGACAATGGACCTACTGGCCTGAATAGCCCTGGTAGCAAAGACTTCAAAACAGGTTCCCTTTATGGCGGGTGTTACTAGAACCGTAGATATTGATGACGAAATGGTTTCTTCAAATGAGTAAAAAAGTAGCCTATATAAATGGAGCTAAATCGGAGACAAAATGGGCTTCTGAGAGAAATGGACATAGTGGACTGGATAGCCATGGTATCAAGGTTTCCAAATCAATTTCGCTTGCGGTCGAGCGTTCATTGGAACCGGGTTTATATCACGAAATATAGGACCCAATTCTTCTGCAACAAGTGAACAGGTATAGAGTATAAGATTTTAGTGTTCATACAGAAAAACGCTAAGCAGTACATATTGGACTATTAAAAATATCATCAAAATAATCTGAAGTTACTGGCCAAACCTGAGCATATTCAATCTGCATTTAATAAAGCCTTCAATCCCTATTGAATCCCATTCAGAATCCCAATTGAAAGCAGTTTGGGTTCTTTTTATATACTTACTTCGTTTTGCCCACTACTTTCATTAGATGTTCCATGATTTCATCTCTGTTTTTACTGTCAATATCTATTAACATGTCACGACCATCTTCAAAATAACATCTCACAAATGGCGAAGGCGTCATATTCTTAAAGGTGATAACTTGAACTTCTGGATTTTTATATTGGACTTGGGGTATATTCCAAAACACGAAATCTCTTTAACAAAACAAAACAAAATTAAGCAAATTAATCTCGCACACTGTTGTTACGTATTCTCATCATTACCTGGCACCATCATGATGATCACCGTAGGTATTGTAGTTGACACTGAAAATCTTGACTTTATCCTTTAAAACCAATTTGCCTGATTTCAAGTACTCGATAGTACGGCGTATTGGGGCTCTACCTTTCATGAACGGCATTTTGTTCGTATGATTTTAAATGTTTTGATTGAAAAACAAAGTGAAAATAAAATTTAACGTTAAAATTCTACAACCCGGCTGTAGAAAATAAGATGAAATGTGTGTGAGTAAAAACATATGGAACAGCTGATGAGGGGTTGTGGTGTGAGAAAGTGTTCGGAAAGCAAAGCGAAACATCAAATCGCGTAGAAAATAAACAATAGATGTCGCTAGTGTATTAATGTAACGTTCGAAAAATTTAAAATAATTTAAGGACCATTATTATAACTTACCGTTAACTAAAGGCAGGATTTTAACGGAGAGATGAATTGTTGTTCATTATAACGAGTACCCAATAAGATAGAAGCAGGCATTAAGCTAAAAGGAAGATCATCCTACCTTTAACATTTAAAGGTCACTTTATGTTTGAACTTGCCATATCATATGATATTTTCGATATGGCAACTCCCAATTTAAACAAAATGAGCATATACAACAACCGCTGTGTTAAAAACAAACTTCTTTAATTGAGCAGTTTTATCGACTTTGCTCCGGTACTGCCATATTTTGGAAAAAGTTAATTTTGTTTTATCTGTAAGTTGTAATAGCCAAAATAAGTTAAAGGTAACTTTGAAGTTCACTTTAGCTAAAGGTACCTTTAACTAACGCCAACTTTAACGGTAAGTTGTAATAATTGCCCTAAATATTGTAATGATAGAATAAAAACAAAACTTATTGCTTAAAAAATGGAAATCCAAATAATTATTTTTAAATTAAATTTTAATTCTTTATTTGCCTTGGGCTTGCGGTAGCCCCGAGAGAAACCCTCTGTGTGAACGGCTCCAGGCTAAGGCTCCGTCCCGTTAAAACCCTGGCAGGCGTCAAAGTACGTTCCTTTCTCGTCACCATTGAGTTTGTGGTTTAGGTTTAGTTGAGACTTTTGATTAGCAGCCGATCTAGCCTGAGCACCTGTGCCCATAAATAGCGGTGCCAAGCCTCATGTGGCATCCTGGTTCGCAAAGATAACCACGGGACCATTAAATGGGCAAGGATAACGGCTATAACTACGGACTCTTATGAATATAAACATTATGCCCCAACCCACGCTAATCCTTCATGTGAAGCGCAAAACGTCCATTCCCGCTGGTGAATGTAAACACCTCACAAGGAAAGATCCTGCGAATGCAGCAGCCGGCTCTACGTTTGAAGACACCCCCACCTCAAGCGGGGTTTATCCAATTTGGAAACTGGTAAACTATACCTGGCACAAAAGATTCTAGTTAAGTGATCAGCCCCTTGTGCCGCGGATTGACCCTTCCCCCATAGTTGCCGCACCATTATTCGAGGCACCATTCATCTCTAAACGAATATTCCTATGCACTTCTCAACTGGTGTTAAAACATTGGTATCCCCCATCTCCGGGTGTCAACAACTTGAGTGCTAGCGTTAGGCATATAGGCCGCGCAGGTCTGCTTTGGGAATTATCGCCAAAATTATCTCAAAAAACCCCGCGCTCCTATCGTAGGAGGAGGAAGTTTGACTTAGTTAAAGGCACTTCAAAACGTTCACCTTTTTCACCCAAACGACAGAGTTCCGCTGAGTTAAACGCCGTCAGACCTTCTAAAATACCTAAAGTGCACAACCTAAGGGCGCTTCCGGGCCACGAAATTCTGCGCACCTCAAACAACCCCGTTCCCAGGAGACGCTCCAAACCTCTTAGTGATTAAGGACAGTCGTACCTGGGAAATTATAGACGAAGGTCAGCTGGTGGGCAGTATTACTTCCTCAAGTTGGTGGAGCGAGTCCTCCCTCCTCAAAGTATTTTTCGAGGTCATAATCTTCAACCCTGGCCCTTCGATCTTTGGAGCTCTATAAGGCAACCATTAGCAGTTTGGAAGATCTGGCCTGAAGCCAAGCTTGCTTCTTTCCTAAGTATCAGATTAAAAATCTAGGACCAGAATCTCGGTTAATTCGTCAGCCCCTGGGGTCATTTTGGAGACCGTCAGGGTCAGCAACACAGACCTGTCCGACAGTAATTGGAGGGTAGTCAAAGTCGAAGAATCTTTGCCGTTGATCAGCGTCCGCGGTGACGTGATAACCTAAGAACTTAACTAAGTTAGGCTTACGATTTATAAATCTGGCTCTCGGCTGGTTTTGAAATCCCTAGCAGGAGCGGCTGACTCTCTTCCAAAGCCCTCCAGTTCAAGCTCCAGGCAGCAGGCGAGTGCTTTAAGTTATCAGACGAAGAGGACGCCGATGCGTAGAATGTGCTGAGAGTTATCTATATTAACTTCCAGCACTCAAAAACTGCTTCTACTGTTCCACTCCTCTGCCTAGCAGTGGAAGATGGAGAGCTCTTTCTAGCCCAAAAACCCTGGGATGTTGAATGTATGGTTTTTTGACTTATCGCGTAGCGTTTGTCCAGGAAACAGATAAATGTATCCATATGTACTGACAAGGACACTATTACCAAGGCTGTCGAGCTAAACTTTAACTTAACTATGGTCTCTTCACTTTGCAAGAACCCATTGGCCAGCTGGTTGCGATCACTATTGAAACGACAATAGCAGGGAAGTGCTGGATTAGCTCAGATTTCTGTTATTATCTCAAGCAATGGCTTCTAAATTTTATGAGTACTCTCCTCGGATTATGGACACGCCACCTTCAATATGGACTTGGTAGCTCCTCCATCTAGAGCGATCCTACCAGTCAGTAGAAGAAACTCTAACTAGTTCCTTTGTAGGGAAAATTTTAGACTCTGTAGTTCTGAGATTCCTGCAGTCATTGCAACTCGTCTCGATATAGAAGGGGCAGTGGACAAATCGCTGCTTACAGGGGTAAGGTCCAACCGCCCTGATGGAACCTGGAAATCGATAATCTCGATAATGGGCGATTGCTTTAAACAGACAATATCAATACCAGACTTCTTGAAAAGGTCAGGAGACCTGCAGATGTTCAAATCACATGTGGTCTACGCAACACTCCTACAAAAACTTTGCTTGCAATGCTTCCCATTGGGCTACTTGCTACAGAAGCAACCAAACCGAATCACTCTGGTTTTATATGTGACAATATGGTTTTCGGATGACCATACAAAACTCACACTCCCAAACGGGAAGAATGAAGCTGTCATCAGTAACGGTGATATAACGATTTTGATCGATTTCTCAAAAATGGAATGTGGAACTGGAACCATTCCAACGTATTCCAGGCGGAGATTTTTCTAAGCTGTACATATGATTGAAACCAGGAACATACTTCCTTTAAAATTTATTATATGAGTGTCCAGTCAAGCGCAGAGGTGACACCTCGTGCAATCTAAAAGCTTCAGGAGTTACATAGCACATCTGCACACCGTATACGTCGACACAACATCTACGTCTGAGTTTAATCCTACTACTGGGGAAACGAAAAAGTAGAGGAACTGTGACGGAAGGAATTGAAGATATCTAAGGATACATTTTAGAATTGAAAATATCAGCAAGGAATTCAACAAACCATAAGTAGTCCAACACAGCTGATTGTTAGTATAAAAAATTCTGTGTCGGGCAATAGAACTAAGGAGCTACTTGAGTTCGACAAGAGACCGGTTCGTCATCTAACAGGAATTATAAAGAGACCCACCAGGATTGCTGCAGTAGAAGGATGTGAAAAAAACGAAATCGGTTTTAAGGTAACAGAACGTTTGAAGATCTGGGGACGATGTCGAAAATGCCACTAAGAGAACTGGCTGGTTCAAGTCCACCACTAACGGATCATGATACATACATATCTATAATTGGCCATTACAATCCTTCAGTCAGGAGTATTGACCTAGTTTCTCACACCACCTATGCGTGTGTTATTTTATACATAAGTGGTGGGACCTATGAAGAGGCCGTGGTCTAGTGGGTAGTGTGTTGGCTTATTAGACAAAAGGCCCGGGTTCGTATCTCAGGTCAGACATCAAAACAAAAAATATTTCTTCGGCGACTTCCTCTCAGCAGATTTCTGGCAAAGACTCTGAGAGTAAAAATTGCCATGAAAAGCTTTTCAAAAATCTATCGTTCGGAGTCGACTTTAAACTGTAGGTCCCGCCACTCATGTATAAAATTAACGCACACAACATAAGTGGTGTGAGAGGCTAGGACGTAATCCTGACTGAAGGGTTGTAATTGCCAATTATATATGTATGGTGGGACCTATAGGTGAAAGTCGACTCCAAACGACAGATTTTTGAGAAACTTTTCATGGCAATTTTTATTTACTCTCAGAGTTTTTGCTGCAAATCTGTTGAAGGGAAATCGCCGAAGAAATACTTTTTGTATTTTTTGATGTCCGGGCTGGGGTTTGAACTCTGGCTTTACTTCTAATAAGCCAACACACTACCTACTACACTACGGCGACTTCAAACGGATCATGATAAGGGAGCTTAATCACAATGGGCAATATGGACCTCAATGTTAACTTGCCTGTGAACGGAAGAAACAGACAAAAGCTGTTCCACAGTTGACTTGAGGGTATAAGCCTGCGACCTATATTCCAGAACGGGTTGTATGATCTAATGTTATGGTTTGAGTTGATGGATTGGATCGGTTGATGATTGGATTGAAATAGTTAGGATTTAGCTTAAGAATAAAGAGCGGAATGAAAATTGTCAAATGGAAGGTACCCTTTATCGGATTATACTAGTATTACTTGACTAGCTGTCATGTATTGAAAAATAATTTTATTCTTTTTATGGGTCAATATCATTGTAATTTTGTTTGTAGATGGACATCCATGTGGTCATTTTGTTCAAGTGGATTTAAATTATGCTCGTACTCCTTTAGCCTCCTGCAGAATTTCTTTTACATTTGCACTCAACATGATTTCCTACTGTAACGATTTTTCTTACAAGCATCCTTGAATGTGTCTCTCCTTCACTCCATGTAAATTTCAAATTTGATGTCGTTATAATGTTGATGCCACATACTTAGTAAAATACACAGACTTAATACACAGACACAGACACATCACAAAAGTGAAGTGATGGGAAAAAAAAAAGACTGAAAGGAATCTCGTCCAATCTTCTTTATATGGAAATTTTGAAACCACACCACAAAAAATAAAATAAAATAAAACACACACACACACACACGAATACCAAAAAGAAATTGCTTTGGTCAGCACAATTGTTGTGCTTTTTTTTTCTTTTTTGCCTGCTTGTTGTTGTTAACAATCTCTGGTACATTTTGGTTCCAATTTTTTTTTCCTTGCCGTTATCCTTAAAATAGACGATAGAATGCATGTGGTAGTTAGGGTGATGGCAAATGGAACATACAAAATGCATTTACCACATGTCAAGTGCAAGTCATAATACTAATGGCCAACTTTTTCATCTCAGGTTCACAAAAATAAAAAAGAATTTTTTTAAATAAACGAGCGGGACAATATCAGTTTGCAAGAATTTTTTTTCATAGACTTTGTCATAGGGTGGAGTTATAAAAGAGGGCATTTGTTAGCGATACACGCCATACCATTATTTACTGTAAAGTTATTTAAAACGTTGGCTTATTAGAAATAAGGCTACGGTTCAAACCGCCAGGTCAGAGGTCAAAACCAAATATGAAAAAAATAATTTTTTGGTGATTTCCTCTCAGAGTGAGAATAAAATTGCCAAGAAAAGTTTGTCAAAAAATCTGCCACTCATGTACAAAATTAACACATACGCCGTACATAAGTGGTGTGAGTAGCTAGGTCGTAATCCTAACTGAAGTGTTGTAATGACTAATAACGTATGTACATATGTATTTATTTAAAACGTGAGATTTTGAATAAAACATTGGTTCTAAATCGAATATTAGATCATAAAAAAGGTCCAAATTGTATCTGGGATATGTTAGATTAGACGATAAGGCCCACTATATGGTTTTCACGCGAAGGCAGTTGGATAAACTAAAATATTCCCATAACATCAACGGTTATATTATCCAGGTATATACATATGTATATTTTGCACGAGCGATATGATGGCATGTCATCTCACAAGGAAGTGATGTAAACTGGCCACCGGGATCGTCCGATTTGAGCCTTTGAGACTTTTTTGTAATCTCTCAAACGAAAAACAAAAATATCGGTGAAATCTCCTACATACTCATGCGTTATTGGTCATTATAATCCTTTATTTTAAGAAGTGCGCACAAAAAAAAAACTGGACTTACACTTTTTGTTATAGAAATTAAACTAAGTGGTGGATTTTTTTCGTTTCATATTTCAATTAAAGTAAAGAATATTTGAATTCCTTTTGTGTATAAAATATTTTCTGACCAAGGTCTTAGAGCATCCAAACTTCTGAGCCACTTTTCTTCAAGATATGTTAGGGTGTTTTAGAAAAATACGTATTATTTTACTTGGTTTGTTTTGGTCGACAAATCCGTTTTTTCTTCCAATTCCACGCTTTTTCTCAATACTCAAAGCCTTCCATATATTGTTTTATTCTTACATTAGAAACTGTTTTTTGGTTAATACCTGCGAGCCTACTAATCGTTTTTTGTAAGCGGCGCTGTTTTTCATTGAAAATTTCAATTATTTTTTTACGACATTCTTGTTGGGTGCCCATTTTCCAAAAAACTATTTTTGCAATTGTAATGACATTTAGCTCGTGGATTTTGAAACAGATGACTAAGAAAAACAATGTAACGGTATTCATATTTTTCAATTATGATAAAAGTTATAAGCTTAAAAATAGGTCCTTTTTTCGTGCGCACTCCTTATTTACTCTTAGAGATTTTTTTTCCAGTAATTTTTTATCAGCAATCGCCAAAGAAAAATATTTTCATATTTCGTTTTGTCTGACCTAATCTAATATAAAAAGCTAACACACTACCTACTAGGGATGCCAAACGGGATTGATTTTTAAAAATTTCGGGATTCAGTACCGGGCAAGTAGATGAAGAACCGTCTCTTCCTCCTCTTCGTCCCTGTAGCTTCTACAGAAATCTTTCGCAATATGCCTAATGCAATGACCATGCAAATGCATTAGTCTTAAAAGAATTATTTGGATTCCAAAAAAAGATTGAATCATCTAACATGTAATCTGAACGAATTTTGTTTTCAACATACGAAGTCGTTGAAGAACACTTCTCGCAATCAAGCTTTGTTGGTAAAATAGTTCCAAGGTAGCTGTATACATACATATGTACATAATTGGTCATTACAACCCTCCTGCCAGAATTACAACCTAGCTTTTCACACCATTTATGTTTGGTGCGTTAATTTTATACGTGAGTGGTGGGACCTTCAGTTTAAAGTTGACTCGGAACGACAGATTTATGAGAAGCTTTTCATGGCAATTTTATTTACTCTCAGAGTTGTTACCAGAAATCTGCTGAGAGCTTGTAAACATTCATCTCTACCACCTCCTGATGTCTAAGTCAGTTAACCTATTAATTCCTTTTATAGGGCCTTTGTATTCTTCGAAGGCATCAAATAACTTTTTAGCAATGGGAGTAGGGTTTTCCTCATCTGAGATGCTATTATTGAAGTCGAATAATATAGAATTTTTTTCAGGACCTTTTGCTGGGTCAAAATACATATCAATTCACAACCTCGAAAAATCCCGAGACAAGTTCTTAAAATTCCCGGGATTCGGAATTTGTGAAACCCGAAAATACTGGAACTATGTTAGACCTAAACAAACAAGATTGAAAGAAGGTTTCGCAAGTAAACCTACTAATAGTGGGACTATCCCTTACATATTTGTCGCATTATTGTTGAGTATTAGAATTTTAGTTTGGATGTTAGGACATTTGTATACTTTAATGCTGTATTTTACCAGGCATTTAAATTTTTAAATTTTATTCAAGTTTGTAACGTTCAAAGATGCCTTTTTAATGGCAGACTTTGTTAAGTATGGTAATATTTTTGAGAGTTATTTCTCTTCTGTTAATATTCCTGCACATCAGACATAAAGCATTTGCTGAGCAGTGATAACATAGCATACAAATGAAAAAATATGAAAATGTTTGTTGTTTTATACCGAAAATCATGTTTGAGGATATTCAACTCAAACTGCAGATATTCATTCTCATTTACCTCTGCTTATACGCAAGCAAATGCCCTTAAAGCTAAAGGTACTCCGTATATCTTTTGGAAAATTTTTTTAAATTTAAAGGTAAATTCATCTGGAAATGTAATTTTTTCATAGGCAACGAGTTACTGTAATAACAAGATAAGAACACCTTTTTTTTTAAAACCTTATGCCGGCAACATATAAGTCGCAAGTAATACTTTATGTTGCCTGTGTCTTGCCAGTATCTGTTTCTTCTAACTTTTATCCTTTCGTTGTTGTACTCGTGTATGCTTTTTCTGATATTGTTGTAGTTGCTGTTGTTTAGCTGTTATAATGTTTGTTTTCTTTCATATTCAAAACTTAGCTCGTTAGTTGCAAATTGTTATGGTTGCTGTTGTTGCTAGTGTGATTATTGTGATACATTTAAAGAGATTTGTTTAAGTGTCTACATATCCTGTGTGTGAAAATAAAAAAAAAAATGAAAGAGAGTCAGAGATAAATAATACTAGATGAGCAATAGGGTAGTACATATTTAATTGTATTAGATTTACTGATGAAATATTCTTTCATATTATTTTTACGCTTCATTTTCAAGTCATGAAATGGCTTAGGTTAAGTTAGGTTAGGCTAGAGCACGTTTACTTGTCGGCTAAGACAAGTACTGTACCAGGAGGTCGAAATTGACCCATGGGTACCCTTCCTTAGAGAAGGAAGGAAATAGAGAATATAGGAGGGTATGCAGGTAAGGGAAAGAAACAGACACAAAACAAAAAAGGGTGGGAGCGCGACTACAATTATGAAGCCCTACCACCTCTCAACCAATCCAAGCTGCCAATGAATATGTAGAGAGCCTTGATGTCGGCTCTCGACACAGAATTCAAGCTCTCAAAGAAGGTCCTCAACGTCAACCTACCAAGGGCTGGGCAGTTACAGAGGAGGTGTTCGACAGTCTTAAACTCCTCCACATCGCAATACCCTACAAAAGTCCGGTTGGGATTTGGAACATTACCCTAATCTCGCAGTGTGCCGTGATAAAACCAACAAACAACCTTAAGCTAGCCTTAACCAAGCCCAACAGTCAATCTGTACTCTTAGAAGACCACAGACGTCCCGTCACAGAACAACCCGATTTGTTGCCCCAACGCCTCTGCACTTCCTGCCTGACCCACCCATCGATAAGGCCATAGAGGTGGCAGACTGGAAGTCAGAGCCAACCATTAAATCGCCATCTGAAAGCAAACCTAACCTAGCGAGGGCATCCGTCGTGTTATTGCCCAGTATTCCGCTATGATCCGGAACCCAGCAAAGATGGATACGGTCTGGTCCAAAACTCCTCAACGACTCTTTGGACTCGAGAATGAGCTGTGATTTGCACTAGATCGACGCAATGGCCCTAAGGGTAGCCTGACTGTCAATGAAGATCACGTAAGATTCCGAATCCGAAGATGGCCTCAATAGCCTTCAGTATTGCGAAAATCTCCGCCTGAAAAACGCTGCAGTAATCATTCAACCTAAAGTGGAGTTCAAGACCGAGTTCCCTGCACAAAATCTCAGCACCTGTACATTCACCTAACTTGGACCCATCTGTGAACATGGGTATACTACTCTGCCCGTGGAGTACCCCACCATTTTCCATTGCGCCCTATCCGGTATGAGTATTCTCAAACCAGGTAGAAACATAGCCTCAGGCACAATATAATCAGTGGCTTTTTCCGAAAGTCCATTCCTTCCGTCAGGAAAGATGGTATTCAGAACTCTGGAGTGACCTATTGAACACTGTTTCCAGCAACCCGATTCCATCAGTCGTATGACACTACGCGCTGCACACTGCTTGACATATAAGTCATGAAATAAGCTGAATACAGAATATTCCATGTACGGGGTTAATGAAATAATCTTAATTTCCCTAGAGAATTTAAATTCATTTCACCTATTTGATGCTATTATGTGTAGAATAAGACAGTGTTCAACTGCCTGTCTCTACTTCTTTAGGTGGAGAGCATCCGAAATGTTGAATTTTCCATGTCTCTGACGTATAAATCAGGCTAAAATTGATATCTACCATTGATTTTATTGGCTTTGAGGAGTGCTCCATAAGAAAGAGAACGAATCTAACGGGGGAAAGTCGCATGATCCGCTCCAATTAGGTAGAGGTTTTCCGTTTTTCGGAATACGCTGTACCCTAATTTCGAAACAACACGGACATCCTACTGAAGCGGATTAGATTGCCAATGCCAATCCGTAACAGTTCCTCTATAATATCCATATAATAAGCTCTTAAGTATTTTTTCTCCTTTAACAAAGTGCTGGACATGTATGTACCTACCACGTGAAGGACAGCTTTCTCCTCTTCCTCTTCCCTGTATCTTCAGCAAATTGTATGAGTTATTGTTGGAAGACCCTGTAGAATTTTAACGCTTAAGTTCGTGATTTTATGATGAAGCTACATTAAAGACCGGTTTTTTAAGTCAGAAACCAAATTTTACTTCTGATATTTGGGGCCCTTTTTTGCACCGTCCTCGATGCTAATTTCCCCTGGCTTAAACTCGTTTAACACATCACTCTTCTACGGTCTAAGTTTCCGTTTTAGTAGTATTCTTGCGACAATTATTATTTATTAACAGAAAATCGTGAATCGACACTAAATGGAACTGTGTCAGTGGATTCGTAGTCGTTAAGCTTTCCGCGATCACTATAGCGCCTTTCATGCTAAAGTATACGCAATGTAGTCTGGGATAAATATTACCAGCGATTAAAAAATATTTCTGGAGGTTATATGAGCCCTAACGAAGTACGAGGTATAGAAGAGAAACTTTCTAAAATTTTTATGAAAAATTTGATCGCCCTACTGCGGTGTAGTCCCTTACAGGCATGATGCATATGACATTAAAGGAATTGTGTATTAGATGGGCTATTTACTTTAAGGAAAATAAATTCACTGCTACTATTTTTGTGGAAACTTTAAACTACCAAAGGATAACACAACTCATTTTGCAAACTAAAACTACAAAGTTAAGGCTTTTGCCATGAAAGCATATCCTTAATAACATTTTGTACTTTTAAGATTGTCGTATTACAAATTTTTTAAATTATCATCATTTAATTACTCTATTGGTCATTTGCCAATAATGTTTCATAACAACATTTGAGAAATTTTTTAATCAAAAAAAATTAAGAATTTAAGTAACCGGTATTGCCTGAAATATAAATTGCGTGTTGCGTGTAACCATCAGTAAAATTAGTTAAGTTAAGTAATATTGGGTTTTATTAAGGATCCAGTTAATCGTCTGGATTTTTCAGTCAACCGAACAAACGCTATTAAGAAACGGATTTTATCCAAACCACATTTAGTTACTTACCCGATTAACGGATTTTAGCCTGCCTTAATTCATCCATCCAGACGCCTTCGTCAGTTCATCATAACAATCGATGACAGGGTCTTTTAAACGTAAACAAGATCGTCCTGTTTGCCGACTTTCGCAAATCACCTACATCAAATACCTGTCTTTCCTGAGCATTCTCCTCGATTAAGGAGCTCATTACTGAATCAGAAGCTTTAATCATCGCCAATTTGCAGTGGATCGAAAATCTTAAATAAGACTGTTCTACCGAATACTTTCAAGGCAGCTGCATCAGTGCTTAATTGTGTCCATGCCTCTGCGCCATAAGAAGAACAGGGAAGGAGAATGACCGCCTTGTAGAGTATTAGGTCTCTACCAAAGATCAGCAATGAATCGTTTTTCCACTACTCACAACCGCTCATGCAATTTTGAGTAATGAGTGGATCAACAGCATTCAATTTCGAACTACTCTGATTCATTCGTACTCACTATAACATTGATTTATAAGTATAAGTAGCAATGAGTATGAGTACAACGTTAACATCAAACTCACAACATTCGAAATATGTTTGATTCATACAACTACTCATTCTTATTCATAAATTTAGAAAAATACTTATAATACTTATAAGTCATTCAAGTGGTTAGAACAATTCATCATTTACAGCTTTTGTTGTTGTTGGATATACAAACAAAGAAGAAAGGAAAAATAAGGACAACAAGCAAAACATACTCACAATCTTCTTGTGAGTATAGTAGAGTTCGTACCCGAATCATACTTATTTTGTGCTTCGTGTAAATATTAAATAGAGACAAGTCGAAATCAATAACATGATGCGTATTGTTAAGTATGAATACGATGAGTACTTCCAAGTTTGAGTATGAGTAGTATGAGTATGATATCAAAATAAGTATGAATGCATATAAGTATCTGAAATTATAAGTATGACTCGAACATACTCATCGTTTTCAATACTTATTGCTGATCTCTGGCCTCTACTACTCAATTGAGTCAATAGTAGCATCTGTTGAAAAGAAAAAAAGTGCATTTGATCTCAAGACTGATATTATTTTGGGTGGTAACGCCGTAGTCAATTAATCGGGCAATACAACTCGTAAGTCAGGAGTATGACCTAGCTTCTCACAATACTTTTATTCTGTGTGTTAATTTTACTCATAAGTGCCAGGATCTACAGTTTAAAATAGACTTCCGAATGACATATTAGGGAAAATGCACCCACTTTAAATTTCTATTAAACATCAATTGCTTACTAATATTGTAGTATGTGTGTTATGCATTAAAAATAATGTCTGATTCTCTCTAAATTAAAATTTTAAACGTGGGGTGAGTCTGTGTAGTGGTGAACAGGTTTTAGAGAACTGAGCATGAAACCAAGAGAGCAATTTAATTTACAGTTGCACACAGCGTTGTCAACTATAAATTTTCAAAAACCACCAAATTCTTTAAAAAAACGCGCAATTTTGACAAAAAAGCACTAAAACATTATAATATTTATTTTAATTTTATTTTTACAACCCTTCAGTCTGGGTTATTGACCTAGTTTCTCACACCACTTATGTTTTTGTGCATTAATTTTATACATGAGTGACGGGTCTCCTACAGTTTAAAGTCGACTCCGAACGACTGATTTTTGAGAAACTTTTCATGGCAATTTTTATTTACTTTACTCTCAGAGTTTTTAGCCCGAAATCTGCTCAGATTGAATCGCCAAAGAAATGGGGATCGAACCCTGGCTTTACCTCTAAGAAGCCAACACACTACCTATTAGACTATGGCGACTTCATCACCAATTTATATAATCAGTAAAAAATGTACGAATTTACAATTTAATACAAAAGTCTATCGTCTAGCATATAGTCTACTCTAGCCTATAGTCTAATCTATAAACTTTTAGAATATTTTATAGACTAATTTTTAGTCTATGTATATACTAAATCGATTTATTAAGACTGTAGTTTTACATGTAATATTTATGTGTGAAAGTTAACATACATTAAACATAATTTTTTTAGACGTATAAAATGTAAATGATTTTACCTTCGAAAATGTATCAACGTAAAAAAGTATTATTGTCAAATATCTTCGCACAAAATTCTTTATAATTTCCAAAAGGACAAATTGATTTCTTTATTTTTTTTTTTAATTTTTGATTTGGTGTCACTGACATGAAAAGAAAAGCACTAAAAAAAGCACTAGGCACTGACTTGAAAATTTTCCGCGTCGAAAGTTTTAAAAAGCACTAAAAACAGTGCTAAAAGCACTGAGTTGACAACGCTGGTTGCACACAAGCAGTATTCGAGAAAATTTTTGCACAAATGAAATCCGAACAATCAGTTTTACTTGTATTTCATGCATCATCAACATTTAAATACAAAAAAAAAAATAAAATACTCGTACATGTATACATACATATATACACACACATATATGCATATTACTCACACATGCAATTTCGTCTGTACGTATAAATAATTTTGTGTTGATGCAATCTATTTTTGAGCAAATTTTGTTGCTATTGTTGATGTATGGTTTTCACGAAATTTCATCGAGTTAAATGCAGTCGAATGCGTACTTTAATTATGAAATTTTTTTTAACGAATTCTACTGTCTGTCTAACATTCAATCAATTTTTTTTTGTGCATTCAGGTTAATGCAGAACAAATACAAACTATTTTCTAAACAAGTAATGTAATACTAAGTAATTAAAAGCCATTAAAAACGACTACTCAATACGTTATATGTTCATAGATATGAAAGAGATTATCTGTGTATTAAAAACTTATAATATCTAGAATACAGTCCTTCCTGCTTAAAGTCGAAAAAAGATAAGTAAAAATGCGATTATCGAGATATCTTTACAACAAAAATTTTTTTTTATTTCCTTAATCGAGCTCTTATAACCTTATTTGTTACATGTACAGGGCGGCTGATATGTATTGCAACCAACTTCAGGTTGTTATCATTTGTAAACCGCTCGTCTGACAGCTGACAGATTTATTCCAGTGACCGTTCATTTTATTATTTACAAAAGCATTTAGATCTGTTGCATTCAGAAAAAAAGAAAATATTCGTGATGGAATTCAAAGGTGATAATGTGATTGCTTTATATTTGGCTGGAAAATCACAGGTGGCTATGGTTGAGCTCTCCAGTCTTTAAATGTGAATAAATCTTTTGTTCCTCGTACCATTGATCGTTACCGTGATACAGTGTTACATTGCGTCCAAAAAGCGGACGAAAAAAAACAGTAACAACACGAGAAATGATCCGAAAAGTGAAGACCAGATTTGATCGAAATCCACGACGCAGTGGTAGAAAAATTGCTCGTGAGATGAACATATCGCGAGAACGAATGCATCACATAATGAAAAATGAGCTTGGACTAAAGCCATTGAAGTTCCAAAAAGTGCAAGAGCTCACCAATGGAGGAATTACTTCGCTTGCACGAAAGTGGCAAGTGGTTTACTTGCCAAAGAGGTCACCTAAAATTTACACCTGCGATTGGCCACCAGAACTCAAGCGCCGCCAATGGTAATGGTGTGGGCCGCCATAACGGCCGAGGTTCGCTCCCCGCTCGTATTCATTGACCGTGGGGTCAAAATAAATATCGAATATTATCAGGAAAATGTTTTAAAGACAGTATTGATGCCCTGGACAGACAAACGTTTCGGCCACAAATCATGGACTTTCCAACAGAACTCAGCAGCACCGCATTTAGCACGCGTCAATCAAGAATGGCTTAAAAAGCAGATTCCTCGCTTCATTTCTATCGCAGAATGGCTACCAAAATCTTCGGATCTCAATCCGTTGAACTTTTGCGACAGGGGCATTTTGGAGAGTAAAGTTCTCACTAAAAGATATCAAAGTGTTGATCATGTCAAGACAGCGCTTCACCGGGAATGGGCCAAAATACCGTAGAGGTACTTTCGTGCAGCCTGTGAAGGTTTTGTCGACCGTTTGAAGGCCATAATTCATACCAAAGGTGGCCAAGTCGAACAAATCCAAACTGACTAACTAACACTGATTGTGTGTGCTTATTTTATACATGGGTGGCTGGACCTGCAGTTAAAAATGGGTACCTTATGACAAATTTTTTTTTTTAAATAATTTTTATGGCAATTTTATTTACTCACAGAGTTGTTGCCAGAAATCTGCTGAGAGGATTTCGTCAAAGAAATATTTTTTCATATGTTTTGGTGATGGAGATGTCTGACCTGAGACTTGAATAGAGGCCTTAAGTCTAATAAGGCAATATGTTACCTTCTAGACTACTACGACTACAAGCTAAGGTTTGCTTTCAAAAAAGTTGTCAAAGAAAATTGAGAAGATGCCAACGATGGACTCAACTCTATAGCTTTCAGCACGTTAAACATTTAAAATATTGGAAATATTTTTACTTTACTTTCGGACAAGGCGTGAATTTGTCATCAACAAAATCATGAGCCGATGGCATTGCTTCGACCTATTTAATATGTTTTTTGGTAGCCCCTGTGTAATGTAAAATATTTTCTATTCCAGAACTTCATGCAAACTCCTATTCTAAGTCGTAGAAGCTATTTTTCATTTTTTTCATTCAATTTCATTGATTGAAGGTCTAGCAGAATGTCTACAATGATAGGGTTACCATTTGTTATTGACATTCGCAACATTGATAATACATCAATGGTAGCCCCTGTGTAATGTAAAATATTTTCTGATCCAAAACTTCATGCAAACTCCTCCTCTAAGTCGTAGAAGGTATTTTTCAATCCTTTCATTCAGTTTCAGTCATTGAAGGTCTAGCAGAATGTCTAGAATGATAGGGTAACCATTTGTTATTCGCATTTGCAACATCGATAATGTATTGTAATGTAGAATTCAGACCTCAAAAGCTGTGCTATGTACATATTTGCACTTTCGCTAATCAATGACTTTCTGTATTTAAACGTTAATTAAGCTTTAATTAATGTAGGGGAAATATGATCCTGTATATTACTTCCATTTTCACAATTGAATTTAAAAACTGAATAACAAAGTACACGCACCCTTTTTAAAAAAATGCATCTTTAAAGGATTCATTTTATGAATACAACGTACCTATGCGATGGTTTGCACGATTTACTTTGCATATCGCAAAGATGCACTCTAGAGAATTCACACTTATGTTGTTACATATTTTTTGTTTGCTCTTACCGCTAAGTAAAGATGGCTTTGTGGAACTCACTTTTGTAATGCAGACTGTATGTATCGGGCTGATAATCCATATGTGGAATTGTGTGGAAAAAAAAGTTGCGAAAGCATGTAATATTTTCGAATTGTAAGCTGATGCGAGTATCTTTCAGCTCATTTTAGTTTTACAGTTTTTTGTTGGATTTTATTTTGAATACACCTTTATATGCTTTATCTTCTTGTGGAAATTTCTGTTGCTATTTTAGCTGCTTCTTTTAAATGTCTTTGTAACTGTACGCTTCTCTAAACATAACCTGGGGTAGGGCACAAAGTTCATTTACTTTTCCCCATTTTTACTTTGCTATGCTACCAAAGCAACTTTCTTTCGGCTTTAAATTTCAATTTATATTTTTAACTTTTAAATTTTCCTGGAAATTTTCTTTTAGGATTACGCGGTTGGTTACTGCGCAACATAGTATTGTATTAGATTGAATTTATTTTTTGTTGTATGTCAAGTAACTACCCGTTATTGCCACTATCAACTGGTACGCAAGTATGTACAACACCTTGTTCAGTAAGGTTTGTTTTACTGAGGTTTTCTCTCTATATGTGCGTTTAAAATTCTTTGAATTCTTTCTTTAGAGGTTGGTGTTCTCTGTATGCTTTGTTTATCCTAAATATGTTGCAATGTATGCTTCTAAAGCGATTTCATGTTAAAGGATATGTAGATACTTAATACATGTATTCAAAGCAAATAGATGCATTGAATTAGGTTCTGTTTGAAGATGTCTCTATGACCCTGATAGAAATTTTTATTCTTGTATAACTCAGATTTCTTTTTATTGCAGAATTGTCTCAAATCCACATTTTCGTTAAGCATTGCTTTCCAAACATCCGCCTCTACTGCACAGAAGAGTTGTAGTATTATGAATGGCGTGGAAACACCTTTCCTTGTAATTTCCTTGTAAGTTGTATGCTACTCATTGCCTAGAATTCCGACAAAATCTGTCACCCAGGGTGGGCCATTTAAAAGTTTACACTTAAGAATGTAATAAAAAAATTGTTTTTAATTTTGGTAAATTTATTTCTTTGTTGTGAAGTAAATTGTGAAACAATTGTTCCAGTTAGAAATGGAATATTATTTTATACTAGACGTGTACACAAGACATATAAAATTGCACAGTATTGCATTTTTCTCCAGGCCGGATATTGATTGTAGCTGCAAATACAAATAAGTGTGAAGCAAAGATAGAGTACAAAAAAACAACTGCACTCGTAAACCGTTGTACAATAGTATAAAAGAGAGTTGTGTGAAGAGTGCAACAAAAATATTGTACTCTTCATAGAGTCACAACATACATTTCTTTTTTTGCTCTGGGCAACCTAATATCTTCGTCAGCGGCAGCATTGCCAGTAACTTTTTTAAATTTTTTATTTCTGGGGAAAAACCTATTTTAGCAGTACTACTTTTTTTACACTACTGATATTCATATGGCAATACTGAAATTGTAGCTTCAGTAGTAAAATATGCTCTTATAAAACAAAGCATAGTTGCGTTACTTCACAGGCAAACGAGTGCTATTATATACATTGAATTAATGAGAAATACACAATTCAGTGTACTCGTAAAATCAAGAGCAACAGAAAAGAGTACACTACAGTATTGCATTCGGTGAAGGGTAAGCTAGCAGAATGTCTTGTGCACACCTCTATTTTATACATATGGCTGCCGCGGTTGACCTCACAGTATTTATTTATTCATTCAGCCGTAAATGCAGTACAACAAGATATTATTTTATTAAATAGGCTTAACAAAATACACGAAATTACATAGAAAATATTCTTAAAAATAAATTAACATAACAAAAAATTAATAAAAACAAAATGTATAATAATACAGTATTCCATCGATTTACGTTATTTCGCTTAACGTCGTCAAATATTTTGTTCCCTTTAACTTCGATTTGCGTCGTCATTCGATTTACGTCTCCTGTGAAATATTGCGCTAGCCAAAGACTTTGCAACATGGCAACCATTTTACCACAGATAGCATTTTTTGGGGTTAGACCAGTTAAGATTGTTGTTAAACACAACTCCAAGATTCTTAACACTATGTACAGTCTAAATAGTGGTATTATTAATCCGTAATTGTGTAAGCTGTTCCGTATAGTTTAACTTGTCTATTATTAAGGCTTTTGATTTCCTCGGATTGAGGCAAAGACCATTAATTGAGCCAATTGAAACACATTATGAAAATCACAATTTAACTTTCGTATGCAATTTGTAATATCAGACGGCATGCAACTAATGTACAACTGAACGTCATCTCCGTACATTTGTACATTGCAAAACCTCAACTTTGTTGGCAGGTCATTAGAAATTCGGTTATAGATTCTAATATTACCATTGGAAGAACAAAGGCAAGTGCCATTATTTTTTTTTCATACGACCATTACTCAGGGGTTGGCATTGTTTTTGGAACTAGGAAAATATATTATAGGAATGAGGAAAGAGGGAGCAGTGTTTCCTGAAACTAGGTATGAATATTTTTAAATTATAAGTAACAGGAAAGACTTCCACATACGAATAGTCCGTCTAACAAACGAATTTTGTGTGTAATGCAGTGTGCGATACACTGGTTAATCGACCACATACGGATGTTCTTGCCGAGAAAGACGAGTGCTACGAGGAATACATGTAGTAGCAATAGAACAGTGACACAAGCCACATTATAACGACACTCCAATGAATCAAAGGAGTTGGAATACTATCGTGATTAACGACCTACTACGGCCTCACTTGTACACGGTTGAGAGGCCTCAAAATAGACTTTAAAGGCCTACCCATACATGAGAGTTGTATTTCATTTTTGGTCCTTTATAAATGGTGTAATTTGTAAGTAGATCAGATGAAGTGAAGTATTTATTTTAATGTCTTAAGAAACCAATCGCGCATCATACTGAATTTTCATGCTCATAAAGTCAAGATCTTCTAACTCCCTAATATTTACACCACACATAGGTACAGATGATGCAAAATTATCACTGCTTAATATTGATTTCATATGTTTTTATTTTTAAAAACCTTTCAATTTAATTACTTATTTTTTCTGACAAATTTTTTTACGATTTCATGAACGTATTTGACGATTTTTACGTTTTTTTTCTCAAATATTTGACGATTTGATGCTTCATTTATCTGGCAGCTATGCTCACAGCACCTCATTCGATAGGATTAATTTAAGTGCACTCTTTCGAGTGTAGGGATTATATCTTGCTAATGGCAAAACGATTGTTGGTCTTCAAATACTCATTTGCATCTGATTCGTCGGCATAACACTTTTCTTTAATGGAGCCTTACAGAAAATAGTCGAAAACGGTATCCTATTACAGCCTCTTGGCTGCCAATTGACATCACGATTTCAACCAATTTAACGGCCATCAAACGGTAGACGCAATAAATCGATTGTGGCATGAAATGTATGGCAAGTTGCACCATATTGTTGAATCGAAACCTCGTTCATATCAATACCATGAAGAGCGATTGCAAAAAAATTGGTTATTATGGTGCCATGGATGTCTCTATTGACCGTAATGGTTGCGTCGTCAAAATTTTCTAAGAAATATGGGTCAATGATACCTTCGCTCCACAAACCGTACCAAACAATTACTCGTAATGGGTGCATTGGCTTCTGTAGGACCACGCCTGGGTTTTCTAAGCCTCAAATATGGCAATTTTGCTTATTAAAGTACCCATTAAGATGAAAATGAATTTCATTTGAAAAGATTATTTTTGTCAAAATCTATAGAATGCTGCAGTTGACCCATCTAGCGAAACGAATACATTCGATTTAACCTTATAAAAGTCGATTGATTGAAAAGCGATCGTACTGTTAGATAGGACCTGCCTTTTATGCCTTATAATTTGGTTATGGATATGCTCGTAAAAGTTTCTAATGCGAATGCGAATATTATATATGCCTCGTGTATTGTGAAAGCTGAAAGGGCACTCAAAATTTATAACACTGACTCTCTCCATAGTTATAAAGTTGTTGCTTTTGCTATATGACTACTGGCCACAGAGAAATTGGTGCTCAAGTGGTATTCCACAATGATATATGGAGAAGCTTTTGTTAAAACGAAAAAAGGATAATTTCATCAATTTTTTTATCGTGTTAAATTCAATGATAAATACCAAACGAATTTAAAACGATTTTATTATTTTGCTTTTCTTTTATTGTCTAAATTTCCCATTGGCATTGAAAATTCTCTTCAGATGGTTTCACGCAAAAAAACGAAAAAGAAACACTCGCACGCAAATGTTCAAATCCATTCGTATGCATGCATGGATTATATTGCATTTAGAGAAAAATGAAACCCTGACTTTGGTATGCTGTTTTAAATGAATTTATTAAACAAAATCCATTTGATATCATCATTTCATATAAAAACATAAAAATATTTAATGATATTCGCTAGAGCATTTAAAGGAACCAAAAATAAAAAGAACAAAAAAAAGAAAAAAAAATTGGAAGGATAAAGGGAGAAAAAAACGTGATGATAAATGCATTTATCATATTTTTATTATAGAGTATTTGATATTCTTTTTATATTATTTTATTTCATTTCATTTTATGCATTCCATTGAAACTTTAGCATTTCCGTTTGTTGCCATCTTGATTTATATCTTTGGCTTTACCTTACCCCCCCTGGCCTGTTTAAGAGAGAAGAAATTGCAGTAGAAAGAACATCATTCAAAACAACAGTAGCATATTAATTTCGTCGTCTTCCTTTCTTCCATATTCTCAATTTCCAATGTACGCTTCGTTTCCTTTCTTATTCTCTCTCTCTCTGTCTCTACATATATGTGTGTGTGTGTGCGTGTTAGTTTTTCTCTCTGTAAGATATCCTGAAATTGCATTCATAATTCTCTGCATTATTTTTATTCCTTTAAAGAAAATAAATTTATCCTTCAGGCTGTTGTTAGTAAAAGGAACAACAAAAAAAAAAGAGGAAAAAAGAGCAAAATGAACTTCACAAGAAAATTGGCCAGAATGTTTGGCTGAAAAATTCTGTAGACTTTATTAAGAAAGCAATTTATGGGCCAATTTTGTTTGAATACATCAACTTGACATTAAACGAGTATATCCAGTAAAATTTATCAAAAAAAATTATAAATTTAAAGACATTTTATGAAGTGAAAAATGGTGTTATAAGCCACTATCAACAGGATTCCAACTATGTATCACTGTAGAATACTTGTTACACAATTTTTATAAATCCGCGAGCAATCATTCGCTTTAAGCACTTTCTTGTTAAAGTCCTCGTTTTTTTATAATTTTTTTCTTTTAATTAATCAAGCTTTTCTCGTATCTCTACCGAGAACAGGTTAGGGAAAACAAATATCCTAAGACGTTGACGTCCTATAGAATGCTTCAAAACGTGTCATTAAACTCGCCTCTAGATAGTTAAATTTTTGCTAATCTTTGACAAAAGCACAAGTGTCATTGCCATGATTTTCAGCATTCTTAAAGTAGTACAGAACAATGATACCGCCTGCCCATAAACCGCACCTCTGTCTTTCAGCTCTGCATTGACAGCTCTTGATCTGCCTCTATCTGCTCTTCACAAAACCGTAAGGAAATATATTGACGCGTCTGTTGAATCATAATCGAAATTTATCACTAAAGACAATTTTTCGCTTGAAACACATTTCCTGCATATCACTTTTACTGTGATGAATAAGTTTCAAATTGCTTTAGAAGCTCCTGCATTCGACAGCACCATTTCCAAACATGAAAATGTAATTCTTTGATAAAAGTTAGTCATACTTAGGGCCATTATTACAACTTGGCGTTAAACTTGGGTTTACCTTTAACTTGCAGAAAAAACTTTTTCAAAAATATGGCAGTGCAAGAGCAATGTCAATAACACTGCTTAAGTAAACAAATTTTTTTTTTCTAAACGCAGTGGCAACGACGGGCAACGTTTCCTTGTTGTATATGCTCATTTTGTTAAGATTAGAAGTTGCCATATTTATAATAATATATATAACTAGCTAAAACCCGGTGTGCTTCGCTACAACTATCGATATCTATATATAAAAATGAATGTGTGCCGTCTATAGACGGCTAAACGATTTTTTTTGAAATTTTAGCTGTACCTTCCTGTATATCTGGAAGGAACTATAGGCTATATTTTATTAATTTAAAATTTCAAGTAGGCTTGGTGCCACGCCCACATACCCAATAAGTATTTAATATCACATATCTCATAAGAAGCAACAGCTAAAGTCCTTAAATTTTGTATAGATGACTTTGACGTATATATGACCAAAATGAGCGGATTGGTTATAGTGGACCTGTCACTATATTGCCATTTCTAAGTTGGTATGACCAATATCCGATAGGTGGCGCCACTGAAAATTACTTAAAATGAATTAAATCTTAAACGGTGGATTTGATTATGTTATGATCTTTAGCAAAGTTGTTGCGCAAGAGCTGACAAAGATTTCTAAGTTGGTATGATCAATTTACAATAGGTGTTGCCTCTGAAAATTACTCAAAATGAATTAAATCTTAAACTATGCATTCTTTAACAAAGTGGTTACGTGGAAGTCGACGGAGATAGGCTCCAATAATTTCCGATGGATGGCCACTGAAAATTGTTCAAATTTAATGACGAGCAATTGGTCGACATACACCCCAAGCACGGAAGAAAAGTGCATTGCGAGCACTGTGACTGGAAATTGTTCTATATGCCGCTGAGACCGTTCCCAAGAACCACTTGAACAACGAGAAGTGAGATTAGAAACTGATCGAATGCGCACTACTAAGGCCCGTTCATAAGAAACATCAGGACAACGGGAAACAAAATCAATAAATTGATTCAAAATTAATTGGACATTTTTGTAATGCATTTCCTTCAAATTTATTTTAGTTGGGGGCACAGCAACACGTGCAGGGTACACCTAGTAATATATATAATATGATAAGTTCAAACACAAACTTAACTTTAAAAGTTACACGTAGGATGATCCTCTCTTTAGCTTGACGCTCACTTCTACCATATTGGCTACATCTAATAGTGGAAAACAATAAAAATTGAATAAAATTTATTTGCCCGTTAAAATCCTCCCTTAGACTATCAAGAGAGATATGCTAGCTGTGCTATGCTGAGATATGCTAGTCATCTTAAAATAGTTTTAATAAATCATCGTCAAACTACTGTACTACTGGAGAAATTTGGTCAATTATTTTAAAATTTAAAGTTAAAATTTACAATACTGTTCATAAAGTTGACATTGCAACCTGAAATTGACCTAGTTCCCTTTCTAAGATATAAAATAAATTTAATTTTCGTTTTATTTGTTTTTTTTTATACTTTCATTTAAAATACTTGCTCCTAAATTACTACCCAATGTTGTGTACTTCCTTCACTAAAGGACTGCATTGTGTTTTCGCCTCCAGTTAAATAAGTTATTTGTTTATGGTACATATATACCACCATCCACATCGCTTGTACTCCAATTTCGGACAGTTTATATTTAAAGTTTTTTATTTTATGTTTATAGTATGTCGAGATATTTTTATTTATTTTGTTTTTATTTTATAAAAATGCTAATTTTGTTTTCATTTAACAAAAAAAACTATTGAGTTTTATATTTATAGTTGCCAAGCAAATTTCTCTGTATTAAGACGCGTACAGGGTGGCTGATATATAATGCAACAAAGTAAAGCGCTATATTTTTTTAATTTTATTGTGCAAAAGCAAAAAATGTTGAAAATAACATCAAATTTTAGAATCAGTTTAGATTTGTTCGAATTGGCCACCTTTGGTACGAGTTATGGTCTTGAAACGGCTGACATAGGCATCACAGGCTGCAAGAATTTCGCTATTTTGGCCCATTCCCGGTGAACCGCCGTCTTGAGATGACCGACACTTTTTTAGAACCTTGCTCTCCATAATGCCCCCGGCGCAAAATGCCAACGGATTGAGATCTGGAGATTTTGGTGGCCATTGTGCGGTAGAAATGAAGCGGGGAACCTCCTTTTTAAGCCATTCTTGGTTGACGCATGCACTCTGCAGAGTGCGGTGGAGCTGAGTCCTTTTGGAATATCCATGGTCTGCGAGCGAAATGTTTGTCTGTCCAAGGCTTCAATACTGTCTTTAAAACATTTTCCCGATAATATTCGACATTTATTTTGACCCCATGGTCGACGAATACGAGCGGGGAGTGACCACCGGCCGTTACGGTGGTCCACACAATTACCATCGGAGGCGATTGAGTTCTGGTTCCCAATCGCAGGCGTAAATTTTCAGCTGCCCTCTTTGGCAAGTAAGCCCGATCATTTTGTTTGTTCATGAACTGCTCAATTTGGAATGGCTTCACATCGGAGAAAATCAAATTCGGTCACTGACCACTTTTATGCAAGCGAAGTAACTCCTTGGCTCTTTCCAGTCTAACTTTTTTTTGTCCATCGGTGAGCTCTTGTACGTTTTGGAACTTCAATGGCTTTAGTCCAAGCTCATTTTTCAATATGTGTTGCATCTATTCTTGCTATATGTTTAGCTCACGAGCAATTTTTCTACCACTGCCACATGGATTTCGATCAAATCTGGCCTTCACTTTTCGAATCATTTCTGGTGTTATTACCGTTTATTTTCGTCCACTTTTTGGACGCAATGTAACACAGTCAGTATCACGGTAACAAGAAACAAAAGATTTATTCACATTTAAATACTGGAGGACTCTATCGATAGCCAGCTGTGGTTTTCCAGTCAAATATGAAGCAATCACACTATCACTCTTAAATTCCATCACGAATAACTTATTTTCCGTATGCAAATCAAAATGCTTTTGTAAGCTTGTAAATAATAAAATGAACTGTCACTGGAATAAATCTGTCAGTTGTCAGATGAGCGGTTTACAAATGATAACAACCTAAAGTTGGTTGCAATACTTATCAGCCACCCTATATAGTATACATTGCAAATAACACAGTGTTTTGACTATTATGCCACGTACGTTTTTAAGTCTTTTAAAGTTTTTCTTTTTTTCGTTTTTCTCCAAGTGACAATATTTTATTGTGCGCATTCTTCATGGCTGCATTTTTATCCCATAATTGGATCGCCTGATGATATACAACAATTTTATACTTTAAGTGGGAAAATTAAGATCCTTCTGTTACCACTGCTTGCTCCTTAAAGAAAAAATGTGAACAATAATAATAAGATTTTATTGCACAATTCTAATATGCATAAAAATGATAATAAAAATAAAAATGTAATAATTTGTTGTTGTTGTTCCTCATCATATTTGCATTTAAATAAAAATGCATATATGTGGACGATGCTATTATTCTTGGAGTGAAAAAAAAGGATAAAAACCAAAATGCAATGGAATGATAATGTTGAACATAAAAAAATAAGACATCCTTGCCTTTATCTAATAAAATTAAATGAAATTCATGAATTAATGGTAAAGAATTTAAATTTGTTTAAAGAAAAATTGTCATTTTCTTGATGAATAGCTTAGCGGTTTAGTGGAGACAGAATTATTGCGTTTATTATACAGTCAAACTCGGTTATAACGAAATCCGTGGGACTAGAAAAAATAGTTCGTTATAGACAAAGCTCGTAATAAACGGGGTGAAGTCAAGTCAAAAACCAAAAATATGTGTTAATTCTTTTTACCTATCAGCTGATTAAAGATGCTGAATTTGAATTTAATGCTGCCATATTAAATAAAAGTAAAGACTATTGCCACACTTCAAAGTTATTTTTGAGGGTTCGTTATAACAAAGGTCAAATGTATGGAATTTAATTACTGGGACCATTTAAAGTAGTTCCTTTTAACCGAGAATTCGTTATAAATGAGTTCGTAATAAACGAAGTTTTTTGTATGAAAATTGTTATTAAAACGTTGGGACTTGAAAATATGTACGTAATAACGAAGATTTCTTTATAACCGAGTTCGTTATATGCGAGTTTGACTGTATATTTACAATTAAAACGTCTTAAATATGAGCAACTCTATTTGAATAAGCTGCAATTTGAACCTTTTTTTTAAATTAAACAATTGAATTAAAATCTATCCTTTGTAACAAGAAGGGTAGTTAAGAAAAAGTAATCTAAACTGAGCATTCTAAACAGAAAATTAAGATAAGAGAAGAAGATTAATGCGAATTTGCTTATCAATTTGCATTTCATACTTACTTACTTCATAGTTCATTACAACTTTCCAGTCAGTATTACGATATAGCTTCTCACACCACCCATGTTGAGGTATATACAGTTTAAAATCGACTCCGAACGAGAGCAAGACAATTTTATTCACTCCTAGAGTTTTTGCCAGAAGGCTGTTGAGAGGAGGTCACCGAATAAAACATTTTGTTCTAGAAGTATGTGGCCGAGGTTGATCTCTCTTCCAACAAGTCGATATCCTATCTACTATATACGGAGTTTATAATTGGCAATATTAACTTGGAGGTATAAAGTACTGTAGGTAGTTTCAGAATAAATAACATCCATTCACTGCTAACCAAATCAGAGTTACTTAAAGCGAATATACCAGTTGGAAGAGCTGTAGAAGTACAGAACATTAAAAGACTAAAAGAAAAGGAGATGAATTCGAAATACAATATAGATTTTAAGCAATAACAAGGTGGTGATATTGCAAACGACAACTACGTCCGTATACTAATGATCACCGGATATCACCGAAAATTCAAGCGGTTTATTTTCCAAAATACTACAGCAACTGTTTCTGAGAGGATTCTAAACATATTATTTTCACAACTGAGCCTTTATGGAAATATGTTTCGGATATAAACAAAAAATCAGCTTGTCATAGGTAGACTGACAGCGGTTTCAAAAATTTATGGTTTACACTGTGATAGAGACGACAAAGCAATATAAATACAATGATGCAAAAAACATGAATTTGAGGCATTTTTTTCTTTTACTTTTACTTGGTACAGTGACATAACAATTTTTCAAAATGTCTATCATTCCAGCTATTTCATTCACCTTTTACCGGGAATCGTTCAGTTTTACTTTCGGGATTTTCTTAATCGTTTTTATCGCAATTGTTCGGACACAACAGTCGAAGTCTTGTCAACTTGTGCATCTAAGTAAGGAGTGCGCACAAAAAAAAAAGGGTCTACTTTTAAGCTTTTAACTTTTCTCATAATTGAAAAAAATGAATACCGTTACATTGTTTTTGTTAGTCATCTGTTTCAAAATCCACGTGCTAAATTTCATTGCAATAGCAAAATTAGTTTTTTGAAAATGGGCACCCAACAAGAATGTCGTAAAAAAATAATTGAAATTTTCAATGAAAAACCACGTCGATTACAAAAAACGATTGCTAGGTTCGCAGGTGTTAACCACAATTTCTAAGGAAAGAATAAAACAATATAAGGAGTCTTTGAGTATTGAGAGAAAGCGTGGAAGTAAAAGAAAAAAGGATTTGTCGACCAACACAAAGCAAGTAAAATAATTCGTATTTTTCTAAAACACCCTAACATGTTTGGAAGAAAAGTGGCTAAAAAAAGTTTGATGCTCTGAGACCTTGGTCAGAAAAAAATTTTATACACAAAAGGAATTCAAATATTATTTAGTTTTATTTCTATAACGAAAAGTGTAAGTCCAGTTTTTTTTGTGCGCACTCCTTATGTTTTCACTCTGCAACTTGATGCATTACAGACGTAGGAATCTAGTTCGGATTTAATACTGCTAGACCTTTCAAAGAAAAGTATTAAATAACGGTGAAAAATTACGTCCGTCCTTGCGAAAATTTCCTTCTTGTAATTATAGGAGGCATTGAATTTAACAGCCATTTAACTGCTAGATTCGTGCTAATATTTAAAAATTGTAAATAAATTTTGTTTACAGGATAACTGCTGTTGTCATCATTTTATTGTTGTTATTGCAATAATGCAGCACTTTTCCTTTCTTATAATTACTTTCACTTCTTTGTATAAGACCGTTTGTATTTGTAACTTTGATTTTTTTTGTTTTTATTTAATGCTGACTTTTAAAAAGATTGTTTTTTCTTTTTTAAATTTGTTCGAATTTTTTTAAAAATCATCTGGACCATAACAGAAGTTACTAATTTTCTTAGTTTAATTAAATACACAACATATATATAGGAAAACTTCGTCCATGAAGTTCAATTCAGTATATGCTGCACTGTTCAATTTTCTTTATGGAGTTTTCAGTAAAAGTTTTCTACTGATTTTCTTTGAAGAAAATTTCACATACAAATAGTTTGTGGATTTTATTTGATTTCTTTAATCTTACGAGGGTGTTTTAATATAATAATTAAAATTTATTTAAAATAGAAAATGTTTTTACTTTATTTAGAATCTATTTGAATTGTTGATTGGAATTAAGTTGTCCCTTTTTCAAGCTCTACTTTATTACATACATACGTAGAGAGGTGCAGAATTGGTCATTACAATCCTTCAGTCAGAATTACGTCCTAGCTTCTCATATCACTTATATTATGTGTATTGATTTCATACATGAGTGGCGGGCATAGGTGTCAGATAAATGAAGCATCAAATCGTCAAATATTTGAGAAAAAATCGTCAAAATCGCCAAAGACGTTCATTGAAATCGTAAAAAAATCTAAAAAAATAAATTGAAAGGTTTTTAAAAACAAAAACATATAAAGTCCGTGTTAAGCAGCAATAATATTGCATCATCTATACCCATGTGTGGTGTAAATATTAGGGAGTCAGAAGATCTTGACTTTATGGGTATGAAAATTCAGTGTAATGCTAGCTAGAACTTGGTTATTTAAGACGTTGCAATAACTTCATCAATGAAATACAACTCTTATGTATGGGTAGGCCCATAAAGTCTATTTCAAGGCTTTTCGACCGTCTACAGGTGAGGCCGTAGTAGGTCGTTAATTACGATAGTGTTCCAACTCCATTGCAACGTTGCAATGTGGCTTGTGTCACTGTTCTATCGCTACTAGAATGGATATTGGTCGAACGAAATAAGAGGAGTTGTTTATGAAAATCATGTATTCCTACGTAACAATTGTCTTCCTCGGCCAGCACATCCGTATGTGGTCGATTGGCTAGTCTATAGACAGAGTTTAGCATTACAGACAAAGTTCGCTTATTAGACGGAGTATTCGTATGTGGAACTACCTTCCTGCGGAAATATTTCGTGTTCCTTATAGTAAAAATATATGCAAACCTAGTTTCCATAAACACTGCTCCCTCCATCTTCATTCCTAAAATATATTTTCCCAGTTCCAAAAACAATGCCAAGCCCTGAGTGTTGGTCGTATAAAAAAATAAAAATAATGGCACTTGCCTTTTTGCTTCCGATGGTAATATTAGAAGCTATAATCGAATTTTTAAAATTTTTGGCGTTTAATGGTATAAAATACAGAAAAATTATCACGGGTATTCGAAAATAACTTAAAAATTTAATACTTTACAACTTGTTATACAAAGTTTAAAGAAGCCTTTAAAGGACTAAAGTAAAGAAAATTATGTAAAGTTTTAATTACTAAAAATCATCAAAATACGGGCATAAATCGTCATGCCGTCAAAATGGTATTTTTGAAGCTCAAAATCGTCAAAATGACGATAAATCATGAAATCTGGCAGCTATGATGTCGGGGCATACAGTTCATACAGGACTACAGATTTTTGAGAAACATTTCCATGGCAAATTTATTTACTCTCACAGTTTTTGCAAATTGTAGTCGCTGAAGAAATATTTTTTAAATTTTCTTTTGTTGGAGATGTCTGACTTAGTGTTTGAAACGAGGCCTAATGTCTAATAAGCTTCATGACATTCGTTCAATAGTCATGATATTAAGATGGATTTTAAAGGCTTTTACTTTATTTTTATTTATGTTATATCTCCTTAAAAATATTCTTTAACAATTTAGTCTTAATTACGAACATCACATATAATTAAGTTTTGTAGCGGTTAAAATAAAATTAAAATACAAATTCGCAACACCCATGCTTGCAACTGCCAAATCTGGTATCTTCTATGCTCTTTGTATTTCAAATACTCGTAGTATTCTGTAATAAATTTTGTTGCAAATGTTCATTTAGTTTTGTCCTAAATACTTTGAAAAGAAACTCAATGCAATTATTGTTTTTTTTTTTTGTTATTCTCTTTTGAATATTTTTGTTTCTTTTACAATTTTATGTGCGAATGAAGAGAAGAAAGCCAAAAATAAATGAATAAAATGAAATAGAACAGAAACTAAGGACTGAGCACAAAAGAAAATGGGTCCACTTTTAAGCTTATAACTTTTCTCATAATTGAAAAAAAAAATGAAAACGGTTATATTGTTTTTGTTAGGCATCTGTTTCAAAATCCACCTGCTAAATGTCATTGCAATAGCAAAAATAATTTTTTGAAAATGGGCATCCAACAAGAATGTCGTAAAAAAATAATTGAAACCGCGCCGCTTACAAAAAACGATTGCTAGACTCGCAGGTGTTAACCAAAAAACACTTTCCTAGGTTATAATAAAACAATATAAGGGGTCTTTGAGTATTGAGAGAAAGCGTGGAAGTGGAAGGATTTGCCGACCAAAAACAAAGCATGTAAAATAATACGTATTTTTCTAAAGCACGATAACATTTCTGGAAGAAAAGTGGCTCAAAAAGTTGGATGCTCTGAGACCTTTGCCAGAAAAATATTTTATACACAAAAGAATTCAAAAAATTATTTGCTTTAATTGAAATATAAAACGAAAAAAATCCGCCACTTAGTTTTATTTCTATAACGAAAAGTGTAAGTCCAGTTTTTTTTTGTGCGCACTCCTTAAAACAATCTCACCATGAAGGTTGTTCTAAATATTTTCGTATGTTTTTTTTTGTTATGCTGCAGTTTCCTACTCCTTCTCCCGTTCGTTTCGGCACGGATTTACGTTGTTTATGGCAAATTGGAGAGTTTTACTACAATTTACAAAAAACTATCACGTTTTTCTTGATGCATTTTATTTTATTTCCAATTTATAAAAAATAAAAATAACAACAATTAAAAATATTGTAAGAAAACTATGTAGTGTATACAGAAAAAATAGCAACAATTTTAATGCATATCGCCATCGCCATCGCTATCTCTATCACCATCATCACCATCTTCTCATTTAGAAAAAGGAGGCAATGCCTGCAATAAAAATGACTAAAAGGAAGCGACTAAATTTTGTAATCAAAAAACTTGTAAAATAACTAAATAACAAACAAACTTTTCTTTAGCTTCATGGTAATTTTGTTGCTTTTGTGTTGCAAGAGAATGAAACAAACAATTTTCTTAAAAAGAAAAAAATTCCTTTAGTTTCCTTTCTGCTATTCTTATTTGGTGATTTTGTTCTTTTGTTTTTCAATTGTTCTTAAATGACTACTTTTATTTTGAGATAAATTGTTAAAAAGGAATGTAAATATTTAAATAATTTGCTAATCGAATGAAAGCAAATTTCTAATAAACTTCATTAAGAAAGTAAACGTGTTTTTTATACCTAACATGGCATAGAAAAAAGCTTCAATAAATTTAATCAAATTCGTTAGTCACTTGTGTAAAGCTGAGAGAGTTGAATCGCACCAATTTTGGAAAACTTATTATTTCAAGTCGCCGTAGTCTAGTAGGTAGTGTGTTTGCCTTATTAGACGTAAAGCTAGGGTTCGAGCTCCAGATCAGACATCAAAACAAAATACAAAAAGTTTTGCTTCGTCCATTTTTCTCTCAGCGGATTGTTGGCAAAAACGCTGAAAGTAAATAAAATTGCATGAAAAGTTTCTCAAAAAGAATCTGTCGTTCGGGGCGACTTTAAACTGTAGGTACCCTAACACTCATGTTCCTACAAAAGGGTTATAATAACCAATTATGTATGTATGAATATATGTAATTGTAATTGTAATCGCCATAGTCTAATAGGTAGTGTGTTGGCTTATTAGACGGTCAGACATCAAAGCAAAATATAAAAAGTATTTCTTCAGCGGAAGTCGCCGTGGTCTAGTGGGTAGTGTGTTGGCTTATTAGACAAAAGGCCCGGGTTCGAATCCCCAGGTCAGACATCAAAACGAAAAAATATTTCTTCGGCGACTTCCTCTCAGCTGATTTCTGGCAAAGACTCTGAGAGTAAAAATTGCCATGAAAAGCTTCTCAAAAATCTTTCGTTCGGAGTCGACTTTAAACTGTAGGTCCCGCCACTCATGTATAAAATTAACGCACACAACATAAGTGGTGTGAGAAGCTAGGTCGTAATCCTGACTGAAGGGTTGTAATGGCCAATTATGTATTATGTATGTATTTCTTCAGCGATTTCCTCTCAGTAGATTTCTGGGAAATACTCTGAGAGGAAAAAAAACTTGCCATGAAAAGTTTCTCAAAAAGAATATGTCGTTTGGAGTCGACTTTAAACTGTAGGTCCCGCCACTTATGAGTAAAAATTAACACACATAACATAAGTGGTGTGAGAAATTAGATCAATAATACTGACTGAAGGATTGTAATGACCAATGTATGTATGCATTGCAAGTGCAGATTGAAGTAATTATTTTGCCTGGTAAAAAACGTAGTGTATGCCATCATAAAACTATCATTTATTTTTAGTTTAAATAGACTAAAGGAAAGAATTTTGCATGTTAAATTAAATTGTAGTACACACTATGAAAAAATATTTCTTCGTTGACTGCCTCTCAGCAGATTTTTGGCAAAAACTGTGATAGTGAATAAAATTGCATATGAATTAAGTATTTTTCTTTCGAGATCGTGTATAAAATTACAATACACAGCATAAGAATAGCTGCCAGATTTGACGATTTATCGCAATTTTGATGATTTTGAGCTCCAAAAAATGACATTTTGACGACATGACGATTTATGCCCGTATTTTGACGATTTTTAGCAATTAAAAATTTACATCATTTTCTTTACTTTAGTACATTAAAGACTTCCTTAAGCTTTGTATAGCAAGGTGTAAAGTATTATATTTTTAAGTTATTTTTCGAATACCAGTGATGATTTGTCTGTATTTTATACCACTTTAATCCCTTAAACGCCAAAAATTTTAAAAATTCGATTATAGCTTCTAATATTACCATTGGAAGAACAAAGGCAAGTGTCATTACTTTTATTCTTTCATCCACCAACACTCAGGGGTTGTCATTGTTTTTGGAACTAGGAAAATATATTATAGGAATGAGGAAAGAGGGAGCAGTGTTTCTGGTGAATAGGTTTGAATATTTAGTAGTTTAGTTTAGTAACAGGAAATATCTCTGCAGGAAGGCAGTTTCACATACGAATACTCCGTCTAATAAACGAACTTTATCTGTAATGCAGAACTTTCTCTATACATTGACCAATCGATCACATACGGATGTGCTGGCCGAGGAAGACAAGTGTTACGTAGGAATACATGATTTTCATAAACAACTACCCTTATTTCGCTCGAGCATTATCCATTGTATAATAAAACATAAACACACGATAAAATAGTGACACAAGCCACATTGCAAGCATGCTCCAATGAATCAATGGAGTTAGAAGACTATCATGATTAACGATCTACTACGGCCTTACCTGTACACGGTCGAGAAGACTCAAAATAGACTTTAAGAGCCTATTCATACATGACCATTTTCGGTCGGTTATAAACGGTATAATTTGCAATGTTTTGAGAAACCAAGGCACTGAAAAATGTGTCGCATCTAGCGATCATCACACTGAATTTTCATGCCCATAACGACAAAATCTTCTGACTCCCTAATATTTACACCACCCATGGGAGTAGGTGATGCAATATTATCGCTGCTTAACACTGACTTTACATGTTTTTGTTTTTAAAAACCTTTCAATTTATTGATTTATTTTTTCTGCCGTTTTTTTTTTAACGATTTCAATGAAGGTCTTTGACGATTTTTTCTCAAATATTTGACGGGTTTGATCCTTCATTTATCTGGCAGCAATGAACATATGTAAGTAGTATAAGAAAATAGATCGCATTGAAATAAAATGGCTCAAAACTATCAACCATTAAGTTCTGGATGCCAAAGATTAATTCATCAAAGGGTCGGAATGAATTAAGTTGGATTAGGTTACTTGCAATATCTGTGAGTTCACACGGAAGCTCATGGATCATCCATTGTCATATCGAGATTATTTCTACTCGCTAATTAAGCTTTATGTTTAAAGGCTTGCCGTGTGCACTGGTTGAAAGAGTTTGATCAACTCACTTGGTTATAAACCCAAGAAATACGAAAGAATTTTCAAACATAATCATCTACTTTATGAAATTCATTGAAAACCTTGTTTTTAAAATTGTGCGAAAAAAAATTTACAAAAATATTAAACAAAACTTTTTTAATTAACACTAGATTTTTTAACCCTTCGTGCCTTTAAAATGGTTTCCCACTAATTACACTTTCAAAGTTTGAAAAAACTGCCAATTATTTTGTAAGTGCATAGAGAAGAAGTGCAAAAGTTTTTAATTATAAAAAAAAATAATTTTTTTTAATTTTTATTCTTTTATTTTATAATGTATAATGCAAGCATAAAATTCAAATACTCGTAAAAAGACATTAAAGAAATGGCAATGAAAGCCAGAAAAATAATCCTCAATGCCAGGATAATACAATTGCCAAAAAGAAGAACAAGAAAAAGAAGAAGAAAAAAAGAAAAATTCCATTCAAATGTATAAAAAGTTGAAGATAAACAAATGAATAGACGAATGAGGAAACGGATGGAGAGAATGTCAGAGCAGCAAAGATGAGCATCATTATTAGAAGCTTGAAGTAAACAATAACAACTACAACTAATAAAAACAACAATAACAACAACAATAAATACTATTAATAATATGAAATAATAAAAGATATAAAAAATAAAACCAAAAATAAAACAATTGCAATTTTAAATTGTTGCAATAGCAACAATTGCTATAATAATACAAAAACCAACAGCAACAACAACAACAACAAACAGCACCAGATAAAAATCAAACAAATAAAAAAGTTACAAATCATTTTTATGAAGTTGTTTTTCTTTTTAGGGGGAAGGTTTCCTCGTTGTTGTTTTTGTTATTTTTGCCTGGGTAGTAGTACAATTGTTGCCTGCAATTGCTGCTGCCTGAATATTTTGTATCCTTCAGTTTAGTGCTGTTTTTATGTATGCAAAACATGACATAAAACTTGAAATTGCCTGCGTTTTCATCAGCATATATTCGCTTGCCTTCCAGTTGCACAGTGGGTGTGTGCGTATGATGGCCGGATATTTTAATCAATTTTTATTTTTTGTAAATTTTAGTTGAATATAGGATTTGTGCTAAACTGTTTGTTACCAAAAAGGACTTAGAACTTGTTTGGGATTAAGAAGAGAAGACGAAAAAGAGCACAAAAATGAACTTGAGTCCAAAATTACACCTAACGTCCTTATATAATTAACAGAAAAATATTTTGCAAATATCTTATCTACTGTTTCAAATCTTAAATGTCTGGTGTTAGTTATCATACAAGAAATTGCCAAGAAATTTGTTCCAAGTGGATTGAATTCTATACCTTTTCAATAGGTAAAGCTGTAGAGGTGCCTGACTCTTCTATGATATTTGTTGTTTATGATGGGGAAAGGATTTCTAAATACAGTTTTTGGAGGGAACCGAATAATACGAAAAAAGTTATTTTATGGTCATGGGTGACTTGGGTTTTTAAACAAGCATTTGAACCACTACACGACGTGATCTCTTTAATTCTGCATTAAAAAGAAAATTCATCATTAATCATAGATCAGTAGCTCTCTTTTTTAAGTTTAAGACAGGGTTATTAATTTTAGTTTTTTAACCCCGGAAAGGTTTTAATCCTTTGATGAACCCACCTTTAACCTTCTTACACGTCAATCAAATTATGTTTCCTGGTAGTTCAAGGACCTTGAATATATATTAGAAAAAAAAAAATCATACACTTGACACCACTGCAGTCGTGTCATAATTAATTTACCAAGATTTCATAGTCCTATATTATAAGTTAAACTATCTCTGTTGAAGTTGCCGTGGTCTAGTAGGTAGTGTGCTGGCTTATTAGACGTAAAGCCAGGGTTCGAGACCCAGGCCAGATATCAAAACAAAATACAAAAAGTATTTCTTCGGCGATTTCTTCTCAGAAGATTTCTGGCAAAAACTCTGAGAGTAAATAAAATTGTCATGAAAAGTTTCTCATAAATCTGTCTTTCGGAGGTCGACTTTAAACTATAGGTCCCGCCACTTATGTATAAAATTAACACACACAACATAAGTAGTGTGAGAAATTAGGTCAATAATCCTAACTGAAGGGTTGTAATGACCAATTATGTATGTATCTATGTTTACTTCTATGCTGAATTTAATTTTCATTTGTATGCACGCAATCCTACAGAAGGACACAAAAATCATTATGTTTCTCCCAAAGGTTTTACATTTGAAACTGACCTCTTCTAGCCACTTAATTTTTTTCGTACCAAGGCAAATTATCGTAGAACAGTTGATATTCAGAGACGAAGCGATTTTTGAGAGCAAAAACCTGATTTCAATACAAGGTTTATTCCACTCAATAATTGAATTCCTTTTTAATTAGAAAATTTCAAAGTGTTGGTCACCGCCAGATGTCAACCTCCATTGTGTCTGATAACTGATAATATCGTAACTACCATTGTTACTGTCGAGTATAGTAACGCATGGCAGACAATCGGGTAACCTTATTGGCTTAGAAATCTACAAAATATTAGAACTCACTCCTCTATTTATGCTTATTGAAGAGTGCTATTTGAAGACTGAAAAAGCTTAATCGGCTAATCGGCTCAAATCTAGAATTTCTCCAATATTTTGACTTGACCAGTAAATCATTTATAACAGATATTCGATTAAATAGGAAAAGATTTGTGTGAGGTTCTGTATAAAAATGGTGGTGTAATGACACCCACAGGAGAGTTTGATCGTGTATGTTTTTAGATATATGATGCTGTACTTATATCGATTACCTATTACCTCAACACTGAATATGAATTAATAAAAACATGGTAAAGTGAACAAATTTTGTATACTCAAGGTAATTGAAACAAGGAAGTCGCCGTAGTCCGATACGTAGTGTGTTGGCATAATACACAAAAGGCCAGGGTTCGAAAATGCAAAAAGTATTTCTTCGGCAATTTCCTCTCAGCAGATTTCTGGCAAAAACTCTGAGAGTAAATAAATGTAGGTCCCACACAACATAAGTGGTGAGTGACTGAAGGGTTGTAATGACCATTTATGTATGTATGTAATTGAAAGAAAATTTCTTTAAATATCGTGTAACTCTTAGTGATAGGTCGCCGTGGTCTAGTAGGTAGTCTGTTGGCTTATTAGACGAAAGACCCGAGTTCGAATCCCAGGGCAGACATCAAAACGAAAATTTGAAAATAATTTTTCGGTGACTTCCTCTCAGCAGATTTCTGGCAAAAACTCTGAGAGAAAAAAAAATTGTCATGGAATGCTTCTCAAAAAAATGTGTCGTTCGGAGTCGACTTTAAACTGTAGGTCCCGCCACTCATGTATAAAATTAACGCACACAACATAAGTGGTGTGAGAAGCTAGGACGTAGTACAATGGGTCAATTCGACCACCAAGTACTGTACTTGTCAGAATTTAGTGCCATTTTTGAAATTATTTAAAGCTATACTTTATATTGTAGTCTACCATATAGATCGACTTTCCCGACAATAACATCTCATCTTGCTGTTGATACTTTTAACAAAAAAAAAAAAAAAAAAACAAAAAGAAAGCAAAAATTGCTTCACTCAATTTGCTTGTATTCCTATAGCATTAAAGCAGAGTAGAGCAAATGAAAATGAACACACAAACTGGGCCAAAAAAAGAAAAATTTACAATTGCGATATTCTAGTGGTAGTAGCAACAGCATTGATGTTGTTGCTGTTTATGCCGATGCAATAACAACAACTTTTCTAACCAGCAGTGAATAAAAAGTTGTTAAAAAAAAACAACAGAGAAACCAACAGAAACAAGTCAGCAACTAAAGACCACTAAAACAACACATTCTATGCCAAACAATAAATTGAGCGACTTTAAACTATTTTTTGAAATATTTTCTCTTCTTTTGCGTTTTATAAAATAGAAGGATAATAAATTGAATTTTGTTAATAACAAATTCATGGAGAGACACAATTATTGCAATTTAAACTTTTAAATATTTGATGTACGAAAGAAATATTCATTTCATGAACACTCAATACAATACAATATTGAATTTTACCACAAATTGCAAGCTATTGATGTTTTACAAATGTTTTGCTGTAAAAATTTTATATCACAGCCCTGCATTGGTTTTAAAAAGTATACATTCGGGAAATAATTGAGATCCAATCATTGACAAGAGATGTGACAATAAGCCAATACGTTGTTACGTTTTTATCTTTTAAAAATGTTTGAAATATGAGCTTGAAGATTGCAAACAAAAATAAATTTATGTACCGTTTTAATTAAATTCTTTATTGTTCGCACAATGCTGTATGCCACTGTTCACAACTTGATGTAAATTACAACAATTTGCTTTGTTTGCTATTCTTCTTTACACTCTTCTGTGTAAACATTAACAATTTTTCGTCAGATTTTTATAACGGAGATCTTCAAACCACAATTATTCTGAAGAGAAGAGACATGCAACGAGCCTTCACACAAGACTGACTGAATGTTTACTGAGCCCGTTGCTTGCTTTGTCTTGTCTTTTATATCGCAAGGTAAATAGTCTGATGAATGCTTTTGAATGAGAATAACTTCTCTTTCGTGAAATTTCTATAAATGTAAACATGTTGTTTACGTTATTGTTGTTTGTGTATTTTGTTTACATATGCCCTGGCAGTGTTATTTTTGCTGTTTGTTGTTGTTGTTGGAGATATTTTTTTTTTAATATTAAACGATGTCACAACATTTCCATTTTCTTAGCAATATTTAGAGAGTTTTATCTTTATGAAAATTAGATTTCAATGTGAATGTTCGACACTGCCACTGTCACACAGTATACGATTCCAAACACTAAATTGTTCGCCTACATAGTGTAAATTTTATGGGAACAAATTTTTAACTGTATTTACAATCTTCATCAAAATCTGTTCATTTATTTAGTCCAGTTTGTTTAATTTGCAAAAAAAGCTCCATAAATTTTTATTTTCAAATTGCAGCACTTTTCACTGTGTAGAATGAAAAGCATAAAGATCAGTTTCAAATACCGAATCCCGGGATTTTTAAAAACTTGTCCTGGAATTTTTCGGGATTTTCGGGACTGTAAATTCATATTCATACTCATTAAGTCGCCGTGGTGTAACAGGTAGTGTGTTGGCTTATTAAACGAAAGGCCCGGGTTCGAATCCCTGGTCAGACATCAAAACGAAAAATATTTCTTCGGCGACTTCCTCTCAACAGATTTCGGGCAAAGACTCTGAGAGTAAGAATTGCCATGAAATGTTTCTCAAAAATCTGTCGTTCGGAGTCGACTTTAAACTGTTGGTCCGGCACTCATATATAAAATTAACGCACACAACATAAGTGGTGTGAGAAGCTAGGTCGTAATCCTGACTGAAGGGTTGTAATGGCCAATTATGTATGTATGTAAATTCATATGTATTTTGACCCTACAAAAGATCCTGAAAAAAAAATTTCTATATTACTCGACGTCGATAATAGCATCTCAAGTGAGGAAACGCCTACTTCCATTGATCAAAAGTTATTTGCCCTATAAAACGAATTAACTGTCCAAAGGAATAGATTTATTTACATCAGGAGGTGGTAGAGTTGAATATTTACATGCTGCATACAGCTATCTTGGAACAATTTTACCAACAGATGTTGATTGCGAGAAGTAAAGGGTCCGTCAAATAACTTTTTTATATTGAAAATGCTTTAAAAAAAACTACTGAATATTTTCTTCAATTTCTTTTTTTATTTAAAAGTGCAATCCTTCCGGTTAATAATGGAAAATAATTTCATCCAAATGGCAGCTTTGACTGGCCATGCATTAGCCTACACGATCGGTTTAATTTTTAAGCAGATTATCGATTGTGTGCAGCTGTATTTCACCAATGACTTGACGAATATTGTCCTTTAAAGCGTCAATTGCCGAATTATCCTGAAATATCCCCGGATTTCGGGTTCGGGATTTTTAAAAATCGATCCCGTTTGGTGTCCCCAGTAGCTACAGGTTAAAGTCGAATCGGAATGATAGGTTTTAGAAGAATGGCAATTTTATTTTACTCTTAGAGTTTTTACCAGAAAACTGCGGGGATGTAGTAGCCGAAGAAATATTTTTCTGTCATATGTTTAACCTGAGAAAAAAGGAACTTGTTTCACATTTCTTCGGAGAAAACGGGACGGGAATTTGTAAATTTGAAAGTTTAAATTATACAGGAAATAAAGAAATTCAAGTATAATTTTAAATAAATTTTTCTTAGAATATCATTGTCTAATTACATCTACAGCAGCTGCAAATGTCACAATAAACCTACACAAAAATGTAAAATAAATAAAAACTTTTTGGTTAAATTAAAGCGCCAATAATTAAATAAAATGACTTAATTAACCAAACCCTTTCAAATTCCGCTATTTTTTTATTGATTAGAAGTGAAAGGAAAACCAAAACAAAAAACAAACAAACAAAAGTAATACTGAAAGTGAATGCAGACAAATTGAATTTTCAATTATTTTCAATGCGAAACGTAAACATTTCTCGCGGTGGAATCAAAGAAAATTAAACGCGGAAGAAGAGGAATCATATGGAAAATAGAAAAATAAAATTCAAGTGTATTTGATTTTTTAACGAGACCACATAGCAATCAATGAATAAATCAACTTTCAATGAATGTAAACGGAATTAAATAAGTTTTTGTCGAATAGTCTTTGGAGTAGCTGCCAACTAACATTAATTTTCATTGTAAAACCATCTTCACTTATGAGGCCTTTTTTCTGGATGAATAAAGACAAATTTGAGATAATACGAATCCAAATGAGATCATGGAGTCATAGCTGCCAGATAAATCAAGCATCAAATTGTCAAATATTTGAGAAAAAAATCGTCAAAATCGTCAAAGACGTCAAAATCGTCAGAAAAAATAAATAAATCAATAAATTGAAAGATTTTTAAAAACAAAAACATCAATATTAAGCAGCGATAATATTGCATCATTTATACCTATGTGTGGTGTAAATATTAGGGAGTCAGAAGATCTTGACTTTATGGGCATGAAAATTCAGTGTGATTTTAGCTTGGTTTCTTAACACATTGCAATAAATACTTCACTTCATCTGATCTACTTACAAGTTACACCATTTATAACCGTCCGAAAATGAAATACAACTCTCATATATGGGTAGGCCTTTAAAGTCTATTTTGAGGCTTCTCGACCGTGTACAGGTGAGGCCGTAGTAGGTCGTTAATCACGATACTCAATTTATTCATTAGAGCATCATTGCAATGTGGCACTGTCCTATTACTACTGCAACGGATCTTGCTAGAGCGAAATAAGGGGACTTGTTTATGAGAAACAATGGGAATTGCTTCTCGGCCAGAACATTCCTATGTGGTCGATTGGCCATTCGTATGCGTAACTTCCTTACTGCAGAGATCTTTTCTGTGACTTATGGTAAAAAATATTCAAACCTAGTGTCCATAAACACTAAAAATATTCAAGCCTAGTGTCCATAAACACTGCTTCCTCTTTCCTCAGTTATATAATATATTTTTTGCCTTTTAAGGGATTAAAAAGGTATAAAATACAGAAAAATCATCACAGGTATTTGAAAATAACTTATAAATACTTCTTATTATTATTACTAAATTTAATAAAGTAATGAATATTATACAAATGTTGAATTGGTAAAAATCGTCAAAATAAGGACATAAAGCGTCATGTCGTCAATATGATATTATTGGAGCACAAAATCGTCAAATCTGGCAGCTATGCATAGAGTTTCCAATACGAAAAAGTCACTGTATGTTGTCATTTTAGGCTAGCAGCGTAATCGTTCCATTTTTTTTTTGAGAATGACGTTGACCAAGCATCCACTGTAAAGTGCGAATTGATTATTACCAACTTCTTTGGCTTGAATTGAATAATCTGGACATTAACGACTTGTGGTTTCAAAACGTGCCACACAGCTCATACTAGAAGTGACTTAGGGACTTGGTAGTCTCATGTGGAGGTAATGTAACATTGTTTGACGACTCTTAAAGGTAGGCAGTTTTATTAATGCCAGTCTGCTAGTATATGAAGGCAAATCCAAATAATTCCATCTCAGGCTACACAAACAGAAAAGTAGAAATTGTTTCTGCACAGATTCAATGTGTACGCTGTAAACATTATAGTGAGGATCCCATACAAAATGGATCCATACTCCAAAATCGGTCTGACAAGCGAAATTAATAGCTGCTTCGTAATATATGGATCAAGAAAATTCTTTTACCCAAAGTTTTATGAAGCCAAGGATGTTCCTTGCCTTAGTTACAGTCAAAGTGATATGATCATTAAAGTTTAACTTTGGGTCTAATAGGATCCCAAGATCCATAAAAGAGTCAACATTTTCTAATTGATGACCTTCAAGAAAGTAATTAACCACAATAAAATTATTTCTTGAGAACCGCATACATTTGCATTTTTCAATATTCAGCTCCATCATGTTGTATTCGCGCCACATAAAGAAATTATTGAGATCATTTTGAAGATATTGTATATTCTCGATTATATTATTGAAGGAGAGAAAAACTTTTACATCATCAGCATACATGAAGATATTGGCAAAATTAATTATGTTGAGAAGATCGTTTATTAACAACGAAAAAAGAACTGGATGACTGAAGAACAAGATGACTGTCCTGAGGAACACCATATAAATATACTTAGGGCCATTATTACAACTTACCTTTAAAGTTGTCGATAGTTAAAGGTACCTTTAGCAAAAGTGAACGGCAAAGTTACCTTTAACTTATTTTGGTTATTACAACTTACCGATAAAACAAAATTAACTTTTTCAAAAATATGGCAGTGCCGGAGCAAAGTCGATAAAACTGCTTAATTAAACAAGTTTTTTTAAATGCAGTGCACAAGGAAAACTTCGTTTTGGTTGTTGTATATGCTAATTTTGTTTAAATTTGAAATTGCCACTTCGAAAATAATATATGATATAGTAAGTTCAAACAGAATGTGACCTTTAAATGTTAAAGGTAGGATGATCTTCCCTTTAGCTTATCGGTCACTTCTATCTTATTGGGAACTCGTAATAATGAAAAACAATTTATCTCTCCGTTAAAATCCTCCCTTTTGTTAAAGGTAAGTTATAATAATGGGCCTTAGATTAGCTATTGTTCACATATGCTATCTGTTTTCTACCAGTCAAATACGACTTTAGCCATCTTAAACTCCTATGATTTACACCCAAGTTTAGTTAACAGAAGTTTGTGATTTACTTTATCAAACGCTTTGCTAAAATCCGAAAAAATTACATCAGTTTGCTTCTGTTGAGAAAAGGCATCATTTTTCGTGGATGTTAACTGAAGTCGTTGACATTAGTCGTTGTTGAGCAGCCCTTTCGGAAACCATGTTGATGAGGTGATAATAACGATGAAGTATGATGATCCAAAAAACCGGCAATCAGTTTCTCAAACATTTTTGGAGCACCATTCAGTTTTGCAATGCCCCTATAATTTGTAACTTCAGACTTATTGCCAGATTCAAAAAGCGGTATAATATCTGAGTCTTTCCAAAACACAGGAAAATTTCAATAATTAATCGAGGTATTAAACAAGAGCTAGATTTAAATTCCAGCTCCATTATAAATCCACCTTCCACAATGTGTTTGGAAAAAATTTAAAGTGAATTTAAATATTTTTTTTGATTTGAAAACGAATTGTGTTTAGTCAGTGAAGTAAATTTCATTTGATGTATAAACTTTCTTTTAAAGTCGAATAATAAAGAATTTCTAAAGAAAGACATTAAAGGAACGCATTAATTAAAAGATTAGCAAAAAAAAATTTTTTTTTTAACAAAAATACTCTCTTATTTGCTTTTAAACAATCTCTTTTGAATTCTAATGGAAAGGTATTGATTATTTAATGTTTTCGGTTTTAATTCATTTTATTTCTTTATTTGATTTCATGTTGCAATAGCAGTAATAGCTGGCGAGAAAATGTATTGATTCAGTAATACAATGTTTAAATTATTTCATTAAACAAAACATACATTCCCAAAGCAAAATGAAACAAAAAAGAAATTTTGATTTTGTAATGTTTAGTTGATTCTTCAGTTTTTATTCTTTTTTGTATTGGCCTTAGGAATATTACATCACTTAACACTTAACTGAAGTCGTCGTAGTCTAGTAGATAATATTTAGTTAGTTAAAAGCCCCAGGTCAGCCATCTAGAAGAATACGGAATATGAAAACATAGTTTGTTTGTGATTGGCTCCCAGCAGGTTTATGGCACCACCACTTATGTATAAAAATTAACACACACAACATAAGTAGTATGACAAACAAGGTCAATAATCCTGACTGAGGGATTGTAATGACCAATTATGTATGTATGTATGTATTCAAAATAGCGGTCGAGGTTTATAACAATTAATCGGATTTACTTGAAAATTGTTATCATCATATTGGATCCGCAATTACCTTAAGGGTGCATGCAATCAATTTAATTTTGGGCCCATTTTAAAAAAGCAAATATCAATTGTCAATTTCTGACAATAATGATAGTTCTAGCACGTCAGCGTTTAGATTTACAATTTTTTAAAAATGCCCAAAAACGCTATTTTTATGAGTTTCAACTGCCTTTTTGTCGAAAGCCTGACGTAATGGAAGTTTTTAAACCCAGATTCCTGTTCAACGCGTAAAATGTTTTCGGAAACTTCTGGAGCCATCTTATTTGCAAAATCCATGCAGGGCTGTATAATACATTCAGGATTCCGGATACATTTGCACAAGGCATTAAGTTTTTAAAAAACGGCAAACGGTAACCCTGTCCTGGTAAAGGGGTGGTATGAGAAGCTAGGTCGTATCCTAAGTGAAGGTTTGTAATGGACAATTATGTGCTGCCATATAACTACAACGGTTTGCTTGTATACATGATGGTTTTATATATTGTATAATACATAGAGATACGGTGAACTCATACGAATTTTCGAACGATTAAGTCATTGGTTTTGATGCCCTAGGTTTGATGCTCTAGTTTTGATGCCCTACGTTTAATGCCTTAGGTTTGATGCTCTAGGTTTGATGCCCTTTGATGCCTTTGAAAGTCTTGTCTTAATTCAATTGGTTTGAGAATTTCATGTACTTTTTCGATCAAAACTGTTTTCATTATGCCGTAATACCGAAATTTATTTTGAGCAGCATTTTTTAAGAAAAATTGCCTAAGATCACCAAAAATCATTCTCAACATCAGATAAATGTAAAGAGTTCGGCATTGATTCTCAAATGTTCGAATATTGTACTTCGTTTCATTAAGTTAAATACTTTTAATTCTATTGATAAAAGAAAGCATTTGATAAATAAAAATTTAACTTAAATAAATTACCATAAATCTAGGAGAGTTTGTATCAATAACAGCGTTTGATGTGCGGTGTGGTTACTCAACGAGACATCAGAGTGATGTCGTCAAAAATGTGTGTGTTCCAACCTTTCGCTATAGGCTCCTTCACTTAAAGATAAATTTTGCACATCCAACACAGTTGGTGTGAGAAGATAAAAGCTTGCCTTGGCTAAACGACAATAATGGAATGGGTATAGTTTAGTTAAAAAAAATTTAAATTAGAATTTGCAGTCATTATTAAAGAATTTCTTATAAATTATGATTTTAAGTTTTAAAGTTTAAACTTAGAGGAATTCTCAAATGTGGGTTTTACTCCGACTATAACTTCTCTTCAGTTGTCGAAATAAAGGTTTTTGTTTAGCTCGATTTATACAATTATTCTTTAGTGTTTAACATTACTGTCTTCCAATTTAAATAAGTTTTTTTTTTTGTTTTTTGTAAACTAAAACCTTATGTTGACTTCTTACAATGTTTATATGCAGAGAAAGTTATAACTTTTGTAAAATTATATGCAGACAAGCAACAAAAAGAAAAAATAAATAAAATACGAGAAACTAATTAAACTAAAAGCGGAAGTGTTGGCAGTAATAACTGACAATATTTTTACACTTTACACTTCGCATATTGCCAGCATTGGAAACATATTTGTACTCGAAGAAATTAAAAATAAAAACTAAAATAACAACTAAAAAAACTTAAAGATTAAAAAAAATAGCAACAAAAGAAAACACAATCACACCTACTTTCAGCTCCAGTTCGTTATCATTTAGAAGAAATTCACACAACATATTAACCCTCCTGACTTACTATATCAGTGTCTTAGTTATTCAGTGAGTATTTATGCTGTGAGTGCTAATTACGCACGGAGGCATGCCACTCACTTACTCATTTGCTATATTTACCACCGACTCGTTATATGACTGGCTGTTAAAAACTGACTGAGAGTTGGAAACAATTGTGTAACGTGGCAAAAATCATGCTGATAATGACGGCGATGATGATAATAATGACGCTGAAGACGCCTTTAAGTCTACATTTCATATATTCTTTACTTGAATACTCTTTGTCTGTTTCTTTTTTTTTTATTGTTTTTGTCTTTCAAAGTTTTCTCTTTTCCTTCTCTATTTCTGTTATATTTTTCATTCAGTATTTGGTTGTTCATGTCTTCTAAGACTGTGTCAGTGTGCTTTTAAGGAAATGTAAAACTTAGAAAGAAAAATAACCCGACAATCAGGTAGTAGAATACAGAAGCAATGACAACAACAACAACAACAACAACAACAGCAATAATAGCTGTTACGTTATGCAGTAAATAGAAAATGAAAGAATTCACCTGGTGTTAATGCCAGCACTGATGATGGTAATAAACTTTGACTTGAACTACAACTAACAGTGTTACACAGAAAAAATATATTAAAAAGAAAACAACAAATGAACTGTTACTCATGTAATAACCTATCAGTGTATTAGTGTGCACGTACATAAATGCCTTAGTATTAGTGCAAAAGAAAATGAATAAGTAGACAGACAGTACTATTTACCTTCACACCTACATGCATGATATTGAACGAGAAAATTAAAGAAACAAACACTCTTTCTATAAATAAAGTTGAGTTTTTTTTGCTTTTTGTTTTATTATTCGGTCTTTTTGTTTCTCATCTAAATTTATTATAGTTGTGGGAGTTACAGTGTATGACAAAACAGAACGAAAATATAAAAAACTAATGCCGCTTAATTATCAAAGTATCTTTCAACTTTTGCTATAAAACTTGTTAAACTTTATTTATTTGTGTTCTTTCTATTCATTTGTTAAAAATCCCGGGAGTTGCTACGCATTCGCAACTTCTATGGACGGTAAAAGTAATTTTCAAAGTATATGAAATTTAAGTATACTTCCAAGCAAATTAAAGCAACGATTTCTTTTCCAAAATTTTACAAACCTACATACCTATGTGTGTGTTAATTTTTCTATACGCACGTGTAGCGGCACCTACAGCTTATAGTCGACTCCGAAAGGCAGATTATTGAGAAGGTTTCCATTGCAACACTATTAAATCTCAGAGATTTTTATCAAAAATCAGTTAAATACCTGACTTGGGGCTTGAACACACGTCTATTAGACTACGACGACTTCGATAGTCAAAAATAATGATGGCTAATGAAGCTATAAGTTTAATCACCGCCCTCAGCCTGTTTTCATGTCACCATTTTCCAGATTTCGTTGTTTATATACGATCTTCTCAACATAATTAGTTTTGCCAATATCTTCATGTATGCTAACGATGTAAAAGTTTTTCTCTCCTTCAATAATATAATCGAGCATATACAATATCTTCAAAATGATCTCAATAATTTCTTTATGTGGCGCGAATACAATATGATGGAGCTGAATATTAAAAAATGCAAATGTATGCGGTTCTCAAGAAATAATTTCATTGCGGTTAATTACTTGCCTGGAGGTCATAAATTAGAAAATGTTGACTCTTTTATGAATCTTGGGATATTATTAGGCCCAAAATTAAACTTTAATGATAATATCACTTTGACCGTAAATAAGGCAAGCATCACCTTTGGCTTCATACAACGTTGGGTAAAAGAATTTTCTTGATCCATATATTACGAAACAGCTATTAATTTCGCTTGTCAGACCGATTTTAGAGTATGGATCCATTTTGTATGGGATCCTCACTATAATGTTTACAGCGTACACATTGAATCTGTGCAGAAACAATTTCTACTCTTCTCTTTGCGTGGCCTGGGATGGAATTATTTGGATTTGCCTTCATATACTAACAGACTGGCATTAATAAAACTGTCTACCCTTTAGAGTCGTCGAACAATGTTAAATGAAACCTTTGTGATTAACCTGATCAGTGGTAATATTTATTGTGAATTCTGTTAAATTCAATATTCCTTGTCGTAACTAGCCCTATTATAATCTTATTTTCATTCAATTCTGCAGAACTAATTATGCAATTGCAGATCCATTAACTAGAATTTGCTGTCAATTTAATTATTTGTCAAACTTTGTTGATTTTTCTGTAAATTCCTGTATAATAAAACGGAATATTATTGTTTTTCTTAATTCGTAAATTCTTATATTTTTATTGTAACAATTTATTGTATTTTTAAAGAAACTGTTTGTAATTGTATTTCATTTCTTTTCTTTTCATTTCGTATCAATTTTTGTTATTAGTCACTAAGAAATTTGTCCCTTGACTTTAAATAAATTAATAAAATAAAATAAAAATTAATTCGTCTTATCATATCTTCTTCTGTTATTTTAACTGGTTTTTATTACATTTTCATTTTCTGAATTGTATTATCCAAAAAATCTCATTGTGTTTAGTACAATAGTACAACCCTGAAAGTATACACTAATCATAAAGTATTAATACAACTCCAATAAGCTTATTACACAGCGTATACTTAATATGGAACACTTTCGAACTTAACAGAATTAAATATCCATCATACGCCATGTAATGATTTCATTGCTTCAATTTTTGTTTTTAGAAGTTATTATCGCTTAATTCGAATTTAAGTAGAAAGTATTTTTGTCTTTGGTTTGTATTCGTCTAAGGAATATTTTTTTCATATTTCGTTTTCTGCAGATCTGGTTTAATAAGCAACTCACTACTTACTAGAATACTTCTAGGACAATTAAAGCAGCGATTTATTTTTCAAAAGCTTGTAGATCACATAAATCGTCCCGCTGAAATCATTTTGAGGTTCTGATAAAGGGCCTGTTTCTGTAAGGCGAATGGTAAGCTCCAGTTTAAACGGAAAACACAAACAAAGCAGTTAAATAGTTTCATGAATGTTTTCATATGTTCGCCTCACACAAACAGAACAAAAATTACGTAAGCTTACCATGTTGACAAACTCAAATAGTTTCACGAATTGTTTTTCACGGTTGTCTTACAGAAACAGCACAAAAATCATGTAGCCTTCTCATGTTAACACACGCCTGGGCGGCCAAGTTAACCAGGAAGTAATTACATATGACTTCTTCGCTGGTTTTCCTCTACAAAATCACAACCTATATATAAGTTGTGATATGGAACACTAAGTCTTCTTGCATGGCCAACAATAAGGCACTGAGCAGTAATCATCTCAACTATCGGATGGGCCATCTATTTATTATCCAATAACCATTGGTTATTTTGTATCTGGCAATACTTTTGTTAAAAAAATTCTGTATGTTAGCTTCACTGAACGTAATGAATCGATTTACGCTTGAGCAACTATGGGATTTATTAGAAATTTATTTCCGAAATTGCAAAAATTGCACTAAAAATCATCTTTTCGGGTGAAGCACGGTTAATGGAGACACTTATCGCACCACGATAATCGATGGTATTGATGTTAATGATGTTTGGTTTTAAGTGAATGGTACAATTTGCCACATACACACGCATGCCACAATCGATTTATTGCGTCAAATGTTTGATGGCCGCCGAATTAGCCGAAATGGTGATGCGAATTGCTCGCCGAGAAGCTGTGATTTGACCCTGTTGGACCATTTCCTGTGGGACACGGTCAAAGAAAAGTATTATGTCGACAAACCAAAGACAATTGATCACTTGACAGCCAAAATTCGTGATTTCATTGCCGTGTACTGCCCCATACACTCGAAAAAGTGCACGAAAATTGATCTGTTCGAACATAGCTGCCAGATTTGACGATTTATCGTCATTTTGATGATTTTTAAAATTTAAAAATTTGCATTATTTTCCTTACTTCAGTACATTAAAAGCTTTATATTTACTTTGCAGTTATTACGATTGCCAAATTTTTCTGTATCTTATGTCCTTAAAAGCTAAAAAACTGCAATCTCTGCACGAAGGGAGTTCCACATATGAATAGTTCGATTAAAGAACGAATTTTGTCTGTAATGCAGCCAGCGATCCACTGGCCAATCAACCACATACATATTTATGTGCCAGCCAAGAAAGGCGAATGTTGTGTAGGAATACATAATTCTTGAGGACAAGTCCCTTATTTCGCTTGAACAAAATCCATTAAAATTTCGAAACAAAAGTGAAACTGATCACATTGCAACGATGCTCCAATGAATCAATGGAGTCTGATACCCTATCGTCATTAACGGGCAACTTCATCCTTTCTTCTAAGCGGTCGAAAAGTCTCAAAATAGTCGTTAAGGCGCTGTCCTATATGAGAGTTGTATTCCAATCGCTTTCGGATATAAGCGGTGTAAATAGTAAGAAAATCAAATGAAGTGAAACATTTCTTACACGCTCTTAAGAAACAATGATTTTTTGTGACGATTAGTTTGACGATTTCCAAGAACGTGTTCGACGATTTTGACGATTTTTTTCTTGTAATTGACGAGTTGATGTTCTATTTATCTGGCAGCTATGTGTTCGAATGAGGTTCTTTGAGGCCATTTGCGGCAGCCATATGAATGAAATAATATTCTATTTCTGAACTTCACAAAATAATAAATTTGGCATAATATTATTGCATTCTTTAATTTAAACTTTAAATACCCCACCCTTTGCATGATGTTGGTCTTACCAGATTAAGAATAGGATGCCTAAAAAAGATAGGCTTCCTATTAAATTTAGTCTACTCTACCTGTCGTCAGACATAATATTCTTCAATTTTAAAAATAACACAGTACCTTACTAACTAATACATACATACATAATTGGCCATTACAACCCTTCAGTCAGGATTACGACCTAGCATCTCACACCACTTATGTTGTGTGCGTTAATTTTATACATGAGTGGTGGGACCTACAGTTTAAAGTCGACTCCGAACGACAGATTTTTGAGAAGCTTTTTTATGGCAATTTTTACTCTCAGAGTCTTTGCCAGAAATCTGCTGAGGGGAAGTCGCCGAAGAAATATTTTTTCGTTTTTGATGTCTGACCTGGGATTCAAACCCGGGCCTTTTGTCTAATAAGCCAACACACTACCCACTAGACCACGGCGACTAATTACTAACTAATGCCTTTTCTTTTCCCAGAGAAAGTAAAAACGGGAACTTGCTGGTGCTGTCACTGTATAAAATATGGAAAAACAAATTTCTTTTAGTCATCCACTGTATAAATATGCCTGAGATGGACTGCGACGATGAAAAATAGCAGAAGTGGGTATTTGTTGTTATCGATGTTGTTCTCATCCAAAAAAAAGTTATTATTTTAGCACCCAGGCATTATAACGAACTATGAATACTTGAGCAATAGAAATTTTAGGAGAATTTATTTCTCATTTTTTTTTCTCAAAGTTTTAAGCCTAGAGGTATACGGAAAACAAATAATACTGAACAAGACAAAAACAAAAAAATAGAAAAAAAATAGAAAAAAGAATTGAAAAACAACTCAAACAAAACTATAAAGAACAGGACAAGACATGGAAGAAGAAAATAAAAATAAAAGAAGAAGAAAAACTCTATAAAGAAAGAATTCCCAATAAAAAGAGTAGGGAATTTATAAATTTAATACTGGAATGCAGGAAAAAGCTCTTTTTAGATATTGTAAGTATGGCATGCTTTTTTACATCCTTTGTCTTGGCCCTTCGTGCTCTCCTGTCTCAAGGATGAAGCCAAGTAACAATTGAGACTTAACGCTTGAGTAATTGAAGATGTTGTTAAAGTAGACAGGCAACATCATCGAACAACTGCAATAACATTTAAAAAGCATTCCAAAAATAGAAAATATAAAGCAAACGGAACGTGGAAAGAAAACTTCCTAAAACGGATGTAGCCTGTTGGATAAGGGTCAACGAAAACAAATCAAACCGAAAAACTAACTTTTTAAGTTCTTCATATCTTTCCATACTTACTTACTTACAAGTTCTGTTTTTGGAAACATATTTAAAAAGTAAAGTAAAGAAGAAGAAGAAGTAGAACAAAAAAGAAAAAAATTGCTGTTGTTCGGCAAAATAGCCAAGAAAATAAAATCCCAAAGCATTTGTTAAGGCATCGCAGAAGTTTTACGTATTCCCTAAGCGCAAAGGAAAAAACTTGTTCAAGAAAATTGCATCATTTTATTTTTCTTTTCTTCTTAGAATTTCTTTTTACTGTTGTTTTTCACTAAATTTTCAAAATTTTCTTCATATTCTTCTAGCTGTACGTGAGTGGAAAAAGGAAATTAACCAGTTCTCTGGAATTTTTTTTTGGTTCAATTTGATTCTTTAAATGTGTTAAAAATTTGTTTGAATTTTTTTGTTTTTACCTCTTCAAATGATGTTTTTTTTTCTTGTAAGCTTTTAATTTATTTTCGAAATATTTGACAATAAAAATATTCAGTTTAATTGACTTAAATTAAAAAAAGGGATAAAGGTGTAAAAAAGTGTTATGAAAATGAATGAAAATTCCGAAATTAAAAATAAAAGATTAGAAATAAATTTAAAAATAAAAAATAATCATCATATATATTATTTCTAAAGCACTTTTTTTGTCGGTTGCAAATACCTCCCATACCACCGCATCGAATTTTAGGAATGATATCTCATTTTAAAGCTTATATCTAATACTAATGACGAAAAATAATTAGAAATTGAAAAATTATTATTTTCATTGATAAAGATTATATTTTATATAGAACTGCATGATAATACTGTTGTCATTCTGATTACATGCTTTTGTTCAGTGTGGTAATACAGGGTCGCTTAATCGTAATGCAGTTCTACATAATATAGTATGTAATAAAAACCATTCTGGCAATATCGCTATTCACTATAATTCCGTTTATTACTAAGTCAGTTATATCTAAGGTGAATCAAATAGGGTCCAAAAAGGGGGAAAGGGGCCTAATCCCCATTATATATTATAAATCTTTCTGTAAGTTTGTATTTTGTTTGTTTGCCAATCACGCCTGAACGCCTAAGCCGATTTTCTTTAAATTTATAGATCGAGCTTTTGTCGGTGCAGGTTAATGCTGTATTTTATCTGTTTTAAAGGTTTTTTTTTACGATTTAGCTTGGTTAAGTTTTCCAAATAGTATTGGAGGTATTCCGTTTCTAAAGTTGATCCGAAAGGGGTCCAAAAGGGGGAAAAGAATGAGACAAATAGGGAAAAAAGGGCAAAAATTGGTACCTTATGCATAAATGCTGTATTTTATGGGTTTTAAAGGTATTTCTTGAAAAGTCGCCGTGGTCTAGTGGGTAGTGTGTTGGCTTATTAGATAAAAGGCCCGGGTTCGAATCCCAGGTCAGACATCAAAACGAAAAAATATTTCTTCGGTGACTTCCTCTCAGCAGATTTCTGGCAAAGACTCTGAGAGTAAAAATTGCCATGAAAAGCTTCTCAAAAATCTTTCGTTCGGAGTCGACTTTAAACTGTAGGTCCCGCCACTCATGTATAAAATTAATGCACACAGCATAAGTGGTCTGAGAAGCTAGGTCGTAATGTATGAAAGGTATTTCTTTACGATTTAGTTTAGTTAAGTTTCCCAAATAGCTATTGGAGGACTTCTGTTGAAAAATTTTGACCAAAAGGGGTCCAAAAAGGGGGAAAGGGGCGAAAAATGAGCAAATTGCATGCATTTATATTTGGGACTTAGAGTATTCAAAAAACTGAGACATTTGATAAACCAGTTTCCGAATAATTTGAAAAATTCCATTTTTTAAGAAGCCGGTTTCGAAACCGAAGATATTTTATGAAGTGTTGTAATACGGTGTCTTTTAATATGTACATATGTGTCAGCCGATATTTAACAATTAAAAAGGTTTTATGAAAAATAAGAGTAAAAATAGCGTGCAACATAAGAATATAAATAAAGTGCATTTGAAAAGACAAACGCAATAATAATGTTAATCAGAAATCTTAATGCTAAACAGGGGTTAATAAATTGTATCAGGCTAATCGCATATCATATCAACAAAAATTATTCATAGCCATAAAACTGTACTCATACCCCGATCCAACCTTACACCTTCTGTTCCAACTGTGCCTTTCCGAATGACACGAAAACAATTCTCTGTGAAAGTTGCTTTTACTATGATGATAAACAAAGCACAAGGTCAAACCCTTTAAGAGGTAGGATTGCATTTACCAGAGCCGGTTTTTTCACATGGGCAGTTATACGTGGCTTTTTCCTGAGTGCGTACGTTTAAAGATATTTTTGTTTGTATTAAGGATTCGTACGGGGGCAAAAAGTTAACGATGATCATGTCATTACCTCTAACATTGTATTCAAAGAGGGAATTATAAAAGCATTTAAACATATGTATGTATGCATGTAAATATATATGATGATTTCTAATATTTTTATACTTTTAATAAAATTTCTATTAATTATTTTCATTTTATGTTACATAAATGACAACTAATGGTGCGAAATATTCGCACGGGTCATCTAGTTTTAACTATTAAAAGAGTTTCCAAAAACCTAAAGATGTCCTCTCAGAAGTTTTATATTAGAAAAAGTCCTTTTAGCAGGCATAGAAATGCTTGTTCTTGATATATTGTCCCTCTCTAACTGATTTATAGTATTTTTGAAGATTCGAAGTGGTAGCTTTGCTTATAAAAGCTCACTTGAGCACACATAGTGGCCCGTTGTGGTGCCATATGTAAACGGCTGTTCCTGTACTAACCGATTTCCCCCAAACTAATGTAAGAACTTAGGCAGCGCAAAGGCTGTTCGAAGATTCGAGTGCTAGCATAGCGACCTGACTGCCAAACATTATTAAAATTTCTTTCCTTTCTCTATACTCTGTGTCTAAGTACTTCCAGAGCACATTTTTTGAATATATTTGCGAGTTTTTCCATGAGCTATGGAACCGAAACACTCCTTCTCTATATGTTCTGAACGCAACGTAGAATGGGTTTTAAGGAGTATAGTCTCTCTCTAGGTATTAAAGTGAAAAGAAATCACTTTAGTAGTGTGTTACCTTATCATATACCTTCAACAAAACGAAATCAGAAAAATATTTCTTCGCTGACTAACTCTTAGCAGATTGCTGACAAAAACTATGAGAGTAAATAAATTTGCCAAGAAAAGTGTCTCAAAATCTGTTGTTCGTAGTTGACTTTAAATTTAGGTCCTGTCACTGAAGTATTAAATTAACACACACAACATAAGTGGTATGAGAAGCTAGATAGTAATTCTGATTGAAAGGTTTGTGTTCTAGGTTATTCCTTTCACTTTAGTTATTAAGTCTCATTGTGAAGCATTTTGCAAAATAATAGTGTCTTCTGATTTGATTTGATCATTTAATTCAATAAATCACTAAGTCCACTGATGTATCTCATTTTGAACATTCATTATTCTAACCACAGTCTCCAGAACCTTGGTTTTCAGCACAATATGCCCGGAACTTAAGGCCAACAGATGTTGCTGTAAAATAGATATTAGCACATTGGTTATATAAACACAAGCTGGTCTCTGAATAGTTTTCAATACCATCAGAGAAATTTTGCCTGTTAATACAATAGTCCCTAAGTCATTATCATCCAGTGCATGACTAGATTTCAGGATTTCCTTGCATTATGGCACATCAGACCTCTCTCTCTCTACATGTATCTTCTCTACATGAAGCTTCCATCAAAATTTACTACCCTCTGATATTTTCATATATTTTATCATTCGGATATCGGATAGATAAATGGTGGTAGTAGGGTTTATTGTTAACTCAAGTAACATGTATAATTTTCCTCAAATTCTATTTGCATAATATCTTAAAGACTCTTTCCCAATTTCTCTGTAGTCATCGGAACTATATTACCTGAGTGGTAACAAGAAAAAAAAAAGAAAAACCGGTTATAATGGTGCGGTAGTTGTTTCCATTGACCGTAGTGTTTGCGTCGTCCACATTTTCAAAGAAATATGGGCCAATTGTGTCCAGCACGCTTACGTCTTGGCGCATCAAACGTGAAACTAATTTCACAGGCTTTAGCAATAAACTTGCGTATACAGGATATAGTTGGTGCTTTTCTGCGACCAAATTTTGTACGACGTTTGCGTTTAATTTTCGATCAATTCCAGCAACGTTGGTCAAGCATAAATCGATTCATTGTGCTCACTGAAGCTAATACACTAAATTTTGTGATAGAATAGAATGACATAAGTATTGGCAGATTCATAATTACCGATGGTTAAAATTTAAACCAATACATGGCGCACACGATATAAATTAAATGTAAGGAGTGCGCACAAAAAAAAACTGGACTTACACTTTTCGTTTTATATTTCAATTAAAGCAAATAATTTTTTGAATTCTTTTGTGTATAAAATTTTTTTCTGACAAGGGTCTCAGAGCATCCAACTTTTTGAGTCACTTTTTTTCCAAACATGTTAGGGTGTTTTAGAAAAATATTTTACTTGCTTTGTTTTGGTCGCCAAATTCTTTTTTTCTTCCACTTCCATGCTTTCTCTCAATACTCAAAGACTCCTTATATTGTTTTAATCTTACCTTAGAAACTGTTTTTGGGTTAACACCTGCGAGCCTAGCAATCGTTTTTTTTCATTGAAAATTTTAATTATTTTTTTACGACATTCTTGTTGGGTGCCCATTTTCAAAAAACTATTTTTTCTATTGCAATGGAATTTAGCAGGTGTAACAATGTAACGGTATTAATTTTTTCCAATTATGGTAAAAGTTATAAGCTTAAAAGTAGGCCCATTTTTTTTGTGCGCACTCCTTAATATCATTTACCAAAATGCTGGAATATTCACTTTGAATAATTGAATAGCTATCCGTACTTTAATAAGAATTCATAAAGTCAGATAGTCATCATTTAATTCTCTTCTAATAGCTTTCTAGTAGTTGTAACATGTTTTAGTTTTTTTTTTTCATTTAAAATTTGTTACAGAATGTTATTATTGTTGTAAAAATAATACGTTATGATAGTTAGTAATACTACTTGTGGTATTTCAGCTGTAACATGTTAAGTCGGAGATTAGCAAATTTGTCACACAGTTAGTTTTGCTGTCATATTTCGTTTTAAAAGTTCTCTAAGACAACTATAATGGAGAACATCTACTCATAGCAATAATATACAGAGGTAAGACATGTTACATTAAACTTTTTCATCACAATAGCTTCTCCTGTTTGTTTCCCTTAAAAAATGTTCACCTTACTGTGGAAACATTAAATAGTTTCCACCCGAAACGTATACACAAGCGCATCAACACAATTATAAGACCACGGTATCATGGATGCGGATAAACATGTGCAACATTAACCTGCACACACGCGGTAGAGGGAAGCAATAAAAAAAAACAAAAATGCGGAAGTGCAGTCATGTTTATATTGCGTATGACAGTTTTTCCTCATATGCGTGAGTGTGTGTGTGGGGGGATTTTTGTTTCATAAAATAAAATGTTCAGGTGAAGTGAAAGCATTAAGACATTCATGCTGCAGCGAAACTTGAGAAACTTTCTTGATAAATTACAGTTTTCGTGTTTGTAATTTTCGTGGAAAGCAGTAGCAAGAATTTGATTTGTGGTTGTTTTTGTTGTTGTTGCTTTTGTTTTTAGAAAGAAAAGTTTATGTTTATGTTTATGCTGTAGCGGCATTACATTCGTGTACAGGGTGGCTGATATATAATGCAACAAAGTAAAGCGCTGTATTTTTTTAATTTTATTGTTCAAAAGCAAAAAATGTTGGAAATAACATCAAATTTTAGAGTCAGTTTAGATTTGTTCGAATTGGCTACCTTTGGTACGAGTTATGGTCTTCAAACGGCTGACATAGGCATTACAGGCTGCAAGAAAGTGGCTCTGCGGTATTTTGGCCCATTCCCGGCGAACTGCCGTCTTGAGATGACCTACACTTTGGTATTTTTCAGTGAGAACCTTGCTCTCCATAATGCTCCCGGCGCAAAATGCCAACGGATTGAAATCCGAAGATTTTGGTGGCCATTGTGCGGTAGAAATGAAGCGAGGAACCTCCTTTTTAAGCCCTTCTTAGTTGATGCGTGCGGAGTGTCGAAATGCTTGTCTGCCTAGGGCTTTAATACTATCTTTAAGACATTTTCCCGATAATATTCGGCATTTATTTTGACCCCACGCTCGATGAATAGGAGTGGGCAGTGAACATCGGCCTTTACAGCTACCCACACCATTACCATCGGCGGCGCTTAAGTTCTGGTGGCCAATCGTAGATGTAAATTTTCAGCTGACCTCTTTGGCAAGTAAACCCGATCATTTTGTTTGTTCAAAAACTGCTCAATTTGGAATGGCTTCTCATCGGAGAAAACCAAATTCGGTAACTGGCCACTTTCGTGCAAGCAAAGTAACTCATTGTCTTTCCCGTCTAACTTTTATTTGCCCATCGGTGAGCTCGTGCACGTTTTAGAACTTCAATGGCTTTAGTCCAAGCTCATTTTTCTATATCTGTTGCATCCGTTCTCGCGATATGTTCAGCTTACGAACAATTTTTCTAGCACTGCGGCGTGGATTTTCTATCAAATCTGGCCTTCACTTTTTGGATCATTTCTGGTGTTGTTACCGGTTTTTTCGTCCAGTTTTTGGACGCGATGCAACACTGCCAGTATCACGGTAACAAGCAATGGTACGAGAAATAGATGTTGGAGGGCTTTAACGATAACCACCTGTGGTGTTTCGGTCAAATACAAAGCAGTCACGCTAACACGCTTGAATTTCATAACGAATAACTTTTTTTCTGAATGCAATAGATTAAAATGCATTTGTAAGCTTGTAAATAATAAAATGAGCTATCACTGGAATAAATCTGTCAGCTGTCAGACGACCGGTTTACAAATGATAACAACCTGAAGTAGGTTGCAATACATATCAGCCACCCTGTATACTCTTGTATGCTTGTATTGTCAATCACACTGCTTTCTTAATAGAAACGGCAAAAACTCTGATAGAGTATAACAACCAAGTCGATGTTTCTAAGAATTTGCCATCACACACGTCAACCATCCATGCGTGTGTTTCTTGATTGAGTTTTATTTTGTCAACACAGTGACAATAAATCGAATATGAATAGAAACTTTTTTTACTTCGTAAACATGGTTGTATTTAGTCATTATGATTGAATATAATTCTAGGGGAATTATTCTTGTTTTGAATAAATTCATATCAGTTCGTGACATTTGTGTCAGTTTGTCATGGGAAATGTAAATCTGTTTTAAGTATTAGTACATATTTAGAAAGAAATCTTTAAAGTTAATGATAAATTTCTGTACTTGTTGCTAATAAATGTTTTAGCAAACAATATGTATGCAATTTTGTCGGATCTATTAAAAAGCTAATCAAAATTTTAATCATGGCAAAGCAAATGAAATTATGGAAGAAGGATTTTAAAAACAACAGCACTAACGATGATGATAGTAGGCATGATCTAATCTATACAATGATCAAGTTTCGAAAATATCTGCAGGTTGAAACCAAGCTCAAGCTGAGTTAAGGTCATGTTCTTGTTTTGGAAATAACAGCGATGACTGCTTGCATAGGCCAATAAAACATGCCATGAAAAGTTTCTCAAAAAAAAATCTGTTGTTCGGAGTCGACTGTAAAATAACACACACAACATAGGTGGTGTGAGAAACTAGGTCAATAATCCTGACTGAAGGGTTGTAATGAGCAATTATGTATATGTACGTATGTATGTGAAGGGAGATGAAAAAATTTCATTTGGTTAACAGACCAAACGAAAATAATTTTCATAAAATCTTAATTAAATAAAATTAATATTAGCCGTTGTTGTTGCTATAGAATAAAGGCACTTTTTTGTCTATAAATTTATTATGAACCATTTGTTCTAATTAAAGACTCGTCTCGTACTACCCTTTTTGAAATATTGGCTCAAACTAAACACCAACGCGAAAGTTAGAGCGCAACATAGAAAAGGGGGAAAATAAATTAAATTACACTAATACCTCGGTGTGCGTCGCTTCATTCTGCGTCTGCTTCGAAGTTGCGTTTTTTTTTAAATTTCTGTGATGAAGTCGTCGGTCTAGTGGGTAGTGTGTTGGCTTATTAGACAAAAGGCCCGGGTTCGAATCCCAGGTTAGACATCAAAACGAAAAATATTTCATCGGCGACTTCCTCTCAGCAGATTTCTGGCAAAGACTTACTCTCAGAGTCTGCGTCAGTAATCTGAGTCAGAAGTAAAATTACGGCCTCTCACCTAATAGGCCGATTCCTATTGACTACGGTGACTGGACATAACTGTGTGGAACAGCCATTTCGTAATGTAAGGAAGAAATAATAGCTGCGATATGTATGTTTTCGTTAGTCTCAATAGCAATAACCCATAACTCTGTTAGGCCAGTCTAGGTATCATTCTGGTCAACATATTTGTTACCTTCAATGATTGTTTGAAGTCGCCGTGGTCTAGTAGTTAGACATAAATCCAGGGTTCGAGTCCTAGGCCAGACATCAAAATAAAATACAAAAAATATTTTTTCGGCGAATTCTTTTCAGCAGATTTTTGGCAAAAACTAGGAGAGTAAATAAAATTGCCATGAAAAGCTTCTCAAAAAATCTGTCGTTCGGAGTCGACTTTAAACTGTAGGTCCCGCCACTCATGTATAAAATTAACGCACACAACATAAGTGGTGTGAGAAGCTAGGTCGTAATCCTGACTGAAGGGTTGTAATGGCCAATTATGTATGTATGGATTTCGAAGTGGCGTTGTTTTGGTTTCAGTTTGTGTCGCATGTTTCGAAGTTGCGTCGTTAGTGCTTCGATTTGCATCGTTAATACGAAAATGTTTGCACAAAGCTTAAACAGAAAAAGAGAATTTCCCTTTTAAAGCTAGTGCAAATTCGAAGTTGTGTCTTTTTAAAATTTCTGTGACTTCGAAGTTGTGTCGTTTTTGTTTCAGTTTGCGTCGTTAATATGAAAATGCTTGTACGAATATTGTCTGATCGTTGCAAGTTGTTGGTCGTTAGTAAATTAAATATTTTTTATTGAAAAATTTATTTTTCCAGCTATAATTATGAATCTCGGAACCAATTAAATGAAAATCAATACAAATGTATGGAAAATCGTGCTTCGTTTCGGTTTGCATCGCGTTTCTACAGGCCCTATTAGCGACGCAAACTGGGGTATTAGTGTTTTTACGTTTTAAAAATTGTAAAGAAAAATAAATTCCTTTTGAAGTTTACACAGTGTCTTTAATTTAACTCATTTCCTCTGCTTTTTGTTTTGATTTTTTTTTTTTTTTTGAGTAAAAACTAATTTATAAAAACAAAGCCCTCTGTGTAACTCTATTGAGAAGCGCGAGGAAGAAATATTTTATTTTCCTTTAATGTTTTTGTATTAATGATGTGGCCGTTGTTGCACTAAATGAAATTTCTTTGCATGCTTAGGGCATGTTTCTGTACGATAAAAGTTTGTTTGTGTGGGAAACATAAACAAAAACACACAATTTTGTATGACAATTGCAGGGAACAGCAGTAATTACGCCGGAAACTTCTGAAATCACAACGGGAATAGTGGGATTACAATGACAATTATAGCAAGAACAGCGGGAATTATAGCGGGAACGGTGGGAAATTACAGCAGCTGGTAGATACAGCGGGAACAGTGAAATCAGTGACAAGTACAGCAGGAGCGCAAACAGCGGGAATTACAGCAGGAACAGAGGGAATTACAACGAAACTGCTCTAAAGACTGCGATTAGCTACACAAGCAGCGACACCAACAGCATACTTACGAGAGCAGTGACGAGAGCACCTGAAGTTTGTTTCAAAGGAAACTAATGAACATGAATCGCCTCTTAAATATAGTTCAGAAGCTAATGAAAAATTTTATTATATGGCAGTGCCGGACGTGCATGATAGTTGACAAATTCAGTATAATAGGTATAAGACGATGCGAGAAGATTGAACACCTAAAAAGTATGTGAAGTAGCCTCCTAAGCCTTAGTGTATTCTCTACTTTCGTGTTCAACGTGTTTCATATGACAAAACAAGAAAAGGAATGTATGTCTGAGAGCAATTCTGTAGACATTTATAAAAGACTAGATATTTTAAGGAATCAAGAAGATAAAATAACCCATTATATAGGAAATTCCAACACATAACAACATTTCTAAAAGAGAACTACTTCAACTATTGGAAATATCGTTGAAAGCAATATAACTTGGAGAGATTACTTAAAGCGATTGTTTTAATGAATGAAGCGATGTAATTAATGAAAAAAATTACTGTATTTATAGACAAATTTTTATCTTATTTTATGATAAAACCTGGTACTTAATTAGTATGCATAGAAATTTGGCGCAACTACTATCATTAATTGTATTTAATGCACTAGAGCACTTCTTGTTTGCTGATATAAGAACTGTAAAAAGTTTAAAAGACAAGAAATTTCCTTGTTCTTTAATATAAAACATTCGTTTACCACATTCACCACAATTTAAAGTCACAGTGGTATGCATGTGCAATATATTTTTATATTGTTCGCAAACAAAATTTCCCAAAAAATTTAAACTAAAAAGCAAAACACTTACTATCTCTGCGTTTAAAATAAAGAGTGCGCACGAAAAAAATGGAACAAATGAATACCGTTACATTGTTTTTGTTAAACACAGTTTCAAAATTCACCTGCTAAATGTCATTGCAATAGTAAAATTAGTTTTTGAAAATGGGCACCCAACAAGAATAATTGAAATTTCCAATGAAAAACCGCGTCGCTTACAAAAAACGATTGCTAGGCTTGCAGGTGTTAACCAAAAAAATAGATTCTAAGGTAAGAATAAAACAATATAAGGAGTCTTTGAGTATTGGGAGAAAGCGTGGAAGTGGAAGAAAAAAAGGATTTGCCAACCAAAACAACGCAAGTAAAATAATACGTATTTATCTAAAACACCCTAACATTGTCTGGAAGAAAAGTGGCTCAAAGAGTTGGATGCTCTGAGACCTTTGTCAGAAAAAAATTTTATACACAAAAGGAATTCAAATATTATTTACTTTAATTGAAATATAAAACGAAAAAAATCCGCCACTTAGTTTTATTTCTATAACGAAAAGTGTAAGTCCTGTTTTGTTTTTGTGCGCAGTCCTTTAAACAAAACATAGTTCAACCATAGTCCACCAGTCTTCTCTAGGTAGGGCACTTCTTAAATGTAAAATTGTCAATTGTTCTGTTGCCTAAATCAAACTGAATTTATTCAATGATAGTCTTTGAGAATAGCTGTGTTTGTCACTTATTTCCAATCACACGCGGCTTAATAAAACCACACAAATTATGTCTAATCACACAAATTATGCACGAAATCGGTGGCCAATTCGGTTTTGCCGATTATTCAATGGGATATGTAGCGATGTCCCTTTGAAACTGATATTGTTGTTCTAGAGATCATCTAATTCAAACCAAAAGAATTTGTTATCATTGCTCGTTAGTTTTCGTTATTAATAGTTATGGCCACACTAACGTCTATTTCAAAGAAATATGTACTGATGCCTAGAATTCCATGGTTTTGTGTTAATAGGACATTCATTTTAGGAGATGTCTTAACAAAAATCCATTAATTCATTATCATTTATGGTGTATTGTTTTAAATATTACCGCGTATTAAATGTTTCACATCTATACTAACAAATAAGGTATAATTTTAAGTCTAAATACAGTCAACCCTCCTATAACCCGGTACTCTCAGAACGCGGTTTCCATATAACGCGGGGACCTCCTATAACGCGGTACTCTTATAGCGCGGTTTGCGTTCAACTTCAGCCCATAAGTTCCTTCTGCACACCCTTATGAATGAATAGTAACTAGATATTGTAAAAAGGTTTAATATACAGTACCGTGCAAAACAATAGCAGTTGAATTTTCAATTTAAAAAAACAATGAATGAAGATGAACCAAGTAAGAATAAATTTTAAAAAATTACATTATTTTACAAGTCTTTCTTAATTTTTTTTGGAAACCAGTCTTTCCATAGAATGAGATACGAATTAGTCTGGTTTGTAGCTGAAATCCGAGTTTCTTATAATGCGGTACGCACTCACCGCGTTATAGGAGAGTTGACTGCAATCGCCTTGAAGATCTCTGGATGAATATCAGTATAGCATTCAAATTAATGCCCATAAAAAAAAAATCGCTATGCATTAAATCTTCAAACGTGAAGATAAATGAAAACACAGCTCCAGAGGTTCTTAAACTATTATTTTCAAATATTTTATAAATTGTATTTAATGTGGATCATAACAGAAATACTTACCGGAAGAATATTAACATTGAAAAGACCGAAGGAATATATATGAATTATAAAATATGGTACAGTCTTGAAAAGACCTTCAACTATTCTTTCCATACATAACATCATTCGGCATTAGAACCCTTCAATCAGAATTACAACCTAGCTTCTCATACATACATATGTTGTGTATGTTAATTTTATACATGAGTAGCGGAAACCTCCAGATTTTTAAAGAAACTTTTCATTGCAATTTTATTTACTCGCAGAGTTTTAACCAGAAATCTCCCGAGAGGAAGTTATCGATTATATATTTCGTTTCACGTATAATAACCCAAGATATTACCTAGTAGACTACATGACCTGAAACCCGCAGAACGTAAGACTTGGCAAATCGTTCGCCATTTTGCCATTTACAGGGTGGCTGATATGTATTGCAACCAACTTCAGGTTGTTATCATTCTTAAACCGCTCGTCCGACAGCTGACAGATTTATTCCAGTGACAGTTTATTTTATTATTTACAAGCTTACAAAAGCATTTTGATCTATTGCATTCAGAAAAAAAGTTATTTTTGATGGAATTCAAGCGTGATATTGTGATTGCTTTCTATTTGAGTGGAAAACCACAGGTGGTTATCGTTGGAGCCCTCCAGCATTTAAATGTGAAGAATCGTTTGTTTTTCGTACCATTGCTCGTTACCGTGATATTGGCAGTATTGCATCGCGTCCAAAAAGTGGACGAAAAAAAACGGTAACAACACAAGAAATGATCCGAAAGGTGAAGGCCAGATTTGATCGAAATCCACGCCGCAGTGGTAGAAAAATTGTTCGTGAGTTGAACACATTATAAGAACGGATGCAACACATATTGAAAAATGAGCTTGGACCAAAGGTATTGAAGCTCCAAAAAGTGCAAGAGCTCACCGATGGACAAAGAAAGAGCCAAGGGGTTACTTGTACGAAAGTGACCACTTACCGAATTTGGTTTTCTCCGATGAGAAGCCATTCCAAATTGACCAGTTTGTGAACAAACAAAATGATCGGGTTTACTTGACAAAGAAAATTTACACTTGCAATTGACCACCAGAAGTCAAGCTCCGCGATGGTATGGTGTGGTCCGCCGTAACGGCCGATGGTTGCTTCATCGACCATGGGGCCAAAATAAATGCCTAATATTATCGGGAAAATGTCTTAAATACAGTTTTGAAGCCCTGGGCAGACAAACATTTCGGCCGCGGACCATGGACATTCCAACAGGACCCAGCACCACCGCACTTAGCACGCGTCAACCAAGAATGGCTTAAAAAGGAGGTTCCTCGCTTCATTTCTACCGCACAATTGCCAGCAAAATCTTCGGATCTCAATCCGTTGGACTATTGCGTCTGGAGAGTAAGATTTTCACTTAAAAATATCAAAGTCTGAATCATCTCAAGACGGAGCTTCGCCGGGAATGGTCTAAAATACCGCAGAGCCACATTTCGTGCAGCCTGTGAAGGCCATAATTCGGCCATAACTCGTATCAAAGGTGGCCAATTCGAACAATTCTAAACTGATTCTAAAGTTTGATGTTATTTCCAAAATTTTTTGCTTTTGAACAGTAAAATTAAAAAAATAAAGCACATTACTTTGTTGCATTATTATAGCAGCCACCCTGTATTAATAAGTAGTTTAAAATTGGCCTTGATTATTTTATCTTGATTAGGTGATGAATCTTGAGTGGTTCTTTTTCCTCTTCAGTTATGGATATAATTTAAAATACGATACAGGACAACTATGGTGTGATATTCTAATGCATATTGTTTGGTCTTTAAGGTTTCCTTAGATATTGGTGATCCATATTGTAAAACAATTTTTTTTTTTAGTTTTGAAAGGCATATCCATTTATACTGTAATCCGGAAATGTTCACACCAGAATTATTTTGCTAAAGTACTAGACTTCATTATGCAGCTTTACGGTCTAGAGTTTTAGCATTTCCTTTGTTTGATTTTACTTATAAAGGCAGCATGGGGTACTATTTTTAATGTTCAAAGGATAAATATACCCACTGTGCACTGTGCATTAAAACACAATAAATAAACACAACAATTATGACAAAAACAAATTTAATACTATTACAAAAACAAAAGAAACGATAAAGAAAAAGCAAAAAAAGAAAAAAGAACTTCTTAAATAATACGAAGAAAACTTAATTAGTTTTTGTTTTTATAGAAAGTGCGGTTTTCATCGTGTCGTAGTTTCACAGAGTTTCCCAGGCAGGCATAAACTGTGTGTTTGCATTATTGTGGAATAATAGTTGAGGGTATAATACACAAATTTAGTTGTGTGTAGACGTACTTTTGTTGCACCAACTCGATCTCTCCATTCAGGCTGAGCTGAATACGTGTTCATCTGCAAAATAACAATTTGCAACAAACAAAAGTTTTACACTGAAGTACTTGGGCTAAAAATCTTACATAATAAGGCTGTATTAACAACAACAGAACCGAACAGCAGCAACAATAACAATAGATGTTGTTACAGTATTAACATTGTACTAAACACCACAACAACAATGAAGTAGAGTGTTAGAACATGAACATCAACTTCCATGTTTGAATTTTCAATTTAACGTAAATCTATTAAAATACAATGAAATCTGCAGATACAATTGTTGCTGTTGCTGTTGTTGTTGTTGTTTGATACTAAACAAATAACAATGCACAGGTAAATTATTATATGTTAATTGTTGTTTTCATAAACTGTTGTTGGTGGTTATCAGAGATCAGCAACGAGTATTCAAAAGGATGAGTAGATTCGTGTCATACTTATAATTTCTGATACTTATACGCACTCACACTTGTTTTAATATGATACTCATACTCAAAGTTGGAAGTACTCGTCGTATTCATACTTAACAAAACGCATGGCGATATTGATTTCGACTCGTCTCTACTTAACATTTACACGAATCACAAAATAAGTATGATTCGCATACGAACACTACTGTACTCATAAGAAGATTGTGTGTATGCTTTGCTTGTCGTCTTTGTCTTTCCTTTCTTCTTTGTTTGTATATGCAACAACAACAAAGGCTGTAAATTTTAATGAATGTATCGAGTCACTCGCATCACTTATAAGTATTAAAAGTATTTTTCCAAATTAATAAATCAGCGTGAGTAGGCGTATGAATCAAATATATTTCGATTGTTGTGAGTTTGATGTCAACATTGTACTCATATTCATTACTGCTTATAAATCAATGTTGTAACGAGTACGAATGAATCAGAATACTCATACTCAATATTACATGAGTGCTTAAAAGTAGCGGAAAAACGATTCATTGCAGATCTCTGGTGGTTATTATTGGCAAGTTTTATCAATATTTCTTTTCTATTTATCACAGAGTAATGTTGAACGATTTTCTTTGAAAGAAATCCCATATTTTGAGGCTGAGGCTTAATTTTATTCTTTTGACATCGTCGCTGACCTTTCATATTGTGGCTACTTCCTAATCAATCTATTTTATGGGGTTGGGTTGTTTAAAACTTTCATTTTAAAAATGCAATCAAATAAAAACGGTTTTGGAATTTTATCAAATTTATTTTTGTATTGTAAAGTACAATCGTTTCGATTGGAAATGGAATATTCTATCATTCATATGGCTCACGGTATCTCATTCGATAGGATTAATTTTCGTGGACTTTTTCGGTAGACGTAATATTTTTCTATAATGGCTACCCACTTCTTGACGACCACTTCAAGTCAACGTTTCGACTGGTTAAATGGCAATCAAACATTTGACGCAATAAATCAATTCTGACATGACATGTGTGGCAAGTTGACCCATCCTGTTGGAACCAAATATCGTTCATATTGAGGTAACAATGGAAATTACCAGGAGCGACACAAGGATCTATCCTCGGCTCCGACCTATGGAACGTTAATTACGATGGAATTCTAAGAGAGGATAAGCCAGATGGAACTTTTTTTGTTGGATATGTTATCACGGCCAGTAATACTGAGGAGGCGCAGCGAAAACTGAGAACATGGTTGGATACCCACGGCCTAGTCCTGGCTACGCATAAAACGGAATTGCTTCTGATCACTGGTCGTCGTATCCCCTTGCAGGTGAACATGAGTATTGGAAACGATTAATTAGGACCAAGAGCTCGGTAAGATACCTGGGATTAAGACTGGATCCCAGACTGACATTTTCGTATCAGATTCAGTACTCGGCTGAAAAAGCCCGGAAGATCGTTGGACAGCTCAGCAGATTAATGGCGAATATTGGACGCCCGCTACCGGCGAGGCGGAGTCCCCGATGGAAATTGGAAGCAGCATTATGCTCTAAGGGAGCGAAATTTGGGCCGAAACGCTAGAGGTTAAGAAGCGGGCGAACTCACTGCTATCGTTACAGAGAACGGCTGCATTGCGTATCGAGTCGGCATATCGTACAGTTTCAGTTCCAGCCGCACTTGTGATAGCAGGTACAATCCCTGTGGATCTGCTAGCAGTAGAACGGATGCAGATTTATAAGGCGAAATCGACTGGTAATCATATAACCGGCCACTTTAGGGAAAACACCGTTTCAGAATGGCAACACCGATGGAACGATGAAAATAGAGGAAGGTGGACGGCGAGACTTATCCCGGACATAAAGCCATGGATTGATCGGAAATTTGGAGAGGTAAATTTCTACGTTACACAGATGCTATCACGGGTCACGGGCATTTTAGGAAATATCTGCACAGAATGGACAAGACCGACTCCACTTACTGTCTTTACGAGGAAAGGGAAGTAATTGATGATGCGGAACACACTGTGTACGAATGTGCGCGCTGGCGGAGCTATCGGTCTGTACTGGCATCAACGATCGGAACGATCACGACCGCTAACATTGTCGGAGTTATGGGGGCGAGTAGGGAGAATTAGGCCTCAGTGGCGAATTACGTGGAGCGCATGCTGTGACTGAAGAAGAGAGATCTGGAGGCTGCATAACATGTAGGAATGCCGGCATAGATGACACTAGCTCACGTGTCAAACGAAATCCAAGTCGGGAACCTAGATGAAAGGAATATTGGAGACCTCAACCTTCAATACGCAATCCGGACGCGGATATGAACATGAAAAAAAATGTGTTTGCTAAAACTATTAATTCTGATGTTACTTACATTTGAATTCTTTTATATTTGAAAGAATTGTTATGAAACTTGCACTGAATCTTTTAAAATACTCAAGCACTGTTCATTATCATTCATTGTTTCAGAATTGCAAAATTCTCTTTTCAAACTCAAAATACATTTAAAAAGAAAAAGTATTTTCAACTTTAATATGTAATTTCACTCTCATTACCAACAGTGTTCAATAACTTGATCAGAAAAAAGATTTCTATCATTCAACTCTATGCAGTTTTAGAACCTGCTCCTTCCTACTCTCTTTTACATTGAGTAAGTGTGTGTTATTTTCTTTCTTTCTTTCCTTTTTTTTTGGCAAAATTTTCTTGTTTAAAGAATTATGACTTTTGGCTTTATAAACGACTGGTATTTTGTAAATTAATGTTCATTCATTCATTAGAACATAAAATGTTTTCTAATAAAACGAAGAGAGAGAGAGAAAAAAAACTTTTTTAATGAATTTACTTCTGTTTTTTGTTGGTTTTATTACCAAACGAATGTAAGACGAGATGTGGCCGTACGTGCAAGTGTATGTATGAAATTTTATACAACGAGTGTATGTAAAACTATTCTTAATGAAAACTTTTACTACCACAAACAAAACAGAATCTTCAACATATTCTTACACACTTTCTCTCTATTTTTCTTACATACACATATGCACACACTTATTTAAAAGAAAATCATTAAATATGCAGAAGGACATAGTTGAAGAGGGCGTATGCTTAAGTGTAAATACATGTGTGTTAGTGTGTGAAGTGCCTGGTGCTGCATAGGTCTCCATAACTATGGTATTTGCATTTGCAACATTGTGTGCAAAACCACAATTTCCGTATTGGAGTTTTACGCAACAATGTCCTGTACAGCAACAATTCAGCATTCCTTCACTTCACTAATACATTCACCAATTCATACACACAACTATACAATTTAAATGCATGTGTCTGTTTGTGTGCCCTGCTATACAAGTGAAGTTTTTCTTTAGTTTTATGAAGCAATATTCTGGTGGCGGCAAATATATGTGAAACCTACAAATGTCCAACACACATACATACATACATGTTCAAAGCATGTGTTGAATAGTTCTGAGCAATTTGTTGTTGTTGAGAATAGTTTAAAAATGTAACGAAATGCATTCTTTAATTTTTAGAAAAATTAATCTAGACTTTCTACCAATATAGTCAAAAACTATACCAGAAGGGCTCTGAGGCTGATGACCACACCAAAAAAGTTACTGTTTGGTGTGGATGTTGGACTGGCTAGCTTCATCAGCACATATTTTTCCAGAACCACTCTATGTCGACCAACTTCTTTTGGCCTAAATTGGATGTTTCTGTCATTAACGACATGTAGCTTCTACAGGATGTTGCTATGTACTACACACCGGATGCCGCATTCGATGTTCTGCACGTGCGATTTGAGGGCATTGTCATATAACGTGGAATTATTGTGCTCTAACCACCGATATCATGTGATTTGAACCATTGTGCAAGTGTATCCGAATAAGCCATAAACTAAAGTAGTCCTCAAACCCAGATTATAAGCTATTTTATAGGTTGCGCTATACCGAGAGTACCCGTGGGGTTAAATGCCGTTTGATTTCAATCTGCTTTTGAATTCTAAATGATAGAAAATACTAAGGAGTGCGCATGAAAAAATCGGCCTACTTTTAAGCTTATAACTTTAAACATAATTGCTAAATGTCATTGCAATAGCAAAACAAGTTTTTGGAAAATGAGCACCCAACCAGAATGTTGTAAAAAAATAATTGAAATTTTCAATGAAAAATCGCGTCGCTTACAGAAAATGATTACTAGGGTCGCAGGTGTTAACCAAAAAACAGTTTCTAAGGTAAGAATAAAACGAGTCTTTGAGTATTGAGAGAAAACTTGGAAGTGGAAGAAAAAAAGGATTTGCCAACTAAAACAACGCAAGTAAAATAATACTTATTTTTCTAAAGCACCCTAACAGGTCTGGAAGAAAAGTGGCTTGCTCTGAGACGTTTGTCAGAAAATTGACAAATTTATACACAAAAGGAGTTCAAATATTATTTACTTTAATTGAAATATAAAACGAAAAATAATCCGCCACTTAGTTTTATTTCTACAACGAAAAGTGTAAGTCCAGTTTTTTTTTTGTGCGTACTTCTTAATGTAGGCAGAGCGTTCCTGAATGGCTTAAGAAATAATTTTCTCGTATTGCATACCATGATTCAATTGCCATTCGGACACAAATAAATGTATGCTACGTGAATGACGAGCATTTTTCTGTCCCATTTCAAATAATGTTGCCCTAGTGACTTAGTAACTAGTTTCTTAGCTTATTAGATGAGAGCCGGAATCTCAATCTCCAGCTTAGACATCATGAACAAAATAAAATATGAAAAATATTATTTAGGCGACTTCGTCTCAGCGGTCTTCTGGCAATAGCTTTCGAAGAGTAAATAAAATTGCAATGAAAAGTTCTTCAAAAATCTGCCATATAGAATCGACTTTAAACTGTAGGTCCCGTCACTCATAAATAAAATTAACATTCCTAACATATGTGGTATAAAAAGCTAGAGCGTAATTCTAATTAAAGCTTTGTAATCGAATCAAGTTAGTAAGAAAGTATTTCAAATGTGTAATAATGAACGCAATGATTTGACATTACTGGGTAGACTCAATTGTACGCGGTTGACAAGTTTTAAGGTATTTTATATTTCTTTAAACGTGTACTCGTTGTTGTAACTACAGGGTGGCTGATATATAATGCTACAAAGTAAAGCGCTATATTGTTTTAATTTTTTTTTTAATTTTATTGTTCAAAAGCAAAAAATGTTGGAAATATAATCAAATTTTAGAATCAGTTTAGATATGTTCGAATTGGCCACCTTTGCTACGAATTATGGCCTTCAAACAGGCGACAAAGCCATCACAGGCTGCAAGAAAGTGGCTCTGCGGTATTTTGGCCCATTCCGGGCGAGATGATCGACACGTTGGTACTTTTTAGTGAGAACCTTACTCTACAAAATGCTCCAGGCACAAAAGTCCAACGAATTATGATCCGGAGATTTTGGTGGACATTGTGCGGTAGAAATGAAACGAGGAACCTCCTTTTTAAGCCATTCTTAGTTGACGCGTGCTAAGTGCGGTGGTGCTGAATCCTGTTGGAATGGCCGTGGTCTTCGACCGAAATGTTTGTCTGCCCAGGCCTTCAATAATATCTTTAAGACATTTTCCCGATAATATTCGGCGTTTATTTTGACCCCACGGTCGATATATACGAGTGGGGAGCGACCATCGGTCATTATGGCGGCCCATACTATTATCGCCGGCTGCGCTTGAATTCTGGTGGCCAATCGCAGGTGTAAATTTTCAGCTGACATCTTTGGCAAGTAAACCCGATCATTTTGTTTGTTCCCAAACTGGCCAATTTGGAATGGCTTCTCATTGCAGAAAATAAAATTCGGTAACTGGCCACTCTTTCCTTTGCTCTTTTCAGTCTAAATTTCTTTGTCCATCGGTGAGCTCTTGCACTTTTTGGAAGTTCAATGGCTTTAGTCCAAGCTCATTTTTCAATATATCCATCCGTTCCCGCGATATGTTCAGCTCATGAGCAATTTTTCTACCACTGCGGCATGGATTTCGATCAAATCTGGCCTTCATTTTTCCAAACATTTCTGGTGTTGTTCCTGCTGTTTTTTGCCCTTTTTTAGGACGCTATGCAGCACTGCCAGTATCAGGGTAGCGAGCAATAGTACGAGAAACGAAAGATTTGTTCACATTTAAATGCTGGAGGGCTCTAACGATAGCCACCTGCGGTTTTCCAACCTAACATAAAGCAATCACACGCTTGAATAACATCACGAATAACTTTTTTTCTGAATGTTCAGAATGCTTTTTTAAGCTTGTAAATAATAAAATAAACTGTTATTGGAATAAATCTGTTAGCTGTTAAATCTGTCAGCGGTTTACAAATGATAACAACCTGAAGTTGGTTGCAATACATATCCGCCTGCCTGTTGAGCATCATAACAGGAGCCGTTTTAATAGTAACAATCAAAGACACATTTATTGTAGTTTTGAACCACGACTTTTAACTGTTTCAGAGACCGATGGTATGAAATAGATTTCTCAAATAAAAAGCCTAACATATTTTCTTTTTCTATTTCTATTGAATTTTGATAAACGATTTCATTCCTTTCCATACTTGAATCAAATGAACACATTGAGAGCGTGAAAAAGAAAAATTTTCAAAATATTTTCTGCAAATGTGTATTTTGTTAAATGGTTGAAAAGAGCTTGAAAAACAACGAAAACAAGAAAGATGCAGGGAAGGAGAACGAGGTAAAATTGTGAAGAAAAATTATACTCTGGTAAGAATAAACCAACTAAATGCACATAATGAAACTAACGACAGCCATGTACACTTTTCGACATTAGAAAATAGAAATGAAAAAAAGAGGAGAAGAGAAACATTGGAAAATAAAAAAATTCTAACAACAATAGCAAAACGCAAAATGTGGCACTCAATGACACCTGCTGGAAACGATGATGCTCTACATCTTGCTTCTGTTGCTGTTGCTGTTACTGTTGTTGTTGTTGCTGTGTTTTAGAGTGCGAATGAAAATTAAACATACGAATTTATGTGAAAGTTAGTGTATTTATGTGTGTGTGCAACGCATGTTGAATAACACATGCATGTGTGACTGTACAGAAAAGGACTGTAAAATTGAGTATGGGCATGTGTGTGGCAAAAAAAATAACCTCAAACTTAGTTGGCAGGAAAGAAGCGACAACCAAAAGTGAATCACGGAAATTGTTTTAGTTGCAATTCAACTAGAGGTTTACGTGCCGCATGCAACACTTATTCATTCATACATAAACATTTCGTATGCAACAGTGGCAACAGTGGCAACATCACTGTTTTATGGTCTTTCCATTTATAATCCACTTTTCGCTTAGCATTCTTTTCCTACACTTTCCCATATTTTTTTTCTTTTATTTTCCTATTTTTCCTTCCCTTAAAGTTATGTTGCTTGTAGCAACAACAAGCATGACTTTAATATCTTTAACTGTGGCGGTCGGCAAGTGTTAGTGATACATGGCCAACAATCTTAAGCTGAATAGAGCCTTTAAACGTCCCCTAAAAAAGGTTAGAAAATTTGTTGATTCCTTAAATATGCACCGTCGTGGTTAGAGGAGAACGGGGGTATGCTTCATTGTTTGCATGCCGCACACGATTGTTTTGCAATGCGGGGGACAATAAAAAAAGAAAAGACTTGCAATGAACCTTTATATTAACAGCTGTTTTGTGGCATACAGCTACCCATCTCCCTGGTTTGGTTGAGTGTTGTGAATGTAAGCGGAAAAATACGGCCTGAATATCTCAAGTTCATATGGTAAGTTAAACAAAACGTTTCCTTTTTACATATTGTTTGTCTTTTGTGTGTAGCCATTGTTTTATTTGTTTTACGTTCCTGCTGGTGATGCAGCGACAATTTCAAATGCCAAAAACAAAATCAATATGGATTTTGTGCCTCAATGTATGTGTTTGCATTTGTGAATGCTTTTCGTAAGTAAATTACGAATACGTGATTATTTATCTTTACGTGAGCGTTCCTTAACGTTTGATAAGATACTTTGGAATGAAGGATGTATTCTGCTTGGTCCAAAACTGTTATTTTCCAATTCTATGCAAAATGCATCTTTAAATTATTTCCTTTTTAGGGAAGTGGTAGGTATGGTATATGCTTAAAATATTTTTTCAACTACTTTCTACTTCAATTGAAATAGAAACAGGGTGAACAATGATAAAGTCGACAATACTCAAAAGCGTAGAAAATTTCCTTTTCGTATTAAATGCTTTAAAAAGATTTTTTTAACAAATATAAGTTTTTTTTCTTTCAGGTGCTGTGGTGTAATAGTTAATGGTCATGAATACAAACCTTAGCAATTCAAGGTAGAGTCCAATTGAAGATAAAAATTTTCTTCTTCAGGTGTGACCAGCAAAGATTATATGCTGGCATCGCAACTGCTTTAGAATGAGTAGAGGATCTCAATAGTACAAAAATTAGAAAAATAGATAAATTTTTTTCTGTCCAAGGTCTCAGAGCATCCAACTTTTTGAACCACTTTTCTTCCAGACATGTTGGGGTGTTTTAGAAAAATACGTATTATTTTACTTGCTTTGTTTTGGTCAGCAAATCCTTTTTTTCTTCCACTTCCATGCTTTCTCTCAGTACTCAAAGACTCCTTATATTGTTATATTCTTTCCCTACAAACTGTTTTTTTTTAACACCTGCGATCCTAGCAATCGTTTTATGTAAGGGACACGGTTTTTCATTGAAATTTTCAGTTATTTTTGTACGAAAAACTGATTTTGCAATGACATTTAGCACGTGGATTTTGAAACAGATGACTAACAAAAACAATGTAACGGTATTCATTTTTTCCAATTATGAGAAAAGTTATAAGCTTAAAAGTAGACCTATTTTTTTTTGTGCGCACTCATCAGTTCGATGGAAGTAAAATATTGCATGCCGTAGTTCTGATCTGTTGAAGACTTATCCATTTATCATCATCAATTATTATCATCTGTTGCCAGAAAAGAGAAAATGATGATCAAGTTTTTCTAGTATAACTCTGTTATCTTCTTTTCCAAGGAACATACGCATCCGAAACCGACTTGGGTGGAAAGTAGCAGTCTGGTAAGTAGTATGTTGGCTTCTCAGGCGTGAGGCCACAGTTCAAACACCAGGTTAGACATTTTCAACAAAATAGAAACGAAAAAATATTTATTTGGCATCTGCCTCTAGGCAGATTTCTGGTAAAAATTCTGAGAGTAAATAAAATTGTCATGAAAAAGTTTTGCAAAAATCTATTGTTCGGAATCGATTTTAAACTGTAGGTATCGCTACTCATGTATAAAATTATAATACAGAATATAAGTTGTATCAGAAGCTAGGTTGAAATTCTAACTGAAGGGTTGTAATGACCCGTAATGTTCGTATCAGAGATCAGCAATAAATATTCAAAACGATGAGTAGGTTCGAGTCACACTTATGATTTTAGATACTTATACGCATTCATACTTATTTTAACATGATGCTCATACTAAAATTTGGAAGTACTCGTCGTATTCATACTTAACAAAACGCATGAAGATATTGACTTCGACTCGTCTCTACTTAACATTTACACGCATACGAATACTATTGTACTCACTAGAATATTGTGTGTATACTTTGCTTGTTTTCTTTGTCTTTCCTTTCTTCTTTGTTTGTATATGCAACAACAACAAAGGCTGTAAATTTTGATGAATGATTCGAGCGACTCGAATCACTGTTAAGTATTATAAATATTTTTCTAAATTTATGAATCAGAATGAGTAGGCGTATGAATCAAACATATTTCGAATGTTGTGAGTTTGATGTCAACGTTGCACTCATACTCATTGCTACTTATTCTTATAAATCAATGTTGTAGCCAATACGAATGAATCGGAGTAGATGAATTTCAATTCTGTTGATTCACTCATACTCAAAATTCATTGCCGATTTCTGCTGCGTATGTAGTTAGCAGGTGTCAATAACCTTTGGTTTTACATTTTGTAGCGTAAGAGTTATTCTCAAAAAGTAAAAACATTCGGAACTCTAACTTCTAAGCGATGCGGCACCAACAGAGAAATTGTTAAAATCTAAAGAAGGAAATTTTGCATAATTGGTGCCAGAATGGAAACGACTACATTATGGAGAACTTCGATGAAATGAGGAAATAGCAAATAAACGTGCTGGTTTGTTACGATACCCGATACTTATCAAATGACAATAAATCTGCATATCTATTTAGTAAGTTGCAGACTAGTATTGATTCGTTTTAAAGGCAGTAACAACTTCTATGATGTAGAACTTAATAATTTAAATGCTGGAGCATGCTAGAAGCGATTAAGATAAGCTCAAGAGAATATAAAGCAGATTTAATATTAATAAACAGAAGATTGGAGCAGGACTAGGATACTCTCGAATATAAAAGGGTTTTTAGGAAAGCTTATTACATATATGTACCGTCAACCCTCCTAGAATGCGGTACTCTCAGAACGTGGTTTCCATACAACGCGGGGCTGAAATTGTGACAGCCATCCTATAATGCGGTACTCTTATAGCGCGATTTGCGTTCAACTTCATCCCATAAGTTCTTTCCGCACAGCCAATGAATGAAGAGTAACTAGATATTGTAAGAGGGTTTAATATAGGTTTTATTATTGCAGTACCGTGCAAAACAATAGCAGTTGGATTTTCAATTAAAAAAAACAATTTTTCAATTAAAAAATTAAATTAAAGTAAAAAAAATGAAGATAAACCAAGTGAGGATAAATATTAAGAAATTACATTATTTTACAAGTCATTCTTAATTTTGTTGGAATCCAGTCATTTAGTTTCGTTTTTATTTCATTTTTTTATCGATCCTTATATGAACTCTTGAATTCAATAAAATTTATAATTTATCTTGCCTTTTGCATTTCTTTGTCTCCATATAATGCGGTACGAAGGATGTGATTTGTACTAATTCTGTGTTTCTTATAGTGCGGTTTCCATACAACGCGGTAGACGGTTTCCATAGAACGCGTTACGAAGTAGCCTGGTTTGTACCTGACATCCGAGTTTTTTATAGCGGGGATTCCATATAACGCGGTACGCACTTTTCACGTTATAGGAGGTTTGACTGTACACCACAAATAGGTATTTTGAAAGTTTTCTTGATACTCCTTCAGCAAATGAAACTAGCACTGCTGTATATAGCAGTATGTAGCAGTATGACATCTAGAGAAATTATGTTATCAGTCGATTGCATTGAAACTTTATGTGGGAACTGCTAACGGCTTTGGTTCCAAAAAAAAAAAAAAATGTTCCTGCTTAATGGAGTCAATATTTTAACTGCTTTAAAATAAACAGTTATTTCCCTTAGTGAAAAAATATTTAATCAATTAGTATTGGAATTGTCTTGATAGATGCAAAGCGGACTGTAAGATTGAAGAAGTCTTATGGCCAATACTAAATCTTATAAGAACGAACTTGCCCTTAGTTTGAATAGGAGGCAATAGAAAGCTATTAAAGGGGGTACTAATGAGGCATGACTCCTTAAGATATGGAATTAGCAGATTATTTTTGGAGGCTTTACGAAGGAGCAGACAAAACAGGGAATAATTTGAGATGGTAAGGTAGTTGATTTGTAATGACCTAATAGGGTTTATAAACGGCATCGATTGACTGTAGGAATATTTAATCCATAACGGCTAATTGTTGTTATCGCAGTTCTTAGGTTAGGTTAGGTTATATATGCTTGTCAATTCTGGCATATACAGTACTTGGTGGTCCCACTGTACAATGTCCTAGCTTCTCACTATGTTGTGTGCGTTAATTTTATACATGAATGGAGGGAGGGACCTACAGTTTAAAGTCGACTCCGAACGACAGATTTTTTGAGAAGCATTTCATGGCAATTTTTACTCTCAGAGTTTTTGCCAGAAATCTGCTGAGAGGAAGTCGTCGAAAAAGTATTTTCATATTTTCGTTTTGATGTCTGACCTGGGATTCGAACTCGGGCCTTTCGTCTAATAAGCCAACACACAACCTCCCAGACCAAGGCGGCTTCAGTTCTCAGTTCTTTCTTTCTTTTCATTTTTTCGTTTTCATATCTCTTGCTTTCCCTTTTACCTTTTCCGTTTTTCGTTATTCTTTAAAGGTTCACGAAAAACTGGTTGGCCTCTAGGTGAAGGTATGATAATGACAGCGATAGAGAACCCTTCCAACATAATCTAACCTAGTATTGGATAGAATTTCCAAACAACAAAATATTCTAACACGTCAAATACAAGCCAGATATTTGCCGATAGGATTGTGCGTTGATCACACTAATACTTTGCGAGATGACTCTCTACTATGTAAGAAGAAAGAAGAGAAGACATTCGAATTCCTAAGAAGAAACTGGAAATATACCCGAAAAAATTATTAGACTGATGTGAAGCATTTAAGACAATGATACTTAGAGGGAAATATTCTTGTGCCATTGTTGCCCACAAAATTGATTGCATGCCATACGTTAGTGTAGGTGAATGTTTAGGTGTATGCGTGTGTATGGATGTTGAATTTGTGTTTGCTTACGAGTAATTGTGATTTCATTGCGTTCCTTGTTTACTCTTCATTACCATAAGAAAATTTATGAATTTCCTTCTTATTGCAATATTTCTAATTTGTTTACCATAGGATCTTACCATGAAAGACTATTCTCACACATACTTACTATTTTCATTGTAGTGGTAGTAGTAGTAGTATACGCATACACACACATATGTATATGCGTGGAGGTATTTTCCCCATTTAATCATGTTGGATACTAAATTTACTTTTATTATGATTTACAACATTGTTTTGCCATCACAACATGGAATATTTAAGATTATTTTCTTGAATGGATGTCTGTATGTAGTTGATGTTTTTAAATTGAGTGAATTTTAAAGTTTTCTTGAGGATATTCGAATAAAATTTGTGTAATTTAGCAATATTTTCAAGATAGTTTATGAAATTTAAAAAGTTCCAATATTTGAAGTGTACCAAGAGTAAAATGTCTTTAATTTGCTTTAATGTAGTAATTGAAATGGAAGAAAATGGGAAATACTTGAAAAATACAGTAAATTTTACGTCGATTTTTAATAAAATGCGTACATAATTTCAATTATGTAGGCTTACATGGCCTAACGGTAACCATATGTTCATTTGGTGGTTATTTCTTTAGTTGGGTACTCTAGAATTCTACATATCGTCGTTCCTGAGTTGATGTACGTAAAAGCCGCTGACTATATTGTGCCTGAGTCTATGTTCCTGCCTGGTTTGAAGATAATTTTGTAGGGATAGGGCACTATGGAATAGTGGGCTAACCCAGAGGCAGGGAGGTATACCCATCTACACAGATGGGCCGAAGTTAGCTAGAGGTACAGATGTTGAGGTTTTCTGTAGGGATTTCAGTCTTTAACTTCACTTTCGATTCTTTAGGACATAGTACAATGATACTTTACTTATCTCAATGGCAGGTACACGCCCTCTAACCTACACCAAAATCATTTTCATTAACTCCAATAGTGGATAAGATATACAGGGTGGCTGATATATAATACAACAAAGTAAAGTGCTATATTTTTTAAATTTTTTTTTAATTTTATTGTTCAAAAGCAAAAACTGTTGGAAATAACATAAAATCTTAGAATCAGTTTAGATTTGTTCGAATTAGCCACCTTTGGTACGAATTATGCCATTCAAACGGCCGACAAAGCCATCACAGACTGCACGAAAGTTGCTCTGCGGTATTTTGGCCCATTCGGGGCGAAGCGCTGTCTTGAGAATAATCGATACTTTGGTATTTTTTTAGTGAGAACCTTACTCTGTAAAAAGCGCCAAGTGCAAAAGTCCAAGGGATTGAGATACGGGGATTTTGGTGGCCATTGTACGGTAGAAATGAAGCAAAAAACCTCCTTTTTATGCCATTCTTGGGCGACGCATTTTGAGTTCTGTTGGAATGTCCATGGTCTGCGGCCAAAATGTTTGTCTGCCCAGGGTTTCAATACTATCTTTAAGAGATTTTCCCGATAATATACATACATAATTGGTCATTACTACCCTTCAGTCAGGATTATTAACCTAGTTTCTCACACCACTTATGTTGTGTGGGTTAATTTTTACACATAAATGGCGAGACCAATAGTCTAAAGTCGACTCCGAACGGGAGATTTTTTTTGAGAAACTTTTCATTGCAGGTTTTTTTTACTCCCAGAGTTTTTATCAGAAATCTGCTGAGGGGAAATCGAGGAAAAAAATACTTTTTGTATTCTGTTTTGATGTCTGGCCTGGTACTCGAACCCTGGAATTAGAGTACGAAATGCGAAAACAACAATTAGCTATTATGACACCCTTAGATTAAATATCTTTCTGAAGATATTTCAACAGCCAATCGATGACATTTATGAACTCTATTAGATCCTCAAATCTGTGGTCCATCAGGTTTACTATTTCCTCAACAAATCCACTACCTAGCCATTTATAATGATTTACTGTTTCGTCTGCTCCTTTATATAGGCTACAAAAGTTCATCTGCTTATCCTATACCTAAAGGGGACATGCCCTGTTAATACTCCTACAATAGCTGTCATCTGTCGTCTACTTAAGCTTAGCTTAAGATTGGTAAATAGTTTTTTTTTTTTTATTTGCCGAATGAGTGTTAAGAATACTTTCGTAATGCCTTTGTTCCGGGAACATCTAACAAGTATTTCTAAACACCTTACTCACCAGAATCAACATTGGTGAGTGACTACGAGGGGTGCCAATTGGGAAATCCCGAATCCTGGAATTTTTAGGAGCTCGTCCCGAAATTTTTCCAGATTTTCGAGTTTGTGAATTCATATGTATTTTGACTCTGCAAAAGGACGTGAAAAAAATTCTATATCAATCGACTTCGATAACAGCATCTCAGATGAGGAAAACCCTACTTCCAGTGATAAAAAATTATTTGATGGGATCGAAGAATACAAGAGCCCTATCAACTGTCCAAAGAAATAGATTTATTTACATCAGGAGGTAGTAGAGGTGGATATTTATAAGCTGCATACAGCTATCTTGGAACTATTCTACCAACAAATGTTGGTTGCTAGAAGTGTTTTTCAACGGCAGGGTATGTTGACAACAAAATTTGTTCAAGCCTATCAGATTACATGTTCGATGTTTCAATCTTTTTATTGGAATCCAAATAATTTTCTTAAAACTAGTGCATTTACATACTTAGTATGAATAATTTTTATTTTTGTTAACTCACACTTTAGGAATACAAGTGATTTTGTTAACGAAATATTTTTATTATTAACAGGAATTGTGATTTTTCGAAATTTTTGGATCCCGAATTATGCCGAAATATTCCGGGATTTCCGGATCGGGACTTACAAAATCCCGAATCCCAGGATTTTTAAAAATCGATCCCGTTTGGCATCTCTAGTGGCTACTCATATCCTCTGTTTATTAGAATAGCGTCTGCTTTATATTCTCTTGAGCTATCTTATCCCATTCTACCTTTTTCGGACGTATACTCATGAGTTTTCTACAAAAAATCTTGAGGTTAAGATCCTTAATTAATAACATTTTTCTTTAGTTCCATTATGATGTAAATGTAAACCGAAGTTGTAATAAAGAAGCTTGATCAACTCAGAATACTTTTTAGTGAGATAGCCTCTTAATTGGACAAACTTAACTACATGGACAGAGCATAGCTATTGATTTTTTAAATTAGAATCGTTTCGACAAGCAAAACTTACTTAGAAGTTATTAGCCAAAATGAAAATGACTATGTTTTTTAATCTTTTAATAAATAAGAACTTAGTGCTATGGCTCAGTAATTTATGTTTTAGAAATCATTTCTATTGCCATTACACAAAATGTATTCAGTATTTATTTTTATTATAAAAATTATTTATTAAAACGCAAAATTTACCTTTTTTTTGAATAGAATACAAACAGTTTAACAAACCACTTAAACTTTTACAACTAGTGCATCATTATTATTAAACAAGAACGAAACTTACATTATCACAAGTACTCGTAATATTCGTATTCATTTTGTCCATCTTTCAGACAAGCTGTCAGTCAGCCAACAATTCAGCCAAGAAACTTACAATGCCAATGAAATTTCTTTTGTATACAAAAGACAGTTTAAGCATAAAGTCTGAATGACTAACTAAGAATGAGTGGCAAAGAAAGAAGACTTTACAAAGGATTTCAGTTGAATTGTTGAATGATTGCCAACGTTGCAAATAAATTGTTGCATTCAGTTGCAGACCTATTATATATGTATGTATGTATGTATATGTACAATGGAATACAGTAAAAACTATAAATAAAGGAATGAATGTAAAATAATTGCACAAGACAAACATTCGGAATTTGGTTTTATTATTAAATTCCTAAACTTAACGTCTTAGTTTATAGAGTCTTTATATATTATATCGTAGGAAAAGGTTCCAAATCTATTCCTTCTTTTCACAGTTGTAAAGGTCAAAGCTTTTGGTGTAATTCAACTAGAATATATTTCTGATATACCATAATCACAAAACCATTTAAGGCTCCAAGAGATAACAGATTGATACAGTAAGACTCCGTTTAGTGAAGGGGATATGTATCAATAAGTTCCAGCTTTAAACGAAACAGCGCTATGTGAGGCAACTCAACACGTTCATATAAAATACAGTTGGAAGAAGATTCATAGTATACACCGTCGCTTATAGATGGAGCCGCTTTTGGTTGATGCAAGGCCGCTTCATTTATACATATTAGAGGTGTGCACAAGACATATAAAATTGCGCACTATTGCATTTTTCTCAAGACCAAATATTGATTGTAGCAGCAAATATAAATAATTGTGAAGTAGAAATAGAGTACAAAAAAACAACTGCACTCGTAAACCATTGTACAGCAGTATTGTACTCTTCATAGAGTCACAACATGCATTTCTTTTTTTGCTCTCGGCAACCTAATATCTTCGTCGACGCCAGCATTCCCAGTAACTTTTTTAAATTTTTTATTTCTAGGGAAAAAGTCTTTTTTTACACTACTGATATTCATATGGCAATAATGAAATTGTAGCTTCAGTAGTAAAATATGCTCTAAACAACGCAAAGCATAGTTATGTTAATTTACAGGAAACGAGTGCTGTTGTATACATTGAATAAATGAGAAACACACATTTCAGTGCTCTCGTAAAATCAAGAGCAACTGAAGTCGCCGTGGTCTAGTGGGTAGTGAGTTGGCTTATTAGACAAAAGGCCCGGGTTCGCATCCCAGGTCAGACATCAAAACGAAAAAATATTTCTTCGGCGACTTCCTCTTAGCAGATTTCTGGCAAAAACTCTGAGAGTAAAAATTGCCATGAAAAGCTTCTCAAAAATCTGTCGTTTGGAGTCGACTTTAAACTGTAGGTCCCGCCACTCATGTATAAAATTAACGCACACAACATAAGTGGTGTGAGAAGCTAGGTCGTAATCCTGACTGAAGGGTTGTAATGGCCAATTATGTATGTATGTAACAGAAAAGAGTACACTACAGTATTGCATTCGGTGAAGAGTAAGCTAGCAGAATGTCTTGTTCATACCGTTAGTACATGTCTATAACAGGTATCGATACAGTGTGCAATTTAAGGGAATCCCAATAATACTGAAGCAGTGTTAAGCGGGATCATACTGTACCTTTAAGGTTTATGAAGAGATATGATACATTGAACCTACAGGGAACTTGTAGTGGTGGCTATTATCAACTGTCAAAATTCGAAATTCTCTGTTAAAAGACCCGATAGTATGGTTTGTCAAAACAAAAATTTCTGATATTCGGTCTGATATGGAATATTCTGTCTCCCTGCTCTAAGTATAAAGTTCTTATAGAAAACAAACTAATCTTCCCTGTAAGTAATTTATTTAGTCCTCCTTTGTACAGATTCGATGACGTCGGATTCCATTTTATGGATCCTTACTCGAGTATAGGCCTTACATGAGATGTGTAGAGCAATTTAGTAGCGTAAGGATCATTAAATTCTTTTGCCCACGGTTTTATAAAATCAAGTAGGCATCTAGCTTTATTTAAATTTTAGTTTGGGATCAAGTAAAACTCCTAGATCCAGGAAGTTATCTACGGGCTCAAGATCGTATCCATCAAAAGCATATATTGCAGGAATCGGATTCTTCCTTATAAATCTCATGTATTTACATTTTTTTAAATTAAACTGTATTAAATTTAAATTACGCCATAAATAAAACGAATTCAGGTCTTCTGATTGGAAATTTGGCGATAACTTAGCCAAATTTTTACGTCATCAGCGTACATTAGGATGTTGGAATAGGGAATCAAATCAGGTAAGTCGTTAATAAACAATGGAAACAGAAGTGGCTACCCTGAGGTACACCTGAAAGGACATCAATAATGGAGCAGCAGTTTTTTAAAAAAACGGTTTGTTTTCCATTAAATTCATTTATCCTTTAAGCCTTGCTAAAATCCGTGTAGATAACGCTTGTTTGTTGCTGATGAAAAATCCTCGATAAACAACTGTTGAAAGATGGAGCAGATGTGTTGGAGTTGAACACTTCTTCCAGAAACCGTGCTGATAATGTGATATCAAGTTAGTTCAAGTAGTTCAAATGGTTTTGGAATTATACTCAGTTTTATAATATCACGATAATTTGTAACATCGGATTTAATTCCTGATTTGAACAAAGGAATAATAAATGAATCCTTCCAAACGTTAGGACAATAACCACGTTTAATCGATTTGTTAAATTAGTATGATAGTGGTACAGCTATGGCATCGGCACAATTAATTAAAATGTTACTAGAAATGTCATCAGGTACAAAGTTATAGGAGAACTTTAGTTTTCTTAATTCCATAGAAATAGCAGGAACGTTGATTAAAGATAAAGATACAGTGGAATATTTTGCCAATCAATTATATCGAAGTCACCATGTAATGTAATAAGCAGGGTGTTGTTGGTTGATTAGTCGTTAGGTCATCGTTCAAATTCCAGCGTAGACATCTCGAACAAAACGAAATATAAAGGCGACTTCCCCTTAGCAGATTTCTGGCAAAAACTCTGAGAGTAAATAAAATTGCCAAGAAATATTTCTTAAAAATTTGTCATTCGGAGGCGACTTTAAACTGTAGGTCTCACCATTCATGTATAGAGTTAATTCACACACCGTAAGTGCTAGGTTGTGATCCTAACTGATGGGTTGTAATGACCAATTCGGGTGCGTTTTAAAGTTTTTACTGTATTTTTATAAATAGAATTTATTTTGAATGATTAAGTCTTATTTCAGCTCATGTACTCTTACACAATACTAATACATTTACAAAAGAAATAATACTATTGGTCAAGGCCAAGGATTTAAATTGAACCTCAAGTTTAACTTGAAAATGGCAAAAAAAAAAATTAAAAACGAAAGAATAACAACAACAATTTAACAATCTTTTAAAATTCTATTCTATATCCTTCGAAATTAGTTTGTGCAGATTTTCTAACACACACAGAGAATTTGTTGGCCAACCAATATAGAATACAAAGGCATACTTATTGCCATTGGCAAGAGAGCAGATGGTTTATATGGCTTGTGCCAGCAACAAGGAAACAGTTGATAAATGTTTTTCGTTTTTTTTTTTGTATTTTTTTGATTGAAATAAAATAATGATGTGGTAACATAGGCCAGTACATACGACATGCCACATAATTCTAAAGTTTTTCTCTTCTCTGTCTCTCTCTCTCCCTCTCTCTTACGTGTAAGTTTATGTGTGGTTTCCACAAATAGATTGTAATGATGGTAGAGGTGGTTAATGCTATGTGTTGCCATTATCTTTAGTACATCGAAGTCAGAAGGCAAATATATTTATTTCTGCTGGCTGGTATACCTTATACGATCTCCAGTGCATATATTTAATAAACATACATATTTCAAGTGACCAGCTTAGTAAGTAACACACAACTACATAAGCATAAGGAAAAAAAGAAAAAAATTAAGGACATGATGATGGTCTTAAAAAAATTTCAAAGTTATACACTAAACTGACAGACAACACACGTTTTTTACATTTAGTGCCTTGTAGTTTTCATTTCAGCCTTAAACACTAAGTGCCTTCATTATCCTTTAGCCAATTCATTTTGTTGCAATAGTCATTGCATTGAGTAGAATGTCAAATAGCAGCAGAGATTGAATGAAACGAAAATAATAATGACCGATGTAACCAATAATTATTACCACAGGAATTAAGTCAACATTTAGTTTTGTAAGATTCTGTATAAAATTAACACACACAACATAAGTGGTGTGATAAACTGCGGGCTTCTTGGGGACGATTGCTGTAGACTGTCTAATGGTGAAGGTATAGCACTGGCCATTTTATGGTCACCAACAGCAACTCGTTTCCTTACTGTTCGCATCTTCCCTCTTTCCACCTTTCCTAAACCAGCACAATGCACTGCATGAGTAGGGGCCATCCCCCGAGTGCTGGTTTTATAAAAAAAAAAGTTTAACTGTGGTTAAAACTGCAGATTAAACATCTTGAACAAAATGAAATTTAAGCAAATATTTGTGGGATGACTTCCTCTGAACAGTCTTCTCGTAAAAACTCTGAGAGTATTGGGTGTTGCCATAGTCTAGTAGGTAGTGTGTTGGCTTATTAGACGCAAAGTCAGGGTTCGAGCTCAAGGCCAGACATCAAAACAAAATACAAAATATCTCAGCAGATTTTTGGCAAAAACTCTGTGAGTAAATAAAATTGTCATGAAAAGTTTCTCAAAAAATCTGTCGTTCAGAGAGTTTAAAGTAGGTCCCGCCACTGACTAACTCAATAGTCCTGAGTGAAGGATAGTAAAGACCAATTATGTATGTGATGTATGTATGTATGAGGTATTTCAGTATATTTTCACCACTGGTAGTAATAACCGGATTTGAGCAACTGCACGAAAATTTCGATTTTGCCCAAAAAATTATCTTTTCTTGGTGGGTTAATGAGCCAAATTGCCATATTTGGGGTTTAGAAAACCCTCATCTGGTATTACAGTAGCCAATGTATTATCCATTACGAGTGACTGTGTAAGTGAAAATTAATTTTTTGTACTCGATCTTCATGGTATTGACGTGAACGATGTTTGTTTTGTATTCTAACTTAGCAGAAATTTCAATTATACATATGATATCCTTGAAGAAGGACTTTGTGTCCCTAAAGTTTTTAACCTTAAAACTACCCACTCCATCATTTTTCTTTTTGTAAACGGTTTAGATGGGCTCCAACAGTTTCGGACCAAGGCAAGATATCGTAGAACAGATGATATTCAGAGACATGTCAATTTTTGAAAATTGCCATATTTAGGGAAGAGAAAACTTACAAGTGATCTTAAAGAAGCCAATGCACCCATTACGAGTGACTGTTTAGAGCGGCTTGTGGAGTGAGGGCATCATTGGCTCACATTTCTTTGCAAATGATTACGGTGCAACCATTACCGTCAATCTATTTATTGCCTCAAACGACCGAAATGGTGATGTCAATTGGCCGCCAAGAAGCTGCAATTTGACACCGTTGGATTATTTTTTAAGAAATGCCATTGCCGCGATTCGAGTCCATGCAGACGAAAACGTTGACGAAATTTCGACTAATCGAATGATATGAGAAAAAATCGTCAAAACCGTCAAAGACGTTCATTGAAATCGTAAAAAAATCTTCGGTAAAAATAAATAAATTGAAAGGTTTTTAAAAACAAAAACATGTAAAGTTAATGCCTAGCAGCAACAATATTGCATTATCTATACCCATGTGTGTTGTAAATATTAGGGAGTTAGAAGATCATGACGTTATGGGCATGGAATTTCAGTGCGATGTTCGCTAGAACTGCCACATTTTTTAGTGCCTTGGTTTCTTAAGATGGTGCAAGAAATACTTCACTTTGTTCGTTTACTATTTCCACCATTTATAACAGATCGAGAAGGCCGTAGTAGCTCGTTAATGATTCCATTGATTCATTGGAGTATCGTTGCAATGTGGCTTGTGTTTCACTGTTCTATCGCTACTACAACGGATTTTGCTCGAGCGATATAAGGGAACGTGTTCTTGAAAATCATGTATACCTACGTAACACTCGTCTTTCTTGGCCAACACATCCGTGTGTGGTCGATTGGCCAGTGGATCGCGTACTGCATTACACACAAAATTTGTTTTTTTTTTTGAAAGACCTTTCTGCAGAGGTCTTTTCTTAACTTATGGTATAAAAGATTTCAAACTTAGTGTCCATAAACACTGCTTCCTCTTTCCTCCTTCCTATAACATATTTTACTAGTTCCAACATAATGAAATGCATGAGGGGCTAATGGGAAGTGTTGGTCGTACAAATATTGGCAATTGGTTACAATCGAATTTTTAAAATTGTTTACGTCGAGAATAATCCGATTTAGGGATAGTAATTTTTTGGCTTTTAAAAAACATCACAGGTGTGTTCATAAATAATTTGAAAATTCAATACTTTACGCCTTGTTAATACTAACATAAATTTCTAATAGTAATAATTGCAAATGGCTTTTAATGTACTAAAGTAAAGAATATGATGAAAATTATTCATTTCCAAAAATCGTCAAAATAAGGGCATAAATCGTCATATCGTCTATGTGGTATTCTTGGTGCACAAAATCGTCAAATCTGGCAGCTATGACTGTGAGGCCAGCTGTGGCAGCTATATGAAAGAAATAATTTTTCATTTCACGAAAACAACAATAAATTGAGTTTGATTGCTTTTTAAATTTAATTTTTAATAGGGGCACTCTATATTCGTGACTAATTTTTTTTGAGGAAAATGTGTCATTGTATCTCCTTGCTTATTCGTTTTCTTGTGTGAACAATTACTTGCCACATGGTATTATATTGCATGGTATGCATGCATGGTATGATGGTGTATCCTACCATCTCTACCAAACCAGATAAATTAATTCTTTTGATTGAGTTGGCACTTTGAATTCGTCACAACAAACGTTCCACCATATCTGATATAACAGTCATCCTATCCATTCATTTAATCATTCACTGACATAGTATACTCGTTCATTCTATAAATTTTCTAAAAATATTTCCTTTTTATTTTTATTTTTATTGTTCGATACTCTATTTTTCTATTTCTCTGCCAACAGCAGTAGGAGCATTAGGTTGCTTTCATTTGCTCACATTGCTGTTGCTGTTGCCGTTGCCGTTGTTGATTAGTGGATCAAGTTCACTATGGATACTGTTGTGTCATTTAGACCACGTAACAACAAATTGAAAGTAATTGAATGCTTTAAACCATCAAACAATTTTTTAACATCTGACGACAACGATGATTCTGATTCCAATTCTGATGCCATGTTTGCTTGGTCGATAATCATTATTATCACCGTCATCAACATCATGGCGGGTGATGATGCTAAAGGTAATGATGTTTTGTTTGTTGTTGTTTTTTTTTATTTTTTGTTAGCCAAAAACCATTGATGATGAAATACATGTTGACTCTTTCTCTGGTTTGTCAACGTCACATAATTGGCTTAACAAATGCTCTAGAGAGGCTATAGCAGTACAGGAAAGGCAGTCAAGTAGCAGCGGTAGTTGCCTGACAATTTATTGTTTTTTTTTTTCAATTAAGGACGGCTTTAATCTTTCATTTGGCATTTTCAACATTTATTTGTAATTATTTGTGTGTGGGTGCGTGTGATTTTTCTTACATTTAATTTAAATGTTGTTAATGCTGCGGTTTGATTGAAAAGCGGTTCATTAAATTAAGGAATGCCATTCACGTTAAGGTTTCCATTTTTTTTTGTAATGCAATAAATAATTTAAGAGTATTTAACTTAAGTTTAAATGTTTAAATAGAAGTGATGTGTTAAGGGAAAGTGTATTTATATAAGACCTTGAAACAATGTGGCGCCTGAAGAGACGTTTCAGTATGCTCCTAACTCAAATAATTGGTTATTACAACACTTCTGTCAGAATTACGACCTAGCTTCTCACACCACTTATGTTGTGTCCGTTAATTTTATACATAATTAGCTAAAACCCGGTGTGCTTCGCTACTTCTGCCGATATCTATATCTATATTTTTGTTTGGCTAAACGGCTGGACCGATTTTCTTGAATTTTTAACAGTACCTTCGGCAGCTCTAGATATTGATTCTCGTAGTCTCTTTCCTTCTAGACGTACATAGCGTTGATCTGGCATCTCTTCAGTTCTTGATGATTGGGATCGTTTTATTCTGATGTTGATGCTCGTAGTCTACACGTACATCTCGTTAATCTGGTGTTTCTTTATCCTTTTTTTTGTATCCTTTTCCTTTCTAAACGTTCATCACGTTGGTCTGGAGCCTCAGCAGCTCTAGATGTGAAGGCTCTAGACCTTTCAACACTTAGACGAACATCACGTTCTTCGGAAGTTTCGTCAGCGCTTTGTGATTGTAAATTAACTGCATTTTTGGTGTGTTTAGAAAGCGAAGATTTTTTAGGTGGACTTTTTTTGGTTTTTAATTTATTACATTATGATCACTTACAACATAATTGTTTAACTCGTTTAGAATCAGGGATTCAAATAATTTGCGAAAAAGATTGTTAGTTCTATTTAAGTACTTGCTTTCAATCAGCAATAGGTCAAATTTTTTTAATTTCAAGTTAAAAAATTTTGGCCAATAGAAAATATTTAATATTTCTTTATTAGGGTGACCATAAAGATTTGGTCTGTATTATATGACCACAGATATCAGTTGGTTCTTTAAAAAATTATGTATGCTGTAGGTAGTTAATAAATTAAGGCAGTATAGAGTTATCAATGGTCTGTGTCTACTTGAAATAATACCTAAGTTACATCCGTCCGTCTATGCGTATTTTGACGAATATATATTAGCTTTAGCAGCTATAGTTTATCAGATATATCGACGACTACATTCTACAATGTTCTAAGTGTCCCAGGTCAGACATCGAAATGAAAAATATTTCTTTGGCGACTTCCTCTCAGCAGATTTCTGGCAAAGACTCTGAGGGTAAAAATTGCCATAAAAAGCTTCTCAAAAATTTGTCGTTCGGAGTCGATTTTAAACTGTAGGTCCCGCCACTCATGTATAAAATTAACGCACACAACATAAGTGGTGTGAGAGAATCTAGGTCGTAATCCTAACTGAAGGGTTGTAATGGCCAATTATGTTATGTTATATTATCTATAATGATTTCCCAGCTATAAGAAATTTTAAATTTAAGTCATACGGAAAGTACCACTCCCCCTTTTCCTAGTTAAAGACGCTAACTGTTATATCTTCTTAGATATCTTAATTTAATATTTTTATAGGAGATGACGCGCCCATTACAGCAAGTCTGCCCATTTTGTTTATATAGGTGTCAAAGTTTTCCCTTAAAAATTTGAATAATTTAATTTTGCAATTTATGAGGCATCCCACATTAAATACTTATTGGGAATGTGACCGTGGCACCGTGTCTACTTGAAATTTTTAAATTAAAATTTACCTATAGTTTTCTCCGGACATACAGGAAGATACTGTTAAAATTTAAAAAAAAATAGTTCTGACCGTTTTTAAATATATAGACTCATATATTCATATGGGAGGTGTCACGCTCCCTATTGCCAGTCAGCCCATTTTTGTCTAAAATATACATATTGATCCTAAAGTAGCTTCGACAATTATAAGATTTTCTTAGCCAGGTTTTAGTTGTTGTCCTCAGAGTTTAAGACTTATGAAATTGATACATCAATTTGAGATTAACGAAAGAGGCTTTTACTGAAAATAATATTTAAAATTAATTAAATACACATGGAACTGTGTAATATGCGTTTTTAAACTAACGTTCAAATTAATAGATTTGGAAATAAATTGAAAAACAATTTGGTTTTCATCAATTTTCTGTATTAAATATCTGCACTATAAATGGAACAACTGACAGACTGTAGTAATTAAAACTTTCAAAGTACGAGTATATCATTTAATATTCGAAAAATATCAAAAAAAAAAGTCATTAAGAGCAATATATGCATGTGTTGTGTTCACTTTAACATGAAGACGAAGAAAATTAATTTTCTGGGAATTTCTATGCGAGATAAGTAAGACTGAAAAGAATAAGAAAAATAAAAAGAAAACGAATTGAATGAAAATATATTTTTTTGGAAGCATTTACTTTACATTTGCCTCAGAAGTTATGTTTCTTATAACGTTTCCTTGTCAATGGAAATTTTTATTTTTTAAATATTTAAAATCTTCTTCTTCTTCTCTTTTATTTTCCTACACTCAACTGTAAATGAATGTTTGCCTTCAATATTCCATACGAAAACTTTTCAATCTACTAGAGTTTTTAATTTCTTTAGTATTTTTTGTTTTTTTGTTCATTCTGTCTTCTGATAATTTTTTTTTGTTTTAATAATTTTTGTTTTTGTTTTTTAATGCATTTTATTTCATAGAATTTCAAAAACATGACTTTAAAAAGTCATCATCATATCAACGCCAACTATATTACAGTTGTTGACTTCATCATAGTAAAGATGTTGGTAGGGAGCAGTGTAAAGTATTTAAAGGAAAACATTTGTGCATTTAACTTGTCTTGCATATTTAAATAATTTTTAATGATTTTAGCAATTTACCAACACATTTTCTACGTTCCTGTAAAGATTTTATTTTGTCTGCTTTATTTTTGCTTAAATGAAAGTGTACGAATACTGAAATAGTAAAGGCTTTGGAAAGGGATCTTCAAGAGCCCTACAAAAATATAACACTTTAATTTTTACCCTTGGCACATTCTATTCTGTCAAAAATTTCAGTATATTATCTCCATTTGGAGTGGTGCAACATTGTGATTTATTGGAAATTTATTTCTAAAACAATTGGTTCGAAATTGCATTTGTCATACAAAATTTGATCGCAGAGAAGAGCCGACAGTATTCGATATACTCATGTTTATTGCTAAAGTTCGTGAAACTTGCTTCATTGTTGATGCGAAGTTGTGGCTAGGAATGTCAACTAGTCTTCGTTGAATGAATTGAAAATTGTACACACCAAGTTGGCCGAAAAATGTCGGCATAATGCCTTATTCTTTAATGAGTTCAAAAGTTGAAGCCGCATAACCATCGGCTTCGTTTTCGTTTCGATAAATGGGTCAACAAAAAACTGCACGATTTTATTAAGTATGAAAAATAAAACATAATAATAATGGGTCGGAAACCTCACCCATGCACCCATTAGATGTGATTGTTTGGCATCTTTGATTTATGACGGACGATTCAACCAGAGTAGCTGATATGTATTGCAACCAACTTCAGGTTATTATCATTTGTAAACCGCTCGTCTGACAACTGACAGAATTATTCCAGTGACAGTTCATTTTATTATTTACAAGTGTACAGAAGCATTTTGATCAATTGCATTCAGAAAAAAAAGCTATTCGTGATGGATCCAAGCGTGATCACACGATCGCTTTATGTTTGATTGGAAAATCACAGGTGGCTATCGTTAGAGCCCTCCAGCATTTAAATGTTTTTTTAATTTTTTTTTTTTTTAATTTTATTGTTCAAAAGCAAAAAATTTTGGAAATAACATCAAATTTTAGAATCAGTTTAGATTTGTTCGAATTGGCCACCTTTGGTATGAATTATGGCCTTCAAACGGCCGACAAAGGCATCACAGGCTGTACGAAAGGGGCTTTGCGGTATGTTGGTCCATTCCCGGCGAAGCGCCGTCTTAAGATGATCGACACTTTGGGATTTTTTAGTGAGAACCTTGCTCTGCAAAATGTCCCAGGCTCAAAAATCCAACGGATTGAAATCCGGAGATTTTGGTTGATGCGGTAGAAATGAAGGGAGTAACCTCCTTTTTAAACCATTCTCGGTTGACGAGTGCTGAGAGCGGTGGTGCTTAGTCCTGTTGGGATGTCCATGGTCTGCAGCCGAAATGTTTGTCTACCCAGGGTTTCAATACTGTCTTTAAGACATTTTCCCGATAATATTCGGCATTTATTTTGACCCCACGGTCGATGAGTATGAGCGGGGGCGCTTGAGTTCTGGAGGCCAATCGCAGTTATAAATTTTCAGCTGACGTCTTTGGCAAGTAAACCAGATCATTTTGTTTGTTCACAAACTGCTCAATTTGGAATGGCTTCTCATCGGAGAAAACCAAATTCGGTAACTGGCCACTTTCGTGCAAGCGAAGTAACTCCTTGGCTCTTGCACTTTAATGGCTTTAGTTCAAGCTTATTTTTCAATATGTGTTGCATCCGTTCTCACGATATGTTCAACACGCGAGTAATTTTTCTACCACTTCGCCGTGAATTTCGATCAAATCGGGACTTACTTTTCAAATCATTTCCGGTGTTGTTATCGCTTTTTTTCGTCTACTTTTTGGACGCAATGCAACACTGCCATTATCACGGCAACGAGAAATGGTACGCGAAACAAAATATTTATTCACATTTAAATGCTGGAGGGCTCTAACGAAGCCACCTGTGATTTCCCAGCTAAATATAAAGCAATCACACTATCACGCTTGAATTCCAACACGAATAACTTTTTTCTGAATGCAATAGATCACCATGCTTTTGTAAGCTTGTAAATAATAAAATGAACTATCACTGGAATAATTCTGTCAGCTGTCAGACAAGTGGTTTACAAATAATAACAACCTGAATATCAGCCACCCTGTACCTAGCTACCTCGCAACTTTGCCTGAAATGGATGTTAAAAGTTATAAAACTTAATAGGGCTTTGAGAATATAACATTAACCACGTTCTCTTAGTAGGGTACACCAATGCTAGATTTAACAGTCTACAAGCCGTGATAATTATTACCTTAGATTTTTCAAAGACGGTCTCATTAACATTAGATTTATTTAGATTAGCAACTGTGAGAGGTCTGGTCACATTGCCTATGTAGTGCAGCTTTAGAAGATAAGAAAATTTCTTCCTTTTTCAGTTTTAAATATCCTGAACAATTTTACGTATTCAGCTATGATGTCATTCATTCTGATGTATCGAATGTGCATTATTTTTTAAAATAAGGGCTTATCAAACATTTAATTAAGAAACTTATTTTAATATGTATGTAATAAATGTAGACTAAAGTAGAGTGTAAATCTTAAAATGTATACTAGATTTGTTTTAAATAAACGAAAAAATAAAACTTTTTTAATTTGTTGCAATAGCAACACACCCAATGCATTTACTGGTGGCAACATGATGTACAACATAAAATACGCAAGTTGTACTATAAAGCATTAAACTTTACTTATTAAAAATAAAAAGGCAAAAAAATTTACAAAATAAAATTACGAAGAATGCTGAAGGAAACATATCGACAAGTGTCTCCAAGTCACCAGTTTTGTCGACTATATTGGTGACTTTTGGGTGACATTGTGATCGAAGCGTCGAAAAAAATTGTCAATTGTCAAGAAATTATAAATGCAACGTAGTGAAAATGAGACAATTATAAGTCCAAGTGTGAATTGTGAATATTCTGTGTCGTTTAAAATTGATTTCCCAAAATATAGTTTGCGTGAGAAGATAAAAAATTAGTATTCAAATCTTTTGGAATTTTTCCCTATTGCTATTTTGAAAAGTCATTCAAATCCATACGTAAGTACATACATACATAATTGGCCATTACAACCCTTCAGTCAGGATTACGACCTAGCTTCTCACACCACTTATGTTGTGTGCGTTAATTTTATACATGAGTGGCGGGACCTACAGTTTAAAGTCGACTCCGAACGACAGATTTCTGAGAAGCTTTTCATGGCAATTTTTACTCTCAGAGTCTTTGCCAGAAATCTGCTGAGAGGAAGTCGCCGAAGAAATTTCGTTTTGATGTCTGACCTGTCGAATCCGGGCCTTTTGTCTAATAAGCCAACACACTACCCACTAGACCACGGCGACTTCAAGTAAGTAAGTATTTACTTTTATTGTGGAACTACTTGAACGAAATAAAATTGTATTTATTTGTTTATATTCAATAGATTCGACAAATAAAATCACTCCTTGCGGGTAATGCAGAACGAAATCTTCAGGAAATATTTGGCTAAAATATTATCATAAATTTTGTAAAAATTGAAAGAGAAGTTTCGCGAATACTCATATGTTTTTAAAGGCCTAATAGGTAATAAATGCTTGTTTGTATTCTCATAAATATTCTCATAAATATTTGTAATATTTTAACAATTTGTTTCGTTTTTTTAATATCCAGATATTATATCAACTTAGAGCAGCATTTCAGCGCCGAAAGAAAAAATATTTCCAAGTAATGGGTCGCAGCAAAACCAAAAATGATGTAAATCGTAAAGAAGACAACTCTCTCAAAGAGGATTAATAATTTTACTTAATTTTAATTAAACAAAAACGTTATTTTGATGTTCCTATATAAATAAGAGAGATTGAATTAATAATCTCTTGTTAGTTTTCATATTTTGTAATACTCATATTAAAAACATCCATTCCTTTTAACTTATCAATGCCTTCGTATGGTAAAAATGAAAAAGTTTTTTCATTTAAGCACACCAACTATAATATGTTAAACGAACTCCTAATCAATACGAATTGGAATTCGTTATTTTCATGCAATACTAATGTGGATGATATGTCTAATGCCTTTTACTCCAAGATGAATACCTTTTTGAATTTATGTGTTCCAAAGCAAATATCAAGACAACTATCCGGTCCTCCATGGAATAATAAACAACTTGCTCGTGTGAAAAATAAGAAGAATAAATACTATAAAAAGTTTAAACGATCTGGTTGTTATATTGATTATATAAGATATTCTATTACCCGTGCTGAATACACAATACTGAATAAGTCATGTTATGATAAATATGTAAATATAATGAAGAACAACTTTAAGCGTAATCCGAAATCATTCTTTAAATTTGTTAATTCAAAGAGAAAAGTAACTGGTTTTCCATCTTCCATGAGATTTCAGCAGATTGAATCTAGCGATGACAGCATTATAAGCGATTTATTTGCCAATTTCTTTTCCACAACTTACTCGGATTCAACTTATAATGAGTCCATTGATTATCCCTTTAAAATAAATTCAAATTCCACTGTATCTATATCTTTAATCAACGTTCCTGGTATTTCTATGGAATTAAGAAAGCTAAAGTTCTCCTATAACTTTGGACCTGATAACATTCCTAATAACATCTTAATTAATTGCGCCGACGCCATAGCTGTTTCACTATCATACTTATTCAACAAATCGATTAAATGTGGTTATTTTCCTAACGTTTGGAAGGATTCATTCATTATTCCTTTGTTCAAGAAATAAATCCGATGTTACAAATTATCGTGGTATTGCAAAACTGAGTATAATTCCAAAACTATTTGAAAAAATGATTACTGAGGATTTATGTTATCAGGTTTCTAGTATCACCTTATCAGCACGGTTTCAGAAAGAAGTGTTCAACTACAACTAACCTGCTTCATCTTTCAACAGTTGTTTATCGTGGATTTTTTCATCAGCAACAAACAGACGTTATATACACGGATTTCAGCAAAGCTTTTGATAAAGTTAATCATGTCCTTTTGAAGAGGAAACTTCATTTAATGGGATTTACCGATCTTAGTTTAAAATGGATTTACTCATATTTAACTAACAGAAAACAAATCGTACTTTTTAAAAACTGCTGCTCCAGAAGTATTGATGTCCTTTCTGGTGTTCCTCAGGGAGCCATCTTGGACCGCTTCTGTTTTCATTGTTTATTAACGACTTACCTGATATGATTCGCTATTCTAACATCCTAATGTACGCTGACGACGTAAAAATTTTCCTAAGTTAACGCCGAATTTCCGATCAGAAACTACTTCAAAAAGACCTAAATTCGTTTCAGTTATGGTGTAATTTAAATTTAATGCAGCTTAATCTAAAAAAATGTAAATGCATGAGATTTGTGAGGAAGAATCCGATTCCTGCAAAATACGCTTTTGATGGATACGATCTTGAGCTTGTAGATAACTTCCTGGATCTAGGAGTTTTACTTGATCCCAAACTTCATTTTATTCCGCACATAGCTATGACAGTGAATAAACCAAGAAGCGTACTTGGTTTTATAAAACGGTGGGCAAAAGAATTTAATGATCCTTATGTTGCTAAATCGCTCTACACATCTCTTGTGAGGCCTATACTAGAGTATGGATCCATAATATGGGACCCTTTTTATAAAAAATATTCTAACGTCATCGAATCTGTCCAAAAGCAATTTCTGATATTTTGTCTACGAGGACTGAATTTTAATCCTACTAGCTTACCATCTTATTCCGCCAGACTAGCTTTAATCAAACTTCCCACACTTAAAAGTCGCAGAACTATGTTAAATATCTCGTTCTTATTCAATGTAATCACTGGTGATATTGGCTCCAGTTTTTTAATCCATGATATCACTTTTAATGTTCCTCAACGTCCGTCACGTCATTTTACCCCATTATCAATACAATTTTTTGAAACAATTACGCTGGTGCGAATCCAATAAGGAGAATATGCAGCGAATTTAATAAATTGTATTACTTGATTGATTTTTCTTATTCGAATAATGTCCTAAAAAATAATATAATCAAACATTTGAATTCTTAGTTTTTGTAAATTAAATTTAATTTAATTTCATAGTTTGTATTGTTATTGCCTGTAGGAATATTTCTTAGGCATGTATAAATAAAATAAATATAAAATTGTTATTAGTCAGTAAGGAATTTGTCCATTGACTTGAATAAATAAATAAATAAATAAATAAATATTTAAATTTAAAAAAAGGCTATAACAATGAAATCGTACCTTTTTTTTTTAATAAAATATCAAATATTGTTAAAAACTTAAATTTTATTGCCGTCTATTACCATAGAAAAGTATCAAAAGTGTAGACTAGAAATGCTAAATTGTAATATTGATTCACTAGTTCCAATGTCTACATATGGTCCCAAAAGTAGTACCTGTTCACTAATAGTACTAACGTCAGTAGTAGATTTTCAATGACACGCACATGTTAAATGTCTATAGTAAATATCATTGGCTGGGGTATAAAATGTCACTAGTACTGGTGTCTGTGTCAATAGTAAGTCAGTAGAGTTTCACTGTTGGCATTTCTTACAGGGAAATTGCAATTGAAAATATGCGTACATGGTTACCTTTAGGTTAGGCCATCTCTGCTCTAGAAGTGTACATATGTTCGCACATCTCTGATGCTTTCAAAGCATTTCTTTTTTCTATTTGTTTTTTGCACAACTAAAAACTTAAGTTTCCGTTACAGTCACATTTAATGTCACATGATTTCGTTATTTCTGTAATTCAAATTTAACTCAAATTAACACATGTAAAATGTTTATATGAGGGTTGTTGCAACACATCCGTTCGTTTCTACATGTTTTACTTCCACTTCCGAAAATATCACATATTAAAAAAGTTAAATGTTTTTTTTTTATCATTTTGTAAGTCATATGGTATTGTGCTTTTAAAATTTCACAATTTACATTTCTTTACGTATATTCCGTATATTGCAAGTGATAAAAAGAATTTATTTACTTGTGATCGTTATTTAGTTCTTAACTAAAGGATTCATTTAAATAAAACCACACTTTAATTGACAACACTTTGCTTTCAATTTTATTCACGATGCTTATTAACAACGACTAAACTTTCGTGTTTAATACCATTGTGCTTAACACGCACTTCTCAGTACGACTCTTTATTATTAATCAGACAATCCTGTCTCATCATTGTGTGACAAATAATACCGTAGGATGAGTGTATGTGTTGTTGTTGTCTGTTGGTCTTGTTTACTTATAAGTACTTTTTTTAGTTCACTTTTAATAGTCGTAACAAAATATTCCTGATTTTGTTCATTGAATAAAGTTACTAAATTTTCCTTGATCGATCAGAGTGGCTATTATATAATGCAACAAAGTAAAGCGCAATATTTAAATTTTTTTTTTTAATTTTGTTGTTCAAAAGCAAAGGCTCTTGAAGATCCCTTTCCAAAGCCCTTACTATTTCAGTATTCGTACGCTTTCATTTAATTAAAAATAAAGCAGACAAAATGAAATCTTTAAAGGAACGTAGAAAATGTGTTGGTAAAATAGCATCACGAATGTTGCCTCTTGTTGTTGGCATAATTCTTCTCTTTAATAGCGCACCAAAGAAAATAGTCCAACGGACTGCGTTAAATCGCAGCTTCTTGGCGGCCAACTGACGTCACCACTATGGCTAATTATACGGCCATTAAATGTTTGTCGCAATAAATCGATAAATCAATTCATGAAGGGCAGATACAAAAAAATCGGTTATAGTGTTACGATACTCCATTGACTTTACAGGGTGGCTGATATATAATGCAACAAAGTAAAGCGCTATATTCTTTTTAATTTTTATTTTAATTTTATTGTTCAAAAGCAAAAAATTTTGGAAATAACAGCAAATTTTTGAATCAGTTTAGATTTTTTTGAATTGGCCAGCTTTGGTACGAATTGTGGACTTCAAACGGCCGACAAAGCCATCATAGCCTGCACGAAAGTGCCTCTGCGGTATTTTGGCCCATTCCCGGCGAAGCGCCGTCTTGAAATGATCGACACGGTTTGAAATCCGGAGATTTTGGACCCAATATAAAGCAATCACACTATCACGCTTGAATTCCATCACGAATAACTGTTTTTCTGAATGCAATAGATCAAAATGCTTTTGTAAGTTTGTAAATAATAAAATGAACAGTCACTGGAATAAATCTGTCAGCTGTCAGACGAGCGGTTTACAAATGATAACAACCTGAAGTTGGTTGCAATAGATATCAGCCACCCTGTATATATTGTTACGAAAGTCGAAATGGTGTTATTAAAATACTAAACAAAAGCTCCTAAAACAACACAATACTGGATCATGCATAAAATAATAAACAAAAGCTCCAAAAACAAAACAGCGCACTGTTCACGTGATCAATGAATGAGTAAAAAAATATATACCAACAAAAATAAAGCGCTTGTTTACAAGATCGATGAATAAACAAGAATAAAGGATAAAAAGACGTAAATAACCAACAACAACATGAAGAGAACAAAGAAGTAAACAAGAAACACCAATGTGCAGTATAAAATAGCGAACAGAGAAACAACGCAACAACAACTAATCTACCTGCTCGAATGTAAACAAGAAACAACAAAAATGAACATAAGTTGTTTACATTTTTAGATTGTTCCCGAAGGACGTCATCGTCCTTCAAGGGCATTCATCACACTGATGATCCAGTAATATAAAAGGCAAGTTAAAGCGAACAGGGCGGAGTTTGAATTGAATCGTGTAAGACGACGTCACGATGGTTGAGAATTAAAATCTATTGAAGATTTAGAGTTCAGAGTTTGAGTTGAATCAGTCGTGTGTGCAGACGGCACGTTGTATTCGGAGTTCGAATTAAGCTAGTCGTGTATAACGACGTTACGTTGGTTGAAGTGATAAATCAATCGGTTGTGTGCAGACAAGTTGCGCCTGAAGGAAGCAGTTGTTAGTGTTGTGCTTACAAAAAGGTTGTGAGCAAAAGGGTAACTAATAAGTGTTGTTGCTTACAAAAAGGTCGTAAGCGGAGAATTATCACGAACAAACCCATATTGTGAAAATTATCGTTGTATACATGGAATAAACTGGAACAGTGGCACAAAAGTTGTGCAGATAATAAAGAAATTATTAAAATCAAACACAAATTTATTTTTACTTTATTTGCAATCTACGAACTCATATTTTTAACGTTTTTAAAAGGTAAAAACGCAACAATATTATATATGTTGACAATATAGTCATTAGAAGTAATGTTGCCCAAAGCCTCATGTGAGCTAAAGTTTAATGTCATTCACAAATTTCCATAAACTCTATGTTCCTAGAGTAATTGCCTATTTTATGTGGGGCCTAATATCTTAGTAGGTTTCTTTCAATAGCTTTCATACCATACCTAACATATATAACTAGTTATTACAACCCTTTAGTCAGCTCTCAAACCATTTATAAGACCTAGAGTTTAAAGTCGACACCGAACGACAGATTTTGGGGAAACTTTCCAAGGCATTTATCATATCAGATCAGCATATCTAACCGGGAGATCGAATCGAGTCTTTGAGTCTAATTAGTCAATACCCTACCTATTAGACTACAGTGACTATAAGGGATTATAAATCAGCATACCACGCAAGAGATTATCCACTAAGTGTTGACCTAAAACATTTCTGTGTGTTAAATTCAATAAATTTTATTGAAAACCAAATACAAAGTGGACACTGTCCAGTATCTTGGATGTATCAGTATTTCAATTTAAATATTTAAATGAACTGAGACACTCACAGCCTTAGTTTCTGATACCCAGTAGCTTTGATGATATTGTTAAATATATAACGACTATGACTTAAGTAATGAGACATTTTGTAACAAATGAAATGAAACTGTTTTAGAAGTGGCATTTAATGTTGCCAATCTTAACACGTTTACTCAAATTTTCCTAAACTGTCACCTTCCGTTTTCAACGCTTAAAAAACAAGTTATGTGAGATGAAAATTCATTTAATACGTGTTGTTGTCTTTCCATAGAATATCATTAATTTTTCCTTACCAACAGCATGTTGATCTGCACTCATTCTATGACTTTCTAATTAACAGAGTTTCCTTTCCTTTCGTGGCGTATGTTCGTGTTACTTTCAAACGTGGATTTTTATGTTTTGATGCCCTTAATATACTCAATGCAACGTTAACATGTTTTTCACACGTTACATAATTCATCTTTTATGTCTTCAATGGTTACTTCTATTACCGTGGCCAACCATAAGTTGCCATTAGACAATATTCGTTATTATCGCTTTCATCAGCCAACGTCATCATTGTCATCATTACCATTCATTTTGACCATTAAAATTCTCACATTAAATATTTCTTCTTCATTATTGTCACGTTTGTTATACTCTACACTAGTAGAGTGGTACTGTAGCAGTTTGTAACACATTAAGAGCAAGTGATAGCATTATTAGAAATTAAACAATTTTAATTTAAATTTTTAAAATAATATTCATTCATCTCTGTTCATTTGTTGATGTTTATTCTGATCACCACAGGATTAATATATTGGGTTTGAGACGATTTTCATTCTCATCTCCTGATATAAGGCTGGTTACGAAGCTTTTTTTATTCCTGGATAAAGTGATGATGAACTGAAATCCCTTCCTATATAATTGGAGCCCACTTGGCTTGAGAGGAATATCTACCTCCGTCTTTCATTTCACTGGGTATATATCATTTCTTCCCACTGCACAGAAATGTTGTAAACTTATCGGCGGTGTAGATGCTTTCCTGTTCATTGCTCAAAATTCCGATATGATCTGCGACCTAGCGACCGTACACGGTGGCTGATATATAATGCAACAATGTAAAGCTCTATATTTTTTTAATTTTTTTTTCTTAATTCTATTGTTCAAAAGCAAAAAAATGTTGGAAATAACAGCAAATTTTAGAAACAGTTTAGATTTGTTGGAATTGGTCACCTTTGATACGTATTATGGCCTACAAATGGCCGACAAAGCCATCACAGGCTGCAAGAAAGTTGCTCTGCGGTATTTTGGCCCATTCCCGGCGAAGCGCCGTCTTGAGATGTTCGCCACTTTGGTATTTTTTAGTAAGAACCTTACTCTACAAAATGCCCCAGGCGCAAAAGTCCAACGGATTGAGATCCGGAGATTTCGGTTGGGTAGAAATGAAGCGAGGAACTTAGTTTTTAAGCCTCTCTTGGTTGACGCGTTCTGATTGCGGTGGTGCTGAGTCCTGTTGGAATGTCTATGGTCTGCGGCCGAAATGTTTGTCTGCCCAGGACGATAATATTCGGCATTTATTTTGACCTCATCGGAGGTCACTCCTTGGCTCTTTCCAGTCTAACTTTTTATTGTCCATCGGTGAGCTCTTGCACTTTTTGAAACTTCAGTGGCTTTAGCCCAAGCTTATTTTTCAATATGTGTTGCATCCGTTCCCACGATATGTTCAGTTCAGTAGATCAAATTGCTTTTGTAAGCTTGTAAATAATAAAATGAACTGTCCCTGGAATAAATCTGTCAGCTGTCAGACGAGTGGTTTACAAATGATAAAAACCTGAAGTTGGTCGCAATACATATCCGCCACCCTGTTATATTTCAATTATTGGGAAAAAGTCTACATTATATGTACTTTTAGTTCTTGTATGTACTATATACTCCTTAAATAAGGGAACATTCTGTAGCATGCGTAACTAATATTAATCCCAGAGTTAGAAATTCACCGAAAGACGTACACAATTTAAGTTGGACAGTGAGAGGGCGAATACAAAAACAAGACGTCTGTTTGGTCATCAGGCCACCATTTGAGCAATCTGCTCTTATGAATTCCAAAATAGAATGCGACTGACAGGAGTAGAATACAACACTGTATGTAGACTTTTTTCTTTGGCTGTATATTGTTTGGGTTACTTCATTCAGTTTTGTTGCTAAGTCTCGTGTTTCTTCTAGGTTAATTTTTAAGCTCACTAAGTCCTCTGATGGAAGTCGCCGTGGTCTAGTATATAGTGTGCTGCCTTATTAGACGCAATGCCAGGGTTGGAGTTCTAGATCAAACATCAAAATAATATACAAAAAGTATTACTTCGGCGATTTCTTATCAGCAGATTTCTGGCAAAAACTCTGAGAGTAAATAAAATTCCCACGAAAAGTTTCTCAAAAAATTTGTCGTTCGGAGTCGAATTTAAATTGTAGGTCCCGCCACTTATGTTTAAAATTAACACACAACATAAGTAGTGTGAGAAATTAGGTCAATAATCCTGACTGAAGGGTTGTAATGACCAGTTATGTATGTAAGTCCACTGATGAAGCTCCTATTGTACTAAAATTGAATTTCAAAGCTATGATCTACATGACCACTAGAAGCGACAGTGTCTTTAGTGAAGTAGTATGATATGTTTTTTGGCACGCTAAGCCCAGAACAAGGTAGTCTCTGTAGTTTGTGCAATAGGCCACTACTGAATTTAGGCGGCCATTAGACACTTCTTTACACCATGTACAACCGTGTCGTTGTTAGAACATTATAAGCGGTATTGTCAAAGATGTAAATATATTCCTCGATCTCGTACATCCTTTTGTTATCAATATCCTTATCTGTCTGCATTGGATCCTTTCATTTCACTTAAAGTTTTATAGCAGCTTCCATAATTCGTGTATGACCCCGATGCCCAGCACAAGTCACTGTTGACTATGTTGGCCAGCGTAATTGTATATTTGTGTGTGCATTTTAGTCATCATTGTGTTCCATCATTTACCACAAATTATTCTGGTTAAATTTGTTGAATCGTCGCGTTGGTTCGTTGGTTGGCTGGCTGACTGCTTGGTTGGTTGGTTGGTTGATTTTTGCATTATATTTGTGGTAATTTGTAACATGCGTTTTAGCTGTTTTTATTTTTTCGTTTTTACATTTTTGGTTTTGTAATTTTGGTATTTATTTTTGGGTAAGGTTTTTTCTTTTCGTCTATTTTAATAATCACGCACACACACACATACATATGTACATATGTATACACACCATACACATTAAATATATATTTCGGCTGTACATGTTTAGAATGGAAATGGCCCTGAAAGTCATACTTATATTGCTGCCACCAAAATACTCGTAATAATAATGAAGGCAGGAGTAATTGGGCTTGTAATTTATACACTTTATTCTATAGGTATATGTAGTAGCATTGTCAGCCATATTTTTGAACATTAATCAGAGAACATTTCTCAACACCGAACAAGTTCTACGGTATTTAAATGAAAAACTTTTCGAGCAGCAGAGAACACTTTAGTGTTTTGTGGTGGCATATCTTAAAAATAAAATTTTGTATAATAAAGTGTACTTGCCAGAGTTTCTTATTTTCTTTTAATTGTTGTAGTTTCAGTTGTTTATTCACAAGATATAAAATATTTAAAATCTAAATGGAAAGGAAACTTTTGCTAGCTAAATTGTTTGGTCATTTGGTGAAATTGCATTGGTGATAATAAATAACCACCACATGCCACAATGTTTCGCTCAGAGAAAACTTTCTTCTTCTTCTTTTTTGACTAATTTTAAAATGTTAATTTTCTATTTCATATAAAATTCATTAAAATAGAAAAATGAAATGTGTCTGTGCGTGTGCCTGTGCGTGTGTGTGTACTTGTTTGCATATAATAATTTTTGTATAGCAGCAAAAAGCTTTTCAATTTTACACTTTTCCACCACTATTATTAAATTGCATGATAACAAGAGATTTCAAGCAGAAATTTAAAAGAGCAAAATCATCATTACACTAGAACAAAAACCATAAATTTTCTGTTATTAGTTGCATTTTAGTTGCCGTTATCTAGTAGGTAGGTCATCAAACAACTTTCAAACAAGAGGGACGAAATAGCGCCAAAGTAATCAAACTTACTACCTAGCTGCTCAAACTAATAATTTTGTGTGTGATAATTTTATATATAACTGACGGGACCTACTACTTTTTGCCACAAATTTTCTGAAATCTGCTTTTCTTTCATATTTCTTTCATAAGCGTGACCTCGCGTCTAATAAACCAACACATATTGACTCCATATTGGGTTGATTTAACTGTAGATCAAGCTTTAAAAAAACTTCATAATTATAGCTTATGTATCACTTCTGATACATACTTGTATTACATAGCATTGTAATGATTATTGTTTGGTTTTGTTAAAAAATATTAATATTTTGATTTCATTCTTATTTCTATGAAATTTACGACAAAATTTTTGCCTTGATGTGCATTGCAACACAAGATTTTGCATAAAAATCAAGCATTTTTCCTTTCAGCTTGTTTTCATTTTTTTCTAAATCGTAATAATTTGACATCTAGCACCTTTGCTTTGCGGTGATTTATAAATTTCCACTTTTATTTTTTTAAACCAGCACTCAGGGTATGACCCCTCCCTACTTATGCAGTGCATTGTACAGGTTTTTAGGAAAGGTGGAGAGAGGGAAGATGCGAACGGTAAGGAAACAAGTTGCTGCTGGTGACTATAAAATGGCCAGTGCTATATCTTCACCCTTAGACAGTCTACAGCAATCGTCTCCAAGAAGCGGGCAGTTTCTCACACCACTTTTGTTGTGTGTCTTAATTTTATACAGAAATGGCGGGACCTACAGTTTAAAGTCAACTACGAAAGATAGATAGATAGATGAGAAAAAAGGAAAAAAAAAGAGAGTTTAGATAAGGCAACTTATTGTCACTCGCATTCGTAACACTCTCAATTGACAGTTGTCTGATACCTGGTGGTACAAACCATTGTTATATTTCGTTTGAAAAATTTGTTGTCAATGTTATGTGGTGTAAAAAAGTTCACCGTAACAATAGAACAACGATTATGTCAATAACAATGCTTTCCCTTTGAGTTCTTTCTGATTTCCCAGATACAGGTTTGCCAAGTACAGCTGTAAGTACTTGCTAAACATGCAGCTTGTACTTGAATCTGAAACTGTCAATTCGATTTCAGTAGGCCACGATATTTATAACGACCATAAAATTTAATTTGTTACTAATCCAGAGAGACAAAATTGTTGGGATCATGCAAATCTGGAAGACTTTTAGCTCATTTTCCTAAAAAACGTAATTGGTTTAAGTTTATCAACTGCTAGCAATGCCGTTTTCTGCTCCAAGTAGTACCATTTTAGGCGATAAACATTCTATTGTTATGTTCACTTTCGAAAATTCATAAATTAAGCTACGAATTGTTATTTCATTCGCCCTATCCTTTGGATTTAGCCTTGAGTGGCTAGTTCTTACTACAAAATAACACAACGGAAATATATTAAACTCTGACGATATTTTCACGAAGAAATCAATTGATTCGCCATCTTAGGATGGCTAAGGCTCCAATTACCTTCTCCCGATAATATTCGGCATTTATTTTGACTCCACGGTCGATGAATAGGAGCGGGGTGCGACTGTCGGCCTTTACGCGGCCCACACCATTACCATCAGGGGCGCTTGAGTTTTGGTGGCCAATCGCAGGTGTAAATTTTCAACTGACCTCTTTGGCAAGTAAACCCGATCATTCTGTTTGTTCGCAAACTGGTCAATTTGGAATGGCTTCTCATCGGAGAAAACCAAATTCGGTAACTGGCCACTTTCGTGCAAGCGAAGTAACTATTTGGGTCTTTCCAGTCTAACTTTTTTTGTTCATCGGTGAGCTCTTGCACTTTTCGGAACTTCAATGGTCTTAGTCCAAGCTCATTTTTCAATATGTGTTGCATCCGTTCACGCGATATGTTCAGCTCATAAGCAATTTTTCTACCATTGCGGCATGGATTTTGATCAAATCTGGCCTTCACTTTTCGGATCATTTCTGAATTCCATAACGAATAAATTTTTTTCTGAATGCAATAGATCGAAATGCTTTTGAAAGCTTGTAAATAGTAAAATGAACTGTCACTGGAATAAATCTATTAGCTGCCAGGCGAGCGGTTTTCAAATGTTAACAACTTGAAATTGGATAAGTAAGAGAGTTACCAATATAAAAAAATTGAAATTTGCTAATTTATCTATTATAGTGCTGGGAGAAAAATTTAAGAAATATTAAATTATCATTTTGTTTATGATTGTATTCCTTTAAGTTACTGTCACAGCAAATATATATATATATGTGTGTGTGTACATATGTATGTATTGTACAATTATATCAAAAACCAAACGTGATTTGAAAACTTTCCATTTCAAATATTAAATAAGCAAAACTCTAAAGTAATATATTCAACTGAGGTTGAGGTTTCAATGAACAATATTTCCATTCTATTTTATAAAACACAGTGTGAGTAAGAGCCTTTCTGTTTCGTATGGCACAGAGCACTTCCTTTTTGTTTCCACTGATGATTTTGAGCGTAAGAAGAGAGGGGAAAAATATAGGATAGAATAGCAAAAAAAAAAAAAGAAATGGTGAAAAATATAACAAAAGTAGTGGAAACTAAATACGAAATGTGAAAATTCACAATGAAACAATAAAAAAGAGCAACAAAATACAATGCCAAGCAACACCACTGAGAAAAATTTGAGCAAAACAGTGGAAAAAAATAACTGAAAAAAAAAACACATACACTTGCATATACACTGTCGTATAATGATATACTCGTACACACTTACATATAGACATAGATAGAGACTGAGAGGAGGGAGAGATATAGTTAGTGAAACAAGATACCGAACTGTAACAGAATCCCAGTAGAGTCATTGCACTTGGTTCCCATTACTACAAAAATGTTTTAATTTTCTATACTTAACCAGAGCAGAGTAAAGCGAGAGAGAGAGAGAAAAAGAAGAACAAAAATTGAAAACAAAATTAAGAAAAAAAAAAAGAAAAACAGAACTGTGGTGGTATGAAACGAGGACACAGGACAAATACAAATACAAATGCAAATGCATGCAGTGTACACAACACCCTCTTACACTTACTACTCGTGCGAATATATGCAAGGCTAGAAGGATACAAACAATTACGGCTGTTGTACCAAAATCGAAAAGCAAAAAAGCAAAAAAAAAAATAAAAGAAGAATAAGAGAAAATAACGAGTCAAAACTAAAACGTTAAACTATCAGTGTGTCAGTAAAGTAGGCTGAACGAAAAAGGCTTCAGCCAAACATCCAACCAAATATTCGCTTCTGAGGACTCAAAGTAGGCAACATAGTCAGTGTGAACTTGCAAATACATTCAGACAAACTCACTTGGTTGCCTTTATTTTGTATTGCAAATGAAATGAAATTAAAAACGAACAAACGAACGAACGAAAAACTCAAATACAATTTTGTAAAATAGAATTGAAATGTTATTTTTGTTTTTTTTTTGTCTTTCTGGCAAATGTATTTTAACAGGACTCTACTTGAAAACCAACTCCCAATACACTTAACAAGCCTGGGAAGGAGTAGAATAGAGCAGCAGCAGTAGTATTTATAATTTCGAGTACAAATTAAAATACAAATTTTAATGCAATTCAAATACAAATACAAAGTTTTAATGAACGAAACAATTTGAATATTCCTATAAATGATTCAAATCACTTATGGACATCAAAGGAATTCTCTCTCATTTGTACTGTAATCTAAGCATAATAAAGTCATGGAAAATTTTTAATTGTGGCCAAGTAAAGGGAATTCTATTCCAAAGAATTTTAGGATTTTATTGGAAAAAGTAAAATGATGGAAATGTTGCTACTCTGGAACGGAACGACAGATACTTAAGGCTATATGAAATTTCTTCTACAAAAAATAAAAACAAACATTTTTATCAGAGATAAGGCTAACTTGCCGTTCGCATCTTCCCTCTTTCCACCTTTCCTAAAAGCCTGCACAATATACTGCATGGGTAGGGGCCAACCCCTGAGTGCTGGTTCAAAAAACAAAAAAAAAAAAAACTGAAGTTATAGGTTATGATGGGCAATTGGAGGCTTGAGGCAGATTTTTTGATTAAGAAAATATTTTCTTTTTCAAGACACAAGCCGTCATAATAATGGAGAAGATTAAAGTGATTGTTGCGACAATTAAAATAGAATCATAGACGATCATAAAGCACTTACTTGTGATTTTCGACAACAAGATGAACATCAAAGATTACGAGAACTTTGCTAGTGAAAAGGCACCTAAGCAACTGGGAGGGGTGACGAGGACGTTGCCAATAAATGGAAGACAAAATCCAATGAAAGGCAAGATATTATAGATGATCATAACGTTTTATATTCACCCAACGAAAAGGAAAAGATGATCGATGTATTACTTAAGCGTAGTGGTTTTAGAATAATATCTGATCTGGTTGTACTTGTATTAGCAATTGCAATACCGATAAACACTTGGGCGGATGTTATAGGATGGATATATATTGCAGATTTAGGTACTCAAGACTAATTGCAGCTATAAAAGCGGAAGAACAATACACTATCGTATATAAATGACTGTTATAATGGAAGGACGGTTTAAAGGTAATATGGACATTTGACTTTACCCTTAATTTAACCCCTTGGTTGAAGTTTATAATCGGTCAAGTAATACCTGCACAGATTTGAACTCGTCTAGTTGTTTGAATGAGAAAAAATATGTAGCTAAAGTTATCCTGAAATGCCGAAGATTAGAGATACATACATACTGTAATTGGTCATTACAACCCTTCAGACAGGATTATTGAACTAGTTTCTCGGTTTAATTTTTTTTTTATAAAACCAGCACTCAGGGGATGGCCTCTACTCAAGCAGTGCATTGTGCAGGTTTTTAGGAAAGGTGGAAAAAGGGAAGATGCGAACGGCAAGGAAACGAGTTGCTGCTAGGTGACTATAAAATGGCCAGTGCTATACTTTCACCATTATACAATCTACAGCAATCGTTCCGAAGAAACCCGCAGTTTCTCACACTACTTATGGTGTGTGTGTGTTAATTTTATACATAAGTTGCAGGACCTACAGTTTAAAGCTGACACCGAACGACAGATTTTTTTTTTTTTTGAGAAACATTTCATGGTAATTTTATTTACTCTTAGAGTTTATGCCAGAAATCTGCTGAGCGGTAATCCTCATGGAGGGAGAACGGTTGATGTATAAAGGTAATGATTTTAGTACTTAACCATCGCTGATGGTGAATTGTGCACACTTGTGATAAAACATTAGTCTCTGTTAGCGATTTCTATCCAAAGTTGAAAGCAAAAATAAAGGGGAATGGCTCGAACTAGCTACAGGCTTTATATTACCAACCATAAAGTCTTAAACACCTGATCAACAAAAAAATTTGTGTGCACTTTACTTAAAATTTCCCGAAATTCTCAGAGTCAATAAAAAGCAATCATAAAAAAAAAAAAAATAATGCAGCCTTCGTAATAGAAAACTTCTGCCAAGACAATGTTGCTTTATTATTTCTAAAACACTTTTTTTCGTCGGTTGCAAATATCTCTCATATCACCGCATCAAATTTAATGAATGATATCTCATTTTAAAGCTTATATCTAACACTAATGACGAAAAATAATTAGAAATTGAAAAATTAATATTTTCGTTGATAAAAATTATATTTTATATAGAACTGCATGATAATACTGTTGTCATTATGATTATATGTTTTTGTCCAAGTGTTGTAATACAGGGTCGTATAATAGTAATGCAGTTCTACATAATATAGCATGTATTAAAATCCATTCTGGCAATACCGCTATTTACTATAATGCCGTTTATTACTAAGCCAGTTATATATAATATGCATATTAAGTTGTAAAAAGCTGTTTTGGCAATACTTTTCAGTAGTTGTATGTATGTATGTATGTAAATATGTATGTATGATGATATTATGATTTCTAATATTTTTATACTTTTAATAGAATTTCTAATAATTATTTTCATTTTATGTTATAAAAATGACAACTAACGGTGCGATATATTCGCACGGATCATCTAGTATTGCTTTATTTCTCACACCAAATTAATACAACTTCTAGAGCTTAGCATTATAGGAAGTCCTTAACAAGGGGAGATCAAATTTAAATTATCACCTTCTTATTTAATTCCATCAAATAAGATCTTTAAGAACTTTTTTTCAAATTTAATTTTCAATTTATTGATAAGAAAACACAAAAAAATAGCCTCGATTGAACATTTGAATTTCTAAAACCCAGCCAGCAACGCTCTTTAATTAATACTGTCAACTCTCCTATAACGCGGTACTCTCAGAAAGCTGTTTCCATATAACGCGGGGCTGAAATCGCATCAGCCCTCCTATAACGCGGTACTCTTATAGCGCGGTTTGCGTTCAACTTCATCGCACAAGTTCCTTACGCACAGCCTATGAATGAAGAGTAACTAGATATTGTAAAAGGGCAAAAGCTCAGCCGAGATACAGTACCGTGCAAAACAATAGCAGTTGGATTTTTAATTAAAAAAAAAACAATGAATGAAGATGAACCAAGTGCAGATAAATATTAAAAAATTGCATTATTTTACAAGCCTTTCTTAAGTTTGCTGGAAACCAGTCTTTTAGTTTCGTTTTTATTTCATTTTTTTTATCAATCCTTATATGAACTCTTGAGTTCAATAAAAATAATTTTTAATTTATCTTGCCTTTTGTATTTCTTGGTTTCCATATAACGTGGAACGAGTGATATGATTTGTACTAATTCTGAGTTTCTTATACTGCGGTTTCCATATAACGAGCTACGCACTCACTGCGTTATAGGAGGGTTGACTGTATATGGTAAGTACTATGAATAAACTGTGTTTGTCATTCTTTATTGCATTCGTACTTCACCTACATCCGGCAGCATATGAGTCTTCGAAATATCTTTAGATTTTTATATCTCGAATGATAACGTGACCTGAATTTTTTCTTTGATTTTTTCGAGTTTTTGTTTTTTTTTTGTCCACCTTAAACTTTTGCTAGCCAAGTTGTGTTACGTTTTTTGTTGCAACTCTTCCGATGTTATTGCGATTGTAACTGAATTTACATCCGTTGCTCAGAGCCTCATCTAATGTTTGGAGAATTAGTGATGACATGTTTTTCCAACTACTTCCGTACGTTTGAGTAGATGTGTCTACAATTTACAGTTCAGGAGACTTCAACAGCTTTCTCTTTATATACTACGTATATAGTTCGACTTGTTGTTTTTCTAATAGTTGCTGTTTTTTCTTGTTTTTTCTTTTGTTTTTGCTTGATTACTCTCTGAAGTGCAAAGATATTACAACTGTTTACTTGGCTGTCAGTTGTAATTGAGGACTCAAATGTTACTCAAGTTACAGTTAAACAAATTAAATGATAACAATTCTTTTCTCTATTATTTTCATTTTTTTTTGTTGTTGTTTGGCTCCCTGTTTTCCGATTGTCTTCTCCTGCCAACATGAACTCTAAATAGTGCACAGGTTGAACCCACTGGTAGGTGTAAAATAGAGTGCTAATGTTCATAAGGAGTGTATATACTTTTGTTTCGTACTGTTGAAGGCTCAGATGATGATAAGTTTTAATGGGCGCAAAAAAACTAAAAAAAAACTGAAAATAAAATGAAATAAAATAACTGTGAGTTTACATCTAAGGAAACAAAAGAAACCGGAAATTGTTGGCATAAAAAATTTCAAATAGACTGGAATTAAATTTATGGCTTTCAAATGGCGTGTGTCTACATATAATTAAATATTAAAAAAAAATTATAGAAAAAAAGGGATTTAAATAATAGGATTTTAAGAAATAGTTAATGCTTATGAGAAATATAAATGATAACGAGATCAGAAGAATATTTAAAATATTTAATAATTTCGGGCATATAATTTAGAATTTCGAAATCGCCATAGTCTAGTAGATACACAAAGACCCCGTTTAACGCGAAGGGTAGGTTTCCATAAGTTCCAGCGTTAAATAAGACAACTGAACACGTACATATGTATACGCTAGGGATGCCAAACGGGATCGAGATTCGGGATTTTTTAAAAATATTTCGGGATAATTTGGGATCCAAAAATTCCGAAAAATCATAAAAAAATCCTTTTCCTTTTAATAATAAAAATATTTCGTTAACAAAATCATTTCTATTCGAATTAAGTATATCAGAATTATATTTCATTAAAAATAAAATAAAAAAAAACAGCAAGACAGAGTAACAAAAAAGTGTAAATTAACAAAAATAAAAATTATTCATACTACGTATGCAAATTCATTACTTTAAAGAAAATTATTTGGATTCCAACAAAAAGATTAAGGCATCTAACATGTGATCTAATAGATTTGAACGAATTTTGTTGTCTACATACGCCGTTGTTATTTGAAAATACAATACTCCCGATTAATAATGGAAAATAATTTCATTCAAATGGCTGCCTCGGCTGACCATGTAGTAGCCTACACAATCGGTTCAATTTTTAAACACATTATCGATTGTGTGCGGGTATGTAAACAAGCAAAATTATCGCATTTAGGCCACAGGAAACATACACATACATTGAAAAGCCGACGCACACAAAACAAGTCACTGTTTGGTGCGAATTTTGGTCCAGAGGCATAATTGTGCCATTTTTCTTCGAAAATGAGCAAGGAGTTATAGATACAGTCAATGGCGATTGTTATCGGGCCATGTCGAACGAATTTTTGTTCATAAAAATTGAAGTGCAGGACATTGGCAATATTTGGTTTCAACAGGACGGCGCTACGTGCCACACAGCCTGAAGCTACACTCGATGTTTTGCGCCCTGTTTTTGAAGATCGCATTATCAGCCGCAGAGCTGATGTCGTTTGGCAACCTCGGAGCTGCGATTTGACACCATTGGTCTATTATTTGTGAGGTGCCGTCAAAGATAAGTGTTACGCTGACAAGCCAGAGGCAATTGACACTTTAAAGGACAATATTCTACCATCTCCTGATGTAATAAATCTTTCTTTTCTAGTTGATTATCTAAATCAGTTATCCTATTAATTCGTTTTATAGGGCGTTTGCATTCTCCGCTGGCATCAAAAATCTTTGTAAAGACATTACACAGTACAGGTGGAAGGAAATAGAGGATATAGGAGTTTAGGTAAGGGGAAGAAGAATGGGAAACGGAGGAATTACAGAGAAAGAAACAGATACAAAACAAAGAGGATGAGAGCGCGACTATACTTATGAAGCCCTATGCTGCTAATGAATCTGTGGAGAGCCATGATGTCGGCTCTCGACACAGAACTCAAGCTCTCAAAGAAGGCCCTGCCAAGGGTTTTTAGGCTGGGCAGTTACAGAGGAGATGTTCAATAGTCTCCAGTTTTTGTTTATTCTTCGATTTTTGTTTTGTTTTTGGAGCTTTTGTTTATCATTTTAATAACACAATTTCCATTTTCGTAACAATATCTACATTGATCTGTTTACTCTTGCTGCGCGTTCTATATTTATGTGGTAACTTCTAGAAGTTTACAGTGAATTTGTTATTGTCATTTTGATTATTTTTATTTTCAGGAAAATTTCTTACTTTGCGCAATTGAATTTTTATGATACTCTAGTTTATTTGTTGTCCTCAAAAGCATAAAAACCTGTTCGAAAAAGGCCTTTGGTAGTAATTAAAATGCGTGATTAAGAAGCCAATGATACCTACTGTGCGATGTATAACCGCTGGTAAAGAGAAAAAAAATTAACATACGCTGATACCTGGAGGTCGCCGTGGTCTAGTGGGTAGTGTGTTGGCTCATTAGACGAAAGGCCCGGTTTCGAATTCCAGGTCAGACATCAAAACGAAAAATATTTCTTCGGCGACTTTCTCTCAGCAGATTGCTGGCAAAGACTCTGAGCGTAAAAATTGTCATGAAAAGCTTTTCAAAAATCTGTCGTTCGTAGTCGACTTTAAACTGTAGGTCCTGCCATTTACGTATAAAATTAACGCACACAACCTGGAGGACAGTTATCATTTTGTTTGTTGGGTATGATATTGATTAGTGACATGCGAAATTGCTTTTCCACGAATGGAGGATTATTTCTCGTATTGCTTCGTACGTTAGGGTAAAATTTCAAAATTTCTTATCGATATGTCAGAAGATAGCTTAAGAGTTTATATTTAATCAAGTTTTCTTTCACCCTGATATGGCTGCGGTGTGAATTTTAGTTGTGAGATTTGGTGTTTGATTTTGCAGTGAAATTCATTAGCCTACGATTTAATGAAACATTTTAAAAGTTAGCTACATCGTCATAAATCTTACGCCTGGACGAAAGCATTCGATATTTAAAACTGCTACTAAAATCGTTGAATACTAAAAAAAGGATTTTTGTTGTATGATATGCAGCCTTTTAAACACAATGTTAACACGAAATCTTGTACAAAAAAAAAAATCTTCCCATACATCATGTAAGGATCTACAAAATTGTTGAAATGATTACAAGTTCATTATTTGTAATTTTCATGAAACCTTCACATTAATGAGTTTTTTTTTTGCTGTTTTACTTCAACCCAAATACGAAATTTAAAATATTGCCCATGAGCAGAAACATGCGAGGTAGAAATATTTTTTTATTGTTGTTGTTTCCATACATACAAACGATGTAGAATTGTATGTATGTTCTGTGTGTGCTTATTTGACTGCCATTGAATTTTGAGCAAATTTTTCATTTTTAATAAAGCGAACATCAGACTCAGCCACAGCATCATTATCAGCAACCATACCAGTGTGTAATAATGTTCTCAAATTCATACAATAGATATTCGTAACAAAAACCTTTCAATGCCAATATTAATGGTGTATGCCACAAATAAATTTGAATTCTTTACCTGACTGTAGCTACCACTTAGCCCTATATGGAAATCAGGAATTTGATACACTTTCACTAAGACAGCCGTATTCATAGACTACATTTACAGGTTGGCTGATGTATAATGCAACAAAGTAAAGCGCTATGTTTTTTAATTTTATTCTTCAAAAGCAAATAATGTTGGAAATAACATCACATTTTTGAATCAGTTTAAATTTCTTCGAATTGGTCACCTTTGGTACGAATTATGGCCTTCAAACGGTAGACAAAACCATCACAGGCTGCACGAAAGTGGCTCTGCGGTATTTTGGCCGATTCCCAGCGAAGCGCCGTCTTGAATTGATCGACACTTTGGTATTTTTAAGTGAGAACCTTACGCTTCAAAATGGCTCAGGCGCAAAAGACCAACGGATTGGAATCCGGAGATTTTGATGGCCATTGTGCGGTAGAAATGATGAGAGAAACCTCCTTTTTAAGCCATTCTTAGTTGACGCCTGCTGAGTGCGGTGTTGCTGAGTCCTGTTGGAATGTCCAAGGGCTGCGACCGAAATGTTTGTCCGTCCAGTATTTCAATACTGTCTTTAAGACATTTTCCCGATAATATTCGTCATTAATTTAGAACCCACGGTCGATGAATACAAGCGGAAAGCGACCATCGGCCCACACCATTACCACCGGCGGCGCTTGAGTTCTGGTGGCCAATCGCATGTGTAAATTTTCAGCCGACCTCTTCGGCAAGTAAACTCGATCATTTTGTTTGTTCACAAACTGCTCAATTTGGAATGGCTTCCCATCGGAAAAAACCAAATTCGGTAACTGGCCACTTTCGTACAAGTGAAGGAACTCCTTGGCTCTTTCCAGTCTAATGTTTTTTGTCTATCGGTGAGCTCTTGCATTTTTTGGAACTTCAATGGCTTTAGTCAAGCTCAATTTACAATATGTGTTTCATCCATTCTCGTGATATATTCATCTCACTAGCAATTCTTCTACCACTGCAGCGTGGATTTCGATTAAATCTGGGCTTCACTTTTCAGATCATTTCTGGTGTTATTACCTCTTTTTTTCGTCCACTTTTTGGACGCGATGCAACACCGCCAGTATCACGGTAACGAGCAATGGTACGAGAAACAAAAGATTTATTCAGATTTAAATTCTGGAGGGCTCTAACGATAGCTACCTGTGGTTTTCCAGACAAATATAAAGCAATCACACTATCACGCTTGAATTCCATCACGAATAACTTTTTTTCTGAATGCAATAGATCAAAATGCTTTTGTAAGCTTGTAAATAATAAAATGAACTATTACTGAAATAATTCTGTCACCTGCCAGAAAAGTGGCTTACAAATGATAACAACCTGAAGTTGGTTGCAATACATATCAGCAACCCTGTATACCAGGATTTTGGATTTTGAAAAAAGTCATAAAATTTTTTTTCAAATAATACCCTTAGAGCGTATAAAAGCATCAACGAATATCATAGAAAATCTCCGTTTTCAAAAACATCAACAAATTTAAACTTTAAACAAATGATGAAGGTTCTATCATTATGAATTCTTCACCATACATATGTCCTGCATACGTCATTATCCACCAATCTAATACGGTTGTGATGTACAAGTAAATTTCGTGAAAATCAAATTCTAATTAACGTATCAGGAACGGCATAATTAGTTCTGCAGAATTAAATAAAAATGAGACAATGACAAGGAATTTAAGAGATCTTAACAGAAATTCACAACAAATATTACCATTGATCAGATTAACCACAAAGGATAGATTTAACATTGTTCGACGACCCTTAAGAGTAGGCAGTTTTATTAATGCCAGTCTGCTAGTATATGAAGACAAATCCAAATAATTTCATCTCAGGCCATACAAACCGAAAAGTAGAAATTGTTTCTGCACAGATTCAATGTGAACGCTGTAAACATTATAGTGTGGATCCCATACAAAGGATTCATACTCCAAAATTGGTCTGACAAGCTAAATTAATAGCTGTTTCGTAATATATGGATCAGAAAATTCTTTTGCCCAACGTTTTATTAAGCGAAGGGTGCTCCTTGCCTTATTTACACTCAAAGTGATGTGATCATTAAAGTTTAATTTTGGGTCCTATAGGATACCAAGATCCATAAAAGAGTCTACATTCTCTAATTGATGACTGTTATGGCAAGTAATTAACCGGAATAAAATTATTTCATGAGAATCGCATTTATTTGCACTTTTTAATATTCAGCTCCATCATGTTGTATTCGCACCACAAAAAGAAGTTATTGAGATCATTTTGTATCGTATATGTTCGATTATATTATTGAAGAGAGAAAACACTTTTACATCGTCAGCATACATCAGAGATATTGGCAAAATTAATTATGTTAGGAAAATCGTTTATGAACAACGAAAAAAGAAGTGGATCAAGATGACTGCCCTAAGGAACACCAGATAACACATAAATATACTTTAATAAGCTATAGTTCACACGTACGGTCTGCTTTCTACCAGTCAAACACGACTCTAGCCATTTTAAACTCCTATGATTCACACCCATTAAATCAAGTTTAGTTAACAGAAGTTTGGGATTCACTTTATCAAACGCTTTCCGTAAAAATCCGTAAAAATTTCATCAGTTTGCTTTTGTTGAGAACTCCTATGATATACACCCATTAAATCAAGTTTAGTTAACAGAAGTTTGGGATTCACATTATCAAACGCTTTCCGTAAAAATTTCATCAGTTTGCTTCTGTTGAGAAAAGGTCTCATTTTTCATGGATGTTAACTGAAGTCGTTGACATTAGTCGTTGTTGAGCAGGCCTTTTGGAAACCATGTTGATGAGGTGGTAATAACGATGAAGTATGATGAAACAAAAAATCGCTAATCAGTTTCTCAAACATTTTTGGAATAGCACTCAGTTTTGCAATGGCCCCATAATTTGTAACTTCAGACTTATTACATATATAATTGGCCATTACAACCCTTCAGCCAGGATTACGACCTAGCTTCTCACACCACTTATGTTGTGTGCGTTAATTTTATACATGAGTGGCGGGACCTACAGTTTAAAGTCGACTCCGAGCGACAGATTTTTGAGAAGCTTTTCATGGCAATTTTTACTTTCAGAGTCTTTGCCAGAAATCCTGCTGAGAGGAAGTCGGCGAAGAAATATTTTTCGTTTTGATGTCTGACCTGGGATTCAAACCCGCGCCTTTCGTCTAATAAGCCAACACACTACCCACTAGACCACGGCGACTTCAGACTTATTGCCGGATTTAAAAAGCGGTATAATATAAGAGTCCTTGCAAAATACAGATAAATATCCATAATTAATCGAGGTATTAAACAATATGACTAATGGTGTGATGAAGGACTCTTGAACCCCATTAGGACCAGGACGAAAAGACATCTTTAGACTTTTTAGCTTCACCAGAATACACTGCTTAATTTAAGCAATAAGTGGTCTTTTAACGAGTGTGTTAAATAGGCTTTGGAGCATAGAAAACACTGGTGGTCGGTAACGATAACTTTATGATTCTCAAAATTCAAGTGATAAGTATTTCCGTTCGTTTAGATGGAATGATAAGGAATCTTTTATGAGATGTTGGCAAAACGAATAGATGTAGAAAAGCATGTAGTAAGGAAATAATTACTTTTGCTGTGGTTGTATTGACATAGAAAGATACAGAAGTTGATTTGGGAACATGGATCGTTACTGGCAAAAGGGGAAATTTTCTATGCATTTAAATAAGGAATACCACTACAATTATTCTAATCCCAATGCTAACTAAAATCTAATTTCAGTATTATTTTTAAAAATAATTTTTATCTGAAAGAATTTGTTTAAGTTTTGTTTGGAAAAGTGTATGATTTTTGTTTTTTTTTTTTACAGAAGAATAAACTTTTCAGAATTGTTTTCACAATAGGAGTGTATGTTCAACAAGCAAAGAAGCTTATAAAGTTATTTTCAGTTGTTGTTGTCATTGTTTTCTTATTCTATTCTATTATTCACAACAAATACAAACTTAATGGACATCTTTTGTTTAATTAAAATTAAACTTTTCTTTCCCATTTAAATGCTTGTCCCCATATTTTGTTTTCTTTTTCGTTCTACAACTTTTCCTTTTTTTTCTGTTTTCAATAACAAAAGGGACTTTTTAAATAGTCCTAAGCAAAAGTTTTCTTTGCATATTTTTTTGTTTTGTTAAGTTGTTTCATATAATTCACCCCACTCCACACCACCACCCTTGTGTAGGAAAAAAAGGGACAAGTTTAATGAATGTAAAGCATTTCATATGGTCACTATTATGTTGTAGAAAAATAGACAGGACACACACATACAGACAGACATGGCTTGTTACTAAATCTACAATTGTTCTGCAAAATCTGTATAACTGTGTATGTATGTGTGTGTGTGTATGTGAATGATATTAGGGTAAGACGGTAAGGGTTTTTCATTATAATTTCCATATGAATAAAACAACATTAAGATTATGTATGACTGCAGTAAAGAAAGTTTATGTTTGTTAGACAAATGCTGCATTAGATTAGAAAAATGAAGAAGAAAAAACGAAAATAATAGAAATGAAAATAAAATAGAAATGGAATCAAACTTAATAAACCAAACAAAGAAATTTATTTTCTCTAATATCTACAAATAAAAAAAAGGAAACGAAAAACAAGTGAAATTGTATAAAATGTCTGGTAATAATCAACTAGTTTCAGTAAGGTGTGGCCAACCCTAGGATCCTCGTATATGAATAATTTTGCATAATAGTTAGGAATTGTTTTACAAATCTTAACATTTTCCTAGTCTATCACCCATGTCGGCCATCACAACCTCTGCTATGTGTATTAATGCTATCCATAAGTCAATTCCGAACGGCAGTTTATTGATAAACTTTTCATGAGAATTTTATATATTCTCATAGCGTTTGCTAAAAATCTGCTGAGAGGAATTCGCCGAAGAAATCATAGTTTCATGTGTAATAAGTCAGCACACGGCCTGCCAGACTACGACGGGTTATATTCGCAAAAATAGAAAACTCTCTAGATTTTTATTTCTGCAAAGGAAAATCCCTACCTTTTCCTTTTACTCGACAATACGAGGTATTGAATAAAAGTGGTTGGAGATTGCATAATTTCCTTACATCTGCTAATAAAACCATAACATGGAATACAAAATCTTCGGGCTTGCACACCTAAAAGAAAAAGGGTAGTAATTTTCAGAATGCATAGTTTGCTTCTGTGGAAACTAGTCAAAGCCGATGATTTTCTGTGATTACATCATACTTAAAATATGTAGTGTTATCACACTGGCACGGTCTGCATAATGCAACCTCCATCTGACTTGAGATTTCTCAAAAATAATTATTCTAGATATAGTAGCAATTAAACTTCTGTAGGTGCATGCCAAAACTTCAGTCGCAAAATCACGTTATATAGATGTACAGTGCACAGCAAAAGTCTATATTATTTAAAGAATTTTATTGATTTTAAGAAAATGTTTGTATAAAATATCTACCTTTTTACATTGGTTCCTTCTTCAATTATAGCGAATAACAGAAATAAAAAATTTTAATGTTCTGCACAAAACAAAAGTTAAATTAGTGGTATACGTACTATTTAATTGAATTCAAATATATTACTCATACGCACCGTATTGCCTTTATTAAAATAGTTACTCTGCAAAGTATGCAATAAAAAATGTGTGATTTTGTCAAGTATGAAATCAATCGAATTTGATATCACTCATACGTCACACATGAACTTGGCATTAGGAATTTTACATATTAAATATGAGCATATTGTGAGTATATATGATGGGTGGGCAATTTAAAAGTTTAAATTTGTATTAAAATTTTTATTTAATTTTTTGTCGTGAATTGCAATGGTTCCGGTTAGAAATTTAAAATAATATTTCATTCATATAGCTGCCAAAGCCATCAAGTCCTAAACTGTATTTAGTTTGCCGTCATAATACTTTTCTTAAACGGCATCCTACGGCCCATTGACATCACCATTTCATCAGTTAAACGGCCTTCGTTTGATAAATCGATAAATCGATTGCGCTATGAAATGTATGGCAAGTTACACCATCCTGCTGGAACCAAACATCGTTCACACCAATTTTATGAAGAGCGGGTAGAAAACAAAGAATAGGTAATCATGTTGCGATTGATGGCTACATTGACGGTAATGGTTGCGTCGTCCTCATTTTCAGAGAAATATGCTATATTGATGCCTCAGCTCCACAAACCGCACTAAACAGTTACTCGTAATGTACACATTGTTTTCTGTAACACCACGTGTGAATTTTCTGCACACCAAATACGGCGAGAAAGTTGTTTCTTTTTTGGAAAAATCAGCATCGTTGTACAGTTTCTCATTGTTCCATCAACATATATACATACATAATTGGTCAGTACAACCCTTCAGTCAGGATTATTAACCTAGTTTCTCACACTACTTATGTTGTGTGTGTTAGTTTTATACATAATTGGCGGGACCTACAGTTTAAAGTCGACTCCGAACGACAGATTTTTGAGAAACTTTTCATGGCAATGTTATTTTTACTCTCAGAGTTTTTGCCAGAAATCTGATGAGAAGGTAAATCGCCGAAAAAATATTTTTTGTATTTTTTATTTTGATGTCTGGCCGGGGACTCGAACCCTGGCATTAAGTCTAATAAGCCAGCACACTACCTACTAGACCACGGCGACCTCTTTGTTCCTCATTGTTCCATCTAGCGAAGCGAAAACAAACTGGAAATACAACTGGTGCGTAAAGTTTTTAAGTCTTGAGAATACACACTCTGGGTCACAGATTTGATATTTTCGGATATATGTACGTTCCCGTATTGCCACATCAACAATGAAACGAATTTTACGAACTTTAGCAATAGACTCAGCGAGCACATTGTGTATGACATTTTCATGCAATTTTCCACCACCTTCATTTTGGAAACAAATTTTCAATAAATCCCAACGTTGTGCCAAGCGAAAATCATTATTATCAGATTCGAATTAAATGTTGGTTCAAATTTAAACCGATAGATGGCCCACACGATATATGTTCACATACAGCAATTCTCTCTTGAGTGCCTTAGGCTAGCCATTAATGGTTTTGTTTAATGCAAAATTTCCTGAGAATGTTATTTTAATCACAATAGAATAAAATTTGTTTCTTTTTTTTTGTTTTCTCTCTTAACAACATGTAACAGTTATAGTTTTGAAAACACTCCTTACATAAAGAGCAGGGAGGAGTTGAATTTTTGTAAAAACAATTTTCAGTTTTTTTTTTTATGCATATGTACATTAAGAAAACAAATAAAATTTTATATGCTCCCCAAGTGAATTTTTGGTGTTGCAATGATCGCAATGTAAAAGCCTTACAATTGGATTTATGTATTGAGAAAATTTAATGTAAGAGAAATCCAAATGATTGTGTCATGAAAAGTTTCTCAAAAATCTTTAGGTTCTGGCACTGATGCAAGAACTTGGTTGGAGGAGTTAGATTGTAACCCTTACTAAAGGGTTGTAATGGCCAATTAAGTACGTTTGTATGTGAAACTCATTCAGCACCTGATATTAATACATGGAAGAAAGTGGAGTCGGATCATACATTATTATGCAACAAAATCAAATATGAAAAAATATTTCTTTGGCAATTTCCTCTTAGCAGAGACTGAAATTTCAGTGGCTGTGCATAAGATTCTTGAGTCAATTTTAATGTCATGCGGTTATTCCGATTTCAAAGATTTTGTGCAATTTCGGGTGATTGGGAAACAGATACACATCTTGTTATAGTTGTCGCCGTACTCTAGCAAGTAGTGTGCTGACTTATTGGATGTGAGGCCATGGTTCAAAGCATAAGTCAGAAATCTGAAACATAACGAAAAATGAAAAAATAATTTCTTCGGTAACTGGCGTTGAACAGGTTTCTGACAAAAACTCAAAGAATGATAAAATTGCCATGAATAATTTTCTTAAAAATCTGTCATTCGGAACCGACTTTTTAATTGTAGATTTCGTCATTCACATACACTAATTCCCCGGTTTGCGTCGCGTTTCTTTAGGTCCTAGCACGATTTCCCATTGATTTTCATTTAATTGGTTCCGAGATTCATAATTTTAGCTGAACAAATAGATTTTTCAATAAAAAATATTTAATTTACTAACGACCAACAACTTGCAACCATCAGACAATATAAATACGTATGTATTTATGTATTTACATTAGATTTAAACGGGAAATCCCCATTTTCTGTTTTAGCATTCTACAAACATTATTATATTCACGACGCAAATTGAAACAAACACGATGCAACCTCGAAGTCACAAAAGTTTTAATTTGCACTAGATTTAAACAGAGAATCCCCTTTTTCTGTTTTAGCTTTGTACATACACTTTCATATTAACGACGCAAATTAAAGCACTAGCGATGCAACTTCGAAATCACAGAAATTTTAAAAAGACGCAACTTCGAAGCAGACGCAGAACGAGGCGACGCAAACCGGGGTATTAGTGTATAAAATTAACAAACACAACATAGGTATTGTGAGAACCTACATTGTAATCTTACTGAAGTGCTTTTAGTGTTAGACAAATAAAGTTTTTATACCCTTTTTTTCTTTTTATTCTAATATTTATGCAAAATTCCTGCAAAATTTCTGCAACGCCCCTATTTTCATGACATTTACACTTTTATCAGTAAAAAAATTAAAATTTTTTTCATGTCCATTTTTTTTGTACACACTTTGTTTACACATTTTACTCCTGTTGTGTTAGGGATTTTATTATTATATTGTGATTGTAATTGTTGTTGTTGTTGTTGCTGTTGCTGTTAATGTTACGTTAACAAATAAAGCAAAAAAAAAAAATGAGATGAATTTGCATATTGTGTATGAAGTTTTATAAAATCCAACTTTAACTCAACTTTTTTGTTTATTTTCTTACTTTAATACTCTGGTACTTTGCTGTTCCTATTTTATCCTTAAATTATGCTTTAACTTATGCGTATTGTTTATATGTATGTGTGCGTAAATAGAAGTAGATACCCAGCCAGTAATTTTGAAAATTTTTAATCAAATTCGAATATATTTTGATTCTTTTGCGCGATTAAAAAAGCTCGAAAATGCACAAATTTTCTGATCATAAAAGACTCTTTCATCGGGAGAAAAAAGTGTCCACAAGCGACTCTTCTTAAAAAGTCACTTATAAGTCATTTTCTATATTATTTTAGAGTTATTTTAGACTCCTTTTCTAGTAGCTTTATAATCATTTTCGAATCACTTTCTGATCATTTATTAGTTTTATTTATCTTCGTTATGATTCTTTTTCGGGTCATCTTTCTGTCATCGTTTAAACACATACGAGTCTTTTATGAGTCATTTATGAGTCATGTTCGTATTAATATGGACTCGTTTTTATGTCATTTATGATTAAAATTTGAGTCATTTATTATAATTCTATTTGACTCTCTTCAAGAGTTTAAATAAGGTTTACTATGTTTACACTACAGTGATTTCAAAAATCAAGTTGGTATGAACGTTAAGTATGAAAAAAAGAAAGAATATTAAGTTTACATTCGTGGTGCATGTAGATCAGACATCAAAATTCATTTAAAAAAATATTGTTTTTCGTTAAAAAACAAACAAAAATTTTCAATTTAAAAAAAAATTGTACTTTATTTCAGAGCTATCTTTTACATAAAAGAAAATTTATATAGAAAATCTGTTTCGCTAATAAGTTTTTGATCACCAAAAGCACTCTAAAAAGACTCAGCGAGGTGATTTTTATAAAAACAATCTTTTGAATGCTTGCTGGGTATATGTGTGTTGTGTATTATTGTTACTGTTGTGTCACTGTTTACATTTGCATTTTGGTTTATGAGTGACTAGTTTGTATTTTCTTTAATCTGTTGTTATTGTTACAGCAATAATAACAACTACTACTTAAAATATATATACACGTATACATACATGCCTTATAATATACACAAAACACACACATACATTGAAATATCCATATGTCGTATATTTCATTAGTTTGTAGTGAATTTAGCAGATTATATGGAGTTCAGTTTTATATTTTATTTATGCGAACAATAGATTTAAACTTGGGTTCCATTGTTCCTAAGCATGTGTACATGTGTATGTACACACGTATATAGAAAGCTTACGCTAGTGTGCGTGCGATAAGTTTCAAGTTTAATTATGCAAATCTTTTTGTCATACAAATCACACGGGCTCTTGTCCACTGTTTTTATTTATTTTCCTTTTTTTGTTTGTTTTGCTATGGAAATGTGTTTTGTAGCCAGAATCTCAAACAGGTAATATTAAAGGAAAGAATTTAGGGCATTAGAGGATAAAACACACAGAACTTTTAATTTTTTATTAAAGAATTACAAAATAATGAAAAGATACCTTATATCGGCTCCTATATTTTTCATGTATGTAAACTAACGATATCGATAACAGTGATTTGATAGATGAGAATGTCAAATTGGGTTGACATTTCTGTTCAAGAAGGCTTCACAAATTAGCAGGAAACGTGCAACTGTTTAAAATCAGTTTGCGAAGTCCATCGTGTACTTTGACCATTTTATGGTCAACGTAATCGGCCAAAAGAACAAGCAATACATACATACAGACAAGTGTGCATACATAATTCGTCATTACAACTCTTCAGTCTGGATTATTGACCTAGCTTCTCACACTACTTATGTGGTGTGTGTTAATTTTATACATAAGTGGCGGGACCTACAGTTTAAAGTCGACTCCGAACGACAGATTTTTTTTTTTGAGAAACTTTTCATGACAATTTTATTTACTCTCAGAGTTTTTGCCAGAAATCTGCTGCGAAGAAATCGCCGAAAAAATACTTTTTGTATTTTGTTTTGGCCTGGGACCTGGCTTTACGTATAACAAGGCAGCACACTACCTATTAGACTACGGCAGTGAAGTGTGCATACTGTATAGAATATTACTAAGAGACGACTTAAGCAAGACGCCGAAATGTCAGTTAATTGGCCTTCTCATCCTTTGACCGCATTAAAAACTTTACTTTCTTATAGTCGCGTTATTGCTGATTGGTGATCATTTGGAATTGGCCAAGAATGAAAATTCAATCAAAAATTTATCATTTTTATCATTTCAAATTCTTGAGCTGTTAACGAATCACGAGAACGTCCATTAAGATATCCTTTTTTTGTTTTAAATGGGCAAGTAGCTGCTGTTGCGTTGCATGTAGTGAGTTGTAGAAAAATACTGACTAAACTTTTGCTTTTAACGAGCTAAACATGAATGACATTTGATTCCAAGTAGAAGGTACAACTTCCCACATAACAAGCTTAGCATTTCATTTGTTTTGGTGGCAACTTCCTGTTTTGTGTATTGGCCGCTTTGTTCTTGCCACTTAACGTCTCTGTGTAATTAGTTAAGAAGTTATATTGAAAGTCAATATTTAACTTACCATTGATGCCACACGGCAGGCATGAACGAATGAATCAGACCGCGGCAGATATGCCATGCGAAAACATATTTAAAAGGCGTTATTCTTGAAATAATCAGATGCCTTTGGTAGGCATGTAAAAAGCTTGGCATTACAACTAATGTCTTTGAAGGAGGCTGCTCTTTTTCTCATTGCTCCCATTTTCTGACATTACTGAATAAGAGGCTTTGTCACCTTACGTAACCTAAACTTTTCTGTATTATTTACAACTTGTCGAGCTTTGAAAAATATACCCTTTTAAAACGAATATATGAATAAATAAAGTAAATATATCAGCTTTTTGACACCTGTAAGGTCGGTCGATCTTAGTCGTTTGTGGTAAGTAAGTAAGCTGAATACCGAAGTTTTAACATGAGTTTGTATGATGAGTATTTTCGATATGATTATGATATGAAAATCACAATCTAAATTATTGTTACGAGTATTAATTGCAGTCTACACCGTCGATTGCATTAGTGACATGATAGTTAGGCAATTTCGGGATTCACAAAATCCCGATTCCGGTATTTTTAAAAACTTGTCCCGGAATTTTTCGGAATTTTAGGGATTGTGAATTCATATGTATTTTGACCCTACTAAAGGTCCTGAAAAAAAAATTCTATATCACTTGACTTCGATAATAGCTTCTCAGATGAGAAAAACCCTACTTCCATTGATAAAAAGTTATTTGATGCTATCGAAGAATGCAAAAGCTCGACAGTAGTTTACAAGCTGCATACAACTATCTTGGAACTATTTTACCAAAAATATTGATTGCGAGAAGTGTTTTTCAACGGCAGCGTATGTTGACAACAAAATTCTTTCAAGCCTATCAGATCACATGTTAGATGCTTTAATCTTTTTGTTGGAATCCAAATAATTTTCTTAAAACTAATGCATTTGCATGAATAATTTTTATTTTTGTCAATTGACGCTTGTACAATGGGTTAATTTCGACCTCCGGGTACTGTGCTTGTCTTGACCGACAGGTGCACGTCCTCTAACCTAATTGACGCTTCTTTGTTACATTTTGTCTTGCTGTTTTTATGTTTTATTTTGAATGACATATAATTCTGATATACTTAATTGGAATACAAATGATTTTGTTAACGAAATATTTTTATTATTAAGAAAAATTTGAGATTTTTGCCGTAATTTTTCGGGATTTTTAGATCCCGAATTATCCCGAAAAATCCCGGTATTTCGGGATCAGGATTTACAAAATTTCGAATACCGGGATTTTTAAAAATCGATCCCGTTTGACATCCCTACTACCTACTAGATTACACCCACTTCATGTGTCACCAGTCGATATTTCTTTGAGAACGACGTTAACCAGGCTATCGCTGTCAATAACGATGTCGATGATTATCAAATATTTGGGCTGAATTGAATGATTTTAACAGCAGCATCAATTACGACGTTACATGCCACTTATCTGATGTCACTTTGTATGTTAAGGATAAGCAATTTTTTGCCTTTGATATCACATGTGCAGGATATCTGAGTACTGTGATTGCTGAAAGTAAGCCATAAACAGCAGTGATCCTTAAAGTCAACATCAGTCATATTCTGCCTGATTAAGTAGCCTTAGACAAAGACATTTTGGGTGCGTTCTTCTCAAAGAAACCACACAGGTCTTTGAAATTACTCTTTGTTTTTACTTCATAAGCTAGAGTTTTATGCCATATTTAAAGAACTTTTTATGAAAACTATTAAATAATAATCATCACTGCCACTAATTTATCTCATGGAACTTTAAGATCTTCGTAAACTCATATTCCATAAAGTACAACAAAAAAAAAAAAAAAAAAAAACTCCGAGAATAAGTTAAAAAAACATCTTTAAATGCCATGTAATCTGCTGTTGCTGAGTGATAATAAATTTGCAAAACGAATATTAAAAACGCAAACATTTCAAATCTACAAACAAGCAGAAACTGAAAGCAAAAAAGAAAAACGAAAAACATGGATGAACTTTTTTTTTCTCTCTCCATTTCATTACAACATTATCGTTATGAAGCGACTAGAGAGAGAGAAAGAGGGAGAAGTAAAAGAATAAGGGACAAAGACCAAAAATAAATATATTAAAACTAAACATATTTACATGGCCAACACAAGGGGTCATAAAGGGCTCTCGTTGTTGGCTGACACTTTCGGCCCACTTTTTGGCTGGCTTGAATGCCTTATGTTTGGTTTGCTTTGGTCAATCTATGAATAAACACACACACACACACACACTGAATGAATGCATGAATGAATGAATGAAGGAACGTATGTATGAGAATACTCCATCATCTTGAAAACATGATATGTGCGCCTGTATATGTATGTTGTGTGTGTTTCTATGTTTAAATATGAATACAACCAACAAGCAAACAGTCACTATGGAAAATGTGTTGACATTTGGTAAATAGCGTATGTGTGTATGTGTGTGTGTGTGTGTTTGCGAGTGTATCTTTGGCTTTATGCTGGCATGTGTGTTTGTGAAATCGTTTGCTTTTGTACATGTGGTAAGTGGACATTGATATGGTGGACGCTTTAAAAGAGAACGAATTGTGCAATACTGTTAAAACAATACAAAGACGGATGACAACTTAAACTGACACTTGAACAAAGGCATGAATATTTATAAGAGAGAAAGCGAAACTAAGAAATTATGAAAGCCTTGTTTCAATAGCCTTGTTTTTCAATAAAAAAATGATTTCAGGCCAATAGCTATCGTTCCTTATTTATCCAAGCTTATGGAAAATATAATGACCAGACAAGATCACTAATTATCTGGAAAATCACAATTTCTTTACTCTTAGTCAGTCGGGATTTATGAAAGGTAAAAGTTGTACTACTGCTCTAATAAATGGTCTTGAAGATCTTAGGTTGAAACTAGATGTAAATAGTGTAGCGTTTTTGGTTCTGCTTGATTGCATTAAGGCTTTTGACACAGTCGATCACGAAGTTCTTTTGTAAAAGTTCCGGAAACTGTTTTATTTCTCCAATTCTGCCTGTAATCCAATTTATTCTTATTTGCTGAATAGATTTCAAAAAGTTTATCTTAATGGCAATATCTAAGATCCACTTAGTATTACTAGAGGTGTTGCCCAGGGGTCAATACTTGGGCCTCTGTTATTTTGTATGTATATAAATGATCTACCGGATGTCTTGCTTCACTGTAATGTTCATATGTATGCTGATGATGTGCAGCTTTATACTAGTACTCCTAGGATTAGGTTAGGTTAGGTCGGAGTAGTAGCTCTGTTATCAAAAAGTTCACTTGAGCACGCATGGCGGCCCGTTGTGATGCCACATGTGAACGCAGTCCTTGTACTAAGCGATCTTGACATCTACTGCCGCAAGATTAATCCTCACAAAGCTAATAATGTGAGATTAAATCTGTAATTAATACCAACTCCTAGGGGGAATATTGATTCTTGTTTGAATTTCATAAGTCGTGATTTGATTTGGATTGACAACTGGGCCTCGATCAGTGGACTTTGCATCAATTCCTCTAAGTCTAAATGTATTATTCTTTCAAGAATCGACAGATCATTTGTCATGCCTGAATTGTGCATGGGGGAAATAAGATTGACTTTGTCAAGTCTGCAAAAAATCTGGGTATTTGTCTTTAATGGCAATTTACGTGGTCTAACCATATAGGTGTCGTTGTTGGTAGAATTTATAGTATGCTTAGGAACTTGTAGACTGTTATTGATTCGACTCCTTTTGTAATTCGTATGCAACTTGCAAGAACGTACTTAATTCCGGTACTTTTGTATGGGTGTGAAATCTTCGCAAACTGTGATTGTGATGACAAACGTAGACTTAACTTGGCATTTAATAACATAGTTAGATATGTCGTCTTTCATAAAGGGCGTCGTGATCACATTTCTCATTTGGCCTGCCGGATTCTTAATGTAAAATTTGATAATCTCTTGAAAATTAGATGCCTTATTTTACTTTATAAGATAATTTACACGGAACGGTCGGAATATTTATTATGTCAAATTCAATTTGTTAGATCTCTATCGGGGTAGGAACATTATTCAGCAAAGATTTAGGACTTTTTTGTCTCAGAGACAGCTTTTTATATACAACACTAGACTTTGGAATTCCCTATCAAATTACATCCAGAATCTAGGCAATGCAAATGCGTTCAAAAACGAGTTATTAAATTATTTTCATAAGTAAAATTTTTTCCTTATTCTATTTATTTTGTTTCCCCATTAATTTTTTAAACCTTAATGATTCCTATCATAGCACTGTCACTTATAAGATTCATTTCTTGTAGTGCTATGTAAATTATAATAAATAAATAAAAATGGATTTAAAGGAACCAACAATTGATATTTCAAAGCGGCTTTCTATTAGTCCTTTTCTTCGCCATGTTACTCTGCCATGCTGCCAGTTTTCGAAGACACAATAGCGTTAAACCTGCGGCCTTCATATGTATAGTACAGCACACTTTTCCCTAAATTACCGGGCAAATCAACACAAAAACTTCCTGAAATCGCTTTTAAATTAACAGCCGCGTTTAAACATGTCTTTTGTTCTCATCACAGAAAATGTTTCCTTTTCCTAAAGCCACACTTCAGCATGCACTAGCACTACTTACCTTTCCGCAAAATAGTTGGTTTCATTTAATGCAGCTAATTTCTTGGAAATTCACGGTTTTGTGCTGCCACGATAACATTGTGTGGTAACTAAAAGCTCATTTCTAATCACCATTGACTTTAAGTAAATTCGAGTAGCAGTGCTTCTTTAAGCTTATAATGCGTAAGCAATTATGTAAAGTTTTGTTAATATGGAGTTAACGTCATCGATAATACAAAACAGCACCGAAAAGCAATTATTAGCAAATGAAATTATAATTTTAGTGCTCTTATGCCATCTTACATTTCAGATAGCGATTGGAAAGTTTTTAGGTCATGAAATATTTCAATTTTTTAATAAGAACTTCTGGCAAAAACTCCAAGAATAAATAAAATTCTCTTGAAAACTTTATCAAATCTATCATTCAGAGTCTCTGTTACGCTGTATGTTCTGCCTCTTTGGATAAAATTAATACATGGATGTTGGGAAAAGCTAAGCTGCAATCAAGTCTCAGCGGTCATAGTCTACAACGAACTAAGTTCTTAGGTTCGTTTAACTTCCCTTTAAAACAAATGTTGCTGGCATTACTTTTATGATTTGACGCTTTCAAAAAACTTACTTAAAGTATTGTGCAGGCAGATGAATCTATACGTTTACACTTCTCTTAATATTTTATATGAGTTTGAAATTAGTATGACCATATACTTCTCAATCCTGTCTCTATACATACAAGCATAATTGGTTATTATAGCCTTTCAGTGAGAAGGTTTTATTTACAGTCGAACTCTGCTAATTTTCTAGTTAAAACCTTCGACATGCTTGGTATACACGCATGCATAATTAGTCATTTCAGTCCTTTGGTCAGACATAAGACCTTCCTTCTCACATCACTTATGTATGTTGTGTGTGTGTGTTAATTTTATATATGAATGGCGTGTCCTGTATAGTTTAAAGTTGTCTCTGAACTACAGATTTTGGCAAACTTTTTCTTGGCAATTTTATTTAGTCTCAGAGCTTTTAATAGAGATCTGCTGAGACGAAGTCGCCGAAGGAATATTTTTTCATATTTCGTTTCTTTGGAGATGTACGATCTGTTGCTTGAATCGTGTCTTATTAAGTGACCTTAAATCAGCATACAGGGTAGCTGATATGTTGGCTGCAACCAACTTCGGGTTGTTATCATTTGTAAACCTCTCATCTGACAACTGACAGATTTATTCCAGTGACAGTTCATTTTATTATTTACAAGCCTACCAAAGCATTTTGATCTATTGCATTCAAAAAAAAAAGTTATTCGTGATGGACTTCAAGCGCGATAGTGTGATTGCATTATATTTGGCTGGAACACCACAGGTGGCTATCGTTAGAGTCCTCCAGCATTTAAATGTTAATAAATCTTTTGTTTCTCGTACCATTGCTCGTTACCGTGATACAGGCAGTGTTGCATCGCGTCCAAAAAGTTGACGAATAAAACGGTAACAACACCAGAAATGATTCGAAAAGTGAAGGCCAGATTTGATCGAAATCCACGCCGCAGTGGTCGAAAAATTGCTCATGAGCTGAACATATCGCGAGAACGGATACAACACATACTGAAAAATGAGCTTGGACTAAAGCCATTGAAGGTCCAAAGAAGAAGAAAAAAGTTAAACTGGAAAGAGCCAAAGATTTACTTCACTTGCACGAAAGTGGTTACTTACCGAATTTGGTTTTCTCCATTCCAAATTGAGCAGTTTTTGAACAAACAAAATGATCGTGTTTACTTGCCAAAGAGATCAGCTGAAAATTTACACTTGCGATTGGCCACCAGAACTCAAGCGCCGGCGATGAAAATGATGTGGGCTGTCGTAACGGCCGATAGTCGTTGCCCGCTCATATTCATCGACGAATATTATTGGGAAGATGTCTTAAAGACAGTATTAAATCCCTGGACAGATAAACATTTTGGCCACAGCTCATGGACATTCCAACAGGATTTAATACCACCGCTCTTACCACGCGTCAACTAAGAATGGCTTAAAAAGAAGGTCCCTCGCTTCATTTCTACCGCACAATGGCCACCAAAATTTTCAGATCTCAATCCGATTGACTTTTGCGTGTGGGTCGTTTTGGAGAGTAAGGTTCTCACTAAAAAATACCAAAGTGTCGATCATCACAAGACGGCGCTTCGCCGGGAATGAGCCAAAATACCGCTGAGCCACGTTCACGCAGCCGGTAATGGCTTCGTTGGCCGTTTGAAGGCCATAATTCGTACCAAAGGTGGCCAGTTCGAACAAATCTAAATTGATTCTAAAATTTAATGTTATTTCCAACATTTTTTGCTTTTGAAGAATAAAATTAAAAAAAAAATTTAAGAAATATGGCCCTTTACTTTGTTGTATTGTATAGCAGCCATCCTGTATGTATGTTCAGTGTGTTGTAACACATTTTGGCAAACTTTTTCATGCCAATTTTATTTACTCTCACAGCTTTTAATAGAGATCTGTGGAGGCGAAGTCGCCGAAGGAATATTTATTCATATTTCATTTCTTTGGAGATGTCCGATCTCGGTCTTAAACCGTGGCTTTACTAAGTCAGCTTAAGTCACCATACTACCTACTGGACTATGTCGACTACATAGTCATCTATTCAGTATTAATAAAATTTAAATCTAAAATGCAGTATTCTGGTAGTCTTCAAACTGGTAGCCTTTTTGTTCCAGAGATTTTCTAACTCATATCTTTAAAGCAGGCAGTGCTGTAGGTGTTATAATTAGAACATCTTACCAGCAGGAACTGAACGGGTTACTTACGTCGATATTCTTAAAGAAATTCAATTTGAATTCTGTCCTCTTATTTATCCAAAAACTCTTCAAGCAATACAGTAGATGAGGTAAGGTTGAGGTGCGCATATATTGGGAGAATAGGAAATCAACCACTTTCGAACTATGCCACGAAGTATTCACTGCAAATTCCGAATACACATACAATTGCGTGTATATTTACATTCAAAAGAATACATTTTGTCTACATTAGTGAATATACAAAGAGTATCTCGTGGTGTGTAAGTATTGTTGTGGTCAAATTGTTTCTATAGATGTTTAGTTAGTAGTAGTTGTAGTAGTAGAAATTGGTGACTTTTGTTTTATTCCAAGTATTTGTTAACGCAAGTATATGATGTAGTCTTAATGTATACAATAGCCGCAGTAGATTTTTTTTCTTGTTTTGAGGTGGTGTTAAATTGAAATTAATCTTTAGAAATTTACACACTTACCTATACAATGACACATTGAAATAGCCGAAATATTTAACCATCTACACACACATACACATGTATTGACATTAGTAGGCGTTCTGTATAATACTTATAGTATTGCTTTAATGTTTAATGTAATTAAATTACACAGACACTTAAAATTCTCACTTATTCAGTCACTTACGAACGTTCTTTGTTATTTTCTCTTGGCTCCTTGCGATATCCAGTGTCATTAATTATATCAAGATCAAATCCAAATGTTGCCACGCATAGTGGTGGGTGTTAATTTCAGCGCCTGTATGAGTATATACACATAAACTGACGCATTTCATATAACAATTGCAAATCGTTGTTATTGTTGTTATTGTTGTTGTATTTTTAAGTCTCATTATCATCTTTATTATCATGCAATTTGTTCTTAAATATACTTATAAAATTATGCTCGCGTTTCGTTGCAATAAATCCTCTTGATAATGGCCCATTGCCCTGTAAGGATCTGGTCTATTTATCATTTAAATGGCTTAAAAGCAATAAAAGCCCTCTTATTAAGTGCACAATTAATTTAAATCTTCTTTTTTTTTTCCTCAACTCATAAAATTTCATACGTTCAATAAACATTCGGGAAGAAAGACTTTATTTAACAAGGTCTTGAAGAAATAATTAAGCCATGGGAGTGTAAATTACAATATTTATTGATTTGAAACTAGTCATACGATAGAAATGATTTATTTTGTTGGGTTTAATTTTCTTCTGTCTGAAGTTTAGTAGGTAGTGTACAGGCTTATTAGACGTAAAGCCAGGGTTCGAGTTCCAGGCCAGATATCAAAACAAAATACAAAATGTATTTCTTTGGCGATTTCATCTCAGCAGATTTCTAGCAAAAACTCTAAGAGTAAAAAAAACTTGCCATGAAATGTTTCTCAAAAAATAATCTGTCGTTCGGAGTCGACTTTAAACTGTAGGTCCCGCCACTCATGTATAAAATTAACACACACCCAACATAAGTGGTGTGAGAAACTAGGGGAAGCGGGTGCTGCTATCCATTTCTGCTGTTCTTGATATCTCTATTATCCTCTGTTGTATCAGAACTTCCTTCGCGAAGAAACATACCGCGTATCAGTTTTCGCATGACGTTAACATCAGGTTAACCACGTAATGGGGTGTCACCTGGGATCCAATTGTCCTCTCCAGTAAATTTCGTTGATATTCATAGTCTAGGCATATATGCCCCACTGTTTCGCTTGTATTTCGACATATTGGGCATGTTTCATCCACGTTATCCTAATACTTGTAGTGGTATGCTCTAAAGCAACCGTGTCCCATTAAGAACTGTGTAAGGTAAGAATTCACCTGACCGTGCTTCCTTCTAGTCGATTCTTCTATATTTGGTTTCAATCGATAAGTCCATCTTCCCTTTGTGAAAGAAGTCAACTTATGCTGCCACCTATTCCTTGCAACATCACTCGCCTGGACAGGGTGCACTAACCCCGTTCTAATATTTGATATGTGTCTTCTCCTCTCTACATCCTACAGGCTACTTCCATAGATATTAAGCGGAAGGCACAATTTATGCGGAGGGTAGATCTTCTGTAGACCGCATCCATTCCCATCCTATATGTCTTCTTGTCCATGGCCTCGGCGCATACAAAGCAATCGACCTAACCACTCTCTTCTCCTGCCTCGGACCTCGCAGGTTAGACGTTATCCGTGGGAGTGCACCTGTTGTCGCCCTACACTTCCTGCTAAAATTCGCCAGATTTTCTTTGAATATGAATCTGTTATCTATTATAACTCCCAGGTATTTGATTGACTGCTTCGATGTTATCCTTTGTTCGCCAACCGTTATGGAGATGAATTCCCTTTTCTTCCTACTGCTTACGAATACTACATCCATTTTATGGTCAGCAAGTTTTAGACCTACACTTGCTATCCAGCTTCTTACTCTGTCAACTGCTGCACTGCACGTTCATTCCAATGCATCAAGATGTTTGTCTCTTACCACGAGAGCAATATCATCCGCAAATCCAAATATTTGTGCGCCCGTAGGAAACCTAAGCCTTAATACATCGACATACATGGCGTTCCATTGTATTGGGTCCAACACCGAACCCACTTTACTTTTCAGATTATGTATCATAGCACATGTGGTAAAAACGCAGTATGTTCAAAAGCAAAGCCTCTAATTCGTTATGAACGTTATGAAGCTTAGGCCGACTCAATTTAATATAAATAAACTGCAATTGTTCCAGATATTCTGTAGTCAATTGAATTAAATTTTTTATTCAGTAACCTATACTACTTCTAGTAGTATTACTAATACTCCGGTTTTTGAATAGTAAATAACCCAGCTAACATTTGAAAGATTGTTTTTAAAAAAATCACCTTGATGAGTACTTTTGGTGATCAAAAACTTATTTGTCAATTACACGATTAAAAAAGGCCTCAAAAATGATTTCCGCCAATGAGTAAAATGAGTTTGATTTAAAATACAATAAAAAATTGTATAGCAACCGTAAAATCGCTGTAGTGTAAACATAGGACTCAGTAAACCTAATTAAAACTCTTGAAGAGGGTCAAATAGAATTATAATAAATGACTCAAATTTTAATCAGAAATAGCATAAAAACGAGTCCAAATTAATGCGAATATGACTGATAAATGGCAATAAAAGGACTCATAAAAGACTCGTATGCGATTAAACGATGACTCGAAAACGAATCATAATGAATGTAAATAAGTCTAATAAATCAACAGAAAGTGATTCAAAAATGATTATAAAGCCACTAGAAAAGGGGTCGAAAATTACTCTAAAATAATATAGAAAATGACTCATAAGTGACTTTTTAAGAAGAGTCGCTTGTAGACACTTTTTTCTCCCGATGAAAGTGTCTTGTATGATCAGAAAATGAGCTCATATTCGAGCTTTTTAATCACGCAGAAGAATCAAAAAAGTCTCGAATTTGTTTAAAAATTTTCAAAAATGTTGGCTGGGAATGAATGAATGCCTACTTACAACTACCACATGAATAATTTATTAAATATTTAATAGATTTCATAAATATCTCTCTGTATTTCTACATGTATTTGCCTTAATTAGGGGCTCACCTTTGGTAGTTGATTCAGATTTGTCTTTTTATTGGCTGTGAAATCAATTTAAAGACATAATCCATTAATAATTTCTTTGTTTGCTAAAGTTTAGTTTCTTTATATTTTTTTACTTCTTCGTTTCATTTATTGTTTTCCTTTTAATTTTCACGAGGAAAAAGCAAACCATGTGCTTGCTTTTCGATTCGAGTCAAAGCAAAAATCATTACAAAAAAAAAAGAAAATAAACTTTAAATCTCATCAACTTTTTGCCATCGCATTATCAATTCAAGAATTTATTTTTCAACTTTAGTTCGTATTTATCTTCGAATGTTATTTTATTTTTTTTCCTTTTTTCAATAATAATCGGATAAGAGACAGAATGCCTGAGCTGTTGCAGTTGTAGAGTTTTTAATGGTCTACATACACCCTACCCCATACATATTATAGTGGCATGAAGACACTGAGGGAAATTGTATAGTGGCAGATCAGAAATAAAATAATCTTCTAGGAACATACCTACATACATACATAATTGATCATTATAACCTTTCAGTCAGGATTTTTGACTTAGTTTCATACACCACTTATGTTGTGTGTGTTAATTTTATGCGAAAGTAGCAAGACCTACAGCTTAAAGTCGACTCCGAACGACAGATTCTTGAGAAACTTTTCATGGTAATTTTATTTACTCTTAGGAAATAGACGAAAAAATACATTTTGTATTTTGCTTAGAAGTCAGGCCTGGGGCTCGAACCCTGGCTTTAAGTCTAATAAGCCAACACACTACCTACTATACTATGGCGAATTCTGGGAACAGGCTTAAATATTTTATAAGTAATAAGGAATATGCAGATAAGTGATACATTGATAAGTAGTACATTGCTTAAGGGACTAGATGCTGTGAGCTATCCATAGTATCCTACAAGATGAAAATCGACATCGACGTGCAGGTTCACGGATGGCTAAGCGCCATCAACTTTTGGGACAATTTATGTTTGTAAGGTCTGTCCTATATCTTTTCACAAAATTTAACGTAAACTGGTGCGCACAATGTTCAGCGAACGATGACAAATTGATGTTGATGGATTTTCATGCAGACTCTAAGCCACAGCTTCGATATTTTAGGTTGGTACCAACTGTACGATTACGAGCTGACGTCTAAGATCATTATAAACGAAAACAATTTCACGAACTTTAGTAATAAACTTGCGCACTGCAGGTCGTTTTCTGCGAACAAAATTTGGACGACATTTTTGTGCAATTTCAGGCGAATTGCCTTTGTTTAAAAATAAATTTCCAATAAATCTGAAAATTGCTCAAGAGTAAAGTAGGAGAGAGAGTAGAATGACATAAGTATTGACAGATTCGAAATAACCGATGGTTTTAACTTAAACCACTAGATGGTGCACATGATATAAACTGTAAACGCAAAAAGTTAAGCATGATTGCTTGTGGCCATATATTAGTCCAATACACCACCTATTGGCTTATTAGGCGACGCAGACATTTCGAAGAGGTCACCGTAGTCTAGTAGGTAGTGTGTTATTAGACGTAAAGCCAGAGTTCGAGCCCCAGTCCTGACTTCAAAACAAAATACAAAAAGTATTTTTCCGTATTTCTGAGAGTAAATAAACCTGCCATGAAAAGTTTCTCAAAAAAAATTTGTTGTTCGGAGTCGACTTTAAACTGTAGGTCTCGCCAGTTATGAATAAAATTAACGCACACAACATAAGTGGTGTGAGAAACTAGGTTAATACTGAAGGGTTGTAATGACCAATTATGTATGAAGAGGTTTCGAACCAAACGAAGTATAAAAAAATATATCCTTCACTCACAGACTTCGTCTTACCAGTCAGCTGGCAAAATCTCTGGGAATAAATAGAATTGCCATGAAAAGTTTCTCAAAAAATTTACTATCGTATTTAAATTATAGATGCCGTCACTCATGCAGATTGCATAAAAGGATCGGAAGCGGAGGATTTGATTCTCTCAGAGTAGAATCTACAATAACAGCGATATTGGTTGAACTAATGGATATCAAACGGGATTGATTTTTAGAATCCGGATATTTTAGGATTCGAGATTTACCCATAGGCGTCTCTAGTCACATTGAAAGTCTTTTAAAAATAAAGTATTGAATTGTCACAGGGATGACTAAATTACAAGATGACCGATTTCTCAAAAGTGGTTAAAAATTGGTGGTCCTGAATCTTGATATATCTACTGGCCACTCTTCAATCTACTATCAGCACATATTTTTAAATAAGCCTAATTTAGGCAACAGACATACACGCCACTTGTAAGATTATAAATGTTAGTAGATAATTCTGATCAGAGATCACCAACGAGTATTCAAAACGATGAGTAGGTTCAAATCATACTTGTAATTTTTGATACTTATACGCATTCATACTTATTTTAATATGATACTCATACTACTCATATTCAAAGTTGGAAGTACCCATCGTATTCATACTTAACAATACGCATGATGTTATTTACTTCGACTCGTCTCTACTTAACATTTACACGAAGCTTAAAATAAGCATGATTCGTGTACGAATACTACTGTACTCACAAGAAGATTGTATGCATGCTTTGGTTGTTGTCTTTGTCGTTTGTTTCTTCTTTGTTTGTATATGCAACAACAACTAAGGCTGTAAATTTTAATGAATGATTCGAGCCACTCGAATCACTTATAAGTATTATAAGTATTTTTCCAAATTTATAAATTACAATGAGTAGGCGTATGAATCAAACACATTTTGAATGTTGTGAGTTTGATGTTAACGTTGTACTCATACTCATTACTACTTATACTTACAAATCAATGTTGTAGTGAGTACGAATGAATTAGAGGAGTTGAATTTCAATTCTGTTAATTCATTCAAACGCAAAATTGCATGAGTTCTTATGAGTAGCTGAAAAACGATTCATTGCTGATCTCTGATTCTGATGCAAGAAACATATTTCACATACCATGTATACAGTAGAGAGCATAAGTCTAGGTATCTTTATATATTCAAACAATTTTATGAAGTTTAAGCAAAATTTTGTATAAATTTCAGATATTTCTTTTTAATAAATTTATTTTTATTTATTTAATTCTACTTTACAACAAAACACATGAATCAATACATATTGACTTATGCTAGCCACTGTATAAGGCTTTTTCATAAAGTAGCCTATCGCTTTGGCGTCTCAACCAAACCTTTTATTCTTTCTGTTTCAATTTTATTTCTTTCTTATTTTTGTAGTTTTTCTTTTAATGATTTTAGTTGTTATTTGTTTGTATTATTTTTCTTCTTTTTCTTTTTTTTTTTGATAGTTTCTTCGTTGATTTTATAAAAGTTTGACTTGAAAATTGTCTTTGTTTGCTTTCGAGACTGTATCTCTCTTACGACCTCATTATTATTGAAAATTGATTTTGTTTTTCTGCTTGAAAGTGTAAAGAAAGATAATTTTCCTTTAATTCTGTTTATAATACAATAAGATAAACGGAATTTTATTATGGACCAAAACCGTTTTCTAATAAATATTCAATGTTATCCTTTAGAAACAAATGCTTTTCAAAACTTTTCTATATAAATTACAGATGTGGAAGGGGAAAATGATTTCGTATTCAATAAATATTTTTAAATCCTTATTCTAAAACACTAGCGTCATTTAAATATTTTATTAGTTAAGGCACTTAAACGCTCAAAGCGAAAATATTCCAAGAGATTTTAAGAAACTTTTGTAAAAAAGATTTAAACAGAGAATCCGTTAATGAATAGTATGTTGTAGTCGTCATAGTCTAGTAGGTAGCAGAGATCAGGAATGAATCGATTTTCCACTACTCATAAGCACTGATGCAATTTTGAGTATGAATAAATCAACAGAATTGAAATTCAACTCCTCTGATTCATTCGTACTCTCTACAACATTGTTTTGTAAGTATAAGTGGCAATGAGTACGAGTATAACGTTGACATTAAACTCACAACATTCGTAATGTGTTTGATTCATACGTCTACTCATTCTGATTCATAAATTCAGAAAAATAATTATAATACTTATAAGTCATTCGAGCGGCTCGAATCACTCATCAAAATTTAAAGCCTTTGTTGGTGTTGCATATACAAACAAAGAAGATAGGAAAGACAAAGACACCAAGCAAACCATACACACAATCTTCTTGTGAGTACAGTAGTATTCATATGCGAATCATACTTATTTTGTACTTCGTGTAAGTGTTAAGTATAGGCGAGTCGAAATCAATAACATCATGTGTATTGTTAAGTATGAACATTGTCTTGATGTTTCCACTCTCTGATTCCGAGTAGGGATGACTGGAATCCTGATACGATCGTCACTCCGGTAGTCCTGGATATATACCGACGGCTCTAAACTCGAGGTTGGGGTTGGAAGTGGTGTCTACTCTGCGAAACTAGACTTGAATATTTTTCTCCGTCTGCCAAACTACTGCAGTGCGTTTCAGGCGGAGGTGATGGCAATTTACGGCCGCTCAATGAATGCTCGTCAACGATGAGGCCGCGTCTTGATGTTTTCAGACAGTCAGGCCGCGATAAGATCTCTGTCAGGTTTCGTGATTAACTCTAGGATGGTTAGGGAATACCGCCGCTGTCTCGACCTAGTCTCGGGGCGCTTCACCGGTGTCTCTCTGGTGTGGGTCACCGGGCACAATGATATTCCGGTAAACTGTAGGGCCGACGAGTTCGCCAGAGCCGGTGCGCTCCTTCCGGAATCCATTTCTGTTGAATTGGGCATGCCACTTGCCTCGGCCAAGTTGACCATTGCGCGGAGGTTCCTTCGGGACGCCAGCCCCAATGAGGAGTCCTGCTCCACCGCTAGACTTACCTGGCCCATGATGGATGGAAGGTGCACCAACCGATTACTTGGTCTCGGTCGTGATGTCATCTTGACTGTAGTGGCTGTGCTGACAGGTCATTGCATCATGGATAGACACGCTAATAGAATGAGACTCCTTTTTAACGACTTTTGCCGTGGATACAGGTCCACTGAGGAAGAGGAAAGCCATTGCCCGTCTCTTGCTAGGTGTAGATATAGGTTATTTAGCTCCTCATTCCTTGTTAGCTTAACGGAGCTATCATCTATTGATATCAAGGATATAGCTTCCTTCTTCATATTTTCTGGCTGGTTATCCTGTACGGGGTAGTCGTGCTTTTGTTTTCCCTGATTTGGCGGAACTTGGTTAGTACAGAGACTGCGTTCACCCGTGGCGTCACAACGGGCCGCCATGCGTGCTCAAGTGAGCTTTGTGATATCAGAGCTACCATTACAACCTAACGTAACCTAAGTATGAATTCGACGAGTATTTCCAACTTTGAGGATGAGTAGTATGAGTATAATATTAAAATAAGTATGAATGCGTATAAGTATCAAAAATTATAAGTATGACGCGAATATACTCATCATTTTGAATACTCGTTGCTAATCTCTAGTAGGTAGTATGTATATTGCTTAACAAGACGTGAGGTTATTGTTCAAACCCCAGGTTAGATATCTCCAAAAAAAAACGAAATATTAAACAGATTTCTGGTAAAAGCTCTGAGAGTAATTAAAAATGTCTACGGAAATTTTCTCAATAAAAAAATTTGTAGTTCGGGACGACCAACACTTTAATGGTGGTTCCACCCCGTAAGTATTTAAAATCAACACACACAGCATAAGTGCTGTGAGAAACTAGATCGTAATCTTGACTGAAGGGTTATAATGAATTTATGATCTCAATAAACACATTTCAACTTGATTTATATTAAAAAAAAAAGAATTATTTCGCTGCTATTCGTTTTGATGCCTCTATGTGTTTACATACATACATAATTGGCCATTACAACCCTTCAGTTAGGATTACGACCTAGCTTCTCACACCACTTATGTTGTGTGCGTTAATTTTTTACATGAGTGGCGGGACTTACAGTTTAAACTCGACTCCAAACGACAGATTTTTTGAGAAGCTTTTCATGGCAATTTTTACTCTCAGAGTCTTTGCCAGAAATCTGCTGAGAGGAAGTCGCCGAAGAAATATTTTTTTTTGCTTTTTGATGTCTGACCTGGGATTCAAACGCAGGCTTTTTGTCTAATAAGCCAACACACTACCACTAGACCACGGCGACTTCATAGTATAGATAACAAGTTGCTTAATATAGATAACCACAAGTGGATATCGTTAGAGGTCTCCAGCATTTAAATGTGAATAAATCTTTTGTTGCTCGTACCATTGCTCATTACAGTGATAGTGTAAATGTTCTATCGCGTCCAAAAAGTGAACGAAAAAAAAAACGGTAACAACACCAGAAATGATCCGAAAAGTGAAGGCCAGATTTGATCGAAATCATGTCGCAGTGATAGAAAAATTGCTGGTGTGTTCAACATATCGCGAGACCGAATGCAACACATATTGAAAAATGAGCTTGGACTAAAGCCATTAAAGTTCTAAAAAGTGCAAGACCACACCGATGGACAAAGAAAAGTTAGACTGGAAAGAGCCAAGGAGTTACTTGGCTTGCAGGAAAGTGGCCAGTCACCGAATTTGATTTTCTCCGATGAAAAGCCATTCCAAATTGAGTAGTTTGTGAACAAACAAAATGTTCGGGCTTACTTGCCCAAGAGGTAAGATGAAAATTTAAACCTTCCTTAGATAGATTCGAATGGTTTTCTCAATATATAAGCTCTGAGATTATGATTAAAACCATAAGAAATTTTTTGCATATAAGGATGTTGTATACGACATTGCGGTCCAATTTATGGCATGCGTTTGAAAGTTGATAACACAAAGTCTAGTAGATATTGTCATTCGACTTGCTGCTCAATTACGACTCCATTATTGTGGTCAATTCTGAACGTATGAAGAGTTAATCATTGTCAGAGTAGTAATGTCCGTAATTCATTTGGTGATAGTCACTTCTCATTAGAATTTTAAAAATCTTACGTTCTGTTGATATAGATCTGATGAAAACGAAGGTTCAACATACATTGCATTTTTGGATATAAGAGTTAATCTATATACAAGACTTAATACTTACATACTAGAGATGTCAAACGGGATCGATTTTTATAAATCCCGATACCAAAATCCCGGGATATTTCGGAACAATCATTTGTATTCCAATTATGTATGTCAGAATTGTATGCCATTAAAAATAAAATATATCAGTTGACTTGACGATAATAGCATCTAAGATGAGGAAAACCCTACTTCCATTGATAAAAAATTATTTGATGCCATCGAAGAATGCAAAAGCCCTTTAAAACGAATTAATTTAATTTAATTTAATTAATTTAATAGGGAACTGATTTAGAGACTCAACCGTCCAAAAAAATAGATTTATTTACATCAGGAGGTGGTAGAGCTGAATATTTATAAGCTGCATACAGCTATCCTGGAACTATTTTGATTGCCAGAACTGTTGTTTAAACGGCAGTGTATGTTGACAACAAAATTCATTCCAGCCTATCAGATCACATGTTAGATGGCGATAATCTTTTTGTTGGAAACCAAATAATTTTCTTAAAACTAATGCATTTGCATACGTAGTATGAATAATTTTTATTTTTCTTTAATTTACGCTTTTTTATATTTTATTTTTATTTTTAAAGACATTTAATTCTGAAATACATAATTGGAATACAAATGATTTTGTTAACGAAATATTTTTATTATTAATTGAAAATCGCGATTTTTCCCGTGATTTTTCGGTATTTTTGGATCCCGAATTATTCCGAGTATTTCGGGAGCGGTATTTAAAAAATTGATCCCGTTTGGCATCCCTAGTGAACAGTATGTGTACTGCAGTAGGTTTTGATTTTGGCCAAAGCTGGCACTTCGTTTTTCCTATCTTATCACATTATGATAAGATGACTTAGTTCAGAGTATATAGTGATTTATAAACCTTACTGAATTATTATCAGCACAGTTTTTTTTTTTTTTTGAAAGTATCTTATATCATATAAATTAAAGACTTTAATCCTCCTTAAAAAGAACAGCAACGTTACTATGTTTATTTACTTTTGATTTCGTTCAGTTAAACTGCATTTAAAATATTTTTGTTTTCCTGTGTAAAAATATTTTCTCTCCAAACTAGTATTGGTAGAGTTATTAAATCTTAACTAAAATATTATTATCCTGTTTTAATATTTAATTTAATATTTTAATTAAAACAGCACAAGTTTTTAATCGCAAACTTAATTTTTCAAAATCTTCTAACATTCGAGAAACATGAACACCAACGCCAACATCCAAACAACATTGACAAAATTATTTGGCTCCAACTAATCTACGTATGGCACAAAAAAGACTACACATGACTACACTGACTTTACTTTATTGGCATCATGCACATGCAGCTGAGCACAGTGTAATACAACTGAATACGTGCGCTATGGTGGGGTAGTAAAGGCGAAAATAACTGTGTGTGTTAGGAGGCATCCCTTATAATTCAAGTTTAAAATAATCCAGGCTACAATGTCACACCAAATGCCAAAGACACTGTGTGCCAAAGAACCAACCGCTAGACTAAGCTGAGAGAGAGTGGGTGGCAGAGAATAGTCGATAAAAAGAAAATGATAAGAGTTTTAACCACAACTCGATTCCATGATTTCAGCATGTGTAGCTAGCGAGCTGTATGTGGCATTATAAGTAGAAAAAAATTTTCTAACATGTGCATGTGCATTTCAGCATTCCGAACATCATTATCGTCAACACATTTCCTTATCGTCAAAATAGTTGAAATTGTCATCGACATTGTCCTTGCTGTTCTCCGCAGTCGTCGTTACCATCATTATTATCGTCACAGTCATCGTCATCGTCATCGTCTAAATGTTGGCACTCAACTCAAGTGAACCAACATTAGCATCATTAGTTTAGTGTTTATATTTTCTCCTTAAAGTGTTGAAGATGAGTTTTTCGAAAAAAACCAACACACTCATATGCTTCAAACTTGCACGAGTATGAAGTGTATAACAAAAAAAAAGAAATTATTATCACTCATACTCATATTGCCACACATCAGTGTCATTTACTAAACAGTTGTCTAAACTTGCAACAAATTTAGGAGTGTTGGTAAACTAATGTGTTGCATTGACACACACACACACACACACTTACTTTGTTTACTAACGTATGTAATAATGCCAACCATATGCCTGGAATTAAACGAGTAATTTCAACTTTGAGTGATTCAGCGAGTATTGAAAATTTATTTTATTATGGCTTGTCAGACTCGACAATTGGATACACAACAAACTGATACTATAAGTTACTAAGGGTTACCCAATTTGGCAAGGCTATTCAGCAGTTAAAAATCTTTGATGCCGTTTACGTATAAAGATCCTTTAACCACACATAGCAGCCTGAAAACAGTAAAACTTCCTGAAAAGGTAGGAAATTAAACGTAACCACTTGTTGACAAACGAATTGTTAAGATTATGAAGAAATTTATAGTGATTGAAAGCGTTATGTGGTCACACCAGACATGGTCAAAAACATCAAATGGTTCAAATCACCGTATGTGGGTGTGGTAAGTTTCAAAGTGCGGAAGCAAATGTCGTAGAGGGCTTCGTTGTCAATACAGTATGTTTCATCTGTGTTTTCAACCAATTGATGAACTGAGAGGGTAGCATTGTAGGGTTCAACAACTGTGTCTGATACTTTAGGTGAAGTTATTACGGAATATGTGTTCATGATTCTGTCGGAATATTCTTCGCGGATTTTTGATATGAGTAAAGTACCCATATAGGACCGGTGCCACCACCCAATGAGTGGGTCAATTGGAAACCTTGAAGGCAATCGCATGACTCTGCTTCTTTACGCACAACATCTAATACAGAATCTACTAACTCTGCCCCTTCTGTATAATGACCTTTGGCCCAATTGTTACCAGCACAAGATTGTCCGAAAACAAAATTGTCTGGGCGGAAAATTTGACCGAAGAGAGCGGAACATACGGAATCCATAGTACCTAGTTCTAAATTGACCAAAACAGCACGAGGTACATATGATGCACCACCAGATGCCTCATTATAATACACATTGATACGTTCTAATTGCAAATCACTATCGCCATGATAAGTACCAGTAGCATCAATGCCATGTTCACCAGAAATAATTTCCCAGAACTTGGCTCCAATTTGGTTTCCGCATTGACCGGCTTGGATGTGTACAATTTCTCTAATTTTTGTATTTGGTTTTTATTTAAATAAATATGGATAATCAAGTAAAACGCTAGTGACAAAATATTTGCTCACACGACCACAACGGCAAACTGTCAAACACTTTCTGAGTTATAAATGTAATCAAGACTGAGCGTCATCGTAACATGTGTATGGTTGAGCAAAGGACTTGGTCCAGGAAAATTTCATAGCCAAAGACTTGAACAGTTCAGTGTCTAGCCGAGTAAAATAGTGATGTTTTGTTGAAGTCAATAGTTTTCGAAATCAGTATGGTCTAGAGAAAAAAAAAAACTTTTCGTTCATTCTGCAAATTATTTTCACGATCGTAATGCGTTAATAGATGAGTATAGGTCATACAAAGAATTTTGATGGAAGGGCAAGAGGAAGTAGTCCTATATTAGATATTATTTTATCTATATTACATTGATTCTGCCATTGTAAGTGACAGGAAAACTTTTGCAAGAAAAATATTCCGCATATGAATCCACCATGTAATGTATTGTGCAATACACTTGCCAATCCAATACATCTGAATAAGCTCTACGATTAAGACGGCAAATATGTATTCTGTGGCTAAAGAATGAGTCGTCCATGTAAGACATTGTACAATCGACTAGCCAAACGAATACGTCTGGAAATATTATACGAGAAAGACAAGGTTGTTATCATTTGTAAACCGCTCGTTTGCTTTTAGCTAATAGATTTATTTCAGTGACAGATCATTTTATTATTTACAGTTTTGCTCAAAATTCTTCACCCAATTCGACTTACAGGGTGACTGATATATAATGCAACAAAGTAAAGCGCTATATTTTTTTAATTTTTTTTATATATTTATACTTTCATTTAAAATACCTGCATCTTAAATTACTACCCAACGTTGTGTACTTCCTTCACTAAAGGACTGCATTGTGTTTTCGCCTCCAGTTAAATAAGTTATTTGTTTATGGTACATATATACCACCATCCACATCGCTTTTACTCCAATTTCGGACAGTTTATATTGAAAGTTTTTTATTTTATGTTCATAGTATGCTGAGATATTTTTATTTATTTTGTTTTTATTTTATAAAAATGCAAATTTTGTTTTCATTTAACGAAAAGAACTATTGAGTTTTATATTTATAGTTGCCAAGCAAATTTTTCTATATTAACACGCGTACAGGGTGGCTGATATATAATGCAACAAAGTAAAGCGCTATATTTTTTTTAATTTTATTGTTCAAAAGCAAAAAATGTTGAAAATAACATCAAATTTTAAAATCAGTTTAGATTTGTTCGAATTGGCCGCCTTTGATACGACTTATGGCTTGCAAACGGGCGACAATGCCGTCAGTGCCTGCACGAAAGCGGCTTCGTGGTATTTTGGCCCATTCCCAGCAAAGCGCCGTCTTGAGATGATAGACACTTTTGTATTTTTTAGTGAGAGCCTAACTCTCCAAAATGCCCCAGGCGCAAAAGTTCAAGGGATTGAGATCCGAAAATTTTGGTGGCCATTGTGCGGTAGAAAGGAAGAGTAGAACCTCCTTTTTAAGTCATTCTTGGTTGACGCGTGCTGAGTGCGGTGGTGCTGAGTCCTGATGGAATGTCCATGGTCTGTGGCCGATCTTTAAGAAATTTTCCCGATAATATTCGACATTTATTTTAACCCCACGGTCGTTGAGTACGAGCAGGGAGCGACCATTGGCCGTTACGGGGGCCGACACCATTACCATCGGCGGTGCTTGAGTTCTGGTGGCCAATCGCATGTGTAAATTTTCAGCTAACCTCTGTGGCAAGTAAACCCGATCATTTTGTTTATATACAAACTGCTTAATTTGGATTGGCTTCTCATCGAAGAAAACCAAATTCGGTAACTGGCCACTTTCGTAGAAGCGAAGCAACTCTTTGGCTCTTTCCAGTCTAACTTTTTTTTGGTACATCGGTGAGCTCTTGCTCTTTTTGGAACTTCAATGGCTTTAGTCCAACCTCATTTTTTAATATGTGTTGGATCCGTTCACGCGATATGTTCAGCTCACGAGCAATTTTTCAACCACTGAGGTGTCAATTTCGATCAAATCTGGCTTTCACTTTTCGAAACATTTCTGGTGTTGTTACCGTTTTTTTTTTCGTTCACTTCTTGAACGCGATGCTACACTGCCAGTATCACGGTAACGAGCAATGGTACTTGAAACAAAAGATTTATTCACATTTAAATCCTGGAGGGCTCTAACGATAGCTACCTGGGGGTTTCCAATTAAATATATAAAGCAATCACACTAACACGCTTGAATTCCATCTTGAATGCTTTTGTAATTTTGTAAATAATAAAATGACTTGCCACTGGAATAAATCTGTAAGTTCTCAGACGAGCAGTTTACAAATGACAACAACCTGAAGTTGGTTGCAATACGTATTAGCCAACCTGTATGTATGTATTGAAACGATTAGCATAAGCTTAAGATATTATCTCACACACCGTTTGTTTGATTTAAATTAAAGATAGGAATCTCTGAATGCATATGTGTGTGTATGCGTATGTAGATCAAATGTTAAGTGAGGTAAAAACTCTATTTAAAAATTTTTGGCACTTTACGAAATTATTTTTACACATACCCACGGTAGATTTATAGACGGTAGCCTCAAGTGAACAGCTGATGAGGCTTAAAATGTCAAAATGTTGTTGTTTTTTAGTGTTTGTTGTAGCCATTTTTATAAATTTTTTAACATTTTTCTTTCTATTGTTATTCGTCAGTCATTGATGAATACACTTGGTCAGCTGTTTTTGACATTAGGTATACTCTTTACAAAAACAAAATCCCTGTTGTTTTTGCATTGTTGTATTGTTGTACAGACGTTCCTACCTGTTATATAAATCTACCTTGCACATACCCAATTTCATAGCTATTTAAAAAAAAAAAAAACGAAATCAAAAACAACTTGACAACATGACATATTCAATTTAATTTTTTCACAGAAAAAGGGAAAAAAACTAAAATTTTTAAATAAAAATTTTGTGAAAAAATATAAAATTTTTCTGTCTTTTAACAAAACCAAGGGTAAGTTTTTGTTTTTGGCAATATTCTCTAACAAATATGTATAATCCACTAATTGTATTATTTTAGTCTGCAGTGTAATTGTTAATAATGCCGAAACCACAATTTCCCATGCACAAAACGCATTACTACAAAAGTCTTAGACTTGTGTATTCAGCTTGTACTCTTACAGCAGCCAGCGCTTTTTTGTATTACATTTTTATACATTTACCATTGAGAGCAGCCTATACTGATTTTTATACGTAAGTTCTGTAACCAATTTTTGTAATATCTTAGACTTAAGGCGTATGTAAACATTTCTAGGAATTATGATCCGGTGGCTTCGTTTGATCGAATGATGAAAGCTGGCTATATAAGTGCATGTCCACCACCCAGCAAGGGAGATGACAAGGCCAAAGACAAAAAGAAATAGAAGCTCTATTGTATTCTATTGAATGTAGCATGTGTGTAATATTTGTTAATTTTATATAAAAATTTTATGCTATTATGACAAATAAAATATCCGTATATTCGTATATTGTATAACGATGTCAAAACAAGTCACCGTGATCTAGTAGGTGGTAGTGTGCTGGCTTATTAGACGTAAAGCTTCAGGCCAGACATTGAAACAAAATACAAAAAGTATTTCTTGGGCGACTTTACTTTTAGTAGGTTTCTGGCAAAAACTTTGAGAGTAAATAAAATTGCCATGTAAAGTTTCTCAAAATAAAATATCTGTCGTTCGGAGTCGACTTTAAACTGTAGGTATCACCGCATAAGTAGTGTCAGAAACTAGGTCAATAATCCTGACTGAAGGGTTGTAATGACCAATTATGTGTGTATGATGTCAAAACAAATATTTTTTGAATATGATAAGCAGACATACCAAACCTTTTTGCATATCGTAAAATTATAAGAATGTTAAAGAAATTGTTCATTTATTTTAAACATAAGGCATCTGCTAGTGAAATTTCATCTGAAGCATCTAATTTTAAATGTTTCTGTAAGTCCATGATTATTTCAATATGACACAGACATTAGTTTATTTTTCAACTTTTTTTCCAGCACGATCTTCATATTCCTCTCCAATAAATAACATTTTTGAACTATCAAAGAAGATTTATTTGTGAATCTAGGAATAGAGATTTTCAGAAATGAATACTAAATCCAGAGAATTGATCCATGGAGGTCTTTTGCAGAATAATTTATAGGTTTTTTTTTGTTTTATTAAACCAGGGGCCATCCCCAGAGTGGCCCCTATTCATGCAGTGCATTGTGCAGGGTTTTAGGAAAGGTGGAAAGAGGAAAGATGCGAACGCCAAGGAAACGAGTTGCTGCTAGGTGACTATAAAATGGCCAGTGTTATACCTTAACCTTAACCATTAGACAGTCTACAGCAATCGTCCCCAAGTAGCCCGCAGTTTCTCACACTACTGATATTGTGTGTGTTAATTTTATACACGAGTGGCTAGAACTACAGTTTAAAGTCGATTCCGAACAACAGATTTTTTTTTTTTTAAATTTTCTTTATTCTCTGAGTATTTTGCCAGAAATCTGCGAAGAAGAAATCGCCGAAAAAAAACTTTTTGTATTTTTTATTTTGATGTCTGGCCTGGGCCTCGAGCCCTGGCTTTTATGTCTAATACGCCAGCACACTGTCTACTAGACCACGGCGACCACAGGTTATTCAAATGAAAGTTTCACATGTATGTATTCCTTCCTTGTCAACTATCCTTCAGTTTTGCCAAATAGCCGGAGACTGTCATACTGCCTTATAATACAGTCATGCGATAAAACTACGCCCTTTATGAACATATGCTTGGTGCTTAGCTTAGAAAATTGTCTTCATTGATTCCCATTATTTTTCAAGAGATGGTGTTAACTAACCATTTTGCAATGTTAGTTGTTGTCATCTATAAGGTGTGAGCTTCCTATTTGGATTATTTAAAGTGAATAAAGTCCTTTAATTTTATATATTCGAAAACCATGCTGAACATTTTTTTGCTTTCCCTGCTTTCTATCTTTCGAACTTGTAATCGATTATGGCTGATAACTATACTGTTGATATTGTCAAGGAATTTATTTAACATGGTTTCAACAGGTGCTACTATGGTCTCAATAGGCTATTGAGTAGCAGAGACCTTTCTCGTACAACAAAACTAATACTCAACAAGACGCTCATCCTACTCGTGCTTATTTATGGCGCAGTGGCATGGACTCTATTATAGCCTTGAGAGTATTCGAGAGAAAAGACATACGTAAAATCTTCAGACCATTGCGAATTGCCGATAATTTCCACATCCGATCCAACAGTAGCTGTATGAGCTCCTCAACGACCATGTCTTGGCCATGTCGTTCGTATGGTGAAGTATGCTCCGCGGAGACGAGTATTTAATGCAGGGATCTGCGGAAATCGGCGAAGAGGACGATGGTCCTGTCATCGATTGATATGGGTAACTGGCGTAGGCGCGCAAGAAGAAAAGGCGTTCAGAAAGATGTATTGCGACAAATCGAAATCCCTTAATCGGGTTATTAATGGACAATTAAGTAACGTAAGTAAGTAATTAGTTACTATAAAGTTATGTTACAACCTAGTTTTTTATACCACTTGTTGCCTGTGCTAATTCTATGGATGAGTGGCGGAACCTATGCTTAATGTCGTTTTCGAACCTCAGATCTGAGCATACTTTCATTGCAATTTTATTTTACTTGCATAGTTTTTTCCAGAAGACTGCTGACGGAATACCACTTTAAGTCGCCGTGGTGTAGTAGGTAGTGTGCTGGCTTATTAGAAATGAGGCCTCGGTCAGCAATAAGTATTCGAAACAATGAGTAGGTTCGAGTCATACTTATAATTTCAGGTACTTAAATGGATTTATACTAACGTTAATATGATACTCATACTACTCATATTAAAAGTTGGAAATACTCGTCAAATTCATACTTAGGTTAGGTTAGGTTAGGTTGTAGTGGAAGCTCTGATATCACAAAGCACACTTGAGCACGCATGGCGGCCCGTTGTGATGCCACGGGCTAACGCAGTCCCTGTACTAATCAAGTTCCGCCAAATCAGGGAAAAGGCAGAAGTTGGTCAGCTCAAGAAATGCACAACAAAAGCACGACTACCCCGTACAGGATAACCAGCCAGAAAATATGAAGAAGGAAGCTATATGCTTGATATCAATAGATGATAGCTCCGTTAAGCTAACAAGGAATGGGAAGCCAAATAACCTATATCTACACCTAGGAAAAAACGGGCACTGGCAAAGAAAGTGAATAACACTTTCCTCTTCCTCAGTGGACCTGTATCCACGGCAGAAGTCGTTAAAAGGGAGTCTCATTCTATTAGCGTGTCTACCCATGATGCAATGACCTGTAAGCACGGCCACTACAGTCGAGATGACATCACGACCGAGACCAAGTAATCGGTTGGTACGCCTTCCATCCATCCTGGGCCAGGTAAGTCAAGCGGTGGAGCAGGACTCCTCATTGACCCAGGATAGGCTGGCGTCCCGAAGGAACCTCCGTGCAATGGTCAACTTGACCGAGGCAAGTGGCATACCCAATTCAACAGAAAAGGATTCCGAGAAGAGAGCACCAGCTCTGGCGAACTCGTCGGCCCTACAGTTTCCCTGAATATCACTGTGCCCGTTAAGCCACACCAGAGAGACACCGGTGAAGCACCCCGAGACTAGGTCGAGACAGCGGCGGTATTCCCTAACGATCCTAGAGTTAATCACGAAACTTGACAGAGATCTTATCGCGGCCTGACTGTCTGAAAAGAGCTGCCCGGTAAATTGCCATCACCTCCGCCTGAAACACACTGCAGTAGTTTGGTAGACGGAGAAAAATATTTAGGTCTAGTTTCCCAGAGTAAACACCACTTCCAACCCTAAGCCGTCGGTATATATATCCAGGACTTCCGGGGCGACGATCGTATCAGGATTCCAGTCATCCCTACTCGGAATCAGAGAGTGGAAACATCTATCAAGATAATGTTCATACTTAACAATACACATGATGTTATTGACTTCGACTCGCCTCTACTTAATATTTAAACGAAGTACGAAATAAGTATGATTCGCTTATGAATACTACTGTACTCACAAGAAGATTGTGTGTATGCTTTGCTTGGTGTCTTTGTCTTTCCTTTCTTCTTTGTTTGAATATGCAACAACAACAAAGGCTGTAAATTTTGATGAATAATTCGAGCCACTCGAATCATTTATAAGTATTTTTCTAAACTTATGAATCAGAATGAGTAGGGGTATGAATCAAACATATTTCGAATGTTGTGAGTTTGATTTCAATGTTGTACTCATGCTCATTGCTACTTAGACTTATAAATCAGCGAGTACGAATAAATCAGAGTTGATTTATTCATACTCAAAATTCAATGATTGCTTATGAGTAGCGGAAAAACGATAAATTGTTGATCTCTGGTTCGAACCCAAGGTCAGGTATTGCAAACAAAACGAAATATTTCTTCGGCAACTTCTTCTTAGCAGATTGCTGGCAAAAACTCCGACAACATAAGTGGTGTGAAAAACTATGTCTTAACGATGACTAAAGGATTGTTATGACCAATTATGTTTGTAGGAATCTAGGCAACCTTTTTTTTTGTCTTTCTCTGACTGATTTCAATTTCTCCAATTGAAGTACATCAATATGCTAAATTTTCCTTTTACTTTTCAAGTAAATAAAATTTTTTTCCATATTTTTGAAGATGACCTTGAATACATGAAGGCATTTTTAAGGAATACTTGTGGTGTGCACATTTACACTTTCAATGCAATTATAATTGAGTTTTAATATCAACAAACTTTTGAAGTTTTCCACTTTATCCCAACGTTACACCTGACCAAGTATGAAAATAAAATTTAAAAATTTTCCAAAACAATAATAAAACAACGTTACGAATCGAAAGACGGCCAAAGTTTTCCTATAAAAATGTTAAAAGTATTGTATTGGTATTGTACTCCTACAATGCATTGCAGTTTATGTGGTACGATTGCAATCAAAAGAAGAAAAAAATTTTATTCACAACATTACACTTGAAGATTTTACCAGAAAATTGTTGCAACAACTTTTATTTCATTTTTTTGTTTTGTGTTCGTTCGTTCATTCTTGTAGAAATTTTTCTTAAACCAAATCACTGGCATCGTATGCATAAATGCGGATAGTTGCAGTAACAGATATCGTATAGAGAAAGGGAGAAGAAAGTGATTCTGCTTCATAAAATTTCTTTAAAATAAAATTTTGCATGAATACAATACAATGGCATTGTGCATCATTTATCTGGAGCGCTTATGGAGATTTGGGCTCAAAACAGTATTCAATATGATGGAAATATCTGTCAAGCTAAAGAATTTTTGCATTTTATTGCTTGGCACACAGGTACTGTAAAAATATTTAGGGGGGAAAAATTAAATCTGCGGCGATTTTTCCTTCTGCAATTTGAGTCATTTTGATTGTGAGTGAAAAGTTTTTGGCACTTCATGCCTCAAATACCACAACAACAATGCAACTTTACCAGACTGCATAGCGTAAGATATTAAAGTTGGTACAGTGAAATAGAATAGGAAAAAAGTGGAAAAAAAAAAATCGATTTATTTCGAACATTCTTCTTACATATCGGATAGTAGAATGGCGATAACTTGAAAAATGTAGGTGTTCAAATGCTTGAATTTTAAAAGATTTTTATCATGAAGTACTCCCACAAATTGAAAAACTTTTTTGTTAAAAATTTCACACGATAAAATTAAAATCGGTCAGATAAAACCATATACCGACTAGTGCATTATTTTCGATTACAGCAGCGGTTTGAATTTGCCGTATGGCCTAATGGCAAATATAGAACATAATGTGCAACAAATAATCTTTTTACTTGATCCATTGGCTTTTCTACAATTGCTTCTAGATTTTTCGAACTTCAAATATGACAATTTTGCTTGTTGGCACAACTAACGATTGAGAAATAAGGTTGATCGCTGAAGAAAATCTTGCTTGAGGAATCTCTATTTGAATGATCTTTGCATATGTACGGCGTTATGGATAGTCAGATGACTTTAATTGTTGCATGATTTGGATTTTATGTGGATAGAAGATACAAAATACGCGATACGCTATAACGATCATCTAACTGCTAAGGACAACGTGCAGTGAACAAATTGAGAGTATCGTTTAAACTGTCTCTAACACAAGCGATATATTCGGCAGGGTCAATATATTGTATTCGATGAATAGACTCTGGAGCAGTTGATAACTACATACATACTAGGGATGCCAATCGGGAAATCTCGAAATCCCGGCATTTTCGTGATTCAGAAAATCCCGAATTCCGGGATTTTTAAAAGCTTGTCCCGCAATTTTTAGTGAAAAATGTGAATTCATAAGTTGAATTCGCCGTGGTCTAGTAGGTATTAGTTCGAATCCAGGCCAGACATCAAAACAAAAATACAAAAATTATTTTTTCGGCGATTTCCTCTCAGCAGATTCCTATCAAAAACTCTGAGAGTAAATAAAATTGCCATGAAAAGTTTCTCCGAAAATCTGTCGTTCGGAGTCGACTTTAAACTGTAGGTCCCGCTACGTGGTGAGAGAAATTAGGTCAATAATCCTAACTGAAGGGTTCTAATGACAAATTATGTATGTATGAATTCATAAGTATGTCCTGAAAAAAAAAAATTCTATATCACTTGACTTTGATAATAGCATCTCAGATGAGGAAAACCCTACTTCCTTTAAAGGAAGTATGAAAACCCTACTTCCTTTAAAATATGAGGAAATACTTCGATGCCTACTTTGATGGCATCGAAAAATGCAAAAGCCCTTTAGAACGAATTAATAGAGTAACTGATTTAGATACTCAACTGACCAAAGAAATAGATTTCTTTGCATCAGGAGGTGGTAGAGGTGAATATTTATAAGCTACATACAGCTATCTTGGAACTATTTTACGAACAAATGTTGATTGCGAGAAGTGTTTTTGTATGGGATTTCAGGATCGGGATTTTTAAAAATCGATCCCGCTTGTATCCCTAATACGTACATGCACACATACAAAAATAAATGTACCTTATCACACTTCAGTCAGGATTACGGCCTAACTTCTCACCCCACTTATGTTGAGTATGTTAATTTTATATAGAAGTGGCAGCACCTACAATTACGTTGAGTCCGAAAACCATATTATTTACTCTCAGAGTATTTGCCCTAAACCTAATGAGAGAAACCCGCCTCAAATATAATATTTCATATTTTGTTTTGTTCGAATGTCTGACTTAGGGTTTGAGCCAAGTCGTCACGTGTTATAAGCCAACATACTACGTACTAGACTAGGGTGGCTTTAAGCAGCTTGTAACTAACCGATCATCCATTGATCTTCTCTTTTCGACGAAAGAGGTACTTGAATAAACCAAATTGGTAATATCACCCACAGTGTCCAATGTATTTCGAAAATATCACTGTTTGGTATGGATTTTGGGCTCCAGATTTCACTAATTATACTCTGCGATTAAATTTCGATCCACTGCTCGACAACGTTATTGTTTGGGAAATGCATTCGCAAATGTTGAACGAGAGATTGCAGTTGCAAAATACTTTTCGGTTTTTGTTTTTTTTTTTCAATTTATTTTATCAAATACTTTTGTTCTTGTTTTTTTTTCTCGGATTTTTTCTTTTGTTTTCACTTTACGTTGCATTACATTTTGTTTTACTGCAACTTTTAACTGCAATTTTTCATACTCAAAAAAAGAAGGGAAAACGTTTTTATTTTTATTGTAATTTTCTGGAGCTTTAAATAAAAAAAAAATAGGGGAGAAAATAAAGAAACCAAAACAAAACAAAATGAAACGAAATACCTTTTGCCATTCCAACCATGTTCAGACAGTTTTTACCAAACGCACCACACAGATACCGAAATCTGTAAAGGACACAATAACAACAACAATTGAAACAATAAATAATAGAGGAAAAACTGCTAAAAAAAAAAAACAAGAAAAAAGAATTTTCCTAAAGTGTGTTGCATTTTTCTATAAGACCGTAAATGTCAATTGGGAACAAACCAGAAGCAACCAACAACAACAACAACAACTACTAAAAACTATGAAACAGAAACTAAATGAAACAAGTGGGTCCATATTTGATCAAACACGACCATGTAAGGTACTCTATAATTTTAAATACCAAATGAATACGTTTTTGATGTGAAGCGATTGTTACAAAGAGTGCCAAGAGAATATCATACTTCTGTTTAAGCAAATGAAAAAATAAGAAATAGAAGGAAATCAAAATTTTCCAAATATTGAGGGATTAGAGACAGTGGCAGCCATGATTATGGTAATTACCGCCAATATTATGTTTGCCGTAGAGTTCATGAGGTTTGAGTTTCACACCAAACTAAAATTCCTTGATTTTCTTTTTTGGATCGATTACAATTGAAATCTCCCTACTTTCTCGTAAATTTTATCTACAAGGAGGATTTTCGATGGGATTTTAATCGATGCTAAATACCAGCCAGAGATCAGCAACGAGTATTCAAAACGATGAATAGATTCGAGTCATACTTATAATTTCTGATACCATACTTAGCATTCATACTTATTTTATTATGAAACTCATACTACTAATACTCAAATACTCGTCGTATTCATACAATACGCATGATGTTATTGACTTCCACCCGTCTCTGCTTAACATTTATACGAAGCACAAAATAAGTATGATTCGCGTACGAATACTTCTGTACTCACAAGAAGATTATGTGTTTGCTTTGCTTCTTGTCTTTGTTTTTCTTCTACTCTTTGTTTGTATATGCAACAACAACAAAGGCTGTGAATTTTGATGAATGAATCGAGTCACTCGAATCACCTATAAGTATTTTTCCAAAATTTATGAATCAGAATGAGTACACAACATGTGCATAGGTCCAAGACTGAAGAAAGCAGAATATCATAGTATCAGAACTAGATGCCTAAGCTAGTAATAAAATCCAACATTCTTTATTACGGTGTAGGGCAACAAAGTCTATTTAAAACGAAAAAAAAAACACAAAAAACAAGAAAGAAAAAAAATAACAAAAACAGAACCAGTACAAGAGTGTACACAGTACACTCGACAGTTATGCGTATAGTTTGCCAAAAAGCCAATTGGCTCAAGGAGTTCTAGCAGACAGTGGCAGCACCAGCAATGGCATACAGCAACAGGGGCAACAACAACAGCAATAGCAACAGCACACAACCAGCACTCAATTCTATCCATACTGCCTTTGGGGAAAAAGGAGTCATCGAAACATTTTTCTATTGTTGTTGTCGTTTCTGTTTGAAATTTCAACTTTTCAATGAAATGTTTAAATTTAGCACAATAAAAATAACAACAACAGCATCAACAACAACATGAAAAATTAAAAAAAAAAAACAAAAAATTAGAAAAGTTTTTAAACATTTCTCCTTGCTGGTATAGAGTGCAACTTGTTCATTTGACTTGAATCCGTTTGGAATAATTTCAAAAGAGAGTTTTTTTTATTTGTTTTTGTTTTTGTTTTATTTCATTTGTGTGTATTGTATAGGTAAAGTTGAATATCCTGTCAACAGTAGACGCGTCATTTAATATTTTGTTAAACAGTTTGGGGAAGCAATTTGTTTTTTGATTTTAAAAAAATAGAAAACGAAAAATGAGAAAATTTCATTAAAGCAGTTAAACAAAGACGTTCGTTCATGTGGAAAATATATATGATTTTCATAATTAAATTGGAATAAAAATTGTTTGAAAAAAATAAATTTTGAAAAGCTATTTATTCTATCAGGTTAGGATATTAGGCTGTACATCCAAACACAATTGATCATTCATTATAACCCTTTAGTTAGGCTTACAACCTAGCTTTTCTTACACCAATTACGTTATGAGCATAGCTGTCAGATAAATGAAGCATCAAATCGTCAAATATTCGAGAAAAAATCGTCAAAGACATTCATTGAAATCGTAAAAAAATCGTCAGAAAAAATAAATAAATTGAAAGGTTTTAAAACTAAATGTTAATGTTAAACAGCAAAAATATTGCCTCATCTGTACCCATGTGTGGTGTAAATATTAGGAAGTTAGAAAATCTTAACGTCATGGGCATCCAGTGTGATGTTCGCTAGAACTGACACATTTTTCAGTGCCTTCGTTTCTTAAGATCGTGCAATAAATACCGAGAATAGAATATAACTCTCATGTATAAGTTGGCCCTTAACGTCTATTTTGTGGTTTCTCGACCGTTTACAGAAGAGACCGTATCCAACACCATTGATTTATTGGAGAACCATTGCGTTGTGGTTTGAGTTTTACTATACTATCGCTACTACAACGGCTATTGCTCGATCGAAATAATGGAATTAGTTTATGAAAATCTGAAATTCCTACATAACACTCGTCTTTTTCGGCCAGCAAATCCGTATGTGTATCGCACACTGCATTACAGACAAAGTTCGTTTTTTAGAAGGACTATTCGTATGTGGAACTCCTTTCCTGCAGAGATCTTTTCTCTTACTTATGGTATGAAAATATTCATATCTGGTGTCCATAAACACTGCTCTATCTTCCATTCTTCTCCATTGCTCGTTGCCGTGATACTGGCGGTGTTGTATCACAACCGACTTCTTTGGCAAGTAAACCCGATCATTTTATTTGTTCACAAACTGCTCAATTTGGAATGGCTTCTCATCGGAGAAAACCAGATTCGGTAACTGGCCACTTTCGTGCCAGCGAAGTAACTCCTTGGCTCGATTCAGTCTAACGCTTTTTTTCCATCGGAACTTTTTTGAACTTTAGTTCAAGCTCATTTTTCAACATGTGTTGTATCACTTCTCACGAGATGTTCAGCTCACGAGCAATTTTTCTACCAATACGGCATGATTTCGATCAAATCTGGTCTTCACTTTTCGAATCATTTCTGGTATTGCTAACGTTTTTTTTGGTCCACTTTGTGGACGCATTGCAACACTGTCAGCATCACGGTAACGAACAATGGTACGAGAAACAAAAGATTTATTCACATTTAAATGCTGAAGGACTCTAACGATAGCCACCTGTGGTTTTCCAGCCAAATAGAAAGCAATCGCACTATCACGCTTGAATTTCATCACAATAGAACAAAGTGATTTTGTAAGCTTGTAAATGCTAAAATGAACTGTCAGTGGAATAAATCTGTCAGCTGTCAGACGAGCGGTTTACAAATGATAACAACCTGAAGTTGGTTGTAATACATATCAACCACCCTGTAATGGCCTAGTCAATATCGCTTTCAAAGAAATAGAAACCGATTGTGTTGCTAGTCATTCCAGGGATGTATTGGACGTTCTTAGATCTCACGTAGTCTCAAATTTTGGTATTGTCGACAATTTTATTTGTCCACGATAATTATTGCTGAAGCTGAGTTTTTGATGAAAACTAGGGTCAGTTGCCAGCGGACATACATACATAACATAATTGGCCATTACAAGCCTTCAGTCAGGATTACGACCTAGCTTCACACCACATATGTTGTGTACGTTATTTAAATATATGAGTGGCGGGACCTACAGTTTAAAGTCGACTCCGAACGACGGATTTTGGAGAAGCTTTTCATGGCAATTTTTACTCTCAGAGTCTTTGGCAGAAATCTGCTGAGAGGAAGTCGCCGAATAAATATTTTCCGTTTTGATGTTTGACCAGGGATTCGAAACCGGGCCTTTCGTCTAATTAGCCAACACACTACCCACTAGACCACGGCGAATACATATTGTTAATTCTGGTCATCCATATTGATTTGACAATAAATGCCAGCTAATTTAACAGATGTAGGTTCAACAAGATGGCTGTTCCGAGCTGTCAAAGTTTGTAATATCCAACTTAATCGAAGAGATGCTGTGTTAAAGTTCTCTGTTCTTTAAATAAAAGATAAAGTCGTATAAGATATAAATGAGAGATAAATTCGAGGAAAAATATTCCCATTTCTTCTGTTGACTGGGACTCACTAGCGTATAGCTTAATCTGCATGGTGCTACATCATTAACTCTTTTGCAGCAACAGTAACTGTTTTTCTTTATATTGTTGACAATCTAAAATTATTTTTTTAAACTTAAACTCTTAAGAAAATTTTGCCTTATGTTTACAAAAAAAAAAAACAAAAGTAGTATCACAGCACTGGTGTCAATTAGAGTGTCATATGGAAGTTTATTAAAAAATCATATGAACGACAACGTAATGAAAAGATTACAACCGCAACTTTATGAGTTTTTAAGATACACACATGCTGGGTTAAAGTGAAAAACTTTATGACAAACTCTGTACTTACACTCTGTTGTGTAACATTAACCCACATGTGGAGTGACAGTAGATAGCAGCGAGTGCTGTTGAAATGGCATCAAGCCAATGTGTTAGAAAAGTTCAAATAGTGGCATGGTGAATGTATTCTTCTGTTTTTTTTTATTTCTATTAACAACTCCTTGTGATGGCTGCCATCACTTTCGTTTCATTTCGTCTATTTATTGCCGCAAAACTACAAACGTTTTTGGGGGAAAACTCAATTAAAATATAAAAGACTGTTACTGTCTCTTTATGTGAGTATTTTAATTATAAGAAAACAAAATCTGTGGAATATATTCCCACACCTATGCCAGACGTGCAAGCGCTGCCATTAAAGGTTTTAAAAAGTCGTTTGAATACTTACATAAAAATATGAAGACATGAGGGAGTCAGTGATTTTACTGTTTATGTGTCTCATTTAATAACTCAATTACAAATGCTGCTTTTATACGGAGACTCAAACACAAATACTTGCATAAACATTGCTTAAATGAGTTTGTGGTATTTGTGTTCGTGTATGTAGATTTTTTAAATAAATTTTTTTTAAATTTATTCACTGTGTTATAAAAAAAACCAAAATTAATATGAACACACTGGCACTCTGGGATTAAAATTGTTAAAATTGTTACATGCCCGTTAAGGTTTTTGGAATTTTTAAATTAAGTTGTGTAAAGTACGTATAACGTATAGCATTTCAAGCTTATTAACGTAAAATTGGATTGGTCCCATTGGCCGTTCACTTCTGCCAAGCTTCAGAATGGATAATTGAGAAGCAATCGGTATCGTAAAAGAAAGAAAAAATATTTTCTGTTCTGCATCTGCAAAGTTGAGTGTGCCATAAAGATGTCGCTTTGATTCTTATGCAGAAATGCTTTTAGTTCTTTCCGCATTTAGGTTTCCAAAGAGTATCTTAGTAATTTTGACTGTAGCATCGTTATTACTTCCTGATTCCAATTATTACTTCCTGAGATACAGCGATTTAAAATCAGTAAACATACCCGGGTATGTATCAGTTCACATAAAGTGTCATTTACCTCGTCAATAGTTATATCTCATCGTAGCCACGAAAAGTTTCTCGGAAATCTGTTGTTCGGAATCGATTTTAAACTGTAGATGACGCTACTCATAAATATCATTTTCAAACACATTATAAGTGTTGTAAGAAGCTAGGTCGTAATCCTGACTGAAAAGTTGTGATGCTCAATTATGTATGAATGTCTCCTTGTGGTTCGAAGTTTACGGCCAATATTATCCGGCTTAACTCCCATTACATTTTCTACATCTCATGTAGGGATAAGATCCTTAAGACCCTCCAGATAATTATTTATTTTACGGATTTCATCACATAGCCTTTACCGTAGGTTAAGTTAAAGAACTTTGGATAATCTTGAAGTCGCCGTGGTTTAGTACATCGTGTGTTGGCTTATTAAACGCAAGGCCAGAGTTCGAATCCCAGGTCAGACATCGAAAAGAAAATATGAAAATATTTTTCGGCGACTTCCTCTCAGAGGATTTCTGGTAAAAAACTCTGGGAATTAAAATTGCTATGAAATGCTTCTCAAAAAATCTGTCATTCTTAGTCGAATTAACGCACACAACATAAGTGATGTGAGAAGCTAGGATGTTGTATAAATGGGTCAATTCGATCACCGGGTACTGTACTTATCAGAACCTAACCTAACCTTGGATAATCTTAACAGCATATGTATGTATGTGTCGTTTTTGAAAACCTGTTTTAAATACCGATTAAATATCGCTCACTGGCCCATAGTGCAGTGCCTTTAAAAACATAAAATTAAATGTCGCGGGAAAAAAAAAATTAATTCTGCTGGGTACGAAAATCCTTTTCGTTAGTAAAGCTGCACTGATAGAAGGAGCAAATGCGGCAAAGTCATATTTAATATGTTTTACATGTCGCGTTTAAAGGATAATGAGCAAACAATGTTATGAATTTTTAATTTACACTTCTTCGAATACAGCTTGTGTGGTAGCTTTTAAAAAATGTTTCTTTTTCTTTTTATTTTGCCTCGACGTTCATTCACCTACAAATTAAAGTTTCTCGATTGATCCAAATGGATGGATGTGTTTAACTTATCGTTTTCATTGTGGGACATTGTGAAAACCTTCAGCATTTGGTTATTTTTTGATTTTTAAACTTGATTTTATTTGTAATCATTTTTGTTTGTAACAAATAGCAGCATAATCTTACGTCTAGACTGGTTGCTTGTGCGATTACTTTTCATTCCCACTTTACAACTGATTATTCGGGCTCTTTGTTCTCTTTTTGCTAAGTCACTGGCTGAACAACGTTTGTAAATTAAATTTGCTTTTTCTAATTTCATCGTCAAGTTTTTTTTTTACTGTGGATTTTTTTTAATTCTTGGTTTTTGCTAAGCTAGCATGATAACATATGTTCCATGTCACATGTGTGAGATGATTTATGATGTGCGCTTTATTATGATGCCTTATTATGACGATTCTCTTAGAAAATAAAGTTTTTGTTTATAAAACACTTAAGATTGTAAAGCATATTGACTGGGCTTTTGAAATACTTAAAAATTTCAACTGAAATAAAATCGAGTGTGATAACATCTTTTTAAGTAATTGTGTAGAGAATATGATGTTGATTAACGACCGATAACTCAAATTGTTTGAAAAATGTTTAGCAGGGCTTTTATTATCTTATAAATTGCTTTATAAACCTTACAAGAGTTGAATAATTCATGAGCTTTGTTTGGATGTTAGCAAGCTCAGTATATTTTTACCTTTTAAAAACGTTAAAAATATGAGTTCGTAGATTGCAAATAAAGTAAAAATAAATTTGTGTTTGATTTTACTAAATTCTTTATTATCTGCACAACTTTTGTGCCACTGTTCCAGATTATTCTACGTATACAACGATAAATTTCGCAATATATTTTTCTTCGTGATAATTCTCTGCTTACAACCTTTTTTGTAAGCAACAACACGTGTTAGTTATTCCTCGCTCAGAACCTTTTTGTAAGCACAATACTAACAACGGCTTCCTCCAGACGCAACTTGTCTGCACACAACCGATTGATTTATCACTTCAACCAACGTAATGTTGTTATACACGTCTAGCTTAATTCACACTTCGAATGCAACGTGCCGTCTGCACACACGACTGATTCAACTCGAACTCTGAACTCTGAATCCACGATAGATTTTAATTCTCTACCAACGTGACGTCGTCTTACACGATTCAATTCAAACTCCGTACTCTGAATCATCTCTTGCTCGCTTTGGCTTGCCTTTTATATCCCTGGATCCTCAGTGTGATGAATGTCCTTGAAGGACGAAGACGTCCTTCGGGAACAATCTAAACAACAACCTATTCTTATTTTTGTTGTTTCTTGTTTACATTCGAGCAGGTAGATTAGTTGTTGTTGTATCTTATACTGCACATTGTTGTTTCTTGTTTACTTCTTTGTTCCCTTCATTTTGTTGTTGGTTATTTACGTCTTTTTATCCTTTATTCTTGTTTATTCATCGATCTTGTAAACAAGCGCTTTATTGTTGTTGGCATATTTTTTTTACTCATTCATTGATCACGTGAACAGTGCGCTGTTTTGGTTTTGGAGCTTTTGTTTATCATTTTATGCATGATCCAGTATATTGTGTTGATTTTGGAGCTTTTGTTTATTATTTTAAAAACACCATTTCCACTTTACAACATTATCTGTACTGAACATAATGAATGGATTTACGTTTGGCCATGAAACTATCAAATTTATTTGGAATTTATATCGAAAAGAAACACACATACATACATAATTGGTCATTACAACCCTTCAGTCAAGAATATTGACCTGGTTTCTCACACTACTTATGTTGTGTTTGTTAATTTTATACATAAGTGAAGGGACGTACACTTTAAAGTCGATTCCGAACGACAGATTTTTGCGAAACTTTTCATAGCAATTTTATTTACCCTCAGAGTTTTTGCCAGAAACCTGCTGAGAAAAGGCCTGGGCCTCGAACCCTGGCTTTACGTCTTATAGGCCAGCACACTACCTACTAGACTACGGCTACTGCCACGAGAATGTTGTATAAAATTTGAAAAGTACCAACAGTGTCCTGTATACGCAAGTTCAATGCAAAAGTTCGTGAAACTGGTTTTATTGTCGATGCACCACGGCTTGAGTGTGCTCGTAAAGTACATACACCCGAAAATATCGAAGCTTTGGCTGAGAGAATTTATCAACATCAACTTGTCGTCGTTCTTAATAAAAGAGGATAAACATCGAATTTTGCGACAAGATCTCGGTATGATGTCTTATAAAGTTCAATTGGTTCAAGAGGTAAAGCCGCTTCGCTCGGAGGCTCAACGCGAAACTGTACGATGATGTCGCTTTTATAAAAAAGTCTTCATTTCAGACTATGCTCATTTTCATCTTGGTGAGTAAGTTCATAAACAAAATTGTTTTATTTGGGGCTCAGAAAACCCTTATGTAGCCTTCCAGAAGCCAGCTTGTGGAGGCTTTTTGAAAATAAGGACGGCGCAACCGCTACGATCAATGGAGATAACCCACCGAAATAAACGATTTTTTTTGTTCTCACTCTTCATGGTACCGATCAGTGATCAGCAATAAGTATTCAAAACGATGAATAGATTCGAGTTATTCTTATAATTTCAGACACTTATAGGGATTCATACTTATTTTAATATAATACTCATACCACTCATACTCAAAGTCGTATTCATACTTAACAATACGCATGATGTTATTGACTCATCTCTACTTAACATTTACATGAAGCATAAAATAAGTATGATTCGCGTACAAGAAGATTGTATGTATGCTTTGCTTCTTCTCTTTGTCCTTTCCTTTTTTCTTTGTTTGTATATGCAACAACGACAAAGGCTGTAAATTTTGATGAATGATTCGAGCCACTCAAATTACTTATAAGTATTATAAGTATTTTTCTAACTTGATGAATTAGAATGAGTAGGCGTGTGAATCAAACACATTTCGAATGTTGGGAGTTTGATATCAACCTTGTACTCATACTCATTACTACTTATACTTATAAATCAATGTCAATGCGAGTACGCATGATTTAGAGCAGTTGAATTTCAATTCTGTTGATTCCCTCATACTCAATATTGCATGAGTGCTTATGAGTAGCGGAAAAATGATTCATTGCTGATCTCTGGTACCGATAATCTCATGCCATAATATTTTTATTACGTCAAACGTTTAATTTACGGATATGATGACGTCAATTGGCAGCGAAGAAGCTGTGATTTGATACCGTTTGACTATTTTTTGTGGGACGCCGTTAAAAACAAGAGTTATGCAGACTTACTAGAGACAATCAGCATTTGAAGACGAATATTTGTGTCTCCATTGCGGAGATACAACGCCATAAACTCGAAACAGTGCACAAAAATTAGTCCGATCGAATGAGGTTCTGTTGGGACAGCTGTGGTGGCCATATGAACGAAATAATATTCCTTTTTTAACCGGAAAAATTGTATTTCACAACAAAAAAAAAATGGATTTTGCAAAATTTCAAACCATTCTTCCTATATGGATTTTCTAATTTAAACTTTTAAATCGACTACTCATTATATATACAGTCAAACTTGTTTATAACGAACTCTTAACGAAAACTTTATAACGAAAATCTTCGCTTATTACGAACCCGTTTATAACGAATACTCGGTTAAAAGGAACTACCTTAAATGGTCCCAGTAATTAAATTTCATACATTTTACCTTTTTTTTAAAGAACCCTCAGAAATAACTTTGAAGTGTGGCAATAGTCTTTACCTTTATTTAATATGGCAGCATTAAATTATAACACGGTATCTTTAATCAGGGATGCCAATTGGGAAATCCCGAAATCCCGGAGTTTTCGGGATTCACAAAATCCCAGAATGCCTGGATTTTTAAAAACTTGTCACGGGATTTTTCGGGACTTTCAGGATTGTGAATTCGTATTTTGACCCTACGAAAGGTTCTGAAAAAAATTCTATATCACTTAATTTCGATGATAGCTTCTCAGATGAGGAAAACTCTATTTCCAGTGCAACAAAATTATTTGATAGAATCGTAAATTGCAAAAGCCGTATAAAACGAATTAAAAGGGTAACTGATTTAGATACTCAGTTGTCCAAAGCAATAGATTAATTTACATCAGAAGGTGGTTGAGGTGAATATTAACAGGCTGCATACAGCTATCTTGGGACTAGTTTACCAACAAATGTTGATTGCAAGAAGTGTTTTTTAATGGCAGGGTATGTTGACAACAAAATTCGTTCATGCCTATCAGATCTTATGTTAGATAATTTAATCTTTTTGTTGGAATCCAAACAATTTTCTTAAAACTAATGCGTTTCCATATGTTTGAATAATTATTTTCTTATTTATTTATTTATTTTCTTTAATTTACGCTTTTTTGTTACATTTTGTTTTGCTGTTTTCATATTTTCTTTTTAACGATATATAATTCTGATACACATAATTGGAATACAAATGATTTTGTTAACAAAATATTTTTATTATTAAATGAGAATCGCGATTTTTCCGTGATTTTTCGGTATTTTTGGATTTCGAAATATCTGAAATAGCCGATTTCGGGATTTTCAAAAATCGATCCCGTTTGGCATTCCTAGCTGCTAGATAAAAAGTGTTAACACATATTTTTGATTTTTAATAATAAAAATATTTTTTGTTTTCGATAAATGAAAAAAATTCTTTGCATTTTATATTTTCTTCTATAGCTTTACCCCGTTTATTACGAACTTTACCTATAATAAACTATTTTTTCTGGTCCCACGGAGTTCGTTATAATCGGCTTTGACTGTAATATGTAAAATTAACAATGAGATGTGCATATGTGACGTATGATTAATATTGAATTCCAATAGTTTGAAACATGACAAAAACAACAATTTTTTATTGCATACTTTTCAGCGTAAATATTTTAGCATATTTGGTACATATGTTGCGTATGAGTAATATATTTCAAATTCAATTAAATATTAAGTATACCACTAATCATTAGTGGACATTGAAACATATAACATTTTACTACAACCTACTTCATGGACTGTTTTTTTTTGTCTCAAAATTAAATAAATTTTATAATTTAAATTTTTAAATTTACTATCTTATACAAGTAAAAAGTTTCTCTTATTTTTAGTCTTAAGCAATAAATCCATATGAAATTCTACCCACTTTAAATAAGTAAAAACCGAACAATATTTTATAAAATTTTGAAAAACTTGTGCGCTTTAAATCTATTTTGTCTAGCTATGGCTCTATGTCTCACAAAAAATTTATATTTTTTTATTGAACAACTTAATGCAAAGCTAGGCAAAATAGTTCATTATATTCCATACGAACTTTGTAAATCAGTTGTGCAGTGAGATTGCTTTTGTTTTTTTTTTCTAGCATATTTAAATTTAATAGGTAGTTTAAAACAAAATCAACTTCATGCTTCACAGCGTAAGATTTCCTATTTCCTATAGATTTTTTTTTTTTGGCTAAAAATCTTAGAAATTTCCTCTGTTGTTTTGATGGCATTCACGAAATGAAAACGTAATCATGTAAATGGAAATTCTTAATAACACGAACAACATTTAATGCAAATTTGACTAAAATTTACTGCAGACTCACGTTAGATAGAAATTCTTTGGAATTTCATTTATTTTCACTAAGAAAATAAATCCTACCAACTGGTGATTATTAGAAGCGTCGTACAAGATTTCTTTCATTTTAGCCACAAGACACGTTTTCCATAAATTACAAAAATGTGTCTTTAACTTATTTAATTATCGTAAAAACGTATAACGCCCTACCAATTCCACACAAAAAAGAAACAAAAAGGAAGTAAAAGAAGCCACAAAGAAGAGAAAAAAATCAAATGATTTACTATTAACGATATTGTATAACAAAAACAACAACAACAACAAGAAACAGTCGTAAAACGAAGAAAGCACTTACAACTGACATTAACGGCCAAAAAAAAAAGTCAAAAGTAGTAGTGGAAAGTGTATGCAACGCATATATATTGACTTAATTTATTTACTAAATAGACAAACATATCCATCCACAATTCAATTCATTCAAACACAAAGGTTTCTCAATGTTTAAGAACAAAAATGGAGAAAAAAAGCAAACAAAAAAAAAAAAACTAAAGACAGCCATAAAATAATACACTTGTAACCAGTGTAGAAGTGTCCACCACAAGCAACATTAGCAAGATATGAAAAGAAAACGCACGTATCTTCAAGATAAACAAAAATACCCAGACGATGCTGATGAGCATGATAAAGATGACTTTAGCTCGTGCAACATGTTCATCATTTGCAGTGTTGGCTTTAATTGAGAAAAACAAAAAAAAAGAGGAAAAAAAAATAGAGAGCAAGATTGAAGAGATTGCCACAGGTACAGGGTGACTGATATATAATGCAACAAGGTAAAGCGGTATATTTTTTTATTTTTTTTTTAATTTTATTGTTCAAAAGCAAAAAATATTGGAAATAACATCAAATTTTAGGATCAGTTTAGATTTGTTCCAATTGGTCACCTTTGGTATGAATTATGACCTTCAAATGGCCGACAATGCCATCACAGGCTGCAGGAAAGTGGCTCTGCGGTATTTTGGCCCATTTCCGGCGAAGCGCCATCTTGAGATAATCGACACTTTGGTATTTTTTAGTGAGAAGCTTACTCTCAAAAATGCCCAAAAAGTGCAAAGGTCAAACGGATTGAGAGTCGAAAATTTTGGTGGGCAAAGTGCGGTAGAAATTAAGCGAGGAACCTACTTTTTAAGCCATTCTTGGTTAACGCGTGCTAAGTGCAGTGGTGCTGAGTCCTGTTGGAATGTCCATGGCCTGCGGCCGAAATGTTTGTCTGTTTAGGGCTTAAATACTGTCTTTAAGACATTTTCCCTCTAATATTCGGCATTTATTTTGACCCCACGGTCGATGAATACGAGTGGGGAGCTCCACACCATTTCTATCGGCAGCGCTTGAGTTCTGGTGGCCAATCGCAGGTCTAAATTTTCAGCTGACCTCTTTGGCAAGTAAACCTGATCATTTTGTTTGTTCACAATCTGGTCAATTTGAAATGGCTTCTCATAGGAGAAAACCAAAGTCGGTTACTGGCCACTTTCGTGCAAGTGAGCTCTTGCACTTGTTGGAACTTCAATGGCTTTAGTCTAAGCTCATTTTTCAATACGTGTTGCATCCGTTCCCGCGATATGCTCAGTTCACGAGCAATTTTTCTACAACATCAGCGTAGATTTCGATCAAATCTGGCCTTCACTGTTCGGATCCTTTCTGGTGTTGTTACTGTTTTTTTTCGTCCACTTTTTGGAAGCGATGCAACACTGCCAGTATCACGATAAACAAAAGATTTATTCACATTTAAATGCTAGAGGGCTCTAACGATAGCCGCCTGTGGTTTTCCAGCCAAATATAAAGCAATCACACTAACACGCTTGAATTCCATCACGAATTACTTTTTTCTGAATGCAATAGATCAAAATGCTTTTGTAAGCTTGTAAATAATAAAATGAGCTGTTACTGGAATAAATCTGTCAGCTGTCAGACGAACAGTTTACAAATGATAACAACTTGAATTTGGTTGCAATACATACCAGCCACCCTGTATTCTTTATTTGTTAGGTCTTCTCTCCCTCTATAGAAAACTAAAGTCGAAAAGGGTATTAGTATTAAATCAATTCCATCATCAATTTTAAGCTGAAAAAAATGTGTTGAAAGAAAAATAAGAAATGAAAGTTTTTGTTAAACATTTGCTCAAGTAACAATAAAAATTCAATTGGTTTTAATATGGGGAAGTATACCGCCATTAGGCTACCCCCTAGTGTTATTTGCTACACCAGGTAGAATCATGTGAATTATTACCGCTGTACCAGGCAGTACTAATACCCATTCGCTGACTTTCTGTATTGTAATGAGGTTTTTTCTTAGGTCTTCACACATCGAAACAGCGACCTATTAAAGTTTGTTATTTTTATTTAATATTTCCTTAAGTGAGGTAGTCTTTATAGGAGTGCACTATATATACATCCGCTGGCGTCTGCCCTACTGGAATTGTCATAAAATTGCACCTTCAAAAACAACTAAGCCTGGTCTATAACAATACCACTCCAATGGGTTGTTTCCATGACAACAAAGATTGGGTTGGACACAGTGGGAATTACTATTTTTTGTTAAAGGGCATGAGGAACAAAATGAAGGTTACAATCAACTTTAAACTGTAGCTTCCGCCACTCATGTATAAAATTAACACACACAGCATTTGTGGTGTGAAAAGCTACATCGTAATCCTGACTGTAGGGTTTGTATGATATTAGAACCTTGCTGTAATTGAGTACTTTTGTACGGCGTCATTTGAACTGATTGTAGATTCTTCAATTTGTTAACTAGGTAGTAAGGGCATTTTAGTCTTGCTCTTGCTTGGGTCACTCGTTTACCACCAGTGAGTATAGCTGCCAGATAAATGAAGCATCAAATCGTCTAATATTTGAGATAAAATCGTCAAAATCGTCAAAGACGTTTATTGAAATCGTAAAAAACTCGTCAGAAAAAATAAATTGAGAACATATAAAGTCAGTGTTAAGCAGCAATAATACTGCATCATCTATACCAATGTGTGGTGTAAATATTACGAAGTCAAAAGGTTTTGAGTTTATGGGCATGAAAATTCACTGTGATGATCGCTAGATCCGGCACATTTTTCAGTCCATTGGTTTCTTAAGACGCTGCAATGAAAATTTCATTTCACCTGATCTTCTTACCATTAGACCATCTATGGGTTGGCCCTTAACGTCTATTTTGAGGGCTCTCGACCGTTTACAGGAGAGCCCGTAGTAGCTCGCTAAACACTATAATGTGTGCAACTCAATTGATTCATTGAAGCATCATTGCGGTGTGGCACTGTCGTCCTATTACTACTACAACGGATATTGCTCGAGCGATATAAGGCGACTTGTTTCTCGGCCAACACATCCGTATGTGGTCGATTGGCCAATGTATCGCACACTGGATAACAAACAAAATTTGTTCTTTAGTCGGACTATTCGTATATTGAACTCCCTTCCTGCTGGGATCTTTTCTGTTACTTATGATATAAAAATATTCAAACCTAATGTCCATGAACACTGCTCCCTCTTTCCTCACTTCTATAATATATCTTTTGGCTTTGATATGATATTTTTGGAGCACAAAATCGTCAAATCTTTCGGTTATACCAGTGAGGCAAAGCTTGTAGTCGTTGGATTGGTGATGGTTGCGGACATTTACCATATGGTCGATGCCTTAAGTCTTACTAGAAAATTCTCGTTCGGGTTCTTGTTTTATGTACACTTAAGAATTGATCGTTATAAGTGTTTCGCAATTGAATTTTATTTCGATTTTCATCCAGTCTTTGCTGTGGTATTGACAGTATTGCTTATGTCTCGGTTTGCCCCAGGCTTACTGCCGTAGCTGCCTTGATGTATACTGTATAGAAGAAAAGAAATTTGTAGAACACCACTTATGTGAGTGAACTGCACTACAAAATAGAGCATCTGAAGATCTTGTCATTCTGGGGATATGTCACTAAGTGAACTTGCCGGTTATATTCGGAGCTAATTTACCTGTGAATATCAAGCTTTCCGCTAAACGAACTTTACCTAAGGGATTTATAATGTTTATGATTTTCAACTCCTTCACTTCGCCATTAAATTCGTTCTTTTTTAGGCGAATTTAGTGGATAAAATGCCTTTCTTACTCGCTTAATACACATCGATTCTTATCCTCCTACATTTAATTACCAGCTTCGATACTTGGATAGAGAAAACAAGAAAAATAAATTTCTGTATCGAACTTTACGTATAAGGCGCGATCAATAACACATTTCTCCTTAATATACACATTTAGACTGTGCAAGTGCAATGATGTTGCAAGTAAGCAGTCTTAAAAATATTGACTTGTTGAAGTGAGATAGCAAAATTTTTTTTTGCTCTTGATAATCACGTCCGTCTTTTTTTTTTTTTGGTGTGTCTCATAGTCATTTCTAAAGGAATACTGTCATGAAAAGAAAAACAATTTCGTTTCTACATGAACACACATGTACTCTGTGGATGTGGACATGTGTTTGAGAAATTCTTTAGCAAACACAAAATTTCATGTAACAATGGCTACCGTAGCCAATATATGTGTGAATGGATGCAGCAGATGTCAATTAATTAGAAATGTTATATGACTCAGTTATTACACTGACATAAAATTATGTTAAGCCCCTACAAGCGTCTTAATATAACAGGTCTTAGTTCATAATACAGGACAAATGACATAAATTTCTTAGTTTTTTTTTTTAGTTGTTTCCTAACTTTAAATTTAAATGATATTGTAAATGTGTGTGTGATATATCATCGAAATTTTTTTCGTTTGAATGTATGTCAGGAATGTAGTCGCCGTAGTCTGGTAGGTAGTGTGTTGGCTTATGAGACGTAAAGCCAGGGTTCGAGCCCCAGGCCAGGAAATACTGAAAGTATTTCTTCGGCGATTTCCTCTCAGCAGATTTCTGGCAAAAACTCTGAGAGCAAGTAAATCGGCCATGAAAAGTTTTTCAAAAAAAAAAAATCTTTCGTTCGGAGTCTCGACTTTAAACTGCAGGTCCCGCCACTTATTTATAAACTTAACAAAGGATAATAATCCTGACTCGTCAATAATACCAAGATAAAATAACACGAAATTATATAGTAGTCTGACAATAAATTGCTTGTTATTGAATTCTATTTTAATTCGCCCAAACAAGCCCTATTTTAAATCGGATCTAGGGACTTCTTGTCAGAAGTATGTTAACTATGTTTGAACGAAAATGAATACAAGAATCTGGCCGTATTTAAAAAACAGCAACTGTACTGTGAATTTGCACATACAGTGGCGAGCAGAAGTGAGTGGATGTTCACAATATTGAGTTTCGTCATCCACAAAAACAAAATCATACAATCAAATATAAAAAAAAAAATTAATTTTATTTTTGTATTTTATTCTTAACAAATAGAAGTAAAAAAATAATCATTAATCAGATGAATTCAATGAGTTTGAATGAAAAAACGAAAATAACCAACATAAACTCAATTTTGCACGTTTCAATAAAATTCAAGAAACTTACCCAATTTCAATATTTGGTCTATCGACCCTTATTAGAAATAGCTTGATTTATGCAGTTTGAAATGCTTTCCACCAAATGATTAATAACATCTATCGGAATTCGATTCCATTTCGCATTTATACGATGCCAAAGCTTGACCATGTTTGTAGGGGCTGTTTCATACTGTCCGAGCCGGATTTTCACAAATGGCCAAAGATTTTCAATCGGATTGAGGTCGGGACTTTCATTCCATCAATTCAAAATTTTGTTTCCCACTCCATATCTTTACAATTTTTGATGTGGGCTTCGGAAAATAATTTCTTATTCGGGATAAGAACATTTGTCCATAAAATACAGATGATGGGTTTTCCGCATGATACCATCATATTAATATTATTGTTTTTTTTTTTTTACTGCTATTTGTTAAGAATAAAATAAAAAATTAAAATAATTTTTTATTTTTGTATTCACGCACTTGTGAATATGCACTCACTTCTGCTCGCCACTGTATATGTGCACACAAATATAAAAATCTTTCTAGCAATTTCAACACTTAAATGTCCTCGTAAGTATATTCTTATTTATAAACCAAATATTATCATTTATACAAGTGTGAATATATTTAGTATGTGTGTAGGTGTATGTGTATGTGTATGTTACTAAAGATTCCGAATGTTTTCGTATCCATGTTTAAGTAAATAAACATCAATTGAGCTCCACTCAGCTTAACAAATAAGAAACTGAAATAAAGAAACAGAGAATAAGAATAATAAGGACACATTTTTCTTCCCACAAAATCTCAACACAGAACTTACCCACAGAGGCGTAAGGTATGAAATGGACTTTATACAAGCCTCCTTGAGAATACAAGTCCGTCTCTGCTATTTCCAATAAATCCATTTATATGTGCATTGGCCTGTAGGAATCTTTATTTCTGAAAGCTGTTACAAAAAAAAAAAAAAACAAATCAAAGTGCTATGCAGCGATATGTTACTTTTAGTTTGGATTCAATTTCTGATAAGTTCGAGTATAAATGGTCATTTCATATGAAATAAGACAAAGAACCCAGAATAAGAAATTAAATGAAATTAATTTAGTTCCCTTCGTGTATGTTATTGGAATAAAATCAAATTTAAAGTAATAGAATCAACAGAATGCCACTGAATATTTTAACTAATGATAGCAAATCCAAAATAAACAACAATCCCAGTAAGTTTTAAAAGATTCGAAAATTTTTATATTTTTTGCAAAAAACGAATATTGTATTGGGTGGCCCGTTTAAAAGTTTAAATTTAAAAATGCGGTTAAAGAAAATTGGTTTGGAATTTTCCGAAATTTATTTATTTGTTATGAAGTACAATTGTTCCGTTTAGAAATTTAATTTTATAATTCAGATAACTGCTGCGGCTGATCTCACAATACTCATTCGTGCACTTTTTCGAGTGAATGGGGCCGTATTTCGGTAATGGCATCACGAATGTTGTACTTCAAATTCTTAATTGTCTTCGGTTTGTCAGAATAATATTTTTCTTCCATATTACATAGACTAATTAAACGTCCATCAAATGTTTTACGCAATGCAGGGAGGCTGCTATGTATTGCAACCAACTTCAGGTTGTTTTCATTTGAAAACCGCTCGTCTGACAGCTGACAGATTTATTCCAGTGGCAAAAGCATTTTGATCTATTGCATTCAGAAACAATGTTATTCGTGATGGAATTCAAGCTTGATAGTGTGATTGCTTTATATTTGGCTGGAAAACCAAAGGTGGCTATCATTAGAGCTCTTCAGCATTTAAATGTGAATAAATCTTTTGTTTCTCGTAACATTGCTCGTTACCGTGATACTGGCAGTGTTGCATCGCGTCCAAAAAGTAGACGAAAAAACGGTTACAACACCAGATCCGAAGGACAGATGACCGAAGGACAGATTTGGCCGAAATCCACGCCGCAGTGGTAGAAAAATTGCTCGAGAGCTGAACATATCGCGAGAACGGATGCAACAAATGTTGAAAAATAAGCTTGGACTAAAGCCATTGAAGTTCCAAAAAGTGCAAGAGCTCACCGATGTACAAAAAAAGTTAGACTGGAAAGGGCCAAGGAGTTACTTCGCTTACACGAAAGTGGCCAGTTAACGAATTTGGTTTTCTCCAATGAGAAGCCATTCCAAATTGATCAGTTTGTGAACAAATAAAATGATCAGGTTTACTTGCCAAAGAGGTCAGCTGAAAATTTACACTTGCGATTGGCCACCAGAACTCAAGCGCCGCAGATGGTAATGGTAGTGGCCGCAGTAACGGCCGATGATCGGTCCCCGATCGTATTCATCGACCGTGGGGTCAAAATAAATGCCGAATATTATAGTGAAAATGTTTTAAAGACAGTATTGAAGCCCTGGGCAGCCAAACATTTCGGCCGCAGACCATGGTATAGCAGGATTCATTATCACCACACTCAGCACGCGTCAACCAAGAATGGCTTAAAAGGAGGTTCTTCCTCTAGATGAGAAAGAAGAGTAGCCACCGATCAATATGCTGAGGTTGCCCGTTAACACCGTTATCGGACAATTTTTATTTGAAAATAACGTTACTGTCAATGGCGGAGGCTATAGAAAATATACAGTGGATGATTACCAACTTCTTTTGACCTGACTTTATTGATATGATCACTAATGACATGTGGTTCTAAGAAGACGATACTACATTGAGCACGGCTCATGCCATATTGGATATTTTGCACAACGTATTTGATGGTGTGGTTATCTGATGAGAAGGTGTTGAAAAATCATCAACAAAATCGGTTTGGTTTCTTTAACCTTCCTATATCCGCGCGTTGGTCTCTGAGACTGATTTTTTTATTATTTTATAGTTGATATCACTGGTAGCTTTATTATTCATAAAAAGCTTCGTTTTTAATTCAAAATAATGAGCGGATATTGGTGTTTCCCTTTTTTTGGCGCGGGTATAGGAAGGTTGAGTCTCACGCAGTTGCTAATAAGCCAACACAACCTATGCCAACGGTAAAATTCAGTCTGATTTCTACGCTAAAATCGTGAGAAATTTAATAAAAAATGCGTTCCACCCAGAGAACCCATGGCGAACATTGGAGCGACATTATAGTCCTTACATAATGGCATCAATAGATCTTTGAAAGGAATTAAAAATTTCAATGATATCGCATATTTACTTCGTGCTTTTACATTGTGCAGCCCTTCGATGAGTTTTGGATTGCGCTTACATGTGGTGTCACACCGAGACGCTATGCGTGCTCAAGTATGCTTTGGTAACCACCTCGACTTCGACTTACGCATACTTTGTTTTACTTAATTGCCACACACTGAAAGTTTGTTGTTGTTGTCCTTTTTGTTGACTTAATCTAGGTCCTTATCATTGCAAATTTTGAAACGAAACTATCAACGACAAGATAATGTGATTGCAATTGGTCATAAGTATTTAAATTTCTTCCATTATCGGATATTTCGGTTTTCATTTAGTTAAACGCTTTATGTTTATGCCTCATCATCAAATAAAATGTGTTCTCTAGAAGGAATTCTCATTTTAATGTCTAAATAATCTGGTAACAAAATTTCTGTTTTTATTTCAAAGAATATTCTTTTCTCTTTGATTTCGTTATTTTTATTTACTTTACGTTTAATTTTTAAATTGTTTTGTTATTTTATTGTCAAGTTTCCCCCCCACTCCCGCACATTTTTTCTTTGATTCGTATAGAAAACAATCATTTTTATTTATAAAGTTAATAGTATTTTAACTTTTTTCTTTTTTTTTTTTGTTGTTTCTTCTTATTGTTGTCATTTAATTATTGACGTTATTGTTGTTGTTGTTGGTTATATTGTTGCTTTAACATTATTGTTGTTGCTTTGGTTGTTGATAACAATCTTAATCGACTCTTTGTTATATTGACCACAAACAAAACATAAATCCTCCTACACCTGTCAGTAAATATTTTGAAAGCCACTTCTTATATATTGAAAATGGCAATAAAACAAGTGATGATATTGTAACGATAAGCAACGATTGAAAAATGCGCTACGGTATAAAATTATTTTTGAAGGTTTTGTCTTTTTACTCACTGAACATATTTACTAGTAGGGATTATCAACATACATACATACATAATTAGTTTTTACAACCCTTCAGTCAGGATTATTCATCTAGTGTCCCACACTACTTATGTTGTGTGTGTTAATTTTATACATAAATGGCGGTAGCTACAGTTTCTGTATAATTCTTCCGATTCCCATTCTCCCCATTATCTACATTCCCTCCTTACATCCTATATCCTCTATTTTCTTCCTTCTCTAAGAACATTGTACAATAAGTAAATTTCGACCCTCAGGTACTGTACTTATCTTAACCGACAAGTACACGCTCTCCAACTTAACCTAACCTATGGAAGAGAAAATATGTTGAGTTCTTTTCTCCCACAAATTGACGAATACTCGTACAAATTAAGATTAGTGCCACGGAGCAGTGATAAATTGAGATCAATTGTAGACACCACATGCTGTATGGCTTCACAGTGCCTTATCCAATCGGACTAATTTTATACTCAATCGTGTCTGGCTCTACAGAAAATAGCCAGCCGTGGCAAATATCAGCTTCTGAACAATAGGGCAATAGGCTTCACCATTCTGGCTAATGAATAAACGTTTAACGCAATAAAAAGTTGTTCCATCCTGTTGAAACCAAACCTCGTTCACATCTATACAGGCACAATTGGTCATTACAACCCTTCAGTCACGATTATTGTCCTAGTTTTTCACACTACCTATGTTGTATGCATGGTGGGACCTACAGTTTAAACTCGACTTCGAACGACGGATTTTTGAGAAACTTTTCATCGCAATTTTATTTAATCTCAAAGTTGTTGCCTGAAATCTGCTGAGAAGAAAATGCCGAAAAAATACTTACCTGGGACTCGAACCCTGGCTTTACGTCCAGGAAGCCAGCACACTACCTACTAGACCACGGCGGGGATTATCAACAACGAAACCATTATCATCAGTACCATATTTTAATTTTGATGCGTTGAATTTTCTACTTGATCGACGTATTTTTTCTCCGCATCTCTGTCCGTATCTATTGTATGATTTCCAACTATTTTCCTACGTCACCCTCTCCTGCGAACGTATCCATTAACGTTTCATAGGACCGAATATTTTCTTACGAACTGAACACTTTCAAAACATTTTTTTAAAAAACATGTTGGGCTCTTTTAATGCCAGGAGACTCAATCAATATGATCGTTTATGTCGAATCTTTTCAATACAGATTGGCTGATATATAATGCAACAAAGTAAAGCGATATATTTTTTTATTTTATTTTTTTTAACTTTATTGTTCAAAAGCAAATAATGTTGGAAATAACATAAAATTTTAGAATCAGTTTAGATTTGTTCGAATTGGCCATGGCCTTCAAACAGACGACAATGCCATCACAGGCTGCACGAAAGTGGTTTTGTGGTATTTTGGTCTATACCCGGTGAAGCGCCGTCTTGAGATGATCGACACTTTGGTATTTTTTAGTGAGAACCTTACTCTCCAAAATACCCCTGACGCAAATGTCCAACGGATTGAGATGCGGAGATTTTGGTGGCCATTGCGCATTTGAAATGAAGCGAGGAACCTCCTTTTTAAGCCATTCTTTGTTGACGCGTACTGATTGCGGTGGTGTTGAGTCCTATTGGAATGTGGAACGTAGTTTGCGGCAGAAATGTTTGTCTGCCCAGGGCTTCAATACTGTCTGTTAAGACATTTTTTCGATAATACTCGGCATTTATTTAGACCCTACGGTCTATGAATAAGAGCGGGAAGCGACTATCGGCCGTTACGGCCGCCCCCACCATTACCATCGGCGGCACATGAGTTCTGGTGGCCAATCGCAGCTGTAAATTTTCAACTGACCTCTTTGGCAAGTAAAGCCGATCATTTTATTTGTTCACAAACTGCTCAATTTGGAATGGCTTCTCATCGGAGAAAACCAAATTCGGTAACTGGATACTTTCGTGTAAGCGAAGTAACTCCTTAGCTCTTTCCAGTCGAACTTTTTTTTGTCCATCGGTGAGCTCTTGCACTTTTTGGAACTTTAATGGCTTTAATCTAAGCTCATTTATCCATATGTGTTGCATACGTTCTCGCGATATGTTCAGCTCTCGGGAAATTTTTCTACCTCTACGGCGTGGATTTCGATCAAATCTGGCCTTCACTTTTCGGATTATTTCTGGTGTTGTTATCGTTTTTTTTCGTCCACTTTTTGGACGCGATGCAACACTACCAGTATCACGGTAACGAGCAATGGTATGAGAAACAAAATATTTATTTAAAGTCCACTTATGGTTTTCCAGCCAAATATAAAGTAATCACACTATCACGCTTGAATTCCAGCATGAATAAGGTTTTTTCTGAATGCAATAGATCAAAATGCATTTGTAAGCTTGTAAATAATAAAATGGACTGTCACTGGAATAAATCTGTCAGCTGTCAGACGAGCGGTTTACAAATGATAACGACCTGAAGTTGGTTGCAATACATATCAGCAACCCCTTATATGCACCTAAGTTACTATTTATAGCACATAGTTATGTATTTATTGTCCTTTTACACTCCACTGAAAATTGTGGCAAGGGCTTTTGTGTCAGAAAATAAAAATTAATTCCTCGTCCATTGACTTTAGACGCCAGGATTAAGGCCCCTGAAGGGTTTTAATATTTTGTGGCCAACACAGTTCTTCTCTTGATGTTATATGGATCTATTGCGGTATTAGGAAATATGTTTGTTTATCGTCAGATCTACTTAAGTCGCTGCTTTCTAGAGTTCTGTTCACTAGACAAAAATTCAGCGAACAAACGATCTAGCTTTTCAACTGCTTATGTTGAGTGTTGCTAATTTGTCTACATAAGTAGGGGAACCGACAGCTTAAAGTTAACTCCGAACGAAAAAATTTTTGTTTAAGAAATTTTTCATGGGAATTTTATTTTCTCTCTAAGGTTTTAGCCCGAAACCTAATGAGAGGTAGTCGCCGTTAAATATTTTTTCCTATTTCGTTTTGTTGAATATCTCTGACCAGAGAGTTTGAACCATGGCCTCACGTCTGATAAGCTCATGAACTACATATTTGACTCGGATGACTTCAAGTTATATCCTTAATTGATTATTATAATACTTTAGTTAGGATTACGACCGGTCATCCCGCACCGTTCATGTGTGTTAATTTTATCCATGAATGGACGGGCCTCCATTTTAAAGTTTACTACGAACAGTAGATTTTTGGGATACTTTTCATCGTAATTTTCTTTATGGCCAGAGTTTTTGCCGGGATACTGATGAGAGGAAATTACCGCAGATATGTATTTTTGTAATGCGATTTTAAATGTCTAGGATAGGGTTTGAATAATGGGTGCGAGGCCAATAAGACAACATTCTACTCGGCTACTTCCTCTAAGCAGTTATTTTTGCAAAAACTCTAAGAGTAACTGCAATTGCCAGCACTCTGCGTATTCACGGCTACTTCTTCTAAGCAGTTATCTTTGCAAAAACTCTAAAAGTAAATGAAATTGCCAGTAAGAGTTTCCGAAAAATCTGTCATTAAAAAACGACTTTAAAGTGTGATACCGTCTTTCACAGATAAAATTAACACACACAACATAAGTGGTGTGTGTGAAAAGCTACGTCGTAATCTTGTCTGAGGCTTTTTAAATGTGGTTTCAGCAATGAATTGGAATGAATGTCAAATTAGTTCATAGCATTCAATGCCCTCTCTATGTCCTAGTGATAGCGTCTTCTACATCGAGCAAAGCGAAAGTTATCAATCTCCTAGTCATCCAAAATAAACTCCTTAGTGGATATCTCTAAATCCACAAGATCTGCATTAATAAATCTGGTAATCCAATGTAGATGTTGCTTAGGAGGGCTGTGTGTTTCGTTTGCCCTTCTCCAGGCTGTTGTTATTGACACAAAAGCTATTCTTCTGCATCATATAGTAGCAGTAAATTGCGATACTAAAAGATAAAGCTGTGAAGAGGAATTTCCATTTAAAACAGAAGAACCAAAATCAAGTGAATATTCACGAACTGACTGTAGCGTACACATTTATTACGTCTAAATAAATAGAAAAACAAAACAAAACCTTAAATAAAGTCCTTTGTTTACGGCTGATTTTCTTTATTTTAGATTCCTTTTATTGTTGTTGTTTTTCTTTTTGTTGCTTTTCTCTAAAACGATTGTTATCGTTGTGGTTATTGTTGTTGTAGACTCGTTCATGTTGTTAGTTTCAGTAAATCTTTTTAAGCTTTCTTTCTATCTCTCCTTTTCCCCTTATGAATTTGTTTTCTTGGTTAAACTTTTTTTTGTTGTCTTTTCGATTTTTTTTATGGCCGAGAAATCAAACGAAAAGACCTTAAAATTGTTGTCAACGTTATTGTTATTTACCGTTTTTGTTGTTAATTTATGGTTGACTACAGATACGCTTGATTTGGTCATTACAATTACGGGTATACAATCAAAATCCAAATGAAAATCATAGATAAACTTAAATGGAAAAGTTCTAATTCAGCTTCTATTGCAGCTCATAAACTTACAAGAAAAAAAAAAAACAAAAAATGGCAATTGAAAGACTTAAATTTCTGTTATAAATTTCAAAACGGCAATTAGAAAGAGAATTTTATAACGAAAAATACTGCCTAATTAAGACAATAAATCTTAATGACATTCATTGAATGCTACTTATAATATCAATAAATTTAAATTAAATTTAGTTTTAAAGCCCTTTTCTTATGCATTCAATGGCCACAAAATTATTTTACATTTCGTCTGTGTGTTAATTACGTGACAGCAAATATTAATCATGCGTCAAGTGGTTTTAATTATGACCGGCCAGAATGCCTAAAATTATATGAACAACTGCTTTACTCTACTATAGTATTGTCTGGCAATTCATTATTTTATTTGTGAATTAAATACCAAAAATAATTCTTTAGTTTATGGTCATTTAATTAAATCCAAAGACAAACTTAACCGTACTGCATTCCATACGACAACGACAGCAGTCGTACTACTGGAATAAATTTATTGTCCTTTCGTTTGTAAAACTCATTATAATTTCATGCAAATACTAAATTATTGATTAAATAATGGAGAAAATCTCGAAATATTTCAAGCAGTTGATATTAGACATAAACGGGACTTAAGTTGCTATTCTATTAAGAGTATTACACAGTGATACAGTAATGGTGAGTTAAATAGTACGTTTGAAAAAATTTCTGTAATTTTGCATGAAGATAAAACTTCTTTCTTAATCAGGTTTTTTTTTTAGAAGGAAGGTCTCTCTTATATATCTCGTTCATCTAAATAATATGTATGATGACTTTGATTTGCTTAAAGTAGTCATTCGCTTGTTTATGGCAATCACAATGGAAGTTATAAACTTTACGTTTTAGTACGTCACTATTAATCCAATTGCGGAATTTTCACATTAAGATTATGCCTTTAAGCCGTCAGCTTCAGTACATGTCCGGGCTTTAGGATGAATGCAAACGAACTTCCCAGCTAAACTCTATTTCAGTTTCTGCAGGCCAATAAAGTCGTGTGTGGCCTAACGTTGCTTTTCTGGTATACAAAACATTCTAACCATTTTAATTGAATTACTTATTTAAGTACTTGTTTAAGATTACGACCTAGGAAAACTTGAAGAATTTATGGGAATTCGGTCTTAAACTCCACTTCCACTCACTTGAATGATGGCTGCAGTGTTTTTCAGGCGGAGATTTTCGCAATACTGGTGGCCCATCTTCGGATTCGGAATCTTACTTGATCTTCGTTGACAGTCGGGCTGCCGTTAGGGCCATTGAGTCGGTCTAGTGCAAATCATGACTCGTTCGCGTGTACAAAGAGTCGTTGAGGAATTTTGAACCAGACCGTATCCGTCTATGCTGGGTTCCGGGTCATAGCGGAATACTGGGCAATGAGACGGCGGATGCCCTTGCAAGGTTAGGTTCGCTTTCAAAGGGCGATTTGATAGTTGGTCCTGACCCCCCAGTCTACCACCTCTATGGCCTTATCGATGGATGGGTCAGGGAAGAAGAGCAGAGGATTTGAGGAAACGGACTGGGTTGTTCTGTTTCTAGACTCCAATAGCCTGCTGTGGACAGTAAGAGAACATATTGGCTGCTGGGTTTGGTTAAGGCCAGCTTAAGGTCGGTTGTTGGTTTTATCACGGAGCTCTGCGAGATTAGGTCGCCGGACTATTGCAGGGTATGCTGCGATGAGGAGGAGTTGGAGACTGCCGCACACTTTCTCTGTACCTGCCCAGTCCTAGGATGAGGTTAAGAAACCTTGTCAGGGTCTTGAGCTTGAGTTCTGCGCCTTCTTTGAGAGCTTGAGTTCTGTGTCGAGAGCCGACATCAAGGCTCTCCACAGATTCATTAGCAGCTTGGGCTGGTTGAGAGGTTCTAGGACTTTATAAGTGTAGCCGCACTCACACCCTCTTTTGTTTTGTGTCTGTTTCTTTCTGTATAATTCTTCCGTTTCCCATTCTCCCCCGCTTATCTACATTCCCTCCTTTCATTCTATACCGTCTATTTCCTTTCTTCTTTAAGGATATTGGACAATAAGTAAATTTTGACCTCCTGGTACTGTACTTGGCTTAACCGACAAGTACACGTTCTACAACCTAACCTAACCTATGGAAGAGAAAATATGTTGAGTTCTTTTCTCACACAAATTGACGAATACTCGCACAAATTAAGATTAGTGCCACGGAGCAGTGATAAATTGAGATCAATTGTAGACACCACATGCTGTATGGCTTCACAGTGTCTTATCCAATGGGACTAATTTTATACTCAATCGTGTCTGGCTCTACAGATAATAGCCAGCGGTGTCAAATATCATCTTCTGGGCAATAGGCTTTACCATTCTGGCTAATGAATAAACGTTTAACGCAATAAATAGATTGTGGCATGGGTTGTGCGGAAAGTTGTTCCATCCTGTTGAAACCAAGCCTCGTTCACATCTATACAGACACAATTGGTCATTACAACCCTTCAGTCACGATTATTGACCTAGTTTTTCACACTACCTATGTTGTATGCGTGGCGGGACCTATAGTTTAAAGTCGATTCCGAACGAGAGATTTTTGAGAAACTTTTTATGGCAGTTTTATTTACCCTCAGAGTTTTTGCTAGAAATCAGTTGAAAGGAAGTCACCGAAAAAATACTTTTTGTGTTTTATTTTGATGTGTGGCCTGTGACTCGAACCCTGGCTTTACGTCTAATAAACCAGCACACTGCCTACTAGACCACGGCAACTTCACATCTATACCATGAATAAAAAAAAAAATTGAGTTATCATGGAGCGATAGATATCTCCATTTAACTTCCATTTTGGGATTGCATTGGGATTTGTAAGATCACGTGTGGATATTTTGAGTCCTAAATAGGGCAATCTTTTCTTATTAAAGTGTTTATCGAGATGTAAACGAGTTTCATTCGAAAAGATGAATTTTTTCTTTGGCGAGACCTATAGCTCTAAGTCGGCTCCGAACGCCAGATTTTTGAGAAGCTGTTCATAGCAATTTTTTTTTAGAGAGTGTCGCCCAAAGAAATTATTTTTTCATATTTCGTATCGTTTGAGATCTTTGACCTCTGAACTATGGCCTCACGTCTAATAAGCGAACATATTACCTACTAGACAACATGAACTTCATTTGAAGGTAAAGTTTTCATAAATTCTAGTTTCTAATTAGCTGGCAGCAGTGTTATAAGCCATTATTGTAATACAGTTCTATTTACTTTTATATGAATGCGCATTTACTCAGTCATTCTAAACTACACACACACTGAAAAATAAGAATACAATGGAAAGCATTCTCACACATAAACATATGTATGTATACCTATAGCCATACCGTACAAAGCATATTGTTCTGATATAGTAAATGTGGACAATTTAAATAATTACAAATCCAACGTATGCTCTCTCTCTCTCTCTTTCTCTCTCTTTGTGTATGTATATATGTTTCAATATACACCTCAAGCACTCGCAAACACACATATACCCATATTAGATACGTAAATATGTATAAATGTATGTATGTGTGTGTTAGAACATGACTAAATGTAAAATATTCAAGAGTACAAATGAATGTGAAATATCGTGTATTATTTGTAAAAACAGTCACACATTAAGAGAGAAACAAAAGAGAATGAGAGTTTCTTGGTTAGTTAAATAATGAGTTAGCTCGGTATGGTTAACTTGTAAAAGTATGGGATATGTTTGTGTGTGCGTGAAAATGTTTGAAATTTTTATTTTGAATGAAACTATAATGCAGACTTAAAGTAAATTTAACATTAACATGGTGAATATTTATTCAAACAATCACATTCATTTTCCACATATTGTTTGTTTCCATTTCTTTCTCTCTGTTTCTCTCTCTCTCTCTCTCGTTCTTCATAACCATATATATACATATTCATATAATCATTTACATACACATACACATACGTATTCTTTTGTGTTTATGCATTATGTATGAATATATGTATGGCAATAGGTATCATGCGTATGCATGAGTATCGTCGCTTAAAGTCATACGAGTGTGGAAAATCCATTGTGATCCACTGCTCGCTCCATCACTATTTTGTTGGATGTGTACCGTGGGGCACATAATTTAGTGAAAATTATGAATTCCTTTTCAAAATGAATGTTTCCATTTAGAATGTAAAAGAAATACTCAAATTCATAACAAAAGCAAATTGCTTTCAATATTTGCTGACTTTGCTTGACATGTAAAGAAATTTCATTGATAGACATAATTCATGCTCATAATAAATGTTATGATATCCGATATTTATTATCAATGGGTTAGCCATTTAGTGGTTTAAAACTAAAACCGCTAGTCAGGCAAGATCATCTGAAGATTTTTATTTCAATTTACCATTTACGAAAATGAATAGTTCCATACTTGAAAAATCTTTACGAAATATAATTGGTTGGCAAGAATGATAAACTAAAGATTACGCCATCATGCACACAAAATTAAAACTTTCTGCGCATATTGAATTAATGACGTCACGAAAATTGTTTCCATTGTTTTCCTATTGGCTAATGATAATGTAAGTTATATTGCAGGGCTGCCAACTACTTTCGTGTAGTGCGTACACTTTTCAGAAGAAATGTTCATTTTTACATATGAAAACGACTTGGAAACCTTTAAAACAGCCCAAAAACATCATCCAACGGGAACTCATGCGCAAGGCGTAATCTTGAATTTATCATTCTTGATTGGTTGGTAAATGGACTGAAGGTATAAACACATAGACGACAGAGAGCAGCTTGACAGCTAGACAGAAAATTACACCAACTGTTTTTTTCTGCCGTATGCCTACTGCTTAAATTCTTTGAAGACAGATCAGGAAAAAACAGGTGATAAAAAACCAAAACAATAAACAATAATTTAAATTATGAAAAATTTCAGTAGAGTCACTATCAAATTTTTTAAGGACCCAAAAATATAAAATACCGTATACTTAGCCATATGTACATATGTATTTGACAGAGATCCTCAATGAATCGTTTTTCTCTACTCATAAGCACTCATGAAATTTTGAATATAAGTGTGTCAACAATATTGAAATTTTCTTTGATTCATTCGTCGTCTTACAATATTGATTTATAAGTACAGCTTGTAAATGAGTTTCTATGCATACTCTTACTCGAAATATGTTTGATTCATAAGCCTACTAATTCAGATTCATAACTTTAGATAAATACTTATAAATAAGGTTCGTGGGACTCGAATCATTAATTAAAATTTATAGTCTTAGTTGTTGTTGCATTTAAAAACAGACACATAAGCAATACAGATGAAGCGGCATGCAGACGATTTATATTCTTCACATCCCGATAAACTATTTCTTTCACAAATTGATTATTGTATTCATAAAAAATATTTTTGGTTAACGGTCTTAACAAACGAATTCGCATACAAAATTAGATTAATAAACTCTTTATAATTAAATTTTACCTTTTATAAATACATGAATTGTTTTTTTTTTATTTTTTAATTGTACGTTTCTCTTCAATAAGTAATTTAAGCTGTTATTTAATTATTATTTCATGTTGCATTGGCATCACTAATTTGCTTTTAGCTGCTCACAAAAAAAAAAAAAAAAATAGAAAATAATTTAATTTGGGCAGGAGCTGCTTAGGTTGTTGTCTTGGCTTTTTCTGTGCTGCCTTCAATATAATCCTTTTCCTATAAACGTGTGTATTCTAAACTTGGCAGCTTTTCGTCGTCTATGTGTTTATGCCTTGATTCTGCAAGGACTTGGCAAAATTTTGATAGGACTGTAGATATTACAGTTGTGGCCAAGTATGTGCTTCATTGCAGTGTACACAGCTTAAGACACTTTTGTTTTGAAACCAACACACAGAAGGTAAGATCTATTTATAAAGTGTTGTTGTGTTGAAATACAAGAGAAATAGTTTATAGGAGAAAGGAAAGAGAGGGTAGTGTGCGATATTATTTTTATTTTTTTTTTTTATTTTAATGTTGACTGAATAATATATTTAATCGAGATGTATTTTCTTATTCATTTTATTAAAAGTTCTACTACAACATGGAACTAAACACAACTTTATTTATGCATCACTGTAGACTATAGCCATCCATTTAATTGTTTAACTGTGTAGATTACACATTCACATTCGCAATATACGCACTCATTCTCATTTTATTTCTCTTCCTATCAAACAAATGTTTAACTCTGCTCTGCATTTGGCATATATTTGTTTTAATTATTTGAATTTACACTAATTTAATTACAACCATTTTACATGCCATTAAGGAGACTTTGCTTTGCTTTGCTTTATATTCCATACAATACATGTACATATACATATAGGACTACAGTTACAACTACAACTACAACTACTATAACTACATACATGCATAGAAAAGCACATGTAATCATGAACTTCTATTTTTTTTCCTATGATTGTGTGCATAAAAATATATTTAAATTAAAAAACACTACCCAACTAACAATTTTAAAGAGGCTAAGATAGCTTACTGTCATCTGTAGCGAGTGGTTACGAGTGTAGTTACAAGTAGTGCAATGAATAGTCTTTGTTAAAGTTTATTTTTAAATTTATGCATGTGATATACGTATGCAAGTAGGCCTTCTGACAGAGAATCAATCAGATAATGGTAGAAAATCTCAGAGTACCGGAGAAAAAGGTTATAAAAGCATATTTTAGTCGAAGCTAATAAAAGTGAAGTTGCCATTGCCCAGTTCATAGTGTGCTGGCTTATTAGACGTTAGGCCTCGTTTAAAACACCAAGTCAGACATCACAAACGGAAAAAAATATGAATAAATATTTCTCCGACGACTTCCTTTCAACAAATTTCAGGCAAAAAGTCTGAAAATAAATAAAATCGCTTTGTAAAGTTTCTCACAAATCTGTCGTTCGGAGTCGACTTTAACTTATAGGTCTCACCATCCATGTATAGAAATTAAAACGTGCAACCTAAGTGATGTGAGAAGCTAGGTCATAGCCCTGATGGAAGGGTTGTAATGAGCAAATATATGTGTAATGAGGGTAAAGGCATTGTGCAACAAACCATTCCCTTTTCAAAATATTTTATTTAAGCGTTTGACTGCTAAGCACTTCTGGTGAGAACTTTCCAAAACAGTTCGAAAACAACAATTTCTTACACTATGCGACAGAGATCAGCAATGAATCGTTTTTCCGCTACTCATAAGCACTCATGCAATTTTGAGTATGAATAAATGAACAGAATTGAAATTCAACTGCTCTGATTCATTCGTACTCACTACAACATTGATTTGTAAGTATAAGTAGCAATGAGTATGAGTACAACGTTGATATCAAACTCACAACGTTCGAAATATGTTTGATTCATACGCCTACTCATTTTGAGTCACAAATTTAGAAAAAAACTTATAATACTTATAAGTGATTCGAGTGACTCGAATCATTTGTAAAAATTTACAGCCTTTGTTGTTGTTGCATATACAAACAAAGAAGAAAGAAAAGACAAAGACAACAAGCAAAGAATACACACAATCTTTTTGTGAGTATAGTAGTGTTCGTCCGCGAATCATACTTATTTTGTGCTTCGTATAAATGTTAAGTAGAGATGAGGCGAAGTCAATAACATCATGTGTATTGTTAAGTATAAATACGAAGAGTACTACCAACTTTGAGTATGAGTATTATGAGTCGGATATTAAAATAAGTATGAATGCTTACAAGTATCTCAAATTATAAGTATGACTCGAACCTATTCATCGTTTTGAATACTCGGTGCTGATCTTTGCTATGCGACAAAATAAAAAAAAATTATATACACCCGGTTGTGAGTTTTGTTGAGTAGATCTCAAAAATATTTTTTTTAGATTTCTCAAACCCTCCAAACTTTTTTTTTATCTGTCAATAACTGTTTTTCTAAACCTTATGTACAAATTTCGGTATTACTCAAACATTTCTGGCCAATTTAACAGTCTGTAGGAATCACTATAACTTTTCACTCTCATCAACAAACACGACGATGAATATCAAAATTTTTCTGACTCGATAGGTTATTGAGCGAACAATGTGTGGTTCGAGAAGTTAGTGATGTAATGATGTGAAAATAGGTTGTAATCTTGACTAAAGAGATGTATTGGCCAATTAGGTAAATTAACTGTTAATTCCAATTACAGATTTCAAATAAAACTAATCGATTACTTTCCCATAACTATAAATTTGCATTTGTTTTTTCTTCGGCCTATTTCCTCAATTCTATGAATCTGTGAATATGATGTTAATTGTGAAAGGGGTTAACCGTTTCCATTCTAAATGCTTAGGAATCTATCCCCTGCAGTGTAGATTTTTTTTTTTTTTTGTAATACAAGAACATACAAGTGTACTTATATGCACACTTCATTTTACATACCCATTAATACTTGTACGAGGTATCGTTTCTTTTTGTTATGCCATAATGAATTGCAAATTATATTTTTCTGGGTGTAAAATTGAAAATGTGTGAATTTGAAATAGAGTTTATTTGTCGTTGAGCATGTTTTATTCAGTATTATTATTTGTAATTGAAATTTAAAAATTCATTTAAACAAAAAACAAATAAAAAAAAAATAGAAAAATAATAATTGGAAAATGTTTTCATTCATGTGGCGTCGCTTGCCATAATTAAAAGTTTTTAAATTTCCCAAAATAATAATTGACTGGAAACAATACCAAAAATGAAAGTGATAGACAGATGAAATTTGTTAAACTATATTTGTATTGAAATTTATTGAACTACTGCAACATTAAATGGATAATTTAAAAGGGATTTGAGTATTTGTTTGCAAAAGTACTGCATATTGTGTGTAAAAGGCTGCAATAGTTTGCAGACAAAACTTATAATGCAAGTAAAGTAGCAAATCTGGTTGTGTATGAAATGTTGAAATAAAATATTTTAGAAGGGATATTTCCACTACATTAAACGAAAAGGGTTTCAATCATCAACCTAAATATTGCACCACATTTTGCCAATGAAATCAAATTACAGTGGTGTTTTGGTAACGGATATTTATAAGAAAATGTTAAAGTTTAAAGCTTATCTGGTGTTGTTTTCAGCCTGTCAGTCAGGCTTATGGACCTAGTTTCTTACACCACTTATGTTGTGTGCGTTAATTTTATACATGAGTGGTGCTAACTACAGTTTAAAGTCGATTCCAAACTCCAGACTTTTTTTTTGCGAAACTTTTAATGGCAATTTTATTTACTCTCAGAGTTTTTGCCAGAATTCTCCGAAGAGGAAATCACCGGAGAAATATATTTTTTATATTTTCGTTTTGATGTCTGACCTGAAATTTGACCCGTGGACTTACGTCTAATAAGTCAACACATTACCTACTATACTTCGGGGACTTCTTTTCGGCAGTTTCTCTGCAGTTTTATGCTTTTAGTAGAATTTTCTCTTTAACTGTGAAGCTACATCTGTCAAATTAGTTGTCATTTATACAGTCTGTGCAAAGCACAATATTTTTTTAAAAAATTATTCGGGCAACACATTGTCGTCCTACCCAGAGATAGATTAATAAACGATCGAACAACACCCGTAGTAAACAGAAAGCAAGATCTACAGACAACATCTCTGCTAATCAAAACTTTACTCGACTCGACTTTATACCGTTCACAAGAATTCGGCTTTTAGCAGTGATGTCTAACGAGATACGATACTAGAATCGACAGGGAGTGACTCTAATTTTCAACGATAAGCATGGGTACGTGAAAAATTTTTTTCCAATTATTCCGGAAAAGTTGTTGTTTGACAACGGCTTTAACTAGGCCGCTATAGATCGATTATCAACTTCTTCTGATACAAATTTCATGATCTGAGGACATTGCATATCTTTCATGAGCGATTTGAAGGCGGCAGTGCCATCTCATGTGGATGTAATGTGAACTGGCCTCCGATATCATGCGGTTTGATCTCGTTAGACTTTTTTGTGGGGTTTTCTTAAGTCGTAGCCATACACGAGTAAGCTACAAGCCATAGCGATCTTCAAAGCCAACATAATCCTTGTCATGGGTGTAATATCAGTTTTTGTCACGAATATTTATGTCCTTATGGAACCAGGTTTTACTGTACTACCACTCTTCGATAGTCTACATCTATCGACTACAGATTTTCAAAAAGAATACATAAAAAGTGCGCACAAAAAAATATTGGGCCTACTTTTAAGCTTATAACTTTTATAATAATTGAAAAAAAATGAATACCGTCTGTTTCAAAATCCACCTGCTAAATGTCATTGCAATAGCAAAATTAGTTTTTTGAAAATGGGCACCCAACAATAATGCCGTAAAAAAATAATTTAAATTTTCAATAAAAAACCGCGCCGCTTACAAAAAACGATTGCTAGGCTCGCAGGTGTTAACCAAAAAACAGTTTCTAAGATAAAAATAAAACAATATAAGGAGTCTATGAGTATTGAGAGAAAGCGTGGAAGTGGAAGAAAAAAGAATTTGCCGACCAAAAAAAAGCAAGTAAAATAACATTGTCTGGAAGAACAGTGGCTCAAAAAGCTGGATGCTCTGAGATCTTTGTCAGAAAAAAATTTTATACACAAAAGAATTCAAACATTATTTACTTTAATTGTAAAATATAAAACGAAAAAAATCCGCCACTTAGTTTTATTTCTATAAAGAAAAGTGTAAGTCAAGTTTTTTTTGTGCGCACTCCTTATAAATGAATAATATATTTATTTGTAATATACAATACATCGACAATAAAACAATAAATTGCTATTTATTATAACTTTATTCTGTAAACGCAAAGATATATTGAGAAATTATATTCTTCTAATGGCAATAAGTGGTCAACTGGGGATAGACAATTTTCTATTCATATTCGATAAGTATTTGAATTGTTTTAGTTTTCTTTTACTTCTTTTAGTTTCAAAAACTTTATTTTACCTGCAAGAAAATAAGTTATTGACTAGAAAAAGAATAACAATAACAAAAATAACAAAGATAACTTGGAAAATATAAAAGTCATAAACATAAATGAATTATGGCCCATTTTTCGATTGGAGTGAATAGAACAGGTACAGACGTATTATGTTACTACGAGGTTGGTTATAAAATTTTCTCAATATAATATCCTTTTACCTTGATACTTTATTTCCAGCTACATATGCAGGCTGACTGATATGTATTGCAACCAACTTCGGGTTGTTATCATTTGTAAACCGCTCGTCTGACAGATTATTTTCAGTGACAGTTCGTTTTATTACTTACAAGCTTACAAAAGCTTTTTGATCTATTGCATTCAGAAAAAAGGTATTCGTGTTGGAATTCAAGCGTGATAGTGTGATTGCTTTATATTTCGGTAGATGACTATCGTTAGAGGCCTCCACCATTTAAATGTGAATAAATCTTTTTGTTTTTCGTTCCATTGCTCGTTACCGTGATACTGGCAGTATTGCCTCGCGTCCAAAAAGGAAACGAAAAAACGGTAACAACACCAGAAATGATCTGAAAAATGAAGGCCAGATTTGATCGAAATCCACGCCGCTGTGCTAGAAAAATTGCTCGTGAGCTGAACATATCGTAAGAACGGATTGCAACACATATTGTGAAATGAGCTTGGACTAAAGCCATTGAAGTTCTGAAAAGTGCAAGAGCTTACCGATGAAAAAGAAAAAGTTAAACTGGAAAAAGCCCAGGAGTTACTTGGCTGCAGTTACCGAATTTGGTTTTCTCCGATGAGAAGTCATTCCAAATTGAGCAGTCTGTGAACAAACAAAATGATCGGATTTACTTGCCAAAGAGGTCAGCTGAAAATTTACACCTGCAGTTGTCCACCAGAACTCAAGCGCCGCCGATTGTAACGGTGTGGGCCGCTGTAACGGCCGATGGTCTCTGCCCGCTCTTATTCATCGACCGTGTGGTCAAAATAAATGCCGAATTTAGGGCAAATGTCTGAAAGACAGTATAGATGCCTTTTGCAAAACAAACATTTCGGCCGCAGACCATGGATATTCCAACAGGACTCAGCACCACCGCACTCAGCACGAGTCAATCAAGAATGGCTTAAAAAGGAGGTTCCTTGCTTCACTTGTACCGCACAATGGCCACCAAAATCTCCGGATCTCAATTCGTTGGACTTTTGTGCCTGGGGCATATTAAAAATACCAAAGTGTCTATCATCTGAAGACGGCGCTTCGCTGGAAATTAGCCAAAATACCGCATAGCCACTTACGTGCAGCCTGTAATGGCTTTGTCGGCCGTTAGAAGGCCATAATTTGTACCAAAGGTAGCCAATTCGAACAAATCTAAACTGATTCTAAAATTTGATGTTATTTCCAGCATTTTTTACTTTTGGACAATAAAATTAAGAAAAAAATTAAAAAAATATAACGCTTTACTTTGTTACATTATATATCAGCCACCCTGTATTTACTTATTTCGTCAGCCAGTTAAGGACACGACTTCTTGAGGATGATCATCGAACTACAATTCTTACTTCTTTGCAAAAATTTGAATTTCATACTGTAATCCATACGTACAAACGTACATAATTGGTCATTACAGCCCTTTATTTAGGAATACGGTTAAGCTTTTCACACCGCTTATGGTGTGAGTGTTAATTCTTCTGCTTGAGTGGCGGTACCTACAGTTTAGAGTCGAATCCAAACGACTGGTATTTGAGAAACTTTTCATAGCAATTTTATATATTCTCAAAGTTATTGCCAGAAATTTGCTGAGATAACATCGTTGAAGAAATATTTTGATCTGGTGGTAGTACTGGTCTCGGATTTGGATAGTGGCCTTACTAACAAACCAACGCACTGTCTAGTATTTTATAAGGAATTTTTGTAAAAGAGGACTTTATTGTTCAACAAATACAAGCTCTTAATATGGAAATTGAGGTGGAACTTGGCCTGTATTTGGAAGGGCCAATAAGTGGGTGTTTTATTATCTTCTCTCATAGTCAAATATCAATGAGGACGATAACATCAGGGTACACGTTAATAGTAGTTGTGGTCTGAATGAAGTAGTTGTGTTTTGTAGATTTCAAAAATATTTTTTTTTATATTTCTCGAACCCTCGAACTTTTTTTATTGGACAAAAATTGTTTTTGGGTTCTTCAAAAATTTCTAGATTACACAAACATTTATGACCCGATATCCAATATTTAAAACTTGTTTGAAAGGGGAGAGACGGAGCTTTTGTATGCAATATCTATAATTTGCCATAATAAGAAGAGAGATTTGATGAGGTAACCTTGGTAAACGCGAAATTTTTTTATGTTTCTTTAAGTTTGTCCATTCACAGTAGCAAACTTTACTTTAAAAATATGAAATAATTGGTAATATTTTGAAAGTACGTTATCTTGCGAAGAGATTGCTACTTTGTTTGATCAAATCGGCCAAAAATTGTCGTAGTTATTATTTAAAGAGTCTAACAGTCGAGTTATATTTTTTATATATGTTATCTTATCAAATGAACTTTGGGTTCAAAAATTATCAGAATTTTTGATGGATTTTGATTGTTTATTGTAAAATGTGTCAATTCCAAGTTTGAGCGGCCACCAGAATTTGGGCGAATTTTTGAGATCGATGTTTAAAAATCCCGGGATATTTCGGAATAAGTCGGGAACCAAAAATTTCGAAAAATTACGAGAAAAATCGAAATTTTCTCTCAACAATGAAAATATTTTGTTAACAAAATCATTTGTCTTCCAATTATGGGTATCAAAATTATATGCCATTAAAAATAAAATGTTACAAAGAAGCGTTAATTAACGAAAATAAAAATTATTGATGCTACGTATGCAAATGCATTAGTTTTAAGAAAATTATTTGGATTCCAACAAAAAAATTGAAGCATTAAACCTGTGATCTGATAGGCTTGAACGAATTTTGTTATCAACATACGCTGTCGTTGAAAAACATTTCTCGCAATCAACATTTGTTGGTAAAATAGTTCCAAGACAGCTCCTGATGTAAATAAATCTATTCCTTTGGACAGTTGGGTATCTAAATTAGTAACCCTATTAACTCGTTTTATAGAGCTTTTGCATTCTTCGACGGCATCAAATAACTTTTTATCAATGGAAGCGGGGTTTTCCTCATCTGATATGCTATTATCGATGTCAAGTGATATAGAACTTTTTTTCAGGACCTTTTGTAGGGTCAAAATACATATGAATTCACAATCTCGAAAATCACGGAAAATCCCGGGACAAGTTTTTAAAAATCCCGGGATTTCCGGGATTCACAAAATCCCGAGATTCGGGATATCCCGATTGGCATCCCTAATGGTTAGCTTATTCAAGTTTTTCTTTTTTTTTGATGTGAGACCCTTAGTTTATCCTATGTGCCTACCTAATAATCGTTAGCATTACGACCAGTTGAGAGAGTGCTTTGAAAGATGAGCATTACAGACTACAACGTCGATTATTGACCCATTTCATATAAACTCATTTCAAACACAACTTGAGTCCTTCAGTTTTAAATCATCAAAATTGAAAATATTTAGTTTGCTTTAAAGGCAAAATGTAATAGGCTTTTGAGACAAAATACGTGATTAAGTAATAAAACCAGTAATTTTCGCCTCGGTTTAAGCCACAGGTCAGATTTCTCCAACAAAATGAAATTTGAAAAGAAAATATTTCTTCGGCAACTTTCTCTCAGCAGATTTCTATGAAGAGGCTAAACTTATTCACAGAAAAATACTGCAATCATACGACCATGTGTATGTGCATTATTAAAATTTCACTTGAAAAATATAAGTCAAAAGAACAAACCAAATAATATTTTCTAAAGAATCCATGTTTTCTTTTCAATTATTTTTCTTTCTTCATGCGAATATGGATGTTATCTTAGGTTTTGTTTTGCCTCATGCCACCATGATTACGAATGTATGTATACGATGAATATACCATAAAATTATAATAGGGAGGAGATCATAAAAATATGTTAAATTCTATTCTATTTTATGTTATGCATTCCTTAACCATATTTTCATAAATTGAAATATTTAGTGCGAAGAAAATTTATAGCCTTTTAACCATCACAGCCTCATTCCATGCTCCTTTTATACTTTCTAGTGTATTTAGTCTTCAGCATTATTTCTTTGTTGTCCGTTTGTGCATTTTTAATAAGAATCCATTATTATGTACATAAATAAAGATTACTTGTACGATAATGCAGTTCTTTCTTTTTTTTTTAACGGAATTTATGGTTGAAATCTTAAAGAATAGAATACTAACTAGACGGAGTTTTCTTTAAGTACTTGCAGCAACCGTCTGATGTGAACAAATTGTTAAGTGTTGTGTGGGAACTTTGAAGATTAATTGGCTGCAAGTCTTAAAAGAAGACAAATATTTTTTTAATTTTGAAAAAGGCGCTCTAAGGTAAATTTGTTGTTCAGCTTGACCAAAATGTTGATTGCAAACTTCAACATGTGAGTCTCGAAATGCTAATATTATTCGAGTAATTTTTCTGGCATCTGAAATCGTTAGTTTCAATCAAGTTCTTTCATTTATATTTGTAAAATGAATCAAATTTTTCTTTCTTTAAAACTTCATTTGATCATCGTATGATAGTGAAGAAGCAAAAAAATCTGTTTGAGTTCTGTATTGGACATACCAACTGGGACTCCCGAACTTTGACAGTTGATAGCGACCATATTACTCATGCAACATCGGTGCAATTAGTTGTACTTTATTTAGTCTCTTTTGCCAAATCGCTAACAAGTAAAGCGCTATGTTTTAAATTTTATTTTTTTTTAAATTTCTTGTTCAAAAGTAAAAAATGTTGGAAATAACATAAAATTTTAGAATTAGTTTAGATTTGTACGAATTATGGCCTTGAAACGGCCGACAAAGCCATCACAGGCTGCACGAAAGTGGCGCTGCGATATTTTGGCCCATTCCCAGCGAAGCGCCGTCTTGAGGTGATCAAAACTTTGGTATTTTTTTTAGTGAAAACCTTACACTCCAAAATGTTCCAGGCGCAAAAAATATTCGGTATTTATTTTGGTCCCACAGTGGATGAATACGAGCGGGGAGCGGCCATCGGTCGTTAAGGCGGCGCTTGAATTCTGGTGGTGAATCGCAGGGGTCAAGTAAACCCGATCATTTTGTTTGTTTACAAACAACTCAATTTGGAATGGTTTCTAATCGGAGAAAACCAAATTCGGTAACTGGACACTTTCGTGCAAGCGGAGTAGCTCCTTGGATCTTTCCAGTTTAAATTTTTTTGTTCACCTGTAAGCTCTTGCACTTTTTGGAACTTCAATGGCTTTAGTCCAAGCTCATTTTTCAATATTTGTTGCATTCGTTCTCGAGATATGTTCAGTTCACGAGTAATTTTTCTACCACTGCGGTGTAGATTTCAATCAAATCTGGCCTTCACTTTTCGGATGATTTCTGGCATTGTTACCGTTTTTTTTTCGTCCACTTTTTGGACGCGATGCAACACTGCCAGTATCACGGTAACGAGCAATGGTACGAGAATCGGGATTTCCCTATTAGCATCCTTAGCTTCGAGGGAGTCATTAGCTTGTGATTAATTGTTTACCGACTGTTCACTTCCCAATAGCTAGCCTTGAGGGAGCCAAAAGCACTATGACTTAAAATCCATTATTTGCTGCCCGTATATTCTAAGTTTTACATTCTAATGCCACCAAGATTGTTCATTTCTGGTATTGATTATGATTTATATGCACTTAATGGCTAAAAGGTCATATTGCAAAAAAAAAGAGGATCTCAAAGTATATTAAAGAAAAATTGCTGCTAAGATGATAGAATACAATAATAAATTTATGGTAATTTGTAGCGTATAATCCTTTATCGAAGCAAACTAATTATAATTGATTTCTGTTGCATAATTTATTGTAATTTGTAATCTTCTTTCTTTCATACTCATCTTTATCGTATTGAACTATTTAGTTGTGTTATAAATGGAATTAAAGTTAAGGGGTAAATGTCAAGAAAAAATAAAAAAAAAAATTAAATTAAACGTAAAAATAAAATTCAATTACAAAAGATTAAAAAAAAACTGCTACCACGTGTTACACAAAAAAAAGAGAAATCCTTAATTTATTGCCATTATTATTTGATTATTTGAACTGAAAAATAATTACTCGTTTGTATCCACAAAACATTTACAAACTCTGAAATAAATGAATAAAATATGTTCACTTGTATATGAGTGTGCGTGTTTTTATCCTTTTTTTTTGTACAAAAACTTCACATTCGATTTAAAATAAAAATTGTTTATTTGTTCCTTTACCTTAAATTTTAAATTGAACCCATTTCAAATTAATTCAGGTTAAGAAAAAATTTATTTTTTTTTTATTTAATACCCTACTCGGCAACATATTTCTTTTGTCTGATGTTTTGTAACAATATAACGAACTCCTGTCCATGTAAGTCTTCATCTGGGGAACTCTTACACATAAGATGTTGCACAGTGTTTGATTTTTAATCCAGACCACTTTCTAAATACGTCCAATTATCAGGTTAATCATAATCTTTTATTAAGCTTATAAAAAATCTCTATTCGTATATTCACAGACATATACAAGCTATAAAGAGAGAGTGATATGATATGTATTGTAACCAACTTCAGGTTGTTATAATTTGTAAACCGCTCGTCTGACAACTGACAAATTTATTGCAGCGAAGTCGCCGTGGTCTAGGGGGTAGACAAAAGGCCCGGGTTCGAATCCCAGGTCAGACATCAAAACGAAAAAAATATTTCTTCGGCGACTTCCTCTCAGCAGATTTCTGGCAAAGACTCTGAGAGTAAAAAATTGCCATGAAAAAGCTTCTTAAAAATCTGTCGTTCGGAGTCGACTTTAAACTGTAAGTCCCGCCTCTCATGTATAAAATTTACGCACACAGAATAAGTGGTGTGAGAAGCTAGGTCGTAATCCTGACTGAGGGGTTGTAATGGCCAATTATTTATGTATGTATGTTCATTTTATTATTTACAAACTTACAAAAGCATTTTGATCTATTGCATTCAGAAAAAAAAAGTTATTCGTGATGGAATTCAAGCGTGATAGTGTGATTGCTTTATATTTGGCTGGAAAACCACAGGTGGCTATCGTTAGAGCCCTCCAGCATTTAAATGTGAATAAATCTTTTGTTTCTCGTACCATTGCGCGTTACCGTAATACTAGCAGTTATGCATTGCGTGCAAAAAGTTGATGAAAAAAACAGTAACAACACCAGATCCGAAAATTGAATTCTAGATTTGATTGAAATCTACGCCGCAGTGGTAAAAAAATTGCTCGTGAGCTGAACATATAGCGAGAACGGATGCAACACATATTGAAAAATGAGCTTGGACGAAAGCCATTGAAGTTCCAAAAAGTCCACGAGCCCACCGATGGACAAAAGAAAAGTTAGACCGGAAAGAGCCAAGGAGTTACTTCGCTTGCACGAAAGTATCCAGTTACCGAATTTGGTTTTCTCCGATGAGAATCCATTCCAAATTCAGCTTTTTGGTTTTCTCCGATAAGAAGCCATTCGAAATTGAGCAGTTTGTTTTTGGCTTTACTTGCCAAAGAGTCAACTGAAAATTTACACCTGCGTTTGGTCACCAGAACTCAAGGCCTGTCGATGGTAACGGTGTGTGGCCGCCGTAACGACCGATGGTCGCCCCCGCTCGTATTCATTGACCGTGGGGTCAAAATAAATAGCGAATATTATCGAGAAAATGTCTTAAAGACAGTATTGAAGCCGTGAGCAGACAATCATTTCGGCTGCAGACCATGGACATTCCAACAGAACGCAGCACCACCGCACTCAGCACGCGTCAACCAAAAATAGAGGTTCTTCATTTCATTTCTACTGCACAATGGCCACCAAAATCTCCGGATCTCAATCCATTGGACTTTTGCGCCTGGCGTATTTTTGAGAGTAAGGTTCTCATTAAAAAATACCAAAGTGTCGAACATCTGAAGACGGCGCTTCGCCGAATATGGGCCGAAATACCACAGAGCCACTTTTGTGCAGCCTGTGATGGAATACATATTATATTTCGATTTGATTGATTTATCTGACTTGGGGTTTGAGCCCTAGCTTCACGTCGAATAAGCCAATATACTAACCACTAGACTACTGTAGCAACTCGACTACTGCGGCTTTAAAACACAATCTTTGATTATGCTCATCAATCATCATATTCGCTATCATGTGTGAGCTATAAAAATAGAGGAGGCAAACATCCATATAGATGAGTCAATACCTTATCGGCATACTTCAAAACTATTGTGCCAACTTTTGTTGGTAAATTGCAATAAGAGGTGATTTGAGTTCTGCAACAGATTATCTACAAATGGCCTGAGGTTAGAATTCGGTACTTCGTCTGGACACAGTGTACTTGAAAGACAATTGTTTAGTATAAAGAACATAGCTGCCAGATAAATGAAGCATCAAATCGTCAAATATTTGGGAAAAAATCGTCAAAGACGTTCATTGAAATCGTAAAAAAATTTTCAGAAAAAATTCAAAAATAAATTGAAAGGTTTTAAAAACAAAAACATATAAAGTTAGTGTTAAGCAGCGACAATATTACACCTATGTGTGGTGTAAATATTAGGAAGTCAGAGGATCTTATCTTTATGGACATGAAAGCTCAGCGTGATGCTCGCTAGAAGTGACACGTTTTTCAGAGCCCTGGTTTCTTATGACATTGCAATAAATACTTTACTTCACCTAATCTACTTGCAAATAACACCATTTATAACCGATCGAAAATAACTCTCATGTATGGGTAAAGGCTATTTTGGGGCTTCTTGATCGTCAACAGGTGAAACCGTAGTAGATCGTTAATCACAATGGTGTTCCAACTCTGTTGACTCATTGGAGCATCGTTCCAATGTGAATTGTGTCACTATTAGAATGAATATTGCTCGTGCGAAATAAGGGGATTTGTTTATGAAAATCATGTATTGTTACGTAACACTCGTCTTTCTCGGCCAGCACATCCGCATGTGCTCGATTAGCCAGTGTATCGCACACTGGATTACAGACAAAGTTCGTTTGTTGGACGCACTATTCATGTGTAGAACTGCGTTCCTGCAGAGATTTTTCCTGTCACTTATGATATGAAAATTTTCAAACCTAGTCTCCATAAACACTGCTCCCTCTTTCCTCACTCCTATAATATATTTACCTAGTTCCAAATTGCCAGCCTCTGAGTGTTGGCCGTAATAAAAAAAAAATAATTGCACTTGCCTTTATTCTTCCGCTGGTAATATTAGAAGTTATAATCGAATTTTTAAAATTATCTGCAACGGCATATGATAATTTATTAACTACGATGTAATTTATGAGTTGACATTTTTTGCCTCTTAAGGGATTAAAACGGCATAAAATATAGAAAAAACATCACAAATATTCGAAAATTTTTTAAAAATATAATACTTTACACCTTTTTATATAAAGCTTAAGGAAGCCTTTAGTGTACTAAAATAAAGAAAATGATGTAAATTTTTAGTTCCTAAAAATCTTCAAAATAAGGGCATAAATTGTCATGTCGTCAAAATAACATTTTTGGAGCTGAGAATCGTCAAAATTACGATAAGTCGTCAAATCTGGCAGCTATGATGACACTTCGAAACCTACATGTTGGTGTGGGTTCTGTGATAAAACCTAATAAATATCAGAAAACATTTATGAAATCTGTGATGTATTAATGAAGTCGCCGTGGTGTAGTAGGTAGTGTGCTGGCTGGTTTGAGTACCAGGCCAAAAGTACAAAAAATATTTTTTTGGCGATTTCCTCTCAGCAGATTTCTGGCAAAAATTCTGAGAGTAAATAAAATTATCATGAAGAGTTTCTCTTAAAATCTGTCGTTCGGAGTTGATTTTAAACTGTAGATCCCGCTACTTATGTATAAAATTAACACACACAACATAAGTGGTGTAAGAAGCTAGGTCAATAATCCTGACTGGATATATCAGGAAATTTTTCTTATTAATTCTAAACAGCATACTGAAGTTCAAGTTGTATAATTGGTTTCTAGCTAATATTATAGGGAAACACAATAAAGTTTGAAGGCAGTGCAAACTTTGAAAACTGTTTCAATAGATAACTGATCGTTAACGGATTATTGATCTCATACAAAGTTTTACCCTAAAACTGAAAAATATATTTCTGATTATTATAATTGATCACAAAGGAAAGAAAGCCTTGTTTAATTCTAATTATTTTAAAGCCTCTACAATGGTGTAGGGAATCTTAATGTTTGGATGATCTTCTGTTGCTTGTTTTCTTCTCATCGATTTTCTTTTTCTCTATCATATGTCAACCCATGTCACTTAAACGATTTTATTTCAATACAATTTTTGCCCCTCTGTTTTATAAAAATTTCATTGTTTCGTTTAATACTTCTGTAAATGTTGTGCTATTGTTTATTTCAATTTTGTACATTAAACATATACTATGTATGCAATATATATTTATTTTATTTATTTTTATTTTTAATATTTATAGTCATCAATCCATTAATTTAAAATATTTTAATTTCTTATCAGTTTAGACTGCAGGGTTATGGAATGAATTAAAGTTTAGAAGAAAATTTTTTGAAGTTCACATATTTCAATATATTCTGTTGTAATATCTGCAATCGTTCTTTTATATTTAAATTGAGAACATATGTTCGTTTTTTCATTGTGAAAGCGTGTGATACAAAAATATGCTGAGACCTCTCGCATATTTTGAAGAATTTTCAGTGTAGAAAGTTCACCTAATGTCTCAATCCTTCAAAATGGTCTAAAAACTAGGTCATTTATGGATAATAAAGCCATGGCTAGCCGAATGTCCACTGAACGTTCGTTCCTTTTTTAAGGATAAAAGATTGATACTTCTAGATCACACGAAAGCTTTCGATACTCTTGATCATGACATTGTTTGTCACAAGTTGATAAATACCTTTAAAATTTCAACATCAGTAGTTAAACTATTACGTACATACCTGTATAATAGAAGCCAGATAGTGCAATATGGTGATGCTAAATCATTTAGTAGCGCGCTACGAAGAGGTGTACCACAGGATTCAATTCTCGACCCTCTGCTATACATAATGTATTCAAATGACCTACCTTCTCGAATCACTCATTGTGGAATTCGAATGTATGGCAATGACGTTCAACTCTACCTTAGCTGTTTTAGAATTGACATTGATTGTGTATTGAGAGTGAACCAGGACCTTGACAATATATTTGAATGGGCTACTGTAAATGGTCTTTGCGTAAACGCTAATAAATCAAAGGCTCTCATAATTGGGAAAATTGGCTTTTTGCCGAATATACTGTCACCATTAGTTGTTGGCGGCTCGCCCATAGAAATATTGAAATGTGCCAAGTATTTAGGCATTACTTTTAATAGCCAACTTTCCTATGCTAATACTATAATTTGTGGGAAAATGTATACTATGCTGGGGAACATCCTTTACGCCTTTCAATATACGTATGCTCTTGGCGAAGACATACCTAATTCCAACTCTCTTGTATGGATGAGAGCATTTTGCGGGCTTGAACTTTGTTAGCAAGAATAAACTTAACGTAACATATAGCAACATAGCAAGATATATAGCTTTGGTCGCAGTAGATATAGTAGTATCTCGCATTTTTTCTACAGAATCTATAATATGACTCTGGAAAGCCTTTTAAAATATCGAATAATAATTTTCTTACACAAGATTATGTATTTAAAGGAACCAGATTATTTATTTACCAGACAACGACTCTCTAGAACTAATGGAGGCTATAGGATAAATGCCGTAAGGTACAGAAAACAGGTGTCTGAAAGGCATTTTTGTATAAATGCACAATTTTAACAATTTTAACTTCTTGAAGCCCAATCTACGCATCGAATTTTGACAAAAGGCCTCCACCTAAAAGTCTACAAGGAGCACAAACATATTCAGGAGCTCAAACCAGCAGACCATTGAAACTGCCGCCAATTCATTCAATGGGTAATGAAGCAAAATAAAGTCACTGTGAGTTTTTCGAAAAACTCCACCTAAATGATTTAGCGAATATACAAAATTATCAAATATGAGGCACAGAAAATTATCATGCAGCCCATGAACAATAAATGCACTGTTAATGAGCAACTTATCTAGTGTAGATTTTAGTCAAGTGATAACTCTTTATTATTTTGAGAATAGCAGTTACTGCATTCAATTTTTATGACCTCAATTGAACATCATTTGCTTTAACCGAGACAACGTTAACAGCCACACTTCACTGTCCACAATCGATATACGTTATAAGTTGAACGCAAACCGCACTACAAGAGTAACGCGTTATAGGAGGGCGGTCGCAATGTAAGCACCGCATTATATGCAAACCTCATTCTGAAAGTACCGCATTATAAGAGGGTTGATTGTATTTCTTTTCTTATAAAAATAACAAAATCTTATAGGCTCTAAGCATTTCCTTATAGAGAATTATTTCACAATAATTCTTAATATAGGCACCTCATAGCCTTAAAAAAAATGTTTTAAAGTTTTTACAGAAAAAGTAAAGAAAGAGAAGGGGTGAGAGAGAAAGAGTCTAAAACAAAGTTGATGAAAAAACTGTCACCTGTACCCTTAAAAAAAAAACAAAAAAATGAAAAACTTTTAAAAACTAAACTCGTACATTCAGCAGCAACAGCAGCCGACTACTAGCAACAACGACTAACTTTCTGGTCAATCGAAGTTACATCAATTTAAAGTTGAGAAGAATCGAAAACAGGAGAAAAAAAATCTAAACTTTCTCTTTACTCAGACCAAGTTTTTGTGTGAAAATATACACCAACAGCCACCATAACGAGGCCACATAAAAAGTGATTCTTTAAAGGAAAAATTAAATTTCAACAAATTCTGATTTTGGCGCATATTATAATTTTGATTATTTTTGGCAAATAATTTTTTAATATTTATTTAAATATTTCTATTTATGTTTTTTTTTGTTTTAGTGCAATTGTATTTATCATAAAGAGTAGAAACGAGACAAATATTTTAAATCAAAGAATCGGAAAAAGAGCTGCATTCTTTGAATAAGTATTCTATACTTTTATATAGGAATTATAAAAACAGTAAGGGTATTCACGTTCAATATATTTAATAAATAAGGTTTTGTGTACACACAAACTAAAGCAATTGATTGCGTTAGCGAGATTGATAATATTAAGCACAAGTTCTATATGAGTTTTTCAAGAAATGTAAGAAACAGAGAATTTTTCCGCCGATTGGCTGCAACGACAGGAGCGATAAGCGAAAGCAAGCCAGATTCTAAAGCTTTAAACCGTGATAGATAACACGCTGTGAAAGTGAATAACATCTGAGTAGAATTCAAAAATAACTTTTTTTTTATATTTCTCGAACCCTCCAAACTTGTTTTATTTGACAAAAACAGTTTTTTTTCGACTTTACATACAAAATTCTGGTTTACTGAAATATTTCTGGCCCGATTTCTAAAATTTAAACCTTGTTAGAAAGGGGTGGTATGGACCTTTAAAACGTTATGCATTTATATATTCTTTGACATAATATGCTATGATATTTGATGAGATAAACTTGAAAAATTGGAATTTTTTTCATATTTTCATAGGAGCAAACTTTGTTAAAAAAAAAATATAGGATAAGTGATAATATTCTTAAAGATTGAATCATAATTTAATCAAATCGGACAAACATTGCTGGAGTTATAACTTGAAGAGTCTAACAGTCGAGTGATATTTTTTACAATGGCATCTCATCAAATGAATTTTTAATCCAAAGATTTTCAGAATTTTTGATGGATCTTGATTGGTTATCACAAAATATCTCAATTTCACGTTTGCATGACTCCCAAAAGCCAGCTAATATTTGTGTTTCTTGCAAATATTATTATTTCTCTTTGCGCAAACATTGGCCAACTTCTGGTGGTCGCTCAAACTTGGAATTGGTACATTTTCCGATAAACAATTAAGATCGATCAAATATCCTGAACATTTTTGAACCGAAAGTTCTTTTGATAAGATCACATATATAAAAAATATAACTCGATTGTTACACTCTATAAATAATAACTACTGTAATTTCAGTTCGATTTGATCAATCAAAGTGTCAATTTCTTTGCAAGATAATGCACTTTCAGAATGTTGCCGCTTATTTCATACTACTAAGTACTTTACTAAGTAAAGTTTGCTACTATGAACGGACAAACTTAAAAAAATGTGAAACAAATTCGTGTTTTCCAAGTTTATCTCAGCAAATCGCATAGCACATTACGTCAAATAATTGATATATGTACATTGTTTTAAAGCACCATCTCTCCTCTTTCCAACAAGATTTAAATATTGAGAATCGGGTCATAAATATTTGTGTAATCCTGAAATTTGTGCGTGAAGTCCAAAAAACAGTTTTTGTCATATAAAAAATCTTTAGAGGGTTCGAGAAATATATAAAAAAAAATATTTTTGGCATCTACTCAACAAAACCCATAACATATACTATGTCATTAGCCGGTTGTATTTAATTTTAATTATTTTGTCGCAGAGTGTTATATTGAAACAAATAAATGGGATATTGTAGAATTGCATTACCTTAGATTATTTCACTTGAAAAAAATTATTTCACTTGATTTAATTAACTACTAAAGCAGTCGGGAAGCTATAGGCAGCAAAGTTATTCCTAACAAGTTTTACAATTTAATCAAGGCATGCCGCTTGCATTCCGTATGCAGCATAAGGCATTATAGCAAACTATTTTAGCTATATCCCTTTCAACAGGTACTTCTGAACTTTGACAATTGATAGCGGCCTTTTTGTCGAAGCCACATTTGTGAAACTCATTTTGTTTTATATAGTCATAATATAATTCTCATACCACTTATGTGAAATAATTTTACACATTAGTGATAGGACCCACTTTTTTTAATGTCCAAACTTTAGTCGTCGTGGTCTAGTGGGTAGTGTGTTGGCTTATTAGACAAAAGGCCCGGGTTCGAATCCCAGGTCAGACATCAAAACGAAAAATATTTCTTCGTCGACTTTCATCTCAGCAGATTTCTGGCAAAGACTCTGAGAGTAAAAATTGCCATGAAAAGCTTCTCAAAAATCTGTCGTTCGGAGTCGACTTTAAACTGTAGGTCCCGCCACTCATGTATGAAATTAACGCACACAACATAAGTGGTGTGAGAAGCTAGGTCGTAATCCTGACTGAAGGGTTGTAATGGCCAATTATGTATGTACTTTAAAAAAGTTATCACTTCAATTTTATTTTCTCTCAGAGATTTTGCCAGAAATCTGTTGAGAGGCAGTCGCCAAAGAATACTTTGTTCATATTTTGTTTTTTTTTTTGGAGATGTGAGACTACGGTCTAGTGGGTAGTGTGTTGGCTTATTAGACGTAAAGCCAGGGTTCGAGCCCCACGCCAGACATCAGAACAAAATACAAAAAGTTTTTCTTCGGCGATTTCCTCTCAGCATATATCTGGCAAAAACTCTGAGAGTAAATAAACTTGTCATGAGAAGTTTCTCAAAAATCTGTCGTTCGGAGTCGACTTTAAACTTTAGGTGACGCCACTTATAAGTAAATAAATAAACACACACACAACATAAGTGGTGTGAAATACTAGGTCAACAATCCTGACTGATGTATTATAATGGCCAATTGTGTTATGGGACTATGGTTCAAACCATAGTTCAGAAGCCAACGCAATACCCACTTGACTGCGGCGACTACCAAGTTCATGCTTTTTTAGATCCCTATAAACGGATATAGTATTGCATCTTCAGCTAGAGTTTCATAGCAGGATGAATGGAATGAATGAATTTGTAAAATTTTATTCAACGTAAATCCACTTTAGATCCAAAAGCATTCAAGGCGTAAGCAAAAAAACTAACTGCTAGGCGTGGATTTAAATATGGCAGTGTCATCCATCCACATTTCTTTGAGCACTATTGCACAATGATTACCAAATTTTTTTTGCTCTAAATTGTCTGATAATGACAATGTTTCAACAGGAAATCGGCAATAATTTGGCAAATGTTAAAAGTTCTCATGCTTTAGGACACCATCGAAATGAAACCTTGTACCGTCCAATTTATAATTTTTAATTTCAACTAGGGAGAAGAAAACCAGGTCGTAATCTTGAATGAAGGATTATAAAGATCAATAACGTTTGCGTATAATTTGAGTATGTAAGTTTTCATGCTGAATTTGAACGAGTAGTTTGAGTGAAAAATTATAAATAAAAATAAAATAAAAATTTTTAATGAATACCCTAACTTATATGTACTTAAACGAAAAGGAAATGAAAAATGATCGTTGATGACACAATGCAATGCAAATTTAAATAAAGATTTACTATGCGGATGTATAATTTATAAAAACAACGAAAAGACCGACAGCAAAGATGCACAGAAAATGTCATTCTGGAAGATTGCTTTTCTCTGTTTATGTTCGTAAATTTCATGTCTTTTATGATTTTAAAAAAATGAATTTTTTTTTTGTTAAAACTCTAAGGAAATTAACACAGAATTTCTAATTTAGTATAATAAATTAATCTTATTACCTTAAGAAAGGAGTTATTTTTTTAATGAGCCTTTTGTAGTTTTGAATTTTAAAATATAATCAGCTTCGCCTATATATGTTTGTGTACAGCAACATATTACGTATTTCAATAGTTTAGTTCAAAGGTAGGACTAGTTAGGATATAGAAAATAAATATTTTTACTCACTACTTGTTTAATAGTCCATTAGAAATCATACGTACATAATTGGTCATTACAAGCCTTCCGTCAGGATTATTGACCTAGTTTCTCACACCACTTTTGTTGTGTGCGTTAATTTTAAACATGAGTAGCGGGACCTAGAGTTTAAAGTCAACTCCGAACAACAGATTTTAAGAGAAACTGTTCATGGCAATTTTATTTACTCTCAGAGTTTTTGCCAGAAATCTGCTGAGAGTGAATCGCCGAAAAAATACTTTTTGTACTTTTGTTTTGACGTCTAATCTGGGACCCGAACCCAGGCTTTTACGTCTAATAAGCCAACACACTACCTACTAGACCGCGGCGACTTCCATTATGACTAGTTAGTCAAAATTACGACCAACCATAGCTAGTGCCATCTAATTTACTTACGAAGTTATATTCTGTCATTTGCAAATGCCTTCTTCTTGCAATACTTTTTGCTACTGCTGATTTCTAATAGAGCAACGGGGCAAGATGTACCTTTTTCGAAGAAAACTACTAGAAGATAGATATATACATGGGTAGATATATGACATGGGAATGATATCTGATAATCAAGGTGCTACATTAAGCACTAGGGATGCCAAACGGGATCGATTTTTAAAAATCCCGGGATTCGGAATGAATTCACAATCCGGAAAATCACGGGATTTCTAGATTCGGGATTTCCCGATTGGCATCCCTATTAAGCACAGTATGGCACTTTCTGAATTAACTAGGTAGGAGAAATAGGATGTGAGTTTTATCATGAGATTGTCTGGGAATAACATAAGGCTAGTGATCAGAATTTTGTCAGGGCACTGTAGATTCAAAGTGCATTTGCACAGAACGATGGTAGCCTTAAAACTACGAAATAAACTATGTGATAATGTGAACGAAAGGTCAGAACTCACTCCTGGAAACTGTGGTGCAATAACATATCCCAGAAGGAAACATCGGGAAGTATAGCAGATGTTCGGTAGTAAAATTTTTACGAAAAAGCATTAAAAGTTTCAAATGCCTTCTCTTTCGAATACTTCTCGTTACTGGTGGTTTCTATTCATAGAAGAGAACTGCGGCAATACATTCGAATTGTACATGGAAGCCTACTAACGTTGAGATAGTATAATAGAAATTAAATCATCTGTTTGACGAGTATTGCAGCATGATTGGAAACAGTACAAACTATATCGTAACTTAAAAGCTTCCAAATTAAAATAGAAACTCTTAAAAAGTCGTAAAGCTGATGTCATTGTATGAGGAGAACTTTCTATTTCTATGTAGGCACTAGAAATAATAAAAAAAATGAAAATGAATGTAATAGCTTCACAGATAGGTTAGTTTAGGTTAGAGGACGTCCACCTGTCGGTCAAGACAAGCACAGTACCCAGAGTTCGAAATTGACCCATTGTACATTGTCCTTAGGGGAGAAAGGAAATGGAGGATATAGGAATGTAGGGAAGGGGAAGGAGAATGGGAAACGGAGGAAAAGCTTTACAGATAGGTAACTATTTTTTACCTACTGGATACATAGCCGGCACTATTTGGTAGGCTAAAAAAGGAGAGCTTAGATGATCTTAGATGATCTAATTGACATTAGTTTTCGAGTGGTTCCGAAACTACAGGATAACGGAAAACTGTAACACCTATGTGGCCTAAGTGTGAGCATTCAACTTTTTTCGATAGGCTATCACCTTCACCTACCTACAACGACCCTTGTTGTTAATAACTTTTGGAAAAAATATTAGATTTCTATATACAAAAAGGGAATTGAAGTTGTTTAACACACTAGCTATGATTCGTCAGCTTTTAATTTAGCAGGGGTTTGTATGCTCCTTATAAGCTTGCTTACTAATTTAGTTGGTCACAACTACACCATGTAGTTGGGATTCCAACCTATCTTACATGGCGGGACTATAGTTTCATATAGACTTCGAACGACAGATTTGAAAAACTTTTACTTATTCTAAGTGTTCCTAGCATATTTCGTTTTACTTCACATGTCTGAGCTTGGAATCTAAAATACGTACTAGCTGCTAGGTGTGAATAGCTAATAATTTATTTATAATAAGAGAAAAGGTTGAAATTAATCTCTGAAGTGTGTACTGATTTCACTAAAAGTTTGTATCATGGATGGCTTACCGGTAAGGTTAATTTTCCAGCGATAATGATCGAGCTTTCATAATGAATCTCTAATAAAATAAAATAAAATAAATAAATATAATAGAGTAAATACTTTACAATTATACCAACATACGACAACAAATAAAAATTTTTTAAAATAATATTCTTAAAATGTAAGCAAATTTAACATAAATTCTAGTGTAACACATACTGGAAGTCTTTAGGATTGTTTTTAATTAAACAGAGAACTTTACGTCAAAATAAAATTCTTGCCAATTATCGCTGGCAGCGTAGTGAATATCAGTTACAACGACGAACGAAACGAAAAAAGTAGCAACTCCCCAGTCAAAAAATATAAAACGAAACCAACAGTGTGTTATATATACAGTCACATCCATATACCATTTCTAACACATATTCAAACATTCAAACATTCAAACTAACACACACACACACAACACACACACATACTATACATACTTACATATTAACATGCATATTAAATTTCTGATGATTTTTTTTTCTGTTCATTGTATTGCTTTCTTAAATAGAAGACTTCTATGGGGAGAAATTTTAACAATTAATTTAAATGCAGCACATCAAAATTAATTGTGCAAAGTGAATTAATTAAAACACAACGAGGGTGGTTGGTTGGTGGTGGTGGCGTATGAGAAGGGGAGCAAAGCTAGTGTTTAATTAGTTTACCAAAAAAAAAAAAAAAATATACGCGCGTATAATATATTTTTGCGCTCTGCATAAAACTGTACGAAAAATATGTTCTTGAGGTCTTTGGCGACAGTCACTAAAATGGCAGGAGAAATGATATACAAAATGGGGCGTAGAAAAAGTACTGAAAGTAGTACAGTAGAGTAGTAGTAAAATTTAATTACTTGATGATTTTCATCATTATTTATGACAAAAGGGAGTAGTTCTTGCAATTTGGTTAACGTATTGTTAAACAAATTAATAATAAACTTGATATCAGCATTATGAAAATCGATTAAACGCTGCAATAACAAAAGGAAAATAATGAAGCTGGAGGATGAAGGCAAGATGATTTAATTTTGGAGTAAGAAAAATAAAATTTTATTGGATTCTTTTGGGGCTCTTCTGGTTATGTATAGTAGTACTCAAATGGTTGCAATAGTATCTGTTCATGAAGTGCATGGTGTTGGAATTAGAAGAGTAGGTTTTGTGAATAAACCTTGTCTGAAACAAAATAAAATAAAAAAATATTGTGCAAAAAGAAATTTAAATACTGTCATAATGTGCCGAACGACAGATTTTTGATATAATTTTTCCAGAGGACTGTTGAGAGGAAATCATTTTTATTTCTATTTATTTATGACACTATGAGTAGTGTTCCTTACAGACTAAATTTAAATTTACCAACAATACATACATACATAATTCGCCATTACAACCCTTCAGTCTGGATTACGACCTAGCTTCTCACACCACTTATGTTGTGTGCGATAATTTTATACATAAGTGGTGAAACCTACAGTTTAAAGTCGACTCCAAACGATAGATTTTTGAGAAGCTTTTCATGGCAATTTTTACTCTCAGAGTCTTTGTCAGAAATCTGCTGAGAGGAGGTCGCCGAAGAAATATTTTTCGTTCTGATGTCTGACCTGGGATTCGAACCCGGGCCTTTCGCTTAATAAGCCAACACACTACCTACTACACCACGGCGACTTCTATTTACAAACAATATATGTATATAATTAATATTCAATTCAATTAATATTCAAATACAATATAATTTTTCTCTTTAAAGAATAATTACTTTCGGATCATCTAATTGATCTATCATCATATTTGACGATAAGAGTCGTTATTGGCATAGACAGAGCAATGAAATAGTATGTTTAATAAATTACAATTACGTGAAGGTCTAATTAGAACATTAAAATTAATTTTACATAGCAAATAATCAGAGTAGACATCTCCACGTATTAAACCCAGAAGGAAAGAGGCACTTAACATAATTCTCCGACTTTTCAGCGCAGGTAGCTTAATAAGAGCAAGTCTACTTTCAAACGAAGAGAGAACAAAACAGTTCCCTGCAAGTCCTCTCAAGCAAAATATCAGAACGAGCTTCTGTACAGATTCAATTAAGTTACTGTAAATGAGAAAATGTGGATCCCATATAATAGCTCCATACTCAAGAAGATGGCCCACCAACGATATATATAATTAGTGGGTTTCATAGGCATCAGTAAATTCTTTGACCAGCTTAAATCCTAAAACACCATGTGCTTTGTTCACCATCATTGATATATGTTCAGAAAACAAGACCAATGCCAGTTATATTTAAAACTTTTTCCAAAATTTTGTCTTTAAAATGATAAGATGCATCAAGTTTAAATTCATGATGAAATGACAAATGTTTGCATTTATCAAAGTTTAACTTCAACAAGTTGACTTCACAAGATCAATAAAAATGATCAATATCCTGCTGAAGAGTTGATTGACCGGATATGCTATCAAACGAACTAAAAATGTTTACATCATCAGCATTTATTAGAATGAATAATAACAGATGGCAAATCGATTATAAATAATTGGAATAGTACTGAACCAAGATGGCTTCCCTGAGGCACTCCGGAGGGAACATCGATGACTTTAGATTTTACATGCTGAGTTTTACTAGAAAGATAAGATATCAGCCAACGTACTGCATTATTACTAAAACCCATGCAGGATAGTTTATAAAGCAAAAGATTATGGTTGGCTCTATCAAATGCTTTACTGAAGTCTGTATAGATAACATCAGTTTGTTGCCTATTGATAAACCCTTCATGTACTTTAGTTGTTAATTCCAATATATTAGCAGATGTGGAACACAATTTTTGGAAGCCATTTTGATATGAGGTTAAAATTAAAGATATTTGATGATATCAGTCACAATTTTTTTAAAGAGTTTTGGAAATGCATTCAAATTTGCTATACCTCTGTACTTAGAAACTTTCAATTTATTGCCAGCTTTAAACAATGGAAGAATTATGAACGGTTTTTTCCAAGCAGTTGGAAAATAACCCAGTTTAATTGAAAATTGCCGTTATCAATTAATATTTTGAGGTCGCCGTGGTCTATTAGGTAGTGTGTTGGCTTATTGGACGAAAGACCCGAGTTCGAATCCCAGGTCAGACATCAAAACGAAAATTTGAAAATAATTTTTCGGTGACTTCCTCTCAGCAGATTTCTGGCAAAAACTCTGAGAGTAAAAAATTGCCATGGAATGCTTCTCAAAAAATGTGTCGTTCGGAGTCGACTTTAAACTTTAGGTCTCGCCATTCATGTATAAAATTAACGCACACAACATAAGTGGTGTGAGAAGCTAGGACATAGTACAATGGGTCAATTCGACCACCGAGTACTGTACTTGTCAGAATTGACAAGTACACGTCCTCTAACCTAACCTAATTAATATTTTTTCATATATCTTATCGATCGAAATGTCCGACGTGGGGTTCTAACCATTTGGGCCTATGGTTTTAGTGCCATTGTATTTTGCAAAGTTATTAATCTACCATCTTAGAGTTTTTACTTTACTGGATTACCATCCAGCATAAAAAATATTATGATAACATCACTAACTAATTAGATGATTCATTGGTTAACGTTACGTCGAATTTGGTGAAAATATTTCGATATGACGGTTTAGAAAGTTCAACTGGTTCAAGAGTTGATGTCGCATGATAATCCGATTCGTTTTCGCTTCACTAGATAGGCCAACAAGAAACTTCACGATTATGTTGATTTTTTTACAAACTTTCTGGCTGGTTTTCCAGTGCTGGGTAGTCGTACTTTTGTTGTGTAGCCCTTGCGTTGACCATGCGTGCTCAAGTGAGCTTTGTGATATCAGAGCTACCACTCCGACCTAAATCTAAACTTATGCTGATTTTGCAAAAAGAAAAAATAATCATATTATCGGATGATGGTACGCCTTGTAAAGCGGAGGCGTTATTGGCCTATATTTCTTGAAAAATGTAGACGGTTAATAAAAAAGTCATCATGGTATTGATGTGAATGATGTATGGGGTGTCAACAGGTTGGTGCAACTTGCTACTTGTCACCATATCTGCCAGATATGACGATTTAAATCGTCAAAATGACGATAAATCCAAAAATGTCATTTTGACGATATGACGACTTATGCCGTTATTTGGACGATTTTTAGCAATTAAAAATTTACATAATTTTCTTTACTTTAGTACATTAAGCTTTGTATTTTGGCTTTGCAGTTCTTACTGTTGGAAATTTATGCTTGTAATGACAACGTGTAAAGTATTATATTTTTGAGCGTTTTTTTTTAATACCTGCAATGATTTTATGCCGTTTTAATCCGTAATATGCTGGCTGTGAAAGACGAGTGTTACATTTTTTTTTGTTTTTTTTTCTTTGGCGTGTGAGGTAGGGTTCAAAATGCCTTCGCACTTGCAGTGATCATCATCAGCTGCGTCGAGTGGTGCTTCCACTAAAACAATCCCTCCTCCTTCTGAGGATACTCTCTTCCCGGGACGGCTATCTGCATTACTTCGGGGATGGCCCAGAAAGACGTCCAGTTAAGGGCCGTTGTCTACTCTCCCACGTCTGGGTACGCCATATTTGAAGCCAGCTTCATGCTATTGGCTCGTCTTCTTATGTATCATTCCGTTGTATTGTATCAAGGTCGAACTTCTTTCTGCGGAGTACATGTTCAACGTATCATCTCACAGTGTTCCATTTCATCTCACTTTCAAGCATTGCGTTCACAATGGTGTCGGGTGTAAATTCACCAATTTGTTCCATCAACATATTCTTCTCGTCTTGCCATTTAATGCAATAGAAGAATGTGTGTTCAACGTCATCACTCATTTCCTCGCAATAAATGCAGCTAGGATCAGTCACCTTGCCCATACGGTATAGGTATGTTTGGAAATAATCATGACCAAAGAGAAACTGGGCAGAAAATAGTTAGTTTCCTCAAAGGTTCTCCGTATCCATGCCTCTATAAATGGAATAAGTTTATAAGTCCATCTTCCGCATGTTTCCTCGTTCCATTTACTTTGCCATCGCCGTAGTGTTTGAGATTTGAGATCTGCGCTACTATTGGGAAGATTTTCCCTCTTTGTTCTCCAAGATTTTCTTCGCTCAAATGCCTGCAGGTCAATAGGTATCTCACCGGCGATCACTAGGACTGCGGCTCCCGATACTGTGCGGTAGGCCGAGGCAACTCTTAATGCCGCTGTTCGCTGCACCGCTGCTAATATTTTCCGCTTAGATTTAATCTCCAGCGCATCTCCCCATATCTCGCATCCGTGCAGAAATATCAAAGTTCGTCGCCGCCATAATCAATTTTCGTTTGGCCTGTGTTGGTCCGCTAATATTTGCCATCATCCTGCTTATCATGTCCGTTTGTTTCGCTGCCTTGGTAGCTGCATGCTGTATTTGGGCCCAATAATTAAGTCTGCAGTCGAGTCTTATGCCTAAATATCTATCTGCTCAGGTTCCAGAGATCTGGACCAAGAATAGATCCCTGAGCTGCACCAGACGTGATCTCAATGGCCCCTCGGCCATCGGGTGTGTCATATAGAAGCTTGCGATGCTTCAGATAGCTGCGTAATATAGGAAGGTATATAGGAATACGAAATCTTTCTCGTTGTGCCTTAATAATATCCTCCCATCGTAGGCTGTTGAAAGCATTCCTCACGAGTGTTACATAGGAATACATGATTTTTATAAATAAGTCTCCATATTTTGTGCGAGCAATATCCACAGTGAAACGTAAGCTCCAATGAATCAATGGAGTTGAAATATTAACGTGATTAACGAGCTACAAAGACCTTTCCCCAAAATAGACTTTAAGGACTAATCCATACATTAGAGTTGTATTCCATATTCGTTCGTTTATAAAGAGTTTAATTGGTAAGTAGATCAGATGTAGTGAAGTATTTATTGCACGTCTTAAAAAATCAAGGCCCTGAAAAATATGTTAGTTCTAGCAATCAATACATTGAATTTTCATAACGTTAAAATCTTCTGACTCCCTAATATTTACGCCATACATGGGTATAGCTGGATGCAATATTATTGCTGCTTAACATTAATTTTCTATGTTTTTGTTTTTAAAACCTTTCAATTTATTTTTTAATTTTTTTTTTTTACGATTTTTTTACAATTACAATAAATGTGTTTGATGATTTTGTCGATTTTTTTCTCAAATATTTGACGATTTTATGCTTCATTTATCTGGCAGCTATACTTTTCACATATGCCACAATCTATTTGTTCCATCAAACGTTTGGTGCCCGTTTAATTAGTGGAAATGGTGATGTTAATTGGCCGAGATGAAGCTGCGATTTGACACCGTCGGACTATTTTCTGTAAAGCGCCGTTAAAGAAAAATGTTATACCGGAACGAGAGAATAAGGCATTTGAAAGCCAACATCTGTGATTCCAATGCCGAGATACGACCACACACACTAGGGAAATTGCATATAATTGGTCCGAAAGAAGGAGGTAGGAGGGACTGTGGCAGTCTTCTGAATGGAATAATATTCCGTTTGTAACCAGAACAATTTTTACATAAGAATGAATTTGAATAGTGAATAGTGTTTGCCCAAATTATTACGTCTGCACTCCATACATCAAACTTAGTTTCATTATAAAAGTTTGCCAAAAAGTAAAAATTATTTCAATTCCCCTATGAAATCAAAGCATACAACAATTTGAATGAAAAAATTCTATGTTTAAATAAAATGAAAATATTATTTGTTTGCATTTGTTTTATAAATTATTGATATTGAATGAATAACAAGTGTACATAAGTACATACATATATAGAATATATTCATTCAAACTATGTATGTATGTAAGGATATTATATAGATGCTGTAAATAGATATTTGACTGATGGAGCAAATAAACAAAGAACATTATCACTGTATGTGTTCATTTTAATTTCGTTTATCATATCGATTTGTTCGATTTATGGCCTTTGACAGCTAATTGTCAGTAAAGTTTTAATTGAATGTAATTTTATTGTAAAAGATAATGAACTTCTCTATATACCGCTGATAAATTGCGGTTTAGTAAAATAATTATTGAAATAATGAAATCATATTTAAATATGTTCAAATATGTTTTCATTTGTGCAAACTTACAATTTGAAGCTGAACATGGCATAATTGCAAGTATTTTTTTGAAATCCAAATATAATACTTCGAATTTGTTCAGTTTAGTTAAACAATGTACATACTTATGTTATTATCATATTTATTATAGTAAAATGCAACAAAACATGTTTATTATATCGATAGCATTATTAACCCTTCTGTGTCCCTTGCATATGTGGCTTTCCTATGATTCTTTGGATCAATATGACCCAACATTAAATTGTAAATAAAATTTCATATTTAATTTTCGAAATTCATTTGTTTTGATGTTTTATTTTATTTACATACATACATTATTGGCCATTACAACCCTTCAGTCAGGATTACGACCTAGCTTCTCACACCACTTATGTTGTGTGCGTTAATTTTTATACATGAGTCGAATGAGTCGAGTTTAAAGTCGAATCCGAACGACAGATTTTTGAGAAGCTTTTCAATGACAATTTTTACTCTCAGAGTCTTTGCCAGAAATCTGCTGAGAGGAAGTCGCCGAAGAAATATTTTTCGTTTTGAAGTCTGACCTGGGATTCGAACCCGGGGCTTTTGTCTAAAAAGCCAACACACTACCCACTAGACCACGGCGACTTCACGACTGTTTTATTTAGTATAATAAAAAATAATAATAACTAAAAAAAATAAGGCCTTCCTGAGCAATTCATACATTCATAATTGGTTATTACAATCCTTCAGTCAGGATTGCGACTTAGCTTCTCACAGCACTTGTGTTGAGTGGCGGGACCTACAGTTTTAAAGTCGATTCCGAACGACAGATTTTTGAGAAGCTCGTTATGGCAATTTTACTTGCTCTCAGAGTTTTTGCCAGAAATCTGCTGAGAGTAAGTCTTCAAAGGAATATGACCTGGGATTTGAAATTTGGCCTTATGTGTGTCTAACAAAGACACTATCTACTAGACTACGACGGCTTCTAAGCAAATATTAATAATCATTATATTTTTAATACAAACGTATACCGAATTGAAGTCGCCGTGGTCTAGTAGGTAGTGTGTTGGCTTATTAGACGTAAAAGCCAGGGTTTGAGACCCAAACCAGACATCAAAGCAAAATACAAAAAGTATTTTTTCGGGGATTTCCTCTCAGCAGATTTCTGGGAAAAACTCTAAGAGTAAATAAAATAGCCATGAACAGTTTCTCATAAAATCTGTCGTTCGGAGTCGACATTAAACTGTAAGTCCCGCTACTCGTGTATAAAATTAACACACACAACATTAGTGGTGTAAGAAACTAGGACAATAATCCTTAACTGATGGGTTGTAATGACCAATTATGTATTTTGTATGTATGTTATGTCCACCGAATTTAGTAAATTCAGTAACAATTTATACACAATGTAGCCAAGTGCTCTTTGGAAATAAATTTTTATTTGAATGTTAGCAAAAGCAACTCTTCTGTCGTCGTTTATTTGGTAAATTTCTGGACAATAATGTATTTTGTTCTTGAATATTTTTGACAAGATTTTTTGTTATTGGTCCATGTGGCAAAACTTTTCATCGCTTTTCCACCGCTTAGTCATGCGCTTACATACGTGATTCGCAACTAGTTGGACAAGTACATCAACTCCAGCTTTCGTTTGGTTGTAATGATGCATTATTTCAGGTTTTATGTTTCGGCTGAATGATGAAAAGAACTTTAGAACGAGAACGAATTTAATTTTTTGGAAGGCTTTGTTTCATATCGACAATTTTTGATAACAAAAAAGTTCTATTCTTACGGACAGTGCCAACTAATGTAATATTCTGAAGTTCAATGGCAAAGAAGTTCAGATTGTATGTAGTAAAAAAAATTATCACATGTAATTGTGCACCACTCTCTCACCTAAATTAAAAATACGGAAATAATGTTCAAAATTCTCTGCGTATTTTTTACTCTGTCTGTGTACACTTCCATATTCCAGGCATATTTAAATGTGGAATAGCAAAGTACTCAAATTTTTATGTCATATCTGGTGGGCTTTGATCGAATATATTGCCTAAAACTGCACTGACTTCGAAAAGAAAGCAAACGTTCATCTATAGTAACATTTTCATAAGGATTGTAAAAAAACTTTGAGCTGATTACTCCACTCATCCCAAATGATTCTTATCAGTGCTCGTTTGTCACATAATCTTCTTTAAAGTTGACAAACCATAAACACTTTGAATTTGACTTTGATATTTGACTGAAGAAATTATTGATCGATGATTCTGAATGATAAACTTGTAATATCGCATGTTTGGTCATATTGACCCAAAGGATATAAAATGTTTGTAAATCGTATTTTGAAATGTGGAGGGGGGACGAAAAAATTTAATTTTATTATTTTCATTTAAAACCATAGTTTTTGTTCCTGCGATGTATAAATTAAAGTTTCACGATCATATATTTTAATTAAAGAGAAAAATTTTGCGTTTGAAAATCAAAATTGGGTCAAATTGACCCAAGGAGTGCATATGGATTAAAAAATATTAATTATTCGAATTTGAAATGAATGAGAAGATAAAGCACAAATTATAAATCATTATATTTTTGGAATGACAGGTAGGTTGAAGTGGTAGCTTTAATTACCAAAGCTCACTTGAGCATACATAGTGGCCCATTTTGACGTCACAGGTACAGTCCCTGTACTACTCGAATTCCGCCAAAGAAGTTCGAAGACGCTGGTCAGCACAGCGGCTGCTTATATTTTCGGAATAAATTACAATCAATGAGGAGTCAACAAAGCTGAAACGAAATTGAATTATTTTTTACATAAAGTAACTTCTACTCACAATGAATACACATTTGTTTTTATTTAAAGTTGAATCTCTTTTTTTGGAGGAATGTATACTTAAACAAACAAAATTGTCGACCAATCCATTTTAAATAAGTCATTGTGTAGGGTAGATTTTGGTTTAAGGTCGCTGTAGTCTACTAGGTATAGTGTTGGCTTATTAGACATGAAGAATCGGTTCAAATGTTAGATTAGATAACATTAGTGGGCGTAATTCTCACTGAGGGATACAATTATGTGTATGTGTATTAGTGTAGACTTTGGGATGGCTTCATTGGCCCGTAATTCTTTGAAAGCAACATTGGCCAGGCCATCACTATCAATGATGATTATCAACTTCTTTTAGCCTGAATTTGATGATATGAAAACCAATAAAAGACACGAAGGATATTCTGCACCAGCGATTTGAAAGCATAGTCACTTCTCGTGGAGGTGATGTATTTGCTTTTTGCCTATTACACAAATATATAAAAAGAATATAAAAACGATCTCTGGTCAGACATCAAAACGAAAAATATTTCTTCGGCGACTTCCTCTCTCAGCAGATTTCTGGCAAAGACTCTGAGAGTAAAAATTGCCATGAAAAGCTTCTCAAAAATCTGTCGTTCGGAGTCGACTTTAAACTGTAGGTCCCGCCACTCATGTGTGTGTAACGCACACAACATAAGTGGTGTGAGAAGCTAGGTCGTAATCCTGACTGAAGGGTTGTAATGGCCAATTATGTATGTGTATATAAAAACGATGGATTTGTTAAAAGGTATCCCAAAAATCTTTTACGTAACTTAATTTGAATTACCGGTTTCAGCTTTATGAGTTACCTCTAGACAATTCGGCATAATTGCTTGCATACAGACATATACACATAATTGGTTATCACAACATTTTAGTCAGGATTACAACCCAGTTTCTCACACCATTTATGTTTTCTTTGGTAATTTTATACATGAGTGGCAGGAACTGCGATAGATTGTTGAGAAACTTTTCATGGAAATTTTATTTACTCTGAGTCTTTTTGCCAAAAATCTGCTGCGAGGAAGTCGCCGAAGAAAATCTTTTCATATTTCATTTATTTGCTAATGTCTGATCTAGACTTTGAACCAAATCTCACGTACCATCAACAACATTGTACGTTACATATTCGGTCTAAGGAGATTTAATTACATCACTCACTACTCCAGCCAGAGATCAGCAATAAATCGTTCTTCCGCTACTCATAAGCACTCATTCAATTTTGAGTATGAATGAATCAACAGAATTCAAATTCAATTATTCTGATTCATTCATTCGAGTACTTCCAACATTTGAGTATGAGTAGTATGAGTATCAACGACAATGTATATGTATGTGAGTATTTGTAATCATTGCGCACACCCAATAATTTTTTTGAACTGACTTTGCTGTCTACTAACTTTACCTGATTTCTATGAAAACTGTGTGATGTGCAAACATCCATTGTGAATTGATTTCCACTTTAAGTATCATACTTGGTGTCAAGTATTTGAAAATTTGCTTTAATTGTTCGCTTTAAGAATGAATTTTTTTTGCAAAAATAATTTTAATTTCATTTTATTTTCTTTTTACAATTTTCATTTCAAACACAGCCCGGAAATAATGAACGAGTATTTTTGTTTCTTTGGTATAGATAACTTTATAGAATTGAATTTCATTTAAAAGAATTGAAATTTAATTTTTAATAATTGTAAAGAATATTTTTTTTTTCTTTTCAACTCTAAAAACAGTACAACATAATGGTGCAAAGTTCTGTGACACATGGAATACATCGTATGGGTATTAAGGCAAGAATTTGTTATATGTACACCCTATATGGGACAGGAAGTTAGCATTCCTTGCATACATACTTGCTTCGACATGTTACAACCAACACCCATAAAAATTCATGCATAATTTCTATACATTTACATACATATGTACGTCTATACGTGTGCGACTATTTTTTTGACACAAAAAATTGTGTACATTTATGCACCCATTGTAATAAAGATTGTTACTGACAAGTCATTCTGATTTGATTGCATGTTTTTATTTGTGCAGTTGAACTTTATCTAACCAGAAAAAGTCTGAATGAAATTTCAAGAAAAAAAAAGAAAAGAAAATGTGGGTAAAAACAACTTCAACTTCAACTTCATACATATGCATGCCATGCCAGGCTCTGCTCTAATTTATATTCATATTAATACCGTAACAGTTGGCATTTGATATTCAGAAATTGCCTAAATTATTACAACTGATGTTTGAAATTTTATTTCATTTTGCTATTTAGTTGAGTGTTGCTGTATGCGTTACTTCGTCAAGGTAAGCCTGTACATGTGTTCACCTAAAGTTACATCTTTTTTTATTTTATTTATTGCCATCTCTTTCTGTATTTCTCTAAATTACTATGTGTTCTATTCGGAATTGGATATTTGCCTTCGAGATAGTCCTTTACCTGGAACTTCCTACTTTTATCAAATTTAACTTTGTATTTTTTCATTGTTTTTTTTGCAATTTTTTTTATTTTAGGAGAAACCAATGTCTTAGCACATAATAGGGCAGTTCATGATTTTTATTTAATTGCTTTCATCTAGCAACTGTTGCTTACTCATTACATCCGCGTTTTAATGAATCTGACTCGGATTTAGAAAAATTGTAAGCTTTTAGATCACTTAATTATTATAATGCCTTTAAAAGCATAGTTATTCCAAGTTATTTACTTAAAACGTAAAGTAATTGGCTTAAAGGATAAAAATCGAACTAACACATTGGCCTTGGAGTCAGGTATAACAGAGGTAAGGACTAACAGCTCAACGAGTCAAATATTGTCCACAGAATTCTTTCAAGCTGTAATCTCCATCTATGCTTATAATAATGATCATTTACAGCTGGCTATACTTCATAATGTGGTGTATTGAATAGAGGTGAACCGAGGTTGAATATGAGGGTGAAATTTATTTCGGAACACTCTTTATAAGGCATTAAACTGGCTTAGCCATGAGTTTACTATCTTAGTTGATCATTACAACCCTTTAGTCGTGATTATAATATAGTTTCTCACATCATCCATGTAGTTTAATGTTATCCATGAATTTTGTCTAAATGTAATATATGCCGCAGATTAGATGGTGGTTTGTTGGCTTATTAAGAAGGAGGCCACTGTTTTAAGTTCAGGTCAGACATCTACAACAAAATTAAATAAGGAAAAAACAAAAAAAAAAAAACTTTGAGAGTTAATAAAATTGCCATGAAAAGTTCCTCAAAAATCTATTTTTGTATAAAATTAACGAACACAACATAAGTAATCAATTTCATACATTCAAATGTAATTGGTCTCATTACAATTCAATTCTTGTGTAGCCAGGTGTATGATAATGGCGAGCGCATTTTATTTCTGCAGGCTCAATATGGCTAACTTTTGAAAGGTTTAAAGGCTTACAGAGGAGATTAGATTACCAAATATGGACAATATCAGCTGTAACAATGTTTCTTATTTTAGCAATGTATACATATCCACTTTCAATACATCTAAAGTCGAATAAGTGTTACATGCATATATGACTCCGAATATACAGGGTGGCTGATATGTATTGCAAGCAACTTCAGGTTGTTATCATTTGGAAACTGCTCATGTGACAGCTGACAGATTTAGGTTTATTACAGTGACAGTTCATTTTATTATTTACAAGCTTACAAAAGCATTTTGATCTATTGCATTCAGAGAAAAAAGTTATTCGTAATGTAATTTAAGCGTGATAGTGTATATTGTTTTATATTTGACTGAAAACCCCAGGTGAAAACACCAAAAATTTTCCGAAAAGTGAAGGCCAGATTTGATTGAAATCCACGCTGCAGTGGCTGAACATATCGCGAGAATGGATGCAACACATATTGAAAAATGAGCTTAGAGAAAACCCATTAAAGTTTCAAAAAGTGCAAGAGCTCACGGATAGACCAAAAAAAAAAGTTAGACTGGAAACAACCAACGAGTTACTTCGCTTGCACAAAAGTGGCCAATTACCGAATTTGGTTTTTTCCGATGAGAAGCCATTTCAAATTGAGCAGTTTGTCAACAAACAAGATGATCGGGTTTACATTCCAAAGAGGCAAGCTGAAAATTTACACTTGCGATTGGCCACCAGAACTCAAGCGCCACCGATGGAAATGGTGCGGGCCGCGGTAAAGGCCGATGATCGCTCCCCGCTTGTATTCATCGACCGTGGGGTTAAAATAAATACCAAATACTATTGTTAGTATATCTTAAAGACAGTATTGAAGCCCTAGACAGGCAAACATTTCGGCCGCAGACCATGGACATTCCAACAGGACTGAGCACCACTGCACTCAGCATGTGTAAACCAAGAATGGCTTAAAAAGGAGGTTCCTCGCTTCATTTCTACCCCACAATGGCCACCAATATTTCCGGATCTCAATCCGTTGGACTTATTCGCCTGAGGCATCTTGAAGGATAAGGTTCTGACTAAAAAATACTAAAGTGTGGATCATCTTAGGACGGCACTTCGCCGGGAATGGGTGAAAATACCGCAGAGCCGCGGTATGAAGGCCATAATTCGTACCAAAGGTGCCCAATTCGAACAAATCTAAACTGATTCTAAAATTTTATGTTATTTGCAACATTTTTTGCTTAATAAATAAATGCTAAATAATGAAGTAATCAAATTAAGAAAAAAAAAATTAAAAAAAATATAGCACTTTACTTTGCTGCAATATATATCAGCCACCCTGTATATGTAATATAATTATGATTGCACCCAGTTTTCTATTTATTTATTCAGACTTAAATAAAACGTATTTTTATAAACGAAGATTTATTTTATTTCCTTACCAACTTACAAACAAAAAGAAGAAATAATTTTAAAAATTTTCTTTTCCGTTAAATGGATTGAGCCATGCTAATATCAATACTAATTCTCGTATGATTGTCATGCATGCATGCATGCAAATTCGTATGTACATTACAAATGTTTGTCTTGTTCAGTTAATTACAAAAATAGTTTGTCTGAGGACAAAAGTGAATAAAAACAAAAAGAAAAAATGGAAAATTCACTAAACGATGTATGGAAAATCTAAACTGACATTAGTTTCATGTAAAGGTAAGGAACAATGTACAACCGGTAAAGATATGTTGAACAGCAAAAAATAAGACGAATTTGGTAACCCATAATTGAAAATAACATAGAATGTGATTTGGTTTGAAAACTAAATCGAAAAATCATTTGGAAGGGTATGTTTTTAAAGAATATTTTTATATGTATAACAACACAATACTTTGAAAATTTATCTTTACTTTATTTCTGACAAAAACTCTAAGAGTAAACAAAATTTGCACATGAAAAAGTTTCTTAAGATCGTATGTATAAAATTAATAGTTGTAACATGATTTGTGGAAGAAGCTAGGTCATTACCAATTTTGACCAATTATGTATGCATATGGACGCAGAAGCCGAATGCTACCTGTTACATTCTGCCTTTTGTAACTCCTATCAAAGTTGTCACATACTTGTGGTTAGAATATAATTACGAGTATCCTCATAGTTTTGAAATATTTCATTCTGGCAACAAAAACTACCCCACCTGTACCAAGATTCATTTTTAATCCATCTGTATGCCACAAAATAGTCGTTCTTTTAAAAGAGTATTCTTACTTATTTACTTACTTGGCCATTAACAATCCGGTAAACGGATTTCGGCCTGCCACAACACTTCTTTCCAGGCGCCTCTGCTTCTTGCGCGCCTACGCCGGTTGGTCACATCAATCGATAACAGCGCTTCCTCGATTTGGTCCTTCCAACAGATTCAAGGCAGTCAGTCTTCTTCGCCGAGTTCCGCAAATCCACGCATCAAATACCCGTTTCACCGGAGCCTCCTCCTCCATTCGAACGACATGGCCGGGACTGCGCAGACGCTGGATATTAATACCCTGCACAACGTCCATATCGTTGAGGAGCTCATACAGCTCACTGTTGAATCGGATGCGGCAATCATCGCACAGGACCGAAGTTCTTACATAGGACTTTCCTCTCGAATACCCTCAAGGCTGCTGCATCAGTTTTTAATAGGGTCCATGCCTCTGCGCCATAAAGAAGCACGGGTAAGATAATCGTCTTGTAGAATATTAATTTTGTCGCACGAGAGAGGTCTCTGCTACTCAATTGCTTATTGAGACCATAGTAGCACCTGTTGGCAAGAGTAATCCTGCGTTTTAATCTGCAGACTGACATAATTTTTGGTGGTAATGGCGGAGCCAAGATAAATAAATTCCTTGACTGTATCAAAAGTATAGTTATCGGCCGTAATCTGAGAATGAATACACCGCATGTCGCTACTTGTCGATAACATATACTTTGTTTTGCCCTCATTTAATGCCAGACCGATCTTTTTAGACTCCCGTTCAATAAGCTAAAAGCAGCAGTAACAGCATGTCGATGTCGTCAGCGTACGCAAGCAATTGGACAATTGGATTTGAAAAATAGTGCCATAAGAGAGTATTCAGTTTCAAAATTATTCCATTAAATTTTGTCACAAGGCTCGTTGGGAGGCAGTTTAAAAAACCACAGTTTCTATCCAAGGTATAGTTATTTCACCAAGTCCACTAATTGATTTCATATTAGACTTGTTTCACATCAGGGGTTATTATTACCAATGGATCCACTGAAGCCTTAAAGACTTTTCTACGATTGAAAGGTCTTTCTACGTCTAGTTTAGGTAACGGAGTTCGTCGGAATAAGAATATCACAATACTTTCAAGCGGAATCAACCATTTCTAAAGAAAACCAACTCAAGTCCAAACTATATTTTGCTTACTCTCCGAGCTCTCTAAAGTCAATGGCGGTTGAAAATTAGAGGCCAGAGTACCTGACAAGAACAGAGCGCCACGAGGTGAAACTAAGTCTCTTCTTCCTCCTCAGATTCAGAGCTCTTGTAGATGCCGTTAGTTGAAAGGCTGAGTCTTTCGACATGCTTACGAAATGAACAACGGTCCATAAGAATCGCTATTGTGTGAAAGATGGTTATACGATTTAAGGCCTGTCCATAAGTGTCTAGCAGAACCTTGCAATATTGCACTTTCTAAGTTTTTTCAGTTTCTCTTTCTAGAGCAAGTTACTCTCAATCATCTTCATCGTTATCGAATACTCTATACTGCATTGGGAATCTTTTAAGCATATTCATTTGAAGCTGTTCTGCTTCCATGTCCAGTAATCTCTTCCACGGCTTCTTAAAGACTTTCAATGTAGAGTTTGTCGATGACCCTTTATAGGATCTTTTTAAAATGTGTACCTTATTCAACATCATTTTATTAGATAGATTGTCGATACTGGCAACATTTGTCCGCCCCATCACAAGGCTATGCTGTAGACCTCTGTTAACAAGCCTTAGCATTCTATCCATTAGATAGTCACTTACAAAAATAGGAAAGCTAACTTGATACCTTTGGAAATGGTATTAGAGGTGGCTCTTTCAATAGTCTTGTCACTAGTATTAATTTTTGCTTTCAATTAGTTCAAATATGGTTGCAAAGAGAACCCTTCCAAACTGGTTACATGTTTACTTTGTTCACCAAATAAAAATTACACGTTATGCCGTGAAAAATATTCACTTATTATATTGAAACATAATCACATAAATAGTCAAGCTTCCAAACACAATATAAGATTTCAACAATTAATTCCAGGCGACTGATTGTCTCGTGAATAACTTGGCCAAAATATACAAAACAATTGATTGTGATCACCCGTTTACATGACTGAAGTAAGTGTAACTTAACAATGTTGTGTTGATAACAAGAGGAACTACACATTGTAACCAATTTTGTGTCCGGTATCCGTTGACACTTCGTCGTCATCATCATTAATATTATTACACGCGTACATGAACTCATTTTGGGTTACGAACATATGAATAGCTTTTAAGTAACATATGTACGTACATACGTCTGTACATACATTTGTTTGGGAATTTATGATAAAACTTTGCAACTAACAAAGTATGAAATCGTGATGACACATCATAGCACATAATACATTTATATACTGTGTATGTATTAAATACACACACAAACTACAGTTGGTGATAGCTAAAAAGCAAAAAAATTGAAAAATAGTATTAGAAAGCATAAAAATGGTTAAGAAGGATCGGATTTGAGAAAGAAACTATCCTCGAATTCTATTTTCTTTTTCTTCGTCAAATCCCAATAAATCCTTTCCTATGCATATAAAAAGCGGATTATACTAAAATTCCTGACACGGAAAGACCATGTAATGTTAAAATAGGCAAATACAGTGTGGCTGATATATAATGTAACAAAATAAAGCGCTATATTTTTTTAATTTTATTGTTTAAAAGCAAAAAATGTTGGAAAAAACATCAAATTTTAGAATCAATTTAGATTTGTTCGAATTGGCCACCTTTGGCACGAATTATGGCCTTCAAACGGTCGACAAAGCCATCACAGGCTACACGAAAGTAGCTCTGCGGTATTTTGGTCCATTCTCGGCGAAGCGCCATTTTGAGACGATCGACACTTTGCTATTTTTTAGTAAGAACCTTACTCTTCAAAATGCTCCAGGCGCCAAAGTCCAACGGATTGAGATGCGGAGATTTTGGTGGCCATAGTGCGGTAGAAATGAAGCGAGGAACCTCCTTTTTAAGACATTCTTGGTTGACGCGTGTTGAGTCCTGTTGGAATGTCCATTGTCTGCCTAGGGCTTCAATACTGTCTTTAAGACATTTTCCCGTAATATTTGACATTTATTTTCACCCCACGGTCGATGTATACGAGCGTGGAGCGACCATGGGCCGTTACGACGGCTCACACCATTTCCACCAGCGGCGCTTGAGTTCTGGTGGCCAATCGCAGGTGTAAATTTTCAGCTGACCTCTTTGACAAGTAAACCCGAACATTTTGTTTGTTCACAAACTGTTCAATTTGGAATGACTTCTCATCGGAGAAAACCAAATTCGGTAACTGGCCACATTCGTGCAAGCGAAGTAACTCCTTGTCTCCTCTCACTCTTACTTTTTTTTGTCCATCTGTCAGCTCTTGCACTTTTTGGAACTTCAATGGCTTTAATCTAAGCTCATTTTTGAATATGTGTTGTATCCGTTCTCACGATATGTTCAGCTCCTCCCAGAAGGAGGAGGGATTGTTTTAGTGGAGACACCACTCGACGCAGCTGATGACGATCACTGCAAGTGCGAAGGCATATTGAACCCTACCTCACACGCCAAAAAAAAAAAAAAAAAAATGCTGGAGGGCTTCAACTATAGCCACCTGTGGTTTTCCAGCCAAATATAAAGCCATCACACACTATTACGCTTGAATTCCATTACGAATAACTTTTTTCTCTAAATGCAATAGATCAAAATGCTTTTGTAAGCTTGTAAATAATAAAATGAACTGTCACTGGAATATATCTGTACGCTGTCAGACGAGTGCTTTACAAGTGATAACAACCTAAAGTAGGTTTCAACAATATATCAGCCACCCTGTAGCATGTTCACGTAATAGGTGACTTGTTATTCCTTTTTTTCGGGGAAATCAAAAAGTCTTAAAGTGTACAAATCGATGAACCTCCGGTCTCAAGCAAAATAAAATGGGTTTGATTAGAGAAAATTATTTGTGTTACTTTATCTTCATAGTGTACTATACCAGTTTTATTAAGCATTAATAATTAGCTAATACAAGCTGTTTATGCGTTCGAATTCTTATACATTATGTGGGTGGTTTTCTATAGTATTTTGTAATGCATTTACGTTCCAGTTTATGTACGTACATCTATTCGTTAGATTTTCTAATCTGTGCGCTTCGGTGCATCCATAAATGGGAGGGTTTTCCGTTTATTTTACATTTCAAAATTCATAGAATTATACGTCATATTGATTTATGTTGATTTCTCTATTTTATAACAATTCATATTATTTTTTATATACCATGTGTGGTGTATTGGATATTTCAATGCAATCACGCACAATAGATTTGGAATTTTAGTTTCTCATTACAATTGCAATTTGATTTACACATTAAAAGATAGATGAACTTTAAAAATTCTGGAAGTTAGTTTGTAAAACATTTTTGTTAAATATGTTTTACGCTGTAAATTATATAAAAATTTTAATTTATTAACTTATTTAACTAGGCTTTACAAGAGAATAGTTGGACGAAATCTGTCTCTTTAAAGTCTACGTTTGAAATTATTATCATTATCATTTTATTGTCATACAAAACTTTTTTACATAGATGCCATAATCATGAGTAATATAGGGTGGTTGATATGTATTGCAACCAACTTCAGGTTGTTATCATTTGTAAACCGCTCGTCTGACAGCTGACAGATGTATGCCAGTGACAGTTCATTTTGTTATTTACAAGCTTACAAAAGCATTTTGATCTATTGCATTCAGAAAAAAGTTATTCGTATTGGGATTCAAACGTGATTGCTTTATATTTGGCTGGATCACCATGGGTAGCTATTGTTAGAGGCCTTCAGCATTTAAATGTGAATAAATCTTTTGTGTCTTGTACCATTGCTCGTTACCGTGATACTGGCAGTGTTGTATCGCGTCCAAAAGGTGGACGAAAAAAACCCTAACAAGACCAGAAATGATACGAAAAGTGAAGGCCAGATTTGATCGAAATCCACGCCACTGTGGTAGAAAAATTGCTCGTTAGCTGAACATATCGTGAGAACGGATACAACACATATTTAAAAATGAGCTTGGACTAAAGCCATTGAAGTTCCAAAAAGTGCAGGAACCACCGATGGACAAAAAAAGTTAGACTGAAAAAAGCCAGAAAGTTACTTCGTTTGCACGAAAATGGTCAATTACTGAATTTGGTTTTCTCCGATGAGAAGGCATTCCAAATTGAACAGTTTGTGAACAAACAAAATGATCGGGTTTTTTTGCCAAAGAAGTCAGCTGAAAATTTACACCTGTGATTGGCCACTAGATCTCAAGCGCCGCTGTTGGTAATGGTGTGGGCCGCCGTAATGTCGATGGTCGCTCCCCGCTCTTATTCATCGACCGTGGGGTCAAAATAAATGCCGAATACTATCGGGAAAATGTCTTAAAGACAGTATTAAATCCCTGGGCAGGCAAACATTTCGGCCGCAGACCATGGACATTCCAACAGGACTCAGCACCACCACACTCAGCATGCGTCTACCAAGAATGGCTTAAAAAGGAGGCTCCTCACTTCATTTCTACCGCACAATGGCCACCAAAATCTCCGGATCTCAATCCGTTGAACTTTTGCGCCTGCGGCATTTTGGAGAGTAAGGTTCTCACTAAAAATTACCAAAGTGTCGACCATCTCAAGACGGCGCTTCGCCGGGAATGAATCACTTTGGTGCAGCCTGTGATGGCTTTTTCGGCCGTTTGAAGGCCATAATTCGGACTAAACGTGGCCAATTCGAACAAATCTAAATTTATTCTAAAATTTGATGATATTTTCAACATCTTTTGCTTTTGAACATTAAAATTTTAAAAATAAAAAAAAAAATATAGCGCTTTACTTTGTTGCGTTATATATCAGCCACCCTGTACGTTGTAATGACCAAAATTGTATCGCCTACTTTCAAAGCAATCCATATAAGATTTTTGATCTAGGGTTTGAACCATGGCCTTATGTCTAACAAACGAATACAGCACCACGAAGTTAGTCATTGGCTTACTGCGCTCGCTACCGGCAGTGAAGGCCTAGTCTATGTCGTTTTCAAGGAAATATGAACCGATAAAGCCACAAGCCTTAAATCTTTACAACCCAATAAGATCTCGTATTGATTGGTATCGCCTAAAATTTCATAATTTTATTTAATGTCGTACCCGAAATAAGCAATTTTTCTCCAGAGCATATACAGCAAATACACGAAGTTTTCTAAAGTAGTGATTCAGTGTGAATAAATTACAACTAATTTGACAAACATAGTCTTCATTGTCGTTATTCACCGTCAAAGTAAAGGATTCCTTCTTAAAAGAAGTTTTTTTTATAATTATATTAAGAAAAAAAATCCAAAGTTAACGGTTTTAGTTTCCATCTGATTGGAAACTGGTGAGTCCATATGTAACCACTGTTAGTAAGATGGAAAGCAGTAATACTAGCGCAGACCCGGGGTACGCGTTCAAAGTAACCATGTGAAGCAAACTGTTAACCATAGCAGCGAAAATGTAATAGTTTGGGGATGCTTAATATGGTAGCATGTTGGGCCTCTATATTTAGTAGATGTTATCATGCGAAAAAGAACTATCTAAAGATTCTGCAAACCCATCTTCCGAATTTTATGCACAAATCTGCTTATCCCGAATAAGAAATTGTTTTCCAGCAGGATGGTAATCCGAAACAACTACCAAAAATTGTAAAGATATGGAGTGGGAAACAAAATTTTCAATTGATGGAATGACCAGCACACAGTCCTGACCTTAATTCGATTGAAAATCTTTGGCCATTCGTAAAAATCCAGCTCGGGAAGTACGAAACAACCCCAACAATGCATAATGGAATCGAATTCCAAAAGATGTTATTGAAAATTAGGTAGAAAGCATGTCAAACCGCCTAAATCAATCTATTTCCAATAAGGGTCTATGGACCAAATATTGAAATTTGGTTAGTTTCTTGAATTTTCTTGAAAAGTGCAAAATTGAGTTTATGTGGGTTATTTTCGTTTTTTCATTCAAACTCAATGAATTCATTTCATTAATTATTGTCTTTTTACTGCTATTTGTTAAGAATAAAATAAAAAATTAAAATTAATTTTTCTTTTGTATTTGCTTGTATGGTTTTGTTTTTGTGGCGAAACGAAACTCGGTATTGTGAACATATACTCAGTTCTGCTCGGCACTGTATATATATACTCCGACAAAATATATCAAACGTATTTGAGTTTATATTGAGTTTTTGGGACTGTTCATGATAAACAACAGTTAATTTCAAAACAAAACCACTTGACCTTCGAGTTCAAAATTAGGTAGTTACGAAACAATCAAAAGATCCTCTTCTGCTCTTTTCAAATTTTTTTCAGAGTAGATTTTTCATATGTTACAATCGATATTTTAGATTTTGAAGCGTTTGATGCATTATTTTTGTTTTTTTTGTAAACTATTTGCATAAATTTTTGATGTAAATTGCCAGAAAATTAGCCAACGAAAAAAGTCTTTTTGATGAAATTTCTTACCTCTTTTCGTCAAATTGTTACTATATTTCTAAACTTTTTTTAATTTTATGCATGAATTTGTAATTTCCAAATATACGACATAAAAAATGTATTAATATTTGTCCATCCCCTTCTACCAACACAATTTACAACATTGACATTCAATATTGATTTCTCTATTGATGGGCTGTCAGTCACTGAATATCGGAGTGACCCCCGTCTATATTGCTACTGATGACATCGATACCAAAAATTGTTTACACGTTCCTTAGGTTTTTGAAATTGAACGACATTGTCAATATAATCAATTGATTTATTACCAAACGATTATTCATTTAAAAATATTCATTGCAACATACAATCACAATCACACGCTACCACTTTGTGAGCTTTAAATTTCGCATTCAATCGTCTTAACGTTTTTCTATAAATCTTTTGGCGATTTGACTACGAAGACAAAAAATGTCCATCGATTTCTTTGCTCCTGCAGCAAGAAATAAAAATTGGTTTTCTATGATAATTTTCTCTTTTTAACGTATTAAAATTGGTTTATTTTTCATGAAATCGATAAACCGAATCCTTTATTTTTTTCATTTCATTTCGTTGCGCAGAAACGCACACACACACACACACACACACTTAGTCCTTTAGAGAACAAAAATATAGAGAAATACAGTAAATGTGGAGAAAATGAAAACTATTTTAAGATTGATGACTACTGCAGTATTACTCGATACTTCATACCACCTCAATAGAGAAGACGAAATGGAAATGAAATGAAAAACCGCAAATTGTGAAAAAAGCAATTTACTAAAGTGCGCACACATACACATGAAGCATACAAACGCACAGTGAAGGACAGACACATTAACGCACGCGACAAATAGAATTTGCGATTCCTTTTACTTTTTTTTTTCTATCAATCATCATACAATTTATCGGCAGTATATTGTGTTTGTCATTGTAATATGATACATCTAAGTTATGCGTTTTTATGCTATCAATACTATCGAGATCGCAAACTACAAATGATGCCCAGTAGTCGTGTAAATTATTGTTATAAAACCAGCAGAATGTAATGTAATGTTCCTATTACCACGAAAAGTAGGTAATCGAGTGACAAATCATAGGATTTGTTACATACACGGTGAGTGATATGTATTGCAACTAACTTCAGGTTGTTATCACTTGTAAATGACAGATTTATTCCAGTGACAGTTCATTTTATTACTTACAAGCTTACAAAAGCATTTTTGTTCTATTGCATTCAGAAAAAAAGTTATTCGTAATGGAATTCAAGCGTGGTAGTGTGATTGCTTTATATTTGGTTTGAAAATCACAGATGGCTATCGTTAGAGCCCTCCAACATTTAAATGTGAATAAATCTGTTGTTTCTCGTACCATTGCTCGTTATCATGATACTGGCAGTGTTGCATCGCGTCCAAAAAGTTGACGAAAAAACAGTAAAAACACCAGAAATGATCCGAAAACTGAAGGCCAGATTTGATCGAAATCCACGCCGCAGTGGTAGAAAAATTGCTCGTGAGCTGAACATATCGTAAGGACGGATGCAACACATATTAAAAAATGAGCTTAGACTAAAGCCATTGAAGTTCCAAAATGAGCAAGAGCTCACCGATGTACCAAAAAAAGTTAGACTGGAAAGAGCAAAGGAGTTACTTCGCTTGCACGAAAGTTAACCAATTTGGTTTTCTCCGATGAGAAATCAATCCAAATTGAGCAGTTTGTGAACAAACAAAATGATCGTGTTTATTTGCCAAAGAGGTCAAATGAAAATTTACACCTGCGATTGGCCACCAAAACTCAAGCGCCGCCAATGCTAATGGTGCGGGCCGCCGTAACAGCCGCTCGTATTCTTCGACCGTGGGGTCAAAATTAATTCCGAATATTATCGGGAAAATGTCTTAAAGGCAGTGTTGAAGCCCTGAGCAGACAAACATTTCGGTCACAGACATTCTAACAGGACAGAATGGTTTAAAAAGGAGGTTCCTCGCTTCATTTCTACCGCACAATGGCCACCAAAATCTCCAGATCTCAATCCGTTAGAATCTTCCGCCTGGGGCATTTTGGAGAGTAAGGTTCTCACTAAAAAATACCAAACGGTTGATCATCTCAAGACGGCGTTTCGCCAGAAATGGGCCAAAATAACGCAGAGCCACTTTCGTGCAGCCTGTGATGGCTTTGTCGATCGTGTGAAGGCCGTAATTTGTACAAAAGGTGGCCAATTTAAACAAATCTAAACTATTTCTAAAATTTAATGTTATTTCCAACATTGTTTGCTTTTGAACAATAAAATTAAAATAAACATTAAAAAAATATAACGCTTTATTTTGTTGCATTATATATCAGCCACCCTGTAGATAGGTAGAACGTTACTTAGCGTTGTCTTACGTTAAGTTGCGTAATGTTAAGTTAAGTAGCGTTATCTTACATTACGTAGCGCTATCTTACTTTACATTGCATTATGTTACATTAGGAAGCGTCATGTAACATTACGTAGTGCTAGGTTAAGTTATGATCTTTTATGGTTTTTCATAAGTACTGAACCTATCTTTTAGTTGACAAATTATTTCCTGGCATTATTTCGCAAGGAATAGTGCAATGATGTACTGTCACAAACTGGATGGGTTGAGAACAGCTTCTGGGCAAGATAATTTACCACAATCAGTCAACCGTTCCTGTACACAAATCAACTGTATTATAGAGAATACAACATCCTGGTTAGATGAGAGTCGAAATTTTTACTATACGCCTGGAGAGTTGTGACATCCTACAAAAGATTCCTACGGTTTAAGTCAATGGTGCATGCTAGTGGAATTGGTTTTGAGCTAAGCCTTTGGAATTCAATTTACAGGAAGAAGGAAAGTAGAAAAACTATTTTTGGCAATAATATTGTACATGAATTGACATAAAAGATTTTAAAGAGAACCAAGAAAGCCGCAAAGATACGGGGATACGGGGATAATGGGAACAGGTCTATCTCGAGATTTATCAAAACTAAACGTAAGCGAAAAAATCAAGCCGCTGAAACTTTGTTCCCTAATTATTCAATGGAGAAAATCAACAAACTCAATAATTTCGTAACGATACTGAGTAATGAAAGTCAACGCAACAATTTACCATTAGACTCTGATGAGGTAAGTTGGATCATTTAGACAGAAGAAATAGGGACATCTGTTGCATCAGATTTAGTTGAGTTTTGGATCTTATATGGATACTCTAAATAGGTAGAGAACAGTACAATACGACAATAACGCTTAAGACATATTTCCAATATAGAATTTAAACTCCTTTTTTACTGACGTATTAGTCTTCAGTAGTCGCCGTGGTCTAGTGGGTAGTGTGTTGGCTTATTAGACAAAAAGGCCCGGGTTGGAATCCCAGGTCAGACATCAAAACGAAAAATATTTCTTCGGCGACTTCCTCTCAGCAGATTTCTGGCAAAGACTCTGAGAGTAAAAATTGCCATGAGAGTAAAAATTGCCTGAAGGGTTGCAATGGCCAATTATGTATGTATGTATGTATTAGTCTTCTGTAGGTCACTCTAAAGCTTAGCACCCAGAATTCTAACTGCTTCAAGAACTTCCCATACTTACCTTTGCCACAACTACCCCTACTTTACACCATTACAACCCCTTAATCGGGATAAAAAACTATCTTCTGACAATAGAGTAGACTACAGTACAGTGCCATTAAGTATGGCTTGGTCTATTGTGACTTTCTTTCTCGATTTATTTTTTCTCTTTTCCTTATTTTTTACATTTTAACACAATCAACTACCACGACGACAAGTAAAATTTGGGGATTCAACAAAAATACTGAATGAGTAAAATCGAAAAATAAAAACAAACAAACGAAAATAGAAAAACTGTCAAATAGAAAAAAGTGACAAATTTGTCAATTCTTTTGCTTCTATGCGAATTGTTCTATAAATTGCAAAAAAAAAAAGAACAGAAAACAAAAAAGTAGAAGAAAAATTAAAATAGAAAATCAATGTAAATTTGAAAAAGGTTGCAGCAGCATTTAACACAATCATTAAATGGTTTTAAAACGGCAATATTGATGAATTTTTTTGATTTTTTTCTTTTGGTAATGATTTCTTTTGTTTTTTTTTCGTTAAACATTTTAAGGGACATGAACAAATTGTTTTATGAACAAAAATACATGGCGTAGTATGAATGTGTGGTGATAGTAAATAAAAGTACTCAAGCACTAAAGTGGGATCCCAAAGAGTTTTCCACTAATTGTAATGTGTTTTCCTAAACCGATATTCTATGATGAAAATATATTTAAAGTGTCATTAAATGTCACATTTAATGTAGTGTGAACTTAGTTTATATTTGGTTAGTTTAGTTAGAATAGACACTACTCTAGTAGGTACTCTCCTCAAGGATAGCCATTTAACTGGGAATGCTTTTGTTGGTGTAATAGAGTGGTGTAGTAGTTAAATTAGAAGACTGCGTATTCATTTAATCTGGATACAAAAGCCAGAGAAGGTAACAAAGTTTTCATCAATGTTCCAGAAATATGCCATCAAGGATAGTCCCTTTAAGATATTCACTGGCTTCTTAGGTAGATCTTGTACATTCTACCGCTTGACCTATACTGCAGGTTTAGTAGGCGTCTATGGGCGACTGGACAATGGCATGCATCGGGCATTGATCATAAAAGAATACGTGAGGGAACTGATATTGTCGGAAGCATAGACTATATGACACCGCGATATGACTTCTCAATGAATTTTAGGGCATCCATCCCGAAAAGAGAGGGCTGGAGAAAGGGTGTGGCGCAACTCGTGCGGATTGCCGCACAAATCAACACCGATGGCTCCAAATTAGAAGGAGCTGTTGGTATTGGCACCTATTCGAGATCAATCGGCTACCACATCACTGCAGTGCCTTTCAGGCAATTCAGGTTGCGGTGAAAATTGTTGCGGACAAAAATGTTCGTTCATTATACTTTCCGATAGCCAAGCGCCCATCAGAGTATTGGATTCTAGTATGATAAACTACAAGACAGTGTAGTGTCGCAGAGATCTCAATGAGTTGGCAAACCAGCAATTGCAGAGGGGATGATTTGGCCAGAAGGGACACGATCGTCGAGCTATCTGATGAATTCTTAACATTGGCAATCTCTTTAAGTACCTGTAGGCTTATGATTGACAATGCAATCGTAGACCTTATGAACAGTGGGTGAGCAGCTTCGGATAAAGGTAGAGTGGCGCATAAAATCTAGCTAAGTCTGCATAAAATGCTCATGGCGACTCTGCTAAAGTTCCATCGGTGTTATTACAGGACATTATGGTCTTGGACTCCTCGCAGATGATTTCTGCAGAATCTGTGGAGATGAAGAAGAGGATAAAACTATTCTTCACCTACTGTGCACATGCCCGGCACTTGGTCTGAGGAGAAAGAAACATCTGGCTATTATATAGAAGACCTAGATGAACTGTCTGAGTCGCTTCATCGGAAGCTCCAAGTGGTTCCTGGAATAGGGGAGAGAATGAAACTGTGGTATCACAAGTGTGGCCTAAGTGTGTCCGCTCATCGGGTGAGCGGTGTAAATCCCGATCCCGAAATCCCGGGATATTTCGGGATAATTCGGGACTCAAAAATCCCGAAAAATCATGGGAAAAATCGCAATTTTCTCTTAATAAAAAAAATATTTTGTTAAAAAAAATCATTTATATTCCAATTATATCAGAATTATATGCCATTAAAAATAAAATATAAAAAAGCAATACAAAAAGTAACAAAAAAGCAGTAAATGCTGTAGTTGTAAGAAACTTATTTGGATTCCAACAAAAAGATTAAGGCATCTAACATGTGATCTGATAGGCTTGAACGAATTTTTTTGTCAACATATGCTGCCGTTGAAAAACACTTCTCGCAATCAACATTTGTTGATTAAATAGTTCCAAGATAGTTGTATGCAGCTTGTAAATATTCACCTCTACAACCTCCTGATCCAAATAAATATATTTCTTTGGACAGTCAGTTACCCTATTAATTCGTTTTATAAGGCTTTTGCATTCTTCGATGGCATCAAATAACTTATCATCAATGGAAGTATGGTTTTATTCATCTGAGATGCTATTATCGAAGTCGAGTACTATAGAATTTTTCTTCAGGACCTTTTGTAGGGTCAAAATACATATGAATTCACAATCCCGAAAATCCCGAAAAATCCCGGGACAAGTTTTTAAAAATCCCGGGATTCGGGATTTTGTGAATCCCGAAAATGCCGGGATTTCAAGATTCGGGATTTCTCGATTGGAATCCCTACTACCTACCTACGTTCCTAAGAATATTCATAAGGTCAACGAACAGATGATCTGGCCTGCAATTGACTTACCCTTTAGGTCCTACTGACTTGAAGATTTTCATGTGCATATTTCATATGGAATGTTTTCTATAGTCCAGTGATGTTTCCTTAGTTCTCATTTGAGTATATATCACGCTGTCATATTACTTTTGCTGATGGTATCCTAAGCTAGTCATATCCGTTGTTACTGTGATCAGTTGTATAGTTTTAGAAAATCTCATTGATTCTCTTTTTGTTGTTAAAAAGGAAAGTATGAAGTATCAGCTCTTCTCTATTGCTACAACAACAAATTGTATATTTGAACTTGTACGATTGAAAAGCTTTTGTTTCTATAAAAATATTGTTGAACATTCAGTTGAAAGAAAATTTCTTTCTTTTCAATTTCATTCCACAATCTTTTTTGAAGAGAGCATAAGGAGTTGTTAAAAAAAAGTTCATTTAACCGAAATCTTTTTAATTAGTTTCTGTGTCCTTAACAAAACAGATGGAAAATGAATATCTTCATTATGAATTAAACTCATTAATGCAAAGTTTTCGATTTTCTTTTCATTCATTTCGGTTCGGTTCCATAATGAAGTCAAAGAAAATTAAAATATTCACTTGAGACCCAAAGAAATACATGAACGTGTATAATGGAATATATGTATGTATGTGTGTATGTATTGTATATACATGTATAAACATATGTATATATATGTACATATGTATGGGTATTGTTTACCGAGATGTTTTTGTGTCCTTTCCTAAAGAAGAAAATTATTGTCTACATTCAGGGATAATTTTATTAACAAATCAGTGTGGAATAGAAATAAAACAATAGATGGATGATAAACAAAAGAAAATTCTGTTGTCTTGAATAAAAATATTAAGTGTTATGATTGCCTTAGGGACTTGTCGACATTGCATCACACGCCACATGCTAACGCTTCACAAACAAAAAGTATACAAATAAAAAGGGTGGATTAATACTCATACATATGTATGTATGTATGTATGTATAAGTAAATATTGTTATTTTTATTATTTTTTATATCCTTTAAACAAATAAAATTTTTTTGTGTATGTTTTTTCTTGGTCCGCCTTCGTAAATTAAATAAATAAATACCCCCTGATACAGTACTCTAGTGGTGAAGAAAGAATATATTTTGCATACGAGTTTATAAAAGAAATTAAAATTATTTGTTTCAATATTTTCTTTACAATTAAACCAAGTTTTTCTTAAACACTTTGGCTTAAAAGCTTAATGAAAAACAAGGATGATTTTTTATATTCGGCACAATTATTACTCTCGGCAAGTAATATTACTTAGAATATAGCCTTATTGAGACTTTAAATGTTACAAGTTTATTTGGGAAACATTTATCTTCAGTGCAGAACGCTGGCAGGAGAACCATAAATATGATGAAATCTACACGCATTTTTCACTGGATATTGTGTTAGTAATTTTTTTTTTTTTTATATAAAAATCAGCACTCAGGGGATGGTCCCTACTCATGCAGTGTCTTGTGCAGGTTTAGGAAAATAGGTTATAGGAAGGTGGAAAGAGGGAGTAGTGTTTGTGGACATTTGATTTAAACTTACCAATATCGTAATTGACAGGAAAAACTTCCACAGGAAGATCATTCCACAAGCGAGCAGTGCGGGCATAAAATTAATTCTCCCTGTAATGCATTGTGCGGTTCACTGGACAATCAACCACAAAAAGATGTGTGTTCCCCGAGAAGCGCGAATGCCATGTTAAAATATGTGATTATGGGGAACCAAGTCCATTATAGTACCGATTGGACAACGCCACATTGCGACGATACTCCAACGAATCAATTCAGTTGCACCCTCACCCTCTCCTGTATGCGGTCGAGAAGCTTCAAAATAAACTTTGAAGCACCGGCCCAGATATGAGAGTTGTACTCCATCCGGGGTCGGATAAAGGTCCTGTAAGAAGATCGGATGGCGCGAAGTATTTCCTGCACCGTTTCACCAAGACACTTGAATACTTCCTTCCACTCTCAAAAAATGTGATCGTTCCAACGAGCATCACAACTAATTCTCATGCCTAGAACAACAAGAGCATCCGCCTACTTAATATTTACATTAGCCATAGATACAGATGACAGAACACCAGCGCAAGTATGACGCCGGTGTGTCAAAAAACAACATTGTGTCTTGCGCCTATTAAAATCGACACTGTTCGCGTGACCCCACTCAAAGATTGTTATCAGATCACCTGTGAGTGCGTTATTCATTCATTAAAATAGCTTGTGCCATTGGACCAGACCAAAATTCCTACCCCCAAATAATCTATTCAAGAAGCCACCAGACCTAGAGAATGTAATATAACCAACATTTTTGTGGCCAAATAAGTACGTAAATACTGTAAGTTTCCGGCACTCCATTTGAAGTATGTCTGTACTCCAGAAACAATTAAAAAAAAAAAGAATTGTCCTATAGTACAAATCAAAGGAATATTGAAAATGCAGCAGATTGTATATGCCATAGACATATCATATGGCTCGGTATTTTCAATTTGGATCAATGGTGCGCATACTCACAATCGAACGACAACATGTTAATGGACAAGAACTTCGAAACACAAATCTAGGATCATAAATCAGAAACTGTTCAGCGAATTTCGAAATAAAAATCAATTTACATTTGCATGTCAATAACAAACGTAATAGGACATTAAAACACTTCAGTCTGAATTACAATCTAGTTTCTCACACTACTTATGTTGTGTGTGTTAATTATTGTATACATGAGTGGCTTGACCTAGAGTTTAAATTCGATTCCTGACGACAGATTTTTTAGAAAAACTTTAATGGCAAATTTTATTTACTCTTAGTGATTCTCTAGAAATCTTCTCAATCGATAGATATTATTTTGAGGTTTCATAAAACTGCAACAGTTATCGTCAAAATTTCTTGAGTTTTGTTCTGGAAATTGCTGCTGAAATATATCGATTGTGGACGATATGGCCAGATATTCGTTATACTTGAAGCCACTAAACCACCAATCTAGTGTTCGCAGTCAATACAATTTCGCCCTCATCCTCAAATACCCAGGAAGTTGCTCCTTATGAGTGCATTTGTTTCCCATCAAATGCATGAGAACTGCTTAAAAAGCAAATTCGACAATTTTGTGTACTCACTAAGCCATTCAGATGGAAACGTAGTCCATTGGAGAAAATATTTTTCTTTTCTTTTAATTGGCATTGAGTTTACTAAGCTACATTACTAATTGAATCAATTGTTCTGTTGTTTTGTGTGGCCTAAGTAAGCGAATAGAATAATATGAAGAATAAAGAATACAATTTGTAATTCAATTCAATTGAAAATCATTTTCAATTGAATTTCGATTTCCTGATAAGCCTAGTCAATTCGTTTAATAGGCAATGGAGCTATGTTCACGAACTGTAATCTTACTGTCCATAACCCATCCAGTATCATTAAATGATTTGATGATTAACTCTTTAAAAGCACTAAGGTTAGAACATTTACTTACCATTTAAGCACGTACTGAAGTCTGAAAATTTTTCCTTTAGCAGTCTCAGCATAATTTAATGTTTTAATTTTAATTTTAATTTTTATAATTAATTTTCTTTCATAAAACATTCCAAGACAGTTGTATCCTTTATTGAATAAAGTGTTGACTAACGAATTTATTCTAAATACTTTTATCGGTTCCCGTTCTAACAATATTCTTTAAGTGCAGCCCGTAAAATATTGATACAAACAGACAATCAAAATGCACTCGAATAAGTGAAATAACTGATGACACAACATTTCTTTAATAGTATAAAATGCCAATATGGTTACAGAATTATTAAAGTTTGACCTCAAAACCTGTACAATCAAAAGTCCTGTACATCAAAAGTCTTCTAGCAAGATAAAGGTCATAATCAAGCTACAGTAATAATGGTTACTTATGAAACCTGTGCGCCATCATTTAGACCGTATAAAATAGAATCTGCAACATTATTGCGTAGGGAACAAACGATGTCATGACGCTTGTGTACGATGCAGGCAACATTCACATTAACAATGAATGCAAATTCGAGTATCGATTAAGTTTGAATACTGTTTTGGTTTATTTCCATGGTTCTTTAATATTGTATTACTACTATTACAGAAGATTGTTTTCTTCATATATAATACGAGATGCAGATAGCTTAAACCATTTACACAAAAAACATCGTAGATGTCGATTTAATATACACGTAACAACCAGTTAAAACACTTCAGTCAGGGTTACGATTTAGGTTCTCACGTCACTTCTACATACATACATAATTGGCCATTACAACCCTTCAGTCAGGATTGCGACCTAGCTTCAACTTATGTTGTGTGCGTTAATTTTATACATGAGTGGCGGGACCTACAGTTTAAAGTCGACTCCGAACGACAGATTTTTGAGAAGCTTTCCATGGCAATATTTAACTCTCAGAGTCTTTGCCAGAAATCTGCTGAGAGGAAGTCGCCGAAGAAATATTTTTTCATTTTGATGTCTGACCTGGAATTCGAACCTGGGCCTTTTGTCTACTAAGCCAACACACTACCCACTAGATCACGGCGACTTCTACTGAATGCTACGCCACTTCTGCTGAATGCTAATTTTATGCATGAGTGGCGGGACCAATTTTATTTTATTTTTACTCTTAAAGTTTTTCCCAGAAATCTTTTGAGATTCAGTTACCAAAGAAGTATTCGTATTCCGTTTGGTTGGAGCCGCCTTGACTTAGGGTTTTAACCCAGTTCTCACGTATAACAGGCTAATACACTACCTGCTCGACTCTTACAACCATTTACGCTAAAATCTCCTGTTTGTCGTTTAAAAATATATGAAAATAAATTTTAAAAATATTATACTCTAGCTAAATCATTAAAATAAGGTTTCCTAAGGCGCCTAAATCATTACAAATTTTAAGAAAAGTCACCTGCTAAAAGTAACACATAAGAAAATATTTTAAAAAGCGAAACTATAGAAACGCCGCCAACCGAATTTGGTTCACACAAGTCCCTTTTTCCTTTGAAAAAACTTTTTGTATTCTTTTATAAAAGTAAGATTTATTGTATTAAATTCTGTGATTTTTTTTTTTATGATTTCTTAAACAAAGAATAAAAAGTGAAAGTTTTCCACAGAGAACACGAAACAAAGGGAAAAAATTTCACACAAAAAATAAGAAAAACAAAAACGATGGAAAAGGAACTTCTACCAATAAAAAAAAAAAACTGTCACACACCTACAGATCTACATACATCCCCCTCGAAACGATCTTACACAACAAAATACTTCCGGCGATTGTTCGGTTATAATAAACTTTGTTCTGAGAATAGAAAAGAAAAATACGTAGAAAAGAAAAAAATAATAAAATTCACCCACATTTGAACATAACGAATGAATATAAAGTGTGTCAATAAACGCTTGTAAAATAAATATCTTGAAGCTTTGAGGGGTAGACACGATAGCTAAATGTGGGGACAATTTTTGTAAAGGCAATAGAATGAGGTTACCTAAATTCAGAAGTTTTATTATGATTAAAGATGAAGACTTTTCAAAGTATTTGTCTTGTTTAGACACTATGGACGTTTTACAAATATTCCACGTTTGCTGTTTACCGCTTTTAACAAGAGTGCATGGCATTAAAGTTTGTTGTTAACTTTTCTTTTGTTGTAAATTTCACAAATATGGGATCCTGGCAATAATAAGTTTTGAAAACAATTGTGCCATTATAAGACTTTTAGTGGTATTAAGCAAAACAATGAATTGATATTGGACCGCAACGTAACCATTAAAACAATTCTCCAAGATGGCAACTATAAGACCCTTATCGGCCTCATTCAAATAACCACGATTCAATTTATAATTTGAGTGTTCGAATACCAATGAAAAAAAAAATAAAATACTTCTTCGGCGACTTCTTCTCAGCAAATTTTATCTACGAAAAATATTTTCTATTTAAATTCGAATTAAGAACTATTTCGATAACTTCTAAAATCAAAAACTAACGAAATAAATTGATCACATGGCGTATGATGAATATTTAATTCGGTACAGTTCGAAAGTGTTTCATATTACGTATACGTTTGTTATGATATGTTTAGTGTATACTTTCAGGGTTGTACTAAGGTTTTTGGGACAATAAAATGCAAAAAATAAATAAATAATCCTCAAACCAATTCACAGCAAAACTATTGTTTAATAAATTTTTTAAAACAACAGAAGAGGAATTAAGATAATGATGACTTGAAAAACGGGTACAATTAGACTACAAATACAGCTCCATTAGCCATCACTATTTTTGCCTATCAAAGTCATCGTTGTATGTTTGTATTCCGTTACTAGTCCTGAGGCCAGGGTTCAAACCCCGGGTGCGACGTCTCCAACAACACGACGTATGAAAAATATTCCTCATGCGACTTGCTTTGAGAAGATTTCTGGAGAAGAAAAATTTGCATTGAATTTTTTTTAAAGATCTGTCGTCAGAAATCGACTTTAAACTGTAGGTCAAGCCCCTCATGTATACAATTAACACAAACAACATAAGTGGTGTGAGAAATTAGATTGTCATTCTGACTGAAGTTTTTTTAATGACCAATTACGTATGTTATTGACTTGCAATTGTAAATTGTTTTTTATTCCGAAATTCCCAGTGTGAAGTTCACTGTTATAACTACTGACCAGTTTCTGATTTATGATCCTAGCTTTACGTTTCGAAGAACTTGTCTATTAACATGTTGTCTATTAACATTCATCCAAATTGAAAATACCGAGCAATATGACATGTCAATGGCATATACAATCTGCTTCATTTTCAATATTCTTTCGATTTGTACAATTTTTTTAATAGTTTCTGGAGTAGAGACATACTTCAACTGAGGTGCCAGAAGCTTCAGTATTTTCATACTTATTTGGCCACAAAAATGTTGCTTGTATTATTTTCTCTAGGTCTGGTGATTAATCAATGATTAATCGTAGATTGGTGGTAAGCTCGAACGTAATCCTGACTAAAGGGCTGTAATAACCAGACATCGGCACAAAGAGAATATGATAAGCACGTAAGTGTATTTGAGAGGCAAGTTTTAACCCGGAGGAAAATTGTTAGTAATATTTTCAAGTTTACTTATTAACCCAATACATATGCATATTATGAGAGCAGAAGATATTAAAAACTTGCACTGCGCGGAATTTATAAAGACATCATATTTAACATGGAAATTATTCTTCCAAAAATGGAAATCATTTCTCATTGATGTAAGTAAATTACTATAATTGAAGTCTGAAACAAATAAAAACGAAATGTTCCTTCTTCTTTAGAAGCTGGCTGAAGCTTTGTATCAAAAATGATACATTTTAATTTTTGAGACTATATAACTTTAATTCAGTAAACGTTGGATGCCTGATATTATCAGTTTTCGTTTGTATTGTTATTGTCAGTATTTGAAAGCAAATAAAAAAAGAAAATTTCAATCAGGGCTGAAAAAAATCAAAAACTTTATAATTCTGGCTCATGTATCATATCACACGAGTTCCCTACCTATTCTTTGGTATTGTGTTTGAAATTTTTGTAGGTTTTCAAAGATTCTGTGAAGTTTTATTGTAAATAATACATTATTTATGGTATGTGAGAACGAATTGAAAGATATTTATTGAACGAAAGTGAAAAGGTTGAATTTTATGTTCTTCATATATCCTTGATGTTGTCGTAGTCTAGTATCTAATGTGTTAGCTTATTAGATGTAAGACCAAGGTTCAAACCTCAGGTCAGTTATGTCCAATTTACAACGAAAGTTTGTTATGACAGATTATATCTGTACGTATGTATGTAAATTCCTGCTGCTGGAGGCTATAAAGAAGAAGAAAACAGAATATCGTCTTATAAACTAACGAAAGTATTGGCAGCAACATGCATTACAATTGGATGTTTAAAGCCCAATATAGTACCACTTTAGTAGTTTGAGGAGAGGCTGATTGCCCTATTTCTTGAAATGTTTTAGAGTCTTTCTTACTGTTCTTCTCATATTTATTTCACGTGGTAGAGAAACATTATAAAAAAGTATTTCATTGATATTACAGAAGGAAAATATTTCGTTAAACTACGTATATATATATGCGATGACAGAATCATTCGTCATGATAATGTGCTACTTGAAAATAATGAAAAATTTTCACCTATTACGCCTTTTCGAAAAATGACCTGAAAGCCTTTCAGCTTTTATTGATTCCAATAATTTTGTCGTTATAAATCAGTAACAAATTGAATTTTATGGTCATTCACAATTTCGTGGTCTGCTGAAATCGAATTGGCAGTTTTAGACTCTAGTACAATCTACGTGCGTAGCCACCCGTATCCGGGAGAATCAAAAAGGACTCAAAGGGAGAGCATTGTTATTGACATAAACGATGTTCTATTGCTACGGGAAGCTTTTCTATCTCACATGACGTTGACAACAAGTTTTTCTCACGCAATATAACAATGGTTTGTACTAGGGATGCCAATCGGGAAATCCCGAAATCACGGGATTTTCGGGATTTATAAAATCCCGAATCTTGGAATTTTTAAAAACTTGTCCCGTAATTTTTCGGGATTTTCCTGATTGTGAATTCATACGTATTTTGACTCTATATAAGGTCCTGAATTAAATTTTATATCTCTTCACCTCGATAATAACATCTCAGATGAGGAAAACCCTACCACCATCGGCAAATTATTTGATGACATCAAAGAATGCAAAAGCCCTATAAAACGAATTAATAGGGTAACTGATTTGGATGCTCAACTGTTCAAAGAAATAGATTTCTTTACATCAGGAGGTGGGAGAGGTGAATATTTACAAGCTGCATTCAGCTATCTTGGAACTATTTTACCAACAAATGTTGATTGCAAGAAGTGTTTTTCAACGGCAGGGTATGTTGACAACAAAATTCGTTCAAGCCTGATTTGGCGGAACTTGATTAGTACAGGGACTGCGTTTCACCTGTGGCATCACAACGGGCCGCCATGCGTGCTCCAGTGAGCTTTGTGATATCAGAGCTACCACTACGACCAAACCTAATCTAACCAGATCAAATGTTAGATGCTTTAATCTTTTTGTTGGAATCCAAATGATTTTCTTAAAACTAATGCATTCGCATACGTAGTATGAATAATTTTTATTTTTGTTAATTTACGCTTCTTTGTTACATTTTGTTTTGCTGTTTATATATTTTATTCGTAATGAAATATAATTATGATATACATAATTGGAATACAAATGATTTTGCTAACAAAATATTTTTATTATTAAGAGAAAATCGCGATTTTTCCTGTGATTTCGCGAGATTTTTGGTTGGCGAATTATCCTGGGATTTCGGGGTTTACAAAATCCCGATTGCCGGGATTTTTAAAAATCGATCCCGTTTAGCATCCCTAGTTTATACCATTAGGTTTTACCCATCCCTCAATTGAGATTGTTACTGATGCGATTGACAATAAGCTGCCGCATCTAAACAATTGGAAACTTATAAATCACTGCAAAGCAAGAGTGCTAGAAGCCAAATTATTGCCTTTTAGATAAAAATAAAATATAAAATAGTTTAATTAAAATGATTTAAAATAATTCAAAATATTTAAATTTTTTAACAAAATCTATTAATAATCATGAAAATACTGTCTTACTACAAGTATGCATAAAAAGTGATACATAAACTAGGATTATAAAGTTTATTTTATTAAGGCTGGATCTGCGGTTAAGTGAAATAAATTATTTCGTAAAATCTACACAGTAATTTAAAAATTAAACATTTTCAATAAATATTAAACTATCTATACACCAAACAAGTGTTTGTAAAAGGAACAAAATAAAATACGAAATAAAACTAAAAAAAAACTGCATTAAGTTATCTGATATTAAGTTTAGACAAAATTAATATTTCTTAACGTTCTCTCATCGATTCCTTAACGATTTCCTTTTCACGTTGCAAAACAACGAACGACAACGTTCTGTTCTTCTTAGCTTCTTGTAACTTTGGGTAATTTAAGCTTGTCTTTTACGTTGACACATAAAATATTTGCCTTTAGTTTTTCAATGCATTTTATATGCAATACCTACCAACCATATATCAAGTTGTATAACAAATATTTCATGCAGCTATGGTATCATTCAATAAACGTCATTGAGAGAGAAATTTATAAACATCGGTATTATAGTTACGGAATCGTTGCGTATAATAATAGTTGCACGTAGTCGCAGCGATGAGTACGTAAATGCACTTTCATCATCCGAAATGAAAATGTGATACTTTGTGCAGAACAGAACGTAATAAATTTCTGTGTGCCGAAATGGTAGACGTGGCATGAAAAAGCAATAACAAAATAAAAAAATAACACTGCCACACATACCCATTAAAGGAACTCAAAACCCTGTGGCATGTGTAAACGGGGGTTTACGTTCGCTTAGGTATTAGGTTTTACACATAAAATGTTGCAATTTATTGAGTTTAATAGCGAAGAAAACCTATAAATCTCAAGGTATTGAAATTAATGACGGTGTATTTAGAATAGACAGACATACTTTACGGGGAAAGCTAATAGAGTTTATGCAAGATAAAGAAAGAAACACTTTCAAGTTTAATTAAAGTAAACTTGCAAATATTAAAAAATTACGAATATTTTAAATACACATCTACTATGCATGCGATTAAATAATGTAAAAAACAAAAAAAATATTTCATAATCCTATTCAACAGGTTTTCTACACACATTTTTACTTATTGAAACGCCGCTCAAAATGTAAAATGCATATGAATTTTTAATCCTTTTGCTGTCGGCCATCATCAGTGTAATAATTATTAATAAAGCCATTAATAAGTGTAATCAACATATTAAAAACAGAAACATTATTTTTTTTTTTTTAGATAGCTTTGATGCGTAAAGGATTAAAATGTCAACATGATTTTGGATACAATTTAATGAGAATATAATCTACGTACTAAATTTCAATTGAAAATGAAATTAATTTTTAATTTTAATTTACAATAGAATTATAATTTACAAAAAACAGCTGCAGTTGGTTGTAGAGTTAATTTTCACATGGCATAAAAAAAGAATAGCGCCTGCAAGAAATAATAACGACAACTTTAAAGGATTTTGTTTTCAGTTACGAAATGTGGCTGTAGAAAATACAAGCTAAGAACAAAAGTAATGAAAAATTATTTGAACAAAACGAATGGTTTTCATTCAAGGACATGATTCGAATTTCAGAAAAAAACTCTTCTAAACGGGTAGTAATGGAAGGGTTGTACATAAAGGGTTGCTCCAGAAGAAGCGTTAATCTAGAAATGTAGAACTGTAAAAGCTAAAAATATAATTAAACTGATAAATGTTGTAAGATGTTCTCTAAATACAGACTTGGATAAAATAAAGAGATAATCTGGCGTTGGTAAATGTTGAGCTATTTAACTCTGACGCAGCAGATTAAGCTAGGCCAAGGATTTGATCACCGTGTGCTGGATTTTAACTTATGTGGATATTTGTATTAAAAAGCTGGTATATCAGCAGGTAAGGAGGGTACATGTGCGTTAGAAATTAGGGTTCGGAAATGTAGAATATAATAAGAGGTGGACAGACACATTTTAACTCGAGGATTGGGACAATCTTTACTTTTACTGACTAAAGTTAACCAAGTAACTATCCAGAAGAATCCCTATTATAGTAAAATATACCTTACCAGTCATTTTAGACTCGGAGAATACTTATTTTAGAATAACAATTCAATAATAATAATAACAATTCAAGATCATATGTAGACTCCATCATAATGAGAATATAAAACATATCTAAACGGACAGTAAACTGTATCTTAATTGCATTACTCTAATACTTTGATCCGCTACAATATCATGGAATAGCTTATGCTTTATTATTCACAAGCTTAAAAATTAAATTTAATAAGAAAAATAGATGAAAACCTTTTCAAAGGCAAATATATGAAATATTCCCTATTAGGGTACTTTCCTAAACAAAACTTAATACAGAATCATAATTTTAATGTAATTTTATGCACATCATACCATGTAGCACAACTTGTACTCAATCGGAATAGTAAGTTATTTATGCAGGGCTTTATGTGATTACAAATTAGTATGATGATGCAAATGTGGAGCTGTTTGCATGTTGCATAAGTAGTATTACAGTTGTTATTACAAGAAAATGCCTGCAACAATATTTAATAAAACACAAGAAACTAAGAAATTGCAACTAAACTAAAAAAAAAAAAAAACAACAACAGCCTGAGTGTGAAATACGTATACTAGGTTCCTGGAAAAGTTGATTGCCAAGGCAAGGTTAACAGGCAAATTAATTTTATTGGCATACAAATTGGTAAATAACAGGATAAAATTTCATTAAACTACAAGATGTTCACTGTTTTCAAAGTTATGCAAATATTATTCTAGATTTCTTAATAAATATGTTATTATACACATGCTCGAAAATTATGTTTTGCATACTGCTTTGCTAGCAAACAAGTAGTACTTAGTGTATCATACATACCCCATATACATATCCCATGTAGTATGTACTGCAACGTATACTTGATATTTAATTCAGAGGAAAATATTAATCATACGCTTAGTGGGAGCAATATACATACATCCAGTAAGAGTAGTAATAAGCTTTTGTGAAGATATTTATTATAAATTAAAATATTAATATAAACTAATAAATTAAAAAAAAATATTTTTTTTATTCGATTAACCCTTCTGCATACCTGGGATATGTGCCCCTCCTCTGATCCTTTGGGTCCGCATTACAATGTAAACAAAATTTCATACCTAATATATAAAAATTAATGCCACTTTTCGTTGTCATTTTATAACTCACGAACGGGCTCACCTAGCCAAGCGAAATCTTTAGTCTTTGTTCGGACGGTTTAGTAGATGGTTTATGTGAAGTTTACCACTCCCACTTTTACGCTCACATTCTCTATCTATAATCAGAAAACGGCTCCATCGATTTGAATAATTTTGACTTTTCTTTTGTATTTATCCATTTAAAGTTTTCATCAAGGGAAAATTTTGTCCCGCCCACTTTTGCGCCCACATTTTTTGTAAATTACTTAAAATGAATTAGATTTTATGTTATGATCTTTAGCAAAGTTGTTGCGCATGAGCCGATGAAGATTTCTAAGTTGGTATGACCAATATCGGATAGGTGGCACCACTGAAAACTACTCAAAATAAATCTTAAACTGTGCATTATTTAACAAAGTTGTAACGTATGAGCCGACAGAGATTGATGCGATTAATTTAAAATGGATGGCGTCACTGAAAATTATTCAAAATCAATAACAAGCAATTGGTCGACCCACACCCTAAGGACGAAAGAAAAGAACATTACGAGCCTCAGAATCAGACGAGCACTGTGACTGGAAAATCTTCGAGTATATGCCGCTGAGACCCTTTCCTATGAACCACTTTAACAACGAGAAGTGAGATTAGAAATGAATCATCGGGGCAACGGAAAACAAAATCAATAAAATGATTCAAAATTAATTGGACATTTGTGTAATGCCTTTCCTTCAAATTTATTTAGTACACGTGCAGTGTACAGCTAGTTTAATATAAGAAATTCATTTGTTTTGTCGATTTTTTATGTAGGATTCGGAGAAAGAAGTTCAATGACAATATTGTATGTAGTAAGAAAATTATTATTAATTGTGCACCACTCTCTCACCTAAATTAAAAATAGGGAAATATAATACGATGTACAAAAATCTCCGTGGTCTAGTAGGTAGTATGCTGGCTTATTAGACGTAAAAGCCAGGGTTCGGGTCTCAGGCCAGACATCAAAATAAAAGTACGAAAAGCATTTTTTCATCGATTTCCTCTCAACAGATTTCTGGCAAAAACTCTGAGAGTAAACAAAATTGCCATGAAAAGTTTCTCAAAAAAAATCTGTCGTTCGGAGTCGACTTTAAACTGTAGGTCCCAACACTTATGTATAAAAATTATTACCCACAACATAAGTAGTGTGAGACACTAGGTCAACAATCCTGACTGAAGGGTTATAATGACCAATTATGCATGTGTATGTACAAAAATCTCGCCTTCTTTTTCTCTGGCTGTGTTCTTGCTCTGTCTGTGTACACTTACATATTCCAGCCATATTTAGTTGGAGAATCTCAAAGTGGCCAAAGTTTTGTGTCGTATCTAGTGGGTTTTGATGGAATATATTGCCTAAAACTACACCGACTACGAAATGAAAGCAATTGTTCATCTACAGTGACATTTTCATGAAGATTATCAGTGCTAGTTTGTCACGAAGTGTTCTTTCTTCTCTATCTTCAAAGCTGTCAAAGCGTAAACACTTTGATATTTGACTGAAAAAATTATTGATTGATGATTCTGAATGGTAAACTTGTAATATCGCCTGTTAGGTCATATTGACCCAAAGGATATTAAATGTTTGCAAAGCGTATTTTGAAATGTGGGGGTGGGGGAGGAAAAATTTAAATTTTATTGTTTTCATTTAAAAGCATAGTTTTTGTGCCTGCGATGGATAAATTAAAGTTTCACGATCATATCTTATAATTAAAAAGAAAAATGTTGCGTTTGAAAATCAAAATTAAGTCAAATTGACCCCAGGAATACAGAAGGGTTAAAACAAAATTAAAGTTCTTTATGCTTAGAAAGCGTTCCGAACAACGTATTACTGGAAATAAACTTTTGCTGCTGTTCACTTTAAACGCAAAATAAAAAAAATTATTGCTGACAAGTTCTAACAAAACATTTTGTAACAATACTTTTTCAATACTGCTTTTGGAGGCCAGTGGTCAACTTTCTTACGCCAACAACGTCGATATGAACGATGTAAAATAGAAACAATAAAAACGTAAAACTTGTTGGAAGTTTTTCTTTCTTGGCACCATATTTCTACAACATCATCATCATCATCATCGCGTTGAATTAGTTTTGCATAAGTTTCATATTGTTTCATATTCCTTAAAGTCTTTTCACACTTTATTTGAAATTCTTTTTTCTTCTCATATACGTTTGAAGTTCTGCTTGGAAACAGCAAAAAAGATGCATGGTTTTCTGTAAGTTTAAACTTTCTTTTCGAAAAGTTCTATTCTAAACAACTGTTACAGCACTAGTAAATGCCAAAAGGCCTTGTGGTACATTGTTAGCTATTGGAATTGAGAATTTCTTGGTTTAAGTTTATGTTTAACTAATAAGTGAAATTTAAAGACCGAACCAAGGACAATACATAATAGAAGTGATGTTTATAAACCTTATAATATGATTTCTAGCATTCTTTCCAAAACGAAACTGGTTAAAAAAGTCGTTTTTCGAGCATGATAATAATAATTCACTCTTGGCAAAACCTTATCCAATTGAAAATCTTACTCGGTTTTGATTAAATAATGAGTGCTCGAAATTGAACTTCACAAATAAGGCCTTTATTTTCTCAGTGTAGAACTTATGCATTCTCTGAGCAAAAAACTATCAACGCCACAAGGAGGTGATCCCTGCTATATGGTGAATGTAGCCAAAGGTCTGTGATTTGTGGTCATCTGTATTATGAATTGGAGCTCAGATGATGACATACACACTATAAATTGGGAAAAGAGAGTGTCAAGAAATAGGTCAAGCAGTAAAAGACAAAATAAAATCGCTGTATTCTAGTAGATATCAAAAAATCTGTCATTCGGAGTCAACTTTAAACTGTAGGTCCCGCCACTTAAGTATAAAAAATTAACACAAACAATATAAGTTGTATGAGAAACTAGGTCAATAATCCTAACTGAAGGGTTGTAATAACCAATTATGTGTGCATGTAGTAGGGATGCCAATCGGGAAATCCCGAATTTCGAAATCCTGGGAATTTCGGAATTCACAAAATCCCGAATCTCGGGATTTTTAAAAACTTGTCCGGGGATTTTTCAGGATTGTGAATTCATATGTATTTTGACCCTACAATAGGTCCTGCAAAAAATTCTATATCCTTGACTTCAATAACAGCATCTCAGATTAGGAAACGCCCACTTCCATTGATAAAAAGTTATTTGATGCCATCGAAGAATGCCAAAACAACCCTATAAAACGAATTAACTGATTTAGATACACAACGGTCCAAAGAAATAGATTTACTTATATCAGGAGCTAGTAGAGGAGAATATTTACCAGCTGTATACAGCTATCTTGGAACTATTTTACCAACAAATATTGATTGCGAGAAGTGTTTTTCAACGGGAGCGTATGTTGACAACTAAATTCGTTAAAGCCTATCAGATCACGCGTTAGATGCTTTAATTTTTTTGTTGGAATCCAAATAATTTTCTTAAAACTAATGCATTTCCATACGTAGTATGAATAATTTTTATTTTTGTTAATTTACGCTTCTTTGTTACATTCTGTCTTGTTGTTTTAATAATTGGAATACAAATGATTTTGTTAACGAGATTATTAAGAGAAAATCGCGATTTTTCCTGTGATTTTTCGGGATTTCGGAATCGGGATTTACAAAATCCCGAATCCCGGAATTTTTAAAAATCGATCGCGTTTGGCATTCCTAGTATGTAGTCCACTGATTCTGTAACCGATCGAAAAACAATCGTCTGTCGACAAAAAACTGGATATGCCGCAAACATCACCTATAAGACTCAAGAATAATTAAAAAAAAATATGTAGCATGTTCTAATTGCACGCGCAAATATATTTACTGAAGAATGATATCCGCAAGATTTAATGCCGTTCTATTAAAACCACATATCGTTAGTTTGCTGCTCATCCAAAACAGACCAAAATAAATTGGTAATTATCGATCTATAGCGCTAGCTTGTAATAGTTAAGGCCAGCGTTGTACTCAAAAAATATAGACTCTATCTCGATATGTATTAGGCATGTTTCTCATATGGATTCGTATCGCCTCATCCGCGATAATTGCTCACATCTGCACTCTCCCAGGGTGGGCCCAAACGGAATAAATTGATGTCAGAAGTGGGATTGCAAAATTTAAAAGTAAAAATAAATAAATAGAGAAAAATCGAAAATGAAACCCTCAGAGCTAAGAGTGGAAAGGCCCAAATGGGCACGCGGAATGAGCTCCAACGGCGGTTAAGGGAAGAACTTCGGTATGGTGGCATTGATATCGATACTTACGACTTTGAAAACGAAGAGGAACGTGAGTAACTTCCTGTAACTGTAACTTCCAGCGGTCTCGACATGAGTTCGGTGCTAGCCGCACTAATGGAACAAATGCAAGTAATGCGGAAAGAGAACAAAAAACAATTTGAATCTTCTAGAGCTGAAAATCTGAAAATACAGGAAGAAAACAAAAAGCAATTCGTTGATTTTCAAGAAACTTCTAGAGTTGAAAATCGAAACATTTCTGGATGAGTGGCGAAAGGATAATAAACAAAGAATGGACGCCATCCAACAAGAAATGGAAGTAGAAAATCAAAAACTACTGGCAGAGTTTCGGAAAGAAAGTGAAGAAATCCAAGAAGAGTTTTGGTTAAAAATTGAAAGCAAATTAGATGATGAGGAGCTAAATGAAATGCTTGACTTATTCGCGGAAGAGTTACTATTGTCGAGAAAAAGGAGTTCAGAGTTTAGAGTTTGAGTTAAATCAGTCGGAGTTTGAATTTAGTCGTGTAAGACGACGTCACGTTGTTTGCAGTGAGAATTAAATCTATCGAGCTATAATTCGGTCACACATGTGTGCAGACAAGTTGCGTTTGAAGAAAACAGTTGTTAGTGTTGTACTTACAAAAAGGTTGTAGGCAAATAAGAATAATTAACAAATGTTGTAAGCAGAGAAATATGACGAACAAACACATATGTATTGTGAAGTTATCATTGTATACGTGGAATATGTTCGAACAGTGGCACAAAACTTGTGCAGATAATAAAGAATTGATTCGAAATTTAACACAAATTTATTTTTATTTTATTTGCAATCTACGAACTCATATTTTTAACGTTTTTAAAAGGTAAAAAACGTAACAATTGGCCGTTATTAATTATTTAATTTCGAAATCCTTGCTAGAAGACCATGTAACAAAATAGTTGAAAAATTTCTATTTAATAAAATTTTATGTTGACAAATGTGTACAAGAGCATTTGTTTTGCTACAGAATATTTACTTAAAGAAGCCGTAGTCTAGCAGACGACAGCCTGATGAAGTATAAAAAATATTTCTTTTGAGGACTTCTTATTAGCAATCTGCTGACAAAAACTCTGACAAATTGCCATGAAAAGTTTCTCAAAAATCTGTCGTTCGGAGTCGACTTTAAACTGTAGGTTCTGTAACTCATGTAAAAAATTAACACGTACAACATATATAGGCATTTTCACGATTTTATGGAATTATTATCAAATTTATTGTAATATTCTCATTGCGCTTGTTTATGAATAATTTCTGTTTTCTATTGAAAAATAAAGCTTCTGCAAAGGTTAAGGAAAAATAAAAACAAAATGTCATGCACAAGTCATCACCTGTAAAAACGAATGCATTTTTTGTGTGTTCATTTTAATATTCGTATTACAGATATTGGTCTGTGTGTCTATTTTGTTGTTGTTGTTTTCTGGCCTCAAAATTTATGTCACTAAAGAGGGGAAAATATTTGCAATGACACAATAACATAATACAGCATAAAAAAATATAAAAGAAACAAAAAAAGCTGTTCTTACAAACGCTTAAACAGTAACCGATACGCTTCATAACATTCAGTCATTCATTCAGTCCTTCATTCATTCATTCGTTTACCTATTCATACAATCGATTAGAACTTTCCCATATTGTACACACTATGTAGGTACTTGCATGATGAACGATTATTCATATTCAAATTGGTGTTGTATGTATGTATGTATGTATGTATGAATGTATGTGTAGATTGTTTTTATAACTGTACAATTGAGAAAAATAATGACAACAAAAAAAAAAAAAAAAATAGCAACAAAAGGAAAAAGGAAATGGAAACGGTAACGGAAACATGTTGTTTTCTAAAATGTCTTCTATTTTTTGTTGTTTTTTTCTGTTATTTACTTGCAGCCACTGTTGTTGTTTTTATTTCTTGAGGCATAAATAAATGTTTAAACTTGTGAAGTTGTTAATAGTTTTTTTTTTTTTTATACATGACTTGTATTGCTATTTCTATTATTTTTTGTATTATTCGAAATATTTTCTATTGAATGTGCGAATATTTAGAAATAACATGTTTCGCATATGAATTGTGCATATGTGCATGCATACAGAAGAGTACATACCATGCATACATACATATGTCTACTGTCTATGAATGAGAATGAATGTTCACATTTCTAGATAAAATCTCTGGAGGTGTGCAGGTGTATATGTATGCATGTATGTACGTGTTTGTAATTGTATATTTAAAAGAGATGCGTTACAATTTATAAGTCTGACAATGTTGACAAATACAGTGTTATTGTTCTAAGTGTTCGTTGTCATAGACAATTTCCAGTTAAATGAATAAATATTAGGGCGGCTCACAAATTATTGCTGATTAGAAATAGATTTGTCCCGATAAATACTTTAAAAACGTAGTAAGAAATTAAACAAAAGTTGGTCACACCAACCGAAGACAGGAATTTCTCAATTTAATCCTCCCAACAAAGCGAAGACAAGATTGAATAGCTAAGTCATAAGACAATGTCCCATATGTCGTGCCAATTTGGAACATCCATGGTATTCGACATGCCCAATTCGAACAACAACGACAAGTCATTTATCGTACAAAGATTGATTGAAATACATGGCGTACAAATATTGTATCCTTAATCCTCTTAAGCGGTAAGAACTTTATATATAGGGCACATTAAAATTTAAATCACTTACTTTTTGTGGTTTAAACGGTCATCATAATTTGATACAACATATATAAACATACATACATACATAACAATCCTTCAGTCAGGATTATTAACCTAGTTTCTCACGCTACTTATGTTGTGTGTGTTAATTTTATACATAAGTGGTGGGACCTACAGTTTAAATTCGACTCCGAGAAGAAATCGCCGAAAAAATACTTTTTTTGTATTTTATTTTAATGTCCGTCCTGGGACTCGAAGCCAGCGCACTACCAACTAGACCACGGCGACCTCCAATACAAACATACGTCAGCATAATGTGTTACCGTGCCATTAGACCTGGACAGAATATACATTTTCTGACGCAGAAACTTCACTGTAAAATCCGAACTCTGTTAGCACGAAGTTTCTGACAAATTTGGGAATTTTGAAAATCGTTCGATTAAACCGCACGAAACACAATGCAGCTGTAGTTGAATGTATACTTTCCCAGAAGGCAGGCATGGCCCAGGATTATTCTAAGGATAAGGAAAGTCGATATAAGGAGTGTGCATAAAAAAACTGGACACTTTTCGTTATAGAAATAAAACTAAGTGGCGGATTTCAATTAAAGTAAATAGTATTTGAATTCCTTTTTGTGTATAAAATATCTTCCTGACAATGGTCTCAGAGCATCTAACTTTTTGAGCCAGTTTTCTTCCAGATATTTAAGACTGCTTTAGAAAAATACGTATTATTTTACTTACTTGGTCGCCAAATCCTTTTTTTTCCACTTCCACGCTATCTCTCAATACTCAAAGACTCCTTATATCGTTTTATTCTTATCTTAGAAACTGTTTTTTCCTTAACGTCTGCGAGCCCAGCAATCGTATTTTGTAAGTGGGGCGGTTTTTCATTGAAAATTTGAATTATTTTTTTACGACATTCTTGTTCGGTTCGGTTTCAAAAAACTAATTTTGCTATTGCAATGAAATTTAGCATGTGGATTTTGAAACAGATGACAACAACAAAAACAATGTAACGGCATCCAATTTTTTTAATTATGATAAAAGTCATAAGCTTAAAATTAGGCCCATTTTTTTCTGTGCGCATCCCTTATATATCAAAAAAAATATGATCATAGATAGTTTATCAAACATCCTGACAACGATAAAGTTTTACTATTATTATTGCGACAGATCTCTGAACATATTGGGTGAAAATTCTTCTACCAGCTAACTGTGATACCACTTCCTCAAACTGTCTCGGAAAGACACAGCCTCCGAACTAGCATTTAGTATTTACATTAATGGTCCGTCTAAGGACATTAAACTCTGTATTGAGAATATGGCAATGTACTGAACTAAAGTTACATGAAAAACCTTAAACACGAACGATATTGAACATCAAATTTGGCACAAGTGGATGTGCAGATAATTTTTATAACTTCCAAAGTAGCATTTATGCAATAGAAGATCTCCTGTAGTTGAATCGAAATTGGTGGTGTATGCTGTCAATATCTTTTTCCTGGAATTTCTTAAAACACTTTGTATATTTCAATACAAATTTGTAAGATATCGCTTCCTACTTATAAATTTAAATACAATAAAATGTGTCTGAGATATCATCGAAAATTTTCATCGGTCTTTTGAATCTGATGTATATTTAAACACTTCCTATTTTTAAATGTAAATTAAACAAAATGTGTGGGAGATATTATTGAAAATTTTCATCAATCTCTTTTATGTGGAGTATCTTTAAATATTTCCTATTTTAAAATTTAAATAAAACAAAGCGTGTGGATTATCATCGAAAATTTTTATCGATCTTTTGAATCTGGTGTATTTTTAAACACTTCCTATTTGTAAATCTAAATGAAACAAAATGCGTGTGAGATATCGTCGAAAATTTTCATCTCTTGTCGTCTTTAAAAACTACTTCCTTCTTCTCTTCCCCTTGGGTGGTTTCACAGAAGTCGCCGTGGTCTAGTAGATAGAATATTAACTTATAAGACAAAAGGCCTGAGTTCGAATCCCAGTTCAGACATCAAAACGAAAATATGAAAATATCTCAAAAAATGTGTCGTTCGAAGTAGACTTTAAACTGTAGATCCCCTTATTTATGTATAACATTAACGCACACAACATAAGTGGTGTGAGAAGCTAGGACGTTGTACAATTTGTCAATTCGACCACCGGGTACTGTACTTGTCAGTATTGACAAGTACACATACTCTAACCTAACTTAACCTAGGTGGTTTCACGACTTGAGTGGATTCTTATTCATCATTTCTTAAACAAAATGCCAGCCACACAATTGTTGACTTTATAACCAACAAATTATATAAAAAGGAAATGTTAATTTTATAATATACGTGAGTGGACTTGAAAAAAAAATTTAGAACTACATAATTGCCAGATTTGTTGAACATAATATTTTAAAAATTTCGGAAGAAAATCGCCCAGAGCGACTTTACGACTATGCTGATAGATGTTTTTTTAACGTTTATATTGCATTGTGCTTTCGGATCTACATATCCAATGGGATATCCTTGCTAAACAACATAACCCATATTAACTTTTTGAATATAGTCTTGAAGATCACATTTGAAATTTATAAATAGTTCGTAACTGTTGCTGTTGTATTCAATGATCTGCTCGATTATTATGCAAATTGTGTTTATAAAACCGTCTGACAATTTTAATAACCTTAATCCTTTTTGTTCTTTCCGTGGGATACTGTATGGAATTGTAGATATTCACTTCAAAGCTAAAGATTCTGATGGCTTATTAACTACATTCAATAAATGACTTTATAGTTATTGGGTTGTTGTAAATCATCACACCCTTTTTCCAAATACACGGAGCTTTGGCTTCATATTTTAATATCTCTTAGAGAATATCCAGGCGATTTTTGGTTTCCAAGAATTGATTGTTGTTGAGTATTAGTTGAGTTGAGTATTACTTCTGTAGAAGAGGTGGGTGCTAGAATGGAGGAGCTTCCAATTGGATTTCAATTTTCTTCTAGAATCTATATCGTCACTCATATTGGTATTCATCTCATTGGAAAATGAAATAGCTTTTTTCAATTTTCAACTTATCATCCCATTAAAAAATAGAATCTGTTGTTCACTTACTTCAAACGAAAGCATATTTATTTGCTTACAGGTTTTGTAACCATCAGAAATAAACACAATGAAAGCAATAACACCGTCTAATTTGAATTCCTGAGTTATTTCGATTATTTGCCTAAAGTTTCCTTTTCTTCTCATCTTTTTTGTTTCTTTGTTCTGAAGACGTGCGAACGTTTAACATCGTTTTTTATTGTTCCATTAACATGGGTGTGACATTTACGTTGTTTTTACATATTCTTGTTGTTGGTCTTGTCATTGTTTTATTAAATTGTTTGTATTATAATTGTGGCATCATCATTGTTGTTGTTGTTGTATGAGGCATGATGCCGTGAAATTATTGCAATATTTTTAATTTTTTTTTTGCGGCTTTTTTACCGTATTTCACGGAGCACTTCGTTGTGACTGAGCTGGGTAAATATTTCTTTTCAAAGTTATTTCGTTAAATATGTATGAGAAGAATATAAGAAAAGTTTTTGGAATAAATTTGGGTGTTTAATTTTCTTCATATTTCATTTGGCTGAGCTTGTTTTTCATGCCCCCTCCCATCTGATGATATGTGTGTCTGGGACTTTACCTTTTTTAATTTCTTTAAAATTTGTGGCATGCATCGTTCTTACTTCACTCCATTCATTAATTCTTCTCATGGTTTTGTCAATAGCTTTCGGGGTTGTCGTTCCATTTAAATATGTGCGAAATAATTTAAAGGCACACCGCGTTTAAGTGAATAAGCGTGAACGGTTCATTAACATTTATATTGTTCTACTATATTATATCCATACGAAATGTTAAAATAAATGAAATATTTCTCTCCTTCTTTTCATTTCATACTTTTTAATATTCTTTTTAGAAGATGTTTAACGACATTTTATATGAATAAGTATGACTTTGGTTGAAATAGACTTTTTCATACTCAGAGAATTCTATCTGTTGTTTTTGGCTGACTTATTTCAAAATAAAAAATTTTTCATAAAATTTTTAAAGAGAGAGTGGAGGAATGCTCGGAAATACAAAAATTTTCTTTTGATAGTTCTTGAACAGCAATAAATCCCGTGATGCTGGTGCTTATTATTACTATAACTGTTATGAAGAGTCGTGGTCTAGTTGGTAATGTGCTGGCTTATTAGACGTAAAGCCAGGCTTCGATTCACAGGCCAAACATCAAAATGTAGCACAAAAAGTATTTCATTGGCGATTTTCTCTCAGCAAATTTCTGGCAAAAACTCTGAGAGTAAATAAAATTGCCATGAAAAGTTTCTTAAAAATCTGTCATTAGGAGTAGACTTTAAACTGTAGGTCCCGCCACTTATGTATAAAATTAACACACACAACATAAGTAGTGTGAGAAACTTGGTCAATAATCCTGACTGAGGGGTTGTAATGACCAATTATGTATGTATGTATGAAGAGCTGCCAATATACTGGCACTCCTCTCAAACTTTATAAGGTATCCACATAATGTCTCTTCTAAATTTTTTTCCCGGCAAAGTTCAGGATGCCGGTACGTCTTACCAAAGAAAATTTCAATTCCAGGATTTAATATGATCCCACTTGTTTATGCTTATTTATTTGATTCATTCTCATTGTCACGATATCTTCATGTTGCCTTCGACACTATCCCCATAATGAACAAGATTAATTTGAGTCGACAGTGCCCTGATGATGCATGACTCAGATCTCATTCTGTTGTAGTTTCTCAGAAAAATTTTAATTGTCTTTAACCCCTTTTTGGAAAGACTCTTTGCCTGTCTTTAACTTTCCTTTCATTGAGTACACACTTAAAAACATGCGGCCCGACTGCATGGAAAGTGAAAACATTTCTCTTCATGTTTCTGCTAACGACACATATACCAGAGATCAGCAATGAATCGTTTTTCCGCTACTCATAAGCGTTCATGCAATTTTGAGTATGAATAAATCAGCAGAATTAATATTCAAAATACTCTGATTCATTCGTACTCACTGCAAGATTGATTTACAAGTATAAGTAGCAATGAGTACGAGTACAACGTTGACATCAAACTCACAACATTCGAAATATGTTTGATTCATAAATTTAGAAAAATACTTATAATACTTATTAGTGATTCGAGTGGCTCGAATGATTCATTAAAATTTACAGCCTTTGTTGTTGTTGCAAATATAAACAAAGAAGAAAGGAAAGACAAAGACAACAAGCAAAGCATACAGACAATCCTCTTGTGAGCATACTAGTGTTCGTACGCGAATCATGCTTATTTTGTGCTTCGTGTAATTGTTAAGTAGAGACGAGTCGAAGTCAATAATATCATGCGTATTGTTAAGTATGAATACGACGAGTACGTCCAACTTTGAGAATGAGTGGTATAAGTATCATGTTAAAATAAGTATGAATGCCTATAATTCTGAAATTATAAGTATGACTTGCATTTACTCATCGTTTTGAATATTCGTTGCTGATCTCTGATACATACATAAGTGGTCATTACAATCCTTCAGGATTCTTCTCACTCCACTTATGTTGTGTGTGTTAATTTTATACATAAGCGGCGAGACCTATAGTTTAAAGTCGATTCCGAACGACAAATTTTTGAGAAACTTTTCATGGCAATTTTATTTTCTCTCAGAGTTTTTGCCAGAAATCTGCTAAAAGGAAGTCACCGAAGAAATATTTTTTTTAAAATTTGGTTTTGATGTCTGATCTGGAGTTTGAACTAGACTATGGCGATTTCATCTCCCCTCTTGAAAATATATTGGAACGTAGGTGGTTGAAACATAAATATTTTTTATTTAAAAACATCAGCTTTCGTAGGTTTCGCTTTGATTAATTTCAATAATCTATACTTTGGAAAATTTAAAGTTGGAAACTTTTCTAATAATAATCATCATGTTGATGGCTTCAATAACCCATTTATGCCGAAAGGGTAGAAAAATACCCAAAAAAATAAGTTTTTTTTTTTTAAAATTCGAGATTAAACGGGAGGCCAAAATCTTCTTTAATAACGAACATAGAACGGTTTAAAAAAAATTGGTAAGGCATGATATTCACATATTTTGGATGAGAGAAAAAAGGTGAAAGATCAGGAATTTTTAAAAATTAGAATTTTGTAGAAAGAATTTCTCTGGAATATGGGGGATGATATTATCAGAAAAACCTTGTGATGCCATGTAATATTATTTGTCTTCTAGCCAATTAAAAAACTTTTACCAGAATTGGTCTACTTACATAAGCTACAGGTGCGACTAAGAGACATAAGTATAAAAATACTCACTTAGGCATTAGTATTTTCATAAAAGAATTTTGTACAAAAGAATCCCTTGAATGCAGATTCAAACTATATTTTGCACAATCGTACTCTATTTTCCCACCACATTGCGAACGGCGACCGCGTTTTTCAATTTTATCAATCATGTTGTCAAATTTGTCAGTATGTTTTGCTATCTGCTGCGCATTTGCCACAACTTTTCCATCACGATTTTCATGAGTTTTACCAACGCTTCAACAACGCAAACCTTCCCCTGCACAAACAATATAGTCTGCTTGCGTTGACCAAAGCTACGTCAATAATAGTGGCAGTACCACGTTTTCTTCAAGGCCGTAGTCAATATTATTATTAGCAGAAGTATCAGCATATGCGATAAAGGAATAATAATTGCCTGCCATAAAAGGTAGAACCCAGTATTTGAAGCCATGTCGCATTGGTTTGCCTTTTATGAACATCTTTAGGGAATGGCGACTATAATATGCGATCATCTGCTCGTCTACAGAAAGACTATGAGAAATATGCCAAATTGCATGAATTTTTTATTCAGTGGCTAGTTTAATGGAGTAATTTTGGTAAGTTTATCATTCTTGTTAAGATTATTATTGTAACAAATAAAACTTTCAAAATTAGCTTAACTGTGTTGTCGAGCCGCCATATAATAAAGAGAAAAAAATTCTATTTTAGAACACACTTATGCCGAAGTGGGTAGAAAAATACCCATGCGCTACAGAGGCCCCCATGGCATATCATAATCATATTAATATAAATATTCCAAATCGAAATCGGGCCAAGGATTCTGGGGTCAGACGTTAATGGGTTAAATAATCGCACATTACCTAATCAAATTACTTGTGCATTTGCCAGAGCTTTTAATAAATCTCTCTTATGGCGTAACTTTACATTGTTATTTTCCCTGAAATGATAGAATTCATTGAAATCGTTTATCGAAATCACCATCAACTCTGTAAATAATTGAATGAAATTATTTCCTATTGTTTGTATTTCTAATGGCATCAACACTTGTTCTCTCTGCATAGATTTACAAGGCAACAGATTTTAAATATTAAAGCAACCCCTTAAGTTAACCTCCAGTTGTTTTCATTTGAAATGAAGTGTGATTAATTGTTGGGTCAACACAATTCTCTTTTCGAATTCTTAACGCTGCCAGTATACTATCTCTCTCTCGAGTAACTTATGTGTTACTTTTTTATTTTTTACCAAACAATAGAAAATGATTTTGAACTTTAAAGAAACTGAAATAAATCTTCTTTAGATTCATTAAAAACAGAAAGAAAGAAAACAAAAAGAAGTTAAAATAGCAATAGAATATTATTTTAAGTAAGTGAATAGAATAGAATGGAAAGCAAATAAAGTCAAGAAAGGGTCCAATTCCTTTAAGGTTAAATGGTGAAATAAACTTATTAAGTACAGTTGTACATTGGGTGTGTACATTAATTTTACAAAAAAAAAAAAACAAACAAAAATAATGCCAAGTTGAAAATTTTAATATTTCTTTAATTCTCCCCCGAAACCGTTCTACACCTTTTGAAGTCATAAACAAATTATGTCCGAATAATATGACATCCGAAGTAACGGTAATTGGAATTAGGGTATTTTGAAAGTACAGTCAACCCTCCTATAACGCGGTGATGGAAATCGCTCTATAATAAACTCAGATTTCAGGTACAAACCAGGCTAATTCGTGGCGCGTTCTATGGATACCGTCTATCGCGTTGTATGGAAACCACAGAATTAGTACAAATCACATCATTCGTACCGCGTTATATGGAGACTAAGTAATACAAAAGGCAAAAAAAATTATAAATTATTTTTATTGAATTCAAGAGTTTGTAAAATACTGAAATTATTTAATATTTATCCTCACTTGGTTCATCCTTATTCATTGTTTTTTTCTTTAAATTGAAAAGCCAACTGCTATTGTTTTGCACGGTACTGTAGCTCGGCTGAGCTTTTGCATCGAAAATAACAATATCTTACATTATCTGGTTACTATTCATTCATAGGCTGTGCGATAGGAACTTATGGAATGAAGTTGAACGCAAACGTCGCTATAAGAATACCGCGTTACAAGAGGGCTGTCACAATTTCAGCCCCGCGTTATATGGAAACCGCATTCTGAGAGTATCGCGTTATAGGAGGGTTGACTGTAGCTAGTCGCCTTAGTCTAATTGATTATTGGCTTATTATGCGTTGGAAAACTGTTAAAACCAAAGGTCAGATGTCTCCAACAAAACGAAATCTGAAAAAATATTGCTTTGGCGACCCTTAAACAAAAGAGCATGTTAGACGTAGCCTAGTAGATAGTATGCTGGCTTATTAGACCTGAGGCCACGGTTCATACAGCGAGGGAGACATCAGAACAAAACACAAACAGATATTTTTTGAGCGACTTCCTCTCGTCAGATTTCTGGCAAAAATTCTGGGAGTAAATAGAATTGCCACGAAAATGTTTCCCAAAAATCTGTTGTTCGGAGTCGAGTTAAAACTGTAGGTCCCGCCACTCATACATAAAATTAACACGAACAAAATAAGTTGTACGGGAAGCTAGGTCGTAATTAGGGTTGCCTGCCTGGCTGGACTTGGCTGGATTGTCCAGCTTTTTTTTTGTCCAGTTTCAAACTAAAATTTATTCTGTCCAGCTAAATAGAAATTTTTTAGTACACTTAAGCAATAATTTTCATGTTATCTTCATCAAATCGTGTTAGCCAACACTGATTGTACAATTGTACAACTAAGTTATGTTTTCCCTCTTCTATCACCACCGACAGTATGTCTCAACAGCTGATGTCATAGTAAATATTATTGCTAACGATTGTCAATTTGTTTATGTACATGAAGATAATGAAAGTTTTTTGCAGAAAATTTTGAAATGGTTATTAATGGAGTATCTGGTCTATCAAAAAGACGTCTCACAACTTACTGCGATAGATGGGAAGAGTGTGTAAAATATGCTATTTGGATATTGGAATCTGCTTTTTGCGAATTGGAATCTGGCGACCCTACTCATAATCCTGATTAAAGGGTTGTCAATTATCAATACATGTAAGTATATGTGTTAATACAAGAAAACCGGATTAATGGAACTGAAAAAAGACTGAGAAATAATAATGAATATGGGGGCTCACACCATTGGTAAAATTCAGCCTTATTTATGAGCCAGAATCAAGAAAAAGTGAACATTTCTTAGGACTACTACCGAAGAAATCTGGGTCGACATTTGAACGATATTTTATTCCACACATTTGAACATTAATAAGCCTTTGATACTTTGTCTCCTTTTTTTTTAAATTCTCCCTTTTTTGTCCAAGGTAATGGAGAATATAATGACCAGGCATATCACTGATTACCTGGAGAGTCAGCATTACTTTACCCTTAGTCAGTCAGGATTTATGAAAGGTAGAAGTTGTACTACAGCTCTAATAAATGTTGTAGAAGATATTAGGTCGAAACTAGATGAAAATAGTGTAGCGTTTTTGGTTCTGCTTGATCACACTAAGGCTTTTGACACAGTCGATCACGAAGTTCTTTTGAAAAAGCTCCGGAAGCTCTTTTATTTCTCAAATTCTGCCTGTAATCTTATTTATTCTTATTTGCTGAATAGGTTTCAAAAAGTACATCTTAATGGCAATATTTTAAATCCACTTAATATTAGTAGAGGTGTTCCCCAGGGGTCAATACTTGGGGCTCTGTTATTTTGTATGTATATAAATGATTTACCGGATGTCTTGATTCACTGTAATGTTCATATGTATGCTGATGATGTGCAGCTTTTTACTAGTACTCCAAGGGAGAATATTGATTCTTGTTTGGACTATATTAATAGTGATTTGGTAAGGATTGACAACTGGGCCTCGGCCAATGGTCTTTGCATCAATCTCTCCAAGTCTAAATGTATTATACTTTCGAGAACCGACAGATCATTTGTCATACCTGAATTATGCATCAGGGGAAATAAGATTGACTTGTCAAATCTGCGAAAAATCTGGGTATTGTCTTTAATGGCAGTTTATCGAGGTCTAACCATATAGGTGCAGTTGTAGGTAGAATTTATAGTATGCTTAGGAACTTGTGGACTGTTATTGATTCGACTCCTTTTGTCATTCGTATGCAACTTGCCAGAATGTACTTAATTCCGGTACTTTTGTATGGGTGTGAAATTTTCGCAAACTGCGATTGTGATGATAAACGTAGACTTAAGTTGGCATTCAATAACATAGCTAGATATGTCTTTCAGAAGGGGCGTCGTGATCACATTTCCCATTTGGCTTGCCGGATTCTTAATGTAAAATTTGATAATCTCCTGAAAATTATATGCCTTATTCTACTTCATAAGATAATTTACACGGGACGGCCGGAATATTTATTTTGTCGAATTAAATTTGCTAGATCCTACCGCGGTAGGAAGATTATTCAGAAAAGATTTAGGACTCTTTTATCTCAGAGACAGTTTCTTATACACCCCACTAGTCTTTGGAAATCTCTACCAAATTACATCCAGAATCTAGGCAATGCAAACGCGTTCAAGAAGGAGTTATTCAAATTATTTTCAGTAGTAAAATTTTTACTATTTGTGATTTACTTTTAGGTCTATATAGGATATATTTTTATTCCCAGTTTTTTTATACTAATTTTTGTAAATGGAAACTTTTTTTTTAATATTCTATTTTTAATATTTTTGATTCACTTATTTACTTCCTTTTTTAATTTTTTAATTTCTTTATATTATATTTTCTTCTTTATATTGTTTAATGTATTTTTGTTTCACTATTAATTTTTAAATCTTAATGATTCCTAACATAGCACTTTCACTTATAAGATTCATATATTGTTGTGCTATGTAAATTATAATAAATAAATAAATAAATTTAAAGATGGTAAACGCTTAATGGAATACCAGCTGAAAGTTGAAAATTTTAATTCTTTTCCTTATAAGAACGAGAACCATTTAAGAACTTTATGTGTCTTAACAACTCTTGCAATTTACTCTTCTTCACATTTAAAATAATTCCATGTAATGAAATTAAAATTTTTACAACTAAACTGTTTGGCACATACGAACATTTCCTCTTTTAACTTCCAGAAGTACATGATACCGGTGTTGTAATAACTTGGCAAGTAATTATAAAGAAAAGTTTTAATTTTTTTTTACGAGTGCGTGAGACTTGAAAGTAAAATAGAATACGAACTTTAAATACTCATCACTTTAATACTAAATTAATGAAAGTACATGGAATTAGGAAATAAAATTCATTTAGAATGGAATTCTTATATAAAAATATTGGAATATTCTTTCATAGTCTAGTATAGACAAGGATGCAATTGGATATTGGAATTGTTTTCCTAACGAAAAGAATACTTAGATTATGTGGTGAATGTCGTGAAGAAAAATATGAAAATATTGAATAAAAGTAGCTCAAAAATTCATTATACGGAAGCGATACCAGTGATACGAAGTGATATATAAGATCATAGAATGATTCAATAATAGAACGACATAAGAAAAGAAATGAAATAGTACAACAAAACTTGCAGGGCAGAGTAAACCATACAGGACTTTACAACTTTCTTTCTTTTTGTCATTGATTGTTATTTGTTTCTAAAGGCAAAAATTTTGTTCTGTTTTCATTCCTTGTATTTAAGTTATCATAAGTACAATCATATTAAACAACCATGTAACAGGGTCAGTTTTATAATCGACTCTATAACATCCCTGACTGTTAATCAGAGTCTGTTAAACATCAAAGCTCAATAAAATTTCTAGTAAATTTTGCATACTTTTTCTAGTATTCCGATCGTCAAGACACCATAGTTATGTTACTATATCTCAAAAATCTCTCGTTAGGAATCGACTTAAAATTATAGCTCCCACCATTCATGAACCGTCGCCACATGTCTAAAAACCATTACATTATCTCCTGGCTACGGCGACTATTTCTAGAAAAATTTACACTGAAAAAAACAAAAAAAAAAATATAGTAAAATAGTAAAATCAAGGTAATTGTATTATGGAAGTCGATGTTTTAAAGCGAAGAATTAAAATTAAATTTTACATGGTGGCTGATATATAATGCGACAAAGTTTAAAAACCAAAAATGTTGGAAGTAACATCAAAATTTAGAATCAGTTTAGATTTGTTCGAATTGGCCACCTTTGGTATGAATTATGGCCTTCAAACGGCCGATAAAGCCATCACAGGCTGTACGAATGTGGCTCTGCGGTATTTTGGACCATTCCCGGTGAAGCGCCGTCTTGAGATAATCAACACTTTGGTATTTTTTAGTAAGAAATTTACTCCCCAAAATGCCCCAGGCGCAAAAGTCCAACGGATTGAAATCCGGAGATTTTGGTGGCCATTGTGCAGTGGAAATGAAGCAAGGAACCTCCTTTTTAAACCACGCATGCTGAATCGAGGAATGCCCATGATCCGCGGCCGAAATGTTAGTCTGGACAGGGCTTCAATACTGTTTTTAAGACAATTTCCCGATAATATTTGGCATTTATTTTTACTCCACGGTCAATGAATTCGAGCGGATAGCGACCATTGGCCGTTAGTGCTCCACACGACATTACCAAAGGCGGCACTTGAGTTCAGTTGGCCAGTCACAGATCTAAATTTTCAGCTGACCTCTTTGGCAAGTAAAACCGATCATTTTGCTTGTTCACAAACTGCTCAATTTGGAATGGCTTTTCATCGGAAAAAGCCAAATTCACTTCGCTGGCCACTTACGTGCAAGCGAAGTAACTCTTTGGCTCGTTTCAGTCTAACTTTTTTTTGTCCATCGAATTTAATGGCTTTAGTCCAAGCTCATTTTTCAATATGTATTGCATCCGTTCTCCCGATATGTTCAGCTCATGAGCAATTTTTTTACCACTGCAGCGTGGATTTCGATCGAATCTGGCCTTCACTTTTGGAATAATTTTTTTCGTCCACTTTTTGGACACAATACAACACTGCCAGTATCACGGTAGTGAGCAATGGAACGAGAAACAACAGATTTATTCACATTTAAATGCTAGAGGGCTTTAACGATAGCCACCTGTGGTTTTCCAGCTAAATACCACGCTTGTATTCCATCACGCATGACTTTTTTCTGAATGCAATAGATCAAAATGCTTTTGTAAGTTTGTAAGTAATATAATGAACTGTTACTGGAATAAATCTGTCAGCTGTCAGCGGTTTACAATTGATAACAACCTGAAGTTGGTTGCAATACATATCAGCCACCCTGTAAGTCACATATCTTGTCATAATATTTAAAAGAAGTTGCTACTGTAATGCAGAAGCATTAAACAGTGCGGAATTTAAATTTAAGAATAAAAATATTCCTTTTGGTATGCGTTAAAGTACGTCATTTAAGCGAATGTTATAAACGTACGGGTCTTAATTGTCTAAGTAACCATGATATTTTATTACAGAAACAATGGAGAAAGAAAAACACTGCATATGACAAAAAATCCATTTACGTTCTAGTAAGAAAATTCATTTCAATTCAATATTTATTTCGTTAATTTCTGTAAATATTTGCATATACTTTCAGTTCAATTGTTGCTTTCATTCCATTCCATTCCAATTCGTTTTAATAAATATGTTCACACAGTATATTTGAATAGAATTTCTGTGTAAATATATATGTACGTATACAATATATGCTATACTATGCTTGGTATGTTGAAAATAATCTATTTCGTTTGACGATTATACTCCATTTGTTTAAGGCATTTACATTCTTCCATAGCTTATCTGCGTATGTATTCATATAATATTCTAGGATCACAAAAATATTTTCAAATATTGCTTAAGTAACCAATTTTTTTTCTAACCAATTGATTTCTTCGTTTATTTCTTCATTTTTACTACGTACGTATGTATATATGTATGTAAGTAAGTACACTATATTCGTTTGTAATTATAAATCTTAATAAAAAAGGGTGTCCTAATAATATCCAAATTTTCAATGAAGTTTATAAAAAATATTGATCAGGATGGCTGCTATCAGGGTTTTTATTAAGGGCTTACATAATTGGTCATTACAACTCTTTAGGCAGGGTTACGACCTAGCTCCTCACACCACCTATATTGGGTGTTAATATTATACATGAGTGACGAGACCAACAGTTTAAAGTCGACTCCGAACTATAGATTTTTGAGAAACTTTTCTGGGCAATTTTTTTTACTTTCACATTTTTTGCTAGAAGTCACCGAAGAAAGACCTACAGGGTATTAAATTGTAGGATCTCCACATGAAACGCAACCATAGCCTCAAATCGCTCATGCAGAATATCGAATTTAGCTTGATCTGAACATGTTATTGGTGTCCAAATTACTCAATATCCCTCAAAAGAAGTTGGTAGCCGTTGAAAATCAATGGCCTAGTCAAAGTCGATATGAAAAAATGTAGATCGGTGACCTCTCCCATCCAAAATCCATACCAAACAATTACTTTGTTGGAATTTTATGTGGATTGGTATCGTCTTAATTAATTTGTTTTCTTTTTATTTGTTTTCGTACCCCTTCCCCTCGCAATGGGCCCCAATCGCCATTTTACATTGGATATTCTGCATGAGTGCTTTAAGGACAATGTTATCTCATGTTTAAATAATGTCAACTGACTACAGAGATCATGCGATTTGACCTTATTAAACTTTCTTTTTTGAGGTTTCCTGAAGTCTCGGGTCCATCTAATGGCAATATAACCCAGTCTGGTTTATGTGCCATCTAAAAGTTAGACATGCTACTCAAACTATAAAAGCCCTGACGGACATTTGAACGATGTTGTAATGGCACTAATACAAGGCGACTGATATGTATTGCCACTAACTTCAGGTTGTTATCAATTGTAAATCGCTCGGCTGACAGCTGACAGATTTGTTCCAGTGATAGTTCATTTTATTATTTACAAGCTTACAAAAGCATTTTGATTTATTGCATTCAGAAAAAAAGTTATTTGTGCTGGAATTCAAGTGTGGAATTGATAGTGTGATTGCTTTATATTTGACTGGAAAACCATAGGTGGCTATCGTTAGAGCCCTCCAGCATTTAAATATGAATAATTCCTTTGTTTTTCGTGCCATTGCTCATTCCCGTGATACTGGCAGTGTTGCATCGCGTCCAAAAAGTGGACGAAAAAAAAAATTGTAACAATACCAGAAATGATACGAAAAGTGAAGGCCGGGTTTGATGGAAATCCATGTAGCAGTGGTAGAAAAATTGCTCGTGAGGTGAATATATCGCGAGAACGGATACAATACGTATTGAAAAATGAGCTTAGACTAAAGCCATTGAAGTTTCAAAAAGTGCAAGAGTTCATCGAAGGAAAAAAATAAAGTTAGACTGGAAAGAGCCAAGAAGTTACATTGCTTGCACGAAAGTGGCCAGTTACCGAATTTGGTTTTCTCTGATAAGAAGCCATTCCAAATTGAACAGTTTGTGAACAAACAAAATGATCGGGTTTACTTGCCAAAGATGGTAATGATGTGGGCCACCGTAACGACCGATGGTCGCTCCCCGCTCGTATTCATTGACCGTGGGGTCAAAATAAATGCCGAATATTATCGGGAAAATGTCTTAAAGATAGTATTGAAGAGCTGGGCAGACAAACATTTCGGCCGCATTCCAACAGGACTCAGCAAACACCGCACTCAGCACGCGTCAACTAAGAATGGCTTGAAAAAGAGGTTTCTCGTCTCATTTCTACCGCACAATGGCCACCAAAATCTCCGGATCTCAATCCGTTGCGCCTGGGTCATTTTGGAGAGTAAGTTTCTCACTAAAAAATACTAAAGTGTCGATCATCTCAAGACCGCTGAGCCACTTTCGTGCAGTCTTTGATGGCTTTGTCGGCCGTTTGAAGGCCATAATTCGTACCAAAGTAGGTCAGTTCGAACAAATCTAAACTGATTTTAAAAATTGTTGTTATTTCCAACATTTTTTTCTTTTGAAGAATAAAATTAAAAAAAAATTAAAAAAATATAAAGCGTTTTACTGCATTATATATCAGCCACCCCGTATATATTTCAAACGAATAAGAAATGCCGGCGACATCTCACACAGAATTTGTGTTTCAAAATAAGAATCTCTTAAATAAAGACCCTATAGAATTTGCTTCTATTTCAAAGTCTATTAGAGATATTATCACCACAATGTTTTCCATTGTATTGTCTACAATAAGAGTCCGGGTCCGGGTATAAGCTGAGTATTAAACCGAAATGTAGAGAAACAAGATGACATTTTAAATTAAGCAGCTTAAAATTTTTGTTGCTGTTGTTATTATTATTTCAGGGAAACTGTTGTAACTTTTTCATACTTTTTTTATTTATACTGTGGCTGTAACCATGGATAGAGCATTATGATAACAAATCATATTGGGAACGAAAAATGTTTTGCTTTTAAAAAGAGAGAAGATGAAAATGCTTTCAAATAAAGTTGTTTGATTGAAATGGAATTTTATTATTTGCCAGATTATAGTTTTTAATATCCGAAGATGAACTTGGATTGTTTTATTGTATAATAAATTAAAAATTTTAATAAAATTGAAAACTAAAATTATTTATGTGTTAGGATTGCTGAATATAAACCTTGGAAAAGTTCCCCAAAGGTGACGTATGCGATTTCACTTAAACTCAGTATCTGCCATGAAAAGCCTTCTCAAAAAATCTGTTGTTTGGAGTCGACTTTAAACTGTAAATCACGCCAATTATGTATAAAATTAACGCACACAACACTAGTGATGAGAGAAGCTAGGACGTTGTATAATTGGCCAATTCGACCTCCGGGTACTGTACTTGTCACATTTGAACTGGTCCTCTCTGGTTTTATGGTTATCAAAAAATTTGCTATCTTGTTTCAAGGATCCCCCATGTGGAAAGGTAAACAAAAATTATTCGGACGGCAGCATATTTTTATTCTACTTGCATACATAATTGGTCATTAAAACTCTTCTGTCAGAATAACGATCTAGCTTCTCATTCCACTTATGTTGTATGTGTTAATTTTAACCATAAGTGGCGGGACCTATAGTTTAAAGTCGACTCAGAACAACAGATTTTTGAGAAACTTTTCACAGAAATTTTATTTAAGTTGCCCAAGAAATATTTTTTCATATCTTGCCTTGTTAAGTTCGCTAGGTTAGGTTCGCTTTCAGGGGGCGAATTGATAGTTGGTCCTGACCCCCCAGTCTGTCACCTCTATTGCCTCATCGATGGAAGTGAAGACGCGTTGGGGAACAGATCGGGTTGTTCTATTTTTAGATATCTATGATTTGCTGAGGACAGTAAGGGAACACTTTGGCTGCTGGGCTTGGTTAAGGACAGCTTAAGGTTGGTTGTTGGTTTTATCACGGGGCACTGCGTGCTTAGGTCGCTAACGGTCTGTCCCAGATCCCAGCCGGACATGTTGCGATAAGGAGAAGTTGGAGACCCTCGAATACCTCCTCTGTAACTGCCCAGCTCTTGGTAGGTTGATGGCTCTTGGCAGGGCCTTCTTTGAGAGCTTAAGTTCTGTGTCGAGAGCTGACACCAAGACTCTCCACAGATTCATTAGCAGCTTGGGCTGGTTGAGAGGTGCTAGGACTTCTTAAGTATAGTCTTATTGTCTGTTTAGTTTAGTTCTGCATAATTGAATAAAAATAAGATTATAACATCGGAAGTTACGACAAGGAATATTGAATTTAACAGATCTTAACAGAAATTCTTTGATCACGTTAATCACAAAGGATGCATTTAACATTGTTCGACGACTCTTAAGGGTAGACAGTTTTATTAATGCCAGTCTGTCAGTATATGAAGGCAAATCCAAATAATTCCACCCCAGCCCACGCAAAGAGAAAAGTAGAATTTGTTTCTGCAAATTCAAGATTCAGATTCAATGTGTTCGTTGTAAACATTATAGTGAGGATCCCATACAATGGATCCACACTCCAAAATTGATCTGACAAGCGATACGAATAGCTGTTTCGTAATATATGGATCAGAAAATTCTTTTGCTCAACGTTTTATGAAGCCAAGGATGCTCCTTGCCTTATTTACAGTCAAAGTCATATGATCGTTAAAGTTTAATTTTGGGTCCAATAGGATACCAAGATCCATAAAAGAGTAAATATTCTCTAAAGCAATAGCATAAGATTTTGCTTTAAAATAAATCGTATTGACATGTTATACGGTAGTGGAATCATCGATGAGTTAATATAAATTCTTTTGTTATTTACTCATGAAACTTACATGATTTTCATTGGAATTATTCGTCGTGAAACTGCGCATAACACAATTTGACAAACTTAAATTCTACAAAAGAAAACTTTACAATTTGATAATTCTGGCTTGAGGTAACAACACTTACTTACTTAGTCACTTACTTAAGTGGTCATTTAACAACCCGATTAACGAATTTTGGCATACCTTAACAATCGATGACAGGGATACCTCTTTCTAATGCAAACAAAGTCGCCCCCTTCGACCACCTCCGCAAATCTCCACATTAAGTAGCTGCCTCACCGGAACATCCTCCTTGTTTACTTAATTATTTCACACATCACCCATGTTGTTCCCCCTTGCTTGTAAACGACTCCGAAAGACAGATTTAAGAAACTTTCAATGGCAATTTTACTTACTTTCCGAGTTTTTGCCAAAAGACTGATGGCAGGAAGTAGGTTTTGTTTGAAATGTCTGAGCTGTGTTTGCTTCACGGCCTCTTGTCTAACAAGTTAACACGTTGCCTGCTAAAACTGTGGGGATTTCTCCACACTGTGAGAAATTCTATAAAAGTTTTAATGGAAACTTCCACCTTGTTCTTCGAATAAATGGACCGATTGATGCTCCGACCAAAAACAACAATTTGTTTAAAAATATCATATCTCGTTGTATGACTTATAGTTTCTTATGTTTTGTACATAAAATCAAGACTGTCTGTCAGATGACCAATCCAGAAATTATCAGTTCAAACAGAAAAGTAGCAAAACACTAATTCTGCTACATGGTAACTGCTGAAAAATTCGATATTTTTGCCTTATAATGCCCTTTTTATTTTACCGTCTTATACTAATATTTTTATTGCGATTGAGTGTCATTGTCCTAAACTTTCCATACAACAGAAAGCAATCAACAAAAAGAATTTCATTTTTAATAGAATGCAAATGTTATTAAAGCACTTGCTCAAAAACATTAACTTATCGGTCTTTTCTGTACAAAAATCCACTTAACATTTTATATCAGAGCATTCTTTAATTCTTAATAAGTGTTTCTAACATAAAAATATTTTGAAAATATAAAAAAAAAGAAAATAAAAGAAAATCATAAAAAAAAAACAATTTCTATCAACGACACTCTTTAACGATGTTACATAAAATCTTAAAAATTTATTATCGAACAGAAAACAAGGATTCACTAAGAAATCCAAATCCAAATCCAAAAGTAAACAAGTTAAAGCATCCATTCACAGCAATTCAAATAAATTCACACAATCAATAACAATCAAAGTTTACAGCATCATTTGATGAAAAGTGGAATGATATGTTACTGAAAAATCCTTCCTTTTTCTTGCAACACACACACACACATACACAACATAAAACTGCATGTGGTAATTTATGTCGTAAAGGATGGCAATTCAAATATGTGAGACAGAAAAAACATCTTAAAACCAATAAACATACACATCTGGCCATTAAGATAGATATCTATGTACAGGATGGCTGATATGTATTGCAACTAACTTCAGGTTGTTATCATTTGTAAACCGCTTGTCTGACAGCTGACAGTTTTATTCCAGTAACAGATCATTTTATTATTTACAAGCTTTCAAAAGTATTTTGATCTATTGCATTCAGAAAAAAAGTTATTCGTGATGGAATTCAAGCGCGATTGCTTTATATTTGGCTGGAAAACCACAGGAGGCTATTGTTAGAGTTCTTCAGCATTTAAAGTGAATAAATCTTTTCTTTCTCGTACCATTTCTTATTATCATGATACTGGCAGTATTGTATTGCGTTCAAAAAGTGGACGAAAAAAAAAAACGGTAACATCATCAGAAATTATCCGAAAACTGAAGGCCAGATTTGATCGAAATCCACGTCGCAGTGGTTGAAAAATTGCTCGTGAGCTGAACATATTGCAAGAACGGATGCAACACATATTGAAAACTGAGCTTGGACTAAAGCCATTGAAGTTCCAAAAAGTCCAAGAACTCATCGATGGACAAAAAAAGAGTTAGACTGGAAAGAGCCAAGGAGTTACTTCGCTTGCACGAAAGTAGGCCAATTACCGAATTTGGTTTTTTCCAATAAGACGCCATTCCAAATTAAGCAGTTGTGAACGAACAAAATGATCGGGCTTACTTGCCTGCGATTGGCCACCAGAACTCAAGCGCCGCCGTAACGGCCGATGTTCGCAACCCACTCGCATTCATCGACTGTGGGGTCAAAATAAATGTCGAATATTATCGGGAAAATGTCTTCAATACAGTATTGAAGCCCTAAGCAGACAAACATTTCGGCCGCAGACCATGAACATTCCAACAGAACACAGCAGGAGGTTCCTCGCTTCACTTCTACCGCACAATGGCCACCAAAATCTCCGGATCTCAATCCGTTGAACTGTTGCGCCTGGAGTATTTTGGAAAGTAAGGTTCTCACAAAAAAATACCAACGTGTCGATCATCTCAAGACGGCGCTTCGCCGGGAGTGCAGCCATTTCGTGCAGTCTGTGATGGCTTTGTTGGCCGTTTGAACGCCATAATTCATATCAAAGGTGGTCAATTCGAATAAATCTAAGTTGATTCTATATTTCCAAAATTTTTTGTTTTTGAACAATAAAATTAAAAAAAAATATAGCACTTATCGACAAGCTGCTAATAGCAAACAAAGCGTTTGGATCCCATCTTGCCAATTCAAAGGGTGACAGGAGTTGGATAGACCCACTACACCATATATATCGGCCCAACACCCATCTCTACTCGACTCTGGATCACTATTACACTGCGTTATTTGCAGTTTTACTCAAAAGCTCGGTCCGCCCCACCAGGAGCTGCTAGAAGAATGAGAGTCCATACAACACCTTTTTAGGTGACGGATGTAATCAGTTTTGGGTGACAGAACGTTTGAAGATCTTAGATTGACGACGAAGATGCCAGTAAGGAAGCTGACCTAAAGCTGGAGGTGGTTCAAACCCATCAATTAAGGATACTGACAAGGCTGCTTGCTTCAAACTTGGTAATACAATGGGCCAGTTGTGTAACTGAGTGAATTTGCCTCTAAACGGCAAACTACTGGCTAAACAAACCTAACCTCACCTAAGAGTATGTAATCACTTAAGCATGCTATAAACAAGACTGTTTTTATGACACGAAACCAAATCTTGCATCGTTATCATAATGAAAACATCAGTAATTCTATTGGTACACTGCCCTACACAATCAGGTAGGGCATCATATTTATGTAAATACGCAAAGCTTAGTTTAAGGAGCATAGCGTTGACATATGAATGAGGTTGTTTTATGAGTGAGGTTGTCAGGTTTGTTGTGCATAACTTAACTTTGAACAATTTATCTTGCATTAGAGAACATAATTCACAATCATTAATGCCAATCAAACTTAGCCTAATGAAGTTTTTCTCTGTGATAAATCAGAAACAAGGTGCTAACAAAATCAATTGGAACTTTAAAATACCATCACTGCCATCGTTGGCAACGTAAAATATAAAAGACGCAAAATCAGTAAATAAGGGCTCATCAATAAGAATTTCCCCCTTTGAAATCATTTTACTTGAAACCTCTTTATTTAGTTTGTGGGTAAATTTGTTAAACTTTTTTGGGTTGGCATTGCAATTTGAATAGAATTTCAAATTCGTTTAGGATCCATTGAGTTCTTTTAGGTTTCATTGAATTCTTTTAGGATTCATTGAATTCTTTGTTGCATCAAAAGTACTTTTCCAAAAAATGAAAAATACCGCCTATTAAATCTTAAAATAAAAATATTTTTTTCTCTTTTTTTTAACAATTTTTCCGTACTTGATTTGAGGGGAAGGCATATATCGTGTATTGTATTGAACGCAGCGAAACGGCGTAAATAAAACACACTTCGAGTTTTGACAACCGATAGACAAAAACCTTCCTATTGCAGGAAATTCTAAAACGAAATGAAAAAACAAAAAAATCGAACGAATCGAATCAAAAAAAAAAAAAAAAATAGGAAATAAAAATAAAAAGGACGACTGAATGAGTGAGTGAGTGGCTGGTTAAATGTCTGATTTCCGCCTGTGTCGTCTAAACAATATAACGGAAGGATGAAATAAATGGTTGGGAAAGCAAGATGAAATTACGATTGAATAGATTGAAGGACTTCTTTGTTAAATCGTTAGTTCCTACATGAATGCATGTAAGTTGCAACTATGTAAGTGCATTGGAATTATCTATTCAACTGCAATAAACGATGATGCAACAGCAATATATTTTGCCAAAGAAATTTGACAGTTACAAACAATTTGAAATCAACTTTGTTAGTGAAGTATGTATGTGCGGAATACATCAATTCATGTTTAAGGACTCATTTTCTTTTTGCATTTGAAGGCCTATATTTCGTTGTAAACTTGTTGTTAAGGAATTTAAATTTATTTAAAGCAACACCAAATGCTTTGTGTTCCAGCTAGGGATCAGTTACGAAGAACGTGGGCCTAAGTGGGGAGAAGGCGAGTGAACCACGCGAACTTATCATCAGAGATACCGGGTGAAAACTTTGGCATCAGAATAGGTCCTATATAACCAACTATCTTTTTGTTGTATGAACTCCTTTATAAACTTAAATAATTCAATCCTGTAGATTGCTATGGTGTATCCTTTGCGCTTAAGTAGTGATCCAGCAATCTTTACATAAGAAGTGCGCACAAAAAAACTAGAGTTACATATTTCGTTATAGTAATAAAACTAAGTGGCGGCTTTTTTTCCTTTTATATTTCAATTAAAGTAAATAATATTTGAATTCTTTTGTGTATAAAAATTTTTTCTGAACGAGCATCTAAATTTTTGAGCCATTTTTCTTCCAAACATGTTAGGGTGTTTTAGAAAAAAAAAACGTATTATTTGACTTACTTGGGTTTGGTTGACAAATCCTTTTTTTTTCTTCCACTTCCACGCTTTCTCTCAATACTTAAAGACTCCTTATATTGTTGTTGGGTGCCCATTTTCAAAAAACAAATTTTGCTATTGCAATGACATTTAGCACGTGGATTTTGAAACAGATGACTAACAAAAACAATGTTACGGTATTCTTTTTTTTCAATTATGATAAAAGTTATAAGCTTAAAAGTAGGCCCATTTTTTTTTTGTGCGCAGTCCTTAGCTAGAGACTGCCATCATAGAGTCGTTAAATGATTCATAATACTCGCATCTGCTAAAGACGTTTCAACTTTTTACCGTTCCGACAATTACTTGACTTGATTTGTGCAATGTAATGTAAAATCTTAATGATAAGATCTGGCACTAGAAATTGTCTCCACGTCTTCGGCGGGAATGTTAGCATGCTCTGCACTTCCAATCTGTACGTACTACCCTGTACAGGCGAGACCAATGCTATGAAAATGCTACAAAATCCAGAAATACCAAAAAAAAAGTGAAAGATACTTCGGAATAGTCTTTGACGGAAGCAAAAGATCTTTGGTTAGATGAGACATAGTTCAGTGGGTAGATCAGCATACTTAGAGCCTATAATTTCAATAACACATATATTTGCTGCGCTAAAAGTGCTATGAAGCAAATTCCTGGTTATCCTTTAGGCCTTCAATTTTATAATTCTTGAGCACTTTCTTTCTATTTGGTTATTATTTGGTGGTATAAATTAGGCTGGCCTCACAATCATAGCTGCTAGATAAATGAAGCATCAAATCCTCAAATATTTGTGAAAAATCCTCAAAATCGTAAAAAAATCCTAAGAAAAAATTCAAAAATAAATTGAAAGGTTTTTAAAAACAAAAACATATAAAGTCAGTGTTAAGCAACAATAATATTGCATCATCTACTCCCTTGGGTGGTGTAAATATTAGGAAGTCAGAAGATTTTGACATTATGGGCATGAAAATTCACTGTATGATCGCTAGATCTGATACATTTTTCAGTGCCTTAGTTTCTTAAGACGTTGCAATAAATATTTCACTTCATCTGATCTACTTACAAATCTTACAAATCATTTGATCTTACTTACTTACGAGCGAAAATGAAATACAATTCTCATGTATGGGTAAGCACTTAAATCCTATTTAGAGGCTTCTATCGCTACTACAATTTATATTGTCCGAGCGAAATAAGGGGATTAGTTTATGGGAATCATGTATTCCTACGTAACACTCGTCTTTCTCGGCCAGCACATCCGTATGTGGTCGCTTGGCCAGTGTATCGAACACTGCCTTACAGACAAAGTTCGTTTGCTAGATAAGGGCAAAAATCGTCATGTCGTCAAAATGATATTTTTGGAGGTCAAAATCGTCAAAATGATGATAAATTGTCAAATCTGGCAGCTATGCTCACAGTACCCCATTCGATTCGACCAATTTTTGTGAACTTTTTGTAGTGTATGGGGTCACATCTCAACAATGGAATCCCAAATATTGTTCTTCAAATGCACAATTGCTTCTGATTTGTCACCCCACAGAAAATAGTGCAACGCTGATAAATCGTCTAATTAAACGAACATCAAACGTTTGACGCAATGAATCGATTGTGGTACTTCATAAAATTGGTAATCATGGTGCGCGATAGGTGTCTCTATTGATCGTAAAGGTTGCGCCGTTCTCATTTTCAAAGTAATATGGGCCAATAACGCCTTCGCTCTACAAGCCACACCAAACACTCACTCGTAATGGGTGCAGTGGCTTTCTGTGCCACAAATATGGCACATTTTTATTAATGAACCCACCAGGATAAAACTGAGCTTCATCCAAAAAGATGATTTTTTTTTTTTTGGCAAAACGACTTGCAGTTTGTTGTTGGCCTATCTAATGAATCGAATGGTTATGCGGCTTCTTCTCTTGAACCAAGAGAACTTTGTAATACGTCTATACCGCCTTAGTTTCGCAAAAATTCGACTTAAACCGGTGTGTGAAATATTCAATTCTTGAGAATGATGACGTTAAGTTGCTGCTGATGGTGCTCAGTCATAACTTCGATACTCTCGTGTTGACAAAGTGTACAATGAAACCAGTTTCATGAACTTTAGCAATAAATTCTGTTAATTCTTCGCTGCGATCAAATTTTGTATGAAATTTTTATGGAATTTTCGCTAAATTGTCTTTGTTTTGAAAATACATACATAATTAGCCATTACAACCCTTCAGTCAGGATTACGACTTAGCTTCTCGCACCACTTATGCTGTATGCTGTTTGGCGGGACCTACAGTTTAAAGTCGACTCCGAACGACAGATTTTTGAGAAGCTTTTTATGGCAATTTTTGCTCTCAGAGTCTTTGCCAGAAATCTGCTGAGAAGAAGAGGAAGTTGTTTTGAAAATAAATTTGCAGTAAATCGCAAAGTCTCTCAAGCGTAATTCGATTCACTACCTTCAGTGGCGCTAAAACACAGAATTTTTTTTTTTTTTTTTTTTATTTTTGAATTAAACGACAAGACAAGTTTACAAGACTCTATTTAACGAATTAAAATTTGTAATTCAATGGTTTGTTCGTTATTAACTGGGGTGCTGTTATTTGATTTAGAAATTTTAAAAATCTGATGACATTTTTCAAAGATGGATAAGCACGCCGTCCAACGTTTACCAAACATTTTGTTCGATTATTTTGAATAAAATAAAGTAAAATATAAAATAAAATATAAAATAAAAAACAAAAATAAATAAAATTAATGCCTTAATCAACTGCATTGCTTCCAAATTGGAAAATTATATTTTTTTTCAGACTTATTTTTTTTTTATTTCTTCGAATTTCTCAACTCAATCCCTGTTAAAATTCGATTTTACAATTTTATCGTTGCAACAGAATTCTTTTTTTTTTCTTTACACTTTACACCTTCCATCCAGTGAAGTCATGCCATGCAATTGGATATCTTCTGTGCTCCATCCACTTTTTTCACTAAATATTGCTTTGCTTATGAAAAGACAATAAAAACCCCAGGAAAATGGATTCAGCGGTAGTAGTATCAATTTGATCCTTTTTTGTTTGGTTTTTTACCTTTTTTTTTTGCTGTCTTTCATTGCGCAGTATTAGTTGATATTCTACCTCAATAGATACGCCATTATTATGCTTCGCATAGAAGCTCATCTAGTGCTTTGGTTCTGTATCTATTTGGATTTGGCTATTGAATCTATCGTCACCAAGACCACAAAATGTGTTACGTGCACGCGTGACTTATTCCGCAATATTTTCGTATTGTTTTTCCCTTTTTTTTTTCAAATGCGTTTACTTGTATTGTATAGAAGAGCATAATACTATGGATGGATGGATACACATGCACATGAACGTAAAATTCATTTAATATTTTAGTGTTGAGTACTTTTGTAAATACACATACACAGGGAAAATAAATTCTTTAATTATTTTAAAATCAACTTTAAAAATAGAAAATTTTAATCAGAGGTGAAAAAAAATCAAAAACTTGATATTCTGCTTTAGGTATCATTTTTGATACTTAGGACCTCCCTAGCCATTCTTTGGTATAGTGTTTAAAATTTTTTTAGGTTTTCAAAAATTTTGAGAAGTTTTGTGTACATTATTTATGGTATTTGAGAACGAATTGAAAGATAAGTGTTGGAGGAAAGTGAGAATGTTGAATTTTCTGTTCATGATATATCCTTGATATAGACGGCAGTAGTCGTAGTCTAGTATGTAGCGTGTTAGCTTATTAGATGTCAGACCAAGGTTCAAACCTCATGTCAGTTGTGTCCAATTTACAAAGATAGGTTGTTATGATTGATTATATATGTATGTACGTATGTATGTAATATTCCTGCTGCTGGAGACTCTAAAAAAGAAGAAAACAGAAGCTGGTCTTACGAACTGACGAAAGTATTGGCAACAGCAAACATTCCAATTAGATGTTTATCCCCAAATATTGTACTATTTTAATAGTTTGGGAAGAGAAAATACTCAGAATTTTTACGCTGATTGCCTGGTTTCTTAAAATATTGTAGAGTCTTTCTTAAGGTAGAATTAGTCTTTACTTTCTGTTCCGTTACGAAACAGCTGATTTTATTTTGTTAATAAAAAACATATATAAGTAGTTAGTTTTTTTGTTTCGTTCCGTTCTGTTTCGGACGAACCTGTGAAAAATAAAATTTGTTAAGTAATTGTAAGTGACAGCGGCAAACAGCTGACAGTTATATGTGAAAAATTTAATAAAATAGGAAATTTTATTAAATTTATAAATTTATTTATATTTTTAAAATCTGCTTCAATATCGGTATATTGAGCAGTGGTAGGTTCACTAACATAAATTGTATACAACAAACGCCACGACACATCACACGTCTCCAAAATAATGTTGCGAATGATACTTTTCCCTAACTTATGACTCCATGCAATAGACTGAATCGAGTTACCATGAGTCAAATAACTACAAAAATATGACAAGTTATTGCTGTACAATACTAAACAACATAAAGCTTACAGAAGTGTTATTGAGAGCATTTCTGAAGGTAATATTCGTTGTCCTAGCTTTCTTAGTGAACCTTTCACGAGAGTTAGTAAAAGTTCATAAACTTCTTTGGTCAACTCCTTAATTTGTTTAAAAACTTTTTGATGGTATCCCGAATATAACCAATCACGGTTTATAGGTCGAACGTACCATCTTTTACGGCGCAACTTTCTTAAACATTTTTTTTTTTTGTATAATTTACACACTGTTAAAAAACTGCCAATAATAGACACATCCTCAACATCTGAATCAAAAAATTATCCGAAATTTGGTCTATATTATTGTTCATTTTTTACTAACGTTTATTTTTTTTTGATAACCGTGAACAGCTGACCAATTGTCACAGAATAACTAACTGCCAAACGTAACTGAACGGAACAGAACAGAACAGCCACAGAAAGTAAAGACTAATGGGACCTTTATTGTTCTTCCCATATTTATTTCACGTAATAGACAAACATTATACAAAAGTTATTCGTCCTATGTTTTATTTCATTGATACTACAGAAGGATAATATTTCGGTAAACTACGTCTGTACGTATGCGGTAATAGAATTATTTGGCATGATAATGTGCTACTCGGAAATTTACACCTACTTATTACGCCTTTTCGAAAAATGACCTGAAAGCCTTTCAGCTTTTATTGATCCAAATAATTTTGTCGCTGTAAATGAGTAACTAATTGAATTTTATGGTCTTTATAAATTTCGTGGTCCACCGAAATCGAATTGGCAGTTTTCGACTCCAGTACATTCTACGTACGTAGCAACTACTTACAACCGTATTTGTAGAAACCCTTATGCGGGAAACCAGAGAGAAATCCAAAAGAGAGACTTGTATTGACATAATCAACGTTCTATTGCTACCGGAAACTTTTTTTATTCACATGACGTTAAGAATAAATTTTTCTAACGAAATACAACAATGGTTTGTACCATTAGATTTCAGCCAGCCCTCAATTGAGAGTATTACTGATGCGTGTAGCAATAAGCTGGCCCACTTAAACAATGGGAATTTTATAACTCGCCACAAAACAAGGGTGCTATATGCCAAATTATTGCCATTTAGATGACAATAAAATCAATATGACAAGAAGTGTTTAATTTTTACATAAAAAACTATACAGTAACGTTCATCATGTTAAAAATTAATAAAATTGAAATGAATTTAAATAAATTAAAATATTAAAATTTTTTGACAAAATCTATTAATAATTGCAAAAAGTCTATGTTACTACAAGTATGTATCAAAAGTGATATATTAGCTAGAATTATGAAGTTTTCTTAAGGCTCGATCTACGGTTATATTTACAATGCTACTATGCACTTTTTAATACTCCTTTAATATCTCCTTTCCAGCATGGTTTTTTGAAAGCCAGATCGACTGTCACGAATCTTCTTGAATTTACTAGACATGTTTTCAGGGGTTTTCTTGCCGGAGTTCGGACTGATGTAATTTATACTGATTTCAGTAAAGCTTTTGATAGGGTTGATCATAGAATTTTCCTTCTTAAACTTTCATTAATCGGTATTCCTGATATTATTCATCGTTGGCTAGACTCTTACCTCTCCCTTAGGACTCAGAGGGTATTATTTACGAATGTATTGTCTAAGACTGTATATGTTACTTCTGGTGTTCCGCAAGGTAGCCATTTGGGTCCTTTACTTTTTAGTGTTTCTGAATGATCTTCCTTGTGCTGTTTCTGATTGTAATATTGGACGTTAAATTATTTTATACTTTTGATGATGATCATGGCCAGGCTGTTCTTCAGCGAAATATTGATTTGTTTGTAACTTGGTGCAGGATAAATTTAATGGATCTTAAATTGAGAAAATGTAAATGCATGGCTTCCTCTCGCGAGGATGTAATTTCGTTCAATTATGTGATTAATTCTTGTCCTTTGTAAACTGTGATACTTTTTTTGATTTGGGAGTATTATTGGATTGTTTTTTATTGATCATATTAGTCGAATGATTGGCAAGGCTCGGGCTGTTCTTGGTTTTGTGAAAAGATGGGCTAGGGAATTCATTGATCCTTATATAACGAGACTACTGTACATTTCACTTGTTAGACCTATTTCGGAGTATGCGTCTCTTATTTGGAATCCATACCATCATTGTCATAGTGATTCAATTGAGTCTGTGCAGAAGCAATTTTTATTATTCTGTTTACGTGGCTTATGAGTATAGATAGATAGATAGACAGCTTTGATAAAACTTCCAACTATGGAATGTAGAAGGGCTATTTTAGGGGTTTGTTTTATTTTTAATCTGGTTAAAGGTGATATCGATTCTGAATTTTTGCTTTGTAATCTGAATTTCAGTATTCCAGTAAGATTTTCAAGGCACTATCGTCCCCTTTGTTTAGATTTCTATAGAACGAACTATGGATGTAATTTTCCTTTTCGTAGATTATGTAATGATTTTAACTTACATTATGATTTAATAGGTTTCAATTTCAGTGTTTGTAATATAAAACGTAGCTGATATGCTGGTATTAATTTATAAATTATTGTATAAAAATGTATTTTCGTTCTTGTCTTAGATAGTTCCGGTTTATTGTTACCTTAATCAGCTTGTGATTAAGTTCTGTAACTGTTTTATGTTCTCGTTGCCATAACCCGCTACAGTTTGGACTGTAGTGTCCCTACGTTATGGGGACGAGCCCCCTGCGATCGGGTGAGGGTGGGTTAGTGTGAGGCCGGGGACGTTCGAAAAAAAAAAAATAAACGAAAGTGCCGCAATGGATACCACAAATAGTGACACCACAAATATTCCATATTTGATGACCTACGCTCCTTATAGGAATGACAAGTTGCAGATAATCTCAGTCTATGATTGAAATGTTTTGGTTCTTGAAATTTACAATTTTCTGTCGAGTTTTCTATTTTACAATCTTAATTGCGTTTTCCTATACCAATCCTGCCAGTGTATCCTGTTCGATGTCACACTTTATAATTTCGCATTCTAGTTTTCCTAGCAGCCATTAACGTGTTGTGCTTTTACTTGTATCCCAATGGCCTTTGTTGTTGTTGTTGTCATTCATTGTTGCAAACGTATCTATACTTAGTTGAACTATTTTACAATAGTTTGTTTATACATTTAAATACACATGATATTGTTGTTGTTGTTGTTGTTGCCATAGCTATCGTTATTATTGCTTGTAGGATATATTACAACTGTATGTACAGTGGCGAGCAGAAGTGAGTGCATGTGCATACAAGCAATTAAAAAACAATTAATTTTAATTTTTTATTTTATTCTTAACAAATAGCAGTAAAATAATAGTGATTAATGAAATGAATTCAATGAGTTTGAATGCAACAACGAAAATAACCCACATAAACTCAAGAAAATTCAAAAAACTAACCCAATTTCAATATTTGGTCTATAGACCCTTATTAGAAATAGCTTGATTTACCCGGTTTGACATCCTTCCACCAAATTATCAATAACATCTTTCGGTATTCGCCTCCATTCCGCATTTATACGATCCCAAAGTTTGTCCATGTTTGTTGGAGCTTTTTCGTACTGCCTAAGTCGGATTTTCGCGAATGGCCAAAGATTTTCAATCGGATTGACGTCGGGACTTTGTGCTGGCCATTCCATCAATTGAAAATTTTGTTTCCCGCTTTATATCTTTACAATTTTTTCTGAGTGCTTCGGATCACCATCCTGTTGGAAAACATTTTCTTATCCAGGATAAGCACATTTGTCCATAAAATTCGGAAGATGAGCTTGCGGAATAGATAATAGATAGTCTTTTTTCGCATGATACCATCTACTAAATATAGAGGGCCAACATGCCACCATATTAACCATCCCCAAACCATTATATTTTCGCCACCATGTTCTCCGGGTCTGAGCTAGCAGTACTAGTACTGCTTTCCATCATACTGAAAGTGGTTACATTTGAACTCATCAGACCAGATAACACGTTTCCATTCAGATGGCAGGCAGTACTGTTATCGAAGACCCGGAGAACGTGTTCAAAGGTACCATGTGAAGCAAACTTAGTATTGTGAACATGCACTCACTTCTGCTCGCCACTGTATGTACAACTGTATGTATGTACAACAGTATGTATGTGTACAAGTGTATTGTATTGTACAGTTGTATTTAAACAGTTCATTGTTTTTGCTTTTAGCTTGTTATTGTTGCTGTTGGCTCATTTCTGTTAACTTTACGTTCCATTTACGTGGGTGTATCATACATTCAATTAGTTGAACTAGTTTTCCACCGCTCTTAACCCTTCTGGATCTTCATTATCTTTAGTATACAATACATTACAAACAGTGTACATATTTAGTTTTATTTCTTTTACACTCACAAACATTGAAAGTTTCCATACACATTAATGGTGGTGATGGTGATGGTGCTTCGTTGTTGATCTCTTATAGACTAACATGCATCTGCCTAAGCTGTTCCTGCTGCTGATGGAGCTGCTGCTTTGGCAACTTGGCAAGAGTTTTGGCAAAACTACTGAGGAAAAACAAAGTTTGTTTTCATTTTATTTTGTATTACATTCTCGAAAAAGAGGGTACCCTCCTGGATTAAGTACTTTTCTGTAATGAAAACTTTAATTTATTTATCTATTCAAGCTCTCAAAAGAATGTTTTTACCATGAGCTTGTTTCTGCGAAAATTTTATTTCATTTTATTGTTTTTTAATTCCTTTGCTCTTTCTCCCTCTCTCTACTCAAGCGTAGCAAAGGGTGCCAGGGGAGTAGTTTTTTTTTTTGTTTTATTCTTTAAATAGATAAAGTTGTTGATGTAAATATTAATTTTTTAATACGTTTTTTTGGAATGTTTTGGTTCACTTTTATTATTTTTTGTTTGAAGTTAAAATTTAATACGATAAAATGAGGATTTAGTTCAAGAAATAATTGCACTTTTAGTTGCATTTTATTTGAAATTTTTAAGATACGGCAGAATATATATAAGAAGACTCCCATCTCTGGCAATAGCATTATGCTGATTTGCATGCAACGAATTCTGATGCTACAAATCATAGAATATTTGTTTTACTTTATCTTCTTATCCTTCCTTTAGGCTGTATTGCTATTGTTTTGTGCGATAACAGAATAAGAAATTAAATCCTTAGAATAGCAAGTAGAAATTGAAAGTTTATTCCATTAAGTATGCCCTTTCCGTAATGCTTTTTGCTTCTTGCTTCTATTTTTCTCAATAAATAACGGGTAAATTCTCTAAAAGTCGCCACAGTCAGCTTATTTGACGTGAGGTCTCGGTACAAACCTTAGATCAGATCAGAGATTAGCAATGAATCGTTTTTCCGCTACTCATAAGCACTAATGCAATTTTGAGAATGAATGAATCAATAGAATTGAAATTCAAGTACTCTGATTCATTCGCACTCGCTACAACATTGATTTATAAGTGTCAGTGAGTATGAGTACAACGTTGACATCAAACTCTCAACATTCGAAATATGTTTGATTCATACGCCTACTCATTTTGATTCATACTTATAAGCCATACGAGTAGCTCGAATCATTCATCAAAATTTACAGCCAGACAATAAGCAAAGCATACACACAATTTTTTTGTGAGCATAGTAGTATTTGCACGCGAATCATACTTATTTTATGCTTCGTGTAAATGTTAAGTACAGACGAGTCGAGTATGAATAAGGCGAGGACTATCAACTCTGAGTATGAGTTGCATGAGTATGATATTAAAATAAGTATGAATGCTTATAAGTATCTGAAATTATAAGTATGACTTGAATCTATTCAGACATCGCCTCTCAGAAGATTTGTGGCAAAAAACCTAAGGGAAAATAAATTGCAATCAAAAAGTAGTGTTGTAGTCCTGACTGTAATGCCAAAGAATATGTACGTATGTATGTAATTTCTCTAACCATTAAGTTTATAAGACTATTGCCTGTAAAAATTGCCCGCAAAAACACAGGACGTTAATTATCAGATTCAATTGTTGCACTTGAATTTGTTAGGCTCTACGTAGCAGACTTTTTGTAACCTAGAAAATATAGTGGAACAAGGCTAAGTCTCATAATTTTAATGGCCAATCTGCACCGCAGCCCTCTTTCACTTTCACTTCAGTAAGGATTATTGACCTAGTTTCTCACACTACTTCTGTAGTGTGTGTTAATTTTATACGTAAGTAGCGGGACCTACAGTTTAAAGTCGACTCCGAACGACAGATTTTTGAGAAACTTTTCATGGCAATTTTATTTACTCTCAGAGTTTTTGCCAGAAATCTGCTGAGAAGAAATCGCCGAAGAAATACTTTTCGTACTTTTATTTTGATGTTAGGCCTGGGACTGGAACCCTGTCTTTACGTCTACCTACTAGACTATGGCGACTTCTCAGCCCACTTTCTGCTCCAATAAAAGGTGCTGACAGCTAGAGCTTGGTTTTGCATTCGTGATTCAGGTTGTACTGGCGTATTAAAATTCAAAGATTGGAGGCTTAAAGAAGAATAGATTAATATTGCAGACCATAAAAAGTTCTTTTCATTTGAATATCAACAAGGAAATCTTTATCACTATATCGCCAACAATAGCACAGGATAATATCTGATGAAGTGATATAAACATTGACACAAACAATGCTACAAAAAATAGTTGCTTATGGCCAGAAGTCATAATTGTGAAAATAATTATTTAACAAACTTGAATCTAAATCTGTTCATGCTATCTCGTAGTTCATACATAATACATAATTTGGCCATTACAACCCTTCAGTCAGGATTACGACCTAGCTTCTCACACCATTTATGTTGTGTGCGTTAATTTTTTTACATGAGTGGGGGGACCTACAGTTTAATGTCGACTCCGAACGATAGATTTTTGAGAAGCTTTTCATGGCAATTTTTACTCTCAGAGTCTTTTGCCAGAAATCTGCTGAGAGGAAAGTCGAAGAAATATTTTTCGTTTTGATGTCTGACCTGGGATACGAACCCGGGCCTTTCGTCTAATAAGCCAACACACTACCTACTAGACCACGACGTCTTCTTCCCGTAGTTCACGAAAGACAATAATAAAGTTTTACGAAACCACACGGTCAGTAATTACCACAGGATACTTTGACGAAATGAACGAGTACTACAAATATTCATAGTCCCTTAAGGCTATGCTGCATGTTTCAGAGTACATGGACTGTTCCAAGTCTGGCAGCTCTTTTACATCTCGCTTTATGGAACATCTCAACCCTTAATTCAGGATTACGACCTAACCTCTCATATCACCATGTTGTTTCATGGGTGACGGAACCTATGGAATCTACAATTTAAATTCGATTCCGGACAACGTATTTTTGAGAAACCTTTCGTAAAAAATTCACTTACATTCAGAAGATAGCCGAGAGAAAATCGCTGAAAGAAATATTTCTTTCATAGTTTGTTTTATTTAACAGTAGATCGAGCTTTGTATCAATTATTAAACATTTTAATTTTTGAGACTCTATAAGTTTAAATAAGTAAACGTTTGATGTCTGATATCTTTTCAATTCATTATTATTGTTTTTGTCATTATTTTAAAGTAAATAAAATAGAAAATTTTAAACAGAGGTTAAAAAATTCAAAAACTTCATAATTCTGGCTTATGCATCACTTTTGATACACACGATTTTCCTAGCGATTCTTTAGTGTTGTGTTTGAATTTTTGTAGGTTTTCAAAGATTTTGTAAAGTTTTATCGTAAATAATGCATTATTTATGGTATTTGGGAACGAATTGAAAGTTCAGTGTTAAAGGAAAGTGAAATGATAGAATTTTCAGTTCATGATATACCCTTTATATTGACGGCAGTAGTCGTAGTCTAGTATGTAGCGTGTTAGCTTATTAGATGTCAGACCAAGCTTCAAACCACAGGTCAGTGTCCAGCTTACAAAGAAAGAATGTTATGATTGATTATATATGTATGTATGTGAAGTCGCCGTGGTCTAGTGGGTAGTGTGTTGGCTTATTAGAGAAAAGAGCCGTATTCGAATCCCAGGTCAGACATCAAAACGAAAAAATATTTCTTCGGCGACTTCTTCTCAGCAGATTTCTGGCAAAGACTCTGAGAGTAAAAATTGCCATGAAAAGCTTCTCAAAAAAAATCTGTCGTTCGGAGTCGACTTTAAACTGTATGTCCCGCCACTCATGTTTAAAATTAACGCACACAACATAAGTGGTGTAAGAACCTAGGTCGTAATCCTGACTGAAGGGTTGTAATAGCCAATTATGTATGTATGTATGTAATATTCCTGCTGCTGGAGACTCTAAAAAAGAAGAAAACGGAAGCTGGTCTTAAAAATTGATGAAAGTATTGGCAGCAGCAAACATTCCAATTGGATGTTTATCCCAAAATATAGTACTACTTTAATAGTTTGGGAAGAGAACATACTCAGAATTTTCACGCTGATTGCCTTGTTTCTTGAAATGTTGTAGAGACTTTCTATTGTTCTTACCATATTTATCTCACGTGATAGCCAAACACTACAAAAAAAGTTTTTCATCCAATGTTTTATTTCATTGATATTACAGAAGGATAATATTTCGGTAAACTAAGTATGTACATATGCGGTAATAGAAGCAGTCTTTCTGATAATGTGCTACTCGGAAATAATGATAAATATACACCTACATATTACGCCTTTTCGAAAAATGACCTGAAAGCCTTTAAGATTTTATTGATTCCAATAATTTTGTCGCTGTAAATGAGTAACTAATTGAATTTTATGATCTTTATAAATTTCTTGGTCCACCAAATTTTTCTAACGAAATATAACAATTGTTTGTACCATTAGATTTTAGCCAATCCTCAATTAAGAGTGTTACTGATGCGAGTGACAATAAGCTGCCTTATCTAAACGATTGGAAACTTATAAATCACCGCAAAGCAAGGGTACTAGATGCCAAATTATTGCCATTTAGATGAAAAAAAAATCAATCTGACAAGAAGTGTTTGATTTTTACATAAAAAACCATACAGCAACGTTCATTACGTTAAAAAATAGTTAAATTAAAATGAATAAATAAATTAAATAAATTAAAATATTTAAATTTTTTGACAAAACCTATTAATAATTACGAAAAGTTTATGTTACTGCAAGTACGTATCAAAAGTGATGTATTAGCTAGAATTATGAAGTTTTTTAAGGCACCGAAGATCGAGGTTATGTCATTTGGGCGCTGGTTAGAACCATGGACTTTGGTCTAGTAAGCCAGCACACTACCTATGGCGACCGGCCATTTGTTCTCATCAAATTCGGCAATTCTGTTGGTTTATATAGATTTGAAGTTGAAGATAATATCCTAATAGTGCGATATGTCGTACACAGCTCGAATTTTTGAACATAAATCGTGTGAAATTTGAAGAGTTACCTGAAAGAAATAAAAGCTGTTGGTATGATGTCTTAATTAAAATGTTGAATTATATGTTCGGGATAAGACCATTCGCATTTCGATGGAATTTCAAAAGTTAATACGTTTACAATTCTACTCACAAATAATCCTCACTTATCCTTGAAATGTGCAGGATCATGTAATGAATGTAAATGAATTTTCATATACGAATCTTTGTTGAATCATAACTAATTCGATCTATTTATGAAGAGTATGAAAAATTACTCACAGGCAAAGATCAATGTTAAGTGAAAATGGTTGTGTGCAATTCTTTACAAACCAAGACAATTTAGTAATTTCGCATAATGTATGTAGCAAATCTTTATTTATTTTTAATTTAATGATGAGAAGAGGCGCTACAAAACAAAAATTATTTTCTTATGGTCACCTTATTCAATGAATGTGCTTTTATAAGCATTGAAGCAAATCCTTTTCTAAACTGTAACTAAATATTTTCTGCTATAAAGAAAGTAACAAAAAAGAATTCGTTTTGTAACCGGATTCAATAATAAATCATTGGCTACACTATAAAATTCTTATCAAGGTCAAATGTAGGTCATGTAGGGTATGTCAAATAGAGCACATAAACAATAACACAATTTCTAAATGCATTTAATTGTTTGCATTGAAGAAAAAATATGTTTTAGTTTTGCCAACCTCCCTAAAGGTTTTACATGTGTCGAACGCGTAAACCTCGGCAATTTATTTACTGCTGCCAAACAATCCAACAACAGCTACAGCAACAGCAGCAACACCAACAACATAGATAACAATAGGGTCACACCAAAAGGAAAAGAAAAAATTTCAATGAAAAATATTTTTCTTAACTCTCTAGACGGCATCTAACGAACGAACGAACGAACCTGAGGAGATAGAGAATAACTTAAAAGGCGATAGATTGTAAGGATGATCGTAAGGATGAGCACAATGGCACAGGGCGCTACAAATGCATCACGTTGTAAAGCAACAAAGGAAAAAAAGAAGCACAAATGCTTAGAAGATGAAACAGAAGAAACATTAATGCATACATACATGTTGTATACGTACATAAATGATTGTCTATTCTCTGTTGGATTTTCATACCAACTATAAAACAAAATGCCAACAACAACAACAACAAATGTAACATCAAACTATAACAACAAACAAGAAAACGAAAATGTGGCCAAATGCATGTAGATTGAGCAATAAAACTGTCACTGTACAATACGATACCATTCGATATTAAAGAAAGTAATACGTATGTACTAGGGATGCCAAACGGGATCGATTTTTAAAAATCCCGGGATTTTTAAGATCCCAAAATATTTCGGGATAATTCGGGATCAAAAAATCCCGAAAAATCACGGGAAAAATTGCGATTTTCTCTTAATAATAAAAATATTTTGTTAACAATTATGGATATCAGAATTATATGCCATTAAAAATAAAATATAAAAACAACAAAAGCATTAGTTTTAAGAAAATTATTTGGATTCCAACAAAAACATTAAAGCATCTAACATGTGATCTGATAGGCTTGAACGAATTTTGTTGTCAGCATACCCTGCCGTTTTAAAACACTTCTCGCAATCAACATTTGTTGGTAAAATAGTTCCAAGATAGCTGTAAGCAGCTTGAAAATATTCACCTTTACCACCTCCTGATGTAAATAAATCTATTTCTTTGGACAATTGAGTATCTAAGTTACGTACATACATAATTGGCCATTACAACCCTTCAGTCAGGATTACGACCTAGCTTCTCACACCACTTATGTTGTGTGCGTTAATTTTATACATGAGTGGCGGGACCTACAGTTTAAAGTCGAATCCGAACGACAGATTTTTTTTGAGAAGCTTTTCATGGCAATTTTTACTCTCAGAGTCTTTGCCAGAAATCTGCTGAGAGGAAGTCGCCGAAGAAATATTTTTCGTTTTGATGTCTGACCTGGGATTCGAACCCGGGCCTTTTGTCTAATAAGCCAACACACTACCCACTAGACCACGGCGACTACAAGTATCTAAGTTAGTTACCCTTTTAATTCGTTTTATAGGACTTTTGCATTCTTCGATGCCATCAAATAACTTTTTATTAATGGCTTTCCTCATCTGAGATGCTATTATCGAAGTCAAGTGATATAGAATTTTTTTCAGGACCTTTTGTAGTGTCAAAATACATATGAATTCACAATCCCGAAAAATCCCGGGACAAGTTTTTAAAAATTCCGGAATTCGGGATTTTATGAATACCGAAAATCGCGGGATTTCGGGATTCACAATTTCCCGATTGGCATCCCTAGTATGTACGTATGTACATACATACATTCATACATTCATACGTATGTATTTGTGCTTACTGCAAACAACAAACACAACAAAATCATTTTTGAGAAACAGAAGAAATTTAACGATTTATTATCTGGCAAAAGTAGCCAAACAAAACTTTTACTCTCGTACTCTCTCTCTCTCTCTCTCTTTCATTTATAGTTTACAAGTATTATCCTAGATGGATGGTATTTGTTCAGAAGTTATAGCAGCCAAACACAAACACAAACTAAGCAAAGTCTGGACAATGTGGTAAGATGGTTAGGCAAAGAGCGTTAGACAAAGGGTATTAGGATTTGATACTTAACCCCAGCCGAGTTGAATTTCTGCTGCCATTTGCAGCCCAAAATAAACTTCTAGATGCCATCAAACATGCACATGGCAAACTTCAAAACAAAAAAACCACACCGATACACGTATTCGTAGAAGATCTACGGCTATGGGAATTTAAATACGTTATCCTTTCTGGTATTTTCGTACACACACACACAAATTTATCGTTGCAACACACATATGCATACATAAACATTTGTTGAAGTTTGATTGTTTTTTTTTTGTTTTTTTGCAGAATACAAATCTTAGAAGGACAAATCAATATAAAAAAGTAAAAAGTAAAGCAAATTACTATGGGCGACCATAATACTCCCATCAGTTTTTTTTTTTTGGAAACTTTTCATTTACTCTAATAGTTTTTGGCAAAAATCTGCTAAGCGGAAGTCACCGAGGAAATATTTGTTCATATTTCGATTTGTTGGGAATGCCTGACCTTTTGTTTGAATCGTGGCCTCACGTCTAATAAGTCAACATACTGCCTACTACACCGTACCATAGATGCTGAACAGTTGACCGTAATTTGCTTCGAAAAATGATTTACTGCGATGAGACCCGTTTCTAAAGGAAGAAACAAAAGTTGTGACTTTCAGACTTCATCAGTCCATAGGGCATTCAAGTGTGTTCAATTCATTACCGATAAAGTCACAGTTTTGCTGTCATTTCATGTTTCTTTGATGGCAATGTTTACCTGCCCATCATTGGCCTTCTTTTGGCCTAAATTAGATGATCTGGTCCAGAGATCAGCAATAAATCGTTTTTCCACTACTCATAAGCACTCATGCAATTTTGAGTATGAGTGAATCAACAGAATTGATTTCAACTACTTTGATTCATTCGTACTCGCTACAACACTGATTTATAAGTATAAGTAGGAGTGAGTATGAGTACAACGTCGACATCAAACTCACAACATTCGAAATGTATTTGACTCATACTATAATACTTATAAGTCATTCGAGTGCCTTGAATCATTCATCCAAATTTAAAACCTTTGTTGTTGTTCCATATACAAACAAAGAAGAAAGGAAAGACAAAGACAACAAGCAAAGCATACGCACAATCATCTTGTAAGTATAGTAGGGTTCGTATGCGAATCATAGTTATTTTGTGCTTCGTGTAAATGTTAAGTAGAGACGAAGTCAATAACATCATGCGTATTGCTAAGTATGAATACGACGATTACTTCCAACTTTGAGTATGAGTAGTATGAGTATGATATCAAAATAAGTATGAATGCTTATAAGTATCAGAAATTGTAAGTATGACTCGAACTTACTTATCGTTTTGAATACTTATTGCTGATATCTGATCTGGATACAAACGGCATATGGATTCAACGGTACCACACAGCTCGTGCCATATAAGATATTCTACATACTTAGGTACATAATTTAGTCGGGATAACGATTTTGTTTCTCATATGCATATTAAATTTATACATGAGTAGCGAGATTTACAGTTTGCAGTTTAAAATCGTTCAAAGTCGATTAAGGATTTTTTTTAGAAAATTTTCATTGGAATTTTTTAGTTATTCTCAGAGTTTTTGTCAGAATTCTACTGAGATGAAATCTCAGGAGATTTATTTTTCGAAATTTCATTTTATTGGAGATATTTGATGTAGAGTTTGAACTGTGGCCTCAGGTCTAATAAGACAATATATTACCTACTAGAATACTGAAGAAATAGCAAACCTTCTACACGGGCTATATCCTCATGAATTGCTTCCCTATACCTACTTATTAAAAATTATTTGTTATTTTCTTTTAATTTAAAAAAAAAAAAATTTTTTTAACCCATTAACGCCTGACCCCAGAATCCGTGGTCCGATTTCAGTGAAATTTGGCACAAATAGTATTTGAAGTATTTCTATTGATATGAATATTTTGATTTTTTTTTTTAAGTGTCGTGGTGTCATGGGTATTTTTCTAACCGCTTCGGCATAAGTGTGTTCTAAAATAAAATTTTTTCTCTTTTTTTATGGCGGCTAGACAACAGAATTGAGCTATTTTTGAGTGTTTTGTTGAAAATAACACGTTTGTGCCAATAATAATCTTGACAAGAATAATAAGTCTGCCGAAATTACTCCATTAAACAATGCACTCACTAAATAAAAAGCTCATGCAATTTGACATATTTTCCCATAGCCTTACAGTCGCCATTTGGCTACAAATACTGGGTGTTGGCTTCTGAGACAGAATATTGTTATTCCTTTTTTCCATATCCTGGCGCTTCTGCTAAAAACAAGGTTGACTACGGCCTTGGAGAAAACGTGGTAAGACTATATTAGAAAACATTTTAGATCCAAGCCAATATAACGTTCTATTAACAATTATCGTATGCGAGTCCGCGGAAAAAAGTGTTGGCCATTACTCACTAACGCTATTGATGCAGCTATGATAAACGCACGGTTTGCCACCTATGAGACAAATCGATTTTCGAGTTAGAGTTGTTGAAACATTGTTAAAAATTCGTGAAAATTGACCACATGGTTGATAAAATTGGAAAACTCAAAGTACGGTTCTGCAAAATACAGTCTGAATATGAATCCAAGGGATTCTCTTGCACAATTTCATGCCGGAACTATCAAAAATATAAGAAAAAGTAGAGAAAAATAATTTGAAATTTCTATTTGAAATTAATTTTTAAAAGTCTTACGAAAAATATTTTATACCAATGCTTAAGTGGGTATTTTTATACCCATTTCCTTTAATCGCAGCTGTAGTTTAGGTAAGTAGACCAATTTAAGAGAAAGTATTTTTATCGGGTAGGAGATAGATTATGTTACATGGTATCTAAAGGTTTTTCTAAGAATGTCATCCATACATATTCCACAGAAGTTCTTTTCACAAAATTTTGATTTTGAAAAATTCGTGATCTTTGACCTTTTTTCTGTCATCCAAAGTGTGTGAATATCATGTCTTACTAATTTTTTTTTAAACCGTTCTATGTCTTATTTATTCGTTCTTAAAGAAATGTTTGGGCTCTCGTTTAGTTGGGTCAAGATAGAATTTTTTAAAAAAACTTCTTTTTTTTTTTGGGTATTTTTCTACCCAATCGGCGTTAATGGGTTAAATTTAAACCAAGTATGCCGCCGTTTCGTCCCCAGTTTTGTGGCCACAAACTTTAGCTAACAACGTATCTGTTAACACTTGTAATTCCACTTAAGCCTCTAACCTCAGCATTTGTTTCTGTATTATTACAGCTTTCAGACTTTAGAATATGCATTTGCAATCAGTGAAAGTGCTTAGATAGCTCTGCTATTCATTCATTTTTTTTTTCTGCAGCCATATCTATAGCCAACTTAGAGTAACGCCGCCTGATGGACATTTAAAAGCCTTTTAATACACTCCATTTTATACTTTCAATCTGTCTTTTTTTTTTTTTTTTTGGAGGAAATGTATCTAACAAATGACGGCAGTTTTAGTTTGTGGATTTTTAAGTGCTTTCTAAGTGTACGAAAGTATTTTATATCAATGATAACGCTTTGTTGTTATTGTTGTTAGCTACAGTTCTAACTATTTGCAATCACTGTGTGTATGTTAAGTAAACGAATCTGTAGAATTTAACCGCCAAGTTTTGATGATGGTTGTTTCCATTGGGCCACCATTTACTGGGAGAGAGTAAAAATAATTTTCACTCAACATCCATGCAAACAAAACTTTAAATATTTGACCTGGAATAGTTAAAGTTTTCCTTTGATTTGTAATTTTTCGTTTTATTTGTACGACATTTTGTATTTTTCTTATTTCACTTTTAAGCTGCAAACAACAAGTTGTTTGTCTTTGTCGAATTTTGTTGACTTTTTGTCTTGAGTTTGAGTTTTGTTTGTACTTGAAAAGAAAACGTCTTTGAAATCATTGTTAATATTCTGCTTGCATCGAATATAGTTTGTATGAGCACTTTTTGAATTTTTAAGAACATACTGTGAAATAATTTAAAATTATGTTAAGAAGTTTCTAATTAACACACTAAAAGTTAGAATAATCAATTAGAAATTTTTATTAGATTTAGCTCTCACACCAATTGTGTTGTATGGGTATTTGAACGATAGATTTTTGAGAAACTTTCCATGACAATTCTATTTACTCTCATCCTTTTTACCAGAAGACTACTGAGCTATAGTTCCCGATAGAAATCTTTTTTTATATTTCCTTTTGTTCCAGATGTCTAAGCGAAGGTTTTAACCACAGGCTCTCCTCGTTCAATAAGCCAACACTCTACTTACTACTCTACTTGCCGCTTTAAAACCATTAGCCTGATATGTTTTCAGCTGTTAAATATCTGCCATCTAAAGTGCAATTTATTAAGTCATTTGGTTGTTCATATTTGCCATCGTTCGGCGAAAAAGTATTCAAAACCAACTACTCTAGTAGGTAGTGTTTTGGCTTATTAGACGAAAGACCCGTGTTCAAATCCCACACCAAAACGAAAATATGAAAATACTTTTTCGGCGACTTCCTCTGAGCAGATTTCTGGCAAAAACTCTAATAATAAAAATTACCATGAAATGCTTTTCAAAAAATCTATCGTTCGAAGTCGACTTTAAACTGTAGATCCCGCCACTCATGTATAAAACTAACGCATACAACATAAGTGGTGTGAGAAGCTAGGACATTGTACAATGGATCAATTCGACCACCGGGTAATTACTTGTCAGAATTTTACAAGTATACGTCCGCTAACCTGACCTAACCTACTACAAATGTAATAATTCCAACGAGATCACCTTCGAGCATTACGAATATGGTGGTTACAACGACTTACAAGTACAGGGATGGTAAGATTATAAGGAAATTGAATGGACTGAAGGCATTACAGATATGGTCATGAAATAGTAAGTGGGGCGGATTTGAAAATATCACGCTGTTCTTAGTATTGTGCCTATCTTATGGCCATAGCTGCCAGATATGACGATTAATCGTCATTTTGACGATTTTGTGCTCCAAAAATATCATATTGACGACAAGATGATTTATGCCGTTATTTTGACGATTTTTAACAGTTAAACATTTATATAATACTCATTAATTTTTAACATTAATTAGTAATCATAAGGACTAAAGTATTATATTTTTAAGTTATTTTCGAATTATCTGTTGATGATTTTTCTGCATCTAATGGCTTTTTAATCCCTTAAAAGCCAAAAAATATACTTACATTTGAGCGCCCTGGTAGTCTAGTTGGTAGTGTGCTAAGACTCTTAGCGTTGAGGGTCGTGGGGGTTCGAATTCCCACCAGAGGCTTTGGTCTTGTGACACTACACCGGGCATATGGTCGAAGTTACTCAGCTCGTACCATGAATATACTATTAAGTTTGTAATTTGTATTGTAATTCTTAAATAAATAATATTACAGACGTTGAGGAAGAAGGAGCAAGTATTTATGGACACGAGATTTGAATATTTTTATACCATAAGTAACAGAAAAGATCTCTGCAGGAAGGGAGTTCCGCATGCGAATAGTCCGACTAAAGAACAAATTTTGTTTGTTATGGAGTGTGCGATACATTGCCCAATCGACTACATACGGATGTGCTGGCCGAGAAACAAATCCCCTTGTTTCTCATAAACAAGTCCCGTTATTTCGCTCCAGCCAGAGCCACATTGCAACGATGCTCCAATGAATCAATTGAGTTGGACACTTTATCGTGTTTAGCGAGCTACTACGGGCTTTTTTGTAAACGGGGGAGTAGACTGAAAAGAGACGTTAAGGGCCAACCCATACATGGTGTAATGGTAAAAAGATCAGATGAAATGAAATGTTTATTGCAGCGTCTTAAGAAACCAAGGCACTGAAAAATGTATCAGATCTAGCGATCATACAGTGACTTTTCATGCCCATTACGTCAAAATCTTCTGACTTCCTAATATTGAGACCACACATTGGTATAGATGGTGCAATATTATTGCTGCTTAACACTGACTTTAAAAGTTTTTGTTTTTAAAAACCTTTCAATTTATTTATTCTGTCAATTTTTTTACGATTTCAATAAACGATTTTGACGATTTTATCTCAAATATTTGACGATTTCATGTTTCATTTATCTGCCAGCTATACTTATGGCACGTTATACGTATTAAAGATTTGGATTTCCGTCTCCACATATACATATTTTGATATCAACCCATGCAAATATTGAACCGACTGTCTACTCATTATGCCATAGATACGCTGATTTGGTACCAGTAAAGTAACAGGCTTCTTCAGCATTAAAGCTCATTTTTAACTCGATGCTTGTATCAACAAGGAACTCATTGCAAATGGGGCGCTAAGAAACCAGAAGTAAATGTGCCAAAGAAAAAGGTCACTGTTGTACAATTTGTAAGAATTTTAAAATAATCCTGGAAAAGCTAATATACTTACTTGGTCTGTAAAACCTCTATTGTCTTACACTAACCTTGTTGTGTGTTCAGTTATCCATATGTAAGAGTACCTTCAATTTAAGGTAGACTTCATAGCAATTTTATTTACTCTCAGAGATTTTACATAAAAATCGAAGATAAAGTATTTTATTTTGTTATCTGTACTGGAGTCCACCATGGTCTCTTATAATAATCTAACTCGCTAGCTAGTAGACTACGGCAACACCCTAAAGAATAGTTCGAGTTTTATGTGCTGGATAGTAAGAGCATTCAACAAAGCGGTGCCACGAGCCACATAACACAACCGATTTTAGCCTTATTGCTTGTTATTTTGTTAGTATCGACTGGCTAACAAGATCAAGCGATTTCTAGCCATTAGACTTTTATGTGAGCCTACGTCAAAGCTTGTCTTTTTTTAACACACGCCTCATTGCGAAGAAGCTCCAACGAATTCATAGAGTTGGAGACCCTACTATCATTAATAAGTACCTTCACCCTCTCATATACGCGGTCGAGAAGCTTCAAAATAGACTTTGAAGCACCGGCACATACATGAGAGTTGTACTTCATCCGAGGTCGGGTAAAGGTCCTGTAAATAATAAGAAGGTCGGATGGAGCGAAATATTTTCTGCGCCGTTTCAAAAAAACAAGGCACTTGAATGCTTTCTTCGACTCTCAAAAAATGTGATTATTCCAACGAGCATCACAACTAATTCTCATGCCCAGCACATCAAGGGCATCCTCCTCCTCAATATTTACATTATCCATTGATACAGATGACAGAACACCAGCACCAGCATCACGCCAGTGTGTCAAAAAACAACAATGGGTCTTGCGCGCCTTAAAATCAACACTGTTCGCGCGGCCCCACTCATTCATGTTCGACCTCCTTGCCTTAATTTCCAAAAGGCTCGGTCTCCGATTAAATGAATACGAATGACAAATATTGTTGTCATCCGCAAAAGAAAAAAAAGGATTCGAAGTAATTGATAGAAGATCATTAACAAAAATAAGAAAAAGAGTAGGATAAAGAACAGAGCCTTGCGGTACTCCTGAATTTATCTTGAACTCTTTGGAAAGACGCCATCTATAACCACGCTAATAGTGCGATCTTAGAGCAAGCTCGATATAAATCGTGGGAAGTGACTACCGACACCAAAAGCAATTAACTTCGGTAGCAGAGCCTCATGCCAGACCCTATAAGATATCCAGAGCTACAACCTTGGCCTCTAAAAAGCGGTGAATGGAACCATTCCACCTTTCGGAGAGTAACGCCAAAAGGTCGCCGGAGAGCGCTCTTTACGGAAACCGTACCGATAACTATTTATAAAACCGTTGGACTCCAAATACCTCACCATCCAGAAGACCATCCGGTCCAGAAGACTTGTTACCGATGTGATCCGCAAGAACCCTCTTAACCGCCCTGGCTCGAAAGAATATACTAGTCACTAACACTCTTTCATGTTCGGGTAGTGGTTGAGTGCTCGCCGGCTGGTGAGAGTTACCTGCAAACAATCCAGCTAAAGGATTGTGTGTGTAATTTTATACATGAGAGGCGGCAGCTACAGTTTGAAGTCGACTTCGAACGACATATTTTTGAGAAATTTTTCAAAGCAATTTTATTCACTCTCAGAGTTTTTCTTGAAATTTGCTTAGAAAAACTCGCCAAAGAAATATTTTTTCATATTTTGTTTTGAGGTCTGTCTGCCGGCTTCAGGTATAATAAGGCAACACACTACTTACTACGCTATGCAACTTCATTGAATATCGTATGCAAGTATTTTAGCAAATAAAATTTTAATCAACGGTGCTGCTTCTTAAATACTCGTTATTCTAAGCCTGTTCATTGCTTTAAGCTGTACTGACTGTTGTCCATTGACTGCATTTTCATTAATTTTTATCGATATTAAAGATATTTTTTCGATAAATGAAAATCAAATACAATTAAACATACGTTTTCCATTGGCATATACAAACATAAAACCATTATGAAATATTGAATGAAGACATAAATACAGAAATTAATTTTCATTTCATTCAATTTGAAAATTCCTTTTTATTCTGCGTTCTTTGACTCGAATATACGTGATATATATACGTATGTACATACGTGCGTATACATATGTTAACAGAATACACACACCCGTACGTTTACACAGTAATAAAAACCGCTAAATTATGGCCTTATGATTGTTTTACACACCCGTAAAGAATTTCATTTAATCTGCACTGTAATGCCATGCAGATGTAAGATTAAAAGATATTCAAAGTCAGTAAACTCGGCATACATTGTTAAGTTATGGTACGCTACGCCAATTATTTATGGAATATGGAAAATACGTTTCCCATCATTTATTTAACATATTTGGCAATATAACGATGGGAGGCTAAAGCATTTAACAATACATGCAAATGTTGGTTGTTCTGTCTGGACATAATTTCTATCGAAAAATTATCTTCGGCCCAGGGGGCTTAGTTTTTGCCTGAATAGGTGGTAGAAGTGGCTGTCCACCCGATGAGCGGACACACTTAGGCCGAATACAGGCCCATTGTGATACCACAGTTTCATCCTCTCATGACAGTTAAACTAGGTCTTCCATGTAGTAGGCATCCAGGTGTTTCTTTCTCCTCCGACAAAGTGCCGGGCAAGTGCAAAGTAGGTGAAGAATAATTTCATCATCTTCCTCATCTCCACAGCTTCTGCTTCGCGAGATGTCCAAGACCGATACGCCTCGCAAGTGTTCCTATAATACAATGCCGCGTAATAACCCCGATAACAGCGCTGAGCTTGCTTCTTTGGAGCTTAAGCACAGTCTCCGTGCGCCTTTCATCCATCCTTGGCCAGATTTTATACGCCGCTCTGCCTTTATCCGAAGCTGTTGACAAGTTCCACGATTGCATTGTCAATCATAAGCCTACAGGTACTTAAAGGAATTTCCAATGTAAAGAATTCATCAGAGAGCTCGACGGTCATGCCTCTACTGGCCAAATCATCCGCTCCGAAGTTGCCGGGAATATCCTTATCCAAACATCACATTAGCTTGCCATCTCATTGAGACATCATGCTTGAATAAGTAAGTAAACAAACAAAATTGTTGGTTGTGGAAAATGTTCCCATTTAGTGAGATGATCATGTCGTCTCATCTCTCATGCAGACTATTCAGTGTATCATGAATTCATAAATTTGTGGTCTACGAAATACCAAGTTCTTGGAAGTGAAGACGATTATGGCGATCGTAAAATGAACATGAATTACGTTACGTTGCCCAAACAAAACACTTATTTTGATGAAATATGAATGCTCTAAACTTACATTGATTTGACAAATTGAATAGAGGACAACTAATTTGACAGCTGGAGCATTAACATGTCATATTATTAACTGTCAAATTTCGTAAGTCTTTGTTGGAAAACCTGACACATTATTTAAAATACTTAGTTTTGCTTTAAAGTACTTACTTTTACCTCCTTTCATCCTATATCCTCTATTTCCTTCCTTCTCTAAAGACATTGTACAATAGGTCAATTTCGACCTCCGGCTACTGTACTTGTCTTAACCGACAAGTACACGTTCTCTAACCTATCCTAGTTTTGCTCCATGCTTTAAAGTACTTACTTTTACCTCCTTTCATCCTATTTCTCTATTTCCTTCCTTCTTAAAGACATTGTACCATAGGTCAATTTCGACCTCCGGCTACTGTACTTGTCTTAACCGACAAGTACACGTCCTCTAACCTATCGTAGTTTTGCTCCATACTGTACCGAATATATAAATAAACGTACTTGAAATGAATAAAACTTGTTCGCTTAAATAATCCCTTCAAATTCCAATACAATATGTACTTATACGCTTGCCTAAGAATACTGGTCATAGGGTACATTGTTAACACTGACAAAGAATATTCTCCTCTGTTGATATACAATTTTAATCTGTAGAAAAATAATAAAGAAATTCTTCCGTAAGATATAAAATATATTTTACTTTTATTAACATACAACAACAATACGAACTGGGGAAAAAAAAGAAGAAGATAAACATTAAATAAATCAAAGTCTGTATCGTATGTATATTGTATAGGGTTGTCATGTATAAATACAAAATGAATATGAGTGGTAAGTTAATATTATTTCGTGTGAAGACTGAAATGTATATTCGAAATGAAAGATGTGAATAAGTTGCGCGATATATGTTGGACCTGTTGTCCAATTGATTTGTTGATTTGTTTTGAAATTCAAAATCTACGCGATTCACAATATTGAACTATTGAACTATTCGAATAAAATTTTTGATGGAAAATATTCGCTGTTTATTCGTTAAAATAAAGTAAACAGTAATAATCGAATACCCTTATATTGTGTTATAAATTAAAATATTTTCATTTCGATATTTCATATCGATATATTGCCTTCGAATTTATTTCAGATGCTTTCAAAATGTGTACGAAAAAAAAGTGTCATGGAAATGAATAAAGCACAGAAGATTTATAACTTTTTGATATAAGCCATGTAGATCATATAATTGTTTGCAATAATAACCATTTAAACTACATGACATGTACTCTATTTTAAGCTTGCAATCAAACTTGAGGTGGCTTTAAGTAAAGTTTTAACTGAAGATTAAAAAAAAATTAACTAATGAAACTGTTTCATATGGGTATTCTAACAATTGGTCAGAAGTAAGGTTAAGTCCAGACTTCCAACATGTGATTATGTTAGGCTAGGTCGACGAATATTTTGCCGTTTACATGCAAGTTTATGTGGTGGCTCTTACGGTCCATTGTGTGGCTCAGTGTGACATAAATCCCTTTGTCATGATTCGCAGGGGTTTGAACCACCCTGATCTTCAGATGACACCGGCCAGTTTCTTTGGTTTCATGTTTGCCACCATGCTTAGATCCTCAAACGTTCTACTTAATTGGCCATTAACAAACCGATTAATTCCCCGATCAGATCCTTCCAATTCAAACAATGTCTTCCTCTTGCTAGACTTCAGCCGAACACCGCATCAACACCTTCCCCATTCGAATGATATGATCAAGCGCAGCTCCTGGGTGTTAATACGCTGCACAAGTCCATACTATTGACGACCTCATACGAATGCGGGAATCATCACTAACTCGAACTGAACCGAAGATCTTACGCAGGACTTTTCTCTCGAATACTCTTAGGTCTGATGCATCAGCGCTTAACAGTGTCTATGCCTCAGCGCCAAAAGAAGAACGGGTAGAATAAGCATCTCGTAAAAACCTCTTAAAAGGTGCAACAGCTTCGGCACTGGTGTAACAGCCGAATTTCCCATCAAAATTACTGTTTGTTGTCGAACTCAAGTACTTAGTTATCAAGGTTTTTCCTGCTGTCCACTGCAGGAGATTCCAGCATGTCATTACGACTACGTTCATTTTGTACAAATTCTACCCAGTTGTCTATATAGTTGAATAACTTTATAAACTTGAACTTTACTTTATAAATTTCGTATATTCAACAAATTTTACCTAAAAATTATTCTTGTTGGAGCATTTTAATCGTTAAAAGTTAAAAATGTTTTGATCTTCAACCAACCGAAAGCCAATCGTTCTCTAGGCAGCTCAACAACGTTACAACTTGGGTAAGTTGTTCAATTACTCAACATATACTAACCGTTGTCTTGTAGGTAGTGTGTTGGCTAACAGGTTGACTGATTTGTATTGCAACCGACTTCAGGTTGTTATCATTTGTAAACCGCTCATCTGACAGCTGACAGATTTATTCCAGTGCCAATTCATTATATTATTTACAAGTTTACAAAAGCATTTTAATCTATTGCTTTCAGAAAAAAAGTTATTCGTAATGGAATTCAAGCGTGATAATATGATTGCTTAATATTTGGCTGGAAAACCATTGGTGGCTATCGTTAGATCCCTCCAGCATTTAAATGTGAAGAAATCTTTTGTTTCTCGTACCATTTCTCGTTACCGTGATACTGGCAGTGTTGCATCACGTTACCAACAACACCAGAAATAATCCCAAAAGTAAAGGCCAGATTTTATCGAAATCCACGCCGCAGTGGTAGAAAAATTGCTCGTGAGCTGAACACTTCGCTAGAAGGGAAACGAAATGAGCTTAAACTAAACCCATTGAAGTTCGAAAAAGTGCAAGAGCTCACCGATGGACAAAAAAATTTCGACTAGAAAGAGCCAGGGAGTTATTTCGCTTGCACGTTATTGGCCAGTTACCGAATTTGGTTTTCCGCGATCAGAAATCATTCCAAATTGAGCAGTTTGTGAACAAACAAAACGATCGGGTTTACTTGCCAAAGAGGTCAGCTGAAAATTTACACCTGCGGTTGGCGACCAGAACTCAAGCGCCGCCAGTGGTAATGGTGTGGGCCACCGTAACGGCCGGATCTCAATCCGTTGGATTCTGGCGCCTGGGGCATTTAGGAGAGTAAGGTTCTCACTAAAAAATACCAAAGTGTCGATCATGTGAAGACGTCGCTTCGCCGGGAATGGGCCAAAATACCACAGAGCCACTTTCATTTAAACTGTTTCTAAAATTTGATGTTATTCTCAAAATCTTTTGTTTTTGAACAATAAAATTAAAATAAAATTTGTTGCATTAAATATCAGCCACCCTTTATTAGACTTGAGGCCCGAGTTCAAGCCCCAAGTCAGACATTTTCAACAAAAATTGTAAATATAAATCACAAATTGTTGTTCGGAATCGACAATTTATGCTATTTATGGATAAAATTAATACACAAAATAAATGGTGTGATAATAGCTAGGTTGTAATACTGACTTGAAGGGTTGTAATAATTACTTATGTGTGTAATATGAATTTTGGGCATCGCCTTTGCCGGTAACTATACTTATTGCAGAATCTCTACACTACATTTAATCTTACATTAGTCATTGGATGATTTGGACAACTGAAAACCCTTTGTTTAGTTGCTGTTTTTGCTTTTAAAGTTGGTTCTTTTTTAATTTCTCTTCGAATTAGTTTTTAATGTAGCCACCCCCAGTAAACTTTATTTGCCTATTTTTTTTATTGAGCTCTTAAGTTGTGCTTAATAAAACTTTTTCAAAATTTTGAATTTTCTTACGAATACCTTAAAGTACGCCATAAAACATTGTCAGAATTATAATATGCAACAATAATTTGTTTGTAGCCTACTTTATGGGATGCAGTTTATAAGCTTGGCTTACGAAGCAAAAGAAAGAGAAAAAAAAACAACAACAAAAAACTTATAATTTTAAATCTCTCTTCCGCAAGAAAAGCCAAACGAACAATAAAAATGATAAAGTGAACGAGCTATCTGAAGTTGCATAAGAAACTATGCCTCTCTCTCACACACACACACACATAAATAATATGCAGACACACACAAACACCCAGCCAACTGACAAACACGCTTTATGGTGGTCATCCATTCAAGGAGATGAAAAACTTTTACTCAAACTGCTGGAAGAAAAATAAAACCAAGAAAATCCTTCCAACGGCCACTACCAACTCAACCACAGTGAAAAGAGTGAATGGGGGTGGTGGTGAACAACTGGTGTGCTATCAGCCAGTAGAGGAGGAACTGTATAAATTTTCTTGAACAACTTGTACTCTTCATATACTTTATAAAACGTTTACAACTTCCTACAATTAAGTGCAACAATGACGTGACAAGCATCTCTATTGACATGCTAAAGTACAAAAAACAAAATGAAAAAAAAAATTTAGACAAGAAAATCTTAAACTACTGCTCCATTACTACAGAGAAATGTAACGTACACATATATGTAAGTACATGCTGGCCAGCATTATTTTGTATTAGAAAAGAACAAAAAAAAAAAAATCCAAAAATCTACTTGTTCAGTAAAAACAAACTTTAAAGCTGTATTTGAAAACTTCTTTCAAACAGTATTAATGCAATGACGCCAGAAAGCCTTTTTACATGAGTTGTAAATTTCGGTTCTAAGGAAAACAAACACAGAATGCAGAATAGAGAAAAAGGAAAGAAAATTAAAGTCAATCACTTACAATTATTTTATGAATACATACACTGTCTCAAACAAATGTCCGTACCCCATACAGCTGAAAATATATTTGATTATAATTCGAAAGATACTTACCCTATTCGAATGTAGTAAATTTTTTTTAAAGTCCAACAAGTAGTTATAAAAATTACCAATTAACAGTAAAATAAAAAAAGATTCACTTTTATTTTTAATAAAAAACTTAAAAATAGTTCAAAATATGAACTCAAAAAATTTCCGTACCCTATAAAAAAATTTACACATTTACACATATTTTTAAAATGTATATTGTGATGATGTATGATGTCCTTAATATTTAGTGTAGTATTCTTTAGCAGCGATTACGTCTCTTAAGCGATGTTTCATCGATAAAGCCAGTTTTTCTGTGGTTTCTGCTCCAATATTTCGCCATTCTTGAACGATGACATCATTCAGCATTTGCTTATTGGTTATTTCATGCTGGCGAAAATTTTTTTTCTAAAATACCCCATAGATGTTCTATTTAAATCTGGGCTCTGGGGAGGATGAGGCACCACTTCCTTAACGTTGTAGGTCAGCCATTCTCGGACAACCATGGAAGTTTGCTTTGGATCGTTATCGTGCAAGAAACGATAACCGTCTTGTATGCCCAAATTAGTGGCGTTAGCTTTTAAATTTTCCTTTCAAATATTTCACTAACTAAATTTGTCCATCGTGGTTTCTACAAACATGAGATTTCCCACACCTCCGGCTGCCATTGCACCCCACACCATCACCGAGCCACCACCATGCTTCACTTTTGCTTTTAGATGCTTTAACTGCAACGCGGTGTTTTCTTTTCGCCACACAAAACGTCTTCCATCCGACCCAAAAATATTAAATTTAAAATTTCATCAGTAAAAATAACTATTTGCCAGTAGTCGTCTGGCTTGTCTATATATTTTTTGGCATAATCTCAAGGCTTTTTTATATTCTTTTTCGATAAGTGTTTTTGCGTGGAACACATGCCTTATATTGGTTATCATGCAAAAAGCTCCGTACCGTGCGTTTAAAGAAATGTTTTAATCTTTTTTTAATATGTTTAGCAATTTCCACAGCACTTGTTTTTGGTTCCAATTTAATCAACCGGTCGATCTTTCTTCCCAATCGAGTATCTATGATTTTTTACGCCCTCTTCCCGGGGCAATTACGAGTGAACTTGTTCTTTTTTATAATTTTATATCACATACTGCACAGATGATTTTGGCCTAGAAATATTTTTAGCGATTTCAAGATAACTTTTGCCTTCATTGTGCAGTTTAATAATCAATTCTTTGATGGCAATTGAACCTTAGTATGATTTTTATTATTTGAACTCATATTGAAAACTATTAAAACGCACTGTTCAGACCAGCAACTTTATAAGACTGGACAATTCTCTAATTTTAGCTCAACTGCAAAAATTAAAGTTCCTTTATATTAGAGAAATCTATATTTCTCTCCGGACGATCATCCGATTTTATAAAAACAATAAAAATGAAAGAATCGTTATATTAGGTTGAGCCGTACGGAGAATTTTTTGAACTTTTTATTTGTTTTTTGTATAAAATAGTAGTGAAACATGTTTATTTTATTATTAGTTTGTAATTATTATAAACAATTGTTGCACTTTAAAGAAAAATTTACTCCATTCGAATCAAATATATTATCCGTTGTATTGGGTACGGACAATTGTTTGAGACAGTGTATGTGTGTGCAAGTCTTTTAGTCATTGTATTGGGTCGATAGTAGAGAAGCCAAACAGGTTCGATTATTAAAAATCCCGGGATTCAGGATTTTGTAAATCCCGATCCCTAAAACCCGAGATATTTCCACAAAATTCGAGATCCAAAAATTCCGAAAAATCACGGGAAAAATCGCGATTTTCTCTTAATAATAAAAATATTTCCTTAGTAAAATTATTTGCATTCCAATAATGCATATCAGAATTATATGCCATTAAAAATAAAATATGAAAACAGCAAGACAAAATGTAACAAAAAAGCTTAAAAGCGTATGAATGTAAATGCTGTAGTTGTAAGAAAATTATTTGGATTCCAACAAAAAGATTAAAGCATCTAACATGTGATCTGATAGGCTTGAATAAATTTTGTTGTCACCAATCGCTGCCGTTGAAAAACACTTTTCGCAATCAACATTTGTTGGTAAAGTAGTTCGAAGATAGCCATATGCAGCTTGTAAATATTCATCTCTAGCACACCTCCTGATGTAAAGAAATCTATTTCTTTAGACAGTGGAGTATCTAAATCCGTTACCCTATTAATTAGTTTTATAGAGCTCTTAAATTCTTCGATGGCATCAAATAATTTTTTATCAATGGAAGTGAGATTTCCCTCATTTGAGATGCTATTATCGAAGTCAAGTGATATAAGATTTTTTAGGACCTTTTGTAGGCTCAAAATACATATGAATTCACAATCCCGAAAATCTCGAAAAATCTCGGGACAAGTTTTTAAATTTCGGGATTCGTGATTTCCCGATTAGATGCTGTTGAGGTTCATATATTATGCAGTCTTCAGTTGTTTGAGAAATTATTTTATTTGAAAATTGATAAGATATTTGAAGAAATATGGGTTACATGCTTTCCAAATATAATTGTGGGGAAAAATTTCGCAAAAATATAGCGAAACATTTTTAAATAATACGACATATGTAAGTACAGCTACCGTGGTCGACTCCATTCCGGATTATAGAGTAGTACAGTTAAAGTCCACGAACACAAAATGCTTGAGTAATTTAATTTCAAACACTTCAAATTGCGATACAACAAGAATTGTATATTTTAAAACTTCTGCATTCCTTGGATATGTCCCTTTCCTATGATCCTTTGGATCAATATGCATATATAACATACATAATTGGCCATTACAACCCTTCAGTCAGGATTACGATCTAGCTTCTCACACCACATTATGTTGTGTGCGTTAATTTTATACATGAGTGGCGGGACCTACAGTTTAAAGTCGACTCCGAACGACAGATTTTTAAAAAGCTTTTCATGGCAATTTTTACTCTAAGAGTCTTTGCCCGAAATCTGCTGAGAGGAAGTCGTTTTAATGTCTGACCTGGGATTCGAACCCCGGCCTTTCGTCAATATGACCCAACATTAAAATGTAAACAAAATTTCATATTTAATATAAAAAATTCATTTGTTTTGTTGTTTTTTTTTTATTTCGTATAATAAAAAGTTTATAACTAAAATAAATAAGCCTTTCAGTTAGGATTACGACCCAGCTTCTCACACCACTTCTGTTGTGTGAGTTAAATTTATCCATAAGTGGCAGGACCTACAGCTTTAAAGTCGACACCGAACGATGAATTTTTGAGAAGCTTTTCATAGCAATTTTATTTGCTCTCAGAATTTTTGGTAGAAATCTTTTCGTTTTGTTGTCTAATCTGAGATTTGAAATCGAGCCTTACGTCTAATAAGCCAACACAAATCATCGGAGAATACCAAATTCGGTAACTGGCCACTTTCGTGCAAGCGGAGTAACTCCTTGGTTCTTTCCGGTCTAACTTTTTTTGTCCATCGGTGAGCTCACTTTTTGGAACTTCAATGGCTTTAGTCCAAGCTCATTTTTCAATATGTGTTGCATTCGCTCTCGCGATATGTTCAGCTCACGAGCAATTTATCTACCCCATTGATCTTTTGATCTTTTTGGTGTTGCTACCGTTTTTTTTCGTCCACTTTTTGGACGCGATGCAACACTGCAAGTATCGCGGTAACGATAATTTATTCACATTTAAATGTTGGAGGTTTCTAACGATAGCCACGTGTGGCTTTCGAGCCAAATATAAAGCTTGAATTCCATTACGAATAACTGTTTTTTCTGAATGTAATAGATCATTTTGATCTTTTGTAAGCATTTTGAGCTTTTGTAAGCTTGTAATAATAAAATGAACTGTTGTATTTCTGTTGTATTTCTGTTATAGAAATTTCATATGCGTATATATTTCAACGAAGTGATGAACTATCTTTAGCAAATACATACTACACTCAAACCCGGTTATAATGAACTCCGTGGAACCAGAAAAAAAAAATAGTTCGTTATAGGCAAAGTTAGTAATAAACGGGGTGAAGTAATAGAAGAAAATATAAAATACAAAGAATTTTTATCAAAATTGTGTTCATTCCTGTTACCTATCAGCTGATTAACGAGGCTGAGTTATAATTTAATGCTGCCATATTAATTAAAAGTAAAGACTATTGCCACACTTCAAAGTTATTTCCGAGGGTTCGTTATAAAAAAGGTAAAATGTATGAAATTTAATTACTGGGACCATTTAAAATAGTTTCTTTTAACGGAAAATTCGTTACAAATGAGTTCGTAATAAACGAAGTTTTTTATATGAAAATTGTTATTGAAAACGTTGGGTCTTGAAAATATGTACGTAATAACCAAGAAGTCGTTATAACCGAGTTCGTTATAAACCAGTTTGACTGTATAATGATTTGTTTGTGTAAAAAAATGTTTGATTTCCTTCGGTAAACATTTTCTTTATTCTGCATATAGAAATAGGTAATGAATACCGTCTTTCAAATGGGAATTCATTTGACGTAGTACTCAGTACTTTATAAAGAGGAGCAACCACACTTAAAGAAAATGTCACTCATGCCTGAAATTTACAATTAATTTTGATTTTATTCTTATGAAAATTTAAGAAAATAATTCAAAGTCTAGAAAAACAATATCTTTAATAACCATTTCCTTCCTTTTTCAAATACTAATCTCTAAGCAAATGACTTTAAATTTTTCCTCCTTTATAAAAATTTATTATTTCTTTTTAATTTTTTTCATCAACGAATTGTTTCGTTTTGCATGATAAGACATGCTAATAAAGCAGTCTACATTTGAATATTCGAATATAAAAAAAACAGAATTCTAAACAAAAAAGAAAACGAAACATGGCACATATGTGCTCTGCTATGTTGGTGCTCATACGAAATGTTATCTTTTCCTAGAAACAATTGAAATGAACAGGAATGGAAAAGAGAAAAAATTTAAATCGCAATCATTTTTCATGAGGTACTTTTCGAACATGTGAACGCTTGAGGTGTTGTGACAGTTCAATTTGAGCAACGTATTTCGTATTTCTTTTTAGGAAACTTGATAAAAATGTTTCGCAAATAAATGAAATTTATTTTTTTTTGTTTTTGTTTTTGTTTTCTTAAGGAAATATTTTTTAAATTTTGTCTACATTTGATAAATAATTGGGAAAATGTGAAAATTGCTGCGCACATATACGGATGGAGAATATTCGCTCAATGTACACATTTTAGATTCAACCACGACTTGTTAATTTATAATAAACAGACACGCTCTAGGGTCATGTCTGCAAACTTCTTCGACAATTCATTACGGTCGTTATAATTGCGCTACTGATATTTGAAAATTTAAAGAGGCTATAGGGTTTCATAGAAGTCGCCGTGGTCTAGTGGGTAGTGTGTTGACTTTTTATACAAAAGGTCAGGGTTCGAATCCCAGGACAGACATCAAAACGAAAAATATTCCTTCGGCGACTTCCTCTCAGCAGATTTCTGGCAAACACTCTGAGAGTAAAAATTGCCATGAAAAGCTTCTCAAAAATCTGTCGTTCGGAGTCGACTTTAAACTGTAGGTCCCGCCACTCATGTATAAAATTAACGCACACAACATAAGTGGTGTGAGAAGCTAGGTCGTAATCCTGACTGAAGGGTTGTAATGGCCAATTATGAATGTATGTATAGGGTTTCATAGCAGTATCTAAATAGAAGTTTTTAGATTGAGTAATAACCATGGATATGAAATGGGTTCTGAGCCTCAAATCTAAAAGAAAATTCCTGCATTTAAAAGCAGTGAACCGGCTCTGATTGGACCTTATCAGTGCGGCTTCAGACCTGGCAAGTCCACCATCTACGCCAAATCCTGGAAAAGGCCCACGAAAATCAAGTCGACACATACCATCTTTTTGTCGACTATAAGGCTTCTTTCGATAGCCCCATAAGGCATCGTGTTTTTGCCTCAATGTCTGAGCTCGGTATACCTGCGAAGGATATGCAGAATGACGTTAAGCAATTCCTGCAGCTCCGTCAAGGTAGGAATGGACCTTTCCGAACCTTTTGCTACCGTGCGAGGCGATCCCTTATCATGCGACCTCTTAAACTTCGTCAGTGGAGAGTGTTCTGCGAAAGCCGTTAGTGCATCGCAATGGCATTATTTTTCAATAAAGTCTCCAGTTGCTTACGTATGCTGACGACATCGCCATCTTAGGGCGTACCAAACGAGATGTCACTGCTGCCTTTAGTGCTATTGAACGGGAGTCTAAGAAAATAGGTCTGACAGTAAATGAGGGCAAAACAAAGTATATGTTATCGACAAGTAGCGACGTGCGGCGTATTGATTCTCAAATTATGGCCGATAACTATACTTTTGATACAATCAAGGAATTCATTAATCTTGGCTCCGCCGTTACCACCGAAAATGATGTCAGTCTGGAGATCAAGCGCAGGATTACTCTTGCCAACAGGTGCTATTATGTTCTTAATAAGCATTTTGAGTGGCAGAGACCTCTCTCGTAAGACGAAACTAATACTCTACAAGGTGAAGTGGCCGTGGTCGAGTAGGTAGTGTGCTGGCTTAGTAGACGTAAAACCAGGGTTCGAGTCCCAGGCCAGACATCAAATTAAAAAATACAAAAAGTATTTCTTCGGCGATTTCCTGTCAGCAAATTTCAGGTAAAAACTCTGAGAGTAAAATAAAATTGACAAAACAAGCTTCTCAAAAATCTGTCGTTCGGAATCGACTTTAAAACTGTAGGTCCCTTAGGTCACTTATGTATAAAATAAGTATAAAATAAGTAACATAAGTAGCGTGAGAAACTAGGTCAAAAATACTGACTGAAGGGTTGTAATGACCAATTATGTATGTATTTATGTAATACTCTACAAGATGCTCATCCTGCCCTTGCTTCTTTATGGCTTAGAAGCATGGACCCTATTAGAAACTGATGCAGCTGCCTTGAGAGTATTCGAAATTAAAGTCCTACGTAAGATCTTCGGTCCTGTGCAAGTTGGCGATGATTTTCGCATCCGATTCAACAGTGAGCTTTATGAACTCCTCAACAATATGAACGTTGTACAGCATATTAATATCCAGCGACTGCGCTGGCTCGTCCATGTCGTTCGAATGGAGGAAGATGCTCCCGCGAGAAGAATATTTGGTGCGGGGATCTTGTTGGAAGCACCAAATCGAAGAAGCCCTGTCATCGATTGGTGTAACCAACAGGCGTAGTCACGCAAGAAGCAGAGGCGCCAGGAAGGATGTGTTGCGACAGGCCGAAATCCCTTAATCTGGTCGTTATGGCCAATTAAGTAAGTAAGTAAGAACCGGCTCTGATGGCACAGAATGTTGTTTATTTACAAAATTGTTGAGAATATTTGTGTTTTAGGGGTTGACGAATGTAATTTAACGCATCAAAGCCAAATAAGTTAAACTTTAATTCGTCGCTCCATACAACTTTGGCCCACTGCTCTTTTGATCAATGCAGATACCGTCCAGTAAAGTCAAAACGTTTTTTCTTATTAATTTTAATTACAAGTGGCTTCTTGGTTAGTCTTCTAGGTAATAAATTTGCCTCTCTTAATTGGTTTCTGGCTGTGTGGGCGCCAATAGAAACTCCTAATGGGGCGTTTGATGGTAGTTCAAAGTGGGTAATTCAATTCATGTGTGTAAACATGGCGGGGTTAACAATAAAAAAAAAAATGCCTTCGATTTAATATTCTAATATAATTTAAATTTTATTTTCAATAAATTATTAATTTACAATACAACGTTGAGTATGATTACGATTAAGTTTCTTCTTCTTTCATATTTTACAAATTCCCTTAAAAAAATAAATGCAAGGATGAATGGATGATGTTTTGTCGATTTATCACTAGTAAAAGCGTAAAATAGGCTTATAAGGGAGAATAATTTTTTAGTTTCTTTTTTCTTCATTTTCATTAATTTTATTTTTCTCTATCTCTCTCTTGTTTTATGGCAACTATCAAACAGAATAAAGCCCACACAGAGTGGGCTTATCCTTCTTTTCGAATATAAAAAAAAAAAAAAATTTTTTCGCAACATTGAAACTGTTTTGTGTCTTAAAAGTTATGAAAATAAAATATGAGGGAGAGGGGGAGGGCAAAAAAATAAATAAAATTATTAATAAAATTATAAATAATTTAAAATAAGAACTTAAATTATAAAGTAAAGGGGTGAAGGGATGAAAATAAATAATCAAACATGTTTAAGACTACAGGCTTAAAAGTAAATAATAATGACTGAGTAGGGCTGGTTAAGCCCACTTGTTAGTTTCTCACTTTATCACTTCACTGGCCTATGAGTTAGTGTTTCGCTTCTTCGTTTTCCTCTTTAACGATAATGGGTTTGATTTCTTTAACATCGGCAGCTGTTTCAATTGATTTCTCATCATTCGGTTGAACTTTAACCTCAACGTGAGTGGTTTCTTGTGGGGCTACACCGGGCTCATCTTCGTCCTCGGCTTCAATGGGCTCATCGTGTATATCAATGTCAGAACGGCTTTCGGCTTTGTGATTGGCTGGTAAAGGTTGATGTTGCTGTTGGGGTTGTTCCACTGCATTGAGAATGGTTTGCAATAAACCAGCCGATAAGATTTCCTCATGATTGGCGGTTTCCTCGCCATTGTTACCATATTGCACTTGATAAGTATTGGCATTGTGGCTTTGTTGTTGCGAGCTAAAGTGTATGGCTTCGGATTTTTGTGCTGAAAGTACATTTAATCCATCTAAACCAGGCAGTCCTTCGGGACTGGTGCCATCTGGGAAAGCAGTGACTTCTGATTTTTGCGAGGCATAGCCAATATGATCAATTTCATTGCCACCAGAAGCAGGAGGTCCATAGCTGCTGCCTGGTCCGCTTATAAATTGTGTATGTTGTTCGGCTACTGGTATGCTTTGAGCAATTGAGGTACTAGAACCACTGCTATACTGCTGTTGTTGTTGTTGCTGCTGCTGCTGCTGCTGATAATTAAAACCACCCGCACCGACCAGATTAGGACCATGACCACAATCATGGAATCGTGGTTGTTCCTGTTGTAGTGGTAAAGCTTGAGCATGAATTACATCGTGACTGTATTGACTGGCAGCATAGGCAGTGCTATCGAAGGTTGCTGCTGCGCTAGATGTATAAGAGGCACCACCGTTAAATTGCTGTTGCTGAGGTCCAGTGGGAGGCAAATATTGTTGCTGCAACTGAGCAGGTGGTGGTGGAGGTAAAAATTGTCCTTGTCCTTGTGATGGTGGTGGTGGTGGAGGTACACCATATTCGGCATGAGCATTAGCAAATTCCTGTTGTTGACTGTGGCTCTGCTGTTGTTGTTGTTGTTGTTGCTGGTGCTGTTCAAATTGCACAAATATTTGGGAAGGCTGTTGTTGTGGCAATTGCTGTTCAATAATATTGATTGGCACTTGGTGTTGCTGTTGTTGTTGTGGTACACCATATTCAATATTTAGATTGCCGGGTCCAGTTTGTGGAATTTCATTGGCAGCTGGTGGTATATAAGTTGGAGCTTGTATTTGTGGCTTGACACCAAACTTATCTAAATGTTGCACAGTAGCACCAATACTTTCAAACAGACCCTGAGGTACAGGTGGTCTAAAGGCTACTGGTTTGCTTGGTTGTACACCGCCGTGAACCGAAAAGGAGGCCAAATTGCCAGATTGTTTGCCATATTGAATGCCTAAACCAGACTGTGCATGATGATGTACAAAGGCGGCAGCGCCATTTACTGGTGGTGGGCCATAATTTCCATTGGGTGGTGGTGGAGGAAGTCCGAAATTACCGTTTGGTGGAGGTGGTGGTGGTCCATAGTTACCGCTGGGTGGTGGTGGTGGAGGTCCATAATTGCCGTTAGGGGGTGGTGGTGGTCCAAAATTACCATTTCCTGATGGAGGTCCATAATTACCACTGGGAGATGGTGGTGGCGGGCCAAAGTTACCACCAGGTCCAGTAATACCGAAGCTACTGTGGGAGCTAGATTGTTGACCAAATTTGTGCGAGTATTTCGAACCAGGGGCATAAGAATCTACTGGCGGTTTGCTGTACGAATCATCAGAAGATCCTAGAGAAAGCTATAGTTTTGGGAAATAAAAAATGTCGTTTTTATTTAAAGTTTTTCAGATTAAACTTTTCGATACTTACCTGTAAAGCTTCAGCTTCAATTGTGTTCAAACCATGTTGATTAAAGTCACCAGCTGGTGCAGTAGAGGGCAGTACTTCTTGTTGAAGTTTTTGATCTCCATTGTCGCCAGCCTGTAGAGCAAGGGCCACCAATTGTTCATCAGATAAGCCATTAACAATACTGCTGCCACCGGAGCCGGAGCTACCACTAACCAAAACAGTCGTTCCTGATGCTGTACCGCCAATGCCAGTGCTAATACCGTTGCTGTATTGAGTATTCGAGAACGAGGAAGCTGCTGAACCATGGGCTGAACCTTGAGCTACCTGACTATAACCTGATTGTGTGTCGATATGATTGTTTTCAACATAAGCGCCAACAGGAGCAGGTATAGGTTTCCAGCCATCACAGGCTGTATGGAAGGGTGCTTGTGAACCTACTACGGAGTGAGTGTGGCCTGAGGCATCGATTTGTATTTGAACTTGCTGCTGTTGCTGTTGTTGATGATGGCTCTGATGATGATGCTGGCTTTGACTTTGAGAATTTTGGCCGCCGGTTACAATAATTGTAGTCTCTGGTGCACCATTGAAATTAGGCAATGGTGGTGGTCCATAGTTTGGTGGCGGTGGGCCATAAACTGGTTTGGGTGGTACACTTAAAGGTCCTGAAGGTGGTGGGCCATAAGATGTCGATGGTTGATGTTGTGGCTTAAATTGAGCGGCTGGTTGGAATAATGGCAACGCTTGTGGTGGTGGTGGTGGCAGTGAAGGTGGTCCATATTGAGGCTTTGGTGGCCCATATGAAGGTGCAGGTCGGTGTTGCAGTTTTTGTGGTGGTGGTCCATATGTAGCAGCTGGCTTAGGAGGTGGCCCATATTGTGGTGCTGGCTGTGGTGGTGGTCCATACTGCTGTTGAGGCTTAGGTGGTGGTCCATATTGTTGTTGAGGCTTATGGGGTGGTCCATAGAATGGTTTAGGTGCCCCATAATAAGTTTTGATCTGTTCGTGTAGGCCCGATGAAGAGCTGCCACCAATGAAATTTAATTTAGGTGGACCATATTTCAAGGCCGGTGGTCCATATTCGCGAAAAGGCATTTGCTGGGGTACACCATATTCACGATGTGGCTGACGTTGTGGCGGTGGTCCATAGGAAGGTTTCACTTGTATGGCTTGCGTATAGCATGCCAACAGTATTGTCAGCAGAGGAAGATAGGTAAACATCTGTAAATAAAAAAAAGAGGTATAGAGGATTAGTATCAAATGTGGAAATATTAGAGTAAGGTTAAGGGAAATCGAATTCTAATCGGTTTTTTACTGCCTATCTAGTTGAAATCGGAACAAAGGTCTTGTAAGTGGATAGCAGTGAGTGTAATTAAATTCTATTTGGTCAGAATGAATCAGCCTGATGGCTGCTTCAGGTACTGCATATCCTATTTAAGATTTCTTGACTTCTTTTTTAAATTTCCTATATTTTTAATGTTGATTTTGCTTTTGTTTTTGCTTTTTTGGTTTTTTTATTTCGTTCCAATATTATTCTAACATGTCATGTTACCATTAAGCTGCTTGCCATGTTACTTTAACCAAACATTGTCAACTTGTTTTATATACAAGCATACATAGATCCATAGATATGCATGGAGGTATAGTTATAGCTGTGTGTAAGCCTAAGGGTTTAAAATCATGTTCATGCCTTAACACTGCCACCTACACATATACACTCTCCGAGTATATGGCAACAATTTCCTAGACTTTACAGCCACTACCTTTACTCATACATACATATGCATATGTATACAAAGATTGTACAAACAAATAAGCCCGCATCTCATCAGTTTATTACATATCTATAGGAGGTTTATGGTATGACAGTGAGGAGCAAAATATGAATGAAATGCCTTCCATAAAGGCTTCAAACTTTAAATGGGTAGATGACTGACACCAAAAGTTTTCATGAAAATTGTGTATGATTGGTGGAGTGGGAATAGTTGAAAATGCTTTTACAACCACTCACCAATTTCCAAAAACATTCTGAAATTTAACGAACCATCCAACCATCCATCCATCATGCTATACCACACCATACCATACCATTCATAGAGGCAGTGATAGTTCGAATTTGTATCAACTCTTTTGCCTACAATAAGAGACAATAACTTTACAAAAATATATCATATACCTACAGATATGTATGTATGTTTCATGTACATACATATTTTCTATACGAACATATTAAAAACAAGTAACAACAGCTTTAAATACAAAAAAAAAGACAAAAACAAATGATTACAACGACATATAATGGCGTCAACAAACAGGGGCAAACAATTGATAGGCACGTATGTTATACTTTTTGCGTATAATACAGATGCGAGAGTACTTGTATAATAACTTTATTAAAATTCAAAATGTGTACAAAACTCAACACATAAGCTGTAAACACCAAGTGTTTATGTATGTTATGTCTGCCCTCTGTGTTATGCCCCATTAAAAGTATTCAGACAAACGCACTGTCAAACCTAAATAATCCACTGCTAACGAGTACCCTCCAAATACAAGTCATAATAAAAAGTAAGAAAAGAGAAATAAACAATAAAAACAACATTTTTTTTTGTGTAGTCAAAAATAAACAATATTTGTATAGTGATACCCTGTCATTGGGAGTTTCAACTGAAAAACGTTAATTGTTGTAGCAGGTAAATTTTCTAATAACAAAAAGCTGTTAACACACTCAACATGAGTGGAATGAGAAGCAAGAAGCTAGGCCTTAATCTGACAGAAGGCTGGTAACGACTAAATATGTCTGTACAAGGTGGCTGATATATAATGCAACAAATTTTAATTTGTTTTTAATTTTATTGTTCAAAAGCAAAAAATTTAGGAAATAACATTGGCCACCTTTGGTACAAATTATGGCCTTTAAACGGCCAACAAAGCCATCACAGTCTATACGAAAGTGGCTATGCGGTCTTGAGATGATCGACACTTTGGTAATTTATAATGAAAACCTTACTCTCCAAAACACTCTTACTCTCCAAAACTCTCCTACGGCATTATATCCGGAAATTTCAGTGGCCATTGTGTGATAGAAATGAAGCAAGGAACCTCCTTTCTAAGCCATTCTGTGTTTATGCGTGCTGAGTGCGGTCTGAGGCCAAAATCTTTGTCTGCCCAGGGCTTCAATACTGACTTTAAGACATTTTCCCGATAATATTCGGCATTTATTGTGACCCAACGGCGGATGAATACAAGAGGGGAGCAACCATCAGCCGTTACGGCGGCAAACACAATTACTATCGGCTGTGCTTGAGTTCTGGTGGCCAATTGCAGATGTAAATTTTCAGCTGTAAGTAAACCCGATCATTTTGTTTGTTCACAAACTGCCATTCCAAATGATTCTCATCGGAGAAAAATCGGTAACTGGCCACTTTTGTGCATGCGATGTAACTCAATGGCTCTTTCCAGTCTAACTCTTTTGTCTCCATCGGTGAGCTCTTGCACTTTTTGGAACTTCAATGGCTTTAGTCCAAGCTAATTTTTCAGTATGTGCTGCACCGCTCTCGCGATATGTTCAGCTCACTAGAAATTTTTCAACGACTGCAGCATGGATTTCGATCAAATCTGGCCTTCAGTTTTCAGATCATTTCTGGTGGTGTTACCGTTTTTTTTCCGTCCACTTTTTGGACGCGATGCAACGTGCAACGGTAACGTGCAATGGTACGAGAAACAAAAGATTTATCTTCATTTAAATGCTGGAGGGCTCTAACGATAGCCACCTGTGGTTTTCCAGCCAAATATAAAGCAATCACACTATTACGCTTCTTTTCTGAATGCAATAGATCAAAATGCTTTTGTAAGCTTGTAAATAATAAAATGAACTGGCACTGGAATAAATCTGCCAGCTGTCAGACGAGCGGTTTACAAATAATAACAACCTGAAGTTGGTTGCAATACATATCAGCCACCCTGTATGTACATATGTATGATAAGCATTTTGAAAGCCTTCATGAGGGACGTGACCTACAGTTTAAAGTCGACTCCGAACGACAGATTTTTGAGAAACTTTTTCATGACAATTTTATTTACTCATTAGATTTAAGGATAGAAAGTGGTTTGAAAAAAAAACTCATTAGAGTTCTATAACTTCTTTCAGAGCACTTCTCTGAGAGGGGTTTTGCATGGTATAACAAATGTTCGAAGTCTATGCAGTGTTATGAAAGGTGTTTTTCCGCTGCTATGATTTCAACACATGTATAGCATTCATCATTTACCACTGCACACCAATACGCGTCAAATGTTCATGTAAGACGTACATAGAGTGCCGCAAGTTTGTTCATGGCTTGTTCTACAGTGGGACATCCTGAGGTATTTTATATATTACACTGAGGTAATCTTGTAATCGTTTATACAGACGTAATGTCTGAATATATATTTCGTACATATTTACGTTGACTTTCAATCTAGAAAGTGGGATATCGGCATGTTTGTTATTTGATTAAAAAGCCTAGCTTATGTTTAGGAAATATTGGAACATCGGTTGTATCACACAATAAGAAAAAAATTTAAAAAAAAAAAATTCCTGCTTTATTACAATAAAGTTCTCCCATAATTTATTGCATATTTTTTTTTGTATTTTATTTAAAAACAAAAATAAGTGACATTTTATTTATAGCTTTGACAGCCCATTTTATGCTGCCTTTCATAGATTTTTATCAAATTCAAAAATTTGTTATAGTTTTTATTATTTCCGTAATTTATGTTTCTGTTTCTGTTTTTTTTTTTTTTTTGTCATAAAAATTAGGTTAATGTGCTAGTGAATAATTTTTTTTCGCAATAATTTTTGTTTTTGTTATTTTTGTTTCAATAAAATTTAAATTTCATTTATTGTTTTAAATGTGGGACACGTCAAAATGTGGGCGTTCATGTTTCACATACCAGTGGCTGTTTAATAATGTCGACTTATTTAACACGACAGATGCAATACGAAAACCATTTTAAAACGTTTTCATTTCATTTTAGTTTTTCGTTTAACTGATGCACTTGTACAGCATTAAAATACACTGAGAGAAATCTAATACATAAGCATGAGAGTGATTGTATTTCATGTTTGATAAATAATGCATGACGTTATCGTTCAGTTCATACTATGATTTAAAGACTGCTTTTGATACTCTAAAGAGAAAAGAGAGACATTAAATATACAGTCAACCCTCCTATAACGTGGTACTCTCAGAACGCGGTTTCCATAAAATGCGGTGCTCGAATTGCGACACAGCCTACTGTAAGAAGGTTTAATATAAGTTTTATTTTCGACCGAAAAGCACAGCCGAGATACAGTACCGTGCAAACCAATATCATTTGGATTTTCAATTAAAAAAAAAACAATGAATGAAGATGAACCAAGTTAGGATAAATATTAAAAAATTACATGATTTTATAAGTCTTTCTTAATTTTGTTGAAAACCTTTTTTTCTTTTAGTTTCGTTTTTATTTCATTTTTTTATCAATCCTTATATGAACTCTAGAATTCAATAAAAATAATTTATAATTTATCTTGTCTTTTGTATTTCTTGGTCTCCATATAACGCGGTACGAATGATGTGAGTTGTACTAATTCGGTGTTTCTTATAGCGCGGTTTCCATACAACGCGATAGACGGTTTCCATAGAACGCGCTACGAATTAGTCTGGTTTGTACTTGAAATCTGAGTTTCTTATAGTGCGGTACGCACTCATCGCGTTATAGGAGGGTTAACTGTAAATCTCTCCTTTTTATTATATCAATGCCATCAAATAGCAAAATGGATTAAGGCGTATTTATCATTTAAAACTGAATTACTAGTCAAAAATAATCTTTAACGACCCTTTACAAACATGGAAACGCTACTTCTTAAATCTAAAAAAAATATAAAAAGAAAAACTTATTGCCCAGAGTTTTATGGTCTATACTGAATGGTAGTTAATGTTCGGGTTATCTATTTACTGGTTTATATCACAACTTTTAGCAAATAGCTTGTGTTTCCGACTATGGTTCTTTAAACTCTTATGTGTATAAGAGTATATAAAAGTGATGATTAAAACGTGTCCAAATTTCTATTTTATTATGGCTGATACATATTGAGACATTAAGGTAATAGAAACGATTACAAAGATTACCTCAGTGTAATATATAAAATACCTCAGGATGTCCCACTGTAGAACAAACCATGAACAAACTTGCGGCACTTTACGCCTTACATGAACATTTGACCCGTATTGGTGTGATAGTTAATTGTGAATGCTTCACATGTGATGAAGTCTGAGCAGTGGGATAACACCTTTCTTCGAACAGTTTAGGGATGATGTTATACCAGGCAAAACCCTTTTCAGAGGAGTGCTTTGAAAGAAGTTATGGAACTTTGATTAGTTTTTTTTTCCAAACCACTTTCTATCCTTAAATGTAAATAAAGCAAAGTCTGTGTGTACCTGCTAACAAAGTTAAGGCAGCACTAGTTTTTATATTGTATTATAAAACTGAAATGGAAAGTTTTCCATAGTCTAGTAGGAAGGGAGTTGACGTAAAGCCTCGCTTCGAAACTTTAGTCAGACATCTTCAATAAAACATAATGCTGAAATAAACAAAAAGGTTAGGAAAAATTGCCATGAAAAGTTTCTCAACGATCTGTAATTCGGTGTCGACTTTAAACTGTGGATCCTGCCAGACATGGCTAAAAATTAACACATACAACATGGGTGGTTTGAGAAGCTTTCAATCATGATTAAAGAATTGTAATGACCAATTAAGTCAGTAATGTCAAGAAGTAAACTTGTCTTTTGTTGAGCTCGAATAACCCAAAACTGATTGTAAAAAGGTCGTCGCATCTGGAAAAAGTGAGTGCTTGGTGCGCAGGTTTCATTTAGACGTGTATTTTCTCTATTTGCTTCCTCTCATAAGGACAATGTACAATGGGTCAATTTCGACCTCCAGGTACTGTGCTTGTCTTGACCGACAGGTGCATGTCCTCTAACCTAACTTAACCTAATCATGTGCATTTCGCAAATGACCTTAGAAGAACCGTCAATTCTGAGTGTTATATCCGTACAGTTATCGCTAATTTTTGCTGTCAATAGAAGATAATAGACTGGGCGATAAGTGATGTCATCAAGACTTTGCCACAAGCAATATATTGTAGCAGATTTCGGTTTTACTGCATCTGAAGTTTCCCAAAACACATGTTATCGCTGAGAAAGAACAATTTTACGTGTGGCAATATTAATAGGCTGCCAAGGGTTCGTTAAATATCGTAAATACGCGAAAATCAATGCAGTAGCACAATCGATCACATCGAGATACGACTCGGAATGTGCGAAAAGTAGTAGAAAACGGTTACAAAAGTGTCAATTCTAGTAGCCAACAAACTTTCTAATGAAAATAAAGTTCAAATTTAAATCGCGTTCTCGATATGTGTGGTTTTTGTTAACAATAATTGTGGAACCATTTATTTCTACAATTAAATCAACTGTAAGCCTAGTGACATGTCACATCCATTGAGGAATTCTGGAACGATATATAAAAAATGTTATGCATTTATTGAAGTGAATCTATCCATATGTTAACAACAATTTTTAAAAGGAGAACTTAGATGAACAAAGACGAGCGGAGTAATATTAATTGATTTAAAAAGAAGTCTTAGGAAAATATACGAAAACTGGTTATAAAACTGTTTAAGTCCAATGTTTCCTAGCATGCAAGACTTTTAAGTTCATTGACTTACTTTACTTAAAATAACAAATATTCTCTCTCAAATCATTCAGTAATAGATATTTCAGTGTGTGCTGTTATTATATTTCATTTGTATAATGTTCCAATTTTCCTTTCCCTTTTTTTTTAAATTTTTTCTGTTTATTTATTCACCTATTCACCTAGATTTTCTCAGGGTACCTGACTAATCATAATGCGGGCATATTAAATAAAAAAACAGAAGAAAAGAAAATGAAAAAAATTAAAATTAAAAACATTTCAAAAATATTAAAAATAATACACACAACACCCAAGTTGCATGACCTCTGCATGAAATAAATAATGAAATGAAATGAATGAATAAAATTGAATTGAATTTGAAAGGTTACAAATGCTAAATTAGTTTCTAATTAAAAATAATTAATTAAATTTCATTAAACTAAACCACAGGTGAAAGTTTATCTTTTTAATTTTTTTAAAGTACAGTCAAACTCGTTTATAATGAATTCGGTTATAACAAATTCTTGGTTAAAAGGAACTCCTTTAAATGATCCCAGTAATTAAATTTCATACATTTTACCGTCTTTTTAACGAACCCTCAGAAATAACTTTGAAGTGTGGCAATAATTTTTACTTTTATTTAATATGGCAGCATTAAATTATAACTCAGAATCTTTAATCAGCTGATAGGTAAACGGAATTAACACATATTTTTGGTTTTTAATAATAAAAAAAATACTTTTTGTTTTTAATAAATGACAAAAAATTCGTTTTATTTTATATTTTCTTCTATGACTTCACCCTGTTTATTACGAACTTTGCCTCTAACGAACTATTTTTTCTGGTCCCACGGAGTTTGTTATAACCGGGTTTGACTGTATGTATGTACAGTTCTTTTATAAATGTATAAGTATGCTATGTATTGTTTAAAACAATTTATAAATAATTGCTAAATAAAAAAAAATTTCTTTAAGAATTTAAATTCCAAAACTCCTAAAAGTAAAATAAATTCAATTGGTTTTCGAAGCCACAAAATTCAATTTCCTTTTAATCAATATTTTTCTCCTACTAATTAAAGCTACTTCAACCAATATGTTGTTGTTGTTGTTGTTATCAAGTTATATAATCTTTGTTGCTTAAGTTTTGCAGGCCAATTATTTCCAAGCTGCTATTATGCTCTGTTCTTCTACCACCTGCAATTGTTCAGCTAACGATTAAAGGCCCTACAGTTATGGAGAGTGTTTTCATATTGGAAAATCTAAAACAAACAGGAAAATAATTATTTTCCTAATGTTTACTCTTTCAAAGCAATGTTATAAAGGTTAAAGTTCACAGCTGTTGTTATCAAGGTTAAGTTTTATGTTACGCGTTGTTCCAAAGAAAGCGGAAGTAGTTGGTTGTAGTATAATTTGTGCAGCCAGATGTTTTTGTAAGGGAAAGCAAATTGATTACACGAAAATCTCTCATTATGATTAGAATGTAAGCAATAATTATTGAAATTACCATGAAATTAATAGCATTAAGTAGCGATAATTAAAAGTAAAAGTTTACAAAAGAGGTTTTATTATAAAAAAAAAATAACATTTGAAAATAAATGTAGAAAGATTGTAGAAGAAAGCCGATCTTAATCACTGTACAACAAGTAATGCCAGGTGTATTTTGAATTAATTTAATTTTAAATCCCTAGTTTCTTGAAAAAAGGGCAACCGAATTAATTCCATTTTACCGTCAGTAGTTTAGCAAATGTCGGTCATAGTGTGTATATATTTGCATAATCTACATTCGCCAACTCAACACTGAGTGCAAAGAAATATATGGGCAATTTACACGACTTTGTATGGTGTATGTTGTATTGAATACACTTGGTTGTTTGTGAACGCTGAATGCTATGCTCTATTGTATATTTCGTATTCCCAACATATATTTTTTTTATTCACCCAATTTGATAGCATGAAACCAATACAACTTTTGAAAAACATATGAAAAAATATGTGGATATGTGTATCGGAATTTTATATGCAAATTACCAACAACAAGCATACACTATTGGATAATCGTTCAACAATACACTCAATACAACGATACAACGGCTTGTGTGAATTGACCAATAGTGATTGTAAGGTTCGCCGTAGTTTAGTAGGTAGTGTGCTGGCTTATTAGACTTAAAGCCAGAGTTCGAGTCCTAGGCCAGACATCAAAACATAATACAAAAAGTATTGCTTCGGCGATATTCCTCTCAGCAGATTTCTGGCAAAACTCTGATAGTAAATAAACCTGCCATGAAAAGTTTCTCAAAAAAATCTGTCGTTTGGAGTCGACGTTAAACTGTAGGTCCCGCCACTTATGTATAAAATTAACTCACACAATACAAGTGGTGTGAGAAAGTAGGTTAATAATCCTGACTGAAGGGTTGTAATAACCAAAATCTGGTAAATAACATGTGATCTTATTCAACGAAAGCCTGTCGTTCAAAGCCTATCTTAAATACTTCGAATAATGGCAACATTTCTTTCGGAGACTACCTCTCAGCAATCTTCTGGCAGAGATAAATGAAATATGTGGTATTTAATTATAGGTTCCGCCACTCATGTATAAAAATTTACGCCGACAACAGAGGTGGTGTTTGAAGCTAGGTTGTAATCCTGACTGAAGAGTTGTAATGAGCACTTATGCATGTACGTATATGTGTAAAAAATGTCACCCTCTTATTCTACTGCCTAGTGCAGATCTTGGCCGACTCAACAGCCTGACTTAATCGTTTGACTGCTACGCGGCGCAAAAGCGCTGCGTTCATTTGTTACGAAAATCGCGAATTTCAGTGTAAAAATTAGTCAAAAAGCTAAAATAAAATCAAAAGACGAGATTTATAGGGTTTATCTTTATACATAGATTATTAAAATTTTGTAGATTTTTTATTAAATAATTAATTAAAGTTTTCGAGCACTTTTCGAACGTTCTCACCAGAATTGCTAGCAGTCAAACGGTTTAAAGCCAATGACGCAAACAGTACGGGCAGTGTTACCAACTCGTGGCGACTAAAAATGGCTAAAAGCGGCTAAAATCGTGTACAAAAATTACTGAAATTAGCCAATTTTTATTAATTAAACTCATATATTTAATTAAAAAACAACAAAAACTATAAAATTTTTTTATTTTTTACAACAATGTTGTAATAACGAGATCATTTTTATTACAATAAAATATTTGTAAAAAAATATTTACTATTTATTCATTAGTATCAACTAGTTTTAATTAATTATGTTGCTTCACTTGGTTCTATGAAGTTATAATGATGAGGATTCCAGTTGATTTTTGAAGACTTTTCCTAAATAATCGACAGTAGAAAGTGAAGTATGTACTGCTAAAAACATACACGATATAGCATTCTGTTGTTGTACATCCAATTCTGTTTTAAAACGGTCTTTTTTATACGATTTTGTAATAAGAAGGTCTAGAAAAAAATTTCATTCTATTTTTACAGAGTGATATTTGATATAGCACGGTTGAGAAAAGTTCATGAAAATTTCAATGAGATCTGAAATCTTGTATGGCTCGCTGTCCAAAACTAAATCATAACGGCTAATAACAGATTTTATTATTAAACACAGTCCTGTCCAATGTCGGAAACTGAAAATGCTTATCCTATTGGAGTTGATAATGTTATTCTCTTTAAATTACCTTTAAGAATTGGTGAATGTGCCCTTTGTTTATCAACTTAGATTATTTTTTTGACTTCCTAAACTACAATAATTTATGATACTTTTTTTTATAAGATTTGAATAGCATTTCATATAATGAAATAAAATATGCATTAATGCTTACAAAAATGTTATTCAGTATTTCATAAAGTATTTCTCGTATCTCAGTTTTTTTCTAATCCCCTTCTTTTCTAAGTACTTCATGTCTTTTTTTACACGGTATATCCAGTGATAAAATAGTTTTAAAGGAATTAAACAAATCAATCCTGGAACCTATTGATCTCTATTGCTCAGCATTATACAGATTTGGTATTACTTCTAGAAGGTAGAAGTCGCCGTGGTCTAGTAGGTAGTATGCTGGCTTATTAGATTTAAAGCCAGGGTTCGAGTTCCAGGCCAGACGTCAAAATAAAATACAGCTGATTTCTGGCAAAAATTCTGAGAGGAAAAAAAAACCTGCCTTGAAAAAGCTTCTCAAAAATCTGTCGTTCGGGGTCGACTTTAAACTGTAGGTCCCGCCACTTATGTATAAAAATTAACACACACAACATAAGTAGTGTGAGAATATAGGTCAATAATTCTGACTGAAGGGTTGTAATGACCAATTATGTATGCATGTATAGAAGGTAGAAAAATTTGATAAGTGAAACTGCAGCATAGTAAAAGGACATCATAATAATATTATGAGAAAAGTGTTGAACATAGAGTAGTATATACACCAACAAAAAGTTCTAATACAGGAAATATGTCATAAAAACTATTTTCACAATTTTAATGCATTTTAGACTTAAAAACTTAATTTAATGGACATCAGCAAAAAATTAAATTTCATTTTACATTTTAAGGTTTGCACATAAAGCCTGTATGGTGGAATGTTAATCATTTAATTTATTATTCTTCATTCATGATACATACGTCTGAGATTTTTTCCAAATAATACATAAAAAAAAGAACAAGAGCATTCAACAAAGCCATACTGACTCACATTACACTGACTTTATTGCTTTATAAAAAGTGAAATTTATTCCATTAAAAAAAAGATATTTTTATGTACACAAATCCCACACAATGTAGATTAATTTAGACATTTTAATATGTTTTATATCTTTTGAATTAACAACATAAAGAGCTATTCACACCAAACAAAACAAAAAAAAAAAAATTAATGACATTCGCTCATGAAAGTAAGAAAATTATATAATTACAGGCAGTTCAGGTCAGACGTTTGATACGCTACATCAAAATAAATTAGTTGTAGGAGAAGATTTATTATCACATTCTTACTGCAAATATTTAAAATATGCCAAAGCAATAAAAAAAACAAAAGTTAATAAGAATTGACTTTAAAACTAAAGTTATTTTGTTAAACACTGTCCTGGAAGCAGAAAATAATGGCTCAGGATGTACCAACCAGAGATCAGCAACGAGTATTCAAAACGATGAGCATATTCAAATCATACTTATAATTTCTGATACTTATACGCATTCATACTTGTTTTAATATGATACTCATACTCTAAGTTGGAAGTACTCGTCGTATTCATACTTAACAATACGCATGATGTTATTGACTTCTACTCGTCGCTACTTAACGTTTACACGAAGCACAAAATAAGTATGATTCGCATACGAATACTACTGTACTCACAAGAAGATTGTGTGTATGCTTTACATGTTGACTTTGTCTTCTTTTTCTTCTTTGTTTGTATATGCAACAACAACTAAGGCTGCAAATTTTGATGAGCCACTCGAATCACTTATAATTATTATAAGTATTTTTATAAATTTATGAATCAAAAGTAGTAGGCGTATGAATCAAACATATTTCGAATGTTGTGAGTTTGATGTCAACTTTGTACTCATATTCATTGCTACTTACACTTATAAATCAATGTTGTAGCAAGTACGTAAGAATCAGAGTAGTTGAATTTCAATTCTATTGATTCACTCATACTCAAAATTGCATGAGTGCTTATGAGTAGCGGAAAAACAATTCATTGTTGATCTCTGGTAAAACCATTATGTCGTCTTTCTGCAAATAATCCATTCAATTCTTTTTCATGTAAAACTTTGCTAAAATTTAACATTGGATTCCGCTTATGGCAGTGTAGTGTGCATGGAAAACTAAATAAATAGAGTTACACTCATAAAAAAAAGTACTTAAAAAAAGACTTCAAAAGAAAAACATAAAAAAACTTTCACTCATCATTGTCAATGTATTCGTCATGGAAATCTATTTGAAATATAAAAACTTCCAAAAGGAAAAAAAGGAATGAAAACTAACCGAAAATAAAATGAAAAATTGTAACTCATCGTAACTAAATTCGCAAGAAAATCTTCACAGACATAAAACACTAAAATGACTGAAGCCTATAAATGCATGACAGAAGTCATTAAAACGAAATGGTGATTGCAAGTGTAACAAAACAGAAACTGAAAATGAAAAAAAAAAAGTTAAATGAAAATAGAAATGAACCAGAGAGTTATTAAAATATTAGTTTAACATTTTGCTTTCATGCCATCAGTCACATTTTAATTAAGTGAAGAAATGTTAATTTATTTAAAAATAAAACAAATTATTTAAACACGAAACGATTGCTTATCTAAGAAACATGATGTTAGCAAGACACCTTATAAAATAAATTGAAAATTAATTATTTTATTTCAATATAATATAATTATGTATGTAGTTAATGATTCAATAACAGTATGTATGAAAATATTAAGATACAATATTTTATGTGTTCAGACACATTATACAAGCAATTTTTTTTGGCAGCTGATAAAACAACTCAACGTCTTAATAGTGTGTAATAGGAACGCCGAGCTGTTGCGGTTCGCAAGAGCAACTTTTGATTCCAAGGTGGCTTCTCTCAAAAGGATGAATAAGAAAAAATTTTATAATTCTTTGCAGAAAAGAAAGCCCGCCATTTTTTGTCTTATTTGCTTGTCTTTGTTGACATTTGAGTTGTCAAATATCAATGAATTTTTCTCAATATTATAACAATTTGCATACTTATTAAGTAATAATTAATTGAAATTGTATATTGAAAATATTGATCTCAATAATAATGTTTATTGCGGTTCATACAATAAAAGTGCCTGTCTGAACAGAGTATTAAATTGAAAACAATATCGGCATCAACTTTTCATTTTCTTGGTATGGACGCACATTTGTTTTCGAATCTTTTTCGAATAATTAAAACGTCTGTAGACAATTAAGGCTTTACTGTATTATATAAGCACCATATAGTGTCCAATATTTGTTGGCGTATTGTTTTAGTTTTTAGAAAAATCATAAATATTCTCTTCAAGCATATTTTATTTAAATTATATTCCAAAAATAAAAACGAATCGATGGAAATCTTCCTTTACTGTGTTGATAAAAACAAAATTTAAAAATTTTTTTATTTTTTTGATACTTTTACCCAAAAGTTTGACCTCAATTGCCACAAATTATTGTACTCTACAACCCCATCATTAGTTGTATTGGTAAAATAAACTATAGATTTGCGTATAACGCATTAAAAATCAAATTTCATAATCTATATATAAATAATTGGCCATTACAACCCTTCAGTGAGGATTATTCACCTAGTTTCTCACACCACTTATGTTGTGTGTGTTAATTTTATACATAGGTGGTGGGACCTACAGTTTAAATTCGACTACGAACGATAGATTTTTTGAGAAACTTTTTATGTCAGGGTTTTTTTTTTACTCGATTACGGAATGATAAGAATGCATCGTGCTTGAATGCCATATACACTAGAATCGAGCATTGTTGGATCTTATTTATTTTCCAGAGAAAATAATATTATTTTGCTATATATTCTGATAATAAATTCTCTCCAGGGACTTTCTCTGTCAATAGAAAAAGAATAATTGCACTTTGAAACAGAGTTTAATTTCTAATGAGTATAATTACTGGGTACTATATGGTTGGTCATGTTGAGGATTGTAAGTATTACTCATATTTGACTATTACAAGAGCTCCTATGAGTTGTCATACACTGCGAGTGCTTTGATTTTGTCGCAAGAATATGCCAGTAAAAATTCCGGCCGAACACTCGTAAAGGCAATGCGAAATATACATTGTGATTTAAGGTTTTCCATGAAGAACAATCGATGTGCAGATGGTCTGATGTTACCTCTGGCAAATAATAGCAGGAGGTGTTTAGATAAGGAGGAAGGAAGTCGCCGTAGTTTAGAAGGTAGACGATGTTACATAGATGGGATCACGATTGATCAAATCCCAGCTTGAATTAATTAAATGTGAAAGAATGTATTTCTTTTGAATAAAATGAATACAAAACTCGGGTGATGTGTGAAGCTCATTTTCGTCGTATTCATACTTAACAACACGCATGATATTATTGACTTCTACTCGTCTCTACTTTTTACAGGAAGCACAAAATAAGTATGATTCGCATACGAATACTACTGTACTGACAAGAAGATTGTGTGTATGCTTTGCTTGTTGTCTTTGCCTTTCTTTTCTTCTTTGTTTCTATATGCAACAATAACAAAGGCTGTAAATTTTGATAAATGATTCGAGCCACTCGAATCACTTATAAGTATTATAAGTATTTTTCTAAACTTATGAATCGTTTACTCGTATGAATGTTGTGAGTTTGAAGTTAACGTTATACTCATACTCATTGCTACTTATACTTATAAATCAATGTTGTAGCAATTACGAATGAATCACAAAAGTTGAATTTCAATTCTGTTGATTCACTCATACTCAAAATTGCATAAGTGCTTATAAGTAGCGGAAAAACGATTGAATGCTGATCTCTGGTTGGAAACTCCACGAAACCATGTCACTGCAAGCAGTTTACAATATAAGGATTTCCTCTGAACTGTGCCACGGTCAAATTTGATAGAATTTGTAAAAATTTCTGATTTGCTCACAAGATAACAACATGAAATATTTGAAGGAATTAAAAAGAAAGAATTATTCAAAGTGTAATGATGAACTATTAGGACTCCCTAATAAACTTGTGAGGAATGCAATCCAACGTAAACTAATTGAGTCCCTATTTTCGAAAAGTTTGAACTAAGGAGTGCGCACAAAAAACAAACGGGCGTACTTTTAAGCTTATAACTTTTATCATAACTCTAAAAAATTAAAACCGTTACATTGTTTTTTTAGTCATCTGTTTCGAAATCCATGTGCTAAATGTCATTGCAATAGCAAAATTAGTTTTTTTGAAAATGGGCACCCAAGAAGAATGTCGTAAAAAAATAATTGAAATTTTCAATGAAAAACCGCGCCGCTTACAAAAAACGATTGCTAGGCTCGCAGGTGTTAACAAAAAAACAGTTTCTAGGGAAAGAATAAAACACTATAAGAAGTCTTTGAGTATTGAGAGAAAAAGTGGAAGTGGAAGAATAAAATGATTTGGTGATCAAAACAAAGCAAGTAAAATAATACGTATTTTTCTAAAACACCCTTAAATGCCTGGAAGAAAAGTGGCTCAAAAAGTTGGATGCTCTGAGACCTTGGTTTGAAAAAAATTTTATACACAAAAGGAATTCAAATATTATTTACTTTAATTGCAAAATATAAAACGATAAAAATCCGACATTTAGTTTTATTTTTGTAATGAAAAGTGTAAGTCCAGTTATTCTTTTGTGCGCACTCCTTACGTTCGGATGATATTTTTACTCTCTCTCACTTGTATAATAAACAGATGAAAATATTTGGGGGGTTAAGCTTTTATATCAATATCCAAAGATGGTTTGAATTTAGGTTAAATGCCACAACAATAACAGCTAAATTGTAAACTGTTGTACGTTATGAAATATTCGTTGCTTACCAAATAAAACTGTCTGACCATGTTAAAAACAAATGAAAAAAAAAAGAAAACATTTTTAAATTTAAATCTGTAAATCAAAAACTGACATATTTAACGTTTCTAAAATATTGCAATTAATCAATAAATAAAAATGAATTTTTCTAGCCAATAACATTATTTTAAAGCCATAAATTTTAGTTAAGGCTTTACAAAACAATATAAAACAAAAAAAACAAAAAAAAAAAAGAACAATGAACAAATACAACAAAAAATGAAAAAATTTGTGGCTAATAAAAGAGCAATAAATCCATTTTAATTTTTTCCTTCCTTCTTTATTTCTTTCTATTTAACACCATTTCATGACTGTGAAATTTATAACACAAGCCAAAGTGGTTTAACTAGATGGCCAGTGGTTCAACGATTTAAATCAAAAGAAAGGAAGAAGACTGAAAAAAATATAAAACAAACTCATGTTCAAATATTTAACAAGATTTTGACATTGAATTCAAGACATAACACAATAAGAAAAAAAGTAACCAAAGACACTGTCTCTCTGATACGCATAAGAAATAAAATCCAAAAGAAAAAAAATAAACGAGAAATAGAAATAAAATGCCGCATAGAAATGAATTTTTCATGAGCCATTAAGAAAAAAAAAAATGAAATGAAAGCTGCAAAATGTTTTCGTAAGGAAAAAATATATTGTAACGCTTTAAGCAAACACGGCATGTGCTGCATTAGGTGCAGGAAAGTGTGGCTTAAATCATATGATCTGGTTTTTATTGATCTTTGCACAATTGCAAGTCCATTTCCATGAGTTTGTACTGTGTTTATCTAATAAATACGGCTCGAAGCATTTAAATGTGTGTGTATGTTACATAAATTACTGTTTAATTTGCTATTATAGGCGGGATTTTTAAATTTCATTTGTACACAATAATGAGGATATGCTCCGAAGCCATTATATAATTGGGGTGGTAAAGAAATTTTAATAATTTGTAATGGAAAGTCATAAAAGCTTTTGTATCGAAGTAATGGAATAATAGTGGAGTAGATGGACGACATTACATTGTATTGCATGTATTCAAAACTCCATGCCAGTTCTTCTGGGAGTTATAGAACGTTCTCATTGAATGAATTAGAAACCTTTTCTAAGAAATTATGATAAGTAAGCTAAACTGCTTGGGTTTTATTTTAGTCAAGCAGTAAAACCGTTTTACTACGCCACCATAATATCGCATAAAATATCAACTGCTTTGTCTCGAGACATCCTTAACTTTCAACTGACTTAGCATAGCATAGTTAGAGAACATATAACCATAGTCTGGTAGATAATGTATTGGCTTATTAGGACTTGAGGTCATAGTTCAAACCCTAGGTCAGATATCACAAACATATTTCTCTAACAACATGAAATATGAAAAGATAGTCCATCGGTTACCTGTTTTCAGCGGATATCTTCTGAGTTCCAATAAAATTTCCATGAAAGGTAGCTCAAAACTGTATCGTTCGCAGTCCACTATCAACTGTAAGACCCTGTAGGAAGCGAAGTTGTGATCTTGACTGAAGAGTTGTAATTACTAATTATGGATGTATTTATGACAATGCCAATTCCTATGCATCCCGATTGTTTAATGTAGATGTTGTAGAAGTCGCCGTGGTCTAGTGGGTTCGAATCCCAGGTCAGACATCAAAACAAAAAATATTTCTTCGGCGACTTCCTCTCAGCAGATTTCTGGCATAGACTCTGAGAGTAAAAATTGCCATGAAAAGCTTCTCAAAAATCTGTCGTTCGGAATCGATGTTAAACTGTAGGTCATGTATAAAATTAACGCACACAACATAAGTGGTGTGGGAAGCTAGGTCGTAATCCTGACTGAAGGGTTGTAATGACCAATTATGTATGTATATATGTAGATGTTGGACTGACAGTGTCAGCGATCCATATTTTTTGAGAACGATGCTGACCAGACAAGATCAGGTTGACAACCGTATGTGATATGTTTTGATTATTTTGGCTTAGATTGGATGATTTGGTCACAAAAGATATAAGGAATCAATAAAATAGCATTACATGCCATACAGCTCTTGTCGCATTTGATATTTTGCACGAAAAATTTGATATTATAATTAGATCCTTTTAAATCAGTTAGGCTTTTTGCTATGAGGTTTCCTTAAGGTGCAGGAAAGCCTTAAAAGCCGACATAATTTATGTTATCGATCAAAATAAACTTCATTTATACAGGAGATTCATGGAATTTGACATTTCAGATTAGTTGCACCCGGAGAATTAATGGCAGACATTTAGGCGATGTGGTTTTTCACACATAAAGGCATAAATAGGTCTTTCCATTCTAAATACAGTTATCCCTCCTATAACGCGGTACACTCTAAACACGGTTTTCATCTAATGCGGGGCTGAAATTGCGACAGCCCTCCTATAACGCGGTAGTCTTATAGCACGGTTTGCGTTCAATTTCATCCCATAAGTTCCTTCCGCACAGCCTATGAATGCATAGTAACTAGATCGTGTAGAAGGGTTTAATCTAAATTTTATTTTCGACTCAAAAGCTCATACGAGATAAAGTACTGTGCAAAACAATAGCAGTTGGAATTTCAATTTAAAAAACAATGAGTGGATATGAACCAATTTTCTTAATTTTGTTGAAAACTAGCATTTTAGTTTAGTTTTTATTTTATATTTTTATCAATCCTTATATGAACTCTTGAATTCAATAAAAATAATTTTTAATTTATCTTGCCTTTTGTATTTCTCGGTCTCCATATAACGCGGTATGAATGATGTGAGTTGTACTCATTCGGTGCTTCTTATAGCACGGTTTCCATACAATGCGGTAGACGGTTTCCATGGGAAGCGCTATGAATTAGCCTGGTTTATACTTGAAGTCGGAGTTTTTTATAGCGCAGTTTCCATATAACACGTTATGCACTCACCGCGTTCTAGGAAGGTTGACTTTATTTATTTTGATATTGAAATCCAAAACAGCGAACTAATTTATGGCAATTATGTGTTTGATATTCCCAAAAAAAACTTCGTTTTTTAATTTTCTTTATTCACTATTTCAGAACCTTTCTTAGACGTATGACTGACCCATTTCTTTACAGAAAATATGCCACTCCAAAAATATTTCCATGCCAATTCCATTAATTGAGTACGTGTTATTATTTTGCCACATTTTTTTTTATTTTGTTTTGCTTCCTTTATTTTTAATAACTTTCAAATTAATTTTGCCTTCATCACTGGCTTAATAAACAAAATCACGGGAATGAAAAGCAGAAAAAAATGGAGAACAAAAATAATATAAAAACCCTTTTCAATTAGTTCATGTTTTATTAATGAATTTCGAAAAGTCTCGAACACAGTTTTATTCAGTTCAGTAATATTTTTTCGAACTTTTTTTCTTGGTTAGGTTAAATTGCGTAATTTAATAAGTATTCTCGTAAATCTTGGGTTAATGAGCATTGATTGTTAACGAACACAAGCATTTAATAAGTTTTAAAAGGTTTGTTATGTTTGTCGAAAGAAATCTAAACAAATTATGAACAAAAATTAAAAGATAATCAAAGCAAATGTTATTTCTTAAGTGGGAGTACAACAAACTACGTGCATAATATTAGCAGTCAGTATGGGATTTTGTTTTCTTTGTAATTGATTACATCATGGACCTCAATTACAGGGTGGCTGATATGTATTGCAACCAACTTCAGGTTGTTATTATTTGTAAACCGCTCGTCTGACATCTGACAGATTTATTCCAGCGGCAGTTCATTTTGTTATTTACAAGCTTACAAAAGCATTTTGATCTATTGCATTCTGAAAAAAAAGTTATTCGTGATGGAATTCAATCACGCTTGAAGTGCAATTGCTTTATAGTTACTTCGCTGGAACGAAAGTGGCCAGTTACCGAATTTAGTTTTATCCGATGAGAAGCCATTCTAAATTGAGCAGCTTGTGAACAAACAAAATGATCGGGTTTACATGCCAAAGAGGTCAGCTGAAAATTTATATCTGCGATTGCCCACCAGAACTTAAGCGCCGCCGATGGTAAGGGTGTGGGCCGCTGTAACGGCCGATGGTCGCTCACCCGACCGTATTCATCGACCGTGGGGTCAAAATAAATGCCGAATATTATCGGAAAAATGTCTTAAAGACAGTATTGAAGTCCTGGGCATGGACTCATCATCACCGCACTCAGCACGCTTCAACCAAGAATGGCTCAAAAAGGAGGTTCCTCGCTTCATTTCTACCGCATAATGGTCACCAAAATCTCCGGATCTCTATCCCTTGGACTTTTCCGACTGGGGCATTTAGGAGAGTAAAGGTCTCACTAAAAATACCAAAGTGTGGATCATCTCAAGATGGCGCTTCGCCAGGAATGGGTCGAAATACCGGAGGACCACTTTCGTGAAGCCTGTGATGGCTTTGTCGGCCGTTTGAAAGCCATAATTCGTACCTCAGGTGGCCAATTCGAACAAATCTAAACTGATTCTCAAATTTGATGTTATTTCTAACATTGTTTGTTGCAGAATATATCAGCCACCCTGTATAATGTGCATCAAGCGCAAATTAACGCAATAAACAAGACCACGTAGGTGATATTCTTAATGTTAGGCAACTAGCCAGAGTGATTATATTGCATTTGCTTGTTTTTTTTTTTTTAATATTTGGAGTTCAAATGTTCACAATTATTCGAAATAATTTTTGTAATGCTAGTTTCAGTGGATGTAGTTTGTTTGTACGATTGTTTTTGGTGGCAAACGGAAATGCATTTTATGTAGCTCAGAGAGTGTATACAACCACAAAATGAAAAATTTTTAGATCTTTGTGATTGCCACCATTAATGCACTAGGTTAGGTAAGGCGGTGTATTCTCCTTAAAAAGGGGCGGCTCACTTATACAATCAATTCTACTTAGGGGTTAATATAGTTGGCGTCAGGCAAATGATCGATTTACTTCTGACCTTAAAACACATGGCTATCCATCTTACAATAGCGGTTCATACAAAGCAATATCCTTTTGGTAGATATGCAGAAGGACGCGGTATTCTGATTTCTGCAGGAGCTGTTGGTTTGCGAAGGAGAAGAGACTATTTTTCACCTTATGTGTCGTTACCCTGCTCTTGACATAAAGAGACGGAGATTTTTATAATCTCATTTTGTGACATTATTGATAGAACTCTCTAAGATAAAGATTTCTGCAATACATACATAATTTATAAGATCGCCATAGTCTAGTAGGCAGCGTGTTGGCTTATTAGACATAAAGCCAGGGTTCGAACCCCAGGCCAGACATCAGAACAAAATACAATAAGTATTTCTTCGGCAATTTCCTCTCAGCAGATTTCTGGCAAAAACTCTGAGAGTAAAAAAAAACCTGCCATGAAAAGTTTCTCAAAATAAATCTGTCGTTAGGAGTCGACTTGAAACTGTAGGTCCTGCCACTTATGTATAAAATTAACACACACAACATAAGTGGTTTAAGAAACTAGGTCAATAATCCATTCAGCAGGGATTACTATCTACCTTTTCAAATCATTTATTTTGATCTACCTTTTTACATCACTTATTTTGGGTTCATTAATTCAATATATGAGTGGTGGAACCTACAACTTAAAGGCAACTGCGATTGGTTGATTCTTAAGAAACTTTTTATTGTATATTTTTATTTGTTCTTAGAGTTTATGGCAGAAATCTGCTGAGAGGAGGACTCCGAAGAAATATTGTTTTATATTTTATGTTTTTGGATATGTCTGACCTGATGTTTGAACGGTGGCCTCATGTCAAATAAGCCAACAAACTACCTATTAGACTTTATTTCGAAGGTGTTCGAAAAGTTAACGAACTAAAATGTATATTTTAACATTTAAGAATACCATTTTTATGTGCCTGAAACTGGATAGTTTACAATGAGTATTGCAGTAGATATTACGTCATTGATGCTAGCTACACTCATGAGTTAAATATCCTTAATATTTAATCAGGGCTCTGCACAGTTACAGGACACTATGTAGTTTATTGAGCTGAAATGTATCTCATTGGGGCACTGCATTTAAATTTATAATGATCTTCGAATTCCATTGCCTAGGCATAGTCTGCAAAGGTCAACTGTTTTAGTTAAGGTATTGGCGTGATTTTCAATGATTTTCTGATTATTCAAACGTTATTTTCTATTGAAAAACTTTAACTATGTATTGAAAAACTCGCAATAAAGTGGTGAAATGGCTTTAAACTTTGATCATAAAAGTTATTCGAAACTCAATTTAACTTAATTTCACTTGCGTGAAATATTAAAGGAATTTTGAAACTTTTTTTCTTTTTTTTTTTTCTTGAAGAAAAATTAAGTGAAAAGAAGGTGATAAAAATGTATACAATATTAAATTACTTTTAACCTACATAAAGGTACAGTACAGTACAGTACAACAGTAAAAACAAAAAAGAAAAGAAAAATCTACAATTTTTTAACGTGACAATGACAAAAAAATACGACAGAAAACTGAATTTTAAAGAGTCACAAACTCATCTTGAAGAAAATAAAATAAAAAAAAGAAAAGACTTCAAACGAAATGAGCAAAAGAAGACGACAACAAATTTATTGAAAGTAAAAGTTTTGCTGTCTGCTGCTCATAATGTGTGCTGAGTGGCTGGCTGACTGGCTGACTGACTGACTGCCTGGCCAAAGGCAGGCACCAGTGTTGTGTGGTAGTGTGAATATATCTTAACGAATTCATAATCAACAAAACGTACCAGAACTGGTTGCAACTTGAGCTCCAACAGCCAGCGGTAATACAGTAGGAGCCACAGTAGCGCTGCAGGTTTAGGGGCAAGTGAGTGTGGTGTGGCAGCTTAACCAAGTGTTTAGCTGCATAGTATCAAATTTATAATACCACAGTGTATTCTGTTTTTTTTTTTTTGTTTTCTTTCTCTGTCTACATTTCCTTTCATACGTTTTCTTAGCCACATCTTCAGTTTATTACCGCATTCTTTAGCATTTTGTTTTTCTTCTTATTTGGCTGCTGTTGTTAACATTGCTTTATGAAATAATAATGATACAATGACGCCAAAAAAAAAAAAAAAACAGAAAAAATATAAGAAGAAACAAAAAGGTACAAAGGGGACGGTTTAAGACCATAAATTGCTTTTGGCGACTTTGGGTCTGTATTACAAACAACAATTGTGGCTAAAGGTGTTTCCAATGGTTTATGTATTATCTTTTGTGTTTTTCAATTCCATTTTTTCCGATTTTTTTATTTTATTATTCGTCCACATAAAGATACTCTCTAAGAGGTATTCATAAAATTTTAATAAACGAAATTTTCTTTATTTTTTTTTATTAATTTATTTTATTTATTTATTCCTCTTTTTTTGATTTTTGTGTATTATAAAGTGGTTTTTATACCTGTCAAGTTTATTTTCAAAAGAAAATAAAATTTTTTTTCTTCTTTTTTTGGTTTAAATATTATGTAACCTGTTGCATTGAAGTGATAAAAGAAATTCGCTTTTTTTTGTTTTCTTTGTTTTGTCCAGATTTTGGTGAAAGAGTCGCTGTTTTTTTCTTCTTTTTTACTTTGTAGTTGGCGTGGCTAATAGCAGTGGAAAGAGAAAAATAAAGATGACAAGGAAAGAAAATTTCATGACCACATGTACGCAGAGATTTTGGTATTTCCATTGCATCATAATAAATTTCATTAATTTCACTTTTACTTTAAGTGATTGAAAAATTTCGAAAATCCAAATTATCCTGTTGGAACAATTTGGAATTTTTGAAGAGTCACATTTAGTGAAGAAGAAATTCTTTAAACCCTAGTCTAAATTTTTTTTATTTTGTTTTTGGGAGCCATTGTGGCTGATAAATATGCAACAAAGTAAGCCGCCCTATTTTTTTAATTTTATGTTTAAAAGCAAAAAATGTTTGAAATAACATAAAATTTTAGAATCAGAATTACGGGCATTTTGGAGAGTAAGTGGTCTCACTAAAAAATACCAAAGTGTCATCATCACAAGACGGCGCTTCGCCGGGAATGGCCGAAATACCGCAGACCACTTTCGTGCAAGCGAAGTAACTCCTTGGCTCTTTCAGTATACTTTTTTTTGTCCATCGGTTAGCTGTTGCACGTTCTGGTACTTCAATGGCTTTAGTCCGAGGTCATTTTTCTACCACTGCGGCGTGGATTTCAATCAAATCTGAGCTTCACTTTTCGGATCATTTCTAGTGTTGTTATCGTTTTTTTCGTCCATTTTTCTGGATGATGGATCTGCGAGGATCATGGTAACGAGGGCCCTAACAATAGACACCTGTGGTTTTCCAGCCAAATATAAAGCAATCACACTATCACGTTTGAATTCCATCACGAATAACTTTTTTTCTGAATGCAAAAGATCAAAATGCTTTTGTAAGCTTGTAAATAATAAAATGAACTGTCCCTAGAATAAATCTAATTAATTTTTTTTACCGAGAAATATATGTAATCTACCTTAAATACCACAAGGGGTCATTTGATCACCTTTGGTAGGAATAGGAATACATGAAGTATCGATAGGTTCAGTATTAAATTATCTGCTATTGTTATCACGCCATCCATGGTTCAAATTAACACATGGTTCAGACGTGAGAGAGTGAGAGGATTAAAAAGATTATAATAGCATGTGTGTGTCAGGCTATGCATTACTTAGATAAGTGTGATCCACCGATGATTGATTAATTTGTTGCATTTTCGAATTTTATTCTCACAGAATTATGTATTTAAAGGATGTGTACTTAACAATTTTTTATAATTTAAGGGAGTTAGCATTTTTAGATATTTTACTGTCCATTAAATCTATTCACACTTCAATACTAAGCTCTGATATTAATTGTCGTGGCCGGTTATCAGTTAATTCTGGTCCAGAAGTTCATATGGTATCACAACAAATCGTAATGTGTAGAGAGGTTTGATTTTAACAAAAGCTTACACTCTCTCCTATACTATGTCAATTTTTAGTGTGCTTTTTGTTTTGAAAAGTTTTTATTGTTTCCATTTTTAAGTTGATTTTATGGAAAACTTACCTGTAAACGTGTTAATACAATCCGTGGAAAATCAAAGCTGACCTAGAAATAAAAGAAGAGGGAAAAGTAAGACCTTTAAGCAATTTCGTTTTTTAAGAATGTTTTTTTTATTTTACAAATTAAACAGATTAAAAGAGGTTATCAAACAAAAGAAAAAAAGTAAATAAAATTGAAAATTCCTACGAATTAATATTTTTAATTAGGGGCCTATTCTCTTCGAAATGGCATCACACAAAACATTTTACAATTGATAATACATGCGCAAAAATGCAAGCTTGTGTATATCGGGTGGGCCGCCTATGGGTTTAAGTTTGAACCATCAATTATTTCCATTCTGGCAATATTTAGGTCATTATATTCTGTCACAGATTTCAGTACATCTTATCTCCACTAAACATAGTGAATCGATTTACGTTTAGTTAACGTTGGGATTTATTGGGCTAACGAGAAACTGCCCGATAACGTCGAATTTGCAAAAAAAAAAAGATATCTTTTTTTTCGTGTGAAGGTTATTTTGATCTTGGTAAACGAGTTAATAAGTAAAATCTATGTATTTGGTGATTTGGAGAAGATTGCAAATGACTGTTTGGTTCGTCTAGTGAAACGAAGGAAGCCCATTTTTCCACAAATTCCATTACGTTCCATGGAGACACCAATCGCGCCATAATAACTAATTTTTTTTACCCGCTTTTCATAGTACAGTCAAACTCGTTTATAACGAACTCGGTTATAACAAATTCTTGGTTATTACGTAAATATATTTTATAGTCCCAATAATAATAATTTTCATACAAAAAACTTTGTTTATTACGAGAACTGGTTTATAACGAACTCTCGATTAAAAGAAACTACTTTAAATGGTCCCAGCAATTAAATTTCATACATTTTATCTTTTTTATAACGAACACTCAGAAAAAACTTTGAAGTGTGGCAATAGTTTTTACTTTTATTTAATATGGCAGCATTGAGTTATAACTCAGCATTTTTAATTAGCTGATAGAGGTGGGGTGTCGTAGAGCCATAGGACATAAAGCCATATGGCGTTAAGTCTCATTCCATTGAGACATAAGGGCATATGCCATTAAGTCTCATTATAATGAGACTTAACGCCATAAATTTTTTTTCGAAAATGAGACATAAAGCCATATTTTTTTTTGAATGAAAGATAAAGCCATGAATACCTTAGCTCACATTAGCAATATTAGAAAGCGGCTTTATCTCTCATTTCAGTTCCTGAGACACTAAAGTTAAGTATTAAAAAAATCTGGCTTTGCATAATAAAATTTTTCTGCGTAGCGGACTTCGGGGTTTTTTCCTCCAGTAGGACGCGGCAGGTGGCTTTGCTAAATAAAGTTTTTCTGCGTGCGTCACAAGAATAAAAAAATGTTTTCCAATGATAACTAAGGATTTTTAATTTCACAAAATGTTTGCAGCTGTAATTCCTGGAGCCTAGAAAGTTTGGATTTTTTTAAATCATTAATTTCATAGATAAATAGGCATATTGAGTGAAATAAAACATTTGTAACGCAAAACATCAAATGGGACATAAAATTAAAATTGATATGAGACTTAAGGCCATATCAAAATTATAGCTTTATGTCCGTTTGAATTGAGACATAAAGTCATTATGGCTTTAAAAGAATTAACACATATTTTTGGTTTTTAATAAAAAATAAATACTTTTTGTTTTTAATAAATGAAAAAAAAATTCATTGTATTTTATATTTTCTTCAATGATTTCACTCCGTTTATTACGAACTTTGTCTATAACAAACTATTTTTTCTGGTCCAACGGAGTTCGTTATAACCAGGTTTGACTGTACAGCATAGTAGAGCATACGACACAGTCTCATTTGACCGACTTCAACTTTCTATCTTCTCTCAACAATCAATTTTTACGGCGTATAAAACTGGATTTACAACTTAATTGTGTAATACTATTACGAAATATTGATTTCCTTTCATTTCTTTTCTTGGCAACATGTTGACCAAACAACTCTTAAATACTTTTGTTGTACTCATATTTATGTATGAGTCGGACTTGAGTTTATAACAAAAAAAAATTTGAAATTCTTTCACTTTTCGTTATAATAAAATTTATAATAATTAAAAACAAATATTTTTCAAAATCAATTAGCAACTGTTTATAAATTTTACAAATATTTCTATTTTATTTTTTTTTGGTAACTTCATTAAATATTTAAAATATTTAAAATATTTTTTTTTTGTTTTCTTTTGTAGCAATGAAAAAGGTACAAACTGTAAACGCATTTACATTTATGGCTATGGCTTTCATTGAAAAAAGCCAGCCAACTGAGCAGTAAGCCTTGTGAAACCAGGCACTGTGAAGGCAGTCAGCACTTGTTTACTTGTCTCTTTTACGAATTTTTTTGTTCATCTTTTTAACTTTCTTTTAGGGCGCGCTTGTACCACATACGAGTGTTTATTTGTTAATTATTAAAAACAACAAAAACAACAAAAAAAAAAAAGTATATGAATAAGTAAAGTAAGTATATTGGTATGAAATAAAAATATTTATTCATACATTTTTTCTTCTCTTCTCTTATTTTTTGTTTGTTTTGTAAACAATAAATAAATTTCACTTTTTATGTCATCATATGAGATGCTGTTACAAATGTTTAAAAATATCAGTTTTGTTTCAAAAATTTTGCATTAAAATTTCATGTGTACCGTAGTAGTCTTTGCTATCAAGGAGAAATTTTAATTGTTGAAATATTGTATGACAAGGTAATTCGTAATTAATGTGACAAAAATGTGTGGCTACAAGGGTAGTTCAATAACTACGTAACTATTTACATGGCAATAAACAAAAATCATGTAATTTTTCTCCTTTCTGCTTCATACCATTGCCTAAAGTTTCCGGTACTTTCTTCCACCTAAAATATAAAATTTTTAAAGAAATTTTTCTGATTTCTTATATTTGAGATTTATTTATGATTAAATAAATAATTTTTAAAGAATAAAAAATTTATGATCTGTGTTCACACAGTGTTCATATATAAGGAGTGCGCAGAAAAAAAACTGGACTTACACTTTTCGTTATAGAAAAAACTCTAATGGTGTTTTCTTTTTTTACCAAAAAATGTGCATTTTATTATTGCAAAATGTCTTTCAACGTAGTAAAAATTTTCTTTATTAGTGGTAAACACAGGGCATACCCTTTTTTTAATATTTGTGTTATGTTCTTCTCAAATAAAAAATGACATTACAACTGGGTTGGTCAAAAATTTTTTTAATGCGCCTTGTAAGAGGGTGACATTTTCTTGGTAGAAAAGAAAACACCATAAGCGGCGGATTTTTTTTCGTTTTATATTTTGCAATTAAAGTAAATAATATTTGAATTCCTTTTGTGTAGAAAATTTTTTTTCTGACCAAGGTCTCAGAGCAGTCCAATTTTTTGAGCCACTTTTCTTACAGACATTTTAGGGTGTTTTACAAAAATACGTATTATTTTACTTGCCTTTTTTTGGTCCGCAAATCATTTTTTCTTCCACTTCCACGCTTTCTCTGAATACTCAAAGACTCCTTATATTGTTTTATTCTTTCCCTAGAAACTGTTTTTTCTTTAACACCTAGCAATCGTTTTATGTAAGGGGCACGGTTTTTCATTGAAAATTTCAATTATTTTTTTACGACATTCTTGTTGGGTGCCCATTTTCAAGAAATTAATTTCCCTATTGCAATGAAATTTAGTACGTGGATTTTGAAACAGATGACTAACAAAAACAATGTAACGGTATTCATTTTTTTAATTATGCTAAAAATTATAAGCTTAAAAGTAGGCCCAATTTTTTTCCTGCGCACTCCTTATATATTTATACGGCCATAAACCATTCTTGATACGTGATGAACATTTCAGTTTGATTTCGAGTTTTATTATGACCATAAGTGTGATTTGTGCAAAATTGTTACTATAATGAGCGGACATTGTCGTATAAGAAGACGCACAGAAGGCTTGCAGACATAGGATATCGACGCTGCTGTGGAGATGCGTATAAAAAGGAGAGAGTGGATCTAAAGCTGTGATAAATTAAGTCATAGATGGAGTCTTATCAAATTTTACAAATGAACTCATTGTTCAGAATTATCTTAAATAAATATTTAAACTAAATCTTAAAATATTTAAACTAATAACAGCTTTTAGTATGCTGAGGGACATACATACGAACATAAATGGTTATTACAACTCTTCAGACAGGATTATGACGTGGTTTCTCACACCATTTATGTTATGTGGGTTAATATTATTGGCTGTATCAAAAGTTTAAAGTACATACCGAATTACAGCGATTTGAAAAACCATTTCAGGGCAATTTTATGAACTCTCTCTTAGTTTTTTCGAAAAATCTGATGAGATAAAATCTTTGAAAATATATTTTACAAGCCGCCCCCTCCGTTCTATAATGTTCTAAGTCAAAAAGGTGTGTTTTTGTCTCAAAATTTTCACTCGCCTTAAGACTATATGTGTATTCTAGGTAGAGTTTTCCCTATAACATCGGAACGGATGGGCGCATCTTAACCAAATTTTGACAATATTTAAGTTAGAGAACGTAGGATGCAAGAACATTAACGTTATAGAATGTAGGTGTCGATATTTCGTTTTGTTAGAGCCGTCTGATCTTTGCTTTGAACATACTAGTAGTACTAGACTAGTAAGTAGTCTACAGAGACTCTCATTACTTTTAAAACCTTCATTACATTATAGGCCTGGAAAGCAGCTTTAAAATGCTTGTCTCAGAAAATACGATTACTAGATAAAAAAAAGTTAATTTTTCGCACAATATAAAATTGATCAAATGAAAATGGAATATAGTTTCCAAGCTTACTGACAAATGAGTAAAAATGGACTAAAAATATAGACGATTATTCTCGGAAATTATTGTCAAAACGAAAAATTTATTTTTATTAAGAAATTGTTTGATATTGGGGAAATGGAGTCTACTTTAAATAAAGAGCCTTAGTTTTGCCATACATAAAATATATGAAATTTTTGTTTTCAGGTCAACAGATTTAGTATTTTTTAGATATGTTGTGGATACAGGGTGGGTGATCATCATAATCCAATAGATGTTTGAGCCTCAGCTTTAGTTTTGCCATCGTATAAGGATCTTCTTTCAATAATCTTCTGGCGAATACAATAAAAAATCTTATCATTCCGAATCAATGTTAAGCTGTAGGGGCCACCATGCGTGAAAAAAATTCACACACAGAAAATGGTTAGTGTGGTAAACTAGGCCATAATGCTGGATATGGATTGTGGATTGTGATAGCCGATAATGAATAAGTGAATGGATGTCTTCAAAAATTCTTTAATAATTTAATTTAGTTCTCTCTTATTTTGTTATTTAGTCTTTGTGCACCAAGGAATTTTACTTCCTGTGTGTGAATTCGAGTTGTTTCTGCTCTTTAAATTTATTATTAGTATGGCCTGTAATATCTGTAATAGCATTAATTAAAAGTAAAGAAATTTATAAGATTCAAAGAACATTTTATTGTCATAAAATATTTTTAATTATTTTTTTATTCTCCTTATTTTGTTTTTCAACTTCTGCTTGTTCTTCTAACTTTTCAAACATTTTTTTCAAACCAAAAAAAAAAAGGAAAAATTCTTGGGTAAAACTTTTCCTGTGCACTTTTTATTTCTGCAAACATTTCTGCACTTTCTCACAGACTTGTTGTAAGAAGAAATTATTTTTCATTTACTGCAATTAGTGCAAAAATATGTGCGTTCAACTTGTTTTTTCTACATCAATACGAGGAGCAGTCCGCAATGGCAAAGAAATAGAACAAAAATCTTAAAAAAAAAAATGTTTTACCCATAGAATCGGGGGCTAGGCATAAGGAAACAATATTTGCCAATGGAAGGAGAAACAGAAAGTAAAGTATGAAAAACAATGAAGATAAAAAAAAAACAAAACTAAACTAAAGAAAAGTGCGTTGCTCTGTATGACTGTGTATAAATGTTCTATTTTACTAACTTATTATAGTAGTTTACTTAACTACTTAGCACAGTATTTGCCAAGGATTACAAGGATAATGAATGTAGACGCATAACATCTATTCTGTACATACGTACATATATAAACACGCTTTTATAAAAATATATTTTACGTTTATATTACAGTCTACATGCTGCTCTAACATTAACGTTCACAACCGTTCAATGGTATCTGGGTTTCTTTCTTTACATTTTTTTTAAATAAAATTTTCTTGTCTTTTTTAAAAGCATAATTTCTAAGAAAAAAAAACCCAAACATACCTAAGCAAAACTTACTCTTAAGTCTTAAAATAATTACAGCAATAAGAGCAATACTATGTTTAATCATAAAACATGAAAATTCTAACTGCTGCAGGTATATTCAAGTATAAGAAGTTGAAGTTAAGCTTGGCCCTTTAATTGATCTCAAAATTAAGACAATTTAAGTTTCCGTTAAACTTATAAGGCTCTAATTACCACAACTATATAAAAGTGAATAATTTGAATATATTGTCAGAATATGTTATCAGAAAACTAAAGGGTTGTAAAGACCATTTATCCTAGTTATGTACTAGGGATGCCAAATGGGATCGATTTTTAAATATTCTGAAATCCCGGGATATTTCGGGATAGTTCGTGATCGAAAAATCCCGCAAAATCACGGGAAAATTCTCGATTCTCTCTTAGTAATAAAAATATTTCGTTAACAAAATCATTTGTATTCCAATTACGTATATCAGAATTATATGTCGTTAAAACTAAAATATGAAAACATCATGACAAAAAGTAACAAAAAAGCGTAAATTAATAAAAATAAAAATTATTCATACTACGCATTATTCATAATGCATTAGTTTTAAGAAAATTATTTGGATTCCAACAAAAAGATTAAAACATCTAACATGCGATCTGACAGGCTTGAACGAATTTTGTTGTCACCATTCGCTACAGTTGGAAAATACTTCATACAATCATCAATCTATAGAGCTTGTAAATATTCACCTCTACCACCTCCTGATGTCAAGAAATCTATTTCTTTGGACAGTTAAGTATCTAAATCAGTTACCCTTTTAATTCGTTTTATAAAGCCTTTGCAATCTTCGATGGTATCAAATCAATGGAAGTGGGGTTTTCCTCATCCGAGATGCTATTATCGAAGTCAAGTGATATAGAACTTTTTTTCTGGACCTTTTGTAGGGTTAAAATACATATGAATTCACTATCCCGATACTCCCGAAAAATCCCGGGACAAGTTTTTAAAAATACCGGAATTCGGGATTTCGGAATTTCCCGATTGGCATCCATTCCATTCTCTATTCCCTGTTTTTAATTATTTTTAGCAAAGCAGGAGCTGGACCTACTGTAGCAGGTTCTAGAATGATAAACCTTTCATTTGTAGCTTTGGAAGAAACTTTGTTAATTAACTCTTACTAAGGACATAGAGGTTTCTGTACTAATTACAATATTCGTGTTTGATGGGATGAGCCGACAAAAGCCTTCCTGGGTAGATTATTTAAAGTGTAATTACAGCCCCCAAAATATTTAATTTGTAATTACATTTAGGGAGTCTTATCCTATATGCACCCCCGGATTTCAAGGGTATTCAGGCAAAAGCCTTCAATCAAACAGAGTAATGTAATGTAATTAGGATTTGGTAGATGCATTAGAAAACCATTGCCTTTAACCTTGTGTAATAATATGATAAGGTGATTAGTAGTTCATGCGGTCCAATGAAAAGTTTTGCATGCTTTACTCACGAAAATTTATTAAATGTATCTCGCAAGTATCCAACATCAAGCTCCAGTATTTCATAATAAAATTTTAGGTGCAATATGCAAAAATCTAAGCTGCAAACCTATAATAAGTGTAGAGCATTTTACATCTTCCACCGGAAGTTTGAGCGATATGAGTTTATGGAATTTGCAGTTATCACATTGAAATGTGAAGTGCTCAATGTATAGGGTGGCTGATATGTATTGCAACCAACTTCAGAGAAGATGTAGTGAACATTTCAACGATGTTATATTCTCGACGAAATAGCATAAAGAATAAAGAAAGGAAGCCGCCGCAGTCTATTGCATAAAGTGTTGGCTTATTTAAGGGTGTCTGGTATATATTCCAACCAACTTTAGGTTGTTATCTTTTGTATTCCAGTGACAGTTTATTTTATTATTTACAAGCTTACAAAAGCTTTTTGATCTATTGCATTCAGAAAAATGTTATTCGTGATGGAATTAAAGCATGTTAGTGTGATTGCTTTATATTTGGCTGGAAATCCACAGGTGGCTATCATTAGAGCCCTCCAGCATTTAAATGTGAATAAATCTTTTGTTTCTCGTACCATTGTTCGTTACCGTGATACTGGCAGTGTTGCAACGCGTCCAAAAAGTGGACGAAAAAAAAACGGCAACAACACCAGAAATGATCCTAAAAGTCAGGGCCAGATTTGATCGAAGTGGTAGAAAAATTGCTTGTGAGCTGAACATATCGCGAGAACGCAATGCACAACACATATTGAAAAATGAGCTTGGACTAAAGCCATTGAAGTTCCAAAAAGTGCAAGAGCTCACCAATGGACAAAAAAAAAGTTCGACTGGAAAGAGCCAAGGAGTTACTTCGCTTGCACGAAAGTATCCAGTTACTGAATTTGGTTTTCTCCGATGAGAAGCCATTCCAAATTGAGCAGTTTGTGAACAAACAAATGATCGGGTTTACTTGCCAAAGAGGTCAGCTAAAAATTTACACCTGCGATTGGCCTCTAGAACTCAAGCGCCGCCGATGGTAATGGTATGGGCCGCCGTAACAGCCGATGATCGCTCCCCGCTCGTATTCCTCGACCATGGGGTCAAAAATGCCGTATATTATCGGGAGAAGGTAATTGAAGTCCCTGGGACTTCCCAACAGAACTCAGCACCATCGCGTTCAGTACGCGTCAACCTAGAATGGCTTAAAAAGGAGGTTCCTCGCTTCATTTCTAACGCACAATGGCCACCAAAATCAGTATTAAATTGATTTCGTTATATTTAAATTAATTTTTGTGCTGACTTGGAAAACTTTTTTTCTTTTTTGTTTTTAAATTTAATGATCCTTTCATTTTAAAAAAGACTGAATTATTTATGGGAAATAATTATTTTGAATCAAAGCAAATCATTAACTGGAAAACAAAAGCGGAAAGTAAACAAGAGAAAAAAAAGAACTTTTAATCTGTTTATTTGCTTAATCATTTCTTGTTTTTAATTTTTTCCTTTCATCAGTATTTAAAACTTGGGTCTTGTGTCTTGTCGTTTCTGGTCCAACTCGATTGTCATTAATTTCTTGTTTGTCCCTTTTTGTGTTTCCCTCTCTCTCTCTCTCTATCAGGGCGTTAATATTCTATTCTATTGTTTCGTTCTTATTTTTGTTTGTTTTGTTTTGTCCTTTTATATTCATTACTCTGTTGCTTTATTTAATCCTTTATTGTTTCAGCTAAATTTGTATTCAAATTTTTTTCCCACGTTTGTTTCGTTTAAGGATAAAGAGCAAGAATATTTTTTTTTTATTTTTTTCAGGGAGGATATGGACAATCTTGTTTAAATGAATTTATTTTTGCAGAAATTTCTCCATGAAAATTACTGTAATTATCATTCGAAATCAAAATAGTAATAGTGCATTTAAGAATATTGTTGTTTAGTATGGATGGTAAAGTTTTCATTTTAAAGAGTAGCTGGAGATACCTTAAAACCTTTTTATATAAAAAATATTTTCTTAGTTTAATAAGTTCATAAAATTTAATGGGTCAAGGTGTGAAATGTGTTTTCTTAAATATATTTTTGAGTTAAACATTGATTATTTAGAAAATTTTTACAAAATTCATATATGAAGTTAACTTCAATAAATTAAATTTTTGAATATAAAATTTGACTGTCTTGTCTTTGCAACTGCTTTTTGGACAACTTCTACTTGGCGGGCTCATCATCGGCGGCCTTGGAGGCAACTTCTTCCTTTTCGGTAAGGATGACCTCAACGTGATACATGTAGGGGTAGATGCGAATGTGATCCCTATAGGTAGGTTCAGTAATGAACAGATTTTTGACCAAATTGTCAGGTAATAAAAGATGTCACGAAATGGAATTTTTGAATTTTTTCAGGTTTATCATGATTTGTTTTATTCATTTAAAATGATTTAAAATGCTTGTACAAGAAAATGCTATTATTGGGTAAACAACTTAGTTCTTCGTTATAAAATTGATCAAAAGAAAATGGAATATAGTTAACAAGTTTACTAACAAATGAGTAAAAATGAACTAAAAATATGGGCGGTTATTGTCGGAAATTATTGTCAAAATGTAAAGTTTATTTTTATTAAGAAATTGTTTGATATTGGGGAAATGGAATCTACTTTAAATAAAGAGCCTTAGTTTTGCTACACTCATAAAATGTATGAAATTTTTGATTTTAGGTCAACAGATGTAGTATTTTTTAGATATGTTGTGGATACATGGCGGAAGATCATCGTAATCGAATAGATCTTTAAGATTCAGCTTCAGTTTTGTCATCATAAAACGATCGTCTTTCAATAATCTTGCCAGTAGATTACATAAAAAAAATCTTATCAAGTATAACGTTCTGAATCAATGTTAAGCTGTAGGGCCCACCATGCGTGATGAAAATTAACACACACAAAATGGTCAGTGTAGGAAACTAGGCCATAATACTGAATATGGATTGTGGGTAGCGATAGCCGATAATAAATAAGTGAATGGATTTCTTCAAAAATTCTTTAACAACGTAGTTGTTTCCTACATCATATTAAATTTATTTGAATTTAATTTAGTTTTCTGTTATTTGCTCTAAGGAATTTTACTTCCTGTGTGTATGTGAGTTGTTCCTGATCTTTAAATTTATTATAAGTATTAACAGATGTCACAAAATAAAATTTTAAAGTTTTTTCAGGTTTGTTAATGGTTTGTTTTATTCAATTTTCTGATTTCTATTGCATTGAAGTATTGACTAACGTGGAATTTGGCTCACCCAAAAATTTCCAAAGTGTCTAAAAAATGTTGACGTCCTTTCAGAAAGAATTTTTATTGATTTTTACACATACATTACAACCCTTAAGTCAGGATTACGACCTAGCTTCTTACACCACTTATGTTGTGTGCGCTAATTATATACATGAGTGACGGCAGCTCCGAACGACAGATTTTTGAGAAGCTCTTCATGGGTATTTTATTAACTTTCAGAATTTTTGCCAGAAATCTGCCGAGAGGCAGTCGCCTAAAAAATATTTTTTCACAGTTTCGTTATAATGTCTGACCTGAGTTTTGAACCCTGGCCTTACATCTAATAAGCCGACATACTACTTACTAGACTACTTCGACTACAATATACTTATTTACACATTTATTTGATTTTTATTTTGAATCAATTTTTAACTTTTGAACCTCCATATGCATCATGACAGGTCCAGCAGGTTCATGGATAAAATGAGTAATCTCAACAGGGATGGAATAAGAAACTATGTCTTAAATCGGATTAAAGCGTTATTTTTATATATAAGGAATGCGCACAAAAAAAACTGGACTTACACTTTTCGTTATAGAAATATAACTAAGTGGCGGATTTTTTGTTTTATATTTTACAATTAAAGTAAATAATATTTGAATTCTTTTGTGTATAAAATTTTTTTCTGACCAAGCTCTCAGACCATCCAACTTTTTGAGCCACTTTTCTTCCAGACATTTTAGTGTTTTTTAGAAAAATACGTATTATTTTACTTGCATAGTTTTGGTCGACAAATTCTTTTTTCTTCCACTTCCACGCTTTCTCTCAATACTCAAATTCGCCTTATATTGTTTTATTCTGTCCTTAGAAACTGTTTTTTGGTTTTTCATTGAAAATTTCAATTATTTTTTTACGATATTTTTGTTCGGTGCCCATTTTCAAAAAACTATTTTTGCTATTGCAATGGCATTTAGCACGTGGATTTTGAAACAGATGACTAACAAAAACAATGTAACGGTATTCATTTTTTTTCAATTATGATAAAAGTTATAAGCTTAAAAGTAGGCCCATTTTTTTTCGTGCGTACTCCTTAGGTTGTAATCCTGGCTGAAGGGTTGAAATGAGTTAGAAGTTAAAACAAACCAGAAAATTTCACACGTTTAATAGCTAATGTTTACTCTTGACATTTTTTAAATTGTACAGTTAAGGATTGAGGCATGGGCCTTTACCTTAAGGTTCTTAAATGTCTGGTTAAACAGATCTATTGAGTCATGGTACTGCAAATCTTTCTAATATGTTATCGCCATGACAATGAATTATTTAAAGGACTTTAATTTATGTGGGAAACTTTTCTATTTCCAATAAATATTTGAAGTATGTTTTTATGTTTCTATTTCGTTAGACACTTTCTGAACAGGACTTTTAATTTCATAATTATTTTAATGTGTAATGTTTTCCTTTTTATTTTTTTTTTTTGTTATATTATTGGCTGCATAAATGGAATGATTTTCATTTTAAAGTTTCCTTTCGTTGAGAAATGTATTTTCACTTTTTCTTTTGCAAACACATTTTGGTCTCTTAAATTGTTATTTTTTTCGTCCTTATTAATAAGGATACGAGGATACGAATTTTAAACTATAAAATAATCGTTTGTTTTCATTTTGCTTTTAGATTTTTTTTTTTTATATTTTCTTGTTTAGTTTAGTTCGAGTTTAGTTTAGCACACAATTCTATTCGTATAATCCCTTTTTATATTGTGGAACGAAGAGTAGTTGTACCTGAAACACACTCACTGTCAGATTAACAACAACTATAAACCTCTTTGTCATCATACAAATGAATTTTTTAAGACTTTTTATTATAAAAAAATAAAACAACAAAAATAATGTAAAGGATAATGCCTACCATTCGTTGCAGCAGGAACTAAAGAGAATGGCAAATAATGGCGAATAAAAAAAAAAAACAAAAACGTATCACAAATATTTATGCCACACAAAACACTGTTAATCCTTCAAGTTGTTGGTTCGTTGGTCGTTTGGTTGGTTGATTTTTTGGCTGATGACAATATTAATGACGATTTACGTTGTTTGCTGATGTCGCTAACGTTGAGTTTTTATTTTTTTGTTTTATTTTAACTTTTAAACTTCCGGCTTTAAGTTTTCAAACAAAACATAACAGGAATTGCAAACAAAACGGAACGGAACGGATATAAGAATTTACAAAAAAATATTTATTTTTCGTTTAAACTCTTGTTTCTTTGTTTATTTTTATAATTCTTCCTTAAAATAGAAACAAAGCAAAAGACAAACAATAAGGCCGAGGGTCTTTTGCTTTAAAAACTTTTGATTTTTTTTTTATATTTATTTTAAGCGTTTAAATTATAGTTTTCTTGCCCCTCTAACTGACAAGATTTTTTGGGGGGGTTAAGGAAAATAAAAACCGAAATAAAAAACCCGGCGCGTCAGTTGCCTGGTTTCTTTCTTTTTTTTTTTTTGGAATGAAAACTAACCGACGTTGCGACTACGACCCGTTGTTTGTCGCTAGTGAATATTAAATGCTGATTGTAAGATGTTAACGGTTACTATTATAACAACCGAAAGCCGAAAAAAATTATTTACAGTTGTTTTCGTTTGGCTAACGGAAGATCGCATATGTAATACATACTTGAAATTCGGTTAAATTAATGATCATCATGTAGATGTTGTTGCTGTCGTCTGATGATCAAGTTGTTTATTTCGGCTATTCGGCTTGGCCAAGCCGAGAGCTAAGCAAATGAGTGTAACAAAGTAATGCAAATGAAACTGAAAGTGTTGGTAATATTAACTATAATGCCAATGACAATGACTTCTATACTACACTCTACAGCATTTGTTGGGTTTTACTTGAAAAGTAACTCAACAATCTTGTGGCTCTACAACCATTGTATTCTCTACAGAGAGAGTGAGAGTAAGTGTGCGTTTAGTTAATTGTTGACTGCCAAAGCGTAAGAGAAATGAAGGTATTCACACATGCATTTGCAAGTAACCTGTTTATGTTATAATGGTAAACTCTTACCTCTTGTTGGGCTACAATGATATGCAAATTTTCATCAATATTGCCACTATCCATTACTCACTATATCTTCAAGTACGTCATCACTATGAAAAGGGCTAGAAGAGTTTTAAAAATGTAAAAAATAATTTTGAAATTATAATGAAAAAAAATGGATACAAATCCCAAAACAGTTCTTAACTGATCAGAAAGAAAACCTGGACTCATTTGAAGCATCAAATATAACTTAAAATCCTAATGGTAGTTTTTAAAATTTTTCTTTAAATGAATAGGAAATGGTTCTAAATTTCCAATGGTTATAAGAAAGAATTTTTCAAGTTTCATTGTTTAGTTAACATTACTATCTTGATTTTCCTATACTGTTGTACATACTATTAATGAGTTTATATTAATTGTTAACTATCCTACTTGAAGTTACACAATTAGATTTTGAGAGATTTTCTCAATAAAAATAAAATGAAATTCAAACCAATTTTTTGGTTACATTAATTATGCAGTGAATCATTTAAAATAACACCGAATATATTCGAATAATTTTAATATTTCGCAATAAATTGGATTTCTGCATATTAGGTGGATGATATCATTCTCAGTAATGAGCCCAGATCACAGACATGTATAGTTGGTCATAACAACCCTTCAGTCTGGATTACAACCTAATTTCTCCTACCACTTATGTTTGCAGGACCTACAGTATGAAATCGATTCCGAACGATACATACATAATTGGTCATTTACAGCCCTTCAGTAAGGATTATTGACCTAGTTTCTCACACTACTTACGTTGTGTGTGTTAATTTTAAACATAAGTGGCGCGACCGCGCGAAGTCGACTCCGAACGACAGATTTCTTTTAAGGAATTTTTCATGGCAATTTTATTTGCTGTCAGAGGTTTTGCCAGAAATATGATGCGAGGAAATCGCCAAAGAAATACTTTTTGTATTTTTATTTTGATGTCTGGCCTGAGATTCGAACCCTGGCTTTACGTCTAATAAGCCAGTACACTATCATCTAATTCTAATTAATTTTAATTTAATTTTTTCTCAAAATTTATACCAGAAATTTCATGAGAGCAACAATTGTTTAATTTACAAAATAGTAGTGCTGCCACTAAATCGCTTAAAATTTTTTGACCAAATTCATCAATCAATCAATTGATTTCTTGTTATCGTAAGCCTTGTGGAATTAATTTTTCCATTTTGGAATCCAATTTCTAACGTTTCCGGAAAAATGTGACATTACTATGCCACCGCCTCAAAAAATGAACCAAACAGTTCATATTCAAAAGTACAAGGCAGTCCTTTAATTCGTTTCATTGCTCTTTTCACTTATGCAACACAATAAAATTCAATAATTTTGACCATGATAAAATGGAAAATTTTACTAAGCGTTTTTGCAATTGCTGCTTGCCATGAATACAAATTAGCTCTTCATACATGAGTGGCGGGGACTACAACTATGCCTGTGTTTTGCAAGGGTTCCTGTCTAGGGCACCTAATCCCATGGTGCTCTTCGCACTGCGTACTTTCATGCTGTAAAAACTGGCTACAGCCAGGAAATAGGTGCCAATTCGGAATAATGCCATTTGGGCATGACTTCCCTCTTGTTTAGGGGTCGGAGTCCATCTAAACTTCTTCAAATGAGTTAAGAATGTACCGCCACGCCGTACTCGCGCATTCTCCGTGATTTGGGTTTAAACCACAGCCACCCCGTGCTCACCGAGGAGATAGGGACAAGTCCCTGGGGCTTCCAGTACCCGCGGTTTCAGATTAAGACCTCTGGTCAGGTTTTGCAGCCAAGCAAGACCTAACTGCTGCAAGTTGAACCCCAAACAGTTCCTGATAGGTAGCAGCAACCTTAGTCGCCTTTTACGACAAGTATGGTGATCACTGTGGTAATATTCTCTTCCCGCCAGTTTAAATTCGACTCCGAACGACAGATTTTTGAGAAACTTCTCATGCCAATTTTATTTATTCTGAAATTTTTTTTTTTAAAGAAATCCGCTGAGATAAAGTTGTCGAAGAAATATTTCTTCGTATTTTGTTTTGTTAGAGATCTCTAAACTGGAATTTGAAGCGTAAGCTCGCTTCCAATAAGCCAACACACTGCCTTCTTCCTTTAACGTTGTTATAATTTGCTAGGGGCACTTATCACATCACATTTCCTCCGAAGGTTCGTCATACAAAATAACTTAAAATTCAATAGCCGTCACCGGCAATAACCTTACACAATATTTTCAAACTCATTTGATATGTAGAAATTTATTACGGTCAAGCTAAATCATTACGAAGAAGAAGAAGTCTTATGTTAGTCTTTTTCTGGTAAAACTTTTTCACTTTTTCGCTTTAAAAAGTAAACACAGAAAAACACTCGAAATAAATACAAAAACAAACAGAGAGCTATACAAGCAATCGAAATAATTTCGCTTTCATTTGCATCATCATCATCACGATGATCATCATTGAGGCATGATAAAAACAAATATAAAAACAGTCAACAACAAACAACCAAACAAAAACGTATTGGTTTTGGCCAAAATAAACAAGACTAAGCAAGACTTTCGATGTTGGTTTAAACAATTTTCAACGAAATTACAAAACCGGTTCTTGCTCAGAAAAGAAGAGAGAGCGAGTGTGAATCAACCAAAAACATACTCTCTTCAGTAATCTCTGACTGAAATTCACACGCCAAGTTAATCACATATTGTTAGCCAACGATCACTGTATACCATATGTATGGTACAGTACTAATGACGTTACTTGAAGAAGAAAGGAAAAAACAAAAACAAAAAAGATGGTCTTGTGAGCTTACTTTTGGTCTTCGCCTTCGTCAAACCTATTCACTACCAACTGCCATCACTTTCATTTTCATGTATCTGTTTATGTGTTTTTGTATATAATGTAAGCCTATGTATCGAGGAAAAATATTTTCTTTTAATTTCTTTAAATTTATTTCAGCTAATAGCGGCATTTTAAAGTCTATAAGTTTTCCAGTATTTCCTCTATTGACTCGATAGACCGCAATGAGGTAACATTAAAAAATTTTGATTGCTTTTGTTCACTTATTTTATTTGTTGTTTTTATGTCGCTGGCAAACATGATGATGACCTTTTATTGTACGAGTTTACCTGAAAATCATTTTCCGATTTTTTTTTTGTTTTGTTTTTATGACCAGAGGGTGATAAAATAATATTTTTTTCTCTCTTTCGATTAATTTTGCAGTGTTTGCCGTTATAGTAGTTTTTTGATTGTCAAAATCGTGATGTTTTGCTTCATTTTCTTGTTGAATTTCACATACAGAGAAACATTTAAACGAAATATTTTTAAGACTTATATAGGGTGTGCCATCTATTGGTTTAAATTAAAACCATAGATTATTTCCAATCGGGCAATACTTATGACATTATATTCTGTCATTAAATGGACAGTGTTATCACCTCTGAACGTAAAGAATCGATTTACCCTTAAGAAACGTTGGGATTTATTGGGAAATTTATTTCCAAAACAAAGACAATTGGTCGGAAACTGCAAAAAAAGAAAATTGGTCGCCGAGAAGGACCAACAGTACCCCGGTACAGGCAAGTTTATTGCTAAAGATTTTATTGCTGATATTGCTGTAGTCGCCGTAGTCTAGTAGGTAGTGTGCTGGCTTATTAGACGTAAAGCCAGGCTTCGATTTCCAGGCCAAACATCAAAATAAAATACAAAAAGTATTTCTTCAGCAATTTCTAAGCCACGATTCAATGCCATGAAAAGTTTCTCAAAAATCTGTCGTTTGGAATCGACTTTTAACTGCAGCTCCCGCCATTTATGGCGTAGTAGTAGTGTGAGAATCTAGGTCAATAATCCTGACTGAAGGGTTGTAATGACCAATTATGTCTATGTATCTCCACTGCACGTTATGAATCGATTTACCCTTGAAAAACGTTGAGATTTAATGGGAAATTTATTTCCAAAACAAAGACAATTGGTCAGAAACTGCAAAATAAGGTACCTCGGTACCAACAGTACCCCGGTATACGAAAGTTTATTGCTAAAAGTTTTATTGTTGATACTCGTACAGTGCATACATTCGAAAATATCGAAGCTGTGGCTGAGGGTGTGCGAGGAGATCTCTGTATGATGCCTTGCTCCAAGCGTTAGAGCCGCATAATCATCCGCTTCCTGTTTGCTTCACTAGATGGGGCAACGAGAAACGAATTTTCAAAAAAGGCAAAATTATCCTTTCTGATTTCGTCATTTTCATCTTAGTGGGTAAGTTAAAAAGCAAAATTGGGGTATTTGGGGCTCATAAAACCCACACGTGGTCTTACAGAAGCCAAATAATCCAATACGAGTGACTGTTTGGTGCGATTTTGAAGTTTTGAAAATGAGAACCACTCAACAATTACGGTAAATGGAGACACCGTAAAAATGGATTTTTTGGACCCGCTCTAAATGTTTGGTTTTTGTGATTTATTTCATCAAACGTTTAATGGTAGTTACATTAGCTGAAATGATGGTGTCGATTGGTTGCCACAAAATTATTTAATTTTTATCTTATACGATCAAGTAAAACTTAAACATATTTGATGTTGGCAAAGAACATTAGTTTGTCTATAGTTTTATTTTAATTAAAAACTCCCTTATGGTTGATTTTTCATTAATTAAAGATGATACCATAATTAAGGACTGCGATGGTTCCTTCATGAGGAAATATTAAGACCGACGACAGATGGTACATACTTTAAATTGACACAGATTTTGTACTTCATCACCATTTCAAAATTTTTGCATTTAGCTCCTTTTCGGTAAAGGAAAACTAGCAGCTCTCTATATAAACTTAGAATTTGCCAGAGGGAATTACAATCGGAATTACCAGCTATGGAAATGCATTAAATTTTTTTACATAAAACTTGCCAAATTTTATGCTCAACTTTTGCAATTTAACTTTTATTGGTTCTGACCCTCCACTCTGGCACCTCTATTTCCTCATCGATTGATAGGTCAGGGAGGAAGAGCAGAGGCGTTAGAGGAACGGACCGGGTTGTTTTGTTTCTGGACTTCTATTGCCTGCTGTGGACAGTAAGAGAACAGATTGGCTGCTGGGTTTGGTTAAGACCAGCTTAAAGTTGGTTGTTGGTATTATAACGGGGCACTTGGAGATTAGGTGGCTGACGGGGATCTGGAATAGATCCTAGCCGGACTATTGCAGAGTATATTGCGATGAGAAGGAGTTGGAGACTGTCGAACCCTCCTCTGTAACTGCCCAGGCCTTAGAAGGTTAAGGTTGAGGACCCTTAGCAGGGCCTTCTTTCAGAGCTTGAGTTCTGTGTCGAGAGCTGACATCAAGGCTCTCCACAGATTCATTAGCAGCTTGGGCTAGTTGAGAGGTGCTAGGGCTTCATAAGTGTAGTCGCGCTCTCACCCTCTTTTGTTTTGTGTCTGTTCCTTTCTGTATAATTCCTCCGATTCCCATTCTCACCCCTTATCTACATTTCCTCCTTTCATCCTATACCCTCTATTGCTTTCCTTCTCTAAGAACATTGCACAATGGGTCAACTTCAACCTTCGGGTACTATACTTGTTTTAACCGACAACTACACGTCCACTAACCTAACCTTTGCAACCCCGTTATCGTGTTAAAAAATGCAATAAAGAAATACAATAAAGCTGTATTCACTTTGGTGGTAAAAAAAACAAGAGGCTTAAATCTATAAACTAATGCTCTGCACTTCGCAATACAAGGGAATAGAATGAACTTGCGTACATAGTAAACAGGGTCTAAGAACAGTTCTTTGTTTGCTCTTGCATGACTAACAAATTAATTTATGCCACTTCGTTTGCTCCTTCTAAGCTGAAGTCACCGTAGTCTAGTTGGTAGTGTGTTGGCTTATTAGAAGCGATGCCGGGATTTAAAGCCCAGCTCAGACATCTTCAATAAAACGAAATATGAAAAAATTGTTTTTCGGCAACCTTATACCAGCAGACTTAAGGCCAAAACTTTAAAGAATGCGAAAATATTTAAATTTTCCTTAAATGATTTATTTAAGGAGTGCACACAAAAAAAAACTCGACTTACACTTTTCGTTATAGAAATAAAACTAAGTAGCGGATTTTTTTCGTTTTATATTTTGCAATTAAATTAAATAATATTTGAATTCCTTTTGTGTAAATTTTTTTCTGGCCAAGGTCTCAGAGCATCCAACTGTTTGAGCCACTTTTCTTCCAGACATGTTAGGGTGTTTTAGAAAAACACGTATTATTTTACTTGCTTTGTTTTGGTAGGCAAATCCTTTTTTCTTCCATTTCAACGCTTTCTCTCAATACTCAAAGACTTCTGATATTGTTTTATTCTTACCTTAGAAACTGTTTTTTGGTTTTTCATTGAAAATTTAAATTATTTAACAAAACAATTTAACAATAATATTTAATAATATTTAACAAAAACAAAGTAACGGTATTAATTTTTTTTCAATTATGATAAAAGTTATAAGCTTAAAAGTAGGCCCATTTTTTTTTCGTGCGCACTCCTTAGAAGCTAGGTTGTAATCCTGGCTGAAGGGTTGAAATGAGTTAGAAGGTAAAACAAACCAGAAAATTTCATGCGTTTAATATCTAATGTTTACTCTAAATTCTTGACATTTTTTTAATTGTACAATTATGGATCGAGCCAAACAAATCTATTGACTCATGGTACTGCAAATCTTTCCAATATGTTATCGACATGACAATGAATTATTTAAAGGACTTTAATTTATGTGGGAAACTTTTCTATTTCCAATAAATATTTGAAGTATGTTTTTATGTTTCTATTTCATTACACACTTTTTGGTTAACTCCTACGAGCGTAGTAATCGTTTTTTGTAAGTAGCGCGATTTTTCATTATTTTTTATTATAACATTCTTGTTGGGCGCCCATTTTCAAAAAACTATTTTTACTATTGCAGGTGGATTTTGAAACAGATGACTTAGAAAAACAATGTAACGGTAATCATTTTTTTTTCAATTATGAGAAAAGTTATAAGCTTAAAAGTAGGCCCATTTTTTTCGTGCGCACTCCTTATTTAGTCGCCTTATCCCTTTTCTTTATCAGTTTCTATGATAGAGATTCTTGCAGTTTTATTTTATCAAACATGTATGGAGCCTCTGACATACCTTTTGTTCCATTTCAGATACGAATGGTTTTTTTTTTTGCTTTCTACTGATGATAAAACTAAAGGCTTTAAAAATTTTATATCAATTTCACATCATTTTAGTATCATTCTTTTTTGTTTTATAAATTACCAAAAAAAAAAAAATTTGCTGTTAAATATCAGCACTTGTTATGCTTTTTACAGCATGCAGCAGAAAGTAGCACATTTTAATAAAATTTTTCTTACACTATTTTAACAATACGTGACCTTTTACATATTTACGTGATGTTATCAATATTACAGTTAATATTTCGTTTTAACAAAAACAAAATTTTTATATGTATATAAACAAATAAAAAAGTTGCATAAATTCAAGAAAATAAATAAAAAAATAAAGGCTTAAAAATATTAAAAAAAAAACAACATTTAATGAAAATAAATAAATAAAATTATTGTATACATAAATGCATGTTAAAAAATGAAATATTTATAAATATTTCAATATTTTTTATTATTTTCTTAAAACAAATATAAATAAGGGTAGTAGCCAGCGTTGCGACAAAGAAAAACTTTTCCCTACCAATATTCCTTCCAAAATTATTCCAATCCTACCAAAATTTTAATTTAAATAATTATAGATTATTTAGTATGAAATTAACGTTTTATTGGTAAATATTGACCGTAGACGAATAAAGTTTGGTAAGTTCGTAGAGTCGATATCGACAATCCCACCAAAAATGGATGTAACAAGTGATATCTATAAGTCTTAAACTACTGAACCGATTTTAACCATTCTTTTTTGTTCGAAAACTTATCAGCTTTAGATGGTTTAAAAAGAAAATTCGATATAGCAAAAAGTAGGCGTGGCAAACATTTAAAATTGAATATTTAGTAATCGTAGATGAATGCAATTGCCCACAAAATATCGTAGAGTCAATTTCGACAAACCTACCGAGAGAGAATAACTAGCAAAAAGTAGGCGTGGCAAACATTTAAAATTGAATATTTAGTAATCGTAGATGAATGCAATTGCCCACAAAATATCGTAGAGTCGATATCGATAATCTTACCGAGAGAGAATAACTATAAGTCGGTTAATTCGATGGTTTATAAGTACATATATACGTATATAGCATGTATGTCTGTTAGTTTTTGTTTTGGAGCTATTACAACAACTACAACTTCGTCAGCGCTTTATGCAACGTATTACTATGAAGTTGCCGTGGTCTAGTAGGTAGTGCTGGCTTATTAGACGTAAAGCCAGGATTTAAGTTCCAGGCCAGACATCAAAACAAAATACAGAACAAAAGTATTTTTTCGGTGATTTCTTCTCAGCAGATTTCTGGTAAAAACTCTGAGAGAAAATAAAAATTGCCATGAAAAGTTTCTCATAAAATCTGTGGTTCGGAGTCGACTTTAAACTATAGGTCCCGCTACTCATGTATAAAATTAACACACTCAACATAAGTGGTGTGAGAAACTAGGTCAATAATCATGACTGAAGGGTTGTAATGACCATTTACGTCTGTCGTTCGGAGTTGACTTTAAACTGTAGGTTCCACCAATTATGTATAAAAACAACAAACACAACATAAGTAGTGTGAGAAACTAAGTCAATAATAGGTTGTAATTACCAATTATGTGTGTATGTATATAAAGTTTGAGATCACACAAGAGTCTAATGGTTGCAAACCTATACTTATTCCGATCTGAATAGCGAAAGTAATTATTTTAGTGCTACTGAACGGGAGTCAACTAAGTAAGTATTGGACCTCAGACCACGACCGATAAATATAGTTGCGATAAAGTCAAGTAATTTATTTATGTTGGCACTGTCGTTACTACCAAAAATGATCTCAGTCTGGAGATCAAGCGCAGGATCGATCTCGCCGACAGGCGATTGAGTAGCAGAAACCATCGGTCGTTCGGCAAAACTAATATTCTGCAAGACGCTCGTCTTCCCCTGTTTCTTTATGGCGCAGATGCAACAGTATGCGCTCGTCAACGAAGTGACCATTGCGCAGTGAATTAGCATTCAGCGGCTGTGCTGGCTCGGCCTTGTCGTTCGAATGAAGGAGGACACTCCCTCGAGACGAGTATTTGAAGCGGTAATTTGCGAAAATCGTCGCAATGACGACATTGTTTGAGTTGAAAGGAGCAGGTCGAGGAAACTTTGTCATCGATTCGTATGACCAACTGTCATAGACGCGCAAGGAGCAGATGCGCCTGGATGTATGTGCCTAGGCAAGCCAAAATCCATTAATCGTGTTGTAAATGGCCAATTAAAGAAGTTTTTCTTAATTTGGATAAACGCATGTGGTTTCAAGTTTCTTAATTTTGAAATGTAAGTACCATGTTAGACATTTACTCGTCTTAATCCGTACAAAACCTGAATTTAAGTAATAGGTGGTTAACATCTTCGTATCGAAGTATTTTCAAAAAAAAAAAATCCTATAATTTGGCCTTTATATTTTTTATTTTTCGTATTTTTTTGTTTAACTAACCTGACTTATTATATCATATAGATCGTAATGAATTTTCATTATCTTCATTATCTGAAAGTCAATTGAAAATTATGGCAATATTCCATGATCAAGGACCGCTTTGGAATTATAAAGCGAATATTGTGGTTAATACAAGCAGAAAATTATAACCACAGTCAAACTTGTCTAAGTCCACGGACACTACGACATTCCGGGAAACTGCAGAGCAAACGAGCTGGCCAGGGCTGGCGCACTTCTTCCGAAATCCTCTTCAATCAACTTGAGAATGCCATTTACCTCGTTCAAACTGGCTATTGTGTGGAAATTCTCCCGGGACGCCAACGTATCCTGGATCAATGACGAAACCTGCTCCACCGCTAGATTCACTTAGCCCTCAGTGGAAAAAAGGCGCACCAACCAGTTACTTGGACTTGGTCGTAATATCATTGCGATCACAGTGGTCATGTTTACAGGTCACTGTGTTATGGATAGACACGCGGAATGAATGCGGCTCCCATTTAACGATTTCTACCTTGGACGTAGATCCGCTGAGGAAGAGGAGACTGTTATCCACTTGCTATGTGAAGGCCCATCTCTTTGGAGATACAGATATAGGTTATTTGGTTCTCCAACCTTTGTCAGCTATGTCAAGGACATGGCCTCGTTTATCAAACTTTCTGACTGATTTTCCAGCGTGTGATAGTCGTGTTTTAAATATGCAGCCTTTGCGCTGTCCAACTTCTCCCACATTGGCTCGGAGAATTTGGTCAGTACAGGGACTGTGTTCATCTGTGGCGCCACAACGGGCCGCTATGCGTGCACAAGTGTGCTTTTGGTATAAAGGTACCACACCAACCTAACCACAAAGTTTGGTTAACTTAATGCCTATCATCGCATTCAAAAGAGTTGGTTGAAGTTTCACTTTTTTCAACTTTTGTGAAAAAATGAGATTCTTAAGAAAATTGTCAAGATACTCTGGAGTGATTGATCATGGTGGGATGAAAATTGTATGTGAATTATGACTGTATAAAGGCGACTTAAATCCACTGATGAGTATTCAAGCAGGGTACTCCGCCTTACATTTACACCCTAACTGGGTAGGTAACGTAGGTAATAATAAATGCTGGAAATTTAACACTTTTTATGTCACTGCCTAGCTTTTTTTCAATGCCCTGCAATCCTATTCTATGGTTTGATGGGCATGAAATCCTTCGCTGGCCTGCGCTCCTTTAACTTAGGTACTTAACTGGCCGAATTGTAAGTTCTATGTGTTAGTCTTTCTTTCTAAGAAAACAAACCTTTATTTAAGAATGTTCCAAGCTTAAGGAAAGGACTTTTGAAAAAATAAAACAAAAGTCCATAGATCTTAATTAGTGGTAGCCTCATACTGTGGTAGGTTGTACTAAAAAATGATGAAAACACATGATTTTTATTTTTTTTTTTTTATCAAAATTCGAAAGATAGTGAAGTCAAGTGCTAAAAGAGTATCAAAAAATATAACGACAAGCATAGACATTTTCTTCTGTTTGTATGTAGATACGAGTATGTATTACATAATTTTTATAGTTAAAAACTAATATTTTTTAACAATTAAAAATAATTTATGTTTGTTGAAAGGTTTATTAAACCATAACCTAACTTAGCTTAGCCATAAAAAAACATTTCCACAAAACACAATGGCTAAATAAATTTTGCGAAAAGTCAAAATGAGATGTTAAATTGAGAAAGATGATGAAAATACATACACAATGCAATTTAAAAAATAAATAAAAATTATATTTTCATTTAAGTATCCGAGATAATAAAGAAAAAAAAAAACTTGAGTAATATCAACACAAACAATGAGAATGTGTATCGCATCGTATCTGTCTCCATTGGCATACGGGCACCTGTAAATATTAATACGTTATATAATATCCCTTGTACACTTCTCCACTGTTATACACGATGAATACCTTAATTAAAATGAATATTTCATGAGATAAAAACTGTTTAATACGAGAGGAAATAACAAATTGAACTACAAATTGTGGAGAAAAATTTTGAGTGTCGGATGATTCTGATTTTTTAAACTTTTAACACTGAATATTTGATCTAATTCGCAATATATAACGAGGCTTCAGTGCATCTATTTAAGCTTGAAGATACGCACAATTATAGTTTATTTGCAGGCATACGAATGTTTGTAAAATACATACAAACTTTCTTTGGAAGTGAAATAAGACGAAGTGTTATTTAATGCTGGAAATCGAAAGTACACAGAGAAAATATATTGCATAAAACGTTTTGACAGGAAATATTGCATAGCAGGGATGGAAAAGTTGGCACAATAGTACTTTTTTTAGCACTATTTGAAAGTCAAAAACACAATAGCACCTCAATGACTTATTTAGCACTATTTAAAAATTTTGCTTTCTTTATTGCATTACTTTAATATTCTGTCTTAACGGGGTATAATTTATGAAAGTAATAGGTATTATCAAATTCGTACCAAAATTTAATAAAGAGCCTTTCATAATTATAGCACCACTATCATTTCAATAAAAACAAATAATGAATATAAAATTGTCTTCAGGCCATATTCTCTGATAAAAAAAAACTAGAACTTAGATGAATTTTGGGGGAGGTAGGTCTCATGGTTTGGGGTGTTATTTCTTTAAGTGGCTGTCTCGAACTTCAATTTCCATTTACGCGAATGAATAGTACAGAGTACAATACTGTTCTTAGCTGTAGTTTGCTCACTTCTTGAAAGAAAAAAATATATACTTTCCAACAGGACAATGCCAGAATTCATGTCAACAGACAGAGGATGGAATGGTTTCGTAACCAATCTATTGAGGTTTTATTGTGGCCAGCTTTCTATCCTGATATGAATATTATTGAAAATGTTTCCCCAAACGAATTCCCCATTCTTATCCGAAGAGTTTATTAAAATAACAAAAAATTTACCAGTGTTGAAGATTGGAAATTAAAAATAATTGAAGAATGGGGAAAAATAGACGGAGAAATATGAAAATTCTTTATAAGAGTATGAAAGATCAAATATTTAGTTTAATAAGCTCTAAAAGCTTCTTATTTAACAGAAATGAGACTGATGCTATAATTATGCAAAGACCAAAAACCTTAATTTTTATATTGAAGTAAAAACTACGCCAGGTTAGGTCGGAGTGGTAGCTCTGATATCATAAAGCTCACTTGGACACGCATAGCGGCCCGTTGTGATGCCACGGGGGAAAAAATACTACGCTAAGAATTTGAAAAATTTACTGTTGTACATTCTTTTACATTAACATTAAACATAATGAAATGTTGTGAAGTTGATATTATAAATGTACTTCTTTAGAAATTCAAAAAATTGGGGTGGTGATATAATTACGAAAAGCGCTATATAAATTAAAAGAAGATATAGACTGATTGCATCGACTGTCTCCAATTTAATCCAAACAAGGAATTTATTGAAGTCATTTAACTCGTGTTGCTACAATCTTGAAATAACAAATTGTTTGCTAGCAAAAAATGTATCATAAATAGGGATTTAAAAAATTACATTAAATTATTAAAATAAGTTGTTAAATTTACCTATTATGATCCTTTTTGTTAATTGTTATGTTTTTTACGCATATATTTACATAAATATATGGAAAATGAATTGTCATTTATATTTGTATTTAATTTTTAATAAAAAAGTTTAAAAAAGAAAATAAAATTAATTTAGTACAATCGGGCTGGTAAAAGTACAATTTTTTGTAAAAGTTAGTACAATTTGTAAAAATCAATTTCCCATCCCTGTTGCATAGAACTGAAAATGTACACGAAAAATTTTAATATTACAGTTATACAGATATACGTACACAGAGGCAACGAGGTAAAAAATATTGGGAATGTGCTTCAAACATAGCTGCCAGATTTGACAACTTATCGTCATTTTGACGATTTTGTGCTCCAAAAATATTATATTCACAGCATGATGATTTATGGCTCTTATTTTGACGATTTTTAGCAATTAAACATTTATATAATACTCATTACTTTATTTCATTAATTAGTAACAATAAAAAGTATTTTTAAGTTATTTTCGAATACCTGTGATGATTTTTCTATATTTTATGCCTTTTTAATCCCTTAAAAGCCATAAAAATATATTATAAAAGTGAAGAAACAGGGAGCAGTGTTTATGGACACTAAGTTTGAATATTTTTATACCATAAGTAACAGAAAAGATCTTTGTAGGAAGGGAGTTCCGCATACGAATAGTCCGACTAAAGAACAAAATTTTGTTTGTTATGCAGTGTGTGATACATTGGCCAATCGACCACATACGCATGTGCTGGCCGAGAAACAATTCCCCTTGTTATAAAAAAGTCTTATAAAAAAGTGCTCTTATTTCGCTCGAGCAATATCCGTTGTAGTAGTAATAGGACAGGGCCACATTGCAACGATGCTCCAATGAATCAGTTGAGTTGGCCACCTTAACGTATTTAGCTAGGTACTATGGGCTCTTCTGTAAACGGTCGAGAAGCCTGAAAATAGACGTTAAGGGCCAATCCATACATGGTGTGATGGTAAGAAGATCAGATGCAATGAAATAGCGATCATACATAATTGGCCATTACAACCCTTCAGTCAGGATTACGACCTAGCCTCTCACACCACTTATGTTGTGTGCGTTAATTTTATACATGCGTGGCGGGACCTACAGTTTAAAGTCGACTCCGAACTACAGATTTTTGAGAAGCTTTTCATGACAATTTTTACTCCCAGAGTCTTTGCCAGAAATCTGCTGAGAGGAAGTCGCCGAAGAAATATTTTTCGTTTTGACGTCTGACCTGGGATACGAACCCGGGCCTTTCCTCTTATAAGCCAACACACTACCTACTAAACCACGGCGAAAATAGCGATCATCACAGTGAATTTTCATGCCCATAACGTCAAAATTTTCTGACTTCCTAATATTTACACCACCCATGGGAGTAGGTCATGCAATATTGCTGCTTAACATCGACTTTATACGTTCTTGTTTTTAAAAGCCTTTCAATTTATTTTTTCTGACAATTTCTTTACGATTTCAATAAACGTCTTTGATGATTTTAACGATTTTTTCCTAAATATTTGACGATTTGATGCTCCATTTATCTGTCGGCTATGGTTTCAAAGATCAGCCGTGGCCTTAAAAAAGAAATATTCCTTTCAGCGACCATTTTTAATTAGTCCTTTTCGAAAAATATGTGGAGAGTAATCAATTGGCATCATAAAACTTCTGCAAACTGTAGTTCGGAGTCAACTTTAATTGAGCGCTAAAACCCTTCAGTCAGCATTAGGACATTGCTTCTCACACCACTTATTTTGTGTGTGTTATTTCGTTTTGTTATATGAGTGGCAGGACTTACAGTTTAAGGACGATTACCCGTGATTTAAGAAAACCCCATTAGAAAACGTAAGTGATCAGTTCGCTTACGCAGCATATCTTATGTGCTATGAGCTGTGAGGCATATAGAGCCAGAGCCGTCCTGTTAGTACCACATGTCGTAATTTTCCAGATCATGCAATTTGGCCCAAATGATGTTGGTAAAAATTGGTCAAAGAAACTTATATCTTGAACGCCGCCCTTCTAAAATCCTCTCCAAACGGTGTGAATCTTTCGGACTGTTATCATGAATTTAGTTTATGAAACTGGCGTATAATTTATTTCAGTGCATTGACTAAACGAAGGAAAATATTAAGGCTACAAAGTATGTTATGAAGTTAATAAAAACAAGCTTTAATACACCGCATACTACCTACCTTTCAGCTGAACTCTTTTCGTGTGTGAAACAGTCAACAACGAGGTTGGGAACCATCAACACTCCTTTTACTTTTCCCCGTGAGGCTTTTGTTTAGATGAATAAACACATAAACACGACGTTATAAATATAAGCCCGTTTATGAACGCACGAATAAATTTCGATTTAAAACAGATGCGTAACAAAACAACTCAAGACAGGAGTACGATTGGGAATTTTTATGGTAGAAAGGTGAGGTCTGTATGAATGACTTGCAAGGAACCGAGCTGAACTAACAGAACATAACAGAACAGAACTTTATTTAAATTTGAGGCAATCTTATGGAGTTACATGCGTGACATACTTTTCAAATTCTTATTACTTTTTTCTGTTTTGTTTTGTTTTATATTCCTTTTCCACCGTATTTTATATTGCATTATGGAGTTTTTTTCTGGTTCTTTTTTTTTTTTTGTTTTTACATACAAACGTGTGTACAGTGAAAACTGTAGTGATAAAGATAAGGTTCATTTGAAAATGGCATATGAAGGCGTACGCAATAAGCGTAAGGGTATCTTGTGAAAGTAGGAAAAATTAAATCGCATAATAAAATAAGGAAATTTTAAGTCGCCTTTTAAGGGACAACCTTCTTGCGATATCTTGAATGATATGCCAGTTTATTTATTTATTTTTTTTTTACTTTTTCTTTACAAAAAGTTAATTTCCATAAAAATAATTTCTTTATATTTCCATTTTTCTTCACTAAAGCTCTTTAATACAGCCAAAGAAATTTCTGTCATGATTATTGTCTTCTCTTTTAATTTTTTTCATTTTCTCATCGTTTAAAGTTTATTCATTAATTATTGTGGTTTTACCCAATATCAAGTAAAGGATTTATAAGTTAAAAGGTTTATTTGCAAAAAAATAAAATAGCATATAGTTCACATACGTACAATTCGCATACATATATCCATCATTAGGGAAGTTAAATTTTCAAAGCCCGCAAATGTAATTTCTATTTTTTTCTGCATTAAACCTATACAGGGTGGCTGATATGTATGGCAACCTACTTCAGGTTGTTATCATTTGTAAACCGCTCGTCTTACAGCTGACAGATTTATTCCAGTGACAGTTCATTTTATTATTTACAAGCTTACAACAGCATTTTAATCTATTGCATTCAGAAAAAAAGTTATTCGTGATGGAATTCACACGTAATAGTGTGATTGCTTTATATTTGGCTGGAAAACCACACGTGGCTATCGTTAAAGCCCTCCAGCATTTAAATGTGAATAAATCTTTTGTTTCTCGTACCATTGCTCATTACCGTGATACTGGCAGTGTTGCATCGCGTCTAAAGAGTGGACGGAAAAAAAACGGTAACAACACCAGAAATGATCCAAAAAGTGAAGGCCAGATTTGATCGAAATCCACGCCGCAGAGGTAGAAAAATTGCTCGTGACCTGAATATATCGTGAAAACGGATGCAATACATATTGAAAAATGAGCTTGGAGTAAAGCCATTGAATTTCCAAAAAAAAAAAAATTTGACTGGAAAGAGCCAAAAGGTTATTTTGCTTGCACGAAAGTGGCCAGTTGCCGAATTTGGTTTTCTGCGATGAGAAGGCATACCAAATTGAACAAGTTGTGAACAAATAAAATAATCGGGTTTACTTGCCAAAGAGGTCAGAACTCAAGCGCCGCCGTAACGGCCAATGGTCGTTCCCCGCTCGTATTCATGGACCGTGGGGTCTTAATAAATGCCGAATATTAACGGGAAAATGTCTTAAAGACGGTATTGAAGTCCTGAGCAGACAAACATTTCGACTGCAAACCTTGGACGTTACAACAGGACTCAGCACCACGTGCTGAGTGCTTCAACCAAGAAAGGCTTACAAAGGAGGTTCCTCGCTTCATTTCTACCGCACAATCGCCACCAAAATCTTCGGATCTCAATCCGTTGGGCTTTTGCGCCTGGAGCCTTTTGGAGAATAAGGTTCTCACTAACAAATACCAAAGTGTCGATCATCTCAAGACGGCGCTTCCCCGCAGAGCCACTTTCGTGCAGCCTGTTGTGGACTTATCGGCCGTTTGAAAGCCATAATTCGTATCAAAGGTGGCCAATTCGAACAAATCTGAACTGATTCTAAAATTTGATATTATTTCCAAAATTTTTTGCTTTTGAACAATAAAATTAAAAAAAAATAAAAAAATATATCATTTCACTTCAGTGCAAGCATCATTAGACATTATCTCATCTTCTCATTACCATTAAAGCCTTCTTAAGCCAGTCAATTTGTGTCGGTACATTAAGGTCTATATGTCCCATCACGCACGGTTGAAACCTAGCACATACAATATGGGTGGCGTGAGTCTAGCTATTCTTGTAATCCTGATTAAAGAATTGTAAAATATTTACAAAAGTTTAAGATCTTCAGATGATCTTCGACTGCAGCCACATGTTTAAAGCACAATCGACAAAGCTTTAAGTAGAGTCTATCGATTATGTTAAATGCATATGTAAGGTCACCTATAGTGGCACTATCTGGTAGTCGCCGTGTTCTAGTAGGTAGTGTGCTGGCTTATTAGACGTAAAGCCAGGTTTCGAATCCCAGGCCAGACAACGAAATAAAAGTACAAAAAGTATTTTTCGGCGATTTCTTGACTGCAAATTTCGGGCAAAAACTCCGAGAGTAAATAAAATTGCTATGAAAAGTTTCTCAAAAATCTGTCGTTCGGAGTCGACTTTCAACTGTAGGTCCCGTCACTTATGTATGAAATTAACACACACGACATAGTTAGCTAGGTCAATAATCCTGACTGAAGGGTGGTAATGACCAACTATGTATGTATGTATGTAATGGAAGTCGTCGTAGTCCGAAGACTAGTTGGTAGCACGTCGGATTACTAGTTGCGAGGCCATGTTTAAAACTCCAGGTCAGACATCTCCAGCAAAAGGATATATGAGCATATTCTTCTTCGGCTCTTCTCTGATAGTATAGAGTTTTTGCCAAAAGAAAATGCCATGAAAAGTTTCACAAAAACCTGTCGTTGAGACTCGATTTTAAATTTGAAGGCCCCACCCCCTATGCATAAAATTAGTACGTACAACATAAGTGTAAGAAGCTAGTTCGTAATCCTGACTGAAAACTTGTTATGACCAATAATGTCTTTAGAGTCTTTTGCAAGTCGTGGGTCCAAAGGTTTAACATAACTGCTGATCGGACTTAATTAGCAGACAACAATTTTACAGAAGAGGAATGCATTTGAGCGGTCGATTATATCTTATGTGTCTGGGTACAACATTTTTTTTTTTTGCAGAGACTTCTGTGCATGTTTCCAACTTCGATTTGGAGTCACCACTTATGCGGAAGTCTAGCTCTTCTCCACTTTCTTGTCTATACCAGTCTACGGTAACGTTGTTGCATATTTAGAATATGAGGTTACTTATTAGGTAATAGATAGGTAGAATCTATTAGGCTTTTGTCTTTTACACTCTCATATTTTATCTCTCATATTTAAATATTCAGTATTAATTTCCTGCTTTTCTTTTCTTTCTCTTTTGATTTTTTCTTTATGTTTTCTTTCGCTACGCTGGTTAGCCCACATTGAACCTTTATCTGGCCTCTTAAAAAAGAAAACTAAAAATTAATTGGAAAAATTGCTAATTTTTCTCCAAAAGACCATTCGTCGTATAGTTTAAGTTATAAAAACACTTTAACTACTTTTTAACCGCACTGTATTTGCATATAAAAATTGCAATAGACACCCAATATATGTACATTAGGGTGGGCCCCTTTGTATAGGGAAAAAATAAGGTACAGATGGTCCCGACTAAAATGAAGACTACGTTTCTCAAAATTTTTGTCCTGGTGTCAATATTTGGTGAGCTGGATCAAAGGATAAAAAGGTCCTTTTTTGAGGTTTTTCTGAATTTTTTTTTCATATTTCTTCCAAAGGAACTATATATAAATTTGGTATCATATGAAAGGTCTTTATAATCTATTGAGGTTATCAGAAATTTAAAAAAAACTTGTGGAAAATTCAAAAATTTTGAAAATTTCGGTCAAAATTATTGTATTTTTTTTAATTTTTCATAGAATTTATTTAACAAAATTGTTGAAAATTCTTGATTATAAAAACCATGTAATTTAACCAAAATGGTTTTTTCGGTTTTCCAAAATTTAATCTAGTTTAATTTTAATTAAAGTTTTTTTAAATCTACTTTCTTCTGACAACCTGAGGTCAAAAAGGACGTTTTTGTCCTTTGATCCAGCTCAGCAATTATTGACCCTAGGACAAAAAGTTTGAGGAACGTAGTCTTAGAATGAATCAAACTTGCATTTTAATCGGGAACATTCGCAAACTTTTATTTTTGGGCCTCCCTAATGTACATACATTCGTACGTATACGTACGTACGTTTTTTATTTGGCTTTTTTGGCCATTGCTGACATGTACAATACAACAACAATATTTCCTTATTGCCGGTAAAAGATATTTTTTATGTGTCACCATTTTCTTGTTCGTTTTGTTTTTGTTGTCCAAAAAAAAAAAAAAAATTTAACAATTCATAAGCCATACGCGAGTGTAAATACATGGGAGTTCATACATTGAGTACCATATTCCCGGCGCTGGTACTATTATGCCGTTTATTGTCTGCATTTATTTTTATTTGGATTTAATTTTTAAAAGCCCTTTGTTACAACCTGCATTGCAAAGAAGAAGAAAATAGTTACTTTCGTTTATTTTACGTTACAAATGTAACCTTGCCACCATACGCAGTCATGCTCAAAAAAAAAAAGAGAAAACCAGAAGATTTATTACATTTTAAATCCATTGAAAGGGAAAATATGTGGTTAATAAGAAAAAAAAAAAATAAGAAATAAATATTGTGCGAAGAGTTATGCAAAAGAAAAGATATTTAGTTTTATAAGACAATATTGCAGCACACAATACATGAAAAAGCGCTCAGAATGTCTAACATCTGAAAATTGCTTTCTATTCTCTAAGTGTACTTGTGATTCCATTGAATGCATACCATCTGACATTAAAAGAATAAACTTGCTTAACGGCAGTTGCTTTGTAAAGAAATTTTCTTAAATAATATTCTCCGATTGCCTTAATATTTGTCTCTACCCGCACACTCAGTGTTAGCCAAGAAAAATGTTCCTTTCATCCGTTGAAACTACATTTCTAAAGCATTGTCAGTGTGTAATAACACTTGGCTCTGCTTACCAAAATGCACACACAAAAACTGCCAGTCCTGCCAAGGTGATGCAAAAAAAGAAAAGAGAAACGAACACCCAAAAAAACAAAAATTATCTCAAGTACATTCAAGTTAATAAGTTTATTTATTTGGAGCACAGTTTAAATAAGACTAAATTTATATATTAAATGTAGTAGCAAAGCACAGCCTTACGGAAGTGCCCAACAAAAAAAAAAAAAATTATTTGCCTTGCAATAGCATTTTTGAAGCCGTATAGTAGCAGTTGTGCATTACGCTGTTGAATTTGAGCCAAAATGGCAAAAATACAGCGACTATGTTGCAACATATTGAAGGACATTCAAGATAAAGAGGAAGTTAAACAAAAATTTAAATTCAATGCTTTTGTTATTGTAAAAATTATAAAGTGAAGAAATATATTTCTTATTAATATTCGTGAACTCTGAACAAAAGCGTAGCTTGGGTACAACATTTTTTTTGCAGTAACTTCTGTTCATGATTCCAACTTCGATTTGGAGTCACCATTTATTCGGAAGTCTACCTCTGCTGCATATGCTTGTCTATACCAGTCGGTACACGCTGTTCCACTTACGTCACTTTATGTCACTTCCATAAATAGGTGGTGTACTGGAGATACTGATTAGCAAATTTTTTTAGCGGAATAATAAGTTTATTCTGGGTACTTCCTAGCGTATATTTGGCCAGTTCACTCTGGCAACCAGCAGGGCACCTACCACTTTTTTAACTTTCGGTGTTCAGCGTTCCTTATTTCGCCATAGTATACAGGGTGGCTGATATGTATAGCAACCAACTTCAGATTGTTATCATTTGTAAAACGCTCATCTGACAGCTGATAGATTTATTCCAGTGATTGTTCATTTTATTATTTACAAGCTTACAAAAGTATTTTAATCTATTGCATTCAGAAAAAAAGTTATTCATAATTGAATTAAAGCGTTATAGTGTGATTGCTTTATATTTGGCTTAAAAACCACAGGTGGCTATCGTTGGAGCCCTCCAGCATTTAAATGTGAATAAATCTTTTGCTTCTCGTACCATTCCTCGTTACCGTGATACTGGCAGTGTTGCATCGCGTCCAAAGAGTGGATGGAAAAAAAAACGGTAACACCACCAGATATGATCCGAAAAGTGAAGGTCAGATTTGATCGAAATCTACGCCGCAGTGGTAGAAAAATTGCTCGTGAGCTGAACATATCGCGAGAATGAATGCAATACATATTGCAGTTCCAAAAAGTACAAGAACTTACCGATAAACAAAAAAAAAATTAGTCTGGAAAGAGCCAAGGAGTAACTTCGCTTGCACGAAAGTGTCCATTTATCGAATTTGATGAACAAACAAAATGATCGGGTTTACTTGCCAAAGAGGTCAACTGAAAATTTACACCTGCGATTGGCCACCAGAACTCAAGCACCGCCGATGGTAATGGTGTTGGCCGCCGTAACGGCCAATGGTCGTTCCCCGCTCGTATTCATCGTCCGTGGGGTCAAAATAAACCCCGTAAATTAACGGGAAAATGTCTCAAAGACAGAATTGAAGCTCTGAGTAGACCAATTTTCGGCATTCCAACAGCACTCAGCACCACCGCACTCAGCATGTGTCAACCAAGAATGACTTAAAAAGCAGGTTCCTCTCTTCATTTCTACCGTGCAATGGCCACCAAAATCTCCGGATCTAAATCCATTGGATTTTTGCGTCTGGGGTATTTTGAAGAGCAAGGCTCTCACTAAAAAACACCAAAGTGTCGATCATTTCTAGACTGTGCTTCGCCGGGAATACGCTAAAATACAGCAGAGCCACTTTTGTATAGCCTGTGATGACTTTGTCGATCGTTTAAAGGCCATAATTCGTACTAAAGGTGGCCAATTCGAACAAGTCTAAACTGATGCTAAAATTCAATGTTATTTCAAACATTTTTTGCTTTTGAACAATAAAATTAAAAATATATAGCGAAAAATATATATAGGTTTGCGAAGGGGAGATTTTACCTCGCCCTCTTAATTCGTTTTAATGTTGTTCGTAGCTGGTGACAAGGAAACTGGACTGATTTCTTCAGTAAATCTACACGTGGTCTTGTAGAGGCCAACACACCCATTACGAGTGCCTGTTTAGTGCGGTTTGTGGAGCAGAGTCATCATGGATCCATGGAACATGGGGAGAGCGCCTCCATTACGTTTAATTGAAATTCTTATCTCTCCATGATATCGATATGAACGACGTTTGGTTACAAGAGGATGGTACAACTTACCACACATCTCATGTCACAATTTATCAAATGCGTTAAACGTTTGATGGCCACTTAATTAACCGAAATGGTGATGTTAAGTTATTGCCAAGAAGCTGTAATTTGACGTCGTTGCATTATTATCTGTGGGGCGCTGTTACAGAAAGATAAGAAAGGAAGAAGAAAACATTTGAAGGCCAACATTCGTAATGCCATTGCAGAAGCACATCCCATATGGCATCCTAAATCACTTACAATTTATTTTGTTCAATTTCGTTATGTTAGAGTGCAGCTATATGCTCGTATATATATGCCTAATCAAAGTCGTTCATGTAAAACCTATCACATAGTTCCTCTAACCTGTATTTCTGTAGTCATAACGGAGTGAAAGGACATACTTTGGTATGCTTAAACGCTAACTGAACTAAGCCAAATAGTATTTTATTTAAATGTTGTTTAAAAATCTGTCATTTGAAATTTAATTTAAGTAGTAAGTCCAACCACTTATGGTTGAAATTAACACACAAAACATGTCGGGCGTAATCCGGACTGTGGGGTTGTAATTACCAATGTAATGTAATTGTAATATACGTATGTTAGGGTGGCCCCAAAATAAAAGTTGGAAATGTTCTCGACTAAAATGAAGATTTTAAATTTTTGTCATATTTCTTCCAAAAGAACTAAATTTAAATTTGGTATCATATGAAAGATCTTTAATAGGTGGTTATTATAACCTATTGAGGTTATCAGAAATTTCAAAAAAAAATTTGAAAATTTCGGACAAAATTTTTGTTTTTTTTTTAATTTTTTCATAGAATATTTTGAATTAAATTGTTGAAATTTCTCCATAATAAGGACCATGTAATTTAACCAAATTGGTTTTTTCAGTTTTTCAAAATTCAATCTAGTTCAATTTTTATTAAAGTTTATTTAAACCGACTTTCTTCTGTATCTGACAACCTCTGTTAACTCAATTCACAAATTATATTATTATGGAGTAATGTATCGCAAATATTTTGGTTAAAATTGAAATATTCGTTGTAAAAACAAATAAAATTATAAGAAATTATACGTCAATGGAAAGCTTATAAATTTGCGATGCCCATTACATATATGAAATGAGGTTGTCCGATAGAGAAGAAAGTAGGTTCAAAAAAATTTTAATAACAATTTAACTATATTGAATTTTGAAAAACGGAAAAAACCATTTTGGTTAAATTACATGGTCTTTATAATCAAGAAATGTCAAAAATTTAGTTAAATAAATTCTATGAAAAAATTAAAAAAAAAAAACAAAAATTTTGTCCAAAATTTTCAAAATTTTTGAATTTTCTAAATTTGTACTAAAATTTCCGATAGGTTATCGATAGGTTAAAAGCGCCTCTTCAAGAACTTTACCAAATTTATATATAGTGCCTTTAGAAGAAATATGAAAAAAATTCAAAAAACCTCAAAAAAGGACCTTTTTATCCTTTGATCCAGCTCACCAGATATTGACACCAGGACAAAAATTTTTGAGAAACGTAGTCTTAGAATGAATCAAACTTGCATTTTAGTCGGGAATATCTATACCTTATTTTTTCTTCATTCAAACGAGGCCACCCTAATGTATGTATGTATATAATGCTTGAAGAAACTTTACTAATCACTCTTCAGAGGGGCTTTTAGGTAAATAAAATGTGTATAATATGAAATAATACTATAGCTAATAATACTAACAGCTATTTTACTAAATAAAACTTAGTATCAACGAACACTTTCTTCAAGCAATTATAAAACTCTGATTTAATTTAAAATTTTTAACAGCATCCACAATAATTTTTCCTTTTTTTTCTTCTTTTTTTTGATATTCGTTGTTACCACATATAAAATATTTACGCACATTAATTGCGTTTTGCAAAAACATTTGCACTTTCGCCAAAAATTCCATATACAAATATGATTTAATGAATATTGGCCGGATTACGTTTAAATGCATATACACTTACATACGTATTTATGCAGTAGTCCCTCGATTTACATCGTAGAATGTTCCGGAAAAAGGCGACGTAAATCGAAACGACTTAAATCGAATTTCAAATAACTTGACCATCAGATGCATTTTTTTTTTTACAAAAATAAAAAAAAAAACTGAATAATCCCTTCCCTGTCTTCTACATCACATGTGATGCACAGCAAGTTGGTTTCATACCATTGTGGATCACATAGACAGGGAAAGGGATATTAAAATTTTTATTCTAGGTATTGAATTTCTTTAAAGAAGGAATTCCCCTGATTTTGTTCATAAACAACAGCGGCGACGCAAATCAAAGTTGAAGGGAACAAAATTTTTGGCGATGTTAATCGAAACAACGTAAATCGAGGGAATACTGTATACTAAATGATGGTGATGTGTGTGAGTTTGTTTAAGTGTGAAGTGAAAAAGTGTTTAAATATGATTGTGTATGTGTGCATTATAGTCAATATTTGTTTCTAAAATTATAAGGTATAAGAGTGCCCATGGTATGATTTAGAGCGTACATACAGTGAGTGTAGATTTAATAATATCCGCATTGTATTTGAAATTATCTATTAAAACTTAATTCAATAGATAATATGACTAGTACATACAAAATTTAATTATAATTAGAAAATAAATTAAAATAACCACTAAGGCTAATAATCTAATAGTTTTCAAATAATTTGTATTGCAGCATTTTATAATACAACGTATATGTAGATATGGTATATGAAATTTCAATTTTCTCTTTATGTACCTTTATTTATGGGAATATTATGAGAAAATAAAATTAAAAATCTTATTAAACTACGGCCATGATTTCATTTATATTTTAATGAATTCATTAAAATTCTAATTTTGATTGTATGCATCTTACTCATCACCATGAAAACACCCATATAAGGACATCGAGGTTAGTGGCTTGAATAACTTTAACAATTATTAGCAAAAACTTAATGAAATAATACAATTCAATATTTATTTTATATCTAAACATGTACTCTGTACACATACCAATTTAAGGATATAATCTTAGGGTATATTTCTGTTTCTAAAATTTAATCAAAACATTGATAACGATTTTCCTTTCTATGAATTATAATACGAAGGGTATGCATAAATTAATGAAGATGTTTATTTATGTATTATTTTATTGCAATGATAATATACTATTAAAATATATTAAATCTATACGTTATTATGCAATAATAGATTGAAAACTTGTTTGTTTATTTTTCTTCAATATTTATTACCTCAAATTGTTCTAAAATATTTAAATTACATAGATGAATGGCGTTGGGTAAATGTATTTAAAATATTTGCATATAAAACGGAATCATGAAACCAATCAGACTTCAAAAGCCTCGAGAAAGTAATCAAACAGATACGAGGTTTGTTAAAAGTTGACATACATATGTATTTAATAATATATTTTAAACAAATACAAACTAAACAAACAACAACAAAATATACACATCATATGGTAAACAGTTGTTAATAATCAAAATTCTTAAGAAATTACAAGAGAGGAACAAATATCTAAGAAGTATAGTGCAAATAAATAAAATAAAATTAAAATTAACATTAACATTATTTAATTTAACCAACATCGATCAGACATAAATAAATTTCTTCTTATTTTAATAGCTAACATACATACATAATTGGCCATTACAACCCTTCAGCCAGGATTACGACCTAGCTTCTCACACCACTTATGTTATGTGGGTTAATTTTATACATGAGTGGCGGGACCTACAGTTTTAAAGTCGATTCCGAACGACAGATTTTTGAGAAGCTTTTCATGGCAATTTTTACTCTCAGAGTCTTTGCCAGAAATCTGCTGAGAGGAAGTCGCCGACAAAATATTTTTCGTTGATGTCAGATCAGGGATTTTAATAGCTAAACGGTTTGTAAAATTTAAAAACGTCAAAATATATTGTTATTTTAACAACATTAGCTTTGGTCCTTTGTATTTCGACTAAGGAAGGAAATTATTGCTTTGGTTGATATCTTTCAGGAGGTTCATATTTATATTTCCTTAAATTACTCCACCTTCAACCTTGAACATGTCGATTTATGTCGTCTTTATTCCTCCAATTTAAATTGCGTCTCACTAAGAATATATCTTTTAATGTTAAGGTAAAATCAGCTGTTTCTTGAGATGGTTGTAGGAAGACATTTTGCGACAGACCATTACTTTTTCTATGAAATTTGCCATGACTTTTTCATGGATTTGGGAAGTGTATTCATAACTGCCAGATTTGACGATTTATCGGAATTTTGAAGATTTTAAGCTCCAAAAATACCATTTTGACGATAGAACGATTTATGCCCTTATTTTGACGATTTTTAGTAATCAAAAATTTATATCAAATTCTTTACTTTATCAAACTAAAAGACTCTTCAAGCTTTGTATTTGCTTTGCAATTGTTATTTTTGCATATTTAGGTTAGTAATAATAAGGAGTAAATTTTCGAATACCTGTGATGATTTTTCTATCTTTTATGTCTTTTTAATCCCTTAATTATCATTTGCCTTAATTATCATTTTAAAAATTCGATTATAGCTTTTAATATTACCATCGGAAGAACAGAAAGAAGTAAGTGCCATTAAATTTTTTCATACAACCAACACTCAGGTAATGGCATTGTGTTTAGGACTAGGAAAAAATATTATAGGAAGGAGGAAAGATATAGCAATGTTTATGGACACTAGATTTGAATATTTTCATAAAATAAGTAAAAAGACTGATCTCTGCAGGAAGAGAGTGACACATACATGTAGTAGGCGCTACACTGGCCAATCGCCCACGTATGGATGTGATGGCCTAGAAAGACGAGTGTTACGTAGAAATACATGATTTTTATAAACTAATCCCCTTATTTTGCTCCAGCAATATCATTTGTAGTAGCGGTAGAACAGTGAAACACAAACTACATCGTAACGGTTTCCAATGAATCAACGGTGTTGGACTACGGTCTATTCTGTAAACCGTCAAGAAAGCTCAAAATAGACGTTAAGGGCCAACTTATACATAAGAGTTATATTTCATTCTCCGGTATTTATTGCACAGTCTTAAGAAACATAGGCACTGAAAAATGTGTTAGTTCTAGCGAACATCACATTGGATGCTCATGATGTCAAGATCTTCTGTCTCCCTAATATTTACACCACCCATGGGAGTAGGTGATGCAATATTATTGCTGCATAACACTGACTTAATATGTTTTTGTTTTTAAAAATCTTTCAATTTATTTTTTCTCGCGACATTTTTTACGATTTCAATGAATTTCTTTGACGATTTTGATGATTTGATGCTTCATTTATCTGGTAGCTATGGGTGTATTTCATCGATGAAAGGTTACATTTCAGATGTGAGCCTAAATTTCTTTATTGTTGAGATAATTTGTTTTGGAGTCGTTGCTGCAACAAATCAAACAAACAAATTGCTGTGAGTTATGGCTGTGGTCTAGTAGGAAGTGTGTTGGTTTATTAGATGTAAAGCCAGGGTTTAAATCCCAGGCCAGACATCAAAATTAAAAATACAAAAAGTATTTTTTCGGCGATTTCCTCTCAGCAGATTTCTGGCAAAAACTCTGAGAGTAAATAAAATGGCCATGTAAAGTTTTTCGAAAATCTGTCGTTCTGAATCGACTTTAAACTGTAGGTCCCGCCACTTATGCATAAAATAAACATACAGAACATAAGTAGTATTAGAAACTAGGTCAATAATCCTGACTGAAGAGTTGTAACGACCAAATATGTATGTATGGCATATTAAAAGACGTCGTAGTCTAAAAGTAGCGTGTTGTAAGACTTCCGGCCACGATTCAAACCCCAGTTCAGGCTTAGTAATCAATATGAAATATAAAATAAATATTGCTTCGGCGTCTTCCTTTTAAGAGCTTTCTATTAAGAACTCTAAAAGGACACAAAAATTTCCATGACAAATTTCTAAAAACAAACTGTTGGTCCCGCCACTTTTGTATAAAATTAACACGAGCAACATAAGTGAAGAGTTGTAATGACCAGTTATGAATACACGTACGTGGCAGGTGGTGCCGTCTAGCTGAAAACAAAGTTCGCTCAGATCAGTGTCGCTTAAGTGATTATGGATCGCATGAGAATTTTTAAAACCTTAATTTTACTGCCAAAATTCGAAGATGTCACTTACATACATAAAAAAATTTAAAATTTATTTAAAAATTGCGATTTACTGAGACAAACTTAATTTTTTCTATAAAAACGTAATTTCCAGCGTCTTTTCCTTCATGTTGTGTAGAATACGAAATTTAATTAACGAACGACAGAACGACATAAAATCTTAATTAGACATGAATATGAATATTTATATAGGTGATTAAACAACCCTATACGAATTAACTTCTCACACAACTCAAGCGTTAATTTTATATATGAGTGGCGGGATCTACAGATTAAATCGACTCCGAACCACAGATTCTGGAAAAAAAAATTTTTTTCATAGCAATTTTAGAGCTTTTGTCATAAATTTCAACTGGCGCTTGATCCCTGGTATCTCTTACATTAATATTGTATATTACAGCGACGGTAATATGAATTTCTTTTAAAGTCAGTGCACATGTTAGTTTTTAATCCAAAAGTTGTTGAAATTGAATGTTAAACATTTAATCGTAAAGTTGCCCCTTTGCTTAGCTTTAAGCCTACTGACCCCAAACGACATTTTCAAAAAAGAGAGAAAAAAATTAAAGACCAAAATGAAAAACCCTTTTTCCAAACCTTATGTTTCACGCATCAGTTTCATCAAATGAAATTTTTCTCTGTTTCAATGCAAAATATTGTGCGCTATGGCCATATTTAGGTGGACAATTTGTTGAAATAAAATTTTCGTAAAACGAACGTATTCTCATGTTCAACACGCAATTGTTTTTTTTTTGCCCTCACCCCTATTATCTTATGACTTTTTAATATGTTGTTGGAGTTGTAACAAGTGATGGCTTTTTAGGATAACGTTGGCAATGATTATGATGCTAATGACAACGTTAACGTGGAACATGATATTTTTGTAAAGCGACCTGCGGCTTTTAACGGTCCATCTAAAATGGTGATATAATCGTATTGCTTTGATAATCACGTCGTACAGAAGGGTGAAAAACAAATGCAATTTCGCAATAGGAAATGTTTTGCGGGGAAAGGACACAAAAAATACGTTCATATTGCTGTAACACTGCGTTTCAATTTAGGCACATGCATCTAACCACTTTGCCGTATGGCCCAATATTTGATGTGAAAAATGTAAACGATAGTTTTAATAAAAACCTATACGAGGTAGAATTTTTTTCTTTTTTTTTAAATGCATCGACTCATCAACTTTTGCAGACATTACACATTAAAAATTATGGTGGAATAAAACTTTAAACGAAAAATTAATAAAAGTCCTACACTATGTGGTCATAGCCGCCAGATTTGACGATTTATCCTTATTTTAACGATTTTGTGCTCTAAAAATATCATATTGACGACATAACGATTTTTGTCCTTATTTTGACGATTTTTAGCAATTAAACATTTGTATAATATTCATTAATTTATTAAATTAATTACTAACAATAAAAAGTATTTTTAAGTTATTTTCGAATACCTGTGATGATTTTTCTGTATTTTATGCCTTTTTAATCCCTTAAAACCCAAAAATATGTTATAGAATTGCGGTAAGAGGGAGCAGTGTTTGAATATTTCCATACCATAAGTAGCCAGAAAAAATCTCTGCAGGAAGGGAGTTCCGCATACGAATAGTCCGACTAAAGAACAAATTTTGTTTGTTATCCAGTGTGCAATACATTGACCAATCGGCCAAATACGGATGTGCTGGCCGAGAAACAATTCCACTTGTTTCTCATAAATAAGTCCACTTATTTGGATCTAGCAACATCCGTTGTGGTAGTAATAGAACAGTGCCACATTGCAATGCTCCAATGAATCAATTGAGTTGGACACATTATCGTGTTTAGCGAGCTACTACAGGCTCTCCTATAAACGGTCGAGAGGCCTGAAAATAGACGTTAAGGCCAAACTATGCATTGTGTAATGGTAAAAAGATCAGATGGAATGAAATATTTATTGCAGCGTCTTATAAAACCAAGGCACTACAAAATGTATCAGATCTAGCGATCATCACAGGTGAATTTTCATGCCCATAACGTTAAAATCTTCTGAGTTCCAAATATTTACACCACACATTGGTATAGATGATGCGATATTATTGCTGAGTCGCTAAGCTAAGTCGCAATTCTGAATAAAGACTTGCAATGATCAATTATGTATGTATGTATGTATCAGAGATCAGCAATAAGTATTCCAAGCGATGAGTAAGTTCGAGTCATACTTATTATTTGAGATACTTATACGCTTTCATACTTATTTTGATATCATACTGACACTACTCATACTCAAAGTTGGACGTTCTCGCCGTATTCATACTTAACAACACATGATGTTATTGACTTCCACTCGATTTTACTTAACATTAACGCGAAGTACAAAATAAGTATAATTCACGTACGAACACTACTATACTCACAAGAAGACTGCATATATACTTCACTTGCTGTCTTTGGCTGTAAATTTTGATGAATGATTCGAGCTACTCGAATTTCTTATAAGTATTATAAGAATTTTTCTAAATTCATGAATCAGAATGAGTAGGCGTATGAATCAAACATATTTCGAAAGTTGTGAGTTAGATGTCAACGTTGTATTCATATTCATTGCTACTTATACTTATAAATCAATGTTGTAGCGAGTACAAATGAAACAGAATAGTTGAATTTCAATTCTGTTGATTCATTAATCCTCAAAAATGCATGAGTGCTTATGAGTAGCGGAAAAACGATTCATTACTGATCTCTGGTATGTATGTATGTATATGATGAGAGTTTTACTAAGAATCTTTAAGTACACCAGATATTCATTGGTAATAATAATAATCGGCTTATATAAAATCTCGCTTTTGAGTTCCACACAGTAGTCTTCTGGAGTTTTAGTAAATGTATTTTGGAGCAGAGAGCAATGCCGATTGAATATAACAATTACGACAGTTTTACAAAGTCAAATTTCTGAATAAAGACTGAATAAAAATTTCTTTTAAAATTGTAATAAAAAGTATTTGTCACCAAATGTGAGACTTAAAATTTGACAAGTAATAAAAAGAGATGTATGTATACAAAAAGATGTACATATGAATGTGAGTATTCATATTGAAATTGTATTATATGAACGGAACGGTATGCCAGCCACCATTCATTCATATATTTCCGTGTGATGAACAATCAAACAAAACATAACGATATATGAAAGTCTTCTTCGCTATAACAATAAACGAAATGTATTCAATGATAAAGTTAATCCTACAAACAAAAAAAAAAAAACCGTTCAATACATATGACGGAGTACATATACATATACAGGGTGGCTGATATGTATTGCAACCAACTTCAGGTTGTCATCATTTGTAAACCGCTCGTCTGACAGCTGACAAATTTTTTGCAGTAACAGTTCAGTTTATTATTTATAAGCTTACAAAAGCATTTTGATCTATTGCATTCAGAAAAAAAGTTATTCGTAATGCCGTAATGTTCCTCGCTTCATTTCTACCGCATAATAGCCACCAAAATAATGGATTTTAATCCGTTGGACTTTTGCGCCTGGAGCATTTTGGAGAGTAAAGTTCTCACTAAAAAATACCAAAGTGTCTGTCATAATACCGCAGAGTCACTTTCGTGCAGCCTGTGATGGCTTTGTCGGCCGTTTGAAGGCCATAATTCGTACCAAAGGTGGCCAACTTCAACATTTTTTTGCTTTTGAAGAATAAAATTAAAAAAAAAAAACAAAAATATAGCGCTTTACTTTGTTACATTATATATCAGCCACCCTGTATAGTAGAGAGTGAAAAATATTTTTTCCATATCACATAAAAAAGCACAGATCGCATACACAGGAAACGTTTATAAATATGACAACGTAAATCCATAAGGATGCCTATATTACTTACATTTTATTTTATTCTGTTTTTGCGAGGGGCGGAACGTGTTTGCCATGTCGTGGCAGAGGCAAACAAAACACTCAATTAGATTTTTGCATATTCGTATCGTGAAATTCGACTTCCTTGATTGTTTGCCAACACAGCATAAGTGTGAATTTTATTTAATGTTTTCTAGATATTCGATAACGATAACAACGAAACACACTTTAACTGAGGCAGCAGAGATAATATTTGAAAATTCTTATAAAATTACAGAAGCATGAACGAGCAAATGAATTTGAGTTCATTTGCTCAATGGCTTCTTAACACAGTTCATAAGTGTTTCACTAACTGAATTAGTAAAATACTTGCATAAATAGAAGGCATGTATGTATGTCTGTGTATGTTTTTGCTTCATTAAAATTATTCATAAATTAAATTTATTTGCATAATTTATTTATACATTCTGTCGTTTTGTCGTTCTGTCTTTCTTTCTATCTTTTGCCGTTTCTATATCCATTTTCACAATTTTTATTTTCAAATTATGAAATGATTAAATTTATCTTCTTTCTTCCATTTTAAACCTTCAAAATGTTTATAACTAAGTGTGATTGAGTGCGTTTATGCGTGTGTGTTTGTGCAAATATATTTGACGCATTTAAAATGATATTCAACGTCAATTACACGGTCATATATATTCAGTAAAAATTTTCTAAAATTTTTATGAAATCATTAACGCTGTTACATACGACTTTATGTACGCATACATACATTCATATGTACATATATGTATGCATTAATGTTATGAATATGCATGAGTTTATATTCGAGGCGAATAAAAAAACAAAATAAAATTTGTGCAAATAATTCTTTATGGTATTAAGATGTGATATTAAATTAATAAAAATCGAATTTTCATTCTCAAATATATAAGAATTAAACTATGCATAGAAATGAATGGAAAAAATTATATTAATTTTCTAAATCAGATATTACAGGGTGACTGATATATAACGTAACAAAGTTAAGCGCTATACTTTTTAACTTTTTTTTTTAATTTTATTGTTCATAAGCAAATAATATTGGAAATAACATCAAATTTTAGAATCAATTTAGATTTGTTCGAATTGGCCACGTTTGGTCCGAATTGTGGCCTTCAAACAGCCGAAAAAGCCATCACAGATTTCCACGAAAGTGGCTCTGCGCTATTTTGGCCCATTCCCGGCGAAACACTGTCTTGAAATGATTGACACTTTGGTATTTTTTAGTTAGAACCTTACTCTCCCCAATGCCTCAGGCGCAAAAGTTCAACGGATTAAAATCCGTTATTTTGGTAGCCATTGTGCAGTAGAAATGAAGCGAATAACCTCCTTTTTAAGCCATTCTTGTTTGACGCGTGCTGAGTGCGGTGGTGCTGAGCATTTATTTTGAACCCAAATTTGGCCTTCACCATTTACCATTTTTTCGTCCACTTTTTGGACGCGATGCAACACTGCCAGTATCACGGTAACGAGCAGTGGTACAAGAAATCAAATATTTATTTACATTTAAATGCTGGAATGCTCTGACGATAGTCACCTGTGGTTTTCCAATCAAATATAAAGCAATCACACTATCACGATTGAATTCCAACACAAATAACTTTTTTTCTGAATCCAGTAGATCAAAATGCTTTTGTAAGCTTGTAAATAACAAAATGAACAGTCACTGAAATAAATCTCTTAGCTGTCAGAAAAGCGGTTTACAAATGAGGACAACCTGAAGTTGGTTGCAATACATATCAGCCACCCTATATATGTACGTATAAAAGAAACAAAATAAAAATATTACCCAAAACTACTTAAAATTTTAAATTCAATCGTATACGCCATATCTGCTTCAAACTCCAAATGCCAGTTTTATAAAGCAATGTCATAGGAGTGGTATAATCCCTATTAAAAATTCGTATATTTTTTTTCTTAATTTTTATTTCTATTCTTTGCAATCTATTACACTATGCGACAAAATAATAAAAAAAAAAATTAAATAGACCCGGCTAATGACACGAACACTCTAAACTTTTATTATTTGACTAGAGTTTGAGGAATTTTTTAAATATTCCTGAGAAATACGGGAAATCTTAAATTAACGTATTCTTGTACAGTTTTTTGGAAAAACTAGTGATTTTTAAATTTTCAACTATTTATAATAAAAAATAAATTAAAAGTGTTACAATTTTATAATTTATTAGCGATTTATCGAACGGACCCAATGTGATGCAACAGTTTATGGCAGATAGTCCAGTAGAAGGTATTTTTTGCTGGAATCATGCCATTCATTTGGTCGTATTAGAAGTTATTTACATTAAAAAAAAAAGTTTTACTTATTCTGAAAGTGAATCTGGTTATAGTGATGATGGGGTCAAAATGGAAATGTATGATATTGTGTTGGTATGTTTATTATTTGAATCCTTTTCAAATTACAAAGTCATCAAAGTTTATAAAACCAATTTTGACACATTTAGTTTCATAGACAAGGATAAAAGTAATAACATAGACCAGTAAATATTTGGTGAATAAAGTAGTTCATAAAAAAGACAATAGACTAGTCAGTAGATTACTCTGTACATAGTCAATTGGCGTGTCAGTAGACTAGTAAATTGACTGGTCCGTATTCTAGTCTACAGACTAATCACTGACTACTCTGTGCTTTAAAAAATGCTACTCTTCAAAAATTCAAAAAGGAGGATCATCTAATCTTAGATGTACAAACTAGGCGGAACAGCATGGTTGGCATGATACAATGATTTCTAAAAATTAAAAGTGTAATAAAAATGGTATCCAGAGAATCCCGGGAAATTTAATTTTTCATTCCCGTTTCCTGGAAAATGAAAAAGTCCGGGAATTCCCAAGCTCTATATTTGACAAACCCTATTTGTTTATACTTTACGCACAAATTTCTGGATTACTCAAACATTACCGACCAAAATTTAAATCTTGTTGGAAAGGAGAGAGATGGACCTTTAAAATAGTATACAAACATATATTATTCGACCTACTATGCTATGAAATTTGATTAGGTAAACTTGGAAAATGCGAATTTTTTTCATATTTTTTCAAATTTATCCGTTCATATTAGCAAACTTTACTTAAAAAATATCTAATATATGATGAAATTCTGAAAGACAATCATTGTCTTGTGCAGAGATTGGCACTTAGTTTGATCAAATCGGACAAAAATTACCGTAGTTATTACATAAATAGAATAACAGTCGTGGTATTTTTTTTTAAATATGTCATCTCATCAAATGAACTTTTAGTTAACAATTTTTCAGTAGATTTTTGGCCAAAAATGCCGAGAGTAAATAAAATTTCAATGGAAAGTTTCCTCAAAAATCTGTCGTTTGAAGTCGATTTTATCCTGTAGATGTATGTATGTATGTAGATCGAAATGGTAACTATGATTTCTAAAGCAGAAGCATAGCGGCCCATTGTGACGATACAGGTGCAGTCTCTGTACTGGACCGAATTCTAGCAAACTCTTCAAAGAAATTAGTTTACGCATGGACTAAACTACACCATCTTATCTTATTTGAACAATTATATTAAAAGCATGGGTGGCTATTAATTTTTATGTGACTGAAGCGCTAAACCATAAAGAAAATTTGTGTTTTGTATAACGCTCAAATGCAATAATTCGAGGCCTTCGAAATCCAAAGATTATAAAGAGAATCTTTCATCCATTTTTGAATCATTACCGTGTGATCAATCTTATTAACGATTTTCGTCTATTGAAGTCCCTGTTATCTAGTAGGTTGGCTTATTAGATGTGAGGCTACGGTTCAAACACCAGCTCAATTATCTCAAACCAAATAAAACGAAATATGAAAAAAAAAACTTATTCGGGGACATTTTCTTCTCAAATTTTTTGGCAAAACTCTGAGAGAAAATATAATTACCATGAAAAGTTTTTAAAAGAAACTGTCATTCGTATTCGATTTTAAATGTATGTTCCGCCACTGGTGTATAGATTTATCACACATGACATTAACTGTGCGAGAAGATAGGTCGTAATTGTGAATGAAGGGTTGTAATGACCAATTGTGTATGTATGTACGATTTCTTGGTATTTTTATCTCCTCGAAATATGTTCTCCTTTTCAAGACTGCTGACTAAAATCCTTTGAGTTACATGCCATAAAGAGAAAAATTAATTACAAAAAAGGTATGGAGAAAGGATTTACTATATAGGTAACCCCAAACTATTTTAATGTAATGTACGTACAACATTAACATAAAACTTACATTACATTTGAGATAATAAAAGAAACTTAATTTTTATGAATCCCCTATTAAATCGGACCTAAATGACTATTAAATCTTCAATAGTATTTCTGGCTTTTATTCATTTTTACATTGGAGACGTTTAGTATTAATCCTAACACGAGTATGGGTTACAAAGTGTTCGTAATTAAATTTTATTTTGAATGTTATCTGATCAATGAACCAAAAATGTTTTGAACCCACATTACGAGATAAACACAATTGGCATTTCACTTTTACGTTTAATGCATTAATGAAATTAGTTTTCTGCATTACAAGATTTTAATTAAAATTAATTTTAATGGCACAACATACATATATGTTGAACTACAAAAAAACGAAATCAAAATCTAATCCAAATCCAAACAATCCACAACTTGAAAAAGAAATTTGAATCCAAAAAATTATTTGTGTTTTTGGGCTCATTAACATGCAAGTATGGCTCGTGGTAGTGCTAAATACATTTACACACTTTTTATATTTAAGCCGACTGGTGTTTATGGCTATTTTGTTGTGGCTATAATAATATGGTTTAGAGAAGAGTCAAAATACAATAAAAAAACAAAAAAATAAAAACAAAACAATTGAAAAAACCTGTGTGAGTAATGGAATTGTGTGCTTTGCATAAATAATGCAAAAAAGAAAAAGACTAAAAATGGAAAACAAATTCAACATTTATTACATCATAATCGGAAGATGAATAAATGAATGAATATGGAGGGAAATACCAAAAGTAAACTCACAGGTATTTTGGACAAAAACACTGTGCTTCACTCCTCAATCAATTGTGAGATAAAAACGATATGACAGATGCGTAAATGCCCAGCCCTGTTTTTGGCATTTCTCATGGATGAACTTTAATTTATTTTTAGTTTTCTTTAAGCATATTTTGTTGAATATTTTTCACAAATTTCTTTTGAAAATTACAATTTTCGTAACAGTTTTAGGCGTAAACGCTGGTAACTCACAAGCATAATCTTCGGTTTGTTAAAGGCCATGTTTTATGTTTTTTTTTTATTTTTTTATTTTTATTTTGTAATGACCAGATACAACAAAATGATAAAGAGCATTATGCCATCACAGTGTTTAACTATTTACCATGCACTTGTACACACAAAAAAATAAGAAAAACGAAAACGAGGCATTTAAGACATTCAATACTGTACCATAAACTTGGCTTTCAGACAGACCATAAAAAAAACAAATGAACCAACAACAACGAAAACAAAAAAACGCTATTATCGGCTTAAAGAGATGGATAGTTTGATAAATAGTCGTAGTAGTTTAAATTAATTAATTTTTTTTTTGCTTTAACGACCATATCCGCCATCGTTAAAGTAAGTGAAATTGTTAACATTTTCATTTAATAAAAATTTATTTCTTGATTGATTTCATTTCTTTCAAACGCAGTCGATTTTTAGGAAATTATTTCACATTTTTAATCGCTTAATCAGCAACATTCCATTGACCATAATTGCTAACCTATATGCAATGAAATTACTTTTAACCTAATAACTCAACAGATGACGTAAATAATCTTTTGTTGTTTGTTTGTTGATCTTCAGATATTTTTATAATTTTTTTTTATTTATTTTTATATTATTGGCATGAGATATACGAGAATGTGAATCATTTTCTTATGTAACAAACAATATTGAAAAATGCGTAATAATTTGGGAGAAATTTTTTAAACATTTCGTTTAATTTTTAGTGGGCTGTCATGTTGTTTTTTTTTTCTCATACAAAAAATAAATCAAAATTATTACAACGACATAAATTATGTTAAGTCTCTAAAAGTCTCTTAACATACCAGGTTTCACTTAATAATACAGGAATTATAATATGAGGTGTGGTAAATGTCATAAATTCCTTAGGTTTTTTTTTTTAACTTTATAGGCTTTGTTTTAAATATTTCCTACCTTTAAATTTAAATGAGACAACGATAGTGTTATACAGTCAAACTCATTAATAATGAACTCGGTTATAACGAATTATTGGTTATTACGTAAATATTTTCAAGTCCCAACGTTTTAATAACAATTTTCATACAAAAAACTTCATTTATTACCAACTCGTTTATAACGAATTCTCCGATTAAAAGGAACTACTTTAAATGGTCCCAGTAATTAAATTTCATACATTTTACCTTTCTTATAACGAACCCTCAGAAAAAACTTTGAAGTGTGGCAATAGTTTTTACTTTTATTTAATATGGCAGCATTAAATTATAACTCAGTATCTTTAATCAGGTGATAGGTAAAAAGAATTCACACATATTTTTGGTTTTTCATAGAAAAAAAAAAATCCTTTTTGTTTTTAATAACTGAAAAAAATTCTTTGTATTTTATATTGGCTTCTATTGCTTCACCCCGTTTATTACGAACTTTGCCTATAATGAACTATTTTTTCTGGTCCCACGGACTACGTTCTAACCGGGTTTAACTGTATATCATAGAAATTTTTTTGGTTGAAAAGCGTAAAAAATTCCAAATGTATGCCAGGCATGTAGTTGCCGTAGTCTAGTAAGGCTTAAAATCAAAACGAAAATATTAAATTATTTCTTCTGCGACTTCCTCTCAGCAGATTTCTGGCAAAAACTTTGAGAGTAAGAAAATTGCCAAAAAAAACTTCTCAAAAATGTATCGTTCGGAGTCGTCTTTGAACTCTAGGTTCCGCCGCTCATGTGTAAAATTATACATAACATATAACATAAGTGGTGTGAGAAGCTAAGTCGTAATCCTGACTGAACTGTTGTAATGACCAATGATGCATGCATCTCTTTTTGATATTCTTTAAAAGTGGCTGTCCCTTAATGGCGCGGACACTTAGTTCAAACACAGGTTCTATTGTGGTAGCACTTAAATAAATTAAAAACAATGTAAAATTGCCAAGTACCTACGTTAACTCCTGCTTTGATCCTGATTTTTATATTTTGTTTTTATTAATGCCTGACCCCAGAATCCGTGGTCCGATTTCGGTGAAATGTGGCACAAATAGTAGTTGGTGTATTTTTATTGGTATGAATATTTTTAATTTTTTTTTAAGTACTGTGGGGGCCTCTGTAGGGCTACCCACTTCGGCATAAGTGTGTTCTAAAGTACAATTTTTTTTCTCTTTATTATAGGCGGCCCGACAACATAGCTATTTTTGAGAGTTTTATTGAAAATATACACGTTTGTGACAATAATAATCTTGACAAGAATTATAAATCTGCCCAAATTACTCCATGAAACAATGCATTGCAATTTGTCATATTTTCACATAGTCTTTTTATGGATGGATCGCATATTATGGTCGCCATTTGGCTACAAATACTGGGTGTTGGCTTGTGTGACAGGATATTGTTATTCCTTTATCTCATATGCAGCCGTTTCTGCATACAAATGTATGCACATACGCATTTTAAATCTTTCTGAAGGTGGTGACTGTAATGTTTAATTTTTTGGGTATGTAGCCCATGTGCAAACCCAAAATATATGACCGTAAATATAGCAAGTTGGCTGTCGTTGAATAATCATACACAATACATGCATATAGTCAGCGTAACGGGTGAATTTGACTTATTCGATAATGGCGTCAAAACTCAGCGTATGCGAGTCCACGGAAAAAAGTGGTATTTTCCATTACTTTTTAAAGCTATTGACGCAGCTATAGTAAACGCATGGAAACTACACTGCTTGTGCAGTGGATGTGAGGGTTTACCACCTAAGAGCCAACTAGATTTTCTTGTTAGAGTTGTTGAAGCGTTGGTACAATTTCGTGAAAATATACGCCGTGATGGAAAAGTCACAAATGCGCAGCAAATAGCAAAAGACACTAACAAATTTGACTGCATGATTGATAAAATTGAAAAACGCGTTCGTTGTGCGCAATGAGGTGGGAAAGTGGGGTACGGTTGTGTAAAATACAGTTTGAATGTGCATACAAGGGATTCTTTTGCACAATTTCATGCCGGAACTACCAAAAATATAAAAAAAATAGAGAAGAATAAATGATTTGAAATCTCTATTTGAAATTAAAGTTTTCAAAATTTTGTGAAAATTATTTCATACCAATGCCTAAGTGGGTATTTTTATAACCAGGTCATTTAATTGCATCTGAGCCTAGGTAAGTAGACCAATTCAAGTGAAGAAGTATTTTTATCGGGTATTATATTACATAGCATCTAAAGGTTTTTCTAAGAATGTCATCCATACATATTCCACAGAAGTTCTTTCTACAAAATTTTGATTTTGAAAAATTCGTGACCTTTGACCTTTTATCTATCATCCAAAATATGTGAATATCATGCCTGACTAATTTTTTTCAAACCGTTCTATGTCTTCTTTATTCGTACTTAAAGAAATGTTTGGGCTCTTATGTAGTTGGGTCAAGATAGAATTTTTAAAAAAAAAAAACTTCCATTTTTGGTTACTTTTCTACCCATTCGGCGTTAATGGGTTAAGCTATCATTTTCAAGCAAAAGTGTTGTAGTTCATTGTATATTCAATGGATTTATCCAATTTCTGCATGCTTACGATGCTGATTGAAGGTTTTGTAATTCTCATTCACAGGACATAAAAGTATTTAAAAAATTCATAGCCCAATCTGTTATGACATGGTTAAGCCCGTAGCTCAGTAGACTATGTTGTTTGTATGTCTCAAGTGAGTATGTGTGCTATATAAAATTATATTCTAGCATTTTTATAATATATTTGCACTTTGGCTTGTGCCATCAAATAGTTTTATTTTATTTACTTAATTTTACGTTACGTCAACTATTTATTTAATTATTCAAAAAATATAATTTTTATAACACTTTTAATTTTAATTGAAATCCATTTACGAAATATTATTTTTTAATGTTTTGCAGTGATGTCCTAATCCCTTAAAATATGCACTCGACATACCCTACCTATGTACATAGGTATACAAGCAAGTATACATGCAATGTAATGTAAAGTATTTATGTACAGCTGTGTTCAAAATAATAGGAGTGTTACCATGTAATATTTTCAAAGTTAAAAATTTTTTTGTACCAATTTGCAAAACATGATATATTCTAATGGTAATGGCAACGATATGTAAGAATTAAAATACAAAAAAGGAATCTCGTAATAACTCTAATATTTGCGATGAAATTGATTCATTTCTGCGTTTGCCCTTGACTTCAGTTGATCACAAAAATAGGAGTGTGAGTATTCTTTTAAAAATTAAAATATAACAGAATTTAAATTAAAAGCAAAATGTGGTTAAAATTTTTTCTACAGTGATTCGCATAAATTTTTGTAATAGTGGGACGACGAAAGCACTTTACTGACGAAAAGAGAGAACTAATTAAAAACCTTTGAAGAAAGGCGAAATCGCCGAATTGTGTGATACAGCAAAATAAATCCTTCGGCGTCTTCAAAAAAATTCAAAAGGATCTGAATCTTTCCGTAAGTAGCCCTACTATTCATAGTCGTGTGATGGATAACAATTTATGCGCAAGGAGGTCACAAAAGGTGCCATTGCTGACAAAAAAAAAAAAACAGGTAGCAGTACGCTTAAAGTTTGCCCAAGAACATATAAAATATCCCGAAGCAAACTGAAGAAGGCATACTTTGGACCGACGAAAGCGAAATTGTTTTATTTGGTGGGACTGCTCAACACCAAACATAAAGCTCAGTATACACAAAAGACAGTTCAACATGGTGGTACAAAACTTATAATATGGGGAAGCTTTTCATATAATGACGTAGGCCCAATACATCCAATTAGAGACATAATTGATAGGAAAGTTTATGTCAACACTTTGAGAGAAATGATGTTAACATATTCCACACCCTTTAAATGGATATTCCCACAGGATAATGACACGAAACATACCAGTAAATTGGCAAATGAGTGGTTTCGGGTTAATAGGGTCGTGGCCAGCTCAGTCTCATGACCTTAACTCTATAGAACATCTATGGGGAGATGCTAAAAAGTATGCTGCAGAAAAAGAACCTTCAAATGCAGAAGAACTATGGCTCACAGTGCGCGGATGCGTGGCATCAAATTCCTTTAAACAGATGCCAAGTTTTTATTGACTCAATGCCTTGTAGACGTACTTAAGTCATTAAAAACAAAGGTTATTCAACCAAATACTAAAATAGCTTTACTATTTTAACATAGATCAAACTTTTGTGCCTTTTGTTTAAAAATTATTAGGTTGCGTGCTAGCACTCCTATTATTTTGAACAATTAATTTTTAAAGTAAGTTTTGTTTTCGTAGTTTTAACTAAATAATTAATTAGATTTAGAATTAGAAAAAAATTTTAAGTCTAAAAAATTTAATATTTACTCTTTTATTTTCCATAATTTTAAACTGTGCTTTTAAATGAAAAGCACTCCTATTATTTGGAACACAACTGTATATACGAGTGTACTTGTTTAGTTACACGTGTTTAAGCTGTGTAAACAGACTCATTAAACCAATTATTGTTGGGTTTTTTTTCTTTGTTTTATTTTTGTATGTTTTAATGTTTTTAATCATTTAAATTTCTTTCTATTTATCATAATATTAATTAATGTTAGTAAATGGCTTTTAAATTTGAATGTGTAATAAAAATAAAATTTACTAGAAAAAAAAAAACAAAACAAGAGAAAAATGTAAATAAAACATGTGTTAAGCCTGGTAATTGTTTTAACAAAACAAATACTTGATATTTTATTTTTCATCCGCATAAATATCTGCAAAGGCTGATTAGGGTAGTTGCTGTTTAAAATCATTTTGTTTACTTAACCACGTATTAATTCTAAAATAAATCAATTTAAATAAAGTTCCCCTCTAGTAAGTTTGTGTTTAATTAACATTTTACGTCCATATACTAAAGGCTTGTTAACATTCATTTACAACATATTAACTCGCAGAAATAACAAAAACAAGTTGCAAAAAAATTAATGTCAATAAAAATATGTGTTTAATGTCTTCATTTATTTAAACATTTAATGGCAGTTATCTCTTTCACTTAAATTTACTTAAAAAGAAAACGAAAGAAAAAATCATAAAAATTATAAAATTTTTCTAACATTTTACAACTACTCTGTTACTGCTTTTAGGTGTTGCAATATGTCATTAATATGGTGCGAAGAATGTCATATAAAATGTTGCCACAGCCTGTGTAACTATGCCAGCAATGAAATTCCATCACCAACAACTAGACAAAACTGTATCACTATGAAAATTTGTTGTAATGGGAAGTAATCATAAAACATAAGAAGACAAAAATCAAGTTTAATTAATAATTACGCAGCCATAACCACAATTAACCACAAAAAGACGCCATTAAACTAGATTTAGCTGCTTATACAAGACTTACACAGGAAATTAAACAACATAAAAAAAAAACTGGGCCACTATTTCACTGAGAGAAAAATAGTACGACCAACTCTTTTTTACACGGCTTTGAAGTTATACGGTTAAAAAAAATTTTTTTGTAAAAAATTTTTAATCGAGTACGGTTTCAAAATCACTGTCTTGTAATTATGTTTGCTGATATGAACATACATAGTAGTAACTGGGAAATCCCAAAAACCAAAAGTTCAACTTTCTATACTTTCCTTTCGGAAAGTAGTTCGACAGTTCAAAACTCTATTACCGGACGAAAGTCACAATTGGATAATTTGATGGATATCTCCAGTGATGATACCGACTTTAGTCCATTTTGCGCTTGTTATCAAGTAGCGACAAATAATTATATGGCTTTGTAAATATTTTTTCTTTATTTCTATTCTAATTTTTCTATTCCTAATTCTGGATTAACAGATTTCCTTTTGTTTTTTGCTTGCTCTACCAATTTTTCAGCTGCATGAATTATGCATTTTAAGTTTTAAAGCTCAATAAAATGCCATATGAACATACAATTTGTATGCATTAATGAAATTTTCTAGTTTTCAACATTTTTTACATGGTTTCTCAAAGTAAATATAGTTCTTTATTTCATCTTACACGGTTTTCAGGTGACATGAAAGGTATCCCCCATTTTATTATAAGAAACGCCTCTTATTTTACACGGTTTTTTTACACGGGCTTCTGAGAAACGTATCTACCATGAAAAAAAAGAGTTGGGTGTACGTATTTAAAAAATTGTCTACATTTAATTCATTTATTCATCCCCTAAACTAGGTCAACTTCTAATTTGATGAATCCTTACTCTACGAAACAAATATGTTTGATTAGAAATGTAGAGGTTTTGAACGGAAAAGCATTTTCTCGAATGACCGTAAGTCTTCTCAACCAAGATTACTACACTTTACTTACCACAAAAAATTAACCATTACAACCAGCGTTGCCATTTTCCATGTTTTTGGAGATGCTAAAAAGTTTTCATTAAAGTTGTTTTCTAACAAAATAAATTATTTTAAAAATTCAAATCTTCAATAAATTCAATTTACATTTTTAAATAAAACATTGCGAATTTTATCAGTCCCCGGCAAAAGGAGCAAAGAAATACCTACAGACGGCACCGGTATCTGATGTTTCCTTTAAAAATGTTGATACTTCTGTAGGAAACAAGTTTTTTTTAAAAAAAAAAAAACTTTTTTTCCCAGAAAAAAAGCTAAAAAAATATTAATATTGGCACCGCTGATTACAACCCTTCAGTCAGGATTACGACCTAGCTTCTCATATCACTTACGTTGTGTAACTTACATGGGTGATGGGACCTATAGTTTGAAGTCGACTCCACCGAAGAAATATTGTTTTGCTTATTTCGTTTTGTTGGAAATGACCTAGGGTTTGAATCGAGGCTTCACATGGTGACTTCACCGTATAGTACGTCGATATGCATATTTAATATAGCTCAACGTCTTGAAAAAGATCATCAGTTTACAAAGTTGTTGAATTCTGCGCCTAGAATGTGCTGACAGAAGCTATAATGTCAAAGCAATAGGCAGAGGACAGACAAAATGATCTTCTCCTAATGAAACCATCACCAATTTGTCCCACACTCATCACTCTTTCACTTTTCCTAGGACTGCTTTCAGGTTTACAATAAACTAGGGCATAAGTAGGGCTTATTCACTAAGTCCTAGTAATTAAATGCTTACAATGATCTATGCGTTCAATGTGACAATAAAACCCTAAGTATTGGCCATTGCTGACTACATTTTTTTCATATTTCGTTTTGATGCCTAGCCTGGAATATGAACCCAAGTTTTATATCTAATAAGCCAACACACTACCTAGTAGACTAGGACAATTTCAATGACATACATAATATAAGTATTTTGACATTGGTACCCTTTAGTCCGAGTTCTTGGCTTCTTATACTACTTATGCTGTGTGTTATAATTTTAAAGATGAGTGGTGGGCAAAGCTGCCAGATTACACAATTTATCGTCATTTTGACGATTTTGAGCTCTAAAAATGTCATTTTGACGATTTTTAACAATTAACAATTTTAATCATATTCTTTACTTTAGTATATTAAAGGCTTCTTTAAGCTTTGTATAACAAGGTGTAAAGTATAAATACCGGCATAAATACCGTTTTAATTCCTTTAAAGCCAAAAAATTTCAACTCTTAAATAACATCGTAGCTGATAATAAATCATCACACGCCGTTGCAGACAATTTTAAAAATTTGATTATAGCTTCTAATATTACCAAGTGCCATTATTTTTATTCATACGACCAACTCTCAGGGGTTGGAATTGTTTTTGAAACTAGGAAAATATATTATAAGAACGAGGAAAGAAGGAGCAGTGTTTATAGAGACTAGCTATGAATATTTTTATACCATAAGTAACAGAAAAGATCTCTGCAGGAAGGCAGTTCCTCATACGAATATTCCGTCAAACAAACAAACTTTGTCTCTAATGAAGTGTGTGATACACAGGCCAATCGACCACATACGGATGTACTGGCCGAAAAAGACAACTGTTACGTAGTAATACATGATTTTCATGAATATTTTGCTTAAGTAATATTCATTGTAGTAGGGATAGAACAGTGACTCAAGCCACATTGCAACGATGCTCCTTTATGTCAATGGAATTGGAATACTATCGTGATTTACGACCTACTACGGCCTCACCTGTACATGGTCGAGAAGCCACAAAATAGACTTTAAGGGCCAAGTCATACATGAGAGTTGTATTGTAGATCAGATGAAGTGAAGTATTTATTGCACCGTCTTAAGAAACAAAGACACTGAAAAATGTGTAATTTCTAAGGAGCATCACACTAAATTTTCATGCCCATAAAGTCAAGATCTTCTGAGTTCCTAATATTTCCACCACACATTGGTATGGATATTGCCGCTGCTTAACGTTGACTTTGAATGTTTTTGTTTTTAAAACCTTTTTTTTACGATTTCAATTAACTTTTTTGACGATTTTGACGATTTTTTCTCGAATATTTAACGATTTGATGCTTCATTTATTTGGCAGCTATGGTGGTGGGTACACTACATTCTACTCCAAATTTTTGATTTACTTTCAGAGTTTACGCCAGGTATAGAATAAAGAAATATTTATTTTTATACTTTGTTTTGATGGATATGTCTGGCCTGGGGTTAGAACGGTGGCCTCACATCTATTAAGCTAACACACTATTATTATGGTTTAAAAAGTTACGAGTTATTTTGCTTTTTTTTTTCTCATTTTACCTACTTCTTGATCAAATATTCAACTGACAACATTACCATGATTTTTTGTTAACACTGTATACATTGGCATAATTACTTAATAAGGGCTAATTATCATAATTTCTTTATTAAAAATTAAGAAATTTAAGTATTTAAATGTTAAACAAGAAATAAAAAAAACAACAACAACACACAAGAAGACAGCAAGCGAGAAAGAAAGAAAGAAAGAAAGAAGAAGAAAATTAATTAAGAAATATTTCTTTCATCTCTCATTTACAATTCATTAAAATTTTTCTCCTTTAACAACAGTTGTAGTACGTAAATTGGAATTGTACACGTTAAGAAACAATAAAAAAAAGTTAATTAAATACCTTACAAGATTGGTCTTAATGAGTTCATAATAAAGTTGAAGCCAGTACAAGTAGTTTAAACAGGCATGACTAGCTAATGTAGTTTAAAATCGAAGAAAAAATATTAGGAAAGCAAATACATAGAAAGTTTAAGTTTATTATGATTAATTATGCACACTTCTGATTTCATTCATTTAAATAAATGACTATTTATGAGGGCTTATTCAGTTATTAATCAAAATTTCTTTTTTGCTTATCTACAAAATTGAATTTTAAATTGAAAGAAATCATATTTTCATATACGAATTATCTGGTGAACAGGTATTGTTTCATTATGATAGCTTAAGGTGTTGTCGTATCAAATGGCTACACGGTGCGACAGTGAAAATACAACCGATTAACTACGATAGCCTACGTTGTTCAGTTTGTTTTTTATATTTATTTTATATTTCTTGAACTCTTCAAACTAGTTTTATTTGACAAAACCTGATTTTTTTTTCGAGTTTACGCAAAAAAATTCTAGATTAATCAAACATTTCTGACCCGATTTCCAAAATTGAAATCTTTTTGGAAAGGGGAGGGAGGGACCTTTAAAACGCTATACATATATCTATACATAATTTTTTTTTTACATAATTGGCTATCACAACCCTTCAGTAAGGATTACGAGCTAGCTTCTCACACCACTTATGTTGTGTGCGTTAATTTTATACATAAGTAGCGGGACCTACAGTTTAAAGTCGACTCCGAACGACACATTTTTGAGAAGCTTTTCTGCTGAGAGGAAGTCGCCGAAGAAATATTTTTTCGTTTTGATGTCTGACCTGGGATTCAAACCCGGGCTTTTTGTCTAATAAGCCAACACACTACCCACTAGACCACTAGCACTTTGACTTAATATGCTATGAGATTTGATGAGATAAACTTGGAAAATTCCATTCATAGGAGCAAACTCTAAAAACTAAAAAATATAGGATAAGAGATAATATTCTTGTGAAGAGATTGAGTCATCATTTGATCAAATCGGACAAAAATTGCTGTAGTTTTTATTTGAAGAGTTTAACAGTCGAGTGATATTTCAGAATTTTTTATGGATTTTTGTCAAGTTTGTTCATTCATAGGAGCAAACTTTAATAAAAAAAAAATATGGGATAAGATATAATATTCTTGTGAAGAGATTGAGTCATTACTTGATCAAATCGGACAAAAATTGCTGTAGTTTTTATTTGAAGAGTTTAACAGTCGAGTGATATTTCAGAATTTTACGTTTGCACGACTTCCAGAAGTCGGTTAATGTTTCTATTTTTGGAAAATATTATTATTTCTCTTTGCGAAAACATTGGGAAACTTCTGCAGGTCATTAAAACACATCTTCTGATAAACAATCAAGATCCATCAAAAATTCTAAAAATCTTTGAAGTAAAGTTCATTTGATAAGATCGCATATATGAAGAATATCACTCGACTGTTAGATTCTTTAAATAATAACTACTGTAATTTCTGTCCGATTTGATCAAACAAAGTGTCAATCTCTTCGCAAGAAGATCCACTTTCAAACTGCTATCAATTATTTCATATTTTTTAAGTAAAGTTTGCTACTATGAACGGACAAACTAAAAAAATATGAAAAAATTCGTGTTTTCCAAATATACTTTCCCTTTCCAACAAGATTTAAATTTTGGAAATCGGGTCAGAAATGTTTGAGTAATTTAGAATTTTGTCCGTAAAGTAAAAAAAAACAGTTTTTGTGTAATATAACAAGATATATGTATAACGTTATAAAGGTCCTTATCTCCCCTTTCCAACAAGTGTTAAATATTGGAAATCGGGACAGAGATCTTTGAATAATCCTGAAATTTGTGCGTAAAATCCAAAAAAACAGTTTTTGTCAAATAAAACAAGTTTGGAGGGTTCGAGGGATCTACTCAACAAAACTCACAACCTACACTATGTCATTAGCGGGAATGAAATCTAATTTATTTCATTTAATCAGAAAGTAACTAGTCATGAGATTTACTATCTACTAATGTGAGTGAGTAGTCGTTTGTCATAACTATTTACTATCTATTGATGTAAGCGGAAGACGTAAACTGTTTAATATTTATAGATGGACACACAGATCTGTACAGGGGTGCAATCACTTTCCTTTGGGGTAATTCCTTCACTTCGGTCCATAATGAAGAAAAATTTCTAACAATTTGAACATGTCAGTTCTATGGGTGCCAAGCATAGCTGCCAGATAAATGAAGCATCAAATCGTCAAATATTTCAGAAAAAATAACGTCAAAATCGTCAAAGACATTCGTTGAAATCGTAAAAAAATCGTCATAAAAAAAAATTAAATTAATTGAAAAATTTTAAAAACAAAAAAATATAATTTTAATGTTAAGCAGCCATAATATTGCATCATCTATGCCCATGTGTGGTGTAAATACTAGTATTAGCAAGTCAGAATATCTTGACGTTATGGTCATGAATATTCAGTGTGATGTTCGTAAGAACTGACACATTTTTCAGTGACTTGGTTTCTTAAGACGATGCAATAAATGCTTGCCATTAACGTATGTTTTGAGGCTTCTCAATCGTTTACAGCAGAGACTATAGTAGCACGTTAATCACTACACTGTGACCAACTCCATATATTCTTTGGAGCATCGCTGCAATGTGGTTTGTATTTCTCTGCTTTATCGGTACTACAACGGATACTGTTCGAGCGAAATAAGGGGACTTGTTTATGAAAATCATGTATTCCTACGTAACACTTGTGTTTCTCGGCCAGCACGTCCGTATGTGGTCGATTGGTCAATGGATCGCAGACTATATTACAGACAAAGTTCATTTGTTAGATAGACTATTATTATGTGGAACTCCCTTCCTACAAAGATCTTTCCTGTTACTTTTGATATAAAAATATTCATACCTAGTGTCCATAAACACTGCTATCTCTTTCCTCCTACCTATAATATATTTTCCTAGATCCTACCACATTGCCATCCCCTGAGTATTGGTCTTATGAAAAAAAATAATGGGACTTGGTAATATTAGAAGCTATAATCGAAATTTTAAAATTATCTACAATGGCAAATGAGAGAGTTGAAATTTTATGATTTTTAAGGGATTAAAAAGTCAAAAAATACAGAAAAATCATCACAGGTATTCGAAAATTACTTGCATAAATTTCCAATAGTAACAACTGAAAAGCAAATACAAATCTTAAGGATAGTTTTAATGTACTAAAGTAAAAAAAATTATGTAAATTTTTAATTGATAAAAATCGTCAAAATGAAGGCATAAATCCTCTTGTCGTTAAGATGATATTTTTGGAGCACGAAATCGTCAAAATGACGATAAATCGTCAAATCGACAAGCTATGGTTCCAAGCCATATTGAACAATTCGATGGAGAGTGTATAAAATCTCGCAACTTCCAAACTGCTAACAGGCTTAGGTATTTAGATTACTTAGATTAAGTAAAGGCAACTCAAAGCTCTTGCAGTATTTATGTGAATAGGGAGAGAACTATTATTATTCGCAAGACTTCCGCAATAGCTGTAAATCTGTGAAAAGGGCAAATGCTACTTAAAGGTAACCATTTACTAATTGCTTCGTCGTTCCTATTTATTTTCCATTAACCATATACCTTAACGGAATAGCAAACTAATTTAGCAAATTAACTTTTTTCTGTTTTGTTCATATGCTATCGTCATTTGCAAATAAATCAATCAGCTTAAATCTCTTAATCATTTTTACAATTTATTTGCTGGAAATGCTGGTTGAAATGGAGCTGAAAAAAACTTTTATTTGCACATGTTGTTCGTTTCTTATCACAGTCTATAGGTATAAAAAATTCTTTTATTTCAAATATCGTTTATAGCAGCAAAACTTCTAAAGATTATTTAAATATGCAGAATTCTCTTGGTTTTTTTTTGTTTAATACATCGATAACAATTTGTCTTCATAAATTATAAAAAAAATTTCACAAACTCTCTCTCTTTGTTAAGATACATTACCTTACCATTGGCAACATTTGGCAAATGGGGTAGCAGCTGATGTTTGATTTTTAATTATTATTGTTGTTGTTAATGATGTTCTGCTACGGCAAAAAAAAATAAGTTTAAATATGATACCAATGACACGATATTTGTTTACGTTTTAAAATATTGTTAAGGAAAGTTTTGCAATTTGCTATTCCTCTTGCTTCTGGATATGTTTGCAAAATTTTTTTTCTGTTGTTATATTGGCGATAAATACTCGTAGACAAAGTCTAGAGTATGATAAATGCACATTATAAAACACTAACCCTGTGATCGTCTGGATATCAGTTGGTAATTAACCATACCAGATTTTTGAGAAACTTTTTCATGGTAATTTTATTTACACTCACAGTTTTTGGAGATGTCTGAACTGGCGTTTGAACTGGGGTCTCAAGTCTAATAAGCCAACACACTAACTACTAGACTACGGCGAGTACTTATAATATTACAAACACGACATTATTTCCATGGCTTTAGTCCAGTTTGAGTAATTAAAATTTTCAAACAAAAAATCAAATTGGTCCTCTAGCATCAAATTGAATTTGAATTCGCCAATTTAGCAAATTCCTTTGATAATCATTAAGGTTATTGCGCTTCGACCACGGTCTCACTTTATAAAGTTACCTTATCACTGCAAAGTTATCCAGACAAGAGTTTCGGTCGTAGAGGATTATTAAACATGAAAATTACTTCCATACCTTCAGTTTGTTAGATAACTACTAATGTCCCGACATTCATATGGGTACACAGTAATAATGGTATTTCAAGAATCTGCAGAGCTAGTGAACTGGTTAGACTTATTTTGAGTTTTGTTTATTGGAAATCCTTTTGAAGACTTGCTACCTTATAATTAACAATGCAGTGTTCTGACAGCCTCTGATATAGACAAGATGCCGCCGTAAATTTGATCCAGACTGGATAAAGGGTGCATGGACAGTCGCTTCATAATGCCTAACACGCCTAGCGTGATAGTATGTATAGGTCATTATATTATGTACAGCATAGATCAGCAACGAGTCTTCAAAACGTTGAATAGATTCAAATCATATTTATAACTTCAGATCCTTATACGCATTCATACTTATTTTGATATCATACTCATACTACTCATACTCATACTCAAAGTTGGAAGTATTTGTCATATTCATACTTAACAATACGCAGGATTCTATTGACTTCGACTCGACTCTACTTAACATTTACACGAAGCACAAAATAAGTATGATTCGCTTACGACCACTACTATGCTCACAAGAAAATTGTGTATATGCTTTGCTTGTTGTCTTTGGCTTTCCTTTCTTCTTTGTTTGTATATGCAACAACAACTAAGGCTGTAAATTTTGATGAATGATTCAAGTCACTCGAATGACTTATAAGTATTATAAGTATTTTTCCTAAATTTATGAAACAGAATGAGCAGCCGTATGAATCAAACATATTTCGAGTGTTGTGAGTTTGATGTCAACTTTGGACTCATACTCATTGCTACTTTTGCTTATAAATCAATGTTGCAGCGAGTACGAATGAATCAGAATAGTTGAATTTCAATTCTGTTGATTCATTCATACTCAAAATTCTTGAGAGCTTATGAGTAGCGGAAAAACGATTCTTGCTGATCTCTGGTATGTATATATGACATGGTTGGTGTGATAAGCTAGGTTGTAGTCCTTACTAAAGTGTTGTTAAGGCGAAATAAAAAGGTAAGTAAGTAAATGATATCACTGTGGAATCTTTACTTTCCCACAAGTGTTAAAAGTAGTATAACTACCATAATACTATATAACAAACTCATTCCTTAAAGTTCAAAAAATTCCATTCTTTTTGAATATTCTTTCTTTCTTACACATAGACTTTAACTACTATAAATCCAATTTTATCTCAAATTTAAATGAATTTTTTTTTTAATTAAATATAAGGCTCAATGGATTTGCTAATAATTCTCATTTTTCTTAGGAAAATCCTTTTCTAAGTCAAGTTTTTATTTTGTTTTAAATAAATTTTAACACATAAAAGTGCCTCTTTTATAATAATACAATATTTATAAGCTTTAGGATAAGGATTGATTGAAGAAGGTTTATTTGCATATTTCCATTTCACTTCATTTCATTTATTTGTCAACAATTTACAAGATTTTCTAAATAATTTACTTTCTCCTCTTGTGTTTATGTCGTATTTTTAATTTATGAACCTACGCAAACGGAAATAAACATTGAAATGATGTGATAAGTTGTCATAGTTAAGGGTACCTTTTATCGTTTTGTTTTCTGTCAGATACTTGGAAATAGAAATTGTTTCAAAAGAAGATGCATTTTTCCTAAAGTACGCACTTTAAATAATAACAACAACAATAAATTGAATGTCATTGAAGAAACTTTTTGGTTTCACAATTCAAGTGTCTAAAGGAAAGGAAACCAAAGGAAAGGAAAGTTTAAATTATATGTGAAGATAGGTATTTGCTTTATGTTTTACACAAGTTACAAAAATATTTAAAAATAATATACGATATATATACTGATAAACAACATCTTTGTTAAATAATCTACTTTTCAAAGAAAAATTTTCAGAAAATTTCTTTAACCGTAGATCGAGTCTTAAAAAATCTTCATAATTCTAGCTTATGTATCACTTTTGAAACATACTTGTAGTACCACAGAATATTTGCAATTATTAATAGATTTTATTAAAAAATCTTGATATTTTAATTTATTTCAATTCATTTTATTAAAAACTATTTTATATTATAACATTTTTTTTGTCAGTTTTATGAAATTTATGCCGAAATTTTTAACATGATGAACGTTGCAGTATGGCTTTGTACGTAAAAATCAAACACTTCCTGTCAGATTGGTTTTATTTTTATGTAAAAGGCAATAATTTGATATCTATCACCTTTGGTTTGTGGCGATTTATAAAATTCCCATTGTTTAAGTGGACCAGCTTATTGCTATACGCATCAGTAACACTCTCAATTGAGGGCTGCTTAAAACCTAATGGTACAAACCATTGTTATATTTCGTTAGAAAAATTTGTTTTCAACGTCATGTGAAGTAAAAAAGTTTCCCGTATCAATAACAAAGTTTTCTCTTGGATATCTCTCTGGTTTCCCTGATATGGGTTCCTACAAATACGGTTGTAAGTGGTAACTACTTACGTAGAATTTACTTGAGTTTAAAACTGCCAATTCGATTTCGTTGGATCACGAAATTTATAATGACCATAAAATTCAATTTGTTACTTATTTAAAGCGATAAAATTATTGGGATCAATAAAAGCTGAAAGGCTTTCAGGTAATTTTTCGAAAAGGCTTAATAGGTGTAAATTTATAATTATTTTCGAGTAGCACATTATCAAAACGAATGATTCTGTTACTACATACGTACATACTAGGCATGCCAATCGGGAAAACTCGAATCTCGAAATCCTAGGATTTTCGGGATGCACAAAATCCCGAATTCCAGGATTTTTAAAAACTTGTCCCGGGATTTTTCGGGATTTTCGGAATAATAGCTTCTCTGATGAAGAAAACCCTACTTCCATAGATAAAAAGTTATTTGATGCTATCGACGAATGCAAAAGTTCTATAAAATGAATTAATAGAATAACTGATTTAGATACTAGACTGTCCAAAGAAATAGATTTCTTTACATCAGGATGTGGTATAGGTGAATATTTACAAGCTTCATACAGCTATCTTGGAACTATTTTCATCAACAAATGTTAATTGCGAGAAGTGTTTTTCAACGATCAAGCCTTTCAGAACACATGTTAGATGCTTCAATCTTTTTGTTGGAATCTAAATAATTTTCTTAAAACTAATGCATTTGCATATCTATGTATGAATAATTTTTATTATAGTTAATTTATGCTTCTTTGTTACATTTTGTCTTGCTGTTTTTATATTTTACTTTTAATGAAATATAATTCTGATATACATAATTGGAATGCGAATGATTTTGTTAACAAAATATTTTTATTATTAAAAGAAAATCGCGATTTTTCCTGTGATTTTTCGGGATTTTTGAATCCCGAATTATCCCGGGATTTCAGGATCAGGATTTACAATATCCCGAAGCCCGGGATTTTTAAAAATCGATTCCGTTTGGCATCTCTAGTACATACGAATAACTTTTTTATAATATTTTTCTATTACGTAAGATAAATATGAGACGAACAGTAAGAAAGACTCTACAAAAGACATTTCCAAAAACTCGGCAATCAGCTTGAAAATTGTAAGTATTTTCTTTCCCCAAACTACTAAAGTAGTACTATATTTGGCGATAAATATCCAATTGGAATGTGTGCCGCTGCCAATACTTTCGCCAGTTCATAACACGAGCTTCTATTTTCTTCTTCTTTAGAGTCTTCAGCAGCAGGAATATTGCATACATGCCTGCATAATCGCTCATAACAACCTTTCGTTGTAAATTGGACATAACTGACCTAAGGTTTGAACCTTGGTCTGACATCCAGTAAGGTAACACGCTACATACTAGATTAAGACTACTGTCGTCAACATCAGGGATATATCATGAATAGAAAATATATCCCTTTCACTTTCCTCCAACACTTATCTTTCAATTCGTTCTCACATACCATATATAATGTATTATTTACGATAAAACTTTACAAAATCTTTGAAAACCTAAACAAATTTCAAACACAAGTCGTGTGTACCAAAAATGATACATAAGCCAGAATTATGAAGTTTTTGATTTTTTTCACTCCAGTTTGAAATTTTCTTTTTTATTTGCTTTAAAATAATGTCTATAACATTAGTATTAACGAATTCAAAAAATATCAGGCATCTAACTTTTTCTGAATTAAAGTTATACAGTCTCAAAAAGTGAAATGTATCATTTTTGATACAAAGCCCGATCTAGGGTTAAATACATGCCGTGTTCTCTGTTTGATTGCCTTTAAAAAAAAAAAGGTTCTCTTATCGAATGAATAAATATTTGTATGACATTCGTTCATACATTTGTTTCAACATAAAAGTTGTTGTTATTTGTTACAGAATAATACGGGATGAGGTAGAAATAAAAAACTTTACAAATGAAACAAAAAAAGTGAAAGAAAAAAACATTCTAATATTGCCTGAATATTAATGCTCATGTGTAAAGAGTAAGATGTTGATAGCAAATGATGTTGTTGTTCTTCTTCTTTATCTAAATGACTTGAAAACTTTTTTCATTTTTTTTTTCTTTCTGTTTCTGTTTTTGTTTAAAGTTTAAAAATGTATTTATTTTGAAAGGGAATTTCAAAAGTTAACACAATTAAGTTAAACTATGTAAATGTTTGCCTTTACAAGCAATACGAGGGCAGGCATTCTATTTAGATCGTTTTACTCAAGAAATTTTCTCATGGCTTCTTTGCACCGATGACGAACTGGACTTTAAATTCAAACTCAGATATTGCTTCTGGTTAATTCACTTGAAGACGAGATTCTACAAAACCTCAAAGAAAATCTCATTGTGGGTTATTAACATCAGAAATTTTTAATGTAATTTATTCCGGAGATCGTTAATGCTACTAAAACTATTTCATATCCACAGACCATAAGAACTCAGTTGTCTTGGTCATGTAATGAATGCTAATCAGAGTATTGAAATTTCGGTTTCAGTTTTAAATCAAATAAAAGATGGTTACTCTACAAAATTTCTCAAAAGTTATTAAAGACACAAACCATATATAAACTATATAGTCATAGCTGCCAGATTTGACGATTTATCGTCATTTTGACGATTTTATGCTCCAAAAATATTATATTGACGACATGATGATTTATGTCCTTATATTGACGAGCAATTAAACATTTATATAGTATTCATTAATTTATAACATTAATTAGTAATCATAAGGAGTAAAGTATTATATTTTTAAGTTGTTTTCGAGTACCTGTTTTTTATGCCATTTTAATCCCTTAAAAGCCACGAGATATATTATAGAATTGAGGAAAGAGGGAGCAGTGTTTATGGACACTAGATTTGAATATTTTTATACCATAAGTAACAGAAAAGATCTCTGTAGGAAGGGAGTTCCGCATACGAATAGTCCGACTAAAGAACAAATTTTGTTTGTTATGCAGTGTGCGATACATTGGCCAATCGACCAAATACGGATGTGCTGGCCGAGAAACAATTCCTTGATTCTCAAAAACAAGTCCCCTTATTTCGCTCGAGCAATCTCCGTTGTATTAGTAATAGGACAGTGCTACATTGCAACGATGCTCCTATGAATCAATTGAGTTGGATACATTATCGTGTTTAGCGAGCGACTACGGGCTGTACTGTAAACGGTTGAGAAGCCTGAAAATAGACGTTAAGGGTCAACCCATACATGGTGTAATGGTAAGAAGATCAGATGAAACGAAATATTTATTGCAGCGTCTTAAGAAACGAAGGCATTGAAAAACGTATCAGATCTAGCGATCATCATAGTGAATTTTCATGCCCATAACGTCAAAACCTTCTGACTTCCTAATATTGGTATAGATGATGCAATATTATTTCTCCCTAACACTGACTTTATATGTTTATATTTTTAAAAACCTTTCAATTTATTTTTCCTGACAATTTCTTTACGATTTCAATAAAAGTCTTTGACGATTTTTTCGCAAATATTTGACGATTTGTGGCATCATTTATTTGGTAGCTGCCGCCGTGGTTAAAACTCTAGCCTAGACATCTCGATCAAAAAGAAATATTAACAAAAATATTTCATCGTCGCCTTCCTCACTACAGATTTTTGGCAGAAACTCTGAGGGTAAATACAAATCGCCTTAAAAAGTTTCTCAAAATAAATATGTCATCCGGAGGCAACTTTAAACTGTAGATCCCGCCACTTAAGTATAAAATTAACACACACATACACACAATGGGTGGTGTGAGAAGCTACGTTGTAATCCTGAGTGAAGAGTTGTAATGATCAGTTATGTATTAGGGATGCCAATCGGGAAATCTCGAATCCCGGGATTCAGGATTTTATGAATCCCGAAAATGTTTAAAAACTTGTCCCTGGATTTTTTGGGATTGTGAATTAATTTTTATTTTGACCCTACAAAAGGTGCTGAAAAAAAAATTTATATCACTTGACGTCGATAATAGCATCTCAGATGAGGAAAACCCTACTTCCACTAACAACTAATTATTTGATGGCATCGAAGAATGCAAAAGCCCTATAAAACGAATTAGAAGAGTAACTGACGAATTATCCCAAGATTTCGGGATCGGGAGTTACAAAATAATCTGATCACCAAATACGTCGATTTTACTTATTAACGTGCCTACCAAGATGAAAGTAATATTCACACGAAAAGAAGATTTTTTTTTTGGCAAAATCAACATCATAGTGGAGTTTCACGTTAGCCCAATAAATCCCAACGTTATCGGAACGTAAATCAATTCACTACTTTCAGTGGAGATAAGATACTGGAGTCTGTGACAGAATATAATGACATAAGTGTTGCCAGATTGGAAATAATGCATGGTTCAAATTTAAACTGATAGGCGGCCCACCCGATATTCGCTAGCTTGCATTTTTACGCATGTGTTACCAATTTTAAAATGTTTTGTGTGATGCCATTTCAAGGAGAATAGGCCCATAATCAAAAATATTAATTTTTAGGAAATACTGCCAAATAAATTTAACACAAACAAATGAAGCAACAGACTACCGAAAATATTTATATACTTAAAGCATAAATAAGACATAAATACATAAATAAATACGTATATGTATGTATATGTATATAATGTATAAAATAGACGGGCATATGAACAAATGAATGTCTTTTGAGATTTTTATCATCATCAACATCATCGTCATCTTGTGATGTTTAGTTTGTGGTTATAAAATTTATTCTATTGTAAATTGCAAGTAAACATACTACAACAAAACAAAACAATAATGAATGACAGTGAAGATGATAAAGAACAAGACAATTTAAATCATTCCAATTCGACGTTTTGATACCCTAAGCTTCCTATTTATGCATGAGTAGAGTGGGATCTAATGTTTAATGAACTACTCTGAACCATAGATTTGAGAAACTTTTCATGGCAATTTTAATTCACTTTCAGAGTTTTTATTAGAAATCTGCTAAAAGGCAGATGTCGAACAAATATTATTTCATATTTCGTTTTGTAGAAGATGTCTGACCTAAGGTTTGAACCATGGTTTCACGTCTAACGAGCCAATACACAATGTACTAGACTATACTGACTTCAGGCAGCTTGTTTACATCCTTCAACTCTCCTGTACAGAATATCAGACCACCTACTGAAACCACCTGTCGTCCGTATCCAGATCCTCTAATTCAGGTCAAAAGATGTTGATAATCGTGAACCTACTGTGCATACTTACGACACTGATGACCTCAACCTCATTCTTTAAGGAATATAAACCGATGAGGGATGCCTTAAAGCATCGGCGACTTCCTCTCAGCAGATTTCTGGCAAATACTCTGAGAGTAAAAATTGCCATGAAAAGCTTCTCAAAAATCTGTCGTTCGGAGTCGACTTTAAACTGTAGGTTCCGCCACCCATGTATAAAATTAACGCACACAACATAAGTGGTGTGAGAAGCTAGGTCGTAATCCTGACTGAAGGGTTGTAATGGCCAATTATGTATGCATGTGTTAGATTTGTTCGAATTGGCCACCTTTGGTACGAATTATGGCCTTCAAACCGCCAAAAAGCCATCACAGGCTGCACGAAAGTGGCTCTGGGGTATTTTATCCCACTCCCGATGAAGCGGCGTCTTGAGATGATCGACACTTTGGTATTTTTTTAGTGAAAACCTTACTGTCCATAATGTCTCAGGCGCAAAAGTCCATCGAATTGGGATCCGTGTATTTTGGTGGCCATTGTGCGGGAGAAATCGAACGAGAAACCTCCTTTTTAAGCCATTCTTCGTAGACACGTGCTGAGTGCGGTGGTGTTGAGTCCTGTTGGAATGTCCATAACCTGTGGCCGAAATGTTTGTCTATCCAGGGGTTCAATACTGTCTTTAAGACATTTTCCCGATCATATTCGGCATTTATTTTGACCCCACGCTCGATGAATACGAGCGAAGAGCGACCATCGGCCGTTACGGTGGCCCACACCATTACCATCGGCGGCGTTTGAGTTCTGGTGGCCAATTGCAGGTGTAGATTTTCAGTTGACCTCTTTGGCAAGTAAGCCCAATCATTTTGTTTGTTTACAAACTGCTCAATTTGGAAAGCGAAGTAAATCGAAGTAAGTCTAACTTTTATTGTCCATCGGTAAGCTCTTGCACTTTTTGCAACTTCAATGGCTCTAGTCCCATCTTATTTTTTGATATGTATTGCATCCATCCTCGCGATATATTCAGGTCACGAGCAATTTTTCTACCACTGCAGCATGGATTCCGTTCAAATCTGGTCTTCACATTTCCGATCATTTTTGGTGTTGTTACCGTATATTTTCGTCCACTTTTTAGACGCGATGCAACACTGCCAGTATCACGGTAACGAGCAATGGTACGAGAAACAAAAGATTTATTCACACTTAAATGCTGGAGGGCTTTAACGATAGGCACCTGTGGTTTTCCAGCCCAATATAAATCAATCACACTATCACGCTTGAATTCCATCACGAATAACTTTTTTTCTGTATGCAAAAGATCAAAATGCTTTTGTAAGCTTGTAAATAATAAAATGAACTGTCACTGGAATAAATCTGTCAGCTGTCAGACGAACGGTTTGCAAATGATAACAACCTGAAGTTGGTTGCATCAGTCACCCTGTAGTACATATATGGAAAGAGGCCCCCTCTTAAAATTCATTTCTTTCTTAAACAAAACCAAAAGTTACTTGTGTAGGGTATGACAATAATGGAAGGAAACTAACAAAGTCGAACGGAACTATGTTTGTATATATAAGAGCGGGTATGAAAATAAATTTATAAAATACAAATACACATACAAACGAAGATGTATATTTAAGAAAGAATAAATAAATATTTCTCGTATCTTAACGATTCAAAAGAAAATCTTGAGAAAATTTCCACTTTACGAACAGTAAGAGCAGTGATGTTGTTCAGTTCAGTTTAGTTTTGGTTTGTATTTTTTTTTCTTATTTTTGTTGTGTTTTTTGCTTTAAATAAATGCATGTTCTTTAGATAAAGCTTTTTAAGAATAAGAATAACTATGGGTATTCACTAGTTAGCAAACATTACAAAATTACGAACAAATTTCGTGCAATAAATGTTTTAATGACTATCCATGTTTTTAAAACAGCTTCCTTTGAAATATTAAACCTTTTCCTGTTCTCGAATATTAAAACAATTACGTTCGAATGTCTGTTGTCAATATCGTATCGCATCGCCTCGCATCATATCGCCTTCTTCTTCGCATCTTATACATATACAGGGGCCCCTCTTATGAGAATTAAGTGTTTCAAAAAGTTTACTTTGCCTGTTTATGCTGTTTATTTTTGTCATTTTCTTATGTTCCAAAATAATCAAGATAAACTAAAAACAACAAAAACAACAGCAAAACCAGTGTATGAAACAATAACTTTTGGTAACATTGGAAATTTCTTTCTACAGGGATATTGAGAAGAACACCATACAACAATTTCAGTTTTTAGAAATTCCATTGAGAAATTGCTTAATTTTATGCAAAACTTTATGTGACACTTTATTTTGTTGCCCTCATATGTGTGGTTTATTCTCGTTTTATTAATTTAATTAGTCAACACAGACAACACAAAAATTCCTAAATGAAGAAAGGAAAGATTTGAAAATTTTTAGCAACAGATTTCACCATTTTAATCGTGTTGGAAGGGAATCTTAACTGTTGAATTTCAAATTGCATTGACATAATCTCAGTATGGCATTGGAGGGACATTTAAAACTTTTTTAATGGGAATTTCTATTCATTCATTTCTTTCATATTTCTCTAAAATATAAAATTTCTAGAAGGGTTTAAAATAAAAAATAATAATTTCTAACCGCTTAATATGGTACAGGGAACACCACTTAGAAGTTTAAATTTATAAATTCAATAAAACAAAAAAGATTTGAAATATTACACAACATTCATATGTAATTGGTTATTACAACCCTTCTGTCAGGATTATTGACGCTTCGTACACGGTCTCACTCTATAAAGTTACCTTATCACTGTAATGTCTTCCTGACTAGAGTATCGGTCATAAGGGTTGCCGTAAAGATTATTAAGCATGAAAATTACTTCCATTCTTTCAGTTTGCCAGATGACTGTTATTATCCTGACATCTAATGAAGCGACATTCATATCATATGGGTACACAGTTATAATGGTATTTCACGAATCTGCAGAGCTGGTGAACTAGCTAGACGTGTCCCAAGCATCTTTCCCAATTTTGAGTTTTGTTTATTGGAAATCGTTTTGAAGACTTACTGCCTTATAATTAACAATGCAATATTCTGACAGCCTCTGATATGGACAAGATACATGCATAATTGGTTATTACAACCCTTCAGTCAGAATTAATGACCTAGTTTCTCACACTACTTATGTTGTGTGTGTTAATTTTATGCATAAGTGGCGGGACCTACAGTTTAAAGTCGATACCGAACAACATATTTTTTAAAAAACTTTTCATGGTAATCTTATTTATTCTCAGAGCTTTTGCCATAAATCTGCTGTCGAAAAAATACTTTTTGTATTTTATTTTGATGTCTGGCTTGGGACTCGAACCCTGGCTCTATGTCTAATAAGCCAGCACACTACCTACTAGACCACGGCGTTACACTATCGTTTTTCTAGCGAGTCCAAATTTAAACCACGGCGACTCCAACATTGGAAAAATATTAAGACTGATACTTGGTAAAGCTTAAATTTCACCAAAATACAGTCCACCCTCCTATAACGCGGTGAGTTCGTGCCGCGTTATATAGAAACCGCGCTATAAGAAACTCAGATTTCAGGTACAAACCGAGCTAATTCGTAGCGCGTTCTATGGAAACCGTCTACCGCGTTGTATGGAAACCGCACTACAAGAAACACAGAATTAGTACAAATCACATCACTCGTACCGCGTTATATGGAGACAAAGAAATACAAAAAACAAGATAAATTAAAAATTATTTTTATTGAATTCAAGAGTTCATATAAGGATTGATAAAAAAAAAATGAAATAAAAACTAAACAAAAAGTAGTTCTTTAATATTTCTCCTCACTTGGTTCATCTTCATTCATTGTTTTTTTAATTTGAAAATCCAACTGATATTGTTTTGCACGGTACTGTATCACGGCTGAGCCCTCTTACAATATCTAGATACTATTCATTCATAGCCTATGCGGAAGGAACTTATGGCATGAAGTTGAACGCAAATTGCGCTATAAGATAATCGCGTTATAGGACGGCTATCACAATTTCAGCTCCGCGTTATATGGAAACCACGTCTGAGAGAACCGTGTTATAGGAGGGTAGACTGTAATCTGTTTCGTAACAAATATATTAGTCTATTGTGCCATATAACTATAAAGAGGGACAATGCAGCTTGCGTATCTCTTTTCCCAATGTAAAGATTTACTAAACCTGAATTTATTCCTGGTGCTGATCGATTTGTTTTTTTCTTTTTTTGATTAGTTCATTTTTATCGACAGTTCATTTTATCTTAGTTCATTTTTATCGAAATCTCTTCACATTCGTTAACATCACTGGACCGAATTATTAGTCTTCAAAGAGATACATGCAAATTACCCACTGAAATAAGTGTGTGAAGTAAGTGTGGCTATAATAACAGCCATCTACTGTAAGGAAAATAGTGCGTACATAAGTGGTGAAGAAATTTAATTTGTAAGTGAACACTTCAATGATTATGTAAATCTATACAAATTTGTTACATTCAGGTAAGAAAATATAAAGAAATGATCAGTAAAATGTACAATGAAAAAAGAAATCCAAAGAAAAATAAAGTCTCTTATGCATTAAATCGTACAAGAGTACCATTTGTCCGCAGAACAATACCGACAATCAGTGAAAGTCAATTGAACGCCATGCACTTGAAAGTATGATTTTCGATTTTTGTTTTTTTGTACAACAACAAATCTGGAGTTGTAAAGTTCGACAATTCGAAAAATCAAAACAATACAATGAAAATTAAACCAAACAAAACCAGCAATTATTTGGAAATTTCTTTATAAACGCATATGGTAAACAACAGAAACTCAAACATAATTACACGCCTACAAATCAGTTCATTTTGAAAATCTTTTCCCTGTCAAATGATTTTAGTTGCAACAAAGGAAATGTTATCGAAACATATACGTCATGATGACATTGACAAAGCCAGCAAATCGTCCAGTAATATTAATTTCGTCAACAATGCAAGTAGAGTCGCGTCTTTTCTCTCATGAACTTGTTTGAAAACTTACAATGCTTAGACACACTAAACTCATGGCCTTGTCTATCAGATTTGAAGTAACGCTGGGGCGAAACAATTATGTCATCCATTTCAACTCTTTGGATACAATTTTGTGCGCAATAGGACGGTGGCTGATATATAATGCAACAAAGTAAAGCGCTATATATTCTTAATTTTTTTTTTTAATTTTATTGTTCAAAAGCAAAAAATGTTGGAAATAACATGAAATTTTAGAATCAGTTTAGATTTCTTTGAATTGGCCATCTTTGGTACGAATTATGGGTTTCAAATTGCCGACAAAGCCATCACAAGCTGTACGAAAGTGGCTCTGCGGTATTTTGGCCCATTCCCAGCGAAGAACCGTCTTGAGATGATCAGGAGCTATTTTTCTATTATTTTTCTGACCTTCACTTTTCGGATCATTTCTGGTGTTGTTACCGTTTTTTTTTTTTTCGTCCACTTTTAGGGACGCGATGCAATACTGCCAGTATCACGGTAACGAGCAATGGTACGAGAAACAAAAGATTTATTCACATTTAAATGCTGGAAGCTCCTAACGATAGCCACCTGTGGTTTTCTAGCCAAATATAAAGCAATCACACTATTACGCTTGAATTCCATCACGAATAACTTTTTTTTTGAATATAAAAGATCAAAATGCTTTTGTAAGCTTCTAAATAATATAATGAACTGTCACTGGAATAAATCAGCTGTCAGACGAACGGTTTACAAATGATAACAACCTGAAGTTGGTTGCATTACATATCAGCCACCTTGTATATAGGAAGCATACATTTCTGTCTTCATTTTTATGTACAAGAGATGCATTTTTCCAATCATGTACGGCAATCCGTCATCTTCAAATGGATCTGTTGTATATTCATTGCTATTTCCTTTTGTAACTACCAATTTGGATAAGAGTGGTCTTTTCTGATATGAAGTAGGTTTTCATACATACTTATATAATAAGTAATCCTTTGGTCAGGATTAGGACCATGGTTCTCACACCAATTATGTATGTTGTGTGTTAATTATCTACATGAATGGCGAGGCCTACAGTTTAAAGTCGACTCCGAATGATTGATTATGGATAAACGTTTTCATGGAATTTTATTTAATCTGAGTTTTTATCAGAAAACTGCTGAATAATATTATTTTATATGTCGTGGGTGATAGCTAACCTGCATTCACATGTATTAAACAAATACACTACCATACCAGAGTGCGGCGAATTTAGTTTTTGATTTCAATTTTTTCCATTTAGTATACCTGCAATAAAAGCATTTTTTTATCGCTAATAACAATTCGATACGACAGAGAAATTCTACAGCCCTTTTGTAGCAATATTTCACAAGTGGTCTTGCGATTTTCTGCCATTCAAATCATGTGGCATCCATTTTCTAGACTAAAAATTATTTCCAATGTTACCATGACAAACTTCAAATCAGAAAATTTTAAACACTTTCCAATGCAATCATTATTCAAAAATAACTTATCAATAATGTACTGATTGATGGCGGAATGTATGTTAAATTGTTGAAATATTTTCTTGTTTTATTAAATAAATATTTTATTTAACGTATAACGCAACTAAATAATAAAAATACTTTCGAACATAACACATTCAATTTAAATAATTCAACCCAAACATTCACATACATTTGCGGAAGTTTTGTATTAAAAATGATGGAAGTTTTGAGGTTTTTAAGCAAAAAACTATACTTCATTGACTGCAGATGAAATTGGTCAATAGTTGTTTATACTATACAACGTTAAAAATGTTTGCAACTTTCACCTCTAAAGAGATGAGTTAATAATAAAATTAAGAGAAAAAAAAATCATATGAAATCAAATAAAAAGTTTTAAACAAATTCATTACATATTTACGTACGTACACATATGCTTACATACAAATAGTTAGTAATGCCAACTGTAATAAGCATAAGGTTAAGGTGTTACTTTTTCAACAAATAATAATACAAACGCAATTAAACTCATCAAAATTATCAGACATTAAGCTACCCGTACATGATCAATCTACGAATTTGTGGAAATGAATGGAAATGAAAAAATATTTTATTTCACTACAAATGAAAAAAACACAACAACATTTATGAATCGTAATGGAAGTTTTAAAATAAAAAAAAAAAATTAAATTAAAATAAAAATAAAAATGTGATGCGGTGTATGAAAAACTTTACAATCTTTCATCTGAAAGCTAACGATTTAACTTAATTATTACCTACATCCATACAACAGTTGTCCGAATAAAGTTGTTTGAACAAAAAGCCGTAAATAATAGACGCGATATTAAAACAGAACAAAAAAATCAAAAAGATTATTTGTTCTCTTATAATTCACAATCGATTTTAAGTAGCCTTGTAATGTAAAATTTTGTAATTATTTCACAATGTAACGATTAACACATTGTTTGTCAGTTAAAATTAAGTTCTCATCGATAATACCCGCAGCATTTAATTACCAAAAAATCAATAATCAGCCATGGCAGATGAATATAAGGGAGTAATGGAAACAGAATATAAAAATTACATTAATTTTTATAAAAAAAAAAAAATGCAACAAAACTAACATAAAAATTCGGAAATTTTTAGCAGTAAAGGATTTTTAAAAATTTTTCCCGTGAATTTTCGGGTTTTTGTATATCCCGATACCAAAATCCCGAAATATTTCGGTATAATTCGGGATTCAAAAATCCCAAAAAATCACGGGAAAAATCGCGATTTTCTCTTAATAATAAAAATATTTTGTTTGTTGTTATTTGTATTCCAATTATGTATATCAGAATTCTATTTCATTAAAAATAAAATATAAAAACAGCAAGACAAAATGTAACAAAATAGCAGTAAAAGCAGTAGTTTTTAGAAAATTATTTGGATTCCAACAAAAAGATTAAAGCATCTATCATATGAACTGATAAGCTTGAACGAATTTTGTTGTCACCATTCGCTGGAGTTGAAAAACTCTGCACGCAGTCAACGTTTGTTGGTAAAATAGTTCCAAGATAGCTGTAAGCAGCTTGTAAATATTTGCCTCTACCACCTCCTGATGTAGGTTAGGTTAGGTTAGAGGACGTGTACTTGTCAATTCTGACAAGTACAGTACCCGGTGGTCGAATTGACCCATTGTACAACGTCCTAGCTTCTCACACCACTTATGTTGTGTGCGTTAATTTTATACCCGAGTGGCGGGACCTACAGTTTAAAGTCGACTCCGAATGACACATTTTTTTGAGAAGCATTTCATGGTAATTTTTACTCTCAGAGTTTTTGCCAGAAATCTGCTGAGAGGAAGTCGCGGAAGAAGTGTTTTCATAGTTTTGTTTTGATGTCTGACCTGGGATTCGAACTCGGGTCCTTCGTCTAATAAGCCAAGACACTACCTACTAGATCACGGCGACTTCACCTCCTGATGTAAATAAATCTATTTCTTCAGACAGTTGAGTATCTAAATCAGTTACCCTTTTAATTCGTTTTATAGAGCTTTTGCTTTATCCGATGGCATCAAATAACTTTTTATCACTGGAAAGAGGGTTTTCCTCATCGGAGAAGTTATTATCGAAATCAAGTGATATTGAATTTTTTTTTTCAGGACCTTTTGTCGGGTTAAAATACATATGAATTCCCGAAAAATCCCGGGACAAGTTTTTAAAAATCCCGGGATTCGGGATTTTGTGAATCCCGAAAATCCCGGAATTTTGAGATTCTGGATTTCCCGATTGGCATCCCTAGTACAATCGTAAGAACGACAGATCCTCGAGGACAAATAATCAATTAGTACTACATTCATTTGACAGGAAGACAATGCTGTGTAACTGGACGGGATTAGAAATTACCCAGATTAGAATTAACCAGGTGAAAATCTTAATACAGATCGCCGAAAATAAAGAATTAATTTGAACCATGAGAAAGGATCAGAATGGACCACAAGATTGCTGCTGAACAAAACCAATTCAGAATGGAATAAAAGCATTAAGGCTGGAAGCTCCTATCCTATCCGCCATATTTACCGAGACTTGGCTTCTTTTAGAAACTATTTGTTTCATCGCTAAAATACGCATTAACTAAGAAGAACTTTAATTCCTACGAGAAAGTCAAAAATTGCGTGACTAATTCGTTTACTTGAAAAGTCAAACAGTTTCATTCAACTGGAATCCACTAATTGCCTGAAAGTTTGAAATTTTTTCAATCTGTACAGGGTGGCTGATATATAATGCAACAAAGTATCGCGCTATATTTTTTATAATTTTTTTTTTTAATTTTATTGTTCAACAGCAAAAAATGTTGGAAATAACATCAAATTTTTTTTTTCGAATTGGCCACCTGTGGTACGAATTATGGGCTTCAAACGACCGACAAAGCCATCATATGCTGCACGAAAGTGGCTCTGCGGTATTTTGGCCAATTCCCGGCGAAGCCCCGTCTTCAGATGGTCGACACTTTGGTACTTTTTAGTGAGAACCTTACTCTCCAAAATACCCCAGGTGCAAAAGTCCAACGGATTGAGATCCGGAGATTTTGGTGACCATTATGCGGTAGAAATGAAGCGAGGAACCTCCTTTTTAACCCATTTTTGGTTGACGCGTGCTGAAGGCGGTGGTGTTGAGTCCTGTTGGAATGTCCAAGGCCTGCGGCCAAAATGTTTGTCTGCACAGGGCTTCAATATTGTCTTTAAGACATTTGCCCGATAATATTCGGCATTTGTTTTGACCCACACCATTACCATCGGCGGCGCTTTAGTTTTAGAGGCCAATCGCAAGTGTAAATTTTCAGTGATCATTTTGTTTGTTCACAAACTGCTCAATTTGGAATGGCTTCTCATCGGAGAAAACAAATTCGGTAATTGGCTACTTTCGTGCAAGCGAAGTAACTCCTTGACTTTTTCCAGTCTAATTTTTTTTCTCCATCGGTGAGCTCTTCACTATTTGGAACTTCAATGGCCTTATACAAGCTCATTTTTCAATATGTGTTGCATCCGTTCTCGTACATTTAAATGCTAGAGGGCTCTAATGATAGCCACCTGTGGTTTTCCAGCCAACTACAGCCAATCACACTATCACGCTTGAATTCCATAACCAATAACTTTTTTTTTCTGAATGCAATAGATCAAAATACTTTTGTAAGCTTTTATATAATAAAATGACCTGTCACTGGAATAAATCTGTCAGCTGTAAGACTAGCGGTTTACAAATGATAACAACTTGAATTTATGTGCAATACATATCAGCCACCCTGTGTATAGGAAGTCATTTCATACCGGCACACCTGGTAAACGTTAAAACGTTTTGTTTAAACTTCTTTAGGACTTAATTTACTTTTTCTTCTCCATATGTGGCTTAAGACTCCGTGTGTGATAAATTCGAAAATATTTCTAATTTGAAATTGTTTAAATTAACGTTTATTTAAGACATAACCACGTTCATAAAGTAAATTCTCTCTCATCAATATCTCTTATGGTTTTTAAAGATTGTTTGTGGTTTTTTTTTTGTATTCGTAATTTCATTAAGAATTCCATTATTTTTACAAGAAATATATTAAAACGTAAATTGTTTACACTTCCTAATGTAAATTCATTTTAATTAATTTATTTAAATTTTAATTTAATCTTATTCGTACATACACATACACATACAAGTGTGAAATATTTGAAAATACAAATGCAAACACAGTTCAGCTTAAAGCATTCGTTCATACAATCAGTCATTCATTCATTCACACAGTAGTCATTCCGTCATGCATTCATTCAGTCAGTCGAATGATGTGAATGCCATTAAGTAATTGTGTTTTTATTTGAAATGTAAACTTTAGTAAAAATAAATAAATAAATAAATACGAGTGTAACATTAAAACTAATAGATTTGTTGTTGTCGTTGCATCCTTTCATTTCCATTGTTTGTTCTTGCTTTTTGCCTGATTTTTAATAAGGATTATTACAACAACAATTTTTAATTAATGAATGTTCATAACAAGATTTTGCATACAACAATGCACAATCAGTGTAAAGACATTGTGGTGGTTTCTGATAAATCGTAGAACCTGCAAAATAAAATTCAACAAAAATATTTAAATAAATTATAAATACAACAACAACAACATCAACAATAACAATAACAAATGAAATGTAAAAGTTTTAAAAATTTATTTTAATTTATTATTTAACAAAGATCATATGAAAGGAACATACATTAGGGTCGCACCCATATGAGGTGAACTAAGGATGAAAGTTGTCGTGGCCTAGTAGGTAGTGTGCTGGCTTATTAGACATAAGGCCAGGGTTCGAGTCCCAAGCCAAACATCAAAATAAAGTACAAAAAAAATATTTTTTTGGCTATTTCCTCTCAGCAGATTTCTGGCAAAGACTCTGAGAGTAAAAATTGCCATGAAAAGTTTCTCAAAAATCTGTCGATCGGAGTCGACTTTAAATTGTAAGTCCCGCCACTCATGTATAAAATTAACGCACATAACATAAGTGGTGTGAGAAGCTAGGTCGTAATCTTCGACTGAAGGGTTGTAATGACCAATTTTGTACGTATGTGTGTATGTCAATCTCCAAAAAGGGAGAAGACTAAGTAGCCCGAAAGTCTCCCAATAGTGATAATATGTTGCACACTTTCCAAGGCTGGTAAAAGCAATACTAACTTCGATTTCGTAAAATATCTACGATTTAATGTGAGGCAGTACGGTAGGCAGAGACATATCGGACACATTCCGTTATCCATAGTTTTTGTACTTATACTCTGATGGTAAAGGGAGGCAATATGAATTCATTTTTGACTTCATACTATGAGCAAAAATTATTGAATCAATAGAACCAAATGATTACAACCATTCTTATTCTTGAAAGAATAACATAAACCACGAACATCACATTCAGGTTGATGACAACATAATCGTTTTCACAGAGGGCGGTTTTGGTGGGCAGTAAAATATGACAACTTTCTGAAAAATTTTTTGGTAACTCTTCTGTCGCTCTTCTGTGGACAACGTTGTGATAAACACGAACCAGCTTCGCCTTGGAGAGTTGTGTTTCGATTTTTGTCTCTGTTGGGACTACAAAATTCGAAATATTTTAAGACAACTTATCCAATTAGCATATTTTGCAAACTCTTTCACTCTTTGTATCGCAGAAAGTTGTGAGACGTCTTTTTGATGGACCAGTTTCTCCATCAATATCCATTTCAAGATTTTCTATAAATCATTTTTATTTTCACGTATAGAAAAAATAAATCCAGTACTTAAAAAATTGACTATCGCTTGCAATAATATTTATCTATGACATCAGCTGTTCAAGTGTTGAGAGAGAGAGAGTGTTGTCACTGATGAAAGAGGAGGGAAATCATAGCTTAGTTGTATAAAAAATGTACAATTAAGTGTTGGCTAAAATGATTTGGCAAAGATAACATGAAAATTATTGCCCAAGTTATTGCAATGTACTAAAAAAAAATTCTAGGTTAGGTTAGGTTAGAGGACGTATACTTGTCAATTCTGACAAGTACAGTACTCGGTGGTCGAATTGACTCATTGTACTACGTCCTAGCTTCTCACACCACTTATGTTGTGTGCGTTAATTTTATACATGAGTGGCGGGACCTACAGTTTAAAGTCGACTCAGAACGACACATTTTTTGAGAAGCATTTTATGGCAATTTTTTTACTCTCAGAGTTTTTGCCAGAAATCTGCTGAGAGATAGTCACCGAAGAATTATTTTCAAATTTTCATTTTGATGTCTGATCTGGGATTCGAACCCGGGTCTTTCGTCTAATAAGCCAACAAACTACCTACTAGAGCACGGCGACCTCTAAAAAAAATTCTATTTAGCTGCACAAATTAAATTTTAGCTTGAAACAGGACAAGCATCAAAAAAGCTGGCTAAGTCCAGCCAGGCTGGCAACCCTAGCTGGAACGCATAAGGCAGTAATTAAAAATGCGTGTTAAAACTAAGCTTCTATTCTCGATTTGAAATCCGTCGAATAGTTGTTCCATTGTGATGGAATATATATTTGGTTTAAAGCCGATCGCAGGTATATACTTAAATAAGCACTCTCTAGTCCAATTTGTTTATAAAACATTTCTAAGTAAAATCGATAAACATCCGTCGTGATGAAATATTTCAAAATAATAAATTTCCATTGCTTTTGTCCATCAGTAAAAGGAATGTAATGACAAGGGAAATGATATGCCCTAATAAATGAACGACTCAAACATCGCAGTAAATGTCAGACAGAAAATGAAATGAATATTACTAATGGGTAGGATTGATTTATGGCATGGAAATTAAAACAAAAAGAAAAAAAAACAAAAACATTTAAATTACCTGGAAAATCACAACAGCATGAATCATGTATTAATTTATGAGAACAATAACTATACACCGACGAATCACACAACGGGCAACCGCCCATGGCAAGTGGCACCGATGGCAACGGCGGCTGGGCAGGCATCATAAAACCATTAAAGGAATATTGACGTGTTTCCGCATGGTTTTGTTTCACCATAGCACTATTGTTTCTCAATGGTTTAATTGTAGTTTCTAAGAAAATTTTTTTAATTTTTATTTTTGATAAAATAATGGAAATAAATTTCACTTTTTTTTATTGTTCCTTACCAACAACAGTATTTAAATCATTAATTTCACTTTCAGCCTTGGCACTTGTAATTATTGACGACACACTTAATACCAGCATTACTGTCAATGTCAGTTTTATCATCAACGATGTTGGCATTCCTGGTATCACTCTGGCTATAGGAGAGCATCTCGGTGAGACACTACAAATCTGTTGTTGTCTTGTTGACATGCCTGGGTTGTATTTAGTGTGGCTTGTGAACTGTAAGGCGTTTAAGTTTTGGTTTGTGTTTCGTGTTATCTGGTTATTACACAACTAAAACTCTGTTAATAGCATTAATAGATCTCAACAACTTTTCATTTTATATCGAAAGACACAAATAGCCATCACATGGCTGGCTAGCCGGTTACATCAATACGTTATGGAAATGCATTTCTTTCCTTTCTTTTTTATGGTTTTTTTTATGATTTTTTTTTTTCATGGGTTTTATGAATTTAAAATATTTTGTCAAATCATTTCGTTTTGTATCTGTTGTCTGGTGTTTTTACCTGTTCAATAGGTTTCTGTTTTCTTTTTCTTATTCTGCTTCAAGCCTCTAAACATTTTGTAAAGATTTGATTTTTTGATTTTGTGATTTTTATTTTTGTGCCCTACAGGGTAGCCTAAAATCTTGTTGTATTACATAAAGAGAAGACTTGGGAATGAAAAATAAAAATCAATAAAACACAATCACATTTAGTGATAGATTATCGCAGTTTGTGAACTCAAGATTTTATTAAAAGTGTCAAATCAGTCATAAACAACATTAGATTCAGAAACAAGCGTCATGTGTATATCTGGCAGATTTGGCGATTTATCGTCATTTTGACGATTTTTGTCCTTATTTTGATGATTTTTAGCAATTAAAATATAATATTCATTAATTTATTAAATTAATTAGTAATAATAAGGATTTAAGTTATTTTCGAATACCTGTGATGATTTTATCCCTTAAAAGCCAAAAAATATATTATAGAAGTGAGGAAAGAGGGAGCAGTATTTATGGACACTAGGTTTTAATATTTTTATACCATAAGTAACAATAAGTAACTTCTCTGCAGGAAGGGAGTTCCATATACGAATAGTCCGACTAAAGAACAAATTTTGCTTGTTATGCAGTGTGCGATACATTGGCCAATCGACCACATACGGATGTGCTGGCCGAGAAACAATTCCCCTTGTTTCTCATAAACAAGTTCCCTTATTCCGCTCTAGTAATATCCGTTGTAGTAGTAATAGAACAGTGTCACATTGCAACGATGCTCCAATGAATCAATTGAGTTGGACACGTTATCGTGTTTAGCGAGCTACTACGGACTCTCCTGTAAACGGTCGAGAAGCCTGAAAATATACGTTAAGGGTCAACCCATACATGGTGTAATGGTAAGAAGATCAGATGAAATAAAATATTTTTTGCAGCGTATTAAGAAATCAATGCACTGAAAAATGTGTCAGATCTAGCGATCATCACAGTGAATTTTCATGCCCATAACGTCAAAATCTTCTGACTTCCTAATATTGACTCCAGACATTGGTATAGATGATGCAATATTATTGCTGCTTAACACTGGCTTTATATGTTCTTGTTTTTAAAAACCTTTCAATTTATTTTTTCTGACAATTTTTTTACGATTTCAATAAACGTCTTTGGCGATTTTGATCATTTTTTCTCAAATATTTGACGATTTGATGCTTCATTTATCTGGCAACTATGGTCCTATGACAATCTGTTAAGAGTGAATTTAATGTTAAATTCGAAGGAACAACTTTCAAAGAAAGTTTAAGGAGATTTTTAAGAAATTTCTGTGGCTTTCTGTGAATACCAACTGTACATATATAGGTGGTTAACACAGCTGTTCAGTCAGGACTACGGCATAACTTCTAATACCACTTCAATATCTTGAGTGCCTTAATTTTATACATGAGTGGCCCGACCTATGAAATCGACTCCGAGCAACTGATTTTTCAGAAATTTTTCAAGAAATTTAGTGAGATGAAGTCTCCGACTTTGTGTTTGCTTAGTTGGAGATACTTGACCGGAGGTTTGAACCGTAGGTTTACATCTAATAAGCCAAAATACTACCTACTAGATTACGGTGACTTTTCTGGACATAACGTATCAATTGTTTAAGTCGGTTTCTTCCTACACCTTCGGTTTGGAACTTCTGCAGAAACCTTAAGCGGGTACTTCTAGTTCACAGTGTCTTGTAGGCACAGAGAATACGTAGTGAATACTCAGTTGATACACTTGTTCTTATTGCAGATCCGTAAATTCACTTCTAGGATCTATTGTCACCATACTGGATGATTTAGCAAGATTTGCCATAAACTGAAATCTAAAGAGAAGAAGACACAAAATAGATCGTTAGCTTCATACGGCAAACAGTAGCTGTTGTAGCTGAAAGAAAATCGAAGTGTCCAGATTACACCGGATGGAAGCTAGCTGGAAAGAAATGCTGGATAAAATTTAGCTCATATATTTGCTTTAAGCGTAACGCAATCAAGTTTATATTGAGATTCTAGAAGACTAATGGACTGATAGGAAACTAAATTGGACTGTGCAGTGTGTAACACCAACAAATATTTTTTGATAAGACTTGTGGCATCTCGATGCCGGTAATTTTAAATAATCGGGCTTTTGAGAAAATATGTTTTGATCTTTCATGTGATGGGATCTGCCAACCAAACCAACCAAACTACATTAAACATACGTTAGCTATGGGATGTGTTCATAAATGATGGACATCATGGATATTACATATCGCTCCTTTATTGCAATATAGTCATAACTCTAAAAAACTTTAATTTGGCAAAATGCGATTTAAGTTTTCAATTCAATTAGTCCTATGATCTAATTGCCGCAAACACTTTTTGCTATAACTTCGGTTTAGCTTGTCGGTTACTACTGCATTGAGTAATATGGTAATGAGCTCTTGGTTAGATAAGTTTATGCATAACTAAGCAGAGTTTGAAGTGAATCGATTATTTTTTTTTTTATTGTACAGTAAGACCTCGCTTAACGCTGCCCCGCTTAACGCCGTTTCAATATTACGCGTTAATATTGGGTTTCCCCTAAATCGCGCATTTTATTGATAATTGTGGTGCACTATATAGCAACGGTGTATACTATGTATCTTTTTCAAGGTTCTTTTGTTACCCTGTCAAGGATAAAAATTTCAACTGTATTTTCCGGATTTGCAATGTATTTACTTATGTCTGTGTTAAGCTGCCTCGTTTAAGGCTGTTTCGTTAAGCGTTGCAACTTATTGGAACGTATACTCCGCATTAAGCGGGGTCTTACCGTATGATCGCATATTCACTCGTGTTGGTTTTATCTTTTAAAATTCTTTTTTCTTTGTGATCATAATCATATGCCATAAGCACTACAAATTGTCTCTTCATCGTGGGATAACTTTTTGTCGCCATGAGTAAATTGGGGACTTTGTTGTAAGGCTACATATATAGATAATTGGTCATTACAACCCTTCAGTCAGGATTATAGGAAGTTGGCGCACACATATACGCACATAAATGATTATTACAACCCTTCAGCCAAGATTATGACCTGGTTTCTCACACTACTTCTGTTGTGTGTGTTAATTTCATACATAAGTGGTGTGAGCTACAGTTCAAAGTCGACTCCGAACGACAGATTTTTAGAGAAACTGTTCATGGCAATTTTATTTACTCTGAAATTTTGCCAGAAATCTGCTGAGAGGAAATCGCCGAAAAAATACTTTTTGTATATTATTTTGATGTCGTGTCTGGTACTCGAACCCTGGTTTTACGTTTAAGAAGCCAGCACACTACTTACTAGACCACGGACACTTGTCTAGTAAGGCTAGTCTGGGATTTATTCCAGAGATGATATAGAAAAAACACAATATATTTTCACATCTTCTTAATAATCGGTTTCAAATTTTGCAAAGAGGCTTCAAGTTCGCTATTAAATGTATTCAATTCCAATTTATATAATACTTCACCTTCACATGGCATTTATTTTATTTTTACGCGTTCCAAATATAAATAAATACTCATTAAACAATTAAGCCTTAAATGGTTTTTAATTGACTTAAAAAAAAATTAAAAAATCGAAACAAATGTGAAGTAATTTTATAAACAATAAAAATTAAATGTTTTTATAGTTAATGGTCACAATATTTTTAAAAATAGAAATTAATTGAATTGAAATTAAATCAACGTAAACATTTCATTCATAAGTAATGGACACTTGAAACGATGAAATGTTTTTAAACCAAACTCGATAGAAATACTAAAAAGAAATAAAAATTTTTTACACTTCAAAACAAAAAATGTTTCATAAATCGTGCTTCGTGCTGTTTAAAATAAATGGGGAAAAAAGTGCACTGCATTATTCCATTGCCTACTGGTGGCTGTCTTATACAGAAGATATCACGATCTTTCAATTTTATTTACGGCATGAGGGCGTAATTTTGAAACATTGTTCGGCAATAGTGGACGCCATACAAATACTTTTATTTTCTTTCTGGTTTTCATCGTTAGCAGTGATTTCCATGTAATTTGAATTCAATGGATATTAAATTTGTGAAATCACTTTGTATCTTCGTTCTTCAACATACTGCCGACTCTCCAATTTCGTTATAATTCATGTATGGCTTCGTAAGGTACTAAATTAAGTAAAAATAGCTTTGGGTAATCATCAATTGTATACATCCTGGTAGACAACCTAAAATTGGCAAACAAAGGAGGTCAGCAAAGTCTCAGATCCATTACCTGTAAAAATAAGAGAACATTTTCATACTAAGCTTAGTCCACGTTTTGGATACGACAATATCGGCTGCTACAATTTCCCATCTGAGAACGGAACTGAACGCCTGACTTGGGTTAAGTTAGATTAGGTGGCGGACAGTAGTCCCGCTTAGATCAGCATTTAGGCTCATTGGTATAATAAAGGGTGATTTTTTTAGCTTATATCTTTTTTTCAACGCTTCGTTCTTTGTTTCACTGCTAAACATCTTCAGTTTAGTCTACAAAATAACCATGAATCGTCTTACAAACAAAAAAACGCTTGCAAATCATTGAATTTTATTATCAAAATTAAGAAATTTCATCGCACACTTCCTCCATTTTATGGTCAATTTAATCGACCCACTGAAGTGACTAAATCAACACGCTTTCGTAGAGTACAAACTGATGAAAATATTGTAGCTGTATCGGCCTAACACTGGCCGATAGATCAATCCATCAATTATCGTTTCGTCGCCGTTCACAGCAATTGGGCCTCTGTTACTCAACAACGTGGAAAATTTTGTGAAAGGATTTAGGTGTGAACCCTTTCAAAATACAGCTGGTGCAGGAATTGAAGCCGCAACCCAGAATTTTTGGTGAATGGGCTTTTGGAATATTTGTCGAAGATCCACTTCTTTATCGAAAAATTGTGTTCAGCGACGAAACCGACATTTTTGGCTCAATGGATACGTAAATAAGCAGAATTGTCGATTTTGGAGTGAAGATCAGCCAAAAGAATTGCAAAAGCTACTAGTGCATCCAGAAAAAGTCACAATTTGGTGCGGTTTATGGTCTGGTGGCATTATTGGACCGTACTTCTTCAAAGATGCTGCGAATCGTAACGTAATTTGACTTGCATGGTATGTGGCTTCAACAAGACGAGGCGTGACCACTGAACATTTTATTTCACGTTCGAAACCGGTCAATTGGCCGCTATGTTAAAGCTCATGTCTAGACAAGCAAGCCCGCTTCAATTGACGCATTGGGAGACTACATTGAAAAATTTATTCGTGAGATACCGGCCGAAATGTTGAAGAGAGTATGCCAAAATTGGAATAAGAGGATGGACCATTTGAGGCGCAGTTGCGGTGTAAATTTGCAGGAAATAATCTGCAAACATTAATTTATCTTCCTATAGCATTAATCTTGCGATTGCAGTATTTTTTATATCTGAAAGCCTGTTCAAATATGTCGAAAGATAAGGGGCTAGAAATCTGCGTATCTTTATACAAAAAATCTGGGCACTGATACATCAAATGGAATACAGTCTTTTCGTCCTTCTCAGATCCACAACCATTGTAGAAATGATTAGGCGGAATACCAAGTCTTTCAGTATACCTACCAAAACGAAAGTGGTTCGTAAGAATCACCGTTGTACGATTGATCGCCATGCAATTTAAGGACATTTTTCCTCTTGTGCATTCGTATATAGCAGATTCTGATAATATTGCAGGCATCGTCCCGCTTCGACGCGAAACGGGTGCGCTATACCCAATTCAACAAGGCGATTGGAATACCTATTCCCTTAAGCATGTCAGAGATCGGCCCGGTCCAGCATTAGCAATGCAATTTCAACGATATCCCCTTTGCCCCGAAACACATATAATACATACAACTTAAGTGATGTCAGAGGCTAGGTTGTAAGCCTCACTTAAGGGTTATGTATGTTTGTAAGTTAATATATTACTTGTACTTACTAGCAAGAGTTTGAAACAGATCAGTTCTAATTTTTTTTAATTTGATAAGCTGGATTGGTGAATAAATATTCCACCACAAAAGTGGTAGAGGCTGCCACAAGTAGCTGCTTTAAATAGGGTATCAAAGATACTAAATAGAATGCAGCAGAGTGTATTGAGCTGTAAGGAGATTTTTCTGTAAATTCTGGTATTTTTCTTATTAGAGCGGCTTCCTTACGATCGTTCTCCTAGTGCATTTTCAAATGATTTGTGTATTGTCTTAAATAATATAAGTACACTAATACCCTGGTCGGCGTGGTCTAGTGGGTAGTGTGTTGGCTTATTAGACAAAAGGCCCGGGTTCGAATACCAGGTTAGACATCAAACGAAAAAATATTTCTCCGGCGGCTTTCTCTCAGCAGATTTCTGGCAAAGACTCTAAAAGTAAAAATTGCCATGAAAAGCTTCTCAAAAATCTGTCGTTCGGAGTCGACTTTAAACTGTAGGTCCCGCCACTCATGTATAAAATTAATGCATACAACATAAGTGGTGTGAGAAGCTAGGTCGTAATTCTGACTGAAGGGTTGTAATGGCCAATTATGTATGTATGTAATACCCCGGTTTGCGTCGCTAATAGAGCCTGAAGTAAACGTGACGCTAAACGAAGCTCGAATTAGACTTAAACGGGAAATCCCCTTTTTCTGTTTTAGCTTTGTAAAAATATTTTCATATAAACGACGCAAACTGAAAAAAAAAAACAACGCAACTTCGAAGTCACAGAAATTTTAAAAAGACACAATTTCGAATTTGCACTAGATTTAAGCGGGAAATCCCTTTTTCTGTTAAACATTTCGACACAAATCGTGTATGAAACATTGAAATAAAACGACGCACTTCGAATCACAAAATTTTAAAGAGCACAATTTCGAATTTTCACTAGATTAACGGGAAATCCTTTTTGTTTTAGCTTTGTAAAACATTTCTATAACGACACAAATCGAGCACAACGATGCAACTTCGAAACATACGACGCAAAGTGAAATAAAAACGACGCAACTTCGAAATCACAGAAATTTTAAAAGAAGCAACTTCGAAGCAGACGCAGAAAGAGGCATCGCAAACCGGCGTATTAGTGTATTCGTATGATTAACTATACACCCGAGTGTCCAATTTCATTGGCCAAGTTCAGCTCACCTATTTAAAGATGCTTTCTCTAATGAATATTACGAATTTGGCAAAAAAAAACTAGCAATAAAAAAACAAACATTTTAAGCTGATTTCATATTGTTGTTGTCCAGTAATGAAATGGCAAAATACGTTATAAAGAATTAAAAGCAAAACGTAAACGTAAATACGTAACAGACATTGTGTGTTTTTTGTTGTATTAAAGATTGTGAATCGACAAAATGAAATCGAAAGTTGTTATTTTCTCAAGTAATTTTTATTTGTTTTTATTTGATTTGATGATTATGACTTGAGCTTTTTGGTCTTTAAGATTTAAAAGTGAGGGTATTTCTTTGCCTATGAAACCAAAAAAAAATTGTTTAGTAATATGTGTGCATGTATGTTAACGTATACATATTATGTAATTAAGATGATTCAGTATTCAGTTTTATGATTTAGCCAAAGCCAAAAATTTGTGATAATAAATACTTACTTGAAGGTGTTTTGGGGGCAGTGTAAAGAGTTTTGTAGAATTCATGTTAAAAATCATAGAATTACGATAATATTTTTAAACAAATAAAAATAAAAATTAAAATGAAAAATTAGTTTAAAATAACAAGCAAGTATTTGTTAGATTTTAAATTAAGAGTCATGTTTTTACATAACTATTGTTGAATTTTCTTTGTTCAATCATATTTGCCAAGTCATATTATGTATTTTAATTCGTTTATTGTTTTCGTTTTGATTTTTCAAAAGAAATAATTTTTATTTTTAATCTTTTTGTTTTAATTACTCTGTCTAATTTGCATATAAATGTAAAATATTTTTGAAAAATTGAAAAAAATTCAATTTTATGAATTTAGTTCAAGCAGATTATAACGTAATTGTTGTTTTATTTTCCTATATTGCATCTGCTCTATTGATATTGAGAATATTTTTGATTTGAGCGAATGTTTGTAATGCAAATGTATCATAGATAAATAAGATAATAAAATAAAATTCAAACCTTAATACATAACATAATTGATTTTTACAATCCTTCAGTCAAGTCTACAACCTGACCTATCAGTCATACATGAGTGGTGGGTAGAAGTGGTTGTCCACCCGACGAGCGGACACACTAATGTCGCATATAGGGCCCATTGTGATTTCATCCCCTCCCCTATTCACTCAGACTGCCAATATCCGTACATGACAGTTCATCTAGGTCTTCCATGTAGTAGGTGTCTCTTTCTTCTCCGACCAAGTGCCAGGCATGTGCACATTTCCTCAGCTTCTGTAGAAATCATACGCCTCGCATGTGTTCCTATAATACAATGCCCCGTAATAACCCCGATAACAGCCCTTCTTTGGAACTTAAAAAGAGTCGCCGTGCGCCTTTTATCCAGCCATGGCCAGATTTTATGCGCCGCTCTGCCTTTATCCGAAACTGCTCAGCTACTGTTGACAAGGTTCACGATTGCATTGTCAATCATAGGCCCACATATACTTAAAGGGATCCTCAATGTAGAGAATTCATCAGAGAGCTCGACTGGTACCCATGTGATACAAACATCATATCGGTTTGCCATCTCATTAAGACATTTGCGACAGTCGTACACTGTCTTGGAGTTTATCACACTAGAATGCAAGGCTATCGTAAAGTATAACAATCCTTCGCTTGCGAACATTTTTGTTCGTAACAATTTTCACCACAGCTTGAATTGCCGACACTTCCGCCTGAAAGACACTTCAGTGATCTGGTAACATCATTGCCTTGGATATTCCGATTGATCACGAATAGATGCCAATACCAACGGCTCCTTCTAATTTGAAGTCATCGGTGTAGATTTGTGCGCCACTCCCCGCGTGGTATACCACACCCTTAATTCAGTTCTCCCTTTTCGGGATGGATATCCTAAAATTCATGGAGAAGTCATATCGCGGTGTCATATAGTCTGTGCTTCCGACAATATCAGTTCCGACAAATCAGCACCCTTGCAGTATAGGTCCAGCGGTAGAAGGTATAAGATCATCTCCATAGCGATCGTAGGAGTAGTGCGCAGGGCACTACTAATAATTACGCAAGCAGATCGTTGTAAATTGCATATCAGGTTCAAGTTCGTTGTCCTATTCAGGGATCTCCACCACACCAGGCATCCGTATGTCAGGTCTGTTAAAGGCCGCATTTCTTCCCCAATACCTTGTTACAGGCGTAGAGGCCGATGGAGTGATATTCGATTAGTGATATTCGGCTTCCACGATAGTTGCTTATCCAGGATAAGACCCAAGAAGTGCACCTCCTCCTTGAGTTCCAGTTCCGCCCCATACAATCTCAGTGGTGGAACCTATAGTTTATTAGAAATATTCATCATATTTCGTGTTGTTGGAGTAGATAGAACTTCCTAACAGTTGTTTTCATTATGTGGAAAAGAGCTAATTGGATGTTTAAGGCCTTTGTAAGCTAATTAATAATCGCTTCTAACGAGTTGCATTCATACATGCCTTCAGTTAGGATTACGATGTAGCTACTCAGACTACTTCTGAGTGGCCCCTACAGTTTAATGTCGTGTCCGAATGAAAGATTTTCGAAGAATCTTGTCATGGCAATTTATATTTAGTCCTGGCCTGCTGAGTAGAAGAAATATTTTTTCAGATTTCGTTTTACTGGATCGGTCTAATAAGCCAACTAGCTTAAAGTGACTTCAGGGCTTATAGTGAGTGATAACTTATTATGCTTGGTCGCAGACTTTCCTCGTTGACCGCACTTTATTTATCATATTTTTTTGCCTTGTTTGAAGTCTATTAACAAGATTTATTATGATTAAATTGCAAAATATCATTGCTTTTAACAATATATTCGAACAAAAATAATTTCATGTAATAAATAATAAAATTGAGTTGTAATATGATTCAACAGTTGCTACTGAATTTAATGTAGGGTAATAAAAAGTTTTCAAATGTTTAAAAAGAAATTTTAATACTTTACATATACCTAATCAGACTCGTATACATATCGCTCCTTTATTGCAACATAGTCATATCTGAAAAAATTAAAAATTTGTGGTTGCTTAAGCAAAACTGCTCTTTTAGACCTTCTGTACATGTTGAAAAGAAATCAGTTTTATATCTCAAGCTGAACTGAAGTTATAGCAAAAAGTGTTTGCGGCAATTAGATCATAGGACTTAATGTCTTGAAAACTTTAATCGCATTTTGCAAAGTTCAAGTTTTTTTCAGTTATCGACTATGTTGAGGTAAAGGAGCGATATGTATATATGGAGCAGAATTAATGTATCGTGCATAATATTTTTATAATCCATTACTTAATGCATATTTTAATATTTAGACTCTGACCACACAATAATTATGATTTATTTTGTAATAGCAGAGTTTTTTTTATTGTCTATTGTAAAAGTAAAAAAGTTTTTTTTTTTTTTTGTCTAGTTTCAGTATTTAATTGTAATGTTGTATTCTGCTGTACGCAATTATTTTAAATAATTTCTTCAATAGCATCGTTTTTTATTTTAGACCAACTTCAGGTTAACAGGAGATATTAAAACCTCATAACACTTGAATTATGTTAAAAATGTTTTATTCATAAAACTGTTGCCATTTCACCATGCAACACTTGAAATAAGTAGTTTATTTAGTTTACTTCGAAGAACGGTAGATAATCGATGATTTTGCTAATACCCTACAAGTATTTCATTTTGTTAGGAAATGTAGTTCAGATGCCTTATACTAAGCAACGAAATGCTAAAGTTAAAGTTAAATGGTCTACGATCAATATATTCGATTAATATTACTGTCGTCTAGAAAATAATTAATAGGACTGAGAGTTTAAGGACTCTGATCAGAATATTGTTACACCACTAAATTTTATTTGAACTTAATTGATGGAATATTTACTGATACTTAAATAGCAATCAGGGCAATATCATTCAGAAATACGGGAACAATGGAATTTACAAAGAAGAATAAAAATTAGACGTAAAGCCTGGGTTCGAGTCCCATGCCAGACATCAGAACATAATACAAAAAATATTTTTTCCTCTCAGCAGATTTCCTCTCAACAGATTTGGACTATGACATTTACTTTTTTGTTTTCTGTTGGTAAGAAAGGTATTTGCTTCGTCACCTGTTTTAGTTTCGACGCCTATATCTCCAGTCCTAATACCGCCCAACCTTAAAGAAATTTGTTTTGAAATTCTTGATACCGTAGTCTAGTAGGTACTGTGTTGGCTTATTAGACGTAAAGCCAGGGTTCCAGTCCCAGGCCAGACATCAAAATAAAATACGAAAAAAAATATTTCTTTGGCGATTTCTTCTCAGCAGATTTTTGGTAAGAACTGTGAGAGTAAATAAAATTGCCATGAAAAGTTTCTCAAAAATCTGTCGTTTGGAGTCGACTTTAAACTGCATGTCCCGTCACTTATATATAAAATTAACACACACAACATAAGTAGTATGAGAAACTAGGCCAATAATCCTGACTGAAGGATTGTAATGACCAACTATGTATGTCTGTAACGGGTACCTGGCCTTTCAGTTCATTGAAGATCCAAACAATGACACACGAGTACCAGAGATCAGCAACGAGTATTCAAAACAATAAGTAGATTCAAATCATACTTAAAATTTCAGATACTTATACGCATTCATACTTATTTTAATATGATACTCATACTATTCATACTCAAAGTTGGAAGTACTCGTTCTATTCATACTTAACAATACTCATGATGTTATTAACTTCGACTCGTCTCTACTTAACACTTACACAAAGCACAAAATAAGTATAATTCGCTTACGAATCATACTGTACTCACAAGAAGATTGTGTGTATTCTTTGCTTGTTGTCTTTGTCGTACCTTTCTTCTTTGTTTATATATGCAACAACAACAAAGGCTGTAAATTTTGATGAATAATTCAAGCCACTCGAATCACTTATAAGTATTTTTCTAAATTTATGAATCAGAATGAGTAGACGTATGAATCAAACATATTTCGAATGTTGTGAGTTTGATGTTAACGTTGTATTCCTACTCATTGCTACTTATACTTTTAAATCAATATTGTAGCGAGTACGAATGAATCAGAGTACTTGAATTTCAATTCTATTGATTTACTCATACTCAATATTGCATGAGGGCTTATGAGTAGCGGAAAAATGATACATTGCTGATCTCTGATGAGTACATTGACTCAAACATTATTAATGATTACAATCTTTCAGTCAGGATTACGGCCTAGCTCCTTACATCACTTATGTTGCGTGTGTTAGTTTTAGACATGAGTGGCGGAGTCTATAAATTAAATCGGCAGCGAACGACAAAGTTTTGAGAAACTTTTTCATGGAAATTTTATTTACGTTCAGAGTTTTGACCAGAAATCTGCTGAGAGACAATCGTTGAAGAAATATTTTTGAACCATGCCCTCACGTCTGATCTATCCACTAGACTGTGGCGACTACAGTGTCACAGTAGAAAGAATTACTAGGATTATCACGGAGAAATAAGTAAGAGTTGATTACACTAATAAGTGCCGCTATGACACACTGTCGCACTGTATTTACGTTGTGGAATATGTTGAATAGAAAGCATGTCATGATAATATTGAAACGATGGGACAGTATTTGCGACTCAGTATTTTGTTATTAGGCGAGTAAAGTCTTATTCAAAGGAGTGGACTAAAATAACTTAAGGAAGCCTATGCAAGCTATGCATGTATATACTTCCATTAGAAAGTAAGCTTTGTATCCATTAATGGTGAGTACGCAAAAAGATTTAATGACTATTAAAAAAATTATTTAAAATCAAGAAGAGATTTTTTTGGGAATTTTCTTCAGTAGTCTTCATAATCTAGATAGTAGTACCAAGCCACGATTCAAACGAAATATGAGAAAATATTTCTCCGTCGACTGCCTCTCTTTAAATGTCTGGCAAAAACTCTGAGAAAGCGTTTCTTAAGAATCTATCGTTCTGACTTTAAACTGTAAATTTAACCGACTTAAACTGTAAGACTTTAAACTGTAAGACCCTCCACTCATGTAGAATGAGACGAACAGTCAAAACATAAGTAGTGTGAAAAGCCAGATAGTAATCCTGACGGAAAGGTTGTAATGATCAATTGCGTATGTAAGTATGCATGTTTCTTTAGTAAATTCTATTCTGTGCTTAAAGAGAAGAGTTGTGTTTTTTTTATTATAATTTTTACATACAGTGTGGCTGATATGTATTGCAACCAACTTCAGGTTGTTATCATTTGTAAACCGCTCGTCTGACGTCTGACAGAAATATTCCAGTGACAGTTCACTTTATTATTCAAAAGCAAACAAAGGCATTTTGATCTACATACAGAAAAAAAGTTATTCGTGATGGAATTCAAGCGTAATAATGTCATTGCTTGATGATCCGAAAAGTGAAGACCAGATTTGCTCGAAATCCACGCCGCAGCGGTAGAAAAATTGCTCGTGAGCTAAACATTGTGAGAAGGGATGTAACACATATTGAAAAAGTGCAAGAGCTCACAGATGGACAAAAAACGTTCGACTGGAAAGAGCCAAGGAGTTACCGAATTTGGTTTTCTCCGATGAGAAGCCATTCCAAATTGAGCAGTTTGTGAACAAAAAAATGATCGGGTTCACTTGCCAAAGAGGTCAGCTGAAAATTCAAGCGCCGCCTATGGTAAAGGTGTGGGACGCCGTAACTGCCGATGATCGCTCCCCGTTCATATTCATCGACCGTGAAGTCAAAATAAATGCCAAATATTATCGCGAAAATGTCTCAAAGACAGTATTGAAGCACTGGGAAGACAAACATTTCGGCCGCAGACTATGGACATTCAAACAGGACTCAGCACCACCATACTCAGCACCACCATACTCAGCACACGTCAACTAAAAATGGTTTAAAAAGGAGGTTCCTCGCTTCATTTCTACCACACAATGGCCACTAAAATCTCCGGATCTCAATACGTTGGATTTTTGCGCCTGGGGCATTTAGTAGAGTAAGGTTCGCCCTAAAAAATACCAAAGTGTCGATTATCTCAAGACGGTGCTTCAGCAAGATTGGGCCAAAATACCGCAGATTCACTTTCGTGAATCCTGTGACGGCTTTGTCGGCCGTTTAAAGGCCATAATTCGTAGCAGGGGTGGCCAATTCGAAGAAATCTAGGATAGAGGAAGTGTACTTGTCGGTTAAGACACGTACAGTATCCCGAGATCGAAATCTATATTGAAATCTAAACTGATTCTAAAATTTGATGATATTTCCAACATTTTTTGCTTTTGAACAATAAAATTAAAAAAAAAATATTGAATTATACCTCGTCCAATATAATTGACAGCAGGTTTAGGACATTTTAATTTTCATTGCTAATAAAAATAGAAAGAATAAAACAAAATTTCCATTTCCACATATGAATGTACCAGACTTAAAACTTTTTTTCAAAACAAACCATTGAAAAAAAAAAATGGTTGATACAGCAGATAAATTTATTGATTTAAAATATTTATTTTTAACAATTTTATGCAAATCTTTATAAAGTTTTTTTTTCGGGTTTCTTTTGCATTTTATGCAAATTCCTCTTTAATACGCATTATAATTTGAACAAATAAATTCTTTTTGGCAAAAACTTTTATGTGATATTTGCTTAAGCAAACTATACTTAGTACTATTAAACTAATCATTTTATTTCATATGAATACACAGATACACATTAAAACTTATTTTAAATTAATTTATCTGTTCCCCATGACCATCAATCGCAAACGATTTCTTCCATGCCTTCTCCTTTAGCGTCACTCCCATGCTACCGAAATGACTTTTTCGTATGAATATGCGTAAAAAGTGAAATTCTTATGCAACATTTTTTTTTATTTTTTATTTCGGTTATGAAATTTTGATATTTTTTATTCCCCATGTTTTTTTTTTTTTTTTTGTTTCCTTTTCTTATTATTTTTGATAATTTCTTTTTCATTCATCAATAATGAAAAATATAAAAAGGGGGGAACAAACAATCAAGCATCATATACACACGCGGGTATAAATTGTTGTTACGATAACGATTAAGTGGCCAGTCCAGCAAACAAAGAAAGTAGTTTGTATCGTTGTTTTTATTATTGTTGTTGATTTTTGAATTTCTTAAATAAATTCCAATTCCAAATCAAAAAACAAGTTTTTAAATAAAATCAGTCAGTCGTCTGTCGATTGTATTGTTGTTAAATTTTTTTTATCGTCTTTTCATGTTTTTCTTCTAAATGGTCGAGTTAATAAAAAGAATTTACAACAAAAACAATTCAATTATTTTTGGATTCGAAACTTTTACAAAAATATAATAGATTGGCAATGACAATTTAGTCTGCTACATTAGTTTTATAAAGTTACTAAATTGCCACAATATTTCCTTGAAACTGAAAATTATTTTCTTTAAATGAGCGAAAAAGATATGAAGTTAATCGGATAAAAAATGGACTTGTAGGGGAAATAAGCATAGTGGATAACTATGATATTAACAATTCCATAGGAGGTATCTTTATGTTCAGGCGTTACTTTTGACCGGAGATATAGACGGGGAAGCTATTTGTTTTCTTCAAAGGAGATATAAAAAGTTTCCTATATAAAACGAGCAATACTATCGCATTACAGTCTGTTTTTCGATGACTTGCTTTTTTTCCCTAATGGTTTCCATTTTCTGCGTCGATCACTAGCTTTTTTTCAGTCCATGACTAGCATTTTTTGGAAGATGAGTTTAATTTTTGGTCGATGACTGATGAATTCCCATTTCTTGCATTTTTTAATGAACAACTTCTGTTTGGGCCGATAAATTGCATTTTTTTTAAAATGATTTGCAACTTTTTGGTCGATCACTTGCGTTTCTTGGTCGCTGACTTGCATTTTTTGGCAAACAACTTTTTTTTGGTCCAATATTGCATTTTTTATAAAATGATTTGCGTTTTTTTTTTTTTGGTTGATTGCTTGCATTTCTTCGTCTATGACTTATAGTACTGTTCCTAAAAAGAAGATTCTTTTTTTCTACGAAAAATTTACTTTATCTTATGTAAAGGAGTATATGTGAAAAAGTAACTGCTTTTTGTTTACTGACCTCAAAAATTTGCAGTGTCACTATTCTTTAATTAATTGAAATTACAGGGTGGCTGATATTTATTGCATTCAGGTTGTTATCATTTGTAAACTGATCGCCTGACACTTCCACCATTCTTTAATTAATTGAAATTACAAGGTGACTGATATTTATTGCAACCAACTTCAGGTTGTTATCATTTATAAACCGTTCGCCTGACAGCTGACAGATTTATTCCAGTGATAGTTCATTTTATTATTTACAAGCTTACAAAAGCATTTTGATCTATTGCATTCAGACAAAAGAGTTATTCGTGATAGAATTCAAGCGTGATAGTCTGATTGCTTTATATTTGGCTGGAAAACCACAGATGGCTATCGTTAAAGCCCTCCAGCACTTAAATGTGAATAAATCTTTTGTTTCTCGTAGCATTTCTCGTTATCGTGATACTGTAGGGTTGCATCGCGTCCAAAAATTGGACGAAAAAACGGTACTAACACCAGAAATGATCCGAAAAGTAAAGGCCAGATTTGATCGAAATCCACGCCGCAGTGGTAGAAAAGATCTGAACATATCGCAAGAACGGATGCAACACGTATTGAAAAATGAGCTTGGATTTAAGCCATTAAAGTTCTAAAAATTGCAAGAGCTCACCGATGGACAAAAAAAAGTTAGACTGGAAAGAGCCAAGAAGTTACTTTGCTTGCACGAAAGTGGCCAGTTACTGAGGTGGTGGTTATCTCCGATGAGAAGCCATTCCAAATTGAGTAGTTTCTGAAGAAACAAACTGATCGGGTTTACTTGCTAAAGAGGTCAGCAGAAAATTTACACCTGCGGTTGGTTGGCCTGCAAAACTTAACCTCCGCCGACGGTAATGGTCTGGGTCGCCGTAACGTCCGATGGTCGCTTCCCGCTCGTATTCATCGACAGTGTGGTCAAAATAAATGCCGAATATTGTTGGGAAAATGTCTTAAAGATAGTATTGAAGCCTTGGGCAGTCAAACATTTCGGCCGCAGAATCACCGCACTCAACACGCGTCAACCAAGAATGGCTTAAAAAGGAGGTCCCTCGCTTCATTTCTAACGTACAATTGCCACCAAAATCTATGGATCTCAATCCGTTGGAGAGTAAGGTTCCCATTAAAAAATACCGAAGGCCCGAAGTCGACCCTTCGGCGGGAATAGACCAAAATGCCGCAGAGCCGCTTTCGTACCAAAGGTGGTCAATTCGAATAAATCTAAACTTATTCTAAAATTTGATGTTATTCCCACCATTTTTTGCTTTTGAAGAATAAAATTAAAAAATTATATATCAGCCACGCTATATAGATTTGGTTGTGATGTTAGATCATGGTGAGTCTATTTTATTGAATAGCATTTTTTCCAGAATGACTTCAGTTTTTTGGTCGATGACTGGCATTTTTTTTTTTTTTTGTTTTGGTTGATTACTCTCATTTTTTACTTTTATGAACGTTGACTTGCAGCTTTTCTCTTATGACTTGGATTCTTTTGGTCGTTTGGACTGTGACATTTACTTTTTTGTTTTCTGGTAAGAAAGGTATTTTCTTTGTCACCTGTTTTAGTTTCGACGCCCATATCTTCAGTCCAAATACCGCCCGACCTTAAAGATACCGTAGTCTTGTAGGTACTTATTAGACGTAAAGCCAGGGTTCGAGTCCCAGGCCAGACATCAAAATAAAATACAAAGAAAATTATTTCTTTGGCGATTTCTTCTCAGCAGATTTGTGGCAAGAACTGTGAGAGTAAATAAAATTGCCATGAAAAGTTTCTTATAAAATCTGTTGTTCGGAGTTGACTTTAAACTGTAGGTCCCACCACTTATGTATAAAATTAACACACACAACAGAAGTAGTGTGAGAAACTAGATCAATAATCCTGACTGAAGGGTTGTAATGACGAATTATGTGCGTATGTATGGGTATCCAGCCCACTAGGTCTATTTACACCACAAGTCCACAGCCTGAAACGGGCTTTACCCGAACACCACAGTCATTTTGATCAAATCCATGGTGATTTGGCAAAGACCCTGTTGAGAGACCATATATACAACAATGATATATCAAATAGATAGTCACAAAGATAAATTCAATCACAATCAAGATTAGTTGAATCACATTCAACAATTGAAAATACCTATGGTAGCGACGCAATCAGACTTTTTCATTTTAAATGAATATTGATGTTTTCATTTATTTTAATTTGATTTTTATGCATTTTATTAATTCCAGTTTTATTGTTTATTTATGATCAACAAAAACGGCTTTTAATATATTTTGAATGAAGTCTTCTCTTCTTCAGCAATAGTGAGTGTTAGAAGAATAAAATATAAAAATAGTGTGAAATATTTTAAGCGCAAGAAATTCAAATACGATTTGGTGAAAACAATATTATGACCGAAAGAAAATTTTCCGTGTATAATTTAACAGCCATCCTAAAGACATAAAACAAATTACATCATAAAAAGAAATTAAATTATGCAATAATTTCTCTTTTAATATAAACAAACAATAGCTACAGTCCGGGACATATAATTTCTTTTTCATTTTTCAAAATCAAAAATTAAATAAATAATGCCTAAGGCCTTAATGACTTAATTATAGGCCACAGTACAATGTGCAGCGTTATACTGTGACTTAAGTAACGTATATGATATCATTTGGATGGGTTAAACGTGAGGTACTTATACTTAATTAATTAATGAACTAAGTAAAGTAAGCAACCAAGTTTATTATTTGCTTTCAAAACGATGAATTCTATACCAAGGAGTTATATCCCGGACGAGTCACTTACCATTAAAACAAAAGAATTTCGCAAAGGAAGAAAACTACACATAGATAATTGGCCATTTCAACCCTTCAGTCAGGATTACGACCTAGCTTCTCACACCACTTATGTTGTGTGCTTTATTTTTTTATACATGAGTGGCGGGACCTACAGTTTAAAGTCGACTCCGAACGACAGATTTTTGAGATGCTTTTCATGGCAATTTTTCCTCTCAAAGTCTTTGCCAGAAAATCTGCTGAGAGTAAGTCGCCGAAGAAATATTTTTCATTTTGATGTCTGACCTGGGATACGAGCCTTTTGTCTAATAAGCCAACACACTACCCACTAGACCACGCCGACTTCAGCTAAAAAAACTAAATGTAAACCTAAAACAATAATTGAAGGTATTACTTCATGAAGAGTTTGTGAAACCATTAAGAGATGTTCAAGCGGTAGTTTGAAAATATTTGCTCGCAAAAACTCAGTTTTGCACCAAACCATTGTTTATTTATTTACTTAAATGGTCATTATAACCGTTCAATCACGATTGAAATCAATCTTCTCACAACACCAATGTTGTGTGTGTTATATGAGTAGCGGCATCAACAACTTGAAGTCTATTCCGAACGGCAGATATTTAGAGAAACGTCATGATCATTTTACTTCCTCACAATTTTTTGCCAGAAAGGTCCTGACCCATACTTGGTCAAATTTGCTGCGACTTCTTGCTCATATTGTAAGCTACTTACGTGGCAATGAGGGAATTCAGATATGAATTGTCTCTTCTATGCTCACAGTTTTGCAAAGAATAAGTTATCATATTCCAGGTTTTTAAACTACAGAAAGGAGAATTTAATGCTTTTGCTACGTCTCTCCAATTCATTTGCTCTGTTTCCTAGAATAACACTATGTTCTTGTAGCCGTATAATAAACAATTTTCTACATTAAATTGAGGTATTCATGATATCCTTAAATCGAGTTAGAGTTCATTACATTCGATTATATTTCTTTGGCAGCAATGGAGAGTTGGGTGATTTGGTTTTCCACTGGGGAGCAAAGTGAATGGGTGATGAAAATTCTTCCATATTTGGTTGATAGATTCATAACACCCTTAGTCCCACTTATAGTCCGTTACATTCGATTATAGTACTCTCATAGCAGTCTGAGTGTCAAAAAGAATGTCAATTTTCTTTCCAAAAATATTTTCTTTCTTATTAATCCTTACTATATACTATATTACAGTCGCCGTGGTCTAGTATGTAGTATGTTGGCTTATTAGAAGAAAGGCCCGGGTTCGAATCCCAGGTCAGACATCAAAACGAAAAATATTTCTCCGGCAACTTCCTCTCAGCAGATTTCTGGCAAAGAGTCTGAGAGTAAAAATTGCCATGAAAAGCTTCTCAAAAATCTGTCGTTCGGAGTCGACTTTAAACTGTAGGTCCCGCTACTTATGTATAAAATTAACGCACACAACATAAGTGGTTTGTAATGGCCAATTATGTATGTATTTCCTGTATTGCCAACACTCGAATAGTCTTTTGTAGTGAACTATTTCTATCGATTACGAACAGTTGCCATCTGTTGGAAGCCATATACCCCACTTATTAACGTGTTATATTTTCTCCAAACTCTCCTACTAGAATGAATGTTCTGTACTTCCATGAGAAATCGTTGTGTTTGTTATGATTTTACGATTTTAATAGCTCCAACTTCAGTTAAGATACGCGTGTAACCAATGATTGATTCTTGCCATTCTCTAGTAGTTCGGCGATGCTCACTGACTATAAAGGTCCAGTTGAAAAATTTGCAAAATAATTTCCATTTCAGAGAATAATCTAGCACACAGTCTACTAGACTACCGGTAGCCCAGGTAGTCTGGTACCGCACCATAGAGAAAGTCGTCAAATCTTCCCACTAAATCCTTTCCTCGACCCCTGGACTGTTGTGCCCTCTGCGCTACTATCGTGGTATTACTTCGGAGTGGAGTCCTTTTGGCCTTTTGGATACCCTCATGCTGATATCCGCGTCCCGATTACGTATTGAAGGTTGTAGAGACATCTAAGTGTTTCCACTATTCCTTTCCTCCACGTTCCCGACTGGGATTTCGTTAGGCACGTGAGCTAGATGTTCTGCAGTCTCCAGATCTCTCTTCTTTAGTTTCAGAATACACTCCACGTAATTCGCCACTGAGGCCCAATTATCTCTATTCGCTATCATAACTCCGACAATGTTAGCGGCCGTGATTGTTTCAATCGTTGACATCAGTACAGAGCGATAGTGTGTTCCGCATCATTAATTTCTTCCTCTTCCTCGTAAAGGTAGTAAGGGGAGGCGGTCTTGCCCATTCTGTGCAGATATTTCCTAAAATATCTGTGACCCGATAGCATCTGCGTAACGTGGAAATTTACCTCTCGAAAGCTCCGACCAATCCATGGCTTTATGTCCGGAATAAGTCTCGCCGTCCACCATCCTCTATCTTCATCGTTCCATCGTCGTTGCCATTCTAAAATGGTGTTTTCCCTAAAGTGACTGGTTATTTGATTTCCTGCCGATTTCGCCTTATAAATCTCCATCTGCTCTGTTGCCAGCAGATTGTACCTGCTAACACAAATACGACTGAGGCGGACACTGTATGATAATGCCGACGCGATACATAGTGCAGCCTGTTCTCTGTGCCGATAGAAGTAAGTTCGCCCATTTTTTAACCTCTCGCGTTTCGGCCCAAATTTCGATTTCATAGATCATAGACTATCAAGGTACCCCATGGTTAAGTACAATTGTCTGTTTATAGATGCTTTATATTCAAATAATTCAGCGACGAATTATGAAAAAAAATTTGCATACTTTTGTGTTACAAAAATTTTTATAAATTCCGTTTCTTTCTTTTCTTTTAATAATAAAAAGTCTACCTACACCCGGTGAAAAAATGCAACGCAACATCATGGCAATGCCAACTTCCAACATCTCTTAGCACTTTGGCATACAACCAACCCGCTATATTATGTGCCAGCCTGTTGTATGCGTCCATCAGTATATGTGTCTTATAAATGCAAGCCCGCAGAGGCGAATAGCACTCGGTTTTTTAAATGTTAAACTCAATTTACAGTTTTAACCAACTGCAACCAACACCCATCGCTATTTGTCCACAACTTCGGCACTCTAATGTAAACGAGAAGACCTCAGCAATGCATTTCACTTCTCACTCACTTACCCTTGCTGATCTACCAAAAAAAAAAAAACAAAAATTTTATCCAAAACACATATGGAATGCAAATAACTGAGTGCGTAAGTATTCTGAATGTGTGGGTGTGTGTCCGGATTCGGTTTGAAAATCATAAGTTGTACTGGCAGTTGTTGCATGAATTTTTATATGTTGATGGACTTAACAACAAAGAAATTTAATTTAAACTTTCGTGTCCCCTTTCTTTTTTAATTGAATTAAAAGTTTCATCCCTTATCTGAGTAATTGAAATAAAAACGAAACAGAAGCTCCAAAAGCCAGTGTCCTTATTTAAGAATTAAACCTACATTCATACATTCGGTTGGTATTAATATTTGTTAAGAGAAATTTTTGTTCTTTTTTTTGTGTTTTATGAGAAATGTTTTGCGAAAAACTGCAGATAAGCTGACATGAGGAAAAGTGGGCAGCATTTGATGTATGATATTAGAAGTGGGAAACTTATAATGCAATCAATAAGGCCAGACCAGTTGCTTATAACACTGTTCACATTGAAATGGGCTCCCATGCATTTGTATCCAAGTATTGGAATTACGACCAAGATTCTCACACCACTTATGCTATGTGAGTTAATTTAATACAATAATGTTGGAAGCTACAGTTTAAAATTGACTTCGAACGACACTTTGGAAAAATTTTTCATGGACATTTATTTCATTTTGCCAAAAACATGCTGAGAACCCGTCGCCGAAGAAATATTGTTTTTCATATTCTAATAACCCAAGACGCTACCCACTAAACTTCTAATTATTATTTATAATTCGTTAAAAAACTTTTCTAAGTTCCTTGTTAAAAGAAATATTACTTTATAGTACAGGGTGGTTAATATATAATGCAACAAAGTAAAGCGCTATATTTTTTAATTTTTTTTCTTTAAATTTTATTCTTTAAAAGCAAAAAATGTTGGAAATAACATCAAATTTTAGAATCAGTTTTGATTTGTTCGAATTGGCCACCTTTGATACGAATTATGGCCTTTAAATGGCCGGCAAAGCCATCACAGGCTGCACGAAAATGGCTCTACTGTATTTTGGCCCATTCAGGGGGAAGCGCCGTCTAAAGATAATCGACACTTTGGTATTTTTTAGTGAGAACCTTACTCTCCAAAATGCCCAGGTGCAAAAGTCCAAGGGATTGATATCCGGAGATTTTGGTCGCCATTGTGCGGTAGAAATGAAGCGTGGAGCATCCTTTTTAAGACATTCTTGGTTGACGAGGGGTGAGCGCGGAGGTGTTGAGTCCTGTTGGAATATCCATGGTTTGCGGCCGAAATGTTTGTCTGGCCAGGGCTTCAATACTGTCTTTAAGACTTTTTCTCGATAATATTCGACATTTATTTTGACACCACCGTCGATGAATACGAGCGGGGAGCGACCATCGGCCGTTACGGCAGGCCACATCATTACCATCGGCGGCGCTTGAATACTGGTTGCCAATCAAGCTGACCTCTTTGCCAAGTACACTCGATGATTTTGTTTGTTCACAAATTGCTTAATTTGAAATGGCTTCTCTTCGGAGAAGAGCAAATTCGGTAACTGGCCACTTTCGTGCAAGCGAAGTAACTCCTTGGCTCTTTCCAGTCTAACTTTTTTTTGTCCATCGGTAAGCTCTTGCACTTTTTGGAACTTCAATGGCTTTCAGTCCAAGTTGATTTTTCAATATGTGTTGCATCCGTTCTCACGAGATGTTCAGCTCACGAGCAATTTTTCAACCACTACTACATGGATTTCGATCAAATCTAGCCTTCAATTTTCGGATCATTTTTGGTGTTGTTACCGTTTTATTTTTTCGTCCACTTTTTGGACGCGATGCAACACTGCAATGGTACGAGCAACAAAAGATTTATTCACATTTAAATGCTGGAGGGCTCTAACGATAGCCACCTGTGGTTTCCAGCCAAATATAAAGCAATCACACACTATCACGCTTGAATTCCATCACAAATAACTTTTTTTTCTGAATGCAATAGATCAAAATTCTTTTGCAAGCTTGTAAATAATAAAACGAACTATCACTGGAATAAATATGGCAGCTGTCAGGCGAGCGGTTTATAAATGTTTGCAACCTGAAGTTGGTTGCAATACATATCATGTAGGAGCAGAGAGAAAAGACAGCTCTCTGCACCCAAAGGGAACCGAAGTTGTATATCGAGATCACTTTAAAGCGTAGCAAGCACAGGATCGAATATAAATCAAGTATTATAGTGTTCATAGGGACATATATCAATACATATCAGCCATCCTGTATGTATGACCAACTAAAATATTTTGTAATCAATAGTTTAGTAAATCGAGGGATTACTGTATTACGACGAAAAAAAAATACTCCTAAATGTAGCCTAAATATTTTGCATTTCTATGCTGTTCGCTAACCGTTAATTAATGACATTTCATAAATTCCAGCTATGGTGTTAACAAAGATTTATGTTACTTACACAAATCAATACAACATACAATACAAAATGAACGTTATTCAGTTATTTTCAATAATACAATAGAGTTTCTTCTCTCTTTGATAGTCAGAAAAAATAAATACAAAAATATGAATCAAAAAATATTTTTCAATTTATTGTAAATTTTTTTTTTTTTACTTTTTCCGGAATATTTTTTGCAACCAACAAATAACTGTAGTGGCTTTTCAAATAAATATGCATTCAATAAATTTTTTTTCTTTCAAAAAAGGAAAAAAAGAAAATGAAAGAACAAGAACAAAAATAAATTGAAATGCGAAATACAATTTTACAACCACTTAACCACCAGCACAGTATTCGGCTTTATTTGGGCAAGTAAATTTACATGTGCCCTGACGATGATGAGTCGTTGTTTTGTGTGATGTTTGAGTATGGCTGCTGGATGTGGGTCCTTACTAGGGAAAGGTTTTTGCATTCCGTCTCATTCCATATGTCTATGCGCTCATATTTGCGATCAGGCAGGCAGGCAGGCAGTCAGTCATAGTCATCTATGCCAGTCAGACGTTGTCGTTGTCGTTGTTCATGCCAGTCATTCAGTCAATCAATAAATAAGTCTTTACTTTTTTTTGTTTATGTACGTTTAATATTGTTTATTGTTGTTGTTGTTGTATAGTATATATGCTATATATTTTATTTTATAGTTTAACAAATTATTTATTGTAAAAAATTGTATTCCTGAATAAGCAGGAAACCCCAAAAATGAAAAATATTACAAACGGAAACTATTCGTTAAAATAAATAACAGGGAAAAATTGTTAAAAAATACAAACAAAATAAGAAAAAGAAGGGGTATAAAAAAGGAATTGAACAAAAATTGTATTGAAAATAAATAAACGTTTACAGCCAGCAAATGAAAACTGTAAAGACAAGGAATAGCAGAGTGAAGGAATTACGGAAAAAAAGGACAATAAACGAGAATTTTCAATTTTTGCCAACAACATTGTTGGCATTTTTCTCTCATTTTATTTATTCCTCTGTTAGTGTATGTTGGCAGTAACAAGCAAGGAGTTAGGGAATGCATGTGTGTGTATGTGTAAGTTTATGTCATTTGCCAATTCTCATGTAAATCGACGATTAATCAAAATACCACTCTGACCAATTGTTGCTGCAAATTACATTTTGTCGCCATTTTTTCAATTTTATATTTGTTGTATACTCTTCTCCTATACCCTACAGAAAATGTAAACGATGTAGGAATAAAAAATTTAAAAGGTAGCTGCACTTGTTAATAGGTGATGAATCGTATGTAATGAATCGTTTTTCCGCTACTCATAAGCACTCATACAATTTTGGGTATCAAGTGAATCAACAAAATTGAAATTCAACTATTCTGATTCTATACTCTCTACAACATTGATTTATAAGTATAAGTAGCAATAAGTATGAGTACAATATTGACATCAAACTCACAACATTCGAAATGTGTTTGACTCATACGCCTACTCATTCTGATTCATAAATTTAGTAAAAAAAAAAAATTATATCAATCGAGTGGTTCGAATCATTCATCAAAATTTACCGCTTTTGTTGTTGTTGCATATAAAAACAAAGAAGAAAGGAAAGGACAAAGACAACAAGCAAAGCATACACACAATCTTCTTGTGAGTATAGTAGTGTTCGTACGCGAATCATATTTATTTTGTACTTCGTATAAATGTGAAGTAGAGACGAGTCCAAGTCAATAACATCATGCGTATTGTTAAGTATGAATAGGACGAGCACTTCCAACTTTGAGTATGAGTAGTATGAGTATCATATGAGTGTAGTTTAAGTATGACTCGAATCTACTCATCGTTTTGAATACAGTATTCGCTCGATTTACGTCGTCTCGAGTTACGTTGTTTCGATTAACGTTGTCAAAAGTTTTGTTCCCTTCAACTTCAATTTGCGTCGTCATTCGATTTACGTCGCCTCTGTTGTTTATAAACAAAATCAGGGGACTTCCCTTTTAAAAGAAATTCAATACATAGAATAAAAATTTAATTATTTTGGTTTTCTTTTGTATGATGTACACAAATAAATGCATCTGATAGTATGAGTTCTTTGAAATTCGATTTACGTCGCCTTTTTCCGGAACATTCAACGACGTAAATCGAGGGAATACTGTACTTCTTGCTGATCTCTGATGTATACATCATTACAACCCTTTAGTCAGGTTAACAACCTAACTTCTCACACTACCTATGTTGTTAGAGATGTCTGATCTGGCGTTAACACTGTAGCCCGATGTCTATTAAGACAATACACTACTTACTAGACTACGGATACTACTACAGTATGTGTGATTGGAGCATAATCTACTGCAGAGTTGATATAGATCTCTCTAAATCTGCATTCGATCAAGAAAGCTAAGTAATTATGGGATTAATTATCGAATCTATTTCCTAAATTTGTACGAAATTTTATCGAAATTCTTTCGATCACGAATTCTACAGTTAGGTTAAAGGACATCTACTTGTCGGTTAAGACAAGTTCAGTACCTGGAGGTAGAAATTGACCCATTGTACAATTCTATAGTTAGTTATCAGTTAGGTTTTGTAACGAAAATCCAAACATTATTATTTGCAAAGGACTAAATGAACGCAATTGTATAGACACCAGATAAATTTGGTCCATTATGGATACACGCAAAACATGATATGCATTCATTTAATCCATTCGAATAATTTAATAACAAATATGCTCCTGAGTTCAGATGGCTGCCAAATAGTTTGCTTATGGCCCACATCGTATTAAGAAACTTTTCAAGACAATTTTAATTACTCTCTGAGTTTTTGCCAGAAATCTTTTAAGAGGAAATCGTCACCGAAAAAATTTTTTCATATTTTGTTTAGTTCGGATTTCTGACGTGGCATTTGAACCGGGGCCTCATGTCTAATAAGATTACGACGATTTCAAAAAGTCTTTAGCTTTGTTTATCCTGCAAGGAAAAATATTAAAAATGCACTGCTGACTAGGGATGCCTATCGGGAAATCCCGAATCCCGAAATCCCGGGATTTTCGGTTTCACAAAATCCCGAACCCCGGGAATTTATAAAAACTTGTCCCGGGATTTTTAAAAACTTGTCCTGGGATTTTGCGGGATTTTCAGAATTCTGAACTCATATGTATTTTGATGCTACAAAAGGTCCTGAAAGAATAAATTCTATATCAAAGAAATAGATTTATTTACATCAGGAGGTGGTGGAGGTGAATATTTACAAGCTTTATAGAGCTATCTTGAAACCATTTTACCAACAAATGTTGATTGCGAGAAGTGTTTTTCAACGGCAGCGTATGTTGTCAACAAAATTCGTTCAAGCCTATCAGATCACATGTTAGATGCTTTAATCTTTTTGTTGGAATCTAAATAATTTTCTTAAAACTAATGCATTTCCATACGTAGTATGAATAATTTCGCCGTGGTCTAGTGGGTAGTGTGTTGGTTTATTAGAGAAAAGGCCCGGGTTCAAATCCCAGGTCAGACACCAAAACGAAAAATATTTCTTCGGCGGCTTCCTCTCAGCAGTTTTCTGGCAAAAACTCTGAGAGTAAAAATTGCCATGAAAAGCTTCTCAAAAATCTGTCATTCGGAGTCGACTTTAAACTGTAGGTCCCGCCACTCATGTATAAAATTAACCCACACAACATAAGTGGTGTGAGAAGCTAAGTCGTCGTAATCCTAACTGAAGGGTTGTAATGTAATTATGTATGTATGTATGCTTTTTTGTTACATTTTGTCGAATCCCGGGATTTGCAAAGTCCCGAATCCCGGGATTTTTAAAAATCGATCCCGTTTGGCATTGAGACCGTTTTAATGAGATCGCATGTTTCTGTAGGTCGTCCCAAGTCTATGGATAAACGCAAAACATGACTTGAATCCATTTTAATAAACCATTTACATTTATCATCGATAGTATTGACAAATGGAATGGGACAATAGCTTAACCTAGCGATGAATCCTTTCTTCCCAACATTTTGAACAAGCTTAAGTGCACATTTTTTTTTTTTATCAGGGCATAAAAGTATTTCGCCAATGTTAAACGTTTTTATTTTAAAATATTTACAATTTTTATTTATTCTCTCTGCCAAGATAGTGTAATAATGGTTTACATGTATTGACAAAACCGAATCCTGCGGAGAGATTGGAAGAATTTAAAAAACACAAAAGATGGATAACAAAAGCTGCCATTAAATTCGAAACCAACCAACCAACAGCACCCATCAATTTTCTTCTTTTTTACAATTTTTTTTGTTTCTGTAAATCAATCAATTCAGTTTTCCTTTTATTTTCTCATTTCGTTCTTGGACAAATATTCGGTTGGAATAAAAGAAGAAGCTTTCGCTTGTAAATGGTTTGTCTTCAACATGTTGATACACTCGACAGTATGCAACACTTTTTCCAAAAGAGAGAAAATTCACTTGATATTTGGAAATATCAGGGAAATATGTTTACTTTGGGGAATCAAAAAAAAAAAAAATTAAGAAAACAGATATCGATTGATTAAACCTTTGTTTGAGCACTAGTTATCGAATCGTATATAGCATTACAGTTACATTTACCACCATCAACTGTGTAATGAATTTATTGCGTTTTCTTACAGTCAATCCAGTACTTAATTAAAAACATATTGAATGTTTCACTTGAGTTAAAAAATGAAAATAAATTAAGCAAGTGGTGTAAGTGAATACTAAGGAAAAGAATTTTAAATTAAAAAGAAAACGTATAAAGAAAATCAAAACAGTTCCCAATTAGGGAACTTAATTTTTACAGAAGAGTATATAATAATTGTTCAATTAACTGCGTTCATACTGCAGCAGTTACAATTAAATAAGGCTATACTCTCTTTACACCCTGAATAAGGAATAACATATCTTGCCTCCATTGTAGCATATTAGAGAAACGATGAAATGATGAAGATTCTTTAACGACCAGAAGAATTTGTAATCGTCCTTATTAAATATAAGAACTAAATGATGCAACCTCCCTAAAATGTAATAATTAAGCTATCCAGCGGATGATACTTATGACTAACCACATATCGACTTCCGCATATCGACTTCCACATATCGACTTCCACATAATTATTAATTCCACCAAGCAAAAGGTAATGTCCACTTAAATACGATCGTCCACCGGTCTCTTGCTCCTCAATTAAGTCATATTAGAAAACAATAACTTCTGCTCTCTCATACAGTCGTTCTGACCCCTATTATGAAGCGGAGAGTCTACAATTTAAAAGCCGACTTTAAACAACAGATTTTTTAGAAACTTTTCATGGTAATTTCATTTACTCTGAGAGTTTTTGCCAGAAATTTGCGGAGACGAAATCGCCAAAGAAATATTTTTTCATAATAGTGTTTAGAGGGAGTGTTACAGGGTGACTGATATATAATACAACTATATAAAGTTCAAAAGCAAAAAATATTGGAAATAACATTAAATTTTAGAATTAGTTTAAATTTGTTCGAATTGGCCACCTTTGGTACGAATTATGACCTTCAAACGGCCGACAATGCCATCACAGTCTGCACGAAAGTGGCTCTGCGGTGTTTTGGCCCATTACCCAGCGAGGCAACGTCTTGAGATGATCGACACTTTGGTATTTTTTAGTGAGAACCTTACTCTCCAAAATTCCCCAGGCGCAAAACGCCAACGGATTGAGATCCGGTGAATTTGGTGGCCATTGTGCGGTAGAAATGAAGCGAAGAACCTCCTTTTTAAGCCATTCTTGGTTGACGCTTGCTGAGTGCGGTGGTGGAATGTCAATGTTGGAATGTCCATGGTCTGCGGCCGAAATACTTGTCCGCCCAGGGCTTCAATACTGTTTTTAAATTATTTTCCCAATTATATGCGGCATTTATTTTGACCCAACGGTCGAAGAATATGAACAGGGAGCGACCATCAGCTGTTACGACGGCCCACACCATTACCATCGGCGATGCTTGAGTTCTGGTGGCCAATCGCAGGTGTAAATTTTCTGCCGACCTCTTTGGCAAGTAAATCCGATCATTTTGTTTGTTCACAAATTGCTCAATTTGGAATGACTTCTCATCGGAGAAGACCAAATTCGGTAACTGGCCAGTTTCGTGCAATCAAAGTAACTCCTTGACCATTTCTAGTCTAACTTTTTTTGTCCATCGGTGAGCTGTTGTACTTTTTGGAACTTTAATGGCTTTAGCCCAAGCTTATTTTTCAATATGTGTTGCATCCGTTCTCGCGATATGTTCATCTCACGAGAAACTGTTTTTTGGTTAACACCTGGTTAACATCGTTTTTTGTAAGCGGCGCGGTTTTACATTGAAAATTTCATTTAGTTTTTTACGACATTCTTGATGGGTGCCTATTTTCAAAAAACAAATTTTGCTATTACAATGATATTTAGCACGTGGATTTTGACGCAGATGACTACCAAAAACAATGTAACGGTATTCATTTTTTTCAATTATGATAAACGTTATAAGCTTAAAAGTAGGCACATTTTTTTTTGTGCGCAGTCCTTACTTATTGATGTTAATACTATCGCAAGTAATTTCGGAAGAGTAATGCTTGGTAACTTATTTAAATGAATTCTGTTCAATTTGTTATGTTTTATTAATTTTTTTCTTTCCATTTTCAACTCTAAAAGAAAAGTTTTTCATTAAATAATGTACCGACAGACAAACAATAAATATCCGCAAGTAGTTGTGCAGAATTTGACAGAAAATTCCTGGAATTAAATTTGAAATTTGAGTTGTGCTTGAAATCCATTAAGAGCTCTACAAAAATTTTTGATTTCGTTTATATTGCTATTTTGGACAAATGAATTTTATATTCAGCTTTTTATAACAATTGATTTATTATCAAATTTCTTTTTTTCAATTCTTCTGTTGAACATTAAAGTAAATTTTGTCTTTTATTTTTCCGAAATAACATCATTTGATGAATTTTTATCGAAAGAATAAAAGGAAATTATAAATGCTTTGCCATTTTAATTTCATTTCAGCAAAAATAATTCTGTTTTTATTTTTAAAAAAGGAAAACATTTCAAAAAAAAGTTTGTATGCAATAATAATTGTTTTGTTTTATTGCGATACCCTACATTCATTCCATTTGGAGCAGACATTAGCGATAAGTATTCAAAACAAATAGTAGATTCGAGTCATACTTATAATTTCAGATACTTATACGCATTCATATTTATTTTGATATCATACTCATACTACTCATACTCAAAGTTGGAAGTATTCGTCGTATTCATACTTAACAAAATGCATGATGTTATTGACTTCGACTCGTCTCTACTTAACATTTTCACGAAGCACAAAATAAGTATGATTCGCGTACGAACACTACTATACTCACAAGAAGATTGTATGTATGCTTTGCTTGTTGTTTTTGTCTTCCCTTTCTTCTTTGTTTGTATATGCAACAACAACAAAGACTGTAAATTTTGATGAATGATTCGAGCCACTCGAATCACTTATAAGTATTTTTCTAAATTTATGAATCAGAATGAGTAGGCATATGTCAACGTTGTATTCATACTCATTGCTACTTATACTTATAAATCAATGTTGTAGCGAGTACAAATGAATCGGAATAGTTGAATTTCAATTCTGTTGATTCATTAATACTCAAAATTGCATGAGTGCTTATGAGTAGCGGAAAAACGATTCATTGCTTATCTCTGATTTAGAGTGTCATTTTCTTCTTCTCAGCACTTTACTGGCAAGAACCTTCGCAGAGTAAATCAAATCCCAAGAAAAGTTTCTGTGGGGAGTAGATTTATAACCGACTGAAGGGTTGTTTTGTGGTGTTGTTTTAATTATGTTTTTTAAAATCCGAAATTTCATTTCGATAACTTCAGGTTTTATAATTTTAATTTGGTTCTGAACTATGCTCGATACAGAACGATCAAATGAATGAATTAGTGAATGAATGAAAGTTGAAAAGTTTCATACAGTTTTCATACTGAACACTACTAAACCGGTATTTTAGCGAGAACGCAAACCTAAGCTTGGATTACATATTTATTTATTACTTTTCCCTTTGTAAGTAGATTTCGAAATCCATGTGATGTTATACAATTCAAATATAAGAACCTTAATTCGAATTCAAACAATAGCTTGTATTAAAGTCAAAGCATGGCTTTAAAGTTAAAAGTGGACTTTCTTAGCATAAACTCAAGCCATGGCTTTAAAGTTAAAAGTGGACTTTCTTAGCATAAACTCAAACCATGTCTTGCATTGTCGTGTTTTGTTCGAAAACCTAATCTATAAATACATATATATTGTGTTATATACTTGAACTACTGACTAACTGGTTTAAATCTAAGCTTATGTTGTATACTTTTCAAGCCAGGTTTAAACCCCTCACTTTGTGATTGAATTGGGTAATGCCAGTTTATAGTATAGTTTAGATCTATATTCGGTGGTAAAGTTCCCATACCCGCGATATTTATTTAATTTTCGGAATTCATTTTTAAGGTCAGATTTGATCGAAATCCAATTGGTAGAAAAATTTTTCGTGAGGTGAACAAATCGCGAGAACGAATGTAACACATATTGAAAAATGAGCTTGGACCAAAGCCATTGAAGTTCCAGAAAGTGGAAGAGCTCACCGATGGGCAAAAAAAATTAGACTGGAAAGAGCCAAGGAGTTACTTCGTTAGCACGAAAGTGGCCGAATTTGGTTTTCTGCGATGAGAAGCCATTCCAAATTAAGTAGTTTGTGAACAAATAAAATTATCGGGTTTACTTGCCAAGGAGGTACGCTGAAAATTTACACCTGCGATTGGCCACCAGAACTCAAGTGCCGCCGATGGTAATGGTATGGGTCGCCGTAACGGCCGATGGTCTCTCCCCGCTCGTATTCATCAACCGTGGGGTCAAAATAAATGCCGAATATTATCGGGAAAATGTTTTAAAGACAGTATTGAAGCCCTGGGCAGACAAACATTTCGGCCGCAAACCACGTTCCACATTCCAATACGACTCAACACCTCCGCAATCAGTACGCGTCAACCAAGAATGGCTTAAAAAGAAGGTTCCTCGCTTCATTTCTACTGCACAATGGCCACCAAAATTTACAATGGCCACCAATCCGTTGGACTTTTGCGTCTTTGGCATTTTGGAGAGTAAGGTTCTCACTAAAAACTACCAAATTTTCGATCATATCAAGACGGCCTGAGAATGGGCCAAAATACGGCAGAGCCACTTTCGTGCAGCCTGTAATGGCTTTATCGGCCGTTTGAAGGCCATAATTCGTACCAAAGGTGGCCAATTCGAACAAATATAAACTGATTCTAAAATTTTATGATATTTTCAACATTTTTTGCTTTTGAACAATAAAGTAAAAAAAAAAATTAAAAAAATATAGCGCTTTACTTTGTTGCATTATATATCGGCCACCCTGTAAATATATGGGGTAGTGGAAAACGACAAATGTTTAGAGGGGGTGTTAGAATAAATCTAAAGAATCCGAATCCCACGTCTGTATTAGTCTTTGACTGATTCGTAAGCGTAGTTGGTTCTTGTTTTCTATTCCTCAGTTTAGGCTTCAGACGCATGAAGAAGTGTACTGTTAATAGACGCCACCAGTAATTTATGGCGGCTTGGTAATATTGCGCTCATAGTGTGTCCATTGTGTTATATGTAGTCTGATACATTTTATTTACGACATACTAAAGTTGGTTGCTAAAAAAGCAGCTAAACTCGCCACTGCTAATTAATGTTCCATTATTCCTTCTGGGTATTCTTCTAGTGTAGTTGTAAATCCTCCAGCCCTATTGGATATCGATTATATCCCTACAGAATACTATTTGAATAGAAGATTGCAATTTCGAAAACCGAACAGGGATGACTCGATCTTGAATATGAATTTCTACTCGAAATAAAAAAATGTAGCGCTTTACTTTGTTGCATTATATATCAGCCACCCTGTAGTTCTCTTAGGACAGATATCAATATCATAGCGTCATCTTTTAGATCCTTTGCCGTGTTACAATAAACCAAAAACAATATATTCGATCGCGTTACGCTTTTAAATGTTTTCGAGTCGCTGAAGTTCAATCCCAACAATGCGAAGTTGGCTGTCCTACTAGACGGGGTTTATCTATCTGTCACTAGTACTCTTAGGCCTTCTTTACCCTTTGCAATGAGTAAAGTAGAGTCACAATAAACCAATAACTCATAATTATTTTTTGAGCAGACACATGCTACTTTTTTTTTTTTTTATAAAAACCTCATTGTAAGTGCAGGGTATCACACGGTAAGGATTAGTTGCGTATAGCTCGTTTATTTGTTTTATTTTAGCATACGAAGCGAACCAATGTGAGCCTCATAAGCCAATAGCAAAATAAACAAGAACAATGGGAATCAAATATTATCAATGCATATAAACGTATGTATGGATGTATGTATGTATTCATATGAAGTGTATGTGTGGCTGTGGGCTTTATTTTAAGAAGCATTTGCCAATCAATAAATTTGGAAAAATTTTCTAAATTCAATATACCATACTCAAGCCATGTATGTACGAGAATAACTGTAAACGTTCATATGTGTATGTATGGCATAATCCTATAATTTAAATTGAATTTGGTTCTACTATTTGTCTATGGATGTGTGTGTGTTTTTATTTGTATATTTTACCGTGTACATATGATCTATTGTGTGTTAATAAAGATTTTTTTTTCATTTTCAGAATGTGTACACGTTCATCCATTGCTGGGAAATATAAAAATTTTGTTTTCCAAAAAACCTAAATTTTTTTGGCTTCCCAATAGTGTTTTCATAAAAATTTAATTTATTTCTATTATTGTCAGTGTCTGTATTAATTGTTTTTTCCTTTGTTATTTTTCATTTTTTTTATATCTAATATTGAGATTTGTTTAATAAATTTGTTAAAACAATTGAGTTCTGTTGCAACCAACATGAAAGTATTGGTGAATAGAAATGAAAAATAAACCTAGACATATGCAGATAGAATTCTTCTGCTATTTTCTTAAGTAAAATTCACGGAGTTCTGTAAAATTCTATAAACGGAAACAGCTTTAATTACGTTGCAAATGTTATTTAATATTTTAACTTCGTACTTTGTTTTGTACCTAAACTACTGGGTGATTTTTTAAGAGCTATAGGAATATATTCCAAAAAAATAAAAAAAAACATAAAATTCTCAAAAATGCCTGTCCATATAATTTAATGTTTGAAGATTATTTCATGTTAATGTTGGCCGCGACTTTGCCTGAAATGGTCCATCCTGTTGGTTCAATTTTGGCATACTCTTACTAACATTTCGGCGGGTATTTCACGAATAATTATGAAGACGCCATGGTCTAGTGGGTAGTGTGTTGGCTTATTAGACAAAAGGCCCGGGTTCGAATCCCAGGTCAGACATCAAAACGAAAAATATTTCTTCGGTGACTTCCTCTCAGCAAATTTCTGGCAAAGACTCTGAGAGCAAAAATTGCCATGAAAAGCTTCTCAAAAATCTGTCGTTCGGAGTCGACTTTAAACTGTAGGTCCCGCCACTCATGTATAAAATTAACGCACAAAACATAAGTGGTGTGAGAAGCTAGGTCGTAATCCTAACTGAAGGGTTGTAAAGGCCAATAATGTATGTATTTCACGAATAAATGCTTCAATGTTATCTCCCAATGCGTCAATAGACATGAGCTTTAACATAGCCCCACGAAAATTAGTCTAAAGACGTTAAAATGCATGATCTAGGCGGCCAGTTTACCGTCCCTGAATGTGAAATAAAATTAGCCTCTCAATAACTCCATTGTTATGGGTGAAATACTTTTCGAATTTTTTATTTTGATGTCTGGTCTGGGACTTGAACCCTGGCTTTACGTCTCATAAGCCAGCACACTAGCTGCTAGACCACGGCGATTTCCTGACTTTTCATGGTAATTTTATTTACTCCCAGAGTTTTTGCCAGAAATCTGGGCAGTTGCCGAAGAAATATTTTTTACATTCCTTAGTTTTGTAGGAGATGTCTGATCTAAGGTTTGAAATGTGGCCTCACGTCTCATAAGCCAATAAAGCTACTGTGGCAACACAATCATTTCTTACATGCCATGAATTTACTATTCCATGTGAAATAGGGATGCCAAACGGGATCGATTTTTAAAAATCCCGGGATTCAGGATTTTGTAAATCCCGATCCCGAAATCCCGGGATATTTCGGGACAATTCGGGATCCTAAAATCCCGAAAAAACAAGGGAAAAATCGCGATTTTCTCTTAATAATAAAAATATTTTGTTAACAAAATCGTTTGTATTCCAATTATGTATATGCAAATGCATTAGTTTTAAGAAAATTATATGGATTCCAACAATAAGTTTAAAGCACATAACATGTGATCTGATAGGCTTGAACAAATTTTTTGTCAACATACCCTGCCTGAAAAACACTTCTCGCAATCAACATTTGTTGGTAAAATAATAATATTCACCTCTACCACCTCCTGATGTAAATAAATCTATTTCTTTGGACAGTTGAGTATCTAAATCAGTTACCCTATTTTATAGGACTTTTGCATTCTTCGATGCCATCAAATAATTTTTTATCAATGGAGGTAGGGTTTTCCTCATCTGAGATCTATTATCGAAGTCAAGTGATATAGAATTTTTTTTCAGGACCTTTTGTAGGGTCAAAATACATATGAATTCACAATCCCGAAAATTCCGAAAAATCCTGGGACATGTTTTTAAAACCCCGGGATTCGGGATTTTGAAAATCCCGAAAATCCCGGGATTTCGTGTTTCGGGATTTCCCGATTGGCATCCCTAATGTGAACCTGTAAAAAAATTTACATCAACAAGCCAGGTAAGCAAAAATGTAACCCCCGTAATAACACGTGCATATTTACGTTTAAAATCGCTAACCACATACTAAATGAGAATGCTTGAATTCTATGCAATAATAAAAAATAACCATTTCTAGGACTATCTTTATAATCAAAATAATTTGCCTTATAAATGTGATGCCATTACGCAGTAACCTGAATAAAGAAATGGAATTTTATTCTGTGGATTTCTCAGAAAAAAGGGTCACTAAATAATTATGGTCAGAACATTAAAAAGGAAACTAAAAATTAGAATTTTAAATTTTAATGACGATTTATAAAAATAAACACCTGGGTTTGCAAATTTTTTTAAAAAAAAAGAAAGGAAACAATAATTATATTTTTATATCCGTACACACGCACTCATCTATAACCAACACCAAAGCTACAAGTTAGAACCATACTAATGGGGTATGGAACCACTAGCAAAATGTTGTTGAATAGACTATCTACCATAAACAAACAACAACGATGACAATAAATGTAAACCAAAAAGGAACAAAAACAACATAAACAATGTTAATGATGTTGAGAGACGTTCTTTATAAGAAAAAATAAAACCGGCCTTTCACATATTTTAGAAGAAAATTAATATTTGAGTTCCTTTTTGCCATGGCCATATACAAGTGTACATGGTTGGCCTGGTTAACAAAAGGTAAAGGCCATAAATTTGTTGACCTTATTTTATTATTTTAGTTCTTGCCAAGTATATATTAAACAGAATTGCTAGAAACGAACATTTTGTAAATATTCAACATACAAAATATTTTATGACTAGAAAAACAAACGAAAATTGTATACATTTTTCCTACTTTCACTCTTAACCATTTAACAAAATAATGGCCAAAGTGGCAAGCATACACACCCACATACATATACATGGAAATACAAACATACTCAGGCAATAAAAAGTAGTGGAACAGGAAGTGCCTTTTTTAATGACTCTGATAAGATTAATAAAATGTAGTATACGCGTCTATAAAGGTCCTGTTATAATTAGCACTAATAAATAAGGATTGTGCAGACTTACTGGATTTTCCCATTTTTTTCTTTCTATTGGGTAGCCCAAAAGGACCAACACCTTTAAGAAACAAAACAATATTAAAGTGAGAAAGGTTTCCAATTTAATATTTAACAGTGTCTTGAATGTTTATTTTGAAGGAAAAAAAATCTTTAATTTTTCATTGTTTTTGTTTTAATAACAGACAGCTTAACAGACGCTTTGCCAAATTGCTTTGGATAATGCTTACCATAATACACGATCGGATTGAAAATGGTCAATACCTTCTGTCCTAGTATCATAATGTTCTGCTAATCGAATTTTTTTGCTTGCAGCAGAATGTGCAGTTGCTAATATCAGATATAATCCATCAGCACAAATTATAGCATACATAGTGACCAGTAATAGGTCCTACTTTATAATTCCAACTTTCACCAACAAACTTCTACAAGGTGGCTGATATAAAATGCAACAAAGTAAAGCGCAATATTTTTTTAATTTTTTTTTTTCAAGTTATTGTTCAAAAGCATACAAAATGTTGGAAATAACATCAAATTTTAGAATCAATTTAGATTTATTCGAATTGGCCACCTTTGGTACGAATTATGGCTTACAAACGGCCGACAAAGCCATCAAAGGCTGCAAGAAACTGCCTCTGCCGTATTTTGGCCCAATCTTGGTGAAGCAGCGTCTTGAAACGATCGGCACTTTGATATTTTTTAGCGAGAACCTTACTTTCCAAAATGCCCCAGTCGCAAAAGTCCAAAGGATTGACACTTGCTGAGTCCTGTTGGAATGTCCATGGTCTGCAGTTAAAATGTTTGTCCGCCAAGGGCTTTAATACTGTTTTCAAAACATTTTTCCGATAAGTATTCGGCATTTATTTTGACCACACGGTAGACAAATACGGCGGCCCATACCATTACCATCGGAGGCGCTTGAGTTCTGGTGGCTAATCGCAGATGTAAATTTTCGGCTGACTTCTTCATTTTGTTTGTTCACAAGCTGTTCAAATTGGAATGGTTTCTCTTCGGAGAAAACCAAATTGCACTTTCGTGCAAGCGAAGTAACTCCATGGCTCTTTGCAGCATAATTTTTTTTTTTTTGTACATCGGTGAGCTCTTGCACTTTTTGGAACTTCAATGGCTTAAGTTCAAGTTCATTTTTCAATATGTTTTGCATACGTTCTCGCAATATGTTTATCAAACGAGCAATTTTTCTACCACTGCGGCGTGGATTCCAATTAAATCTCGTCTTCACTTTTCGGATCATTTCTGGTGTTGTTATCGTTTTTTTCGTCCACTTTTTGGACGCGATGCAACGCTGCCTGTATTACGGTAGCGAGCAATGGTACGAGAAATAAAAGATTTATTCACATTTAAATGCTGGAGTGTTCTAACGATAGCCACCTATGGTTTTCCAGCTAAATATAAAGCAATTACACTATCATGCTTGAACTCCATCACGAATAACTTTTTTTCAAAATGCAATAGATCAAAATGGTTTTGTAAACATGTAAATTATAAAATAACTTTCCACTGGAATAAATCTGGCAGCTGTCAGACGAGCAGTTTATAAATGCTAACAACCTGAAGTTGGTTGCAATACATATCAGCCACCCTGTACATAATATGCACTCAGTTAAATTACTTGGTTAACTGTCGATCAGGCCTGGTTGCCGAATTTCATAATTGCTATGTCCTTCAGTGGACAGTGTAGAAACTAATGAACTACTTGAGTTTGACAAGAGAATGCTTTCCACTCTAACAGGAATTCTAACGGGACAGTGAGCTATTGGCAGTTTCGCAAACAAGCTCGCTCTGTTTCACCAAGATTACTGCAGAAGCTGAGTTCATTTGGAGAAAACGAAATAGGAAAATACAATTGCTCTGGAACAATTTTTTGGTACTAAGTTTAGTCGCCGCGCTCTATTAAACGTTAAAGCCAGGGTTCGATTTCCAGGCCAGACATGAAAGTAAATTAACCTGCCATGAAAAGTTTCTCAAAAATCTGTCGTTTGGAGTCTGCTTTAAACTGTAAGTCACGCCACTTATGCATAAAATTAACACACACAACATAAGTAGTGTGAGAAGCTATGTGAATAATCCTGACTGAAGGGTTGTAATGACCAATTATGTATGTAAGTTTCGTCGCCGTAGTTTTGCAGTGCGTAGTGAGACCACGATTCGTGCCGCAGGTCGAACAACTTCAACAAAATAAAATGTAAACAATATTACTGTGGCGACTTCTTCTCTGGCAAAACTTTGAGAGTAAATAAAATTTACCGTAAAAAGTCTCTCAAAGAGAAAATCTGCCATTCGGAGTTGACTTTAAACTGCAGGTCCCACCAAGTATGTATAAAATTGGCAAACACAACATAAGTGAAGTGAGACGCTAAAGTAATTCTGACTGAAGGGTTGTAATGAGTTCAATCTTTACACTTCCATTCAAAATTGTGGCACATCACAATCACAATGGAGCTAAATTTGAAGAAGCCACGATCGTGGAACTCTAAGGCACAATTCTTATGGGTAACGAACTCACTCTTGCTTAAGTTTTTGCCATGTTCTGCACAAAATTTCATAGAAGCTGTTTGATATACTTCTTCTGGCATTTCAAATCGTCGAAAATATTCAACATTTTCAAATTCAGTAAATTGTTAACAAAATTTACATATTTTTTTAGAGTTTTATATATCAAGTGTAACTAGACTCTTTAGAATTCATGCAACTACTTTGCATGCCACTAGACATAGATATTCATTACAAACATTTATAATTCTTTGCCACTGTGCTTTATAGTTAAAGTAAAAACAACAAAAAGATAAAAAAAATTAAAACAATACGCATAAATGCTGTTGTATTTTCGTTTTGGAACACAAATAGCAGCCACAGGTTAAGTGTTGTCAAGCATTCCGATTATCAACAAACAATCACGACGTTTTTTCTGTGTTAATTGTGCTGTTATACCCTTCAAAATTTATAATTCAAAAGAATATTTTTTTTTTGGGACCATCAGTGAGATCTTACAACATTATTTCTATTGCACCCTACAAAGATCAATGGTAAGCAGTTGTATGAGGGTGGTTTGAATGTCTTATAACGTCTTAAACCATCGGTAAGAAACGTAGTGAACTTATTAGATTTTTTTAAAATGAAATTAAAAATTATTTTTAAAAATTATTTCAGAGCGAAACACAAGACACATCAAAATTGTAAATGATCGTTGTGACTAAACCAATGATAAGGGAATCTTCTTCAAAACTGGTCTCAGCTGGCTCCTTAAAGAACTTGTTATAATAAACTCCATAAGAAGATTCATAATCTTCAATTAGATTAGAATTATGAGTAAACACTCAACAGCAAGAGGATGACTCGTATTCATGCAGTGCATTGTGTTCGAGCAAGAAATACAACTTATGGAATGAAGAAGTATGGTATGTTGGATGCAAATCAATTTATGTTGAAAGTAACAGAAAAATCTTCTGGAGCAAAACGCTTTCATGTATGCCTTAATCGATCTACTGACCCATTGAAGACGGCATAATGTGCTTTATGAAAAACCCAAGTACTACGTAAAAGCGTGTTATTTTTGGGAACAAAAGAATAGGATAGAGAGAAATATTTCCTGCTTTGTCGTAGTTAATGATTCTTTCGAAACTTCAAAAATGTAATGGTTACAGCAAATTGAATTTTCATCTTCAGCGGACTGGAAGTTAAACAAAAAAAAAAAAAATAAGAAATAGGCTCGGGGACAGAGTAGAACTTTGAAATACCTCTGAATATGGATTTAGTTCATAATGAGACCCTAGCTCCCTAGCAATTAGAATTTATTCATACATACAAACATAATTGGTCATTACAATCTTTCAGTCAGGATTATTAAACTAGTTTCTCACACTACTTTTGTTGTGTGTGTTAATTTTTATACATAAATGGCGGGGCATACAGTTTAAAGTCGATTCTGAAAGACAGATTTTTGAGAAACTTTTTCATGGCAATTTTATTTACTATCAGAGTTTTTGGGAGAAATCAGCTGAGAGGAAATCATCGAAGAAATACTTTTTGAATTTTTTACTTAGTAGACCACGGCGACATAGAATTATTTCATTTAGAATTTATTCATTTCCGTATAAAAGCTGTTGTAATAAATTTTTTCATGAGTACAAGTGAGTCCAGTACGAAACTGTGATTCGGAGTACGCTATCTACTTACATACATAATTGGCCATTACAACCCTTCAGTCAGGATTACGACCTAGCTTCTCACACCACTTATGTTGTGTTTGTTAATTTTATACATGAGTGGCGGGACCTACAGTTTAAAGTCGACTCCGAACGGCAATTTTTACTCTCAGAGTCTTTGCCAGAAATCTGCTGAGAGGAAGTTGCCGAAGAAATATTTTTCGTTTTGATGTCTGACCTGGGATTCGAACCCGTTTCTTTCGTCTAATAAGCCAACACACTACCCACTAGACCACGGTGACTTCTACGCTATCTACTTAGAACATGAAAAATGAGCACAGTTGCTGATCATTAGACAAAATACATGGAGAGAATATTATGTGATTGCCTTTTGTGTCTTAAAGGAACACGAAGGATTAAAGAGCAGAGTTAGCAATCGACGTAGTCTAGTAGACAGTGTCTTGGATTACTGGAAGTAAGATCGTGGTTTAAACCTTAGATCAAAAATCGAAAACGGAAAAAATATTTTTTCGGCGACTTCCTCTTAACAGATTTCTACCAAATACCCTGCCGGTAAATAAAAGTGCCGCGATAAAAGTTTTTCAAAAATCTGTTTTTTCGGAGTCGACTCTAGTTCGCGCTACTTATGGATAAAATTAACACACACGTAATGAGATGTGTGTTTAGTTTGCTTAAAATAATTCGGATTTAAATAAATCTGAGGTGAATATTGAAATTAACTTTTTTTTTTCAAAGCCAGTATATAAATAAAGGTGTTGTAAGGTATTATATATTCGGATTACAAGAGCAATTTCTAATAATACAGTTTTTTTTTTGTTTTGCTTCTTCTATGGATTGGTTAAGAAACATTATTATGGCCTTTTACCACCAAACTGATTCCTATTAATTTTGAGAGTGGAAATTGTAAAACGCCAGCATCAGCAGTTGTTATTATAGCACAATCGTTAGTATACATATATACAAGGCCATATTTATTAAATTTTATGAGGCAACTTAACTGTCGGCCAAAATACTACAAATAGAGAAAGAAAAAAAAAACAAAACCAAAAAAAATTACAACATGAAGCAAAAGGAAAAGAATAACCTCAACCGGTACGAGGACAGCTACGTGAATAAAGATTACGATGGCGATGATGACGATGACGACGACGACTACGATGTCTTGCCACTTGGCCATTAAAAAGAGCTTTAAGTGGCGGCACTTTCGTTAATTTATCGCCTGCAAATATGTTTAAACGTTTTATGGTCAAAAACACGAATTAAAAAATTATAACAATACGAGGCAACAAAGGTAACAAAAACAGCCCAACCAGGGCGAGAAAATAAAAAACAACCAGAAAAGAAAGAAACGTTTTTGGTGAAATTTTAAAGCGAAAAAAGGAAAAATATTGCAATATTGTGTTACCGGATTTAAGACGAAGAACAGCAATATGACTACAAAACACAATTGTGAACCACATTAAAATTGTTTGTTGTTGTAAACTTTAATAAATTATTGTTGTACTCTTATGGTGGTTACAGTGGAAGTAGGGCGGTACTGCGAGCTTACTTGGCCACTAGGCTGTTAACATTTCTTTGTTAACTTTGTTACCCAACAAGGTTATTTAAATTAATAAGCAAATGATACTTACAACTACAATAGCAAGGCCAATGCAAATGGCTGGCAAATACAACGATGTTGAAGACGGCAACGGCAACAGCAACGGCAACGACAAAGACGATACTTTACATTGGTGATAATGATTATGACGGTAATCGTTAAAAAATCCTGAACGTTATCATGATTAACGCCATGTTCCAAACATTTTCTTGTTATATGAAAGCCAAAAAAAATAACATCAGCTGAAGAACAATAATAAAATCATGGCTTAAAGGTTGTGGCCTCATTTATTGTCTCCACAATTGTCGCTTTTCATTTTATTTCGTTATAAAATTTTCCAAAAAAAAAAAACTTTTCTTTTTCCTTTTGTACATTTTCTTTTATTTTGGTCCGGTTTCTTCGTTAATCATTTGGTACCTTGGTTAGTTGCACCAGAATACCAGAAAAACTTTGTTGAAATTCTTATTAAAATTGCCTTCAACTGAAGTGGCAGAGAAAATGAAAACCCGTAGATATGTAAGAAAATTTCTTGCTTTATAAAGTTGCTGCTTTCAATTACAAAAAGATTAAAAATGTTCCTTTCAAATGTTAAATGTATTTGGCAAATGGCTTAATTTCATTAATATTGTTACATTTTAAATTAATTATTGGCAATGTTTGCAACCCATTACGATAGTATTTAATTAATCGTAAGTTTAATGTCAAGGTAGGCCATTTCTTAAGTGAGTCCCAGACTATTGAGGCCGGAGTACCCCAAGGAAGTATCCTGCAACCCATGCTATATCTGGTCTATACCTCTGATATGCCAACATGCAGTCGTACCCAAACCTCAACATTTGCCAATGATACAGCTATCTTATGTATCCATAAAGGTCCACAGGAAGCAACTAGGTATTTGCAAGATCATATAGCACAGCTGGAGGCCTGGTAAAAGCAATGGAGGATAAAGTTTAACGAGCAAAAATGTACACACGTCACATTTATACTGCGTAGGGAATCCTGCCCGCCTGTTCGGATAAACAACAAAATTATCCCTCAGAGTTCTGTGGTTCAATATTTAGGTGTATATTTTGACCGCCGGCTAACATAGAAAAGCCACATAGATGCTAAGTTGACGCAAATGAAATTGAAGGCGATACAAATAAATTGGCTTATTAATAGAAATTCGGCCCTTAGCTTGGATTGCAAGCTCCATCTCTGTAATGCAATTTTGAGGCCAATCTGGAGCAACGGAGTGCAGTTATGGGGCACTGCCTCAGCTTCTACCATTGAATGTATTCAAAGGCAACAAAATAAAATATTGCGATTGATAGCAAATACCCCATGGTTTATAAGAAATTCCAAAACATTCATAAAGACGTGAACGTGCCGTTGGTTGAAAACGAAATCTCGAGGCATGCTGAGACGTATTTGAAGGAGCTGGAGGTCCACCCGAATCCACTAGCCCATGAAATCTTGAATGATCCTGTTCACATCCGATTGAGAAGAAGAGACACTGCGGACCTTATAAAAGGAAGAGTGGGGACAATGTCAAATTAATTCTGTGAACCATTAATATTTCGTCCCGCGCTGACTGAACTAAATTAACATAAAAAAAAAATTATTGGCAATGGCAATAATGAGTAACAGAGCATAATGCCGTACATTTGTTATAAACTAAACAGTATGAGAAATACACATTTATACACTGACAATAGTGACTTCCGAAGCTTGTGAAATCTCCTTGAAGCTCTGGAAACTTTATTAACATTCCACAGACGTATATATAACTGCAAGTTACTGGTCTATAGAATATTAAATATATCTTCAGGTGCGTTGTATAGCAGTGACATATTTTTACCATTTTCGTAATTTGTGTCTTATTCGGACTGTCCAATCTCTAACTACTCGTATATAGTGTCGGCCACATACTTGCGTATGTTTTATGTTTTTAAATCGCCGTATCTCAGAATGTAAGCACTGCATTAACCTGAAATTTCATGATATACTCGCTATTAGTATTTTCTACCTTATTCCTAGACTTGAGTAAAAATGGAAGATGGGGGTCAAGAACGTAACCATTTTGTCTTTTCTATCCCTTACGTCAACAGGCAGGTATGTGGCTATGTATAATGAAAATATGTTGATATTTGATGTTTATTGATAGTTCAACAAAAGAGGTATTTCACCTATAGGCACTTCAGCTGAAATATGTAATTTGTTACCTGTGGATGCGCTCACAAAGCACAAACTCTTATTGAAGTGGTCAAACTAAACGTTCAACTTCCAATATAACGCATTACCAATAGCAATGGAAAAAATACAAAGAAGATCGTGCTAGAAGCTGAAAAGGATTATCTCTCGTTTTCGATTATTACTTGGAATGTGAACTATGACAGCATATTTTGGGTGGCACATCTGTCGGTTATTTCAAATCTGGGAGTACTTATGCCACTCTATTCTGTCGCAAAATTCAATGAAGTGATTTACCCTTAAGAAACATTGAATTTTATTGGAGTTAATTTTCATCCTGGTGGTTCCGAAAGAATGAAGTACCGTGAGGGGGTTGGCCTCCTATATGGCACCTATATGAATGAAATTATATTCCATTTCTAACCGGAACAGTTTACTTCACAACCAAAAAAAAACATTCTGAAAAATTTAAAACTGATTTTGCTAAATTGCATTTTTAAATTTAAACTTTTAACCTTTATCTAAACAGATAAAAAACTATACGTACGTCAACAGAAGCATACCCGGGTATGTTCATACTTTTTATATGGAATTTCTTTTATTGCTAAGTTTATTTCTGTTTTACTTATGTTTTGTAGTTGCATTATTATATTTCTGTTTAAGTTTTGATTTGTTTGTGCTTTGTTGCCACATTCTTGATCATCCAAACATATCGAGCTTGCTTAGCGTGCGGCATTATTGGGATATAAGCCACTTTATACCTTTCAACAACAGAAACACCCGTCGATGGCGTAAAAAAACTGACAAAGCAGCAGACATAACCAACTTATAATTATTGTTGAATCAGAATCCATGAAGCAAAAACGTACCAGTTCCAGATGTGACAGTTGATCCTACCGTTTTGGACTGAATTTACCCAATACATACCATCGAATGTATGTGTATCCGTCTCAATTTGTCCAATGAAGGGGCAAATTTATACTGGATTGGCGACAACAGGCGAACAGCGAAAAAACTTAGGCGAGAGGGCAGTGAAGGAGGTGTACGTCTACATTTTCGTGCAGGCGGACGGAATATTGTTTGTGATAATTTCCCCAGAACTTATAATTTATCGAACAGTTCAATAATGGTCAGCAGTTTATCAATGTTAGGTACAGTGAACAGAAGATGAGTGTTTGTTTCTACCCCCATATTTCGCGTTATCTAAAGGACGGGAAGTATAGTCAACTACATTTGGTTTCAGTAACAATATTGCCTTGTACTCTAACATCCCTAAAACTAATAAGTCCGTTGTTCTTCTTTCAACTATGCATTATTCCTGCGAAGTGCAAGGTTCAAAGAAAAAGCCACTTATGATCTAAGATTACAACAAATATAAGATTGGCGTCGATAATATGAACAAGCTTTTAGCAGAATATACAACAAAGCGACGAACAAACAGATGGCCCTTGGCTTTCTTCTGCAATATACTAGACGACGCTGCCCATGGAGCATGCATAATTTACGTTGAGTATAACCCAATGCAAAAACCTTCCACAAGCCGCCGTAGAATGTCACTACACAGCCACAGCGAACAGTTAGTGAAGTCGGAAACAGAGAACTAGAGCCAAAAATAAACACGTAAGAAAAATATTTTCCACATGCAAGGCTATTGAAGCCAAAGATATATTGGCAATCTTTGACCGTAACAGGTGCTGCAAACGAAAGAGTGGAAGAAAGTGACAGCACTGGTAGAATAAAACCCAAAAGGTAATTGCTACATATGTAGAAGACGTCGTTCAACCAAAAAATCCTGTACGTTATTCAAAAAACCTGCTCATTCAAGTAATATGCCGCAATGCAAGATTAGTATTTACAATTTCTTTATGTTTTTTTTTATATTTGATTGAATTTGTAATTTTATTTTATTATTAAAAACTTTTAAATTTTATTCAATAAACATCCAATATTGACATATTTTCATTATACATGCTCCAGATATGGAACTGTTGAGGTAAGGGATAAAAGGGAGGTCGCCGTGGTCTATAGGTAGTGTGTTGGCTTATTAGACGAAAGACCCGAGTTCGAATCCCAGGTCAGACATCAAAACGAAAAATTTTAAAATAATTTTTCGGTGGGTGACTTCCTCTCAGCAGATTTCTAAAAAAAACTCTGAGAGTAAAAAAAATTGCCATGGAATGCTTCTCAAAAAAATGTGTCGTTCGAAGTCGACTTTAAACTGTAGGTCCCGCCACTCATATATAAAATTAACACACACAACATAAGTGGTTTGACGTAATACAATGGGTCAATTCGACCACCGAGTACTGTACTTGCCAGAATTGATTAGTACACGTCCTCTAACATAACCTCTAACCTAACCTGCCTCAGGTATGGAACTATTGAGGTAAGGGATAAAAATGAAAAAATGGTTACATCCTTGGGCCCCATCTCCCATTTTTACTCAAGTCTAGGAATAAGATAGAAAACACTACTAGTGAGGATATTATGAAATTTCAGGTTAATACAATTATTACTTACTGAGATACGGCGATTTAAAACCACAAAATATAGGTATCTGTTGTCGTAAAGGTTAAAGCGTATTTAAGTTCATATTTTAGTTGCAAAGGCAGGTCTACTAATATGGGCATTTCCATTGTCTTAGTTGGCATATGCCTTGCCATACGCCTTCAAATAAAAGTTTTGATTGTAAAAAAACCCCAGCTTAGTGAAAATCTGTCATGTTATTTGCTTCAGACGCAGTTGAAGATGAAAAAATAATTTTTGTTTTGCCTTTTCTGGCTGTCAAATTTATGCTGCTTGAGGCTATTTCATTGATTTTACAAGCTAATAACACTTCGTTGGAACGTAATTGCTGCAGGCAGATGTTAATATTAATGCATGTTTTTCATTTCATGGATTTTATTTTTATTAAAAAACAAAAAAAAAAAAACATTTAAAGACTCCAAGCGGCAATAAATCAATAGAGTATGTGTTAACCGATCAACTTTGGAGTAATTAATGTTACAATTTAAATCAATGTTTCATAAAGTTGATGGATTTATTAATTCATTAAGAAAATAATACATGAAGACGAACAAAAATAAATTTCAATCACTTGATAATAATAAAAAAAAAAAAAATACAATTTCATTCATCTTTTGTAACATTATCTGTCATTTAACATTTGCATGGAACTATTAAAAACGGAAATTTATTAAATTTTGTGCACGTTCTGAGAAACGTGTGAGAAACGTTAAATAAAAATTAATGACTTTTAATAAAGACATCAATTTATGCAATAATTTGCTTTGCTTTCAGTTCAGCCGAGCCTGGTTTGGTTTGGCTCGCTTGATGCAAACAAGTTGTATGCGAGTGACATCAGTGGAGCAATTTAAATTATTTACATACTTGACCAAATAAAACAAGAATTATTATCATAATTTGTCGATAAATAGTTGCAACAAAAAGGATACAACGGCACACACACGCATACACAGGAAAATAATAATGAAACTGGCCATGAGCTCGCCGCCATGCCGTACTCTGTGGTGGGTGGACGAACATATGGACAGTCGGTGGTTGCACAAATACAAACGTATTTACATTGGACAATTGGTTGGTTGTTATTGGGGCAGATGACATTAAGTATTTATGGTTGCTGGCCAATGCATTTTTAATAAATCTGATCGCTATATTATTTAAGGCTTATACATACATTAACGAGGCTTTTTTGTTGTTGTTGTTGTTTTTGTGAATAATAAGTATGAAAGTCGAATTGAGGCTTAATTATTGATTTAAAGTTTGAAAACGTTTTTCATTCCCTGGTCTATTTTATGTAGAACGAATATCACGTCAAGAGAACAAGTCATTTCTGTTAATTGGTTGCAGCTTGGCGACATGTGGACATGATACTACAATGTCGGAGACACAAAACTTAACCACAGTGACAGTTTGAAAGCATTTAAAATTGGCTTGACTGCTTAAACATTAAATTTATTGGCAAATATTTGATGGAATTTGTTGGAATTCGTGCAAAATTTTTAAAGCTAAAACCGCATAAATTAAAGTAAAAACATTTAAAAACAGTGTAATTTAGTCGCCGTGGTCTAGTGGGTAGTGTGTTGGCTTATTAGACAAAAGGCCCGGGTTCGAATCCCAGGTCAGACATCAAAACGAAAAAATATTTCTTCGGCGACTTCCTCTCAGCAGATTTCTGACAAAGACTCTGAGAGTAAAAATTGCCATGAAAAGCTTCTCAAAAATCTGTCGTTCGGAGTCGACTTTAAACTGTAGGTCCCGCCACTCATGTATAAAAATAACGCACACAACATAAGTGGTGTGAGAAGCTAGGTCGAAATCCTGACTAATTATGTATGTATATAATTTAATTTAACAGCAGATGGACTATACACACAGCTGCCAGATAAATGAAGCATCAAATCGTTAAAACTTTAAGAAAAACTTTGAGAAAAAATTTTCAAAAAAAAAATTGAAATTTTAAAAATAGCAACCAACCCATACCCAATCGCGATGAAGCTTAAATAAGCCACTATATTTGACTACAGCAAAAGCTGAAAATCAGGAGAATATTTGACTGTGTGGAAACTATTTTAAAGTCTATATGATTAGGCATAGATTCTCAATAAAAATTGTGTCTGGCAACTACAACATTAGCTTTAAGCAAAAATTAAGTTTCATTCTATTTAATCAAACGCCATTGTAAATAAAATACTTGAGTATCTCAGCATCTGTGGACAGGCAATATTGTATGCTCACATTTAATAGCATGTATGCTGACAACATTCTTTTTGTGTATTTCGTTAAAACCTGAAAAGGAAGGAAGAAACTATAAAAATTAATGTGTTGGTAACTGTTGGTTTTAATGTAAATTTCATTTACATTCAATTTACATTAATTTTACTGTTACATACACAATGAGATGACAATGTCAGTGAATTATATGAAGCTACATGAAGAGCGATCCGCGATCTCTAGAAAAAAAAATTTGCCTTTCTTTTTTTCCACATTCAGATAGCTTTGGATCATGTGTCATGTAGAAATACAGGGGTCTTGTAATATCCAGTACCTCTATATCAAGCTTACAAAAGTTTACAAGGTTTTTATAACTCAGGCAATTGAAGTTACAGTGTTGGTGTCACTTTTGCTATGTGACGACATGGAGCTCATATGATTATTTTAATCATTGTAATTGTCCTCGTCACTCTTACATCCTTACTTCCGTAATTGATCATTAAAACCCCTCAGTCAGTCCCTTAAAAGCCAAAAAATATATTATAGAAGTGAGGAAAGAGGGAGCAGTGTTTATGGACACAAGATTTGAATCTTTTTATACCGTAAGTAAAAAAGATCTCTGAAGAAAGTTCCGCATACGAATAGTCCGACTAAAGAATAAATTTTGTTTGTTATGCAGTGTGCGATACATTGCCCAATCGACTACATACGGATGTGCTGGCCGAGAAACAATTCCCCTTGTTTCTCATAAGCAAGTCCCGTTATTTCGCTTTAGCAATATCCGTTGTAGTAGTAATAGGACGACAGAGCTACATTGCTACGATGCTCCAATGAATAAATTGAGTGGACACATTATCGAGCGACTACGGGCTCTTCTGCAAACAGTTGAGAAGCCTGAAAGTAGACGTTAAGTGTCAACCCATACATGGTGTAATGGTAAGAAGATCATATGAAATGAAATATTTATTGGAGTGTCAAATCTAGCGATCATCATAGTAAATTTTCATGCCCACAACGTCAAAATCTTCTGGCTTCCTAATATTTACACCACACATTGGTATAGATGATGCAATATTATTGCTCCCTAACACTGACTTTATATGTCCTTGTTTTTAAAAACCTTTCAATTTATTTATTTATTTTTCTCTGACGATTTTTTTACGATTCCAACGAACGTCTTTGGCGATTTTGACAATTTTTTCTCAAATATTTGAAGATTTAATGCTTCATTTATCTGGCAGCTATGACTGTAACTGTAATCTAATCAATCTAAACTTGCTAATAATTTTTGTGATGAAAACATATTTTTACATTTGCAAAGATTGAGATCTTCTCCATCAGAATTTTAGTTCGCAGTACGTGTAGGAACTGAGCTACTTAGAAATACAGCGGTAATCTCATTATGAGAACGTCTTGATTTTTTTTATACAATTTTACAGCAGGTTGTTCCAAAGTTTTGCAGTTGATAACGGTTATATGGTTGCGGCTACATCACTCATCTATTCAGTTTATTTCGTTAAATCACCATTTACAACAACAGAGGACGACATTTGGAAGTAGTCATCGTAGTCTAGTAGTAGATAGTTTGCAGGCTTTGTAGGAGATGTCTGCCATAGGGTTTATGTCGTGTTCTCCCGTCTAATAAGCATACACTACCTACTAGACTATGGCGATTTCTTCATCGTCCGAATATCGTTCTAAGATTATAGATTTTGTTTTTGTACCTGGTTCTGTGCTGGCATTCGTTTCCACTTTACTGATAAGAGGTGGCGTGGAGTAATATCGAAAATATTAAAGATTGAAACTAGTGATGCCAACTTAGCCCTTTTCGGGCGAGATTTAGCCCTTTTTGAAGTACCTTTAACGCGAAAAAAAATTTTTAGCCCTAAACTAAAAACGCGCAATTTCAGCGCTTTTCAGTATTTTTGTTTAGCCCTTTTAGCCCGTTTTTCCTTTAACTCTGTATGATATTGTGGTATGACAATATTACCTTATGTTTCTCTGGGAATGTCGAATTGTAACCCAATGTGGCAGAACTTTTTCCTTCTATTTCTTGTTTTCATCTTCGTCATTTACATTGTTATTCTGTGATTTACATAGAATTAACAAAAGTACCGTGAAAAACAAGCTTTACTGAAAGTTTAAAATTGTTTTACCTAATAATTATGTATGTGAGTTTATAACTTTAAGTAGGTCATAATTTGATATTCTTGGATGTATCTTTAATATAAATGTTATGCTATGTTTAGATGGAGCGCTATACCCAATGATATTGTAAAATTTTGGAGACAGATCCCCTTTTCAAGGAATGGATAAAGCCTTGTAAAGATGAATCTAAAGCAGTATGTATTTACTATATACATATATATATATAATTGGTCATTACAACCCTGCAGTCAGGATTATTGACATAGTTTCTCACACCACTTATGTTGTGTGTGTTAAATTTATATATAAGTGGCGGGACCTACAGTTTAAAGTCAACTCCGAACGACAGATTTTTGAGAAACTTTTTATGGCAGGTTTATTTTTATTCTCAGAGTTTTTGCCAGAAATCTGCTGAGAGGAAATCTTCGAAGAAATACTTTTTGTATTTTGTTCCCATGTCTGGCCTGGGGCTCGAACCTTGGCTTTACTCTAATAAGCCAACACACTACCTATTAGACTACGGCGTTTTTACTGCAACACGCAAATCGACACTAAACACTACGACCTGGTCAGACATTCAGAAACGAAAAAGCATCCGAACCTTTAAACAACATTAATATAATACAACTACAAATTTGTTTTACACCTACAGTGGTATTCGTGGAAAAGAAATGTTAGGCTGCGCAATCGAAACCACTTGATAGAAACAAGTGTCAATGCTATATAGAAGGTGATTTATGGAATGAAGAAGAGGATGACCAAGAAGTACAAATCGTATTTAACAATAACCAACTTTGAAAGATTGTAATGCAATTTCTATTTGAAATTAATCTAGTACCTTAATTCTATTGAATGTAAAATGATCTCAGAAATTGTAAAAATTGTGGTTTTTTACCTGAAAAGACTTTTTTAATTTTAGCCTGCTTTTTGCGCTTTTTTGAAAAAATTGAAATTGTATTGTACTGAAAACGTAATTTTTTCAATTTAGCCCGTTTTTCATTTTTTTTCACGCGTTTAAGAGTTGGCATCACTGATTGAAACTACAAATATTTTTTGACGGATTTTCGATGATTCGTAAAATTACGTGTCTTTAGTTCTCACTTAATAATCCATTATTGCCATCAGCAAATCAGCGTTTGGTGTTAAGCTGGATAATTCTTTTTCAGTTTTAATAACGCTTTTCATAAATTTTTTTTTTAATTTTTTGGTTTTTATAGTAAAATATTCCGATCAGAGAGTGCTTGGGTTTATATTTTATTACCATTCGATTTAATATTTTCCATTTACAAAAAGGTATTCCCACTGTAATGAATCGTATGATTTATCTAAAATGAGTTTTATGCTGTCAATTAATATTACAATTGCATGATTTATTCGTGGATTACATTACAGGAAGCAATTTTGAATCGCACATTTTACCAAGGCTTGCAGGTGGCCATGTTTTAAACTGGCCATGTTTAATTTCATACACAATGCACTTCCTTTGCAACAGCTTAATGGAGGAACAGAAAATAATAAAGCTGAACAAAAAAAAGAAAAAAAAATCAATCGTAATTGTAATTAAATTTGTTTTCTTTTGTGAGATTTTTGCTCGTTTAAATTAAATATTCACTGATAATGATAATGTAATATGTGCTCAACCTTATGGTGTACAAACGTCTGCAGCTGGATGGCTAACTATTGTAGTTTTTTTTTTAATTTATGAATACAGTAATGATGAAAGCAGCACGTATGTATGTATTTTATATTTCATATAGAGAAGAGAGTATGAAAGCAAATTTGCATTTGCCGTACTTACACTTTACCTATGCCATGCTAGGATCTTATTTTCATTAAATACATCGTATGCAATAAAAATTGCTCTCGCCAGTATATCCACATAGATATTTACTACCCCTTACCTACCGCCTACGGTCACTTATTTATTGTTTCCGTTCTCGTATAATGTTGTTTACTCTGGTTGGATAAATAAATTGAATATTTTTCTTCAATCAGGGATTTGTAAACTCGTAATTGAAATTGTTTTTATTAACAATTAAGAAAGTTTACTGATGCAATTATTTATTATTAATTGTTTGATACAAAAATTAAACTTAACCCATTAACGCCTGATTCCAGAAACCTGACTCCAGAAACCGTGATCCGATTTCGATAAAATTTGGCACAAATAGTATTTGGAGTATTTGTATTGATATGAATTTTTTATTTATTTTTAAGTATCGTGGGGGCCTCTCTAGGGCATGGGAATTTTTTACCCACTTCGGCATAAGTGTGTTCTAAAATAAAAATTTTTTCTCTTCATTATATGGCGGCTTAACAACAAAGTTAAGCTGTTTTTGAGAGTTTTACATAATAATCTTGACAAGAATGATAAATTTGCCAAAATTACTCCATTAAGCAGTGTACTGAATAAAAAATTCATGCAATTTGGCATATTTACTCACAGTCATTCTGTGGATGAACCGATGATCGCATATTATGGTTGCCATTCCCTTAAGATGTACATAAAGGTCAAGCCAATACGATTTAGCTTCAAATACTGAAAACTAGCTTCTATGACAAACTACTGGCGCTTTTCTGCTTATAATAATATTGACTACGGCCTTAGAGAAAACAAGGTTTTGCGACTATTAGAGAAAATTTCAGATACAAGTCAATAAAATGTTACCTTCGATAAGCCACAATTTACTGTGGACATAATCTCGAAAAGGTTATTTTGCAACAGGTACTGTTCGAGATAATCGTAGCAATCACACATTGTTGGATGCTATTAAATTGATGAGAAAGAAACCTCGGGGTTCATCAGATTTTTGTTTTGACAAAAATAAAACTATTATCGCAGTTCCCTGCAATGATAATTCGATAATCACCTGTACACATATTTATTATTATGTTACACCTATGTATGCATATATTTTAAATCTTTCTGAAGGTGGTGACTGTCTAATTTATTGGGTATAGAGCTAATGTGCAAAACAAAAAATCAAAATATATGACCGTAAACTTCGCATAATGGCTGTCGTTGAATAACCATACATAATTCATGCATATAATCAGCGAATGCGTAGAGTTGACTTATTCGATAATGGCGTCAACAATTATCGTAGGAGATTCCGCGGAAAAAAGTGGTATTTGCCATTACAGACTAACGCTATTGACGTAGCTTTGGTAAACGCTTACAAACTATATTGCTTGTGCAGGAGATATGAAGGTTTGCCACCTATGAGCCAATTCGATTTTCGGGTTACCGTTGTTGAAGCGTTGGTAAAAATTCATGAAAATCGACGCCGTGTTGGAAAGTTGTCACAAATGCGCATCAAATAGCAAAACACACTGACGAATTTGACCACATGTTTGATAAAATTTAAAAACCCGGTCATTGTGCGCAATGTAGGGGGAAAACAAAGTACGGTTGTACCAAATACGGTTTGAATGCGCATACAAGGGAATATTTTTCACAATATAAAAATTAGAGAAAAATAAATAATTTGAAATTTCTATTTGAAATAAATTTTGAAAAGTTTTATGAAAAATATTTCATTCCAATGCCTAAGTGGGTATTTTTATATCCATGTCCTTTAATATCACCTGTAGCTTAGGTAAGTACACCCATTCCAGTAAAAGTTTTTTTCATTGGGTAGAAGATAAATAATATTACATGGCATCTCAAGGATTTTCTGGTAATATCATCCACCCATATTCCTCGGAATACTTTCTACAAAATTTTGATTTTGAAAAATTCTTGATCTTTGATCTTTATGATGTCATCGAAAATAAGTGAATATCATGCCTTACTAAATTTTTTTAAGTCGTTCTATGTGTTCTTTATTCGTTATAAAAGATGCGTTTGGATTCTCGTTTAGTTGGATCAAGATAGAATTTTTTAAAAAAAATTTTCATTTTTCTACCCATTCGGCGTTAATGGGTTAATATTCTTTTGTCTTCACAGGGTTCATTAAAATATTAAGAATTTCTTTTGAGCGTTTTCTTATTAAATACAATATTTAATTTGCAATTTTTAATTTAGTTATCGAATACGCTTGAAATATTAATTACTTACACACATAATTGACCAATACGAAGCTTCGGTAAAGACCAGCTTCTTACAGCTCTTAAGTATGTTGTGTGCGTTAATTTTCTACGTGAGCAACACTTTACAGTTTAAAGTCAATTCAGGACGAGAGATGTTTGCGATACTTTTTAATGAACTTCTACGAGAAGTCGTTAATGAAATATTTTTTTCATATTTCGTTTTGTTCAAGATATGATGCTGCATGTTTAGTCATTGCCAGCCCTTGGTAGTTGTAACCCAATTTTACCAGTTTCCATGTTTTTCAGGCCATCATTATCTTCTTAATTACTTAATCATATTTTATCGTCTTCTATTATTTGCAATTTTAATCTTTATTTTACATTTTATTGTCCAACATAACCGCATTGTTCATAATGCAACCCTTAAAGTATGCACTAAACATACAATATCACCAATACGTATACGTAATATGTAACATATTCGAACTTTACTGAATTAAATATTCATCATACGCCATCCGGTGAATTTATTTCTTCATTTTTTATGTTTTAATCTTTATGTCAACAAATACGTACACAAATACGTTTTGTGTTTGAAATCGCCGTATCTCAGAAAGTAATAATTGTATTAACCTGAAATTTCGTAATATCCTTACTAGTAGTGTTTTTTACTTTATTCCTAGACTTGAGTAAAAATGGGGGATGGGGGCCAAGGATGTGACCATTTTTTCATTTCTATCCCTTACGTCAACAGTTACATTCCTGGGCATGTATAATGAAAATATGTTGATTTTGGATGTTCATTGAATAACTTACAAGTTTTTAATAATAAAATAAAATTAAAGTTCAATCAAATATAAGAAAACATAAAGAAATTGTAAAGACTAATTTTTCTTAAATGCATTTATTGGATTGGGGCATATTACTTGAATGAGCTGCACACACTGGTTTTCTGCATAACGATCAGGATTTTCTGGTTGACCGACGTTTTCTGCATATGTAGCAATTACCTTTTGGGCTTTATTCTACCAGTGCTGTCACGTTCTTCCACGCTGTCATCTGCAGCACCTCTTACGTGTGAAAAATATTTTTGCTACGTGTTTATTTCTGACTCTGTTTTCTATTTCCGGCTTTACCAGCTGGTCGCTGAGGCTGTATAGGAACATTCTACAGCGGTTTGTAGACGCTTTTGGCATTGGGTTATTCTCAACATATATTATGCATGCTGCATGAGTAGCGTCGTTGAGTATATTGTAAAAGAAAGCCAAGGACCATCTATTTGTTCGTCGCTTTGTTGTATATTCTGCTAAAAGCTTGTTCATATTATCGACGCCAACCTTATATTTGTTGTAATCTGAGATCATGACTGGCTTTTTCGTTGGACCTTGTACTTGGCATGAATAATGCATTGCGGAAAGAAGAAAAACCGACTTTGGGATGTACAATATTGTTACTGAAACCAAAAATAGTTGACTCTACTTCCCGTCCTTTAGATAAAGCAAAATATCTTCTGTTCACTCTACCTAACATTGATAAACTGCTGTCCATTATTAAACTTTTCGATAAGTTATAAGTTGTGGAGAAATTATCACAAAGAATATTCCGTCCACTTCCACGAAAAAAATTGACGGTCAAGGCCTTCACTACCCTCTCGCCTAAGTTTGTTTTACCGTTCGCCTGTTGCCGCAAATCCAGTATAAATTTGCCCCTTCATTGGACAGGTTGAGACGGATACACATACATTTGATGGCATGTATTGGATAAATTCAGTCCAACACTGTAGGGATATAACTGTTCATTAACTGTCACGTTAGGAACTGGTACGTTTTTGCTGCGTGGATTCTCATTCAGCATTAATTATAAGTTCGTTATGACTGCAGCTTTGTCAGTTTTTTTACGTCATCGACGGGTGTTTCTGTTGTTGAAAGGGTATAAAGCGGCGTATATCCCAATAATGCCGCACGCTAATGGAAGCTCGATATATTTGGATGATCAAGAATGTAGCAATAAAGCACAAACAAATCAAAACTTAAGCAGAAACAAAATAATGCAACTACAAAACATAAGTAAAACAGAAATAAACTTAGAAACAAAAGAAATTGCAAATAAAATATATGAACATACCCGAATATGTTTCTGTTGACGTACGTATAAATTTTTTATCTGTTCAAGTAAAGGTTAAAAGTTATTGCCACTTCATTCGAACGTAAATAGAAAACATTTTCCATCGATAAAATTTAAATATAAATAAATATTAATTATTTTATGGAAATAAAATTACCCTTTATTAACCTTCTAAGAACTCTTTCCGGATTGGTAGGAATCTATATTTTAATAAAGATCGTTAACACACTTCGCATATAATTTGCAAATATAAGGGTGCTATTAGCATATTTAACAATGCGGCTATTAAAAAGATAGGGCTGTGATTATATTAGAATGGGAGTTTTAAATTTATAAAAAGCATATTCAAAAATAAAAATAATGATATTTTAGCACGTAGTGTGTTGCTTATTAGATGTGAGACTACGCTCTAACGAAATATAAAAAAAATATTTCTTGGGCAACTTCCTCTCAGTAATTTTCTGACAAAAATTTAGAGTAAATAAAATTACCATGAAAAAGAATCTCCAAAAAATCTGTCGCCCGGAGTCGACTAATGCCACTAATATGCAAAGGTAATACACAAAATATAAGTAGTGTGAAAAGCTAGTTCATAATCCTGATTGGAAGGCTTTTAATGTGCTTCATGTATGTATGTATCGGATGAGACATCTATTGGCTTAATTTTTATTCATCAGTTATTTCGATTCTGGCAATTCTATTCTATCACATAATTCAGTTCGAATTTATTTACAGAACAAAGACAATTGGTGGTTAATATGCAAAATTGCTGAATTTGGAGCAATGCATATGGAACTGTTGATGCGGCTTGTTGAGCGGATGCATCATTAGCCCAAATTTCTTTGACAATACGGATGGCGCAACCAATACAGTCAATGAAGATACCTAACAATCTAACGCACCATGATAATCAATTTTTTTCCGTACTCGCTCTACATGGTATTGGCGTGAACGGTGTTTGGTTTCAACAGCATGGTGAAAATCGCCACACATCTCATCCAAAATCGCGTCGAATGTTTGTTGGCCGTTTAATTAGGCGAATTACATACATACATAATTGGCCATTAGAACCCTTCAGTTAGGATTATTGTCCTAATTTTATACATAAGTGGCGGGACCTACAGTTTAAAGTCGACACTGAAGGACAGATTTTTGAGAAACTTTTTCATGGCAATTTTATTTACTCTTAGAATTTTTGCCAGAAATCTGCTGAGAGGAATTTGTTGAAAAAATACTTTTTTATGTTTTATTACGATGTCTGGCCTGGTACTCGAACCCTGGCTTTACGTTTAATAAGCCAACACACTACCTACTAGACCACGGCGACTTCAATTAGCCGAATTGATGATGTCAATATTTTCTGTGGGTCGCAGTTAAAGCAAATTGTTATGTCGAAAACACTGAGACAGTTAAGCTTTTGAAGGAAAAATTTCGTAATGCCATTGCTGAGATAATGATCCCATAAACTTTTCCAATAAAAATTTTAAAACAATTTAAATTTCAAATATTTATTATTATTGTACTATCTTGATTATAATAATTAAATTTAAATTTTTTGGTTTATAATTTTATCCACACAATAGTGTTTTTGTGCTCTCTTAATTAATTAAATAATTGATTCGAGGCATAAATATTCATACGCTTGTATTCTGTTTCATTCTCTTGCTTTTATATTTTTCCTTATATGACGGCATGATTATTTATGCAAATGAGTACTCTTTTTAGCAATTACTCAAACCATAGAAGAACATAATAAAGATGAAGAAAAACAAAAATGGGGGCAAAACGGAAATACAATACAACCCGCACCAGGTGTAGTTACAATTAATTATACGAACATATTGAAGCTATTGATGGAACCTGAAAAACAAAACTACCAAAGGGAAACAGAAGAGGTCTCTGTAATACAAATCATGCAATAAATTCCTTAAAAAAATAAGAAGAAAAAACTCAGAGTAAATACAGCAACACAATTTTCTACTTTAGAAACTAATCAACAACTCTGGTACATACACGAGTACAAATGGTTTTTTTTTATTTTCTGGAATTTATTAAAAAAAAAAAAAACGGAAACAAAAATATGTATTATTGGGAGTGGTTGTAAATTGAAAAACATACTCACCAATATCTACATAGATATGTATATAAGTACATACATACATATGAACATTATGAAATAGCACATACACTACAACAAAATTAAGTAAACGAACAACATCTGTGTGGTTTGCTTAAAGTAAGAACTACACTAGGATTGATGGCACTAATAGCGGCGTTGGACAGGATGTAACAGTATGTGTATCTATTATTGACTGAAAGTTTTTGACATATGGTAGCTATATGTATAATAAAGCACTCAAGACTTATTCTTCAGATATTTATTTATTAATTTTACTCAGGGCATTGAAATCCAATGCAAAATTTTAACCAAAGAGTGTGTGTCATAGCCGATCTGCAGATTAGTTTCTTACTAAAGCAGAATATTTAAATCTGTCGATTACAAGTATAAAAGAATTATCCTGAAATATTTTTTTACGCAAACTTGTGCGGACACTAAGTTCTTTGATTTTCAGGGTGGCTGATATGTATTGCAACCAATTTCAGGTTGTTAGCATTTGTAAACCGATCGTCTGGCAACCGACAGATTTATTCTAGTGACAGTTCGTTTTATTATCTACAAGCTTACAAAAGCATTTTGACCTATTGCATTCAGAAAAAAAGTTATTCGTGATGGAATTCAAGCGTGATAGTGTCTGATTGCTTTATATTTGGCTGGAAAACCATAGGTGGCTGTCGCTGGAACTCTCCAGCATTTAAATGTGAATAAATCTTTTGTTTCTCATACCATTGCTCGCTACCGTGATACCTTCAGTACATTGCGTCCATAAAGTGGACGAAAAACGGTACCAACACCAGAAATGATCCGAAAAGTGAAGGCCAGATTTGATCGAAATAAACTCGTGAGCTGAACAAAGTTGAGCTGAACGCTAGAACGGATGCAACACATATTAAAAAATGAGCCTGAATTTAAGCCATTGAAGTTCCAAAAAGTGCAAGCGCTCACCGATAGACAAAAAAATGTTAGACTGCAAAGAGCAAATGAGTTTTTTCGCTTGCACGAGAGTAGCCAGTTACCGAATTTCGTTTTCTCTGAGAAGAGAAGCCATTGCAAATTGAGCAGTTAGTGAACAAAACCATCAGGTTTACTTGCCTAAGAGGCCAGCTAAAAATTTACATTTACAATTGGCCACCAGAACTCAAGCGCCGCCGATGGTAGTGCGTTGGGCCACAGTAACGGCCGATGGTCGCTCCCCGCTCGAATTCATCGACCGTGGGGTCAAAATAAACGCCAAATATTATAGGAAAACTGTCTTAATGACAGTATTGAAGCCCTGGGCAGACAAACATTTCAGCCGCAAACCATGGACATTCCAACTCAACTCAGTACCACCGCACTCAGCATGCGTCAACCATGAATGGCTTAAAAAGGAGCTTCCTCGCTTCACTTCTACCCCACAATGGCTACCAAAATCTCCGGATCTAAATCCTTTGGACTTTTATGCCTGTGGCATTTTGGAGAGGAAGGTTTTCACTAAAAAGTACCAAAATGTCGATCATCTCAAGACGGCGCTTCGCCCGGTATGGGCCAAAATATCGCAGAGCCACTTTCGTGCAGCCTGTAGTGGCTTTGTCGGCTGTTTGAAGGCCATAATTCCTACCAAAGGTGGCCAATTCGAAAAAATCTAAACTGATTCTAAAATTTGATGTTATTTCCAACTATTTTGGCTTTTGAACAATAAGATAAAAAAATATAGCGCTTTACTTTGTAGCATTATATATCGCCAACCCTGCAGTATTTCAATTTTTACATGCGAACAGCAACATAGTTTCTACTGTCGTCTTGAAATGACCAATTGATTAAATTGATTGAAATAAAAATATTTCAATCGTATAAATATTCATTGTATTTAGATTTAAAGTCAACTTTCCGTGCCATACTCGAGACCTTATCTTTTATACCTGAGAAGATATGACCGATTTAGGTCTCCCATAATAAGACCATAAGACTTAGCATATTTTAAGCATTCATTGTCTCTGGTAGACAACATAGACAGGTGGCCTTACATAATCAGAAAATCATCCAACGTGAATCTCTGTGTAAGCTAATCGTAGCTAACGCAATGCGAAATGTGGCTTTGTACTCTTGGATCCATATTCCTGGAAAATTAAAACCACATATAGGAGATTCGAAATTAATTTTTAATTACATCCCTATACCATTCATCATTGATAGTAACCATCATCGTTTTTGTAGACATTTGGGCCAAGAACTCTGGTCCAGAAAAAAATAATTTTCTTTGGAAGAATTGATCCTTGGCTAAAAGCTTATGGATTATCGTTACTCCAAGAGTAGCAATTCTGTATATTTACATACCCATTCAAATAAAAATGGGCTCCATGCAGTACTAATATTTATCAAGTTTTGCTGCAGCGTATTCACAGATGATCGTCGGTTGATTTTGATTCCTGCACTAGTTGAAGTGTTTATTATTGCTTTTAAGCCATAATCATTTTGTGAAATATGAATTAGAATGGATGAACACTATTTAAGTTCTTCAAATGACTACGATTAGATTGTTTTGGATTATATTAAGTGCTCTCCTGTCCACAGGCTGCTGATGAAAAATGTATTATCCCGCAAATTTTAGCTTCGCATCTTGATGTTTATACGATCAAAACCCTGTTAAGTATGTGTATAACAAGATTTACCGTAGTTGGTTGCAGTATTTAGAAAAATTTTGATTGAACATGATAAACTTATGGAACACATGTTTTAAAATTAACAACACTTCACTGTCTAAAAGATATTAACGATTTTGTTTTCTTGTTGTGAAAAATTTATTTAGTCCTGAATGACTCAATCCTGGGTAGTTTGTTCGTCCGTTTACGCCTGTAAGAGATTGAATGTTAGAATTTAAACAAGACTGCATAAACTCCGTAAGCCGATCGACGAAGAGTTCTTCATTGTTTATTGGTTTGCTCCAAATAAAAAGCCGGATATCGTTACGATTGAATACAAGAAGAAAGTGACGGTTTGTGGGTACGTGTATTGCATAATTTTGTTAATTATCGTTGATAAATCCGTAGAATTTGATTTTTAAAATGATTTTGCAGTTTAAAACTTGACTCGCTCAGTAAAAAAAGTTTTCTACATAATAGTCACTACCGTATTCCCTCGATTTACGTCGTAGAATGTTCCGGAAAAAGGCGACGTAAACCGAAAGGACGTAAATCGAATTTCAAATAACTCTTACTCTCAGATGCATTTATTTATGTACATTTTACAAAAAAAAAAACTAAAATAATTAAATTTTTATTCGAATTATTAAATTTTTTTAAAGAGGGAATTCCCCGGATTTTGTTTATAAACAACAGAGGCGACGTAAATCGGATAACGACACAAATCGAAGTTGAAAGGAACAAAATTTCTGACGTCGTTAATCGAGACAACGTAAATCGAAATGACATAAATCAAGGGAAGACTATATACTAGAAGAAGGCTTATCCAATTATTGAATATAGCTGGGAAAAGTATATCGAACTGGAATGAGGAATTGCTAAATTTTTTATTCTTTTCTTAATGTTCTTAGTTACTTTAATTAATTGATTATCACAACTATCTTGCTTTTCACAGCCACTTATGTATGTTGTGTGTATGTTTTCTTTATATATGATCTTTATAACAGATTTCTGAGAAATATTTTCATTGCAATTTTATTTACTTTCAGAGTTTTTGTCAAAAATCTGCTGAGAAGAAATCGCCGAAAAAATACTTTTATTTATTTTATTTTGATGTCTGGCCTGAGACTCGACCCCTGTCTTAACGTTTTATAAGCCAGCACACTGCCTACTAGGCTACGGCGACTTCATTGCCATCTGGTAGCTTAAATTTGATGAATACAGGATGAAATTAGAACATCATTAGTTATTACAACACTTTTGTCGGGATTACTACTCAGCTTCTCACACCCCTTTTGTTGTGTGTCTTAAAATTGTAGTTTAAAGTTGAAAGTCGAACGACAAATTTTTGACAAACTTATCATGGAAACTTTATTCATTCACAGAGTTTTTGCCAATAATCAAAAGAGATTTCTATATCTTGTTAACTGTTTCGGTTGTAATTTCTATATCTACTGTTTATAGTTGACGTAGAAAGTCACATTTTTGAGAAAAAGTTTCTAATGATCGAATTTGGTTAAAAAACTTAATGCCTGCAAAATATTCCTGCTTTTGTATCGACTTAAGTCATCAGTTTATATAGGAAATTACTGACCATTTCGGACATAAAAATAAATTAAAAAATGTTTATAAAATAGAACGCTTCTCTTTTGTAAATACAAACAAAATATGCGTGTTTACAAAAGACCTTCAATTGTATGGGATACAAATACGGACACACATGTTTCATTTGTTTTTGCTAATGTTCCTTAATGTTCTGAATAAAAAAAGAATTTTTTTCCTTCTTACATTTGTATATTATACTCGACTGTACATACATACATAAATATTCGCATACAACTTTAATGCTTTTCATATTTGATAACATGTGTGTATGTATGTATGTATGAAAATAAAAAGTACTTAAAACTGCTGTAAAATAACCATTTAAGTTGGCAATTTAGTTAAGGTTGTGTGAATGACTAAGTATATGTAATTATGTAGGTTTGTGTATGTGTGATAACTGATGTTGTTGTAATTTACATATGGTACAGAAGTTATTCATACCTGTAATTACATTTTTTTTTTTTTTTGGTTTGTTGTTTTTATATTTTTTTTTTATTGTCCGTCTACATCAATAAGAATAAATGTTTAATGACTGCTTATGGGTCATTTCACAACGAAATGTATATGAATGTAGATGAAAGTCTAATGAATGAAATCCAGATTTGCATTTTTCCACTGATTACAGTTACAAACTGGTCTTACAGGAAATAAAGCATCGATTACAGCTAAGGAAATTAGAAATTCGAAAGGAGATCCTCTAAAAAAGGACACAGTTTAAAACATTTCTACAATTGAAAATGTCCCATACATTAAACAAAAATTTAACAAAACATTTATTACTTTAATATGCAAATACTTTTCATTTTGTTCTTTGGCAACAAACGAATGAAAGTCAAAAACAAAAGTCATGTCAATGTTCTTTTAATGGCCACATTTATGCCAACTGCTGTGGTCCATTAGATGGAGACCAAAACAGAGAGAAAAAAAAGACAGAAAATTTTTTTTCAGAAAAAGGAGTATGTACGTACACATACATACGATGATGTAACTACAGGGTGGCTGATATGTATTGCAACCAACTTCAGGTTGTTATCATTTGTAAACCGCTCGTCTGATAGGTGGCAGATTTATTCCAGTGCCAGTTCATTTTATTATTTACAAGCTTACAAAAGCATTTCGATCTATTGCATTCAGAAAAAAAGTTATTCGTAATGGAATTCAAGCGTGATAGCGTGATTGCTTTATATTTGGCTGGAAAACCATAGGTGGTTATCGTTAGAGCCCTCCAGCATTTAAATGTGAATAAATCTTTTGTTTCTCGTACCATTGCCCGTTACCGCGATACTGGCAGTGTTGCATTGCGTCCAAAAAGTGGAATGAAAAAAAAGAAAAACGGTAACAACACCAGAACTGATCCGAAATCCACGTCGCATTGGTTGAAAAATTGCTCGTGAGCTGAACATATCGCGAAAACGGATGCAACACATATTGAAAAATGAACTTGGACTAAAGCAGTGTAGGAAAATACTCATAATTTTCACGCTGATTGCTAGCAGTCGTTTGTTGAAATGTTGTACAGTCTTTCTTACTATTCTTCTCAGACTTATCTCACGTGATAGACAAATAATATAAAAAATTTCATTAATATTACAGAGGGATAATATTTCGGTGAACTATGTATGTACGTATGCCATTACGGAATCATTCATTTTGACAATGTGCTACTCGGAAATAATGATAAATTTACATCTATTATGCCTTTTCGTATAATGTTCTGAAAGCCATTCAGCTTTTATTGATCCCAACAATTTTGTCGCTTTAAATGAGTAACTAAATGAATTTTATGGTCATTATAAATTTCCTGGTCCACCGAAATAGAATTGGCAGTTTTAGACTCAAGTATATTCTACGTACGTAGCCAGTACTTACAACGGTATTTGTAGGAACCCGTATCAGGGAAACCAGAGAGAAATCCAAGAGGGAGTATTGTTATTGACATAATCGATGTTCTATTGCAACGGGAAACTTTTTTACCTCATATGACGTTGAAAACAAATTTTTGTAACAAAATCTAACAATGGTTTGTACCATTAGGTTTCAGCCAGAACTCAATTGAGAGTGTTGCTAATGCGAGTGACAATAAGTTGCCTTATGTAAACGATTGGAAACTTATAAATCACCGCAAAGCAAGGGTGCTAGATGCCAAATTATTGCCATTTAGATAAAAACAAAACCAATCTGACATGAAGTGTTTGATTTTTACATAAAAAATCATACTGCAAAGTTCATCTGGTCAAGATTTTTGGCATAAATTTCATAAAAGTGATAATAAAATATTATAATAATAAATAGTTTTATTAAAATAAATTAAAATATTAAAATTTTTTAACAAAATCTATTAGTAATTGTGAAGATTGTATGTTCCCTGTAGGAAATATGTCGACAAGTGTCTCCAATTCACCAGTTTTGTCGTCAATATTGATGACTTTATGGTTTTTGATGAATATCAAATATTGTTAATTATCAAATTGTTAAGAAATTATAAACTTTTAATAAATAAAAAAAAAAACAATCAATGTTATATAAAAATAGAAGCAGTGAAAATGAGACAATTATAAGTCCAAGTGAGAATTGTGAAAATTTTGTGGAGCCTGAATGCTCTGTGTTGCGCGAGAAGATAAAAAATTAGTATATTTTACACAATTGTTAAACAAAATGAAATTTCTTCAAATCTTATGGAATTTTTCCCTATTGACTCTGAAGAAAAACATAGACAATTTGATACTGTTTCGAAAACTCATTGAGACCTATACGTAAGTATTTACTTTTATTGTGGAACTACTTCAATGAATAAAATTGCATTTTTTGTTTATATTTACTTATATTTAACTAACAGAAAATAAACCGTACTTTTTATAAACTGCTGCTTTGGAAGTATTGATGTCCATGCTGGTGTACCTCAGGGTAGCCATCTTGGACCGCTTCTGTTTTCATTGTTTATTAACGACTTACCTGATATGATTCACTATTCACGCTGATGACGTAAAAATTTTCCTAAGTTATCGCCGAATTTCCGATCAGAAACTATTTCAAAAGGACTTAAATTTGTTTCAGTTATGGTGTAATTTAAATTTAATGCAGCTTAATCTAAAAAAATGTAAATACATAAGATTTGTAAGGAAGAATCATATTCCTGCAAAATATGCTTTTGATGGATACGATATTGAGTTTGTAGATAACTTCCTGGATCTAGGAGTTTTACTGGATCCTAAACTAAATTTTATTCCGCACAGTGCTATGACAGTGAATAAAGCAATGAGCGTACTTGGTTTTATAAAACGGTGGGCAAAAGAACTTAACGATCCTTATATTGCTAAATCGCTCTACACATCTCTTGTGAGGCCTGTACTAGAGTATGAATCCATAATATGGAATCCTCTATACAAAAAATATTCCGACGTCATCGAATCTATACAAAAGCAATTTCTGATATTTTGTCCACGAGGACTGAATTTTAATCCCACTACTTTACACACTTAAAAGCCGCAGAACTATATTAAGTATCTCGTAATCACTGGTGATATTGGCTCCAGTTTTTTAATTTATGATATTACTTTTAATGTTCCTCAACGTCCGTCACGTCACTTTATCCCATTATCAATACAATTTTTTAGAAACAACTATGCTGGTGCTGATCCAATAAGGTGAATATGCTGCGAATTTAATAAATTGTAAACACTGACTGATTTTTCTTTATCGACTAATGTCATAAAAAATAATATAATTAAGTATTTGAATTCTTACACATACATAATTGGCCATTACAACCCTTCCGTCAGGATTATGACCCAGCTTCTCACACCACTTATGTTGTGTGCGTTAATTTTATACATGAGCGGCGGGACCTATAGTTTAAAGTCGACTCCGTATGACAGATTTTTGGGAAACTTTTCATGACAATTTTTATTTACTCCCACAGTTCTTGCCAGAAATCTGCTGAGAGGAAGTCGCCGAAGAAATATTTTTTCGTTTTGATGTCTGGCCTGGACTAACTTCATTTATTGTCATAGTTTTTAATATTAGCCAATTGCCTGTAGGAATATTTCATAGGCAAATAAAAATAAATAAATAAAAATTCAATAGATTCGACAAATGTAATCACTCTTTGCGGGTAATGCGGAACAAAACCTATATAAAAATATTATCATGAATTTTAATGTTGATGGCTCTACGCGTAGCGCGTCTACTCAACTATTTTTAAAGCCCTAATAGGAAATAAATGCTTCTTCATATTCTCATAAATATTTGTAATATTTCAACAATTTCTTTCGTTTTTTTTTTAATATCCAGATATAATATCAACTTATAATAGGACTTCAGCGCCAAAAGAAAAAATATTTCAAACAAATGGGGCCGCAGCAAAACCTAAAATGATGTAAATCGTGATGAAAACGACTCTCTCAAAGAGAATTAATAATTTTTTTTTTTTAATTTTAATAAAACAAAAACATTATTTTGATGCTCCCATTTAAATAAGAGAGATTGATTAATTAGTACATTTTTAGTTTATAATTTAAATTAAAAAAAAGGCTGTAACATACATACATAATTGGCCATTACAAACCTTCAGTCAGGATTACGACCTAGCTTCTCACACCACTTATGTTGTATGCGTTAATTTTATACATTAGCGACGGGACCTACAGTTTAAAGTCGACTCCGAACGACAGATTTTTGAGAAGCTTTTCATGGCTAATTTTACTCTCAGAGTCTTTGCCAGAAATCTACTGAGAGGAAGTCGCCGAAGAAATATTTTTTCGTTTTGATGTCTGACCTGGGATACGAACCCGGGCCTTTTTGTCTAATAAGCCAACACACTACCCACTATACCACGGCGACTTCACAAGGCTGTAGCAATAAATTTTTATTTTTTTTTTTTTTTAAATAAAAATTCAAATATTTACAAAAATTTAAATTTTATTGTCGTCTTTTACTACAGAAAAGTACCAAAAGTGTAGACTAGAAATTCTAAATTGTACTATCGATTTATGGTCCTAAAAGGGGACAATAGTACTAACGTCAGTAGTAGATTTTTAATGACATGCCCATGTTAAATGTCTATAGTAAATAACATATTGGCTGGGGTATAAAATGTCATTAGTACTGGTGACTGTGTTCACATTTCCTGCAGGGTTACTACAAGTATGTATCAAAAGTGACACATAAGCTTAAATTATGAAGTTTTCTTAAGGTTCGATCTAGGATTAAATTTATTTTCAGAATAAGAATCACAATATTTTTCCCTTTAATATAGTAGCCTAAGCACTTTTGCTTTAATTTTTTTTAAATCATTTTCAATCTATTGGTAATAAATCACGAAACAAAATAAAAAAAAAATCTTTTTTTATTCTTTGATTCAACTGATTTTCACTTACACCACCCACTTCCTGATGATTCTATTAATTTAACCATTATTATTATATTTAAGGTTATTTTAATGTGTTACATTTATTGTTGTTCTTAGAATTATATTAACGCTAAAGACTTCTTTTTCTGAATCAAATGAGATGAAAAAAATCAGAAAAACCAACCAAACACTGCCAATTGCCGGCACGTTTTCTTGTTTTTTCGTGCAAGTGGGTTTTGTTTTTTTGTTTTCTTTTTTTATTCCTTAGATTTTTTTTGTTCTCCAACTTGATAGCGCGTTCTAGGTCGACAATTAAATCTTTAAGGCCATTTACTGGCAAGGACTTCTTCCATTGAATTTGAGTAACAGCGTGCTGGCAATGGATTCCTATGTACAAGCATGTTATCGAAGTTTGTAGTAAATTAACAGGAAAAGAAAAAAAAAAAAATAAATGAAAAGAAACTCTTGAAGTAATTTTTATTGACTTTACGTAGCGGTACTGGTGCTTTCACATTCATTTTTTTTTTGTTTCGTTTGTGAAACTACCATAAATAAAATTCATTGAGTTTAATTTATTTATACTGCCTTACATTATTGTTTTTGTACTCTATACTATCTTAGCGAGTAAGCATACATACATACATAATTGGTCATTACAAGCCTTCAGTCAAGATTATTGACCTAGTTTCTCACACTTCCAATGTTGTGTGCGTTAATTTGATACATAAGTAGCAGGACTTACGGTTTAAACTTTTCATGGCAATTTTTATTTACTCTCATAGTTCTTGCCAGAAATCTGCTGAGAGGAAATCGCCGAAGAAATACTTTTTTGTATTTTATTTGGCTCTCTGGCCTGGGATTCGAGCCCTGGCTTTACGTTTAATAAGCCAGCACACTACCTACTAGACCACGGCGACCCATGCCACGGCCTTAACCATGCCCAATATAATAATGACCAGAACTTATTCCTCTTCAATACCTTGGTTGTCGACCTTAACTGTAACCAGTTTAATTAATTGAAATTCTTCGCCAAATTGGTGTAGGCGAAGGATCAATATCCAATCCGATCGTATTCACAAAATCCCGAATCACTGGTCGCAGGATTTTTCGGGATTGTGAATTCATATGTATTTTGACCCTTCAAAAGGTCCTGAAAAAAAGAATTCTATATCACTTGATATCGATATTAGCTTCTCAGATGAAGAAAACCTCACTTCCATTGATAAAAAGTTATTTGATGGCATCGAAGAGTGCAAAATATAAAAAGAGTTCATAGAGATGCCGTTGAAGAATGCAAAAGACCTATAAAAGGAATTAGTAGGATAACTGTTGTAGATACTCAGCTGTCCAAAGAAATAGATTTTGAGGTGAATATTTACAAGCTGCATACAGCTATCGTGGAACTATTTTACCAACCAATGTTGATTACGAGAAATGGTTTTCAACGGGAGCGTATGTTGTTAACAAAATTCGTTCAAGCCTATCAGATCACATGTTAGATGTTTTAATCTTTTTGTTGGAATCCAAATAATTTTCTTAAAACTAATGCATTTGTATTTATATTTTTATTATTAAGAGAAAATCGCGATTTTTCCTGTGATTTTTCAGAATTTTTGGATCCCAAATTATGCCGAAATATCCCGAGATTCCGGGATCGGGATTTTTAAAAATCGATCCCGTTTGGCATCTTTAATGTGTAGTTGGCGATAATTTCCGCATCCGATTCAACAGTGAGCTGTTGGAAATCCTCAACGATATAGACGTTGGGCAGCATATTAACTTTAAGCGCTGGCTCGGCAATGTAGTTCGAATGGAGGGGGATGTGCCGCCGAGACATGTATTGGATACGGAGATTTACGAAAGTCGACAACGACGAGGCGAGGACAATCTTATTTGCTTAGAATTGGTTTGATCAACTGGCGTAGGCGCGCAAAAAGCAAATCTAGAAGGATGCTTTAATCGCATTGTTAATGTTTAGTTAAGTAAGTAAGTGTCTTATAAATTTCCACTCTATTTAAGGATTTCCCATGGGTATCGATTACAAAAGTACAACCAGGCAACCTCATCTTACCAACCAATCTGTTTATATTTATTTATTCAGCCGTTAATAGTGCTGCTAAGGATATAGGCATGACAAAATTCAACAAATTACAAAATAATAACCTTAAAAATAAATCAACATAACATAGTCTGCTGGCTATTTAGACTGAAGGAGCGAGTTTAATATATTACAGAATATTTCCTGCAAGTTTTCGTCCTGTGCGTACGGGATCCTAAGCTCAAATGCCATCGTTAAAGAAATATCAGAAGTGTCATAATGATATGCAAAAGCATGGCTAAAAATTCCAAAGAGCATAAATCGGAAATCAGATACTGAATGTTGATAAAATGGAGTGACTAGTGTGATCCAGTGCAATATTAATCTTTTAGCTACGCTGGAAACTGTTGAATTTAAGCTCGTTGTACATGACAACGAGAGTCAAACTTTGGAATTTTAGGATAACCTTAATTTTGTGAGCGTATTTCGTAATCTATAAATACCAGGAAAGTATTCAACGGAATATAGAGGAAGTCAAAGATTCTGCTCAAAATAAATAGCTTTTAGGAAAAAAATTTCTGTTGGGAAATGACAACAAAAAGAAATTTTATTATAAACATGAAGAATGAGTGCATCTAGCAGTATATACATAGCTGCCAGATTTGATGATTTATCGTCATTTTGATGATTTTGTGCTCCAAAAATGCTACATTGACGACATGACGATTTATGCCTCTATTTTGACAATTTTTAGCAATTATGCATGCATCAATTTCGATTACCTGTGATGATTTTTCTGCGTTTTATGCTTTTTTAATCCCTTAAAAGTTAAAAATTTTCAACTAAGTTGCAGTCAATTTTAAAATTTCGATTATAGCTTCTAATATTACCATTGGAAGAATAAAGCCAAATGCCATTGTTTTTTATACGACCAACACTCAGAGGATGGCATTGTGTTACGTAGGAATACATAATTTTCATAAACAAGTCCCCATATTTCGCCAAAGGAATATGCGTTGTAGTAGCGATGGAATAGTTAAACACAAGTTACATTGCAACGATACTGCGATGAATCAACGGAATTGGTTACACTACCGTGATTAACGAGGGCCTCGGGAAGCCTCAAAGTAGACATTAAGGGCCACCTCATATATGCGAGTTGTATTGCGAAGTGAAGTATTTATTGCACCGTCTTAAGAAACCAAGATACTGAAAAATGTATCAGTTCTAGTGAACATCAAACTAAATTTTCAGGCCCATTACGTCAAAATCTTCTAACTCTCTAATATTTACACCAAACATGGGTATAGATGATGCAATTTGACGATTTTTCAATGACAAATACCCAACTGTCCCAACCAGAGTATCGTCAAAATTCCTATTAGAGTATATAAAAACGATGCAGAGTATCATAAGGTCGTACTTGAATGACTTAAACTTTTTGATTTGTTTCTTTCATTGTCATTAATTTAACATACACAGACCTTATAACAGATTTATCAATATGCACATCTCCTAACTCATGTTGATACTTATGCTGCTTGTGCTAGGACACTTTATCTTCTCAGAAGTAGTCATTTATGTGATCATTTATGCCATTAAGTTGTAATGTCCTATAAAAGAGCGTAACAAGAGTGACGGCATTTACTGGCTCTTTTTCATTTTTAATTATCTAAAGGAAGTTTCTTATTTTCTTGTGTATGCGTTGGTATTTCTTTGCACAAAGGACCAATTTACGTATTATGGAAGTATGTATGTATGTTTGTGCATATATGTATGTATACATTCAATTAATTTTATTTCTACTTTCCCTGGTGGAGTTCATTTCTAGGGGTTTTTTTTTGTAAAAGTGAAAGTCAGTCATTAAGAAAATTATTCAGTAATATTGTTAATTAAAAGTCGCAGAATAAAATTTATTTGAAATATTTTATAATTTTAGAGGAAATTAAAGTGCATATGATTACGATGGACTTGTAAGTCAGTGGCCGTGATCTAGTAGGTAGTGTGCTGGCTTATTAGACGGTAAAGTCAGGCTTCGAGTCCCATGCCAGAATTCAAAATAAAATATAAAAGATATTTCTTCCACGGTTTCTTCTCAGCAGGCAAAAACTCTGAGAGTAAATAAAATTCCGATGAAAAATTTCTAAGAAATCTGTCGTTCTGGATCTATTTTAAACACAAGCTTTGAATCCATTCTATTAACATGAACATACAGTAGCGAGAAAAAAAAACGTAACGCTATATTGTAAGATAAACTCTAAACTTATACTGGGGTATCCAATTCCACTCAATTTTGGTTTTTTTTTTTATTTGTTGATTTTTAAATTGTATTAAAAAACATTAGTAAGCGTTGTTTAGAAGTCGCCGTAGTCTAGTGGGTAGTGTGTTGGCTTATTAGACGATAGGCCCGGGTTTGAATCCCAGGTCAGACATCAAAACGAAAAATATTTCTTCGGCGACTTCCTCTCAGCAGATTTCTGGCAAAGACTCTGAGAGTAAAAATTGCCATGAAAAGCTTCTCAAAAATCTATCATACGGAGTCGACTTTAAACTGTAGGTCCCGCCACTCATGTATAAAATTAACGCACACAACATAAATGGTGTGAGAAGCTATGGTCGTAATCCTGACTGAAGGGTTGTAATGGCCAATTATGTATGTAAGCGTTGATTGCTTCTCTTTCTATTTAATTTTTTTTAGATTTATCAAAAAGATGAACAAATTAAGCGAGAAATAAAAATGCAATGCAATGTGATATAAATTAGGTCAACTAGAGTAACTAAAATAAAATTTTAATGAAAAATTAGAATATTGGGAATTTTAAAAAAGAAACAGCTAGTAGCACATAACAGATTTGCCATTAAAAGGGCTATGGAAAAAGACAAATCAATGAATGAAGTTGCTCATCAATTTAATATAAAAAATCAAGTGTTTGTCAGATTTCATCGGGATATTTTCGAACAAATAACGTGGAGAGGAAGCCTGGAAGTAGTCGACCTCGGAAACAGTGTTGAAAAATTTAGTACCCCTTTTTTTCAAGGGATGGCCCCTACTCATGCAGTACATTGTGTAGGTTTTTAGGAAAGGTGGAAAGAGGGATGATGCGAACGGCAAGGAAACGAGTTGCTGCTAGGTGACTATAAAATGGCCAGTGCTATACATTCGCAATTAGAGCAATTGCCCCCAAGAAGCCTGCAGTTTCTCACACTACTTATAGTATGTGTGTTAATTTTATACATAAGCGGCATTTAGTACTTTTTCCAGTACTTTCCATATCAAAAATACCGCAATATTCCCGCGACGCTTTCAGTACTTTTTTACATATTTTCCGTCTTGCGCTATTTTCAACTATTAATATATTAGCAACGTAAACGAGGAAGGTAGAATTAATCTTTAGCCCCGGCTAACCAAAAGTCCACGGAACTTGTATTCGTTTTTAGAATACAATATGCAATGAGAATGCTATATTCCATAACGTTCCATCGACGTTTGAGTACATCGAACTTTTACGTTCAGAATCAGCAGTTTTTGTTTTATATGTAAAGGACCACATATAAGTCGTTAGTTTCTCTATTTCCTACCATGTATTCAATGTAAATAAATAAATAAATAGTCTACCAGGTAGTGTGCTGGCTTACTAGATGTGAGCTTACGGTTCATACCCCATGTCAGACATCTCCAACATAAAACGATAAATGAAAATATATTCCTTCGGCAATATCATTCTGTCAAAAATTCGGAAAGTAAATAAAATGATCATGAAAATGTTTTTCAAAAATCTATCGTGCGGAGTAGACTTTAAACTATCGGTCCCGACTCACTTGTATAAAATTAACATACACACACAAGCGGTGTGAGAAGGTACGCCATAATCCTGATTCAGGGGTCGTAATGTATTTTTTTTTACTAAAGTACCATTTGATGGGAAAAAGTACTCTTTAAGTGCTAGTTCAGTACTAATTCAAAATTTTAATTTTTCAAGACTGGTCGTAAATCTATTGCCCGCCAAGACTGTCAAATAAATAGTAAATGTTGACCCTCGGAAAACATCTGTAGTTGTTAAAAATTATGCAATAGCAAGCAAATAGGGTTTTCTATTGCCGTTCACACAACCAGAGACCGTTTAAGAGAGTCAAATTTATTTGCTAGAAGACGAGCTAAGAAACCACTTATATGTAAGGTTATTAAAAAAACGGCTTGGCTTTGCTAGACGGTATCTGCATTGGTCAAAAGAGCTGTGAATCAAAGTTTTGTGGAGTGACGAGTCAAATTTTAAATTCTTTGGCTTTGATGGGCTAAATTACATTCGTCGGCCCCCAAAACAAAGTTATTCACAAAAATTCTTTAAATAAACAACATTCTTTAAATAAGGCAAGAAACGCTGTTGAATATCGATGGTATAATGAGCTGCATTTCTTTCTCTATACTGCACAAGATCACATAATAAACTGCAAACACAACCTTCCACATCTAAAATCAACGAAATCTCATTTACATTTTCTTTTAACGTTAGGTACTATAAATTACCGCGTAATTTTCCTGCTCTGCTCTATCCTATAAACGTATATTGGATATTAGATTCTATGTAAGAATCAAATCTGTTATTGTCTCAACATTTATTCACAAAAATTCACGCTAAGCGTATTAAGAGATTTTAAATCACAATCCAGACTCGAAAATGACATCCTCTCGAATTAGTTGAATTTGGGTCTATCTTTTAAAATAATAGTGGCTACAAAGATAGCTGCCGAGTAAATTTAGAATTCTTTACTCTGGCTCTAGTGAAATTGAGATGAGACTCCTTGAAATTTTCGACCAATTTTGTATAGCAAGGGAGGTATTTTTAATAAAATTTCCGAATGAGTTAGAAATTGTCGAGAGCACAATAAAATAAGTTGCCTTACTTATTGCTATTGGTGATACAATTTTTTGTGGTCTTATTGTTTTGAACACAGCAGTGAAATACATATGACGACTTATATATAAACGCAACATAGATAGCTCGTAGTATATACAAGTAGGCATGATCTAATACATCCATAGCATTACTACGACTACATTTTTTCGGTTTCAAAAGAAAAATTATTCAAAAGACATATGGAATTAAAAAGAAATACGAATTAATTATTTACTCACAAAGAGTTTTTGACAAATATTTGCTGAAAAGAAGCTGCCGAAAAAACGTTTTTCTTTTTTATTGTGTGGAAGATGTCTGACTGGGGCCTTACATCTACTAAGTCAATACACTACCTACTAGACTACGATGAATTCGATAATAAAAATATGTTGATGCATAATGACGCAATAACTTTAATCATAACCCTGATCTAGGGATCTCTTGGTATTTATAACTAAATTTTACCAGTTTCCGTGACAACATTTTCCAGGTCAACATTACCTTCTGAATTACTTCATCTGCTCGTATCTCAATTTGTTATTTTCAAGTATTAATTTAACAAAATAGTTACGGTGAATACATATGGCGAATATTTTCTTGGTGCTTTTGCTTTTTATTGCCCAAAAATAACGTACAGCCCTGAAAGTATACACCATTCATACAATATGCACTCAATACGCATACTTAATATGGAACAGTTTTGGAATTTACTGAATTAAATATTCATCATACGCCATGTGGTGAATTTATTTATTTTTTTTAATGATTGGCTTTAGAAGTTTTTGTCGCTTAATTCAAACTTAATTATGAAGAATTTCTCGTAGATGAAACTTCCTAAGAGATGGTAGCCGAAGAAATACTTGTTTCTTATTTTTGTTGCAGTTCTCTGAATTGGTGTATGAAAGGTGTACTTGAGAGGACCACGAAATATATAATGATTATAAAATTCAATGACAACGACAAAATTATTCGAATCAATAAAATCTCAAAGGCTTTCAGGTTCTTTTTCAAAAGGCGTAATAGGTGTAAATTTATCATTATTTTCGAGTAGCACAACGAATGATTCTGTTATCGCCTACATAGTCTGCTGAAATATTATCCTTCTGTGCTTTAAATGAAATAAAACATAGGACGAAAAACTTTTTTATAATATTTGTCTATCACGTAAGATAAATATGAGAAGAACAATAAGGAATACTCTACAACATTGCAAGAAACAGGGCAATCAGTGTGAAAATTGTGAGTATTTTTTCTTCGAAAACTACTAAAGTAGTACTATATTTGGCGATAAACAGCCAGTTGGAATGTTTGCTGCTGCCAATACTTTCGTCAGTTCATAAGACGAGCTCCTGTGTTCTTCTCCCTTAGAGCCTCCAGCAGCAGGAATATTACATGCATACATATATTATCGGTCATAAAAACCTTTCGTTGTAAACTGACCTGAAATTTGAATCTTGGTCTGACATCTAATAAGCTAACACTCTACATAATAGATTATGACTACTATAGTCCATGTGAATAATATATGATGAACAGAAAATTCAACCTTGTCACTTTCATTCAACACTTAACTTTCAATTTTTGATCAAATACCTTCCTGGTTTATAAAAGGCTTAATAAGATTACTAGACTACAAAAACTACACATTTTATTCACTATTTGTAACTAAACACCGCCTTAGTTTTCAACTTTATTATGACAAATTTTTTATAATTACTAATTTTGTAAAGATTGTCTAGGCCTTAAGCTGGTAATGATGATATTAGCATTCAATACACAATTATTTATAAAGGTTATTTAAAATAACAGCTTTCATTACATTCATGCCTATATAGTACATACATACATATGAAGTATTTTATATATGTTTTGCCTTTGTAATCAAATTCCACATATTAAGTTACAAGCAATTGTTTGAACCAAATTCCCAAATGATCAAATGCCATCAAATTCCATATTGAAAATGCTGTATAAAGCATTGTTAAAAATACAATGGAATTATAAACCATCGAGGGATCATTTTTCAATATTTTTTTTTATTTTCTCTTTGGTTTTTAGGCTTTTTTTTGTATGGTTTGGTTTGGTTTTAACATTGACTGAACGAACGTAAAAATTATGTATGGAATGGCATGCATGTCTTACCATAATTTGTAGCATGTTTACATATACAATTATTTTGTTAAAAACAAAAACAAAAATAAACTAAAAACAATAACAAAAGTGTCATAATTAAAATTCTACAATAGTTTGCCTATATTTATATAGGCATATGTGTACATACATGTTGTGTAGTCATTATTGCCTGTAAACGATATGCAAATGTGTTTATTAACAAACCTATACGAACATGCATATGTATGTGTGTGGAAAACAAATTTATAGTGTGTAACAAAAATAAAACAATGAAACAGTTTATATATATTTTTGTTTTTAATACCGCAAGTAAATGTTGAACGTAATAATTCTTAAAGGAAAGGATAGTTTTCTTATTATGCTAAGAACAATACATATCTGACAAATGAAACAAAATTTAAACCACATCGTAGTTTTTACACTTGACAACAGGTTACATACAAGTTATCCAATCGCTTATTGACGAAGAATTTTTATGAATGGATTTGTAAGTATGTAGCTAAACTCAGCTTCTTACTGCAAGTTCTGATCTCTGATCTTAAATCTGTCAAATTACATACATACATACATAATTGGTCATTACAATCCTTCAGTCAGGATTATAACCTATCTTCTCACACCACCTATGTTGTGTATGATTATTTTCTATATGAATTTAACGCCCTACAGCTTAAACCGTAAAACAGATTTTTGAGAATCTTTCCATGGCAATTTTGTTTACTTTCAGTGTTTTTATCTGAGAGACAGTAGCCGATAAAGTATTTTTTCGAATGTCACCGGCCTCACACTAACCCATCCTCATTTTCATATACAACATTAATTATACTCAAGTATTTACAACAATTTATTATTATTTTCTTGTCTCTTTTTTGTCCTTAAGACAAGAAGGCACATATTTTTTATACGCACTCAATGGGATGGTGACAGATATATTTCTTCATAAAATAAAGTCACCGCTGCCATTAAGTCCAAATTAGTTAAGATCAAAACGATATGAACTTCAACGCAAATTTGTTTAATTTTTTAAGGTAGTTACAAATTACAGTCAATCACTTTGGCCTAAAATATTATGCAAGTCTAGGACCAATAAAAACACTAGTTATGGACCAAAAATATCAGTCATCGACCATAAAAATGCAAGCCTTAGTCTAAAAATGCAACTTATCGACATAAAACTGGAAAAAATTCACAAGAAAAGTAAGTCATCGACATAAAACTGGTAAACATTCACAAGAAAAGTAAGTCATCGACAAGAGACTGAAATGCTACGATTTTTCTCTCTTTTTTTTTTCTTCGAATGTCCCCGGCCTCAAATTAACCCACTCTAATTCGACCGCAGAGGGCTCGTTCCCATTACGTAGGGACACGTACACACTACAGTCCGGACAATCCGGTAGCGGGTAAGGGTAAAGTATTGGCAACTAGAACATAAAACAGCTACAGAACTTAATCACAAGCTAAATTTATAAATTAATGCCGGCATATAAGCTACGTTTTATATTACATACACTACAATTAAAATCTATAGAATTATAATGTAAGTTAAAATCATTACAAAGGAAAGGAAAATTAAAGGAAAGTTGCATCCATAGTTCGTTTATAGAAATCTAAAGAAAGAGGACGATAGAACCGTGAAAATCTTGCTGGAATGTTGAAATTCAAGTTACAAAGCAAAAATTCAGAATCGATATCACCTTTAACCAGATTAAAAACAAAACAAACCCCTAAAACAGCCCTTCTACGTTCGAAAGTTGGAAGTTTTATCAAATCTAATCTATTCTTATATGACGGAAGCCCATTGGCATAATCCCATCCTAAGCCACGTAAACAGAATAATAAAAACTGCTTTTGCATAGACTCAATTGGATCACTATGATAACGATAGTATGGATTCCAAATAACAGACCTATACTCCATACTTTGTCATATTTCGTTTTATTGTCTGTCCATGGACCAACGTCTAATAAGCCAACACGCATCTTACTAGACTACGACAACTACTGTTAAGTTAGTTATGATTTAGACAGTTAGTACTGTTAAATCAACAATGTATGTTCGCAGAAAACACTCTGAAGCTGAAGACCAATATGTGGAAGGGTATATGAACAAGCAAAATTATAAAATTTTAAACCGATACCAATCCACATAAATCCGACAATGTCATCGGTCCTTATTTGTTGAGACTAACATTAGCCAGGCCAACTTACGAACGCTATGTCAAGTGGATCATACATACATAATTAGTCATTATCAGTCAGGGTTATTAACCTAGTTTTTCACATTACTTATGTTGTGTGTGTTAATTTGTATACATAAGTGGCGGAACCTTAATGTTACTGCTGCCTTTAGCGCTATTGAACGGGAGTCTAAGAAGATGGGTCTGGCAGTAAATGAGGGCAAAACAAAGTATATGTTGTCGACAAGTAGAGACGTGCGGCGTATTGATTCTCAGATTACGGCCGATAACTATACTTTTGATACAGTCAAGGAATTTATTTATCTTGGCTCCGCCGTTACCACCAAAAATGATGTCAGTCTGGAGATCAAACGCAGGATTACTCTTGCCAACAGGTGCTACTATGGTCTCAATAGGCAATTGAGCAGCAGAGACCTCTCTCGTGCGACAAAATTAATACTCTACAAGACGCTCATCTTACCCGTGCTTCTTTATGGCGCAGAGGCATGGACCCTATTAAGAACTGATGCAGCAGCCTTGAGGGTATTCGAGAGGAAAGTCCTACGTAAGATCTTCGGTCCTGTGCGAGTTAGCGATGATTTCCGTATCCGATCTAACAGTGAGCTGTATGAGCTCCTCAACGACATAGATGTTGTGCAGCGTATTAATATCCAGCGGCTGCGCTGGCTCGGCCATGTCGTTCGAATGGAGGAGGATGCTCCGGCGAAACGGGTATTTGATGCGGGGATCTGCGGAAGTCGGCGAAGAGGACGACCTTGTATCCGGTGGAAGGACCAAGTCGAGGAAGCCCTGTCATCGATTGGTGTGACCAACTGGCGTAGGCGCGCAAGAAGCAGAGGCGCCTGGAAGGATGTATTGCGGCAGGCCGAAATCCGTTAATCGGGTTGTTATGGCCAATTAAGTAAGTAAGTAAGTAAGTGGCGGAACCTACGGTTTAAAGTCGACTCCGAACGAAATATTTTTGAGAAACTTTTCATGTCAATTTTATTTACTTTCAGAGTTTTTGCCAGAAATCTGCTGAGAAGAAATCGCAGAAGAAATACCTTTTTGTATTTTATTTTAATGTCTGGCCTGGGACACGAATCCTGGGTTTACATCAAATAAGCCAACACACTACGTACTAGACCACGGCCAAGTGGGTCACTTGAACGTATAACCACTGTAAAGTGTAGCCTTTGTGCCAACCAATTTCGTCTCTAGTTTGGTGGAACTTGGTTAGTCCTGGATTACGTTCACCTACGGCTCTCTAATCGGCCGCAGTACGTGCTTTAGTGAGTTTCTGGTATCAAAGTTACCACTCCAATCGACCTACCTGAGGTTATTAGAGTTTTTGCTGTGGGGTTTCTAAAGTTCTATGTGCAAGTGAACAATTTACTGAGTTCCTCAAAAACAACATACTTTTTACTTTCACTGCATTTGGCTGCAATCCACGGCATCAAGCATACTAATCGCTACAGTTTTTATAACTAAAACAAACTTTCACTTCGGTTAATATGACTAGTCGTTCTGGGATCTTTGTTTTCCCAATTTTTTTCAACATTCATCTTTATTCATTTTGCTGTTGTTTAATCCCCAGTTGCCTTTTGAGCACCCTTAATTTGGATTCCCACTATCGTTTGACATCCATAATTGTTTTTGTGGTTGCACTTTACCCTATCAGGTATGTTGGTTTAGTGTCGACTATTCTCTAATTGCCTCGGATAATGCATCCTTCGTCACAATGTTCTGGAATTATTGTAGGTGGAGCCGCTATCTTCTTGTGTAATTTTAATTTTGATTTCGTGTAGGATAGCTCACGATGATTGCCGTTGTCTTACAATTTTGAAGTCGCCGTCTACACCCAATCTTCTGAGGTCCTGTTCCTTGATATAGACAGCAGAAGTCGGAGTCTAGTATGTACGGTGGTAGCTTATTAGTTGTCACATCATGGTTCAAACCTCTGGTCAGTTATTTCAAATGTACAACGAAACGTTTTTATGATCGGTTATATTTTTTTTTTGCTCTAAAACTCTAAAAAGAAGAAAACAGAAGCTCATCTAATGAACTGTGGAAAGTATCGGCAACAGCAAACATTCCAATTGGATGTTTATCGCCAAATATAGTACTACTTTAGTAGTTTTCGAAGAAAACATACTCAGAATTTTCACGCTGATTGCCTTGTTTCTGGAAATGTTGTAGAGTCTTTCTTACTGCTCTTCGCATATTTATCTCACGTGATAGAACAATACATTACAAAAAAGATTTTTCATCCAATGTTGTTTATTTCATTGATACTAACAGAAAGATAATATTTCGATAAAACTACGTAATGTACGTTATGCGGTAAATAGAATCAGTCATTATGATAAGGTGCTACTCGGAAATAATGATAAATTTACACCTACTTATTACGCCTTTTCGAAAAATGACCTGAAAGCCTTTCAGCTTTTATTGATCCAATAATTTTGTCGCTGTAAATGCGTCACAAATTGAATTTTATGGTCATTATAAATTTCGTTGTCCACCGAAATCGAATTGGCAGTTTTAGACTCAAGTGTATTCTACGTACGTAGCAACTACTTACAATGGTATTTGAAGAAACCCGTATCCGGGAAACCAGAAAGAAATCCAAGAGGGAGCATTGTTATTGACATAATCGATGTTCTATTGCAAGGGGAAACCTTTTCACTTCACATGGCATTGGTAGTAATGATTTGTACCATTAGGTTTTAGCCAGTCCTCCATGCAGAGTGGTGCTGATGCGAGTGATAATAAGCTGCCCCTTCTAAACAATTAGAAAGTTATAAATCACCGCAAAGCAAGGAAGCTAGATGTCTAATTATTATAAAACCAACTGACATGAAGTATTTGATTTTTTCATAAGAAACTATACTGCGTATGGCGTAAATTTCATAAAAGTGATAATAAAAATGTAATAATGTAAAATAGTTCTATTAAAATGAATTAAAATAAATCAAAATATTAAAATTTTTTGACTAAATCTTACTTACTTACTTAATTGGCCATAACAACCCGATTAACGAATTTCGGCCTGCCGCAATACATCCTTCCAGGCGCTTCTGCTTCTTGCGCGCATACGCCAGTTGGTCACACCAATCGATGACAGGGCTTCCTCGACTTGGTCCTTCCAACGGATACAAGGTCGTCCTCTACGCCGACTTCCGGAGATCCCCGCATCAAATACCCGTTTCGCCGGAGCATCCTCCTCCATTCGAACGACATGGCCGAGCCAGCGCAGCCGCTGGATATTAATACGCTGCACAACGTCTATGTCGTTGAGGAGCTCATACAGCTCACTGTTAGATCGGATGCGGAAATCATCGCCAACTCGCACAGCACCGAAGACCTTACGTAGGACTTTCCTCTCAAATACCCTCAAGGCTGCTGCATCAGTTCTTAATAGGGTCCATGCCTCTGCGCCATAAAGAAGCACGGGTAAGATGAGCGTCTTGTAGAGTATTAGTTTTGTCGCACGAGAGAGGTCTCTGCTGCTCAATTGCCTATTGAGACCATAGTAGCACCTGTTGGCAAGAGTAATCCTGCGTTTAATCTCCAGACTGACATCATGTTTGGTGGTAACGGCGGAGCCAAGATAAATAAATTCCTTGACTGTATCAAAAGTATAGTTATCGGCCGTAATCTGAGAATCAATACGCACGTCTCTGCTTGTCGACAACATATACTTTGTTTTGCCCTCATTTACTGCCAGACCTATCTTCTTAGACTCCCGTTCAATAGCGCTAAAGGCAGCAGTAACATCTCGCTTGGTACGCCCTATGATGTCGATGTCGTCAGCGTACGCAAGCAACTGGACACTTTTTTGAAAAATAGTGCCATTACGATGCACTCCCGCCTTTCGCAGAACACTCTCCATGACGAAGTTGAAGAGGTCGCATGATAAGGGGTCGCCTTCTCTGAAACCTCGCACGGTATCAAAAGGTTCGGATAGGTCCATTCCTACCTTGACGGAGGTGCAGGAATTGCTCAACGTCATTCTGCGTAGCCTTATCAGCTTCGCAGGTATACCGAGCTCAGACATTGCGACATAAACACGATCCCTTATGGGGCTATCGAAGGCTGCCTTATAGTCGGCAAAAAGATGGTGTGTGTCGACTTGTTTTTCGTGGGCCTTTTCCAGGATTTGGCGTAGTGTGAAGATCTGGTCTATGGTGGATTTGCCAGGTCTGAAGCCGCACTGATAAGGTCCAATAAGTGTTTTGACGAGTGTCTTCAGTCGTTCACACAATACGCTTGTAAGAACCTTATATGCGATAAATCTATCAAATCTAATTGCAAAAATTCAATGCTACTACAAGTGTGTATCAAAAGGGATGCATAAGCTAGAATTATGAAGTTTTCTTAAGGCTTGATCTACGGTTAAGAAGAAATTTTGTTTGAATGTTGAATTACACACCAATTCAATCATTCTTAATCAGCAAGTGAATCTCCAAATACCACAGATTCCATCCATCATGATTTAGAAAGGATGCTGCTTTACATTCAATAATCTTCATAATAACAATTTAAAAACTTCTGTTTTACACTGTAAAAACTCTCATAAAAATGCACACTCACACATACATACGTATAACAGTTTAATAATAAAAAGAAGAAACAAATCATATAAACCATACATATATAATATGTATGTATATATATTATGTAAGTATATATGTATGTGTTTGCATGTATATAATGGTACACTATAATTTGTTAATTTATCGAACATTTAACATAAATAATGTGAAAATGAAAATGACAAAAATTATAAACGATGAAGCAGAAAAATAACAACAATAATTATCGCTTATACTCACACGCGCACACATGCATGAGAACACATACATACTCACATAATCATACATAAACATACTTAGTTAAACAACACTAAAACCAATAGTCAACCCCAACTCGTAAGGGATTATTAGAATTCCTATTATTTATGGAGTGTCAAAAGGCGAAGCGGACAGGAAGGAGGTGGCTGAAGTAAAAGTGTGTAAGAGAGCGTAAATTTTGCTGTGTAACAATGGTTTTGTTGGTTCCGAAAAATCTTTAACAAGATTGTTATAATTACACGACCACAAATTATATACATATGTATACACATATACGCACATACACATTAAAGTATATATGTATGTATATGTATATTTGTATATGTGCTTGTGTGTAAGCATGAAAGCAAAGAATTTCACATCCAACGGCTTATACACTTAGTGGCATCCAAAACTTATCGGTCTGGCAGAACTAACAGCTGTTAAATATCTTTTTCGAATACGGATTGTATAATGAAAGAAGGAGGCATAGAAGTAATTAGAAAGAAGTTTAAATTTAGTCCTTCAAACGTAACTACTTTGTGATAACAAGATTATCAGAATAAAATTTGATAGTTTAGAAATACTGCAGATCTGGTCGCCAGACCAGCGCATTATTGCAATGTAAGCATTGCCGAAAATAATGCTTCTGTTTGAGAAATTGTTTTTGGAGTCTAGTAGGCTTATTTAACGCGAGACCACCTTTCATACACCAATTCAGAGATCTCCAACAAAAATAAGAAACAAGTATTTCTTCGGCTACTATCTCTTAGGAAGTTTTATCTAGAAGAATTACTTCATAAGTTTGAATTAAGCGACAAAAACTTCTAAAGCCAATCATTTAAAAAAATAAAATAAATTCACCACATGGCGTATGATGAATATTTAATTCAGTAAATTCCAAAAGTGTTCCATATTAAGTATACGTATTGCGGATATATTGTATGAATGGTGTATACTTTCAGGGCTGTACGTTATTTTTGGGCAATAAAAAGCAAAAATCGCCAAGAAAAATATTGGTCATATCTACATACATACATAATTGGCCATTACAACCCTTCAGTCAGGATTACGACCTAGCGTCTCACACCACTTATGTTGTGTGCGTTAATTTTATACATGAGTGACGGGATCTACAGTTTAAAGTCGACTCCGAACGACAGATTTTTGAGAAGCTTTTCATGGCAATTTTTTACTCCCGGAGTCTTTGCCAGAAATCGCCGAAGAAATATTTTGATGTCTGACCTGGGATACGAACCCGGGCCTTTCGTCTAATATGCCAACACACTACCCACTAGACCACGGCGACTTCCCTTCGTCATATCTATTCATCGGAAATATTTTTTTCAATAAATACTTGAAAATTACAGATGGACATACGATCAGATGAAGTAATTCAGAAGGTATGTTGACCTGGAAACTGTGTAAATTGAGCTATAAATAGCAAAAGCTCCCCAGATCAGGGTTATGATTAAAGTTATTTCCTCATTAGGCATCAACATATTTTATTATCGAATTCGTCGTAGTCTAGTAGGTTTATTAGATGTAAGGCCCAAGTCAGACATTTTCCATAAAATAAAAAAAGAAAAACTTTTTTCGGCAGCTTCTTTATAGCAAATATTTGTCAAAAATTCTCTGTGAGTAAATAATTAATTCGTATTTCTTTTTAATTCTTAAGAGATCGCCGTGGTCCAGTAAGTAGTGTGCTGGCTTATTAGACGTAAAGCCAGGATTCGAGTGCCAGGCCAGAGAGCAAAATAAATTACGAAAAAGTTTTTTTTTCGGCTATTTCTTCTCAGCAGATTTCCGGCAAAAACTCTGAGAGCAAATAAAATTTCTATGAAAAGTTTAGTATTACTTTAGAAAACGTCTAATGAATAACCCTTTATTTGAACAGCAAAAGAAACAAAGAGACCAGCAAACATAATATTTCCAAAAAAAAAAAACAACAAAAAATAAAATAAAAAATTTCGCTCTCATATAACGGAACAAAATAAAACAAGAGTTTATAATTCATTTGAACATGCACAAGTGTTTTATTTGTTTGTGTATGTGTGCTCAGATTTGTGTATGTGTTCATAGTTTGGTTTCTAGGAGTGCTTGTTTTTAACAGTAGGGCTTGTTCATTATCAGCAATTGAATTACAAAAAAGAGCTAAAAAAAAAAAAATTAAAACAAATCTTTTGTTAAATACCCTACAGTTTTATTTTGTTTCTATTAAAGCCACACACACACAATATCATTAGGTTTTGTTCTTATGCCGCTAACTAGAACAGAATGATATGTCACAGTGAACATCACTAATACAATAAATTTTTGATGGAAGTGTTTTAACTTGACTTTTGTAAAATTTGTGGATCGTAAGTATTATGGTCATAGCTACTAGAAAAATATCGTCAAAATCGTCAAACACGTTCATGGAAATCGTCACAAAATCGGTATGAAAATTCAGTGTAATGTACGCTAGAACTAACACATTTTTCAGTGCCTTAGTTTCTTAAGAGAGTGTAAGAAATGCTTCCCTTCATCTGATCTTCTTATTATTTACACCTCTTATATCCGAAAGCGAATGGAATGCAACTCTCATGTATAGGGCGGCGCTTCTACGACTATTTTGAGACTTCTCGACCGCTTAAAAGAAAGGGTTAAGTTGCCCGTTAATGACGGTTGGGTATCGAATTCCATGGATTCATTGGAGCATCGTTGCAATGTGATCTAGTTTCACTGTTGTATCGATATTTTAACGAAATAAGAGACTTATACCCGTGAATCATGTATTCCTACATAAGACTCGCCTTTCTCGGGGGGTAGTTGATTGGATCGCTCACTGCATTACAGACAAAATTCGTTCCTTAGTCTGATCTATTCGTATTTGCAGAGATTGTAGTTTTTTGGCTTTTAAGGACATTAGATACGGAAAAATTTGGCAATAATAATAACTACAAAGATAAATACAAAGCTTTAAGTGGCTTTTAATGTACTGAAGTAAAGAAAATGATGTAAATTTTTAATTTTTAAAAATCGTCAAAATAAGGGCATAAATCGCCATGTCGTCAAAATGATATTTTTGGAGCTCAAAATCGTCAAAATGACGATAAATCGTCAAATCTGGCAGCTATGATTGTAGTCTAACGTTTTTTGATGGCTTTTTCAAAAACTGTCCTAATGAATAAAAGACCCCATTTACGATAAAATGTTCCAAAAGTTTGGTAAAACTTAATCGATGACATGTAATATAATATGCAATTCCCTGAATTTCATTATCAAGAGAATATGGCCAAAATAACTCTTTTATAAGGACAAGCAAATTTGGATCAATGTTATCTGCCAGTGGTTACAACTCATACATTACTTTGGTAAGAGATGCACAAGTTATTCAATATTATTATACTCTTAGAACATTTGGTATGACTGAAAGATAAGGTTGAGTATGCCAGATGATTCATAGATAGTGGAATTCAATAGGAGTATGTAATGGAGCCTATTGCCAGAATTAAACAGGGCTTATGGTCAATGGAAAAACTTGGAAGTAAATCTCAAAAGACAGCGGAAGAAGAAAAAACTCTAAAAATTAGAGTTCGGATTACGGATTCGCGATCGTTTGAGTTGTAAAAATCAAATAGCCTCCACTCATAAAAAAGACACTGAAAATTGCAAATACATTGCCTAAAACTATTGCAAAAGTTTGCCAACTCCTATTCTTGCTATTTTATTCGGTTTAAAAAAGTAATAGAATTTCGAAAAACTTGTCTAAGGTGAATCTACACAAACGGCTGGATTTTAGGCATAAATTTTGAAAATCTGCCCATGTAATGCCAAGAGTATCTTCGATGAATTAAAAGAAAAAATGAAAAAGTTACAAAGAAGAAAGAAGTTTCTATGGAATTAGAAACTAATTCCAGATAAGATTTAATAAACCTAAGTACCTTGTTAGTGGATAATGGTCATCTTGTGAGAGCATTATTTGTCAAGATTAGATATTTCATTATTTATTAGATTATTCAGTCTATTTAATCAAATTACTAATGACGACATGTGCTCACTGGAAGGATGTTGCAGCAGACGGCAACTGCCTCCGATGAGATCCACTTCCGGATTAATGGGAACATGAAAAGCAAAATTTTTAGAGATTCAAAAACGTCAAACCTATCCATCCGTTGGTCAGGAACAGAGATCAGTAAAGAGTATTCAGAACGGTGAGTAGATTCAAGTCATACTGATGCTTATACGCATTCATATTTATTTTAATATGATACTCAACTACTCATACTCAAAGTTGGTAGTACTTGACGTATAGATTGCGTATTAACAATACGCATGATGTTATTGACTTCGACTCGTCTCTACTTAACATTTACACGAAGCACAAAATAAGTATGATTTGCGTACGAACACTACTATGCTCACAAGATACATACACGCTTTGCTTGTTGTCTTTGTCTTGTCCTTTCCTTTCTTCTTTATTTGTATATGCAGTAACAACAAAGGCAGTCAATTTTGATGAATTATTCGAACCACTCGAATCACTTGTAAGTATTATAAGTATTTTTCTAAATTTATGAATCAGACTGAGTAGGCGTATAAATCAAACATATTTCGAATGTTGTGAGTTTGATGTCAATGCTGTACTCATACTCATTGTTACTCATACTTATAAATTAATGTTGTAGCGAGTACGAATGATTCAGAGTAGTTGAATTTCAATTCTGTTGATTCATTCATACTCAAAATTGCATGAGTGAAAAACTATTCATTGCTGATCTTTGATCAGTACATCACTGTGATTATGAATTAATTTTGGCCTGTTTTATATGATTTAAACACCAATAGGAGGGCGTTACGTGCCATATTTAATAATGTGACAAGCAATTTACGGACTTAGGTTGCAGACATGAAAGCGACGATCCACTGTAGTCATCGAAGCTAACATACCCGATGTCATTGGTAAAATTCTCCACACATTTAAGGGTGTTAGATGGCCAGTTAGATTATAATTGTGACTGAGAGATTGTCATGATTAATTATGCTTGAATGTACGTGTGTATGTTCAACATATAACCACACCAATATATGATTCAAACGATTAAAGAAGACTTCGAGGATAAGGTGCATAAGAGCAGTTATAAGAGAGAAGTTGCTAAGCTTCCCAAACAAAACTTTTTCTCAGTTTTTGTGGAATTATCTAAGAAGTTTTCGGCCTGGTGTTACCATGAGGAAAAACTACTGTGGCTTTGCTTAATCAATATGCTTTAATTGAATTGCTTGCTTCAGTTAGCAAAGGTTAACCTTGCTTCATGATTCATGATTTCTTGCATACGTTGTTGTCGTTTATGTTCCAATTAAAAGCAACCGTAATTCACTGCTAATGTGGCACCAAATTATCGAAAGGTCTAGATTACCAAAAATATTTGATAAGTGTTTTGCTAGTCCTTTGGCAATGTTCGCTCGGCCTTTGTGTTGGCCTTTTACAGTTTATTATGATTTTTTGTGATTGATGGACCATCATAGTTCAGCACTAAATTCAAAATTGTCTAAGTAATCCAAAACTTTTTAGTATAATCCGTTATAACCACTTTTCTGCTACAAGTTTGTTATATTGTAGGGCACCATTTCAAACACCATCCATTACAATTTTTTTTTTTTAACTTAAATTTATTTTATATTGCGTGTGTTTGTCTACACATAGTTACTGTATGTAGTTAATAATTTCGAATAATTTAGATTCTTGAATTGTAGTATTCACGACAATACACAAACCGGAAAAAATATTCCCAAAATAAACCGAAATATTTTGTGTGAAAATCAAAAATTCAACGACTACGTATATGTATTGTAATTCAAAACCCAATACGCCATGTAATACTTAATTGTGTTTGTTTGGTATTTCGTATCCAAGGTGTATGTATGTATGTATGTGTGTGTATGTTCGTGTGTTAGTTAGAATTTGAATAATGTCCTTGTATTGGTAAATTTACAATATATTGTTATCGTTTTGCATTTTATTATTTATTTTACCGTGTTTATTTTCAATTTCGTGTATTATTTTGTACAAAATAAATCCGCCGATAAATTATCAAAACAGAGGAGTTTGTTTAAAATTTCCTATGAATTATGAGGTGAAAATAATTTGAAAATTTTTAGTCGCCTTATAAATTATTGTGTACTTTTATTAAACAAATATTTTTCAATGGGAAAATATATTCCATTGGAGGATTATTTATTAATTTATCTAATATTCTAATCTAATTAGAATATAAACTATTTTAATACCACAAGGGACAAATTCAATAAATTCGAATAGGTGAATAGATAACCAATTTAACAAAATACACAAAAAAAAACTGATAAAAAAATTTATTTGAAATAAAAACAACAGAGTAAATATTATAAATATTATATTTATTAAAAAGTTTTTTTCATAGTAAAACGTATGGCAAACGTGATCACTAGTTAGGTAAGTAGAGGAGGCTGCCCATTCAAGAGAATCGGCTGGACTGATATTTACATAATTGGTCATTACAAACAACCCTTCAACCCTTTATTAACCTAGTTTCTAACACCACTTCTGTTGGGTATGTTAATTTTATACATATGTAAGTAACGCTAGCCTACAGTTTAAAGTCGACTTCGAAAGACAAAAATTTTTTTTTTTTGAGAAACTTTTCATGACAACTTTTTATTTACACTCAGAGTTTTTGCAAGAATTCTGCTGAGAGCAAATCGCCGAAGAAATAATTTTTATACTTTCTTTTGATGTCTGCCATGAGTGTCGAACCCTGGAACCTACGTTTAATAAGCCAACACACTACCTACTAGACTACGGCTGGATTTATTTAGCCCATATAGGAGCCATTGTGTTACCACAGTTTTCTGCTATCCCCTAGTTGCAAAACTAATCGCAGCTTTTGATGATGTAATTTAAACTGACGATGCCAATCCTTAACAGTTTTTTTAGATCATCCGTTTAGTTAGCACCTAATTACTTCGCCTCTGACAAACAGCACCATGTACCCAGCAGTTGAAGGATAGCCTCTTCCTCATCTCTATGGGTTCTACAGAAATCAGTAGCAAGAATGTCCTAGGACCAGTGCTCCTCTCATGTATACTTGGCCACCATATGTCGTTGATGGAATCGATTATTGAATTTTCAATTGTGCGCACATTGGTTCTCATTGGGATGCCTACAGTGTAGAACTCATCGGAGAGTTCGATGATTGTGTCCCGCCTGGTAAGTTCTACAGGTCTCCATTTACCCACTGTGCCCCTGTATCCATATGACGTGTACATCATATCGTTCCGCTATCTAACTGAGGTATTTGCGATTGCCGTACATCATCTTGGAGTTCATTACGGTGGTGTGTAGTCGCCTGGTTATCAGTAAGTATAGTGATGTTCCATCTCCAATAAGCCTCGCTGCAGCATAGATTGCATTCACTTCCGCCTGAAAAATGCTGCAGAGATGCGGAAGTCTTACAGAAAAAAAAACACTGCCAGCAGCTCCATTCAGTTTCGAACCGTCCGTGTAGATTTGCACGGACTCCTTTACTAGGTGGGTCACAATACTAGCATATAAAGTGCAATCCGATTCAGTACATACATACATACTTGGTCATTAGAAACCTTCAGTAATAGATTACATATTGCATGTTGGCGTGACCAGCAATTACAAGTCGCCTCCGAACGACCGATTTTTGAGAAAATTTTGCTTGGGAATTTTTATTTTTATTTCACTAACAGAGTTTTTGCTAGGAGTGGCAGTAAAATAATTCGCCTCATATTTCGTTTTGTTGTACATGTGTAACCTGTGGATTTATAGTGTGGTCTCAAGTCTAATACGCCAACACGCGACATTTCGGTATACCCATGACGGAAAGTAAAACGGCCATTAGACTTTTAGGGAATGTGTTTCCTACAAGTGGCCGTAGGTCTACTAGGTAGTGTGCTGGTTTATTAGACGTAAAGCCAGGCTTCAAGTCCCATGCCAGACATCAAAATAACAAATACAGAAAGTATTCTTTCGGCAATTTCCTCGCAGCAGATTTCCTGCAAAAACTCTGAGAGTTAATAAAATTGCCATGAAAAGTTTCTCAAAAAGTCTATCGTTCAGAGTCAACTTTAAACTGTAGGTCCCGCCACTCATATATAAAATTAACACACTCAACATAAGTAGTGTAGGAAACTAGGTTAATAATCCTGACTGACGGGTTGTAATGGCCAATTATGTATGTATGTATGGCCTCTGGTTGCTTGGAGGCTGGAAATATCCTACAGCTACAACGACCAGGAAAATGTGAATACCACAGAACTTTCTTTCTGTCGTTGCGTATCACTTCGGAACTTGGAAATGCTTGCTGAACTTGATGTTAATTGCAGGAAATGCGCATCTTCACCTTTATTGTTGTCTACTAATTTTGTCTACTAATTTTGAAAGCGACTATGCGTAAAACATAATACAGTCAAACTCGGTTATAACGACTTCTTGGCTATTACGTATGCTTTCAAGTCCCAACGTTTTAATAACAATTTTCATCAAAAAACTTTGTTTATTACGAATTCGTTTATAACGAATTCTCGGTTAAGAGGAACTATTTTTTATCGTCCCAGTAATTAAATTTCATACATTTTTTTTTTTTTTTGTTAAAACCAGCACTCAGGGGATGACCCCTACTCATGCAGTGCATTGTGCGGGTTTAGGAAAGGTAGAAAGAGAGAAGATGCGAACGGTAAGGAAACAAGTTGCTGCTGGTGACTGTAAAGTGGTTAGTGCTATACCTTCACCATTAGACAGTCTACAGCAAACGTTCCAAAGAACCCCGCAGTTTCTCACAACCACTTGAGTGTGTTAATTTTATACAGAAGTGGCGGGACCTACAGTTTAAAGTCGACTCCGAACGACAGATTTTACCTTTTTTGCAACGAACGAAATACGAAACACGAAATACTTTGAAGTGTGGCAATAGTCCATAATTTTATTTAATATGGCAGCATCAAATTATAACTCAAGACCTTTAATCAACTGCTGATAAAATGAATTCACACATATTTTTGATTTTTAATAAAAAAATACTTTTTGCTTTTAATAAATGAAAAAAAATTTATTGCATTTTATATTTCCTTCTATGACTTCACCCCGTTTATTACAAACTTTGCCTATAACGAACTATTTTTCCTGGTCCCATGGAGTTCGCTATAACCGGGTTTGACTGTAAAAAGAAAAGCGAAAGAAAAAATGTTTAATAAATTCCCATAAATGTTGGTATTTTCCATATTTTTACCTATGTGTGTACGTGTCTAATAAAACATTCGTTAGTTTTTATTATTTTTTTTTTTTAATTTTCATAAATATTTTTATTTTCGTTTTTTGTTTTTCTTCCGGATTTTAATAATTATTATAATATAATTTCCATTTTTTTTATAATAATTTTTTACGTTCTTTTTTTCTCCATTTTTTTACGTCATTTTAGTGACTTTATAATTTATTGATTAATTTGTTGTTTGTTGCTTAAAATTAAGATCCATTTATTTTTAATTTATTAAATAAATTATTTCTGTTTTTTTTCTTTGTTTTCTTATAATTTTTTATGTTTTTATTTTAATTGTTTTTAATTATTAAAGTTTTTTTTTTGTTTTACTTGCAGTTTGTTTTTTCACTTAAAACTAATCATTTATGATAATTTTTCTCAATATTTAAAAACAATTATTTTTAATTATTAATACATAATTACTATATTTAAAATATATTATATTGTATATATAATTAGTAATAATTAACTATAACTATAGTTGTATGTATGTATTTTACTATTTTAATTATTTCAGAATCTCTCTTTTTTATTATTTTGAATGAATATGACTAAAATTACGTTCATTTCATATGGAATTTGTTTATTTTTTTGTTTGTTCTTGTTTTTTGTTTTGTCGATTTCTTTTGATGTCCATTGGCTCTTAACGAGTCTTATCGTGTATCTTTTTTTTTTAATTACTTTAATCATTATAATAATTAAACAATCATCTTTTTCATGAATTCAATATTTAAATCGATAAATTGTGAATTTGCCACACACGCAGACACACACAAAGAGTAATTTAATTGGCAGTTTATTAGGCAATTAGGAAGCTTTATATGTGGTGTCTTTATAGATACAAACCACCAGATGTACAGATATACAGACATATAATAATCTAACACACGTCTAATAAGCCAACACACTACCTACTAGACCACGGCGACCCATGCCACGGCCTTAACCATGCCCAATGTAATACTGACCAGAACTTATTCCTCTTCAATACCTTGGTTGTTGACCTTAATTGTAACTAGTTTGATTGGACTACTATTAATTTTGACAATATCGTACATTGAAATCCTTTGCCAAATTGCTGTAGGGTGTGGAGTAGGAGTTCCAATCGGGAAATCCTGAATCTCCAATCCGAATCTGATTTACAAAATTCCGAATCCCGTGATGTTTAAGAACTTGTCGCAGGATTTTTCGGGATTGTGAATTCATGTATTTTGACCCTTCAAAAGGTCCTGAAAAAAAGTTCTATATCACTTGATTTCAATATTAGCTTCTCAGATGAGGAAAACCTCACTTCCATTGATAAAAAGTTATTTGATGGCATCGAAGAGTGCAAAAACAACTCTATAAAACGAATTAAAAGGGTAACTGCTTTAGATAGTCAACTGTCCAAAGGCATAGATTTATTTACATCAGGAGATGGTACATACATACATAATTGGCCATTACAACCCTTCAGTCAGGATTACGACCTAGCTTCTCACACCACTTATGTTGTGTGCGTTAATTTTATACATGAGTGGCGGAACCTACCGTTTAAAGTCGACTCCGAACGACAGATTTTTGAGAAGCTTTTCATGGCAATTTTTACTCTCAGAGTCTTTGCCAGAAATCTGCTGAGAGGAAGCCGCCGAAGAAATATTTTTCGTTTTGAAATCTGACCTGGGATTCGAACCCGGGTCCTTCGTCTAATAAGCTAACACACTACCCACTAGACCACGGCGACAGGAGATGGTAGAGGTGAATATTTACAAGCTACATATAGCTATCTTGGAGCTACTTTGCCAACAAATGTTGATAGCGAGAAGTGTTTTTCAATGGCGTCGTATGTTGACAATAAAATTCGTTCAAGCCATTCTGATATAATTGTAATGCAAAAGATTTTTTTAACAAAATATTTTTATTATTAAGAGAAAATCGCAATTTTTCCCGTGATTTTTCGGGATTTTTGAATCTGAAAGTGGATAAATTTGTACTCATCAGACTAGATAACACGTTTCCAATCAGATGGAAAGCTGTACTGTTATCGAAGACCCGGGGAAAGCATTCAAAAATACAATGCGAAGCAAAAAACATGTTGACCCTCTGTATTTTTTTACCAATCCCGACTTGATTACATTTGCATATCGAGTGGGCCCTAACAATTACTCGCTCAAATGGTCTTGAATTTACAAAACGTTAAGGTATGAAGTTGTTAAGTTAACCTTATAAGTCAAAGTGAATTTAATTATTTTTTTTAAATTCATCAAGAGACTATTAAATGTTTAAATGTATGTGAGTGTGTGTATACAATGGAAATAAATTTAATAAGTTTTTATCAAGGATTTCTTTCGTTTTTTTTTTCTTTTTTTGTATTCATTATTTATCTGACAAGTAAATATCTTTTATTCAATCTCATCTGCATTTTGTATTTTTTTTAATTTTTTTTAATTTTATTTTGTTTTGTTTGTTTTTGATATTTGTTGAATGTGTTTATTTAAGTTTATAATATTCAATTGCTTTATAAAATATACAGTTTTCCTTGGTAAATATCGTGTATTGACAATAAAATTTTTTCAATTTTTTTTTTGTTTACTTTCTTTCTTTATAGACAAATAAAAGACATTCAGATATTAAAACATTTTATTTAAGTTGTAAGTCTTAAAGAAAATAGGTGACAGTGAATACAAACAATTGTATGCAAAATAATAGCACAAACTGCCACTCAACTGTGAAATGTTGTCAATCTAGTCCATATGTTGCAGTTTATTAAATGAAATTTTTACAAGATCGCTTGTACGTATATTTTGAATTCCGTTGTAATATTTTTGTGGTAGAAAATATAAAAATTTTGAATTCATTTAAATACACACTTAAATTTTCAATCAATTCAAGATATAGTCAAATCCGGTTATAATGATCTCCGTGAGACTAGAAAAAATAGTTCGTTATAAGCAAAGTTCTTAACAAACGGGGTGAAGTCATGGAAGAAAATATAAAGGAATAATTTTTTTCATTTGTTAAAAATCAAAAATATGTGTGAATTCCGTTTACCTATCAGCTTATTAAAGATGCTGAGTTGTAATTTAATGCTGTCATATTAAATAAAAGTGAAGACTATTGCTACACTTCAAAGTTATTTCTGAAGGTTCATAATTTCTTAATTTTTTTTTTATTAAACCAGCTCTCCGGGGATGACGCCTACTCATGTCGTGCATTGTGCAGGTTTACGAAAGTTGGAAAGAAGGAAGATGAGAACGCTAAGGAACAAGCTGCTACTGGTGACTATAAAATGGCCAGTGATATACGCTCACCATTAGACAGTCTATAGCAATCGTACCCAAGGAAGCCCGCAGTTTCCCACACCACTTAAGTTGAGTGTGTTAATTTTATACAGAAGTGGTGGGCTCTACACTTTTAACGAACGACAGATTTTTGAGAAACTTTTTAAGAAGAGAAAGAGAAGAAATCGCCAAAAAATTTTTTTTTTGTATTTTTTTTTATTTTGATGTCTGGCCTGGGACTCGAACCCTGGCTTTATGTCTAATAAGCCAGCACAGTACCTACTAGACCACAGCGATGCCGTGGTAAAAGTAAAATGTAAGAAATTTAATTACTGGGACCCTTTAAAGTAGTTCCATTTAACCGAGGTTTCGTTATGAACGAGTTAGTAATAACCCAAGTTGTTTCTATGAAAATTGTTATTAAAACATTGGGATTTGAAAATATATACGTAATAACCAAGAAGTCGGTATAACCGAGTTCGTTATAAACGACTTTGACTGTAATTAGAATTTTAATGTTGATATACAATACTGCTGTCTTCTAGATATACAGTTGGTATGTTTCATTTGCACGGAGAAAACATTGTTAACGATAGCCTAAGGAAGAGTACATTTTTTAAAATGTCGGTGCCACACAATCAAAGTATTATTGAAGATATGTAGTTTTAAGTTCAAATTTTACACGTTAACTGGAGGCATTGGGTTTCCCAGACAGATCGTTAATCCCCTGATAGAACATTTGAGTGAAAGGTTTGGATGACTTGATTCATATTGGAAGAGTATTTTAAAAAAGCAGAAGATTCTAATAACTCCATGGAGCAATATTAAAATAGAACCGGCCGCGCTTGATAAATTGTTTCCTGAAGACTAAATACGAGGATTTGGACTGGTGCTGAAAAAGTTGGAGATATTTTATGCGAACAATAAGGTGGTATTCAGTCTGTCATAGTTATGGCCAGAAACACATTCGATGTTAAACGTAAAGCCAGGAAATATGAAGGTTAGGCTAGGTTAGGTTAAAGGACGTGTACTGGTCGGTTAAGACAAGAACAGTACCCGAAGGTCGAAATTGATATATTGGAATGTAGGTAAGGGGAGGAAGAATGGGAAACGTAAAAATTACATAGAAAGAAACAGACACAAAACAAAAGAGGGTGAGCGCACGACTACACTTATGAAGCCCTAGCACCTCTCAACCAGCCCAATCTGGTAATGAATCAGTGGAGAGCCTTGATATTGGCTCTCGACACAGAACTCAAGCTCTCAAATAAGGCTCTGCCAAAGGTCCTCAACCCCAACCTTCCAAGGGCTGGGGAGTTACAGAGGAGATGTTCTGTAATCTCCTACTCCTCCTCATTGCAACATGCCCTGCAATAGTCTGGCTGTGATCTGTTCCAGATCCCCGTCCCTTCCAAGGAAATATGAAACGCGTCTTAACTTTGCTAGGGAAGTTGAATATACCGAAATATCTGTCCCGTATAGTCGTATACCCATTTTCTGTTATAGTATTTCCATTAGGATCTATTGTTTCTAAAAGCTTCTGAAGACTGGTGCTTGTAATACAATTTAAAATTTTTTCAATCGTGGCTGATAGATACTTTTAAACACTAGGTGCAATTAATGAACTTTAGTACGATAGACCACAAGACAGATACCTACAAAACATAATTGATTCTTACCAATCGTCAGCCAAGATTACGACCAAGCTTCCAACACCATCTATGTTGTGTGTGTTAATTTTTCAGGAATGCCGGGAACATCAGTTTAAAAACGATTCCGAATGTCAAATTTTTGAAAAACTTTTCATCACAGTTTTGTTAACTCTTAGCGTTTTTGTTAGAAATCTATTGAGAGGACGTTGCCGGAGAAATATTTTAATTTAATTAAAAATCAACTGAGTGCAGTGGATAGTAGAATAAATCACCAAGGCCATTACAATTCCGTGGCCTATGCGGAAAGAAGTTGCCGTAGCCTGGTAGATAGTGTGTTGGTTTATTAAGGGTAAAGCCAGGATTTGAGTCTCAGGCCAGACATCAAAATAAAATCCAAGAAGTATTTCTTCGGTGATTTCCTCTTAGCAGATTTCTGGCAAAAACTTTGAGAGTAAATAAAATTGCCATGAAAAGTTTCACTTTAAACTGTAGGTCCAGCTTAAAATTAACACACACAGAACATAAGTGATGTGACCGAAGGGTTGTAATGACCAGTAATGTATGTATGAATGAATGCATGTAAAAAGAAAATATTATAGAACAGCATTTTGAAGGTTTAACTGAACTTAAAGTTACAGTTTTTGTTGGATTAGCTTTGTTTTTGTGTACTTAACATTAAAGGGCAATTGATATTTTAGTCTACTTTTATTTTTATTCGTTTTTGCCGACAGTTTAAAATTTTCCAGCACCTAGATCTTGACCACTTGTTAATACCTCCTATGTATTGGCCGCCGGATGTCCATAATGAATGTACGCCCTGTAATGGAAGGAATGATATCCCGAATGACCGATATGTCGAAGAGAGGATTCTTCAATTATTACTTCGTGATAGAGGTATGTAGCCATACTGAAGGCAGTATATTATGTTGTTTTTTTTTATAGACCGACCTTGTAAATTATCGTTTAATATACTTATGTTTATAAGGGTGATAGCCCTAGAGGAGATAATGAGTCTCTTGAGGATTTTGTTCCATAGAAATACGATTTAGTTATTCGGCAGACTATACAGTCAAAATAAACCAAGTGGTTCATTAGATTTATGCATTTCTAAAATTTGTACTATAATTTTGCTTACATAAGCTTATTTTCAATTGCATACATAGAGTGAGTAGTTACATTTATTTCAATTTATTTATAAATACAAGTGCATTTATTGGTTTTCTTTTTTATTTTAATTTTTTCCAATAATATTTTAAATTTACCTGTCAGTTTGTCTTGGCAAATTGCTTTAGGAATATTTTAAAATGAAAACTAGTTCTCAATGTAATTCTGTTTATGTCATCATTAGGTTTGGAAATTAAAATAAAATCGAACGTAATTAGATCACACATTTATTTTATAATTTTAACAATAATAGTTTATAATAGAGACATTTACTAGTTATTTTATTAATTCATTTACGTAAATATTTTACAATTTAGATTATATTACCTTAGAGACTAGATTTTTGTTCATCTAGTTAATTAAACTAAATTTTTAGAAAGACATTAAAAAAAAAAAAAAAATTATAATAAATTTGTTTTCTTACTAATAAAAGATATTTTTCTGTTTCCACTTTGGGTTTTTAATATAAAACATTTTTCAAATGCATTTCACTTAATTATTAAATTGTTTTCAATATTACTTTTAATAATTAATTTTTTTTTTTTCAACAATTAAAAATTGTTTTTAAAACTCAATATCCTTGTAATGTTTGTTTTTGTTTTTATTTTTCCTATTTTAAATTTTATATACATGATGTGTAATTGTGTGTGTAAGTGTTGTTTCATTGGAACTTTTAATATTCTGTCTTAAATATTATTCTGTTAAGGTTTTTTTTTACATTTTCGATTTTTAATTTTTATTTTATTTTTTTTTTTTTTTAATTTTTTAATTTATCTACGAAAAATATTTCTTATTTAAGTTCGAATTAAGCGACAATAACTTCTGTAAGCAAAAATTAAAGAAATTAATTCATCCCACGACGTATGATGAATATTTAATTCAGCAAAGTACTAAAAGTGTTAAGTATACGCCATGTGATACTCTTATTAGTAGGTGTGGGATTTTTAGTGTATAGTGTAGTGTAATACGTATTAGACAACGGTGACCTCAAGTTATGTTTCGTTGTAACTAAATTCAATAGTAAGTGGTTGCAAATAAAAGATGGTTACTCTACAAAATTTTACAAAAGTTTTTAAAGACACAAACCATATCTAAACTGTATAGTCATAGCTGTCAGATTTGACGATTTATCATCAATTTGATGATTTTATTTTGACGATTTTGACGATTTTTAGAATTTAAAAATCATTTATAATCATATTCTTTATATTAGTACATTAAAAGTCACATTTTGCTTTGAATTTACTTAGCTGTTATTACTATTTCAAATTGAAGTCATGATCTTTCTGTATCTTAAGTCTTTTTCAACGCTTAAAAGCCAAAAAATTACAACCTCTGCGCGAACGTACTTCAACATAGTCCGACTAAAGAACGAATTTTGTCTGCAATATATTGTGCTATCCACAGGCCAATCGCCTTGAAAGTCGAGTGTTACGCAGGAATACATAATTTTCGGGAACAAGTCCCTTATTTAGCTCGAGCAAAATCCGTTATAATAGTGATAGAACAGAAAAACAAAAACCACATTGTAACGATCCTCGAACGAGTCAATGGAGTTCGATACCCTACCGTCAATAACGAATGACTTCACCCTCGCTCTTGTACGCGGTCGAAAAGTCTCAAAGTAGACGTTGAAGTTCCGGGCCTATACTTTCTTAAGAAGCTAAGACACTGAAAATCTATTCTAGCGAACATCACTCTGAATTTTCATGCCAATTTTCTGAAGATTAATTTTACGATATCCATGAATGTCTTTGACGATTTTGTCGATTTTTTTCTGATATTTAACGCTTTGATGACTTATTTATGTGGCAGCTATGTGTATATGTACACCGTTGTGCTATGGTTCTATACGAAATGTGGTTTTTTGGACAGTAGAAATAAAATAAAATAGAAATAAAATTGAAATAATTCTCATAAAATTTCACAGCAAAATGTTTCCTCAATAAAATAAAAGAAGGAATAACAAAAAAAAAAAAAAAAAAATTCTAAGTCATCTCATAACTAAGATAAGAGCAACATTCGGACGACTATAGTCAATATCCAGACAAACCTAGCTTAGAATATTCAACACATGTGTAAACTTGACTGCGGAAGTATAATCTGATTTGTATCGCAAATTATTACCCAAAAACTACAGGTTTTTATTAATAAGTACCACTTAACGATATGGAAAATATTCCCGGCTAATAATATCAGCAACAGGAGCTTACTACCAAGGAACCTCTAATAACGTACATTTGATTTAAAAAATCAAGACGAATCGGTCATCCTACAGAAAAGAAAACTGAAAGGCAGTAGTTATCAATGTTATTAGCCTCTCCCTTCTTAGGGATTGGCTTCCAGCATGACACGCTTCCAGCATGAAAGAAAAATACCGGCACAATACGACAAACAGAAAAGCTAAGCTAATGGAGAGCACTGTTTCAAGACCAGTGCTGGTATACCATCCAGCCCAGAAGACTTGTTCACGTTGAGATCCGCAAGAACCCTCATAACCGCCCTGGCTCGAAGGAATATATTAGGTATAGTCACTGATACTCTTTCAAGTTCGGATAGTGGTTAATTGCTCGCCGGCAGGTGAAAGTTACCTGCAAACAATTCAGTCAAAAGGTTCGCCTTCTCAATCGGGTCAGTAAATGTTTTGTCAATCATTATAAAAGTTGAAATTGAACTAGCATTATTCCGCAAACTTATAACAAATGATCAAAAGCTCTTATCCCCCCGAGGGAAGGAAAGAACTTTAGTACCAATACGTTGCTCGTATAAAGCCTTTTTCGCGTTTCAGTACTGCGGCACAAGAGGATCTCACCTGCTTGCGTAGCAAATCAGTATGTGTACACTACTTGCTCGTACGCCAATTACTGAAGGCTTCCTCTCTGCATGTGACTGCTAGAATAAAAGTATTCATCCCAGTTTTAATCATATTCACACAAAGTTTCCAATTAAAGTACCGGAAAAAATTGTTGAGTTCATCCTAACGTGCTTTCCCGTAGTTAAAAACGGAGCGTTTAGTAACCATAGGCGAATGCTCACGAAGTCCGGGGAACGAAAAAAAAAGCAGAGATGGTACAATGATCCGAATTACCGAGAGGTGCTAAAACCTTAACTTCATACTTATCAGGCTGTGAAGTAAGAAAAAGATCGAGTATATTATTTGGGTGCCCATCAGCACATGATATATGTGTTGTTTCATTCACTAGTTGAGCAAGGTGATTATGCGCGGCAAAAAACTCAACGTGCGGCTCGAATGGTGGAGTGGAGTGGTGGCAACAACAATTTCACTGTTCGGATAATATTCCAGGATCCTAGTTATGGAAGCCAGATATGGTAACCTTTATTTCCGCGTTTGGACTTCTATAAAGAAACCCGAAGTGCAAAAGATGTGCCCTGATATTGAGTTTAACCCAAAGGCAGTCAAATTCTGCATCATACATGCCAATTAATTGCTGGCACTGGTGCACAACTTCATTGCGAAGGTACATTGCGAAGACCCCGATAAAAATTAAAAAGGGAAGTGGATCATCATCCCCAGAAACCTAGGTTTCACATAAGGCGAACACATAAGCCAGGGAAAAAATTTACCCCCAATGTCCGTACGTTACAAAAATCGAAGGCAAAGCGACCCGCCATCACGATAAGTAATAATTAAAAATCAAACGTCCTACCTCAAGATGCGAACGGTAAGGAAACGAGTTCCTGCTGACCATTGCTATATCTTCACTATTAGGTAGTCTACAGCAATCGATCCTAAGAAGCCCGTATTATGAGGCTAATAATGCAGAAGGACAGCAGAAGGATATTAGGAGGACAGCAGCAAGAAATCTTAGGTGCAGGTATATAGAATAGCTCTCCAACGTATAGTGAAAAATATCCAGTGCTTATATTAAAAAATAATTTCTTTTTTTTAAACTGAAATACATACGTTTAATATCATATTACATAATATTTTTTCATATTCGCATGTATTCAGGAATATTTCTTTGCAACTTCACTAATAAAAGATGACTGTCGATATAAAAGCTACCAATAACATATCCAAAGTACACGGATTCCATGGTAATAATAGAGTTGAACAATGTCTGTCTCACAGTTTGATAAATTTGACTGATATAGTCACAGTACGAGGCCACATCCTTTTGACCAATACACACAAAAAATCATTTTATTTTCCCAGTATTTAACAATGAATAGAACCAATAAACGAACCAGAATGGATTTTGATGCACATGGAATAAGTAGGCAACAAAAAGTATGAAATTTTTTAGCGTATATAAGCAATATTAACACTTTGTCATAAAAATAAAACTACCGTCCTCAAAACTACTGTCCTCAGCATGACAGTTTAGTTGAATATAGCGCAGACAATAGAAATTGTTTGAGGCAGTATAAAGTATGAGGAGTTGCCGTGGTCTAGTAGTGTGTTGGCTTATTAGATGTAAAGCCAGGGTTCGAATCCCAGGCCAGACATCAAAACGAAATACAAAAAGTTTTTTCATGCGATTTCCTCTCAACAGCTTTCTGGCAAAAACTCTGAGAGTAAATCTAATTGCCATGAAAAGTTTCTCAAAAATCCGTAATTGGGAGTCGACTTTAAACTGTAGTTCCCGCTACTCATGTATAAAATTAACAGATACAACATAAGTTGTGTTAGAAACTAGGTCAATAATCCTGACTGATAGGTTCTAATGACCAATTATGTATAATGCGCCTTATTACGAAATCGAAAAACAGTTAGAAAAAAAAGCAAACAAAGGCTAATAACTGATATCACAATTGCACAATCACTGGAAGAACGTCCAACAAATGACGAAAACTTTTCCTATGAAATTCTTCTGATGAAATTATACGCTCTTAGTGACGTAATATGATATTCGAAGTAAAAGACACACGCTAGCGAATATTTATATTTTCTGTTAGTTTTGTTTTTCATTACATACATACATAATTGGCCATTACAACCCTTCAGACAGGATTACGACCTAGCTTCTCACACCACTTATGTTGTGTGCGTTAATTTTATACATGAGTGGTGGGACCTACAGTTTAAAGTCGACTCCGAACGACAGATTTATTTTTGAGACGCTTTTCATGGCAATTTTTACTCTCAGAGTCTTTGCCAGAAATCTGCTGAGAGGAAGTCGCCGAAGAAATATTTTTCATTTTGATGTCTGACCTGGGATTCGAACCCGGGCCTTTTGTCTAATGAGCTAACGCACTACTCACTAGACCACAGCGACACTCTTTTTTTTTATTATGTTTTTTTAATCTTTTTTTTAATAAATTATGAATATTTATTTTGAGTTGCAAACGAACATCCATCTTTACCTCTTTTATTTTGGAAAAAGTTTATTGAAACGTAACCCTTAAATTTATATGAAAACTAGGTCTTCTATAACGCGGAGTCTTCTATAACAAGGGATAACTGTACTCCTTTTCATTACGGAAATAGTCTCGAACATAACATGAAGATTCTGTCAATCTAAGAATAAACCATCAGATCATATGCTTGCAAACTCTGATATATTAACACAACCCAGAAGCCATTTGTATGAATTGAATTTCCTTGCAATAATATTTAGAAATGATTGTTTACTGAATGCATGCATGAGAAATCTATTGTCACTTAATGCTATCTTAAATAAGTAAATATTTTTTTTAAAATTTTGGTTTTTCTATTTTAGAAATCATATTTACAAGAAATATTTCTTGAAGAAATCACTTGGCAAACAGGTGTTTCTTTCATTGGATTTTGTTATTGTTGCTTAATAATTAAGTTATAAAAAAAAAGAACAATTTATAAATATTGTTTGTACTTAAAATAAATTATTAGTAAATGAATTTATTTATTCATTCATTCATTTATTTATTCATTTGCTTGTTAGTTTGTCTGTTTAACCGTAACAAACTGTTGCTCAATTGAATGTTTTTTTTTCACTACTACTCAGTGATGGTAGATTTCAGTATTTATTTTACATAAATTAAGAATTGGGTATGTATGTATGTATGTATATGTCGAATTGTATGTGTGTGAAGTTGTTAAATAATTTATTTATTAATTATTTATTTAGTACAAATTCATGTTTAAAAAATAATATTTGTTGAAAATTTTATTGGAATTTTTTCATATTTTTATTTTCGTTTTTTTATTTCCTTTTCTTGTTTTTTTATGATTTTCATTTTATAAATATTTACTTACTTACACCTAATCGAATTCTTAAACCAGAAGAAAACATTTAAATATTAATAACATTTCATATTATTATTATACAATTTTTGTTGTTGTTTTTGTTTTTTTTTTTTATTTTTTATTTATTTATTCTTATTTATGTTTTTGTGTTTTTTGTTTAGGTTAGTCAAAACACTTGTGTTCATTAAAATAAGAACAGTTCGCTAAAGTGATTATTTCAAAAGAAAAACCTTAGAAAATGCCTAGCGGGAGCAATAGGAAATTAAAAGCGAATTAACCCTTAGGTATATTTGTAATCCTATATCCGCCAATATGGAGATACGGACAAACAGATTGAATACCTAGGGTATGTAATTTGGTTGAAGTGGTAGCTTTGATACCAAAAGCTTACTTGAATATGCATAGCTGCCCGTTATGATGCCATAAGGAAACGAAGTCCCTGTACTGATCGAGTTCCAGCAAACTATTGTCAAAGAACTACATTCGGTCAGGCGCTGTGGTCTAGTAGGTAGTGTGCTGGCTTATTAAACGTAAAGGCAGGTTTCGGGTCCCAGGCCAGACATCAAAATAAAATACAAAAAAAAAGTATTTTTTCGGTGATTTCTTCTCAGCAGATTTCTGGCAAAAAATCTGAAAGTATATAAAATGCCATGAAAAGTTTCGCAAAAAATTTGTCGTTCGGAGGCGACTTTAAATTAAACACACGCAACATAAGTAGTGTAAGAAACTAGGCCAATAATCCTGACTAAAGGCTTGTAATAATCAATTATGTATGTATGGTCACCGCAATGGCGCCACAATAATCCCAAGTCAGATTTTGCCATAGCTGCCAGGTAGATAAAGCTCTAAATCGTCGTAGAAGACGTTCATTGAAATCATCAGAAAATCGTGAGAAAAAATTAGTAAATAATTTTAAAAGATTTTTTTAAAAAAAATTCTGAATGATGTTCGCTGGATTTGCACATTTTTTAGTGGCTTGGCTTCTTAAGACTGTGCAAGAAATATTTCTTCCTATTTACATCACTTACATATATCCGACCAAGAATAGAATACAACTTTCATATATGCCCCGGTGTCTCAGCATCTATTTTGAGGTTTCTCTATTGCGTACAGGAGAGGCTAAGGTATCCAACTTCATTGATTATTAGAACATTTTTGTAATGTGGCTTGTGCTTCACATTGGCACTACAACGAATTTAGCTCGTGCGAAATGAAGGACATGTTCCCGAGAATCATATAATACTCATGTTTCTCGGCGAGCAGCTCCATTTATGGATTGCACAATATGTTCTTCTTTCGTTTTTCCTTTCGACAGAGGTCTTTCCTATCGCTTATGTCATTCGAAGTTTCACTCCTTCCTCGTTCCTCCTTTCCATAACATATTTTCCTAGTTCCAACAAAGTGTACTTCATAGGTAGCGGCTATTCGTTGATCGACAAAAAAGAGACGTAATGGCACTTACCTTTGGTTTTCCTACAGTGATATTAGAATCTATATTCGAAAATTTCCAAATGGCAAACAACGGGAAATGATAAATTATGCTCAACTATCGCTGTCAATTTTATTTCAAAATTCTTCGTATTGCCTATTATATGATTGGAATTCACTTAAGTTATAGAATTGGAACGTTCATATCATAATTAAATGATAAACATTTCACAAAATTAATGGTCGATAAATTAAAAAAATATTTTTTCATAATAAACTTAAAAAAACAGACTCCGTAACGAATACAGAATAGCAGAGATCAGCACCGAGTATTCAAAAGAGATGAGTAGATTCAAATCATGTTTATAATTTCTGATACTTATACGCATTCATACTTATTTTAATATGATATTCATACTCAAAGTTGGAACTACTCGTCGTATTCATACTTAACAATACGCACAAAGTTATTGACTTCGACTCGTATCTACTTAACATTTACACGAATCACAAAATAAGTATGATTCGCTTACAAATACTACTATACTCACAAGAAGATTTAGTGTTGTCTTTGTCTTTCCTTTCGTCTTTGTTTGTATATTCAACAACAACAAAGACTGTAAATTTTGATGAATGATTCACATCACTCGAATTACTTATAAGTATTTTTCTAAATTTATGAATCACAATGAGTAGGCGTATGAATCAAACATATTTCAAATGTTGTAAGTTTGATCTTAACGTTGTACTCATACTCATTGTTACTAACATTTATAAATCAATGTTGTAGCGGGTACGAATGAATCAGAGTAGTTGAATTTAAATTCTGTTGATTCATTCATACTCAAAATTGCATGAGTACTTATGAGTAGCTGATCTCTGATGTGTAGTTGCTGTAGTCTAGTAGAGAGTGTGACATGGCGTATGATAAATATTTAATTCAGTTAAGTTCCAAAGTGTTCAATATCAAATATACGTACTTTAACCCTGTTGCTAAGTTAGAAAAAAAAAAAATACACATGGTTTGTTCGGGTCATATCTTAACCCCAAATAAGAAAATTCAAATTTGTACATTTCAAAAATATTTTTAAGGTTTACGATCAAAGCAATACGTCGTCGTTAGAGTGCATGTGTATCGGTGTGACGAACAAACTGGATTTTAAAAGTCATTCACTCAGTAAAGGCCTTTTTTCCTTTTTCGACGGCGCAAAATTCGTACCTTTTCCGTTCACTAACGCTTTGTCGTTTTGGTGAAGGCGAATACGTTGATAGTGATACACTGTTTTCTTCTCGAATTCTTTGTACCAATGATGCTGAGTCTTCTGCGCAAGGAAGACGACTAGGCCTCTTGATACGTTCTTTATCTAAAACTTCACCGAGTTGTACTAAAAATAGGCGCTTTTTGTGCAGTTTATTTTTTTGCCATTCAGGATATATTTCGGTCCATATTATAAAAGCGTTGAAAGCAGAAATATCTAATAAATTAGAGGACAGAGCAACTGTCTACCGATTGGTTTTTCTTTTGCACGAATATATACGAATCATTTGGTCTAATGTGTTGACTGCGCATTTCGTCGAGTTGTAATATTCAATTATTTTAGGAATTTTTTTTGGATGATCTTCCAAAATGTTGTTGCTGTGGTTAAGAGCAAATAATCCATTTTGTATTTTTTTTTATGAAAAAACGTTTATTTTACCTCACTGTGCCAACAATGCAAGATTATGACACGGTATGAAGACACTAAGTCTAGAATAAGCCATTCGCTTTGGTTCCTTTCAGCATTGTCTTCCACTTTACCCAAATATATTTGGAACTGTAAGCAAAACACGGTATCAGAATCTGCTGCTATCCATGCTTTCATGCCATATTTCTCAGGTTTACTTGGCATATATACTTTGAAAGGACATCTACCTCGGAACGGAATAAACTGTTCGTCAATCGTTATATTAGCACTTGGAACGTAAAACAGTTGCAAGTTTTGAATCCATTGCTCATAAAATATACGAACAGGAGCAAGTCTATCTCCTCTGATCTTCTCCTTTGCCTATCGTCAAATGCTAGTACAGAAGAAATGTTGTTAAATCGCTCCAAATACATGATTGCTCACAAAAAAGGACATCCAAAAAAGGACGTACAAATTTTTTAAAATAAATTCTTGAAAATGATAGAAGAATAAATGATAAGATTAAATAATGTAGATTATGTGATGATGAAAACGAATCATCTAAACCTATGAGACACTAATGTATCTAGGAACATATTTTTTCATAGCAATGAACATGGAAGAGATATTACAGACGTACCTTATAAAAGGCCTATGGTCGTAGTACTACCGCCCCTCTTCACGACTTCGTGGTAGAATAATATGGAGTGGTGAGCTTGACAAACAATTAGTCTCAGTTTCTGCCAAGATTCTTGTGTATTTTTTCTGAGAATACAAGCCGGCTACAATTCCAGCTTTGGAGAAATGATTAGATCTGGAGAGATAATCGCCGCAATTGTAGAATAAGTATGTTAAACGAGTTGCAGGATAGGCGACATTTATATGAAATAATCTTAAAAGTGTTAGTGAAATGATATTTATTTATCGCCCCCAAAACTATTGACAAATTTTTGTGCTTTTTAAAAGGCAACCGTACACCATAAATTATTTTTCTTTTTAAAAAGCCAAACGATGGAATTTTTATTTTGTATTTAAAACTGTGGTTCCTTAAATATAATTCTTATGAATTTGAATAAACTTTGAAGGTGATAATTTAATGGACTTCGATCAGTAGATCAGTACCTTCAAAGCTATACATTCGTAGAACTGTCTAGTTCATCCCGCCAGGCCAGGCCAGGATGGGTACATCTCAGCAGGGATTGAACACAAAGAGAGAGAGAGAGAGAGAGTTTAAGATAATAATTTTGATGCTATGAGAGGGATGATTGAAGGAAAAAAATGATGACCATGATATGAGATATAAAAGCTAATAAAGGCATTAGTTTTCATGGTTACCAACTTACTTTGTTTCTCAACTAGCATCTTATGCTACCCATGTTGTCTGTGATAATTTTACCTGCGATTAGTGTGTAGCAGATTTGTGATATTTTTCATGGCAATTTTATATACACAACATGACGGTTCGTATAAATTTTACTCAACAGTGGCGGGACCTACAGTTTCAAGAGGATTCCAAACGATTGATTTGTGTGATTTTTTTTTTGCCAGAAAATTGCTGCTAGGAAATTGCCGAAGAAATGTTCATTCCTTTTTCGCTTTGTGGAGATATCTGGGCTGGAGTTTGAATCACGGTCTTACGTCCACTAAGCCAACAAACTGACTGCTAGACTACGATGACGATTACTTCAGTTTGCACGATTAAAACTCCTCTATATTTGCTTAAAGCTAAGGTTGATTAAAGTCTAAGAAAAATTGCTTAGAACCGAGGCTCTGAAGATCTAATTGAGTTATGACATGACAAAATTTTATGATAATCACAACAGCCTTCTATTACAGTCAGATTGTAAGTAAACTCTTATGCCAGCATATAGGGTATAGCATGAAACAATCCCCTGAAGAAACTTATACAATTAATTACACGAACAGACGTCTATTTATATCAGAGCTCTTTATGGATCAATTTTTTGCCAATTGTGGTAAATAATCACTTTTTGATTTTATTATAACATCGTTATGGCTATTACTGTAATATTATGTTCAGACATTCAATTATATTGAGAAAATTGCAATAAACGGCATTATTGCTCTCAATATTTCATATAAAATTTCAATTAATTATTGCTCAATAAATTCATAAGTTGTTATAATATTGAATTAAACTTCAAATACAACACTGTCATAAGTACGTTCAGTGAACATTTTACATTTTTCCGAACACTTTCTATTGATATTTGACAACTGAAATGTAAATAACGACAGTGCCATTCCTCATTCTTCTGAGGAAAGCCATTTTGGAGTCACAAGTAGCGCAATAGCTTGGCGTTTCTGTTAATTATAAGCAATAGCTTTTCCAATGTTAAATTGTTTTCCATTTTTTTAAAAAAATTTTTGGCACTAATTTTCGCAATTAATTTAAAAGGAATGTTATTGATGTAATCAGCGGTTTTGTTTACCAGCTGTCAAATGAATATTCGTATATTATATGTCTGAACGCTAAAAATATTGTTCTCAATAAACCGAATATTGATTTAATAAAAGTGCATGTCTGAACATAGTATAATATGTGGTCAAGAGCTAGTTTACTTCCTTCCTATCTAACCGTAGTTTCCAAACTACATACAATATCTGGCGACTGCCAATATAAAAATGAACAAAAGTGTACAATATTAATTTGTTGTGTACATAAGTAGGTTTTTTTCCATATTTTTCTTCATTTTTTATGTTTTTTTTATTTTTTGCGGTTGTATATGTATATGTCATGTTGTGGTGTATATGTGTGTGTATGTATGTATATAAGTGTCTGTCGGTATTATTTAGGCATTAAAAAATATATTTAAAAACTTAATATTTATTTTTAATATTTACAAATTGGAATTTTTCTTTTTCTGTAATTTCACGTCAAGGTTTTCCAACACAGTTTTTGTTTGTTTCATTTACCATTCACGATAACCATCTCTGGCATCTCTGGTTTCTTTTTTTTTTAATTTATTTTGTTTCATATGCTTGTAGGTGTTGTTGTTTTTCAAATATTTTCGAACTTTCTCCTTCTGCTGTTGTTGTTATTTGTAATTTTAAATTGTTAATAATTTGCTGTTGTTGTTGTTGTTGTTGTATTTTTAATGGTTATGTATTTGGCAATTGAAGATCTAACGATCTATACTGTTCCCGTCGCAATAAACAACTGTATTGGGATTTCGTATCAAAGTAATACTGTCGTTGTTGTTGTTGTTGTTGCTGTTGTTGCTGTTGTTTTTGTTGCCACTGATGACATTGTGCTAGTAACTGTATTAAATGTTGCTGTCTGTGCTGCCTTTCATGCTGTTGCTGTTGCTCTGGTGCTGGTTTATGCTGCTGCTGTTTATTATTTGGCAATTTAATGGTCCCTTTGCGCCAACGTATACACTGTCTTAGATTACATTTTTGCTGTTGCTGTTGTAGCCACAATAATATAAATGCCCACAGTATCATGAAAGCATACGGTGAGGCATATAGATATGAGGTGCCACCATGATGCATAGCCGCAGGATGTTCACCTTAAAAGTGAAGAAAAATAAATTTCAAAGTTTTACCAACAAAGTAAACAATGTTTTAAATAATTTTCATATACAATATTAATTATACTCAAATATTTACAACAATTTATTATTATTTTCTTATTTATTTTTTGTACTTAACACAAGAAGACACGTATTTTTAATAAAGTAATGTCACCGCCGCCATTAAGTCCAAATTAGTCAACATCAAAACAATATTAATTTCAACTCAAATTTGTTTAATTTTTTGAAGGTAGTTACAAATTACAGTCAATAACTTTGACTAAAAAAATAATGCAACTCAAGACCTAAAAAAAAATACTAGTTATGGAACAAAAATATAAGTCATCGACCATAAAAATGCAAGCCTTAGTTTAAAAATGCAAGTTATCGACAAAAGCTGCAAATTATCGACCAAAAAAATGCAAGTCATCGGCACGAAACTGGAAAACATTCACAATAAAAGCAAGTCATCGACGATTTTACTCCTTTTTTTTTCTTCGAACGTCCCCTGTCTCATACTAACCCACCCTCACCCGACCGCGGAGGGCTCGTTCCCATCACTTAGGGACACGTACACACTAATGTCCGAACCACTGTTGCCAATTTGACGTTTTTCCCGTTAAATCTGACGTTTTTGCAATGCCAATTACGGGAAAAATGCTTTTTCAGCGCTTTAGCATTTTTTCCTAGGTTGAATTATATGACAGAAGTAAGAAAAAATGAAAATGGAATTCGTGAGTCGAATAACGGTTAGTAGAAAAAATACAAAGCAAAAATCGAAAACGTAAAGTTGAAATCTATTTCAAATGAAGGTAAAGCTTAAAGTGTTGTGTTTAAAGTAAGAAGGCTGAAAAAAAAAGAAAGTTCAAAAAAGTAAGTCCACCTAATTCCGTAATAGCACGATCAAGAAATTAAGATTAATTCGGTTTTTAGATTTGGTATAGCACGTTTGAGAAAAGTTTATGAAAATTTCAACGTGATCTAAAATCTTCTATGGCTCTTTACTATGAGTTATACAAAGACCTACATATACATAATTGGTCATTACAACCATTCAGTCAGGATTACGACCTAGCTTCTCATACCACTTATGTTGTGTGTTAATTTTATAAATTTATTTTTACGACTGGCGGTACCTACAGTTTAAAGTCGACTCCGAACGACAGTTTTTAAGAAGCTTTTCATGGCAATTCTAATTCAGAGTTTTTGCCAGAAATCTGCTGAGAGGAATTCGCCGAAGAAATATGAACTGGGGCCTTCAGTCTAATAAGGCAACACACTACCTACAAGACTACGGCGACTTCAAATTGAACCGCAACGGCTAATAACCGATTTTGTTACTAAACGCAATGCTGTCCGATCGAATACTGAAAATGCTAATCTTTTTTGAGTTCAAAGCTATTCTAAACCAACCTTATGTAAGCTGTTACGTATGAAATCCGATGATGAAAGCAAATAGAATTCTGTTATTTTCATCATCACAGTTATGACACATCAGTATCCACAAAAGTTTCGAAATGAAAATCCAGAAGACTGGCACTATATTTTTGAAAATACCTAATTTTGTTTGTAAATTATTAAACATAATTTAAAAAGCAATTCAATTAAAAATATGTGTAATTATTTACATTTTATTTTATTTAATGTTAATTTAAAATTTTCAAACTATTTATATGACGGGTTTCTGACGGTTTAAAAATGGAATTTAGCGATTTTTGGCGATTTTTAAAGCCCAATTTGACGGGAAATTTTAAAAAAAAATTGGCAATACCTAGCTGCAACTCGTTTCCTTACCATTCGCATCTTCTCTCTTTCCACCTTTCCTAAACCTGCACAATGCCCTGCATGAGTAGGGGTCATCCCCTGCGTGTAGGTTTAATAAAAAAAAAAAAAGTGTGGGGGAAAAACAAAGTACAGTTGTATCCAATACGGTTTGAATGGATCCAAGGGATTCTTTTTCATAATTTCATGCCGGAACTACCAAAAATATAAGAGAATAGAGAAAAATAATTGATTTGCCTAATGCGCGTGTAGCTTAGGTAAGTAGACTAATTTACTTACTTACTTAATTGGCCATAACAACCCGATTAACGGATTTCGGCCTGCCGCAATACATCCTTCCAGGCGCCTCTGCTTCTTGCGCGCCTAAGCCAGTTGGTCACACCAATCGAGCTTCCTCGACTTGGTCCTTCCAACGGATACAATGTCGTCCTTTACGCCGACTTCCGCAGATCCCCGCATCAAATACCCGTTTCGCCAGAGCATCCTCCTCCATTCGTTGAGGAGCTCATACAGCTCACTGTTAGATCGGATGCGGATATCATCGCCAACTCACACAGGATCGAAGATCTTACGTAGGACTTTCCTCTCGAATACCTTCAAGGCTGCTGCATCAGTTCATAATCGGGTCCATGCCTCTGCGCCATAAAGAAGCACGGGTAAGATGAGAGTTTTGTCGCACGAGAGAGGTCTCTGCTACTCAATTGCCTATTGAGACCATAGTAGCACCTGTTGGCAAAGGTAATCCTGCGTTTAATTTCCAGACTGTCATCATTTTTGGTGGTAACGGCGGAGCCAAGATAAATAAATTCCTTGACTGTATCAAAAGTATAGTTATCGGCCGTAATCTGAGAATCAATACGCCGAACGTCTCTACTTGTCGATAACATATACTTCGTTTTGCCCTCATTTACTGCCAGACCCAACTTCTTATACTCCCGTTCAATACCGCTAAAGGCAGCAGTAACATCTCGTTTGGTACGCCCTATGATGTCGATGTCGTCAGCGTACGCAAGCAATTGGACACTTTTTTGAAAGATAGTGCCATTGCGATGCACTCCTGCCTTTCGCAGAACACTCTCCATGACGAAGTTGAAGAGGTCGCATGATAAGGGGTCGCCTTGTCTGAAACCTTGCACGGTATCAAAAGGTTCGGAGAGGTCCATTCCTACCTTGACGGAGCTGCAGGAATTGCTCAACGTCATTCTGAATAGCCTTATCAGTTTCGCAGGTATACCGAGCTCAGACATTGCGGCATAAACACGATCCCTTATGGGGCTATCGAAGGCTGCCTTATAGTCGACAAAAAGATGGTGTGTGTCGACTTGTTTTTCGTGGGCCTTTTCCAGGATTCAGCGCAGTGTGAAGATCTGGTCTATGATGGATTTGCCAGGTCTGAAGCCGCACTGATAAGGTCCAATCAGTGTTTTGACGAGTGGCTTCAGTTGTTCACACAATACGCCTGTAAGAACCTTATATGCGATAGGGAGAAGGCTTATACCCCTGTAGTTGGCGCATATTGTGGGGTCTCCCTTTTTCAGGACAGAACAGAGGACACTAAGGTTCCAAGTAGACTAATTTAAGTGAACGTATTTTTATCGGGCAGAATATATATACGGCATCTAAAGGATTTCTGAGAATATCATCCATATATATTCCACAGAAGTTTTTTCTACAAAATTTTGATTTTGAAAAATTCGTAATCTTTGATCTTTTTTTTGTCATCCAAAATATGTGAATATCATGCCTTACTAATTTTTTTTAAATCGTTCTAGGTCTTCTTTATTCATTTTAAAAGAACAGTTTGGGCTCTCCTTTAGTTGGGTCAAGATAGAATTTTTTAAAAAAAATTTATTATTTTGGGTATTTTTCTACCCATTCGGCGTAAATGGGTTAACATATTTTTATTGGATTCTCGAAAACATTCTATTAGAAAGTCGATAAAAAAATTAAACGCCTTTTGTTATTTTATGATGCTAAGCTTTCTTACAGAAGAAGTATGTTCGATCAGAATCAGGGAATTTCCTTTTAATCCAAGCAGTCACACATGATTACATTTTAGAATGTAAATTTTGTCCTTACAATTGACTCCGAAGCTTAGTTTTACTTTGTTGATGCCCTTTTGTACATTACTCCCGTTCATGACCCACATTCTATTGCCCGTTTAATCAAGTGGAAAGCATTCGTATTCACATACAAGATATTACTCTACTCTAGGGATGCCAATCGGGAAATCCCGAATCTCGAAATTCTGGGATTTTCGCGATTCACAAAATCCCGAATCCCGGGATATTTGAAAACTTGTCCCGGGATTTTTCGGGATTTTCGGGAATGTGAATTCATATGTCCTGAAAAAAAATTCTATATCACTTGACTTCGGTAATGGTTTCTCAGATGAGGAAAACCCCACTTCCATTGATAAAAAGTTATTTGATGCCATCGAAAAATGCAAATGCCCTATGAAACGAATTGGTAGGGTAACTGATTTAGATACTCAACTGTCCAAAGAAATAGATTTATTTACATCAGGAGGTGGTAGGGGTGAATATTTACAAGCTGCATACAGCTATCTTGGAACTATTTTACCAAAAATGTTGATTGCGAGAAGTGTTTTTCAACGGCAGCGTATGTTGACAAAAAAATTCAGATCACATGTTAGATGCTTTAATCTTTTTGTTGGTATCCAAATAATTTTCTTACAACTACTGCTTTTACAGCTTTTTTTGTTACTTTTTGTATTGCTTTATTGATATTCTATTTTTAATGGCATGTAATTCTGATATAATTGGAATATAAATGATTTTTTTTAACAAAATATTTTTTTTATTAGGAGAAAATGTCGACTTTTCCCATGATTTTTCGGGATTTTTTGGATACCGAATTATCCCGAAATATCCCGGGATTTCGGGATCGGCATTTACAAAATCCCGAATCCCGGGATTTACAAAATCCCGAATCTCGGGATTTTTAAAAATCGATCCCGCTTGGCATCCCTACTCTACTCTAAGTGTATAGAGTAACAAATATATGTACGTATACGTTACATTAATTATATTTTTTTTCCCCAATGTGATGAAAATCAATTAAAAATTAAAACAACACATAAACAGAACAAATATTTTCTCTTTTACGGTTAAATTATGCTGTCAATTAATACAAAAAAAAAAAAAATTCGGTAGAAAAAAAAAACAGCAACTGAAGGAAGGTTGAATGGAAAAAATAAATAAAATAACTTACTTTGAATGGAATAAATATTAAATCTTTTACCTTATAAGCGAAAAATACAATACAAAACCATTAAAAAGAAAAAAAAAATTAAAACGTCCATAATGAAACTAATTTCAGACACGCATAACAACAAACCTTTACCCAAACACGTGAATTCTTAGATTGTTTCTAACACAAAATACTCGTCCATTATCTAACAAAATTGTTTCCAGAGCAATTATAGCAACAATTTACAAACGTAAGAGAATAACAAATGAGAACAACTTAATAAGTTCTATACTAAGTAAGAACTAAAAGAAGCGAACAGAAAATCACTTAAACTTTTGTAATTAAGACGAGTTACTGCCGTTACCACTTCTCCGCTGTTTTTTTTTTTTTATTTTCTGTTATATTCGACTTCCGTTTCAGTAGTTCTTTGGGCAAAAGAAATTCGATAGTAACATAGTATTAGTGGAGAGCAAAAATTATTTCTTGGCATGCTATTTTCCAAAGAACACGTAAATAGTAATGCTCACTAAGAATGCCAAACTAAAAGATGCTTGACCAACTGTTCTTGCAAACTTGACCGTAATATAAGGAACAGGATACTTAGATTAGGTTAGGTTAGAGGACGTGTACTTGTCAATTCTGACAAGTACAGTACTCGGTGGTCGAATTGACCCATTGTACTACGTCCTAGCTTCTCACCCCACTTATGTTGTGTGCGTTAATTTTGGCGGGACCTACAGTTAAAGTCGAATCCGAACGACACATTTTTTTGAGAAGCATTTTATGGCAATTTTTTTACTCTCAGAGTTTTTGCCAGAAAATCTGCTGAGAGATAGTCACCGAAAAATTATTTTCAAATTTTCGTTTTGATGTTGACCTGGGATACGAACTCGGGTCTTTCGTCTAATAAGCCAACACTCGACCTACTAGACCACAGCAACCTCTATTAACAGGATACTTATAGTTTTAAGATATGATCGAGTAATAACACTGAGTACATGACTAGTCTTATGACGGATTTGAACAAAAAACCGAAATGAAGAATTCGTAGCATATTTAGGGTGGCTGATATGTATTGCAACCAACTTCAGGTTGTTAGAATTTGTAAATGACACATCTGACAGTTGACAGATTTATTCCATTGACAGTTCATTTTATTATTTACAAGCTTACAAAAGCATTTTCATTTATTGCATTCAGAAAAAAAATGATAGAGTGATTGCTTTATATTTGGCTGGAAAACCACAGGTGGCTATCGTTAAAGTCCTCCAGCATTTAAATGTGAGTAAATCTCTTTACCGTGATATTGGCAGTGTTGCATTGCATCCAAAAAGTGGGCAAAAAAAAGGTAACAACACCAAAAATTATCCGAAAAGTGAAGGTCAGATTTTATCGAAATCCACGCCTCAGTGGTAGCCAAAGGATACGAGAACGGATACGGATGCAACGCATATTGAATAATGAACTTGGACTAAATCCAGTGAAGTTCCAAAAATTGGAATAGCTCACCGATGGACAAAAAAAAAAAATTTAGACTGGAAAGAGCCAAGGAGTTACTTTGCTTGCCCGAAAGTGGCCAGTTACCGAATTTGGTTTTCTCCGATGAGAAGCCATTCCAAATTGAGCAGTTGAGCATGATCGAGTTTACTTGTCAAAGAGGTCAGCTGAAAATTTACGCCTGCGCGGCTGATGGTAATGTTTAGGGCCGCCGTAAAGGCCAATGGTCGCTCCCCGCTCGTATTCACCGACCGTGGGTTCAAAATAAATGCCGAATATTATCGGGAAAATGTCTTAAAGACATTTAAGGCGGATAAACATTTCGGCCGCAGACCATGGACATTCCAATAGGACTCAGCACCACCGCACTCAGTACGTGTCAATCATTCATTTCTACCGCACAATGGCCACCAAAATCTCCGGATCTTAATTCGTTGGACTTTTACGACTGGGGCATTTTGGAGAGTAAGTTTGTCACTAAAAAATACCAAATAGTCGATCATTTCAAGACGGCGCTTCGCCGGGAATGGGCCAAAATACCGCAGAGCCACTTTCGTGCAGCCTGTAATGAATTTGTCGGCTGTTTGAAGGCCATAGTCCAAGTCGAACAAATCTAAACTGATTCTGAAATTTGATGTTATTTCCAACATTTTTTGCTTTTGAACAATATAATTAAAAAAATTAATTAAAAAACTATATCGCTTTACTTTGTTGCAATATATATCAGCTACCTTGTACATATGGTGTTGGAGTATCTAACACTGGCAAGGTGTAGACTAGAGGTTAGCAACGAATCGTTTCTTCGCTACTCATAAGCGCTCATGAAACTTTAAATATAGTGCATCAGTAGTATTGAAATTTAACTATTCTGATTCATTCGTAGTCACTAAAACATTGATTGATAAGTATGAGTATAACGTTGGCATCGAACTCATACCATTCGAAATATGTTTGATTTATAAGTCTACTCATTCAGATTCATAACTTTAGAAAAATACCTGCAATACTTATAAGTCATGCGAGTGGCTCGAATCATTCATTAAAGTAAGAGTCTTAGTTGTTGTAACATTTACCAGAAATGTAAATGTGCACGTAACACCAAATAAAATTTGACACTTGATCACGAACAGAATAAATAAAACCGAGAACTGAAACGATATTGATATCGATGATAACATAAATATTAGGGATGCCAAACGGGATCGATTTTAAAAATCCCGGGATAATTCGGGATTCTAAAATTCGGCAAAATTACGGGAAAAATCGTAATTTTCTCTTAGTAATAAAAATATTTTGACAAAATGTAACAAAGAAGCGTAAATTAACAATAATAAAAATTATTCATACTACGTATGTAAATGCATTAGTTTTAAGAAAATTATTTGGATTCTAACAAAAAGATTAAAGCATCTAACATGTGATCTGATAGGCTTGAACGAATTTTGTTGGCAACATACCCTGCCGTTAAAAAACATTTTTCGCAATCAACATTTGTTGGTAAAATATTTCCAAGATAGCTGTAAGCAGCTTGTAAATATTCATCTCTAGTAAATAAATCTATTTCTTTGGACAGTTGAGTAGCTAAATCATCTTCGATGCCATCAATAATTTGTTATCAACAGGGGTTTAATCATCTGAGTTGCTATTATCCAAGTCTAGTGATATAGAATTTTTTTTCAGGACCTTTTGTAGGGTCAAAATACATATAAATTCACAAACAATTCCCCAAAAACACGAAAAATCCCGGAGCAAGTTTTTAAAAATTTCGGACTTCGAGATTTTATAAATCCTGAAAATCCCGAAAATCCTGGGATTACGGAATTTGGGATTTCCCGATTACACACATACATAATTGGCCATTACAACCCTTCAGTCAGGATTACGACCTAGCTTCTCACACCACTTATGTCGTGTGCGTTAATTTTATACATGAGTGGCGGGACCTACAGTTTAAAGTCGACTCCGAACACCAGATTTTTGAGAAGGTTTTCATGGCAATTTTTACTCTCAGAGTCTTTGCCAGAAATCTCCTGAGAGGAAGGCGCCGAAGAAATATTTTTCGTTTTGATATCTGACCTGGGATTCGAATCCGGGCCTTTCGTCTAACAGGCCAACACACTACCCACTAGACCACGGTGACTTCCCGATTGGCATCCCTAATAAACAACCCTGAAATAAGAAGCAAAATTTAAGCAGCAATTGTTAAAAAGAATTTTTGTTGCGACAGTAAAACTGTACAATTTTAAAATTTAAAAATTGAAGGCATATTGGGTGGGTAACTAAATCAAGATAAAAAAAAGAAACAAAAAAATTGATGGCCTCTACACAAGATAATAAGAAAACATCATAAATATAGAAAAAAATATACAAAGTTTTTCTAAACACCATTAAGAAAAAACGCAAAATCAATACATTTTCCATTTTCCATTTCGTTTTTCATTGTTAAGCCATAAAATCGTTGAGACAACTTTAAGCTGTTTTAAAAATCCTATGCTTGCTTGTAAATATAACCAACAAATCTTTATTTCTATACATACAGATATATAAGCCACAATAACAAAAGCGTTAAGAAGAAAAATAAAATGAAAAAACTGCCAATGCAGCACATTGAAAAATGGTCACTTATCTAATTAAGTTAAGTGGCTGCTTTCTTAATCTCTGGAGTAATTCATTTTTATGTGAATTCGATGCTTTTTTTTGTTTTTATTTTGAACCTTTTTTCTATTTTATTCGCCCTTAATTTATGCGAGATTTGATTTGCTTTTCATTGTATCCTTCACTACTGAAAGTGGTAAGAGTACGTATGATTATGGGGTTTATGTTGGCGATTGACTCTTTGAGAAATATTTTATTTTCTTTCGTTTGTTTTTTTCGAGTTGTTGGACATGGCGTTGCAACTGTGGCTTTCCGTTGCCAACGCACTATCTAGTATACAAATCGGGTTAATAATCAGATCAAGATCAGAATGTCTGATCGATACGATTCTTACAAAAAAAAAAAAAAAATATTGAACGTTAAGGAAGGAGATATTTATCACTCGTTAACCATTTCGAAAAAGTTTAATGTGCCAAAAAACATAATATTTGGTTTCAGTAAAACGTTCAATGGATTGAAACACTATTTGCGAAAAAAACAAGTCGTTAGAAACTAACTTGCCGCTCATGTATAAAATTAAACTTAAAAGCTGTCAGAACTTAGGTCGTAATCCTGATTGAAGAATTGCAATGATCAACTGTCTATGTATGTATGTCATAATGACCAGTTAAATAATTAAGTACTTAAATTTAACATAAAGGGTGATTTTTTTAAGAGCAATAGGTTTATTTTTCAAACACCACATAAAATTCAGAAAAATTCATGAAATCTTTATTTGAATCAATAGTTCGGTCCATATAATTCAATATTTTAAGATTATTACATGCAAATGTTGACCGCGACTGCGCCTTAAATAGTCCATCCGCTAGTCCAATTTTGGCATACTCTTTCCAACATTTGGGACGGTATCTCACGAATAAATGCTTCAATGTTGTTAACCAATGCGACAATTGAAGCGGGCTTGCCTGTATAGAGCTTTAACATAGCCCCACAAAAATCGCACGGCCAATTGACCGGTTCCGAACTTGAAATAAAATGATCACCGAACTCGCCTCTCATTAAGTCCATTGTTACGCATGCTGTGCAGCATATGGCTCCGTCTTTGAGAAACCACATGTCATGCAAGTTAAGTTATGTTACGATTCGCAGCATCTTTGAAGAAATACGGTCCAATGAAGCCACCACCCCATAAACCGCACCAAACTGTGACTTTTTTCGGATGCATTGGTAGCTTTGCAATGCTTCTAGCTGATCTTCACTCCAAAATCGACAATTCTGTTTATTTACGTATCCGTTGAGCCAAAAATGGGTTTCGTCACTGAACATAATTTTTCGATAAAAAATTGGATCTTCGGCCAACTTTCCAAAAAGTCCATTCACCAAAAATTTTGGATTGCGGCTTCTATTCTTGTACTAGCTGTATTTTGAAAGGCTTTCCACACTAGGGATGCCAAACGGAGTCGATTTTTAAAAATCCCGGGATTCGGTGTTACTTAAATCACGATCCCGGAATATTTCAGGGTAATTCGGGATCTAAAAATCCCGAAAAATCGCGGGAAAAATCACGATTTTCTCTTAATAATAAAAATATTTCGTTAACAAAATCATTTGTACTCCAATTATGTATATCAGAATATTATTAAAAATAAAATATAAAAACAGCAAGACAAAAACTAACAAAAATAAAAACTATTCTTACATATACAAATGCATTGGTTTTAAGAAAATTATTTGGATTCCAACGAAAAGATTAAAGCATCTAACATGTGATCTGATAGGCTTGAGGGAATTTTGTTGTCAACATACGCTACCGTTGAAAAACACTTTTCGCAATCAACATTTGTTGGTAAAATAGTTCCAAGATAGCTGTATGCAGCTTGTAATTATTCACCTCTACTACCTCCTGATGTAAATAAATCTATTTCTTTGGACAGTTGAGAGCTCATAGAGCTTTTGGATTCTTCGATGGCATCAAATAACTTTTTATCAATAACTTTTCCTCATCTGAGAAGCTATTATCGAAGTCAAGTGATATAGAATTTTTTATTTCAGTACCTTTTGTAGGATCAAAATACATATGAATTTACAATTCTGAAAATCCCGAAAATCCCGGGACATGTTTTTAAAAATCCCGGGGTTCGGGAGTTTGTGAAACCGAAAATCCCGGGATTTCGGGATTTGGGATTTCCCGATTGGCATCCCTAGTCAGCAGTGCATTTTTAATATCTTTCCATGCAGGATAAACAAAGCTAAAGATTTTTTGAAATCGTCGTAATCTTATTAGACATGAGGCCCCGGTTCAAATGCCACGTCAGAAATCCGAACTAAACAAAATATGAAAAAATTTTTCGGTGACGATTTCCTCTTAAAAGATTTCTGGCAAAAACTCAGAGAGTAAATAAATCATCTAAATCAGTTACCCTATTAATTCGTTTTATAGAGCTTTTGCATTCTTCGCTGGCATCAAATAAGTTTTTATCAATGGAAATCAAATGATATAGAATTTTTTTTCAGGACCTTTTGTAGGGTCAATATACATATGAATTCACAATCCCGAAAATCCCGAAAAATCCCGGGACAAGTTTTTAAAAATCCCGGGATCCGGGATTATGTGAATCCCGAAAATTCCGAGATTTTCCGATTGGCATCTCTACTTCACACCTAAATCCTTCCACAAAATTTTCCACTGCCGTTACAGCTGCGATATTTTCTTCAGTTCGCAGTCTACGTAAGCGTGTTGGTAGTTTAATGTCTAACAATTTGGTGCGAAATTTAGTCACCAGCCGCTTCAGTGGGTCGATTAAACTGATCATAAAATGAAAGAAACCCACGATGAACTTTCTTAAGACAGCATGCATTTTGATAAGAAAAATCATTGATTAGCAAGCTTTGTTTGTTTGTAAGACGACTCATGGTTAAATTATTGACTAAACTGCAGATGTTTAACAGTGAAATAAAACACGAAACGTGCGTGAGTTGTTTAAACCAGTGTTGTCAAAAAGTTAATAATTATAAGACTTTAATTATCGTATCATTGGTCTTGGATATATTCTAATACATTTTCTGTATTAGGGCTGAAACTCTTCTATCATTTTCGATTTAGGCTGTCATTGCTTCGGACCACATATTTGTTAAATAGATTTGTAAGAATTTAACTACTTTAATTTCTAGTTTCTAATGCATACAAAACTTTCACTAAAGAATAAACAATTAAATACGATATTTTAATACATTCTTTTTCTTCCTTTCCTTTCAACTTTCATCAATAATGTAATTTCCATTTACCATTTACGTGATGATTTTCATTAATATTTGAATACTTTGTTGCTTTTCAATAAACTCGAATAGGAAATAATTCCCTTAATATTCACACGCACACACACACCAAACTTTTTCATTCTATAGAGTAGACATAAAGACACAATCTCCATTAATTATTTATTTATCCTCTCTATTACTTTCTCTCTCTCTCTCTCTCACTCTCTCCTACCACTAAATATGTGATAATTTCAAATCATTGTCTTTTTTGGGGCACATGTGCAGAGATTAACATGATTATTATCATTAAGAAGCCGATAATGATGGTAGTGAATACAATGATGGCTGGCTGCTGTTTTAAGCTGGTATATCTAAAATACTAAAAATAATCGAAAATCATTACATTGACTACAGACTGTAGGTACTCCATTATTAATGTGACAATACAAAGTACTGTACGTACAATATAGAACTGATTGGGGAAAACTTTATTAAAAAATAATGAAACAATAAAATTCCAGTATTTCAATACGTAAATAAACATATTCAGCATTTGATATTTGTTGAAAACATTCCTTTTGAAACAAATTGGAGAGTAAAATTTGTTTATAAATCTCCCTGAAGAGAAAGATCTTCAGGAGATGTGGATTGTAATTACTTGTGATGGTGTTAAGCGTGAATAAGATATCATCGAGTTTTGTTATTAGTATGAAAAAGCTATTGTAGCCATTATGTCTGGAATATAAAATTGTCGAAATGTCCGGCATAAATTCTCTGGTTGGATAGCATCTGAAATGTAAAACTTTCCAAGACTCTGATATATTAGCATCACTGTGGTTTGTATACACAACATAACCCACAAAGTTATATCGCGCTATCTTGTTTGATATTTCAACACGACGATGTTGTTTTCAAATAACTCGTCGTTGTCTATGATGCATTATGGATATGAAAAAGAGACTTAATAAATGACAAATGTAGCATCAACAGCCTTCAATTTTGTTGCTGTTATCAGCTGTCTAAGTGTAGAAGTCTTCGTTGAGAGATCATATACAGCGTTACCGTTGAGCGACTAAAGTCGCACACAAATTTTGCAAGCTCAAAACCATATCACAAGTGGCAAATTTTGACAGCCCAAACCTAATAACAAAAACAATTGCCTGTGGTTTTTGTAGACGTTCGTTGTGTCGCTACTTTATTAATTTACTTTGAGCACTTGCTAATCTTTGGTTGTTGCAGAAAACCCAGAATAAGGATGTGAAAATGGACGAGTGAGTAGAATGATCCAAGATTAAAATTTGTTATTAAATTTGAATTTTAGTCTAGACTAGACTATTGACTATAATTTAGATTAGACTACTGACTTGATTATATACTATACTATATACTAGACTATATATTACACTATAGGTCTAGTCTATATAGCCTAGACTATAGTCTAGGTATAGTATAAGAGATATATAGACTATAGACTAGACTATAGACTAGACTATAGACCTAGACTAGCTAGACTATAGACTAGACTATAAACTAGACTATAGACTAGACTATAGACTAGACTATAGACTAGACTATAAACTAGACTATATAACTAGTCTATAGACTAGACTATAGACTAGACTATAGACTAGACTATAGATTAGACTATAGACTAGACTAGACTATAGACTAGACTATAGACTAGACTATAGACTAGACTATAGACTAGACTATAGACTAGACTATAGACTAGACTATAGACTAGACTATAGACTAGACTATAGACTAGACTATAGACTAGACTATAGACTATAGACTAGACTATAGACTAGACTATAGACTAGACTATAGACTAGACTATAGACTATAGACTAGACTATAGACTATAGACTATAGACTAGACTATAGACTAGACTATAGACTAGACTATAGACTAGACTATAGACTATAGACTAGACTATAGACTAGACTATAGACTAGACTATAGACTATAGACTAGACTATAGACTAGACTATAGACTAGACTATAGACTAGACTATAGACTAGAGTATACTTTGGTTTATGTGTTAACAATTTTTTGGTCTGTGTAAATTAATAAAAAAAACTCAAAAATCACAAAGTTTATTAAATACTTTAAAGTGTCTTTTAAAGACCTTTCACGCGATATCAAATTTTTGTATATTTTCTTTGTAAGATATATGAAAATATCATGAAATATTCAAAAAAGAATCTTTGATTCATCTCAGCATTGTATTTTCGATTACTCTAAAATATAAATTAGGTTTGGAATTATAACTGTATAACTAATAGTAATAACTTTAAATGTTAGGTTTTTGTTAAAAAACAAAAGAGATCAGTCGCCATCTAGTCATGAAAGTCTTGTAGAATGCGAAAAGGAAATTATTTCATCATCGGATGAATCAGATCCTGTGAAGCGTAATTATTTGAAATGTATATACCTTATTAACTTCATATTTTTTTAATATATATTATATTTTTTGTTATATATTTTTTTTAATTTTAATTTTATATTATTTTATAGTGGGTTAGCAAAAAAAAAAGTTTTAATAAATTAAAAAACCCATTTTTTTATTTTTGAAATTTATATGTTCTAACGTTCAGTACATTTCAATGAAATTACATTTTAAAGTTAGAAATAAAACTGGCAAATAATATTAAAAAAATTAAAACTTTTGTTTAGGCTTATTAATTTTTGGCTAAAAATTTGTTTCTATTATAAAAAATTAGAAAAATTATTATAAAAATAAAGTTATTGTATGTTTGTTAATGTATATTACAAAATCCAATAAAAAATATTTATTTCTCTGTATTACTTCATTTTCTTTTCTTTTAAAAATGTTGCCCCTTTTTACTGCCAAAATACCCTTTTTGTGCGACTTTTTTTTCAAAAATCCCCTTTTTGTGCAACTTCTTAAAAATTGCCAGCAGTAACGCTGATCATATATCCAATATTTAAGTGGCCAATTAGAGAGTACATACGTTTTTAATTCAATACAAAACTACAAAAGCCATTTATTATGTCTACGCCCTAGCATATGATGATAAATTATATATTATCTGGAAAAAAATAAAAAATTCACATTAAAACTGAATTTATAAAGAAGTTTAAATCTTAAATTACTAGATGCTTTGAGTTTTTCCAACATTTTTTTTATTTCCGTGTTCAATATTTCATTTCCAACAGACTATAGAGAGCGTTATATACGTAGACTTTATTTCTGGCATATTGCTCCCTCAAATCTAAATCTAAAATTTATGATAATTTTATGATAAATTTTCAATTTTAAAATGAGCAAAAAAAAAAACCAAATTGAGGAAGTACCCACCAAAGGGCACTTAAAAACTGTGCATTAATGTAAAACAGAAATTTATGATGCCACACTTTAAACCGCATATGTTTTTAAGCTTGTTGATGTCCATGTGAGGTTCCTTTTATATTTTTTAAATGCTGCCAGTAACAGCAATACTTTTATTTGCAATATTTTTTTTTTTTTTTTATTGCATGAGGTATACCCCATACACAATTTACGATCGTTTGTAAATATTTTTTTCTGTTTTTTTTTTTCACAATTTATATTGATTTTATAATGTGGCAACATATGCAAATAATATAGATTAGCATTAATATGAACATATAATATATGAAGCAACAATAAAAAATCGTGTTTTTTTTCCTCTAATGGCAACCAGATTGTTATGGAAGTTAATGTTTGTGGTGTGTAAGTGGTTGATAATATATTATCCGACCATAAATCTGTAAATCAACAACATTGAAGAACAAAAAAAAAAAATTAAACAGCTTATGGACCATTATTATTGTATTTGATTAAGTTTTAATGATCATGCAATTTATACCAAACCAAACAATCATAAGTCATACGTTAATGATGTGGTAAACTGAAAACAAAACTACTTTGTTGATAGATGTTCAAATTAATGGACACAACTATTAATTATGTGGTAGTACAGGGTGGCTGATATGTATTGCAACCAACTTCAGGTTCTTATGATTTGTAAACCGATCGTCTGACAGCTGACAGACTTATTCCAGTGACAGTTCATTTTATTATTTACAAGCTTACAAAAGCATTTTAATCTATTGCATTCAGAATAAAAGTTATTCGTAATGGAATTCAAGCGTAATATTGTGTGATTGCTTTATATTACCTTAATACTGGCAGTGCTGCATCACGTCCAAAAATTGGACCAAAAACAAAACGGTAACAACACCAGAAATGATCGAAATCCACGCCGCAGTAGTAGAAAACTTGCTCGTGAGCTGAACATATCGCGAGAACGGATGCAACACATATTAACTTGGACTAAAGCCATTAAAGTTCCAAAAAGAACTCACCGATGAATAAAAAAAGTTAGACTGGAAAGAGCTAAGGAATTTCTTGGCTTCCACGAAAGTGGCCAGTTTCGAATTTGATTTTTTCCAATGAGAAGCCATTCCAAATTGAGCAGTTTGTGAACAAACCAAATGATCGGGTTTACTTGCCAATGAGGTCAGCTGAAAATTTATACCTGCGATTAGGCACCAGAACTCAAGCGACGCCGATGGTAATTGTATGGGCCGCCATATTCGTCTACCGTGGGGTCAAAATAAATGCCGAATATTATCGGAAAAATGTTTTGAAAACAGTATTAAAGCCCTGGGCAGACAAACATTTCGGCCGCAGACCATGGACATTCCAACAGGACTCAGCACCACCGCACTCAGCACGTGTCAACCAAAAATGGCTTAAAAAGGAGGTTCTCGCTTCATTTCTACCGCACAATGGCCACCAAAATCGTTGGATATCAGTCCGTAGGACTTTTGCGCCAGGGCTATTTTGGAGAGTAAGATTCTCATTAAAAAATAAGCCGGAAATAAGCCAAAATACCGCAGTGCCAATTTCGTGCAGACTGTGATGTCTTTGTCGGCTGTTTGAAGGCTATAATTAGTACCAAAGGTGACCAATTCGAACAAATCTAAACTGATTCTAAAATTTGACGTCATTTCCAATATTTTTTGCTTTTGAACAATAAAATTAAAAAGAAAATTAAAAAATATATCGCTTTACTTTGTTGCATTATATATCAGCCACCCTGTATGGTGATGATGCTGTTCAATAAAAATTTGGAAGTAATTATCAGAAGTTTTCTAATGCGTGACATTGTATGCAAGGAAGTACCAGTCACATACTTCGTTAAATAAAAATGGTTTCACATTAGAAAAAAAAAAATTTGTCGAATTTTGAGTGAAACTTGAAACATAATTTTCTTGAAGACTTACTATTAAGGAAGATGTAAAAAATCCGAATTTAACACGTTGACTTTCGAATTCCAATATGTAGTATTAAAGATGTACCAGCAAAAGATTGTTCATGACCTAACTGAATAACAATTACTGAAAGCTTTAACCTTTATGTCAACAGAAAAAATTATGCGTACGTCAACAGAACCATACCCGGGTATGTTCATACATTTTATATGGAATTTCTTTTGTTGCTAAATTTATTTCTGTTTTAATTATGTTTTGTAGTTGCATTGTTTTGATTCTGTTTATGTTTTGATTTGTTTGTGCTTTGTTGCTTCATTTTTGGTCATCCAAATATATCGAGCTTCCATGACCGTGCGGCATTTTAGGCATATAAGCCGCTTTATACGTTTCGACAACGGAAACACCCGTCGAAAGTGTAAAAAACCAGACAAAACTGCAGCCAAAGCCAACTTATGTTACGCAACAAAAATATATCAATTCCAAACGTGACAGTCGATGAACAGTTATATCCCTACTGTGTTGGACTGGGTTTACCCAATATATACCATCGAAACCCGCCAAGTACGAGTATAGGACTCCGTCTCATCCTATTCCATTAAGGGACATATTTATACTGGATTGGCGGCAACCGGAGAACGGGAAAAAAACTTAGGCGAGAGGGTAGTAAAGGACGTGTGCGTCAATCTTTTTCATGGAAATGGATGGAATATTGTTTGTGATAATTTCTCCACAACTTATAATTTACATGAATAGCGGTTTATCAATGTTAGGTACAGTGAACAGAAGACGAGTGTTTGTTTCTACAACCATATTTCGCTTTATCTAAAGGACGGGAAGTAGTGTCAACTACATTTGCTTTCAGTAACAATATTGCCTTGTTCTCTTACATCCCATAAAAAAAAGAAACTAATAAGTCGGTTGTTCTTCTTTCCACAATCCATTATTCATGTGAAGTGCAAGCTCCAAAGGAAAAGCCAGTCATGATCTAAGATTACAACAAATATAAGGTTGGAGTCGATAATATGAACAAGCTTTTAGCAGAATATTCAACAAAGCGATGAACAAACAGATGGCCCTTGGCTTTATTTTACAACGCTGGCCATGTATAATTTACGTTGAGAATAGCCTAATGCCAAAAGCATCCACAAGCCGCCGTAGAATGTTCACAGTCTCAGCGAACAGCTAGTGAAACCAGAAATAGAAAACAGAGTCACAAATAAACACGTAACAAAAATATTTTCCACACGCAAGGCTATTGAAGCCATACATATATTGGGAATCTTTGACCGTAAGAGGTGCTGCAGATGAAAGCGTGGAATAGATTGGTAGCACTGGTAGAATAAAACCTAAAAGGTAGAAAACGTCTGTCAACCAGAAAATCCTGATCGTTATGCAGAAAACCAGTGTGTGCAGGTCAGTCAAGTAATAAGCCCCAATGCAATAAATGCATTTAAGAAAAATTAGTTTTTACAATTTCTTTATGTTTTATTGTAGGTGATTGAATTTGGATTTTATTATTAAAAACTTGTAGATTTTATTCAATAAACATCCAATGACAACATATTGCCATTATACATACCCAAGTATGTAGCTGTTGACGTAAGGGATAGAAATGGAAACTGGTCACATCCCCATTCCCCATTTTTACTCAACTCTAGGAATAAAGTAGAAAACACTACTAGTGAGGATATCATGAAATTTCAGGTTAATACAGTTATTACTTTCTGAGATACGGCGATTTAAAAACACAAAACATACCCGGTTATGTATCTGTTGACATGAAGGTTAAAGAAGATGATAAGAGCCAGCGTAATTTTTGCTCAATGTATTGAATTTTTAACAAAGGACTCTAATTTGAATTGTTAAATAAAGTCAATACTATTTGAATTCCTTGAGAATATTATGACTGGTTATGGACACTGTTTACGTATTTTATTTAATGCCTGAAATTTAACATCCAGTACAAAAAATACTGAAGTTTATTACAAAGTTATACGGCGGTTTAAAAATACAAAACATACCCGGATATGTATTTGTTGACAAATTGTTGTTTAAATTTTTTTTGCTGAATTTGAACCAGGGATCATTGGGTTGGTTGTTATGTCTGTCTAATTATCTGTCTGTCTAATAATGTTATCTAATTATGGCTGTCTAATTGGGAAAATGAAAATGACATTTATCATGCTTGTATATGACATATAGGAAGAATTTAAACAGTCACATGATCCATTGATGCCAAATTGATTCTCATGTATTACATTAGCTTTGAATCACCATTTTTTTTTTCTAGGAGTGATACAACGGACAAAGTTCAGTTTCGTTCTAAATCTAAACCAAATTTATGCGTTATATTTTAAAAGAAACAGAATACCATTACAATATATGCCATTAAATGGCATATGTTATGTAAAACCGCCAAATTGGCTTTAGCAATATGAAAAGATTTACAACAGTAAATCGCCCATCTTTTGTAGATTCAAAAATATATTTTTTTTGTTTTGTAAACGGAGGCTTACTTTACAAAATGTTAATAAAACAAGAGCTGAACATAAGCGTTTACAAAATAAATATTTTCCTTTATGTTGTTTTGTATTTTATTTATTTACTTACCATCAACGATATGTACACGCACAGATGTGGGATTCGCATTCGATGGCGTACATGTATAGAGTCCAGAATCCTGTTGTATGGCCTTTTGTACCAATAAACGACTTGTGGTTAAAACACCTTTTTCCGTCACTAATGATATACCGCCACGTGGTGAATCGAAATTTATGACCTGATTTTAAGTAAAAACAAGAAAAAAAACCATAAAAATGCCAGACATTGAGTAGCATGAAATAAAGAAAAGACAAATACATGTGAGTGCTTGATTGTTTGGGTGTGTGTGTTACATACTTTGTCGTATGGCAGTTATAAGTCAAAGTTTATGAAAATCATATTTATTATGCCTACTATTTGGAGGATTTTCTCGTTATATGTATATCAGAGCGTATAAGGGCTTGTTTAACAACTACATGCATATTTGCTTACTTTCATACAGCAACATACAGCTGTGTTCAAAATAATAGGAGTGTTACCATGTAATATTTTTAAAGTTAAAAATTTTTATTGTACCAATTTGCAAAATATGATATTTTCTAATGGTAGTTGCAGCGATATGTAAGAAATAAAATACAAAAAAGGAATCTCGTAATAACTTTAATATTTGCGATGAAATTGATTTATTACTGCGTTTGCCCTTGACTTCAGTTGATCAAAAAAATAGGAGTGCGACTGTTCTTTTAAACATCAAAATATATCAGAATATAATTTAAAACAAAAAGTGTAATTAAAATTTAAATTAAAAGAAAAATATAAAATTTTTTCCACAGTGATTCGCATAAATTTTTGTAATAGTGGGACGACGTAAGCACTTTACTGACGAAAATAGAGAATTAATTAAAGACCTTTGAAAAAAAGGCGAAATTAAGGAAATCTCAAATTTACTCCGATCAAATGATCAAAGTATTTTTTCGGCGATTTCTTCTCTTTCCTTTCTCAAAAATCTGTCGTTCGGAGTCGACTTTAAACTGTAGGTCCCGCCACTTCTGTATAAAATTAACACGCACAACATAAGTGGTGTGAGAAACTGCGCGCTTCTTGGGAACGATTGCTGTAGACTATCGAATGGTATAGGTATAGCACTGACCATTTCATAGTCACCAGTAGCAACTTGTTTCCTTACCGTTCGCATCTTCCCTCTTTCCACATTTCCTAAACCTGCACAATGCACTACATTAGTAGGGGTCATCCCCTGAGTTCTGGTTTTATAAAAAAAAAAAATCCTTTAAAATATAAAAAAAAAATACCGAAACTCATGGGCCCAAGAGCATATCAAATATCACGAAGCAAAATGAAGAGGCATACTGTGGACCGATGAAAGCAAATTTGTTTTATTTGGTGGCACTGGATCTAGACAGTATGTTAGACCAACACCAAATATAAAGCTCAGTATACACAAAAGACAGTTAAACATGGGAATCTTGTCATATAATGGTGTAAGCCCAATATATTCAATTTGAAACATAATTGATGGGAACGTTTATGTCGACACTTTGAGAGAAGTAATCTTACCATATTCTACGCCTCTAAAATGGATATTCTAACAAAATAATGACACGAAATACACCAATAAATTGGCAATTGAGTGATTTCCTGTTAATGGGGTAAAGGTTATAGCGTGACCAGCTCAGTCTCCTGACCTTAATCCTATAGAATATCTATGGGGAGATGCTAAAAAGTATGCTGCAGAAAAAGAACCTTTAAATGCAGAAGAACTATGGATCACAGTGCGCGGATGCGAAGCTTCAAATTCCTTTAAACAGTTGCCAAGATCTTATTGACTCAATGCCTCGTCTTTTGTTTAAAAATTATTAGATTATGTGCTAGCACTCCTATTATTTTGAACAATTAATTTTGAGGGTAAGCTTTATTTACATGAAATATTTTTTGTTTTCTTAGTTTTAACAAAATAATTAAGTGTTAAAAAATTAGAAAATGAATTAGAAATAAATTTTAATTCAAAAAAATTTAATATTTACTTTTTTATTTTTCTTAATCTTGAACTTTGCTTTTAAATGAAAGGCACTCCTATTATTTTGAACATAACTGTATATATGTATGTAACTCTGAGTGTATGTAAACAGACGTTTTGTAGTCATAAAATACAATTTAAGTGTAATTTGTTTTAAAATTATGCAAATTTTCTTAAAAGTACTCCTGTTCTGTTCTCAATAAGTTTTTGAGTGAAATTGTTTTTCTGTTTGCGGGTAAAATAAGGTAGCCTATGTTATATTTATTAAATTGACATTTTGATTAGAATTTTTCATATTCCATATTTCATTGTTTACTTTGGGTAAACACTAGGGTGTCCACATATAAACATACTTCTTTGTACCTTTAGATTATTTGCCAGTTTATATTTATTTTGCTGCTTTTCAATGTTGCCTGTCCGTCCTTTATTTATTTCTCCTGAGCAAATGATCCCTTACAATGTCATAAGGGATTGTGAGACAAATAAAAATGTACCCTTATCACAAGTTAATCACAATTATTTGTACAGTAAATGTCATATTTTTATGTCAGTTTTGTTTTCATATGAATAGCATTTGATTTAAGGTGTCTCTTTCAAATTTTTATGTTTGTTTTCTTTTTTGTGTATCCTCTTTTTTTTTGTATTTAATTCTAACGAAGGTCCATTTTATTTGTTGATTCAAATAGAAATCACTTAAACATACCTTAAGGTATGTTATACTATTCATATTTTATTAACATCCTTATAGTATGCTACAAATTATATGCGTAAATAATTTACATTTTCAGATTTAACATGTCCTGCTTGATGATGATGAAAATTTTAAAATTTTAGTGACCATTTAACCTAAGTTAGGTAAATTCTTTTTAAATAATTTCATACACTTACCTGTCGATTGTGCGACCAAATAACCGTAGGCGGCGGTTCGGGGGCAAATTTCACAATACATGTTAAATTTATGGTTGAGCCCTTATTAATATGCAACTCTGGCCCACCAATTACTTCGGTAACAGGTTCTAAAAAAGAAAAAAAAAACATGTTTTTCAAACATTAATAGAATTTCCCTTAATAAGCTTTCTTAGAAGGGAGAATATAATAAAAAAAAATATTCTACAACAATTGATTTGAAATGACAGCCATTGGCTAGCGCTTACAAAAACATATTTTGACTTAAATGTGCTTAAAGATATTTCATAAAATTTGTTAAGAATCTTTATAATAAGATAAAAAGTTGTAGTCAAATTATTCTTATTATTACATTAAAATTATGCCCTTAGTAATTGGGAGAAAAATAGTCCCATGATAAAGATTGAAAAAAAAGAGATTTAAAATCATTTCAAAAAGTTTAATATAGAAACTTGAATATAATTATACGAATATTTTCTCCTTAGAATAGAAAAACAAAATCAAAAATAAGTTAAGAAAATACAAAAAAAAAAAAAACTAGTTGTACCCTGCACGTATTGTTGAGCCCCCAACTAAAATAAATTTGAAGGAAAGGCATTACACAAATTAATTTACAATTAATTTTGAATCATTTTATTGATTTTGTTTCGTGTTGTCCTGATAATTCAGATGAACGGGCCTGAGGAGTAAGCATTCGATCAGTTCCTAATCTCTAATATTCTCGTTGTTAAAGTGGTTAATGGGAAAGGGTTTCAGCGGCATATACTCGAAGATTTTCCAGCCACAGTGCTCGTCTGATTTTGAGGCTCGGAATGTTCTTTTCTTAAGTGCTTGGGGTGTAGGTCGACCAATAGCTTGTCATTCATTTTGATTAATTTTTAGTGACGCCATCCATCGGAAATTAATCGCACCAATCTCAGTCGGCTTATACGTTACAACTTTGTTAAAGAATGCACAGTTTAAGATTTAATTCATTTTGAGTGGCGCCACTGACACCTATCAGATATGGGTCATACCAACTTAGAAATTTTCATCGGCTCATGCGCAACAACTTTGCTAAAGATCATAACATAATCACATAATCATGAACAGTTTAAGATTTAATTAATTTTAAGTAATTATCAAAAAAAATGGGCGCAAAAGTAGGCGGGGCAAAATTTTCTGTTGATGAAAACTTTAAATGGATAAATACAAACATTTGAAAGAATAATTAGTCAAATCGTTTTCTGATTTTAGATAAATAGAAAATGTGGGCATAAAAGTGGGAGTGGCAAATTTCACATAAAGCATCTACTAAATAGTCCGAATAAAGCCTAAACATTTGGCTTGAATAGGTGAGCCCGTTCTTGAGTTATAAAATGACAACAAAAAGTGGCATTAATTTTTATACATTAGAGAAGAAGAAGAAGGTATATAAAATATATATAAAATTATCTTAATGAAATGATTAAGATTTCCACTAGCAGTCAATCCCTTGAATTCTTATACTCCCCACAGATACAGGTTTCTTTTTAAGCGCGTGGTCTCTTATTCGTCTGCCAATGAGAAGAAGTCGTTGATGGATAGCATCCAATATGTCAAAATATTCATAAATTTGTTGTCTTTGAAACTTACTGTGGCTTGTGACTTACTCTCATACACCTACGATTTTAAAAACACCAGAAAAGAGCCTAAAACGATCTCAGCGGCAGTTTACAGCATCTTTACGTGAATATTCTATATGGCAAGAGCTAAGTGGCTTGTAGCGTCGTCCTTTTAAAACCACATATCTTTGGTGTCTAAATGATTCAATTCAGGTCAAAATAATTTGCCATTAACAGTGGTGGCCCATCTAACGTCAATCTTTGAGAAATATGAACCGATGACGTCTCCAGTTCAAAATCCACAACAAACCTTGATTGTTTCAATTTACATTGGAAACTTATTATCTCATATGGGTTAGTTTCATCGAAAATTCGAAAATTTTGTTTGTCTCACGTTGTTATCAGTAGCCAGCTGCCTCCAAATAATAGTCAGCAAACACAAATCTTTGCATTCCCGGTGAATACGGTAAGTGGCCACCTTCCTGTAAGCGAAGTAAATTTTTTTTGTCCATCGGTGAGCTCCTGCAATTTTTGGAACTTCAATGGCTTTAAACCAAACCCACCTTTCAATACGTGTTGCATCCGTTCTCGCGACATGTTCAGCTCACAAGCAATTTTTCTACCACTGCGGCGTGAGTTTCGATCATATCTGGCTTTTTTTCGGATCATTTCTGGTGTTGTTACTATTCTTTTTCGTCCACTTTTTGAACGCGATGCAACACTGGCAATATCACGGTAACGAGCAATGGTACGAGAAAGAAAATATTTCTTCACATTTAAATGATGGAGGGCTCTAACAACAACCACCTTTGATTTTCCAGTCAAATATAAAGCAATCACACTAACACGCTTGAATTCTATCACGAATAACTTTTTTTCTGAATGATGTAGACCAGTGGTCTAGTAGGTAGTGTGTTGGCTTATAAGACGTAAAGCCAGGGTTCGAGTCCCAGGTCATTAATAGATTAATTAGATTATTCAATAATCCTGACTGAAGAGTTGTAGCGACCAATTTTGTATGTATGAATAGGCCAAAATGCTCTTAAAAGCTTGTAAATAATAAAATCAACTGTCACTGGCATAAATCAGTCAGCTGCCAGTCGGCCGGTTTACAAATGATAACAACCTGAAGTTGGTTGCAATACATATCAGCTGCCTTGTATATGACTACAGATGACGCATTGCCATAACATTTCACGACTTCGTTTTCTGAGTGGACTGAACATAGTGAACCGACTCTAAAGCATGCGAAGACCTAACAGTGGACTAGGGCATAAATATTTTGGATTGCATATGGTAAGAAAAGTGTCAGTAGCGACTATTGCATAGAGTAAGAGGATATTTTTCGTTTTGTTAGTCTGCGACTCTTTCAGTTCAAATGTTACGCAGAGATATGGCGAAAAAAATAATATCTCTGAGAAACAAATTCTTTTTTCCATATAAACCCAGTTCTTCCAAGTCAAACAATTCAAAATAATGTCAAAATATGTAGTGTAACCTGAACACAATGCCATTCCAGTTGACAGATACTTATAAATGGCGAAACTTTATGAAAACAACAACAATAAGATAAGAAAAGTTTTGCTTTTATTGAATTACGTTTGAGATTGTTTGTCTCCTTATAAATATTTATTGGAAAAATATTTCAATTATTTGTCATGTTGTTTGTTTTACTGTTTTGATTTACCAGACGCACAATTCTTATATAAAATGTATGTTCACCTCATTGCTAAGTACACCTAACTCTTTTTTTACACGGTTTCTTTTTACACTGTTGAAAAAAAATTTTTTTTTGGAAAAATTTTTTAATCTAGTACTAGGGATGCCAATCGGGAAGTCCCGAATCTCGAAATCCCGTGATTCGGGATTTTATGAATCTCGATAACCCCGGGATTTTTAAAAACTTGTCCCGGGATTTTTCGGGATTTTCGGGATTGTGTATTCATATGTATTTTGACCCTACAAAAGGTCCTGAAAAAAATTCTATATCACTTGACTTTGATAATAGCTTCTCAGATGAGGAAAAAAGTTATTTGACGCAATCCAAGAATGCAAAAGCCCTATAAAACGAGTTGAAAAGGTAACTGATTAAGAAATATCCCGGGATTTCGGGATTGGGATTTACAAAACCCCGAATACCTGGGATTTTTAAAAGTCGATCCCGTTTGGCATCCCTATCTAGTACGGTTTAAAAAACACTGTCTTGTATTTATATTTGGTTTTACCACACTTGGTACCATTACTGAAATTAACATACATAGGAGTAACTGGGAGATCGCAAAAACCAAAGGTGCAACTTTCAATAAAAGATTTTTTAATAACACGTAGACGGCGGAAGACCTTTCGGAAAGTAGTCCGATAGTCCAAAACTCTATTACCAGACGAAAGTCACAATTGGGTAATTTGATGGATATCTCCAGTAATGATACCGACTTTAGTCCAGTTCGTCGCAAACTATTGGGCTATGTAAATATTTTTTCTTTATTTCTATTACAATTTTTCTGTTCTTAATTCTGGATTAACAGATTTCTTTTGTTTTTTGCTTGCCCTACCAATTTGTATGTATTTCCGAAATTTTATAGTTTTCAACATTTTTTACACGGTCTTTCGAAGTAGATATAGTCCTTTATTTCATCTTACAGGGTTTTCAGATGACATGGAACATATCCCCAATTTTACTATAGGAAAAGCCTACTTTTTATACGATTTTTTATACGAATTTCTGAGGAACGTATCTACCGTGTAAAAAAAGAGTTAGGTGTATGTATGTTTATGTGAAAAAAGTGTGTATATTGTGCATGACAATAAAAAGAAAACTTTGTTGTCTGTATGCCGTTGTTTTAATGTGCCAATTTATTTGGTTCTGTTCTGTTCTGTTTTTACATCTTTTTTGTTTATAAACTGCCATTTCTTCCTTTCGATTTCCTTTCCATTTTATATTCGTTTTCCTTTTTTTTTTGTATCGATTTATGTTCTTGTATTACAATTTATATGTAATAAACCATGTAATATGTTTTGTCTATATTGTTTTCCTGTTTCGAATTTTTCTAAGTTTTATATGCTGTTGCTGGCAATATTAGAATGTTGTAATGTTTTGGATAATCTTTACTGGCCATTATTTATATTCTTAGATTTCTGTGTCATTTAATATTTTCTTTCTTTTATTTTATTTTGTTTCTCTCTCTCTCTCTCTCTTTCTCTCTCTCTCTCTCTCTCTGTATATCATATGTATGACTTATGAAGCGTTACATTGGAATTGTTCGAATAATAATTTAACGCACAGTTTGATTTTCTAATATATTATGGGATTCGTTTCATTTCAAAAAGGTAAATGGGAGAACCTTTTTAAAAAGAATTCCAGAAACTTTATAAAACTGAATAGAAAAAAAATGTTTAAGGAATTTTATTGTGGAATTTGCATTCACAATTGTGCCAATTTGTGTGGCTTGAACAAAAATAAATTTTTGATCATGTATGAAGCGTAGCTTGAAGGTAGTAAATTTAAGGATGAGATAATAGACTTAACTGACCCATATGAGTCGGGGTCGCCATGATCTAGTAGTAGTAGTGTGTTGGCTTATTAGACATAAAGCCAGAGTTCCGGGCCCAGGCCAGACATCAAAATAAAATACAAAAAAAAGTATTTCTTCGGCGATTTGTTCTCAGCAGATTTCTGACAAAAACTGAGAGAAAATAAAAATTGCCATGAAAAGGTTCTCAAAAAATCTGTCGTTCGGAGTCGTCTTTAAACTGTAGGTCCCGCCACTTATGTATAAAATTAACACACACAACATAAGTAGTGTGAGAAACTAGATCATCAAAATAAAATACAAAAAAAAAAAGTATTTCTTCGGCGATTTGTTCTCAGCAGATTTCTGACAAAAACTCTGAGAGAAAATAAAAATTGCACATGAAAAGGTTCTCGAAAAAATCTGTCGCTCGGAGTCGACTTTAAACTATAGGTCCCGCCACTTATGTATAAAATTAACACACACAACATAAGTAGTGTGAGAAACTAGATCAATAATCCTGACTGTAGGGTTGTAATGACCAGTTATGTATATATGTATGACTCATATGACCGATTCAGAGTCCAAAGAGATTAGCAAATGTCTTTTGAGTTGCAAAAAACGATTTCGCACAGGTATAATTGTAGCTGCAACGGGATATAATATTATACCCACAACGACAATATCACTAAACGTAACTTTGCTATTGTTTGGCGTATTGCAATCTTATACTAGGGATTGTTGTAAATCCGTCAAATATCTGTATTTGTCTAACAACTTATGTTAACAGCCTAGGTTAACAGCCCTATGTTAAGAATATTAACAGAATAAGAATCGATTCTGCCTGAACTTATCCGTAAAAAGCACAATGATCTCTTATTAACCTAAATGTATTGTGCTTAACCCATTAATGCTGAATGGGTAGGAAAATACCATAAAAACGAAGTATTTTTTAAAAAATTTTATCCTGAGCCAACTAAACGAGAGCCTAGAGAACGAATTAAGAACGAAAAAAGAAGCCGTAGAATAGTTTAAAAAAAAATTAGAAAGTCATGATATTCACATATCTTGGATGACAGAAAAAAGGTCAAAGATCACGAATTTTTCAAAATCAAAATTTTATAGAAAGAACTGCTGTGGAATATGTATGGAAGACAGCCTCAGAAAAACCTTTAGATGCCATGTAATATAATATATCTTCTACCCGCTAAAAATACTTTCACTTAAATTGATATACTTACCTAAGCTACAGGTGCGATTAAATATCATGGCTATATAAGTGTTCACTTAGGCATTGGTATGAAGTACTTTTAAAAATTAATTTCAAATAGAAACTTCAAATCATTTATTTTTCTCTACTTCTTTATATTTTTTGGCAGTTTCAGCATGAAATTGTGCAAAAGAATATTTTGGATGCACATTTAAATCGTATTCTGTATAACCATACTCTGTTTTCCCTCCACATTGCAAACAGCGACTGCGTTTTTCAATTTTATCAATCATGTGGTCAAATTCGTCAGTGTGGTTTGCTATTTGTTGCGCATTTGGGACAATTTTTCCATCACGGCATCGACTTTCATGAATTTTTACCAACACTTCAACAATGCTAACCCGAAAATTGAGTTCGCTCATAGGTGGCAAACGTTCACATCCCCTGCACAAGCAATGTAGTTTCCAATTTTTTCCGCGAACTCCCATGCGATAATTGTTGACGAATTTTGATGAAATTTCGAACATATTTATGAAAAAATTGCCAGAAGCTGCGTATGTAGCTCTACAGAATATTTTTAATGCTTGTCTTAAATTTGGCTATTTCCCTTCTGTATTCAAATGTGCGAAGGTAATAGCTATACACAAACGCGGAAAAGATCCTAAACTGGCATGTAGCTATAGGCCTATAAGCCTTTTAAGTTGTGTTGATAAAATACTAGAAAAAATAATTCTTTCCAGGATGAATACTTTTATCGAAGAAAATCGAATAATCAACGATGAACAATTTGGTTTTCGTCACCAACACTCGACTGTTCACCAAGTCAAAAGAATAACAAACATTATAAAGAAAAACAAGCGACAAAGACTAACAACTGGGGTAGTTTTAATGGATATTGAAAAAGCTTTTGACAGCATATGGCACAACGGATTAATCCACAAAATCAAAAATTATGGCTTTCCTTTATATATTGTTAAAATAATTCAATCCTTTCTAACTGACCGTTCGTTTAAAGTTGTTGTTAATAACACGATTTCATCTCCACGTAACATCCCAGCTGGAGTACCACAAGGTGCAGTGCTGTCCCCAACCCTATACTCTCTATATGTGGCTGATTTTACAGCAAAAAGCGGTACCGAAATAGCTCTCTATGCCGACGACACCGCAATGATTGTCAAAGGCAAACTCTCGAATGCAATTGTTGGTAAATTGACGAAAAATCTACACACATGTATTAAGTATTATAACAAATGGAAAATTAAAATTAATACAGACAAAACACAGGCCATTTTGTTTCCATTCAATAAGAGTCCAAAGAGAATTCAAACAACGCAACTGAAAAATGATAATGTTAGTATTCCTTTCAGTGAATCAGTTAAGTATTTGGGGATATACTTGGATAAAAAATTGTTATTCAAAAAACATATAGAACACATTGTGGATAAGGCCACTAAGTGCTGCAGAGCCTTATACCCTATTCTAAATAAAAAATCGTATCTCAGTACTAAAAACAAGCTATTAATTTATAAAACCGTCATTAGACCGATATTACTTTATGGATGTTATGTTTGGGGAAATACGGCTGAAACTCACGTTAGAAAACTTCAAATTGTTCAAAATAAAGTTCTAAAAATAATTTTTAAACTACCTCGTTTATACCGCACAAAAGACCTGCACCAACGTTATTCTCAACAAACTATCAAAGATGTCATTAAAACTCAGAATCTTGCATTTTCTAATAAATGTAGTATTTCTGAGTATGAACTAATTACAAATTTATCAGATGATACTTCGTAGTTTACATAAGTAAACTATTTAAGTTTCATGAAATAAATTAGATTTAGATTATATTGTTCCAGTGGAACAGTTAAAATTTCAGATATACAAAGTTTTTTTCTTATCTTTTTTCTTTATAAATTATATATATATTCACATTTTGTAATTTTTAAATTTTATTATTTGATTTATATGTTGAAATATCTTAAATTAGATAGTAGCTCATAGACTTTTAATAAATTTTTAATGTATGTATTGCTTTATGATAACTCAATAAAAAAAAAAAAAAAAAAAAAAAAAAAAATTGTTGACGCCATTATCAAAGAAGTCAGCTTCACCTATATGTTGATTATATGCATGTATTAAGTATGGTTGTTTAACGCCAGCCATCTTGCGATGTTTACGGTGATATCTTTTGGTTTTGCATATCGGCTATACACCCAACAAATTAGATATCACAGTCACCACCTTCAGATAGATTTAAAATAGGTATGTGCATACATTTGTAGGTATAACATGATAATAAATACCGAATTATCGTTCCAGAGAACTGCGATAATATTGTTGTTTGTCAAAGCAAAAATCTGATGAACCTTGAGTTTTTTTTTTTCATCAATTTAATATCATCCAACAATGCATGATTGCTCCCATCGTTTCGAATGGTACCTGTTGTAAAATGACCTTTTCGAGATAACGTACATAATAAATTATGGCTTGTCAATGTAACATTATATTGACTTGGATCTGAAATATTCGGTAATAGTCGTAGTACCACGTTTTCTCCAAGGCTGTATTCAGCATTATTTTTAGCAGAACCGCCAGCATATGGAATAAAATAATAACAATATCCTGTCATAGAAGCCAACACCCAGCATTTGTAGCCAAAATGGTGACCCTAATATTCGATCATCTGTTTATCCACAGAAAGACTATGGGAAAATATGCCAAATTGCATGAATTTTTTATTCAATGTATCGTTCAATGAAGTAATTTTGGCAGATTTATTATTCTTGTCAAGAATATTATTGCCACGAACGTAATATTTTCAATAATAGCTTAACTATGTTGTCTTGCCGCCTTAAAGCAATGAGAAAAAATTGTATTTCAGAACATACTTATGCCAAAGTGGGTAGAAAAATACCCATGGCCTACAGAGGCCACCACGACACCTAAAAAAAAAAAATATACATAGCAATAGAAATACTCCAAATCGGACTACGGATTCTGGGGCCAGGCGTTAATGGGTTAAAGGAACAGCTTGCAAATTTTGAATATTCTAAACGTAAAGTTTTTAAATTTCAATTAAAATTGAACAAATATTGTATTTTATATTGTTTCTAATGCAAGGGGATCTTCTAAAATATTGTCCACCTTAAGAAATCCACAATTTGCAATAAATTTTAATAAAAGCTTGTGTGTGTGTGTGTGTGTGTATTTGATACTAAAACGTAACATTATTTGCATAACCATTCGTATCCGTAATGTAACCAAAGGGCAAATAATTGTTTTCTTGAAGCAAACAAAACAATATTTTGAGAATTTGTCATTAAATAAGAGGAAGGGAAATGAAAATATAAAATCATTTGCCTAAAATTCCTAATTATAATGATTTAACAAGATAAATTACCTTTACTTTTTACCGTTAAAGCATTATAGTGCTTGTATGGCTGAAACACCTGACCCAAACTAAAGAGAAAACAATATAGCAGAAATAGCAGAAGAAGAAGAAAAGAAGAAGAATAAGTAGAAATTTGCCACATTTATATAAATTAATAATTTCCTTTTTACGCTTCTTCTGTGTTGTGTTGTATTCTGTTCTGTTTGGCAGGCAGCTTATTTAGCCAGTATTGTCCATAATAGACGTTTGCGTTTGTCGAAATTAAAATAAAATTTCTTGATTAATATTTATGCTCGCAAACAGTACTCGAAAATAAAGTAAATTATTTACAATTTGGTCACGCATTTCTAGATGGCAAGTTCACCTTCAAGGTAATTTCTAGTGGCATCAAATTATGGTCTCTTATAAATTTGGCTCCGGCTATTTTGCCATTGTCATCGTCATAATTTAGTGTACGGACACAGCAAAAAAGAGGAAAGAAGAGGTGATTGTGTTCTTTTTGTATGACACTAAATAATAATGATGTCATTGTTAATGGGATTTTGCTTGTTGAGCCGAAATGTATGTTTATGGAAGTGGAAATGCTCGTAATAAGACTTTAATGATTAATTTCACACATAAATCATATAAAAAAAAAATATTAAAATGAAACTGTACTTGTGAAATTACAATATCAAGGTCAAATTTATGTTCCATCTAAATACCTTCATAGTAGAGTATATACAATGGTCATACTAGGCGTATGATTATTTATTGTAATATTTCACAAATTTTGTGACAATAATCATACGTCTCCAGTAATAATTTTGTCAAAAGATGTAATCATTATTGCAATGAATTACTTTTCTGAAAATCCATTATTTTCTATAGAATTTATTAAGTCTGGCTTTATTATTAAATTAAAATAAATTCTAATAAGTAAGAATTGTTTATGCTATCGCAATTATGATCAAGTAATTCTATTATAATTTTCACTATTATAATTTTCACTTCACAGAAACGAGTTAATAAGGTAATAAAAAAATATTGCCAGTTGACTGTACGTTAACCCTCCTAAACCGCGTTATAAGTTCTTCGGATTACAGGTACAAACCAGGCTAATTCGTAGCGCTTTCTATGGAAACCGTACACCGCGTTGTATGGAATACGCGCTATAAGAAACACAGAATTAGTACAAATCTCTTCATTCGTACCGCATTATATGGAGATCAAGAAATACAAAAGGCAAGATAAGTTAAAAATTATTTTTATTGAATTCAAAAGTTCTTATAAGGATTGATAAAAAAATAGAAATAAAAACTAAACTAAAAGACTGATTTCCAACAAAATTAAGAAAGACTTGTAAAATAATGTAATTTTTTAATATTTATCCTTACTTGGTTTATCTTCATTCATTGTTTTTCGATTGTAGCTTTTTTTCGTAACTCCACTAAAACCTCTTTATAGGGACCAAAGCAATTTTTTAACTTTCTTTTAAACTTTACGCTGCTCAGCGGTGAATGATCAGTTTGAATGAAATGCAGTTGTTTAGCCAAATGTAGTCCTCTTTTCACATCTTGTAAATCGATATTTGGCACCCATTAGTTTTCCTTATTTTCGTCTATTTCGTCTTTAAGGTGGGTGCACCATTTAAATCCATAAGTTCTTCCTCATCTAATGTTTCTTCCCCGAGCACTAATTCTCTTACGTCCTGATGGTTTACTGCAAATTCTTCATCGCTTAAACGAGAAGCAATGTTTACGATTTCTGTAATTGCAACTGCTATTGTTTTGCACGGTACTGTTTTTCGGCGGAGCTTTTGGGTCGAATATAAGACCTATTTTAAACCCTCTTACAATATCTAGTTACTATTCAGTCATAGGCTGTGCGGAAGGAACTTATGGGATGAAGTTGATCGCAAACCGCACTATAAGAGTATTGCGTTATAGGAGAGCTGTCACAATTTCAGCCCCGCGTTATATGGAAACCGCGTTCTGAGAGTACTGTGTTATAGGAGGGTTGACTGTATAGATAAGTTCTTTCAAAAGGGACTACCGAACTGTGACAGTAGAACATGGCCATCTGTCGAATTAGTTCTCATTTATTTAGTATGTGATGCCGGTTCACTATAGGCTACAATATTCCACGATTAATTTTCTTTAACTCTTAGTCGTAGTCTAGTAGGTAGTGTGTTGGCTTATTAGACGAAAGGCCACAGTTCAAACTTAAGTTCAGGCATCTCGAACAAAACGAAGTATAAAAAATATTTCTTTGGCGACTGGCTGTCTGTAGGTTTCTAGCAAAACCTCTGAGACTAAATGAAAGAGATTCGATAACATTTGCGACAATTTACTTTAATTGGGTAATTACACTGAGAGTTTATGTGAGTTAAACATCAGGCAATCAGCAAGTAACCTAAGGATTAGGAAAGACATAGGGATCTATTGAAGCCCAATAGGCAAACTTTCTGAAGAAGGAACAGATGAGACTTATGAATGAACCCACCTGGGCTCATGGAGTAATACGTAGGGAGTTCTTCTTACGATTTAAGGGCAGCACAAAAAATTTTCGGGTCTTGGTATTTCAGTGCTGCACAAGAAACAATCGATGATTTTTTCCAATACACTGCATTGAAAAAATTGGAGCTTTCTTCTAATGCCCATCACTAGTTAAAAAACTTCTATAGCTTTGTGGAGTATTCTGTTTTACTGGAATACTTCTGTCGGTAGCCAATGATTTTATAATTTAGTTTTTTAAAATGGCAAAAATACAAAAAGCTTTAAAAAGTGAACGAAATGTGACGGAATTTAAGATGATAAACGAAAGCTGCCCATGTCATGAATATTTTCTTTTTCCACCGCAAGAGCTATTTAAGGGTATGTTATGTTTGCTCTCAGAAGTTATCCGGTAAAAACTTTAAGAGTACAATAAAATTTGCATGAATAGTTTCTCAAAAATCTGTTGTTCATGTCGACTTTAAATTTTGGATTTCCCCACTTGTTTACTTCCTTATTTAATTGGTCATTACAACTCTTAAGTCAGGATTACGACCTGGCTTCATACACTATCCTTGCTTGGTATGTTCATCTTATACATAAGCTTTGAGACCTAGAGTTTAAAGTCAACTCCGAACGACAGACTGTTGTGAAACTTTCCTTGCTTATTGTGTTTCCTCTTACAGTTCTTGCTAGAAGTCTGCTGAGAGGAAGTCGGCGAAGAGATATTTTTCATATTAAATTTTATATGAGGTTAAACTACGGCCCCACATTTAATAGGCTAACACACTATCAACTAAACTACTGCGACTTGTCACTCATGGATAAAATTAAGACATACGACATGGGTGGTGGGAGTTATAATCTTATTGAACAAATTTTAAAGTTTAAGCTATGAGTGTTAAAGTGGGCGTCAATTTAATGTAATTTTACTTGCTTTATACAAGATGTACCAGTCGATATCGATGATAGCATATAAATGAATTCTGTTTAACAAGTATTCTTCTTCGTGTTCGTTATTTAACCCATTAACGCCTGACCCCAAAATCCGTGGTACGATTTCGGTGAAAGTTGGCACAAATAGTATTTGGTGTATAGGTATTGATATAAATGTTATTATTTTTTTTTTAGTGTCGTGGGGGCCTCTGTAAAGCATTGGATTTTCTTACCCACTTCGGCATAAGTGTGTTCTAAAATTAAATTTTTTCTCTTTATTATATGACGGCTAAACAACATAGTTAAGCTGTTCTTGAAAGTTTTATTGATAATAAGACGTTTGTGACAATAATAATCTTGACAAGACTGATAAATTTGCCAAAACAAAACAATGCATTTAATTAAAAATTCATGCAATTTGGCATATTTTCTCATAGTCTTTCTATGGATGAACAGATGATCGCATATTATAGTTCCCGTTTGGCTACAAATACTGAGTGTTGGCTTCTGTGACAGGATATTGTTAGTCCTTTATCGCAAGTGCTGGTGATTCTTCTAAAATTAATGCTGACTACGGCCTTGGAAAAACATGGGACTGCGGCTATTAGAGAACACTTCAGATCCACGTCAACATAATGTTACATTGGACAAGCCATAATTTATTATGTACATTATCTCGAAAAGGTTATTTTGCAACAGGCACTGTTCGCGATGATGAAACCAATCACGCACTGTTGGATGGTATTAAATTAATGAAAAAAAACCCGAGGTCCATCAGATTTTTGCTTACACAAACAACAATATTACCGCAGTTCTCTGGAACGATAATTCGCTATTTATTATCATGTTATTCCTTTGTCTGTACATATTTTAAATCTATCTGAAGGTGGTGACTGTGATGTCTCACTTTTTGGGTGTATAACCGATGTGCAAACCCAAAAGATGTGACCGTAAACATCGCATGATGACTGTCGTTGAACAACCATACTCAATACATGCGTATAATCAGCGTGTAGATGAGGTTGACTTATTTGATAATGGCATTAACAGTTAACGCATACGAGTCCACTAAAAAGGTTACATGACATCTAAAGGTTTTTCTGAGACTGTCTTCCAGACATATTCCACAGCAGTTCTTTCTATAAAATTTTGCTTTTGAAAAATTCGTAATCTTTGACCTTTTTTTCTGACTTTCAAAATATGTGAGTATCATGCTTTACTAATATTTTTTTAATGGTTCTATGCCTTCTTTATTCGTTGTTAAAGAAGATTTTGGCCTCGTGTTTAGTTGGGTAAAGATTGAATTTAAAAAAAAGCTTTTTTTTTTTGGGTATTCTTTTACCCATTCGGCGTTAATGGATTAATTTGATTTAATTTTTCTGCGAATTTACGAAAGTTTTTTGATATATTAAGCTTTCCTTTGAATTTTAAATATTTTATATTATAGAAATACATATTTGTTGGTGTTGAATTCCTATTTCAGAACCAATGAAGTAAACAAGATATGATTAACTTTCATCTTTTAAATATTTAATCGAAAACTCTTAAGCGATGTGGTTTAGAAACAGATGTGGAAGAAAGAACAAAAAATAAAGGAAAATTAAATATAAATAGAAAATTTGTAAAGGAATAAAAACAAAAAAACAGAACAGAATGAAAATCAAAATAAAATGTTAAATATATTTGCGCAAGTATTTTTTCAATTTTTCTGTTTTTTTTTTTTTGTACTACGGATTGAACAAACTAATTTCGCAATACATGTCTCTGTGGATTTCCACAACTTTTACTGTACCAAACAGTTTTAATTTGCAGCATTAATATGGATTTGGTAAAAATATTCTCTCTGTCTCTATCTCTCTGTATCTCTCGTATCGTGTATATCTTGCATCTCAAAACTTGTTAACTCATGCTGCTATCTATAGTTATGGCGTTTTTGCTTCTTTCCGTTGAACTTGTATTTATTTTTTGATTCACTTGATTTTCTTCGTTGTGTTTAAATCTTTTTCTTGTTTCTTCTGCTTTTTTGTTTCGGTTTCTTTCTGTTTGGCTTTCGGTAATACTTGCGGTAAGCGGTTTTGATAAATATGTTAAGGGAATTTAGTTCGATTCTGGTTTTATTTTATTTTTCTTCCATTTTTTTTTTTTGTTCCCCATTTCATGTTTACTGTTATGCTATTTCCGAGTATCTCATTCATTATTTATTCAAATTGTGTGGGAGTAATACACCAAACCTAACCACTAAATTTGCAAAAAGACAGAAAACCAAAAGCAACATCAACAGCAACAGCAACAACAACAACAATATAAAGGTAATGAAAGTGAAATATAAGAAGAGCAAAAAAAAAACGAAAAACGAAAAATAGAATAGAATCTGGTTAGTTATTTATCATTATTTATACGATATTTATGCTGGTTGGTAAGAATATTACACCGGGATTTTAATAATTTGTGTTGTATTAGTATTTTCATTCATTCATTCATTTCAACTTCTTATGCTACGTTTGAATGAAAAATGATTTCTCATAAAAAAATATTGTTTTCCATAAATATTACACCAGGGTTCGAAATTGAAACAAAATAGAAGAAAAAAAAAACAAAAAACTGGGAAATACTAAATTAATAATTTACTTCCCTTTAAGTATTTCCAAGGAAAAATTAATAATTTTTTTCTTGTAACTCTCTGTCATGAGAAAAAGGTTTGCGGACAAGATGAAATAAACGATGAACTTTAGAGGGAACAACATTTTTTTTAAAGTTGGATTTGCTAAAAATTTCCATTTTTTTCTACAAGGATTTATTCTTACAACAAAGTAAAGTGTACACCGTAAACTTCATGGAAGCATTTGTCTTTGTAAAGACAATACTTAACCCATTAACGCCGAATGGTTAGAAAAAAATACCCAAAAATGAAAGTTTTTTTTTCAAAATTCTATCTTGACCCAACTAAACGAGAGCCCAAACATTTCTTTAAGAACGAAAAAAGAAGACATAGAACCATTAAAAAAATATTAGTAAAGCATGATATTCACATGTTCGAAGTCGCCGTGGTTTAGTAGGTAGTAGGGATGCCAATCGATATAAAAAAAATCCCGAATCCCGAAATTTTTAAATATCGATCCCGTTTGGCATCTCCTATAGGTAGTGTGCTGGCTTTTTAGACGTAAAGCCAGGGTCCGCGTCCCAGGCCAGACATCAAAATAAAATACAAAAACTATTTTTTCGGCGATTTCTTCTCAGCAAATTTTTGGCAAAAACTCTGAAAGTAAAAAAAATTGCCATGAAAAGTTTCTCAAAAATCTGTCATTAAGAGTCGACTTTAAACTGTAGGTATATAAAACTAACACACACAATATAAGTAGTGTGAGAAACTAGGTCGGTCAATAATCCTGACTGAAGGGTTGTAATGACCATTTATGTATGTATGTATGTATGATATTTACATATTTTGGATGACAGCAAAGAGGCTAAAGATCACGAATTTTTCAAAATCAAAATTTTGTAGAAAGAAGTTCTGCGAAATATGGGTGGACGATATTGTCAGAAGAACCTTGAGATGCCATGTAATATTATTTGTCTTCTACACAATGAAAAAAGTTTTACTTGAATTGGTCTACTTACCTAGGCTACAGGTGCGATTAAATGACATGGGTATATAAATACCCACTTAGGCATTGGTATGAAATATTTTTCTTAAAACTTTTAAAAATAAATTACAAATAGAAATTTCAAATCGATTATTTATCTCAATTTTTTTATATCCTTGGTAGTTCCGACATGAAATTGTGAAAAAGAAGCCTTTTGATGCACATTCAAACCGTATTTGGTGCAACCATAGACCTTCAGATAGATTTAAAATATGTGTGTACATACATTTGTATGTATAACACGATAATAAATATCGAATTATCGTTCCAGAGAAATGCGATAATATTGTTGTTTGTCAAAGCAAAAATCTGATGAACCTCGAGGTTTTTTCTGTTTCATCAATTTAATATCATGCCGCAATGCATGATTGCTTCCATCATCTCGAATAGTACCTGTTGCAAAATAACCTTTTAGTCATAAAGTACATAATAAATTATGACTTGTCCAATGTAACATTATATTGACTTTGATCTGAAATATTCTTTAATAGTCATAGTACCACGTTTTCTGCTTTATTTTTAGCAGAAGCGCCAACATATGGGATAAATGAATAAAAATATCCTGTCATAAAAGCCAACACTCAGTATTTGTACCCAAATGGCGACCATAATGTACGATCATATGTTTATCCATCCAAAGACTTTGGGAAAATATGGCAAATTGTATGAAGTTTTTATTTAGTGCATTGTTTATAGGAGTAATTTTAGCAAATTTATCATTTCTGTCAGGATTATTATTGACACAAACGTGTTATATTCAATAAAACTCTCAAAAATAGCTCAACTATGTTGTTCAGCCGTCATATAATAAAGAGAAACAAAATTTTATTTTAGAACACACTTATGCCGAAGTGGATAGAAAAATACCTATGCCCTGCAGAGGCTCCCACGGCACTTAAAAATATAAAAATATTCGTAATAATAGAAATACTCCAAATATTAATTGTGTCAAATTTCACCGAAATCGAACCACGTATTCTGGATTCAGGCGCTAAAGGGTTAATCGTAAAATTATTTTCATTATTTATTTATTTAAGTTTTATTGCATTGTGAAGTTTTAAAGCTTTAGTTGATTGTATAATTATCCTCACATGTAAGTAGGGGATAGAGTAGTATAGCATACGCTCATTCATACATAGGTACATCATTAGTTATTAGAACATATCAGTTAGGATTGCAACGTAACTTCTGATATCGCCTGTGTTTTATGCGTTAATTTTTATCTATGATTGGCTTGACTTACGGTTTCAAGTAGACTCCGAACGACAGAAATTTAAAGAAGCTTTAAGACTAATTTGCTTTGCTTTTGGCCAGAAATCTGCTGAGCAGAACTGACCGCAAAAAAAATATTCCTTTTTTATTTAGTTTTTTTAGAGATGTCTGACTTGGGGTTTGAACCGTGGCCACAAGACTAATAAATCGACACTATCCACTAGACTACACGGCTATATACATACAAACATAATTGGTCATTACAACGCTTCAGTTAGGATTACAGCCTAGCTACTCACACTACTTATGTTGTGTGTGTTAATTTTATACATAAACTTTAATAATAACCCTATATTTTAATAACACCATAATTGGTTTTCCATGTCTGAATACAAAACTACATTTTCTATTTTTCTATTTGGATGAAGAACAAAGATGCCATCAATGGCAATATTTTCACATTATTTTCACATTTAAAGATAAATTTTATTTATCAATTCAAATGCCGTCAATTTATTTTAATTTACCAAAAAAAAAAAAACAAAAAAAAGCTGGGAATGATTGGCAAACAATGAACTCTCAGATGGAAACATGTGTCGTTCATATAACAATAAATAAGCCGCCCTACCTACGAAAAATTTATTGCGGATATTCCGTCTGTATATACATAAATCGCAATGGGAAATGGGAAATGAAAAATCGAAGAACAATGCCAGCCAAAATCCCAAATGTGGAATTATTCTTAAATTTGATAAATTAATACAAATCATGTTAACAATAATGATTTTAAATGCACAAAAACATATCCATCATGTTTTAGCATTTATTTTTGTTATTGTTATTGTTAGCGTTTCTTTCTATTGTTTCTAGATGGTCTGTTAAGATGGTCTATATATTGTTTGATAAATGTTTCCCTAAAGTAAACAACAACAGCAATTTTTTTATTTGTTTTTTAGTTAAGTTCCCCCCCATATATTTGCCAACTATTTTGGGGGAAAAACAGTTTTTGTTAGAAAGTTGGTCAGTAACATGAAACAAAAACAACAATAACAAATAAAAAAACTATTTGAAAATAATAAAATATTCTCCCTCTCCCTGGTATTAATCTGGTCACAGCTAAAAAGTTTAAGCTTTACAAATGACTGTTTTTCGAATAGCGAACGTTTAAGTGACCAGGATATAGAAGACAATAGAAGTCAAATGGTTCTTTTATTAATTTTTTTTTTTTCGTTTTTTGTTGAGCTAAATATAAAGAGGTAATAAGAAAAGCTTTAAAAAAATTAAATTAAAAAAAAAAGAATTTAATATCGCTCTAATAACGACTTAACTAAATTCCCATAATCGCCATAGTCGTCCAGGTAATGTATTGATTTACACAACCTCCTCATTGATATCTCGAGAAAGAACTATAGAAAAATGTATCTTTCACTATCACTTCCCTAGAAGTTTCGTAAAAACTGCAAGAATATATAAAAGCTTCTGAAATTCGTCATTCAGAGTTGAATTTGAACTCATGAAGTCATGATCTTTGAAAAAAATTTAACACACACAACATAAGTAGTGTGAGAAACTAGGATGTAATCCTGACTGAAGGGTTGAAGTGACCAATTTTGTGTGTATATGGTATCTTTCTGTCGGAATTACGTACTGCTAATACACTTACCGCATTATAAGTTGCAGTATATAATACAGTCGCCGTGATCTAGTAGGTAGTGTGCTGGCTGATTAGACGTAAAAGTCAGGGTGCGAGTCCCAGGCCAGACATCAAAATAAAAGTCGAAAAAGAATTTTTTCGGCAATTTCCTCTCAACAGATTTCTGGCAAAAATCCTGAGTAAAAATAAAATTACCATAAAAAGTTTCTCAAATATCTATCGTTCGGAATCGACTTTAAAACTGTAGGTCCCGCCACTTATGTATAAAATTAACATACATAACATAAGTGGTGCGAGAAACTAGGTCAACTGAAGGGTTGTAATGACCAATTATGTATGTATGTATGTTATACAGTATGTTCCAACACACAACACTCAGGACTGAAAGGTTTTTTATGTTAAGGTTTGGAGTGATTAATAGGTTGCCAACATGGTCATCCAGAAATTTCATAGTGGATATTGAATTCTTCAAATTCTTTGTCATTTATTCAGCTTGTTTTAAAAAAATAGAAAGTGTTGAATGAAAAAGAAGTAAAATATGAAAAAAAATTTTAAAATTTTACATAAAAATTTTTTTTGAAAGTAAAATGCACTTCCGCTCAATCTATTGTTGCAAACAAGGCCAACAATTTGTTTTCCATACAAATTTCACACACATTTAATGGCATAATTTAACTTGACTAAGAAATTCATCGAGAGGGAGAGAGAGTTCTTTTCTAAAAATAATTTTTTTATTTTTTTTATGTGACACCTTTTGCTGTGAACCCTTTTAGTCGTACGAATGAGTTCCTGTTTATTTTATATTCTCACAATATAATCAATAAAATCAAATAAAAATACTCCATAAAATTTTATGGTTCATGTAAACGACAATGTTTTGTTTTTTTTCTTTTGTTATGTTTACAAATTACTAGTAGGGTGGTACACTTTGTAACGATGCCATAAAAGATATTTGATTAGAAAAGCATAAAAAGCAGGTTTAAAGGTAGTGTTTTTATTATTTTGTTTTTTTTTTTTTTAGTTTAAATCATGTACCTAAATACCACCCTAATATGTATTTAAAAGTATTTATTAAAATATAAAATAAATTTTTGAGGCATACAGTGATCCTATTGTTAGTAAAAGCATTACAGTTAACCCTTATGCTAGGTAGTGGGAACAATTCCAATACAACGCATAGAATTTGAATATTCGAACGTCCCCGGCCTCACACTAACCTACCATCACCCGACCGCGGAGGGCTCTTTCCTATTACGTAGGGAGACGTACACACTACAGTCCGGAATGTAGCGGGTAAGGGAAAAGTTATGGCAACGAGAACATAAAACAGCTACAGAACTTAATTACAAACTAAATAAGGTAACAATAAACCGGAAATACCGAAGACAAGAACGTGAATTCATTTTTATACAATAATTTATAAATAAATGCCACCATATAAGCTACGTTTTATATTACAAACAATACAATTAAAATCTTAAAAATTATAATGTAAGTTAAAATCATAATCTACGAAAATGAAAATTACATTCATAGTTCGTTCTATCGAAACCTAAAGAATGAGGACGATAGTGCCGTGGAAATCTTGCTGGAATGCTGAAATTCAGGTTACAAAGAAAAAACTCAGAATCGATATCACCTTTAACCAGATAGAAAACAATACAAACCCATAAAACAGGCCTTCTACGTTCCAAAGTTGAAAGTTTTATCAAAGCTAATCTATTCTCATATGACTGGAGCCCATTGGCATAATCCCATCCTAAGCCATGTAAACAGAATAATAAAAACTGCTTCTGCATATATACATACACTCAATGATATGTATGGATTCCAAATAACAAACGCACTCTGCAAAATAGGTCTAACAAGTAAAATATACAGTAGTCTTGTTATATAAAGATCAATGAATTCCCTTTCGCCCATGTTTTCACAAAACTAAGAACAGCCCGAGCCTTGCAAATCATCCGACTAATATGATCAATAATAGACAATTTCATATCCAATAATACTCCCAAATCAAAGAATATAGTCACAGTTTTCAAAGGGCAAGAATTAATCACATAAGTGGATGAAGTTGCACCCTCGCGAGAGAAAGCCATATAAATCTTCCAAAGACGATCAATATAATATTTTTTGTTAGGATTGCGACCTAGTTTCTTAAACCGCTTATGTTATGTTTGTTACCTTGATCCATAATTGGTGTGGTGCCTGTTGAATAATTACAATCAAAAGAAATCGCATTATTTCTTATAACCTGCAGCCTTGAGAGAATTTTTCGTGGCATATTTATTATTTCTCAACAGAAATCTGTTGCAAAGTGGTGGCCGAAAAAATATTTGTTTTTTTTTTTGTAATTTAGATTTGTTGGAGATGTCTGACTTGGGTTTTCGTCTAATAAGACCAACACATTACCTACTATGACGACTTTGATAATCAAAAATATACATACATAATTGGCCATTACAACCCTTCAGTCAGGATTACGACCTAGCTTCTCACACCACTTATGTTGTGTGCGTTAATTTTATACAAGAGTGGCGGGACCAGTTTAAAGTCGACTCCGAACGACAGATTTTTGAGAAGCTTTTCATGGCAATTTTTACTCTCAGAGTCTTTGCCAAAAATCTGCTGAGAGGAAGTTGCCGAAGAAATATTTTTCGTTTTGATGTCTGACCTGGGATTCGAACACGGGCCTTTTGTCTAATAAGCCAACACACTACCCATTAGACCACGGCGTCCACTAGTGAATCAAAAATAGTGAGCTGTAGAAGCCTTAGTATTTTTAGCATAATTTTACCCGCTTCAACGTTACCATATTCCAGGTTATCATTATCTTAATTGCTTCTTCTTATCATATCTTTGTTTGTTATTTTCAAGTATTTATTGAAGAAAAATTATATTTTTACCTTTTATTGTTCAGAAAAATCCCACATTGTGCATAGTACCATCATGCAACCCTTAAATCATGCACTAAACATACATAATTACAATACGTATACATACCAGAGATCAGCAATAAGTCCTCAAAACGATGCGTAGGTTCGAGTCATACTTATTATTTGAGATACTTATACGCTTTCATACTTATTTTAATATCATACTCATACTACTCATACTTAAAGTTGGAAGTACTCGATGTATACATAGTGAACAATACGCATGATGTTACTGACTTCGACTTGTCTCTACTTAACATTTACACGAATCACAAAATAAGTATGATTCGCGTACGAACACTACTATACTCACAAGAAGATTGTGTGTATACTTTGCTTGTTGCCTTTGTCTTTCCTTTCTTCTTTGTTTGTATATGCAACAACAACGAAGGTTATAAATTTTGATGAATGATTCGAGCCACTCGAATCACTTATAAGTACTATAATTATTTTTCTAAATTTATGAATCAGAGTTAGTAGGCGTATGAATTTCAAATGTTGTGAGTTTGATATCAACGTTGTACTTATACTTATTGCTACTTGTACTTATAAATCAATGTTGTAGCGAGTACGAATTAATCAGAGTAGTTGAATTTCAATTCTCATACTTAATATTGCATGAGTGCTTATGAGTAGCGGAAAAACGATTCATTGATGATCTCTGATACATACTTAATATGTAACACCTTCGAACTTAACTTAATCAAATATTCATCAAATATTCATCATACACCATGTGTTGAATTCAAATCTTGAAATTTTGTCTAATTCGAACAAATAGTTTGCTTTGATAAAAATTACTAAGAAACAGTCACCGATATAAGATTTATAGATATTTGGACTTATTATAGATGCCTGACCTGGGGTTTGACTATAGCCCCGCATCTAATAAACCAACATTACCAACTAGAATACGGTGACTTCCAAAAACGTTTGCTGCTGAGTATGTCCTACAGAGCGATGCCATTTCGATCCTGTTATGGACAGCTCTGTTCAACAGTAACTGTTGAGTTGTATTGTATAGAACAGAAAGCATTTGGTACATTGCCTATGAGAATATAAATCTCTTTTTAGTAGTATTGAGAAAAATTAATTAACCATAAAAATGTTGTTGTTTAGGTGCACTAAGTTCCCCACTAACAGAATATTTCAAGTTCTCCGACTTTTTCAGATAAAATTTTTAAGTATTTGAAGAAATCGTTTTAGATTAGAGTCCTAAAGAATTGATTTCTTTCAGATATTAGGCTAGGGCATTATTATTTTAAGATGAATGGAATTATTCACGAAGAATAACTGTATGTATGTGAAAATGTTGCGCCCAAATTTTGTTCCCAACCGACGTTAAGTAAAAGTATTGGTAAAACTCGCCTTAAATGATCCAGTGTTTGGATCACATTCCATTCTATTTCTAAACAAAGTATGTGAGAATCAAATTGAGTTTGATTGTAGAGGTTGTAGCAGGGACTGCATTCACCCGTGACATCACAACGGGCCGCCATGCGCGCTCCAGTAAGCTTTGTGATATCAGAGATACTACTCCGACCTAACCTAACCTAGCGGTTGTAGTGTTCGAAAAGATAGGCAGATGGAAACGTACACAAGATTGTCTATGATTTTACGGGATTCTATCAAATCCCTCAAATATTAGACTTTACGAAGTCGCTATTGTTGATTCTACTGTATGGTGGTTTATTAGATATAAAGCAGCGATTTGAACCCTAGGTGTGACAACTTTTCCTAGTACAAAGTCTTTACAGTAGCATTTGACGTAAAATAATTGCATTTATCGTAATAACTGGAGACATTTGCTTCTAAAATAATGGATTAAACTTCGTGTGATAATTATTTTGTAACGTAGGTCATGGTATTTTCAGTCTGTATTAGAACCAAACCCAAGGCACTAAGACCATAAGACAGGCGCTTTCTTTTGTTGACGCTCACTTAAGTGTTAAGATTTAGTTATTGAAAATAATACAATATTGCGGCATACGTACGCTTTATAATACCTAAAACCATAACACCAAAAACAAAAAAAATAAAAAGACATAAAAAATTTCTTTTGTTAAAAAATATAAAATTTTCCATAGAAAAGGGTCAATTTGTATCACTCAAATAAATTTAAGTAAAGTAAAAGAGAGAAAGGGAGAAAAAAAAAAAGAAAAGGATTCTAAAATGAATACTAAAAAAATAATATGAAATCAAATCCAAACACAAAATGTTTATATTGTACTCCTAAAGGATAACAGAGAAAAAAAAGGTAAAAAAAAATTGTTACGAGTATTTGCCTGGTCATGAACAATAGATGAGTATTGCATACTCAAGTATCTTTCCCATGAATACCATACAAATATATACTTATACAGCAGACTGTACATACCTTTAAGTACCGAATACTCTCATATTGTATATTAAGAGCGTTAAAGGCTAAGTATGAGAATTTCATTTTCAATTATATCGTTTGCCCAGATAATTTGTAAAATGTGCACATCTTCAAGAATAAATTGAAATAATATGGGGGACATCATTAAAATTAATTTGAGTTGATGATTCTCTCTAATGATAAAACGTAATCCATTTAATGTTATATCGTCCATAAAATTTATAAATCTGCTGGTGTTCATAGAGTTTGGTGTGATAAAATGCTGTTACCGGCCACATTTCAAAAAGAGTTTTGCAATAAAAAAAAAACACAAGAAAAAAATTACCTAAACCAGATTAATTTGTTTTAGCGATTTTTAGAATTCATTCGTAGGTAAAAGAGTGTAAGTAATACATACATACATAATTGGCCATTACAACCCTTCAGTCAGGATTACGACCTAGCTTCTCACACCACTTATGATGTGTGCGTTAATTTTATACATGAGTGGTGGGGACCTACAGTTTAAAGTCGAGTCCGAAAGACAGAATTTTTTAGAAGCTTTTCATGGCAATTTTTACTCTCAGAGTCTTTGCCAGAAATCTGTTGAGAGGAAGTCGCCGAAGAAATATTTTTCGTTTTGATGTCTGACCTGGGATACGAACCCGGGCCTTTTCTCTAATAAGCCAACACACTACCCACTAAACCACGGCGACTACAGTAAGTAATAGTGGAATTGTAAATAATTAGCTAACGTATACAGAAATATAATAGCTCAACCTAAATTACGGCGTAAAGCGCAAAATAAATGTGAAAATATCTCATGCTCATGTAAAATGCTTTGCAATTGGAAAATCCAGTTTTGACAGAGCGTAAAGACGTAAAGTTTGTTGTAAAACGAGTTTGTCATTGTTAAGTAATGACATGTTAGCTGCTTACAGTCCACTTTTTCGATTTTATCTCTGTTTTTTATTTTCATTTGGCGATTTCTCTTCAACATGGTAACCACGTTGATGTGGCTTTATTTAGGTTGGTCACTAAAGCGTAAAATCTGGGCGCAAAATTACATTGCGCTTTACGCTGTAATTTAGGTTCAGCTGTAAGAGATGTGGCGTGTGTATCGTCATTACAACCCTTCAGTAAGGATTCCGATCTTACTTCTTATACCACTTATGTATGTCGTGTGTGTTAATTTATATACATGATTGGCGTGGCCTGAAGTTTAACATCGATTTGGAATGACAGGTTTTTAGGAAGCTTGTTAAGGCAATATTATTTTCTTTACTCTCATCGGCAAATATAAGCGTTTTATTGGAGATGTTTGACTTTGGGCTTGAACCGTGGCCTCAAGTCTAATAAGCCAACGATTATTAAGTGTCGCAGTGCATAATTGTTAAAAACTTTTTCTACAAACATACATACATACATACATCCATACATACATACATACATACATACATACATACATACATAATTGGTCATTACAACCGTTCAGTCAGAAATATTAACCTAGTTTATCACACCACTTATGTTGTGTGCATTAATTTTAATCATAATTGGCGGGACCTACAGTTTAAAGTCGACTCCGAACAACAGATTTTTTTGAGAAACTTTTCATGGCAATTTTATTTACCCTCAGAGTTTTTGCCAGAAATCTGCTGAGAGGAAATCAACGAAGAAATACTTCTTATATTTTGTTTTCATGTCTGGCCTGACCTCTTTCTTCTCCATAGGAAAATTCTGGGCCAATCAGCGGCATACAAGTTATCTTCCTCTCATTGACGCGAATTCCTACGTGACTTCAGATTTCTGCATTCTAACGTCATGAAAGCTTAATAGGAGGCTTATATTCTGACAAAGTTGAAGTAAACATTTCTTTCGCTTGGAAGAAAATGGAAAAATTCCTTAATTAACCATATATCTAGCCTTAAAAAAACTTGATAATTCTAGATTTGCATCATTTTTAATACATACTTGTAGTGACAGAGTATTTTCGCAATATTTAATAGATTTTGTTAAAAACTTGTAATATTTTGATTTATTTTAATTCAATTTAAATCAAACTATTTCAAATTGTTATACTTTATTATTGTGCAGTCGCCGTAGTCTAGTGGGTAGTGTGTTGGCTTATTAGACGAAAGGCCCGGGTTCGAATCCCAGGTCAGACATCAAAAACGAAAAATATTTCTTCGGCGACTTCCTCTCAGCAGATTTCTGGCAAAGACTCTGAAAGTAAAAATTGTCATGAAAAGCTTCTCAAAAATCTGTCGTTCGGAGTCGTCTTTAAACTGTAGATCCCGCCACTCATGTATGAAATTAACGCACACAACATAAGTAGTGTGAGAAGCTTGGTTGTAATCCTGACTGAAGGGTTGTAATGGCCAATTATATATGTATGTATACTTTATTATCACTTAAGAAATTTACTCTAAAATTTTCGACATGATGATGGTTAGATGGGATAGCTTATTGTCACTCGCATCAGTAACACTTTCAATTGAGGCCTGGCTGAAATCTAATGGTACAAACCATTGTTAGATTTCGTTACAAAAATTTGTTTTCAACGTCATGCAAGGTAAAAAAGTTTCCCGTAACAATAGAACATCAATTATGTCAATAACAATGCTCCCACTTGGATATCTCTCTTGTTTCCTCTGATACGGGTTCCTACAAATACGGTTGTAAGTAGTTGCTGCACACGTAGAATTTACTTGAGTCTAAAACTGCCAATTCGATTTCGGTGGACCAGGAAATTTGTAATAGCCATAAAATTCAATTCGTTACTTCATTTACAGCGAGAAAATTATTGGGATCAATAAAAGCTGAAAGGCTTTCACGTTATTTTTCGAAAAGGCGTAAAAAGTAGGTGTAAATTTATCATTATTTCCTAGTAGCACATTATCATAACGAATAATTCTATTACCGCATACGTATATACGTAGTTCACCGAAATATTATCCCTCTGTAATATCAATGAAATAAAACATAAGACGAAAAACTTTTTTATAATGTTTGTCTATCACGTGAGATAAATATGAGAAGAACAGTTAGAAAGATTCTACAACATTTCAAGAAACAAGGCAATCAGCTTGAAAATTGTGAGTATTTTCTCTTCCCAAACTACTAAAGTAGTACTATATTTGGTGACAAACATCCAATTGGAATGTTTGCTGCTGCCAATACTTTCCACAGTTCATTAGATAAGCTTCTGTTTTCTTCTTCTTTAGAGTCTCCAGTAGCAGAAATATTACATAAAGACAAATATAATCGGTCATAACATCCTTTCGTTATAACTTGGAAATAACTGACATGAGGTTTGAACCGTGTATGAAGTGTATATCATGAACATAAATTTCAATCTTTTCACTGTCCTTCAACACTTATCTTTCAATTCGTTCTCAAATACCATAAATAATGTAATATTTACGATAAACCTTCACAAAATCTTTGAAAATTTAAATAAATTGCATACACATCACTTAGAGGTCGCCGTGATCTAGTAGGTAGTGTGTTGGCTTATTAGACGAAAGATCCGAGTTCGAATCCCAGGTCAGACATCAAAACGAAAATTTGAAAATAATTTTTCGGTGACTTCCTCTCAGCAGATTTTTTGGTAAAAACTCTGAGAGTAAAAAATTGCCATTGAATGCTTCTCAAAAAATGTGTCTTTCGGAGTCGACTTTAAACTGTAGGTCCCGCCACTCATGTATAAAATTAACGCACACAACACAAGTGGTGTGAGAAGCTAGGACGTAGTACAATGGGTCAATTCGACCACCAAGTACTGTACTTGTCAGAATTGACAAGTACACGTCCTCTAACCTAACCTAACCTAACCTAACCTACACATCACTTAAGAATCGCTAGAACCGCCGTGGTCTAGTGGGTAGTGTGCTGGCTTATTAGACGTAAAAAATAAAAAGAATTTTCTCTGCGATTTCTTCTTGTTTCTCAAAAATCTGTCGTTCGGAGTCGATTCTAAACCGTGAGGTCCCGCCAATTCAGTATAAAATTAACACGCACAACATAAGTGGTGCGAAAAACTGCGGGTTTCTTAGGGGCGATTGCTGTAGACTGTCTAATGGTGAAGGTATAGCACTGGCCATTTTATAGTCCCTCTTTCCACATTTCCTAATAACCTGCACAATGCACTGCATGAGTAGGGGTCTTCCCCTAAAATTAAAAAATTAAACGATACAAAGCTCGATCTACGGTTAAAGAAAATGCTTGGAAAGTTTCTCAAAAATCTGTCGTTCAGAGTTTAAACTGCAAGTCCCAGCTAAAGATTTATAATTTTATGTCTTATGTATGCCAGTTAAGCGAAATTTAATTCAAAGAAAATCTGCAGAACTCTGGTTAAACCAACGACCAGCCGAATATAAAAAATGAGCTTTACGTCCATCTACATGCTGTGAAAATGGTGACCATTAAAATAATTTTTCAAATTATCATAACCATTATAAAACATAATAGAGCCCATATTTGCTTTTTCTATATAGACACACACACATATTTATGTTCGTACAGCAACAGCAACATCTGGTATTCAATAAAAACAAATTTTCAATTAAGGAAATCCTTTAATGCCATTGAAAGTAAAATAAATTCTACACATGCTAGATACACTTGAAAATGTAAACGAAAATTGAGATAAAAAAACAACAACAAAATTCCATTAAATAATAAAACAAAACCCTAATGTGTGTTTTTACACAAAATAATAATAAAAATAAAAATAAAAATTTATGTTTTAAGAAGAAAATAAAAATTACGAACCAAAAACAAAAAAAAACTTTAAAAAAAACAGGATGCAGACCAATAAACAAAATAAATTTCAAATACAATCTACTAAATAAATAGGAAAATACTTTCGCATACTACACAATAACACACAAGTAAACAAACACTTCTTGCAAAAAGAAGCATAAGCACTTAGACAAATATAATCCTGGAGACATGTCCTTAAATACACTTAAACAAATAGCATAGCAAAGTTTGTGTAGGCGAATACTAAGGTTGTAGGTGTGTGAACGTGTAGAATATTTTTATTTACCAGGAACAGTAAAAATTCCTTTATTTTTACAGAAAGAGAGAGAGAGAGAGAGAGAGAAATTGATTTCGATTCATACATCAAATTAAAGTCTAGACAAAATGCATGTAACAGCTATGATTTAAGTATTCTTACCTAGAAATGTTATCCGTTTAATAGCACTTATGAATTTGGAAAGGATGCCCCACGCAATATATGTATTAATAATTCAATTTTGTCGTGTAAAGTAAACAATTACTTAGACATCAATCCAAATCATTATAACCAACTCAAGTAGTTATAAGTTTCACTTGGGACGGTGTGTTTATAAAATTTTCTTACAAATTTTTTTTTACAAAATCAACAATCAAGAAATGGTCCCACTCATGCAGAACATAGTTTCAGGAGTGGGGGAAATTAAGAAACAGGTTGTGGTGTTTAACCGATTAACGCCAAATGGGCAGAAAAATACCCAAAAAACAAGTTTTTTTTTTTTTAAATTTTATCGTGACCCAACTAAACGAGAGCCCAAACTTTTCTTTAAGAACGAATAAAGAAGACATAGAACTGTTTTAAAAAATATTAGTAAGGCATGATATTCACATATTTTGGATGCCTGAAGAAAAATCAAAGATCATGAATTTTTCAAAATCAAAATATTGTAGAAAGAACTTCTGTGGAATATGAATGGATGATATTCTCAGAAAAACCTTTAGATGTTATCTACTGTAATATATCTTCTACACGATAAAAATTCTTTCACTTGAATTGGTCTTCTCTACTTAAGCTTCAGGTGCGATTAAATAACATGGGCGTAAAAATGCCCACTTAAGCATTAGTATGAAGTATTTTCCATAAACCTTTTAAAAATTAATTTCAAATAGAAATTTAAAATTATTTATTTTTCCCTAATTTTTTATATTTTTGGTAGTTCCGGCATGAAATTGTAAAAAAGAATCCCATGGATGCACATTCAAACCGTATTTGGTACAATCGTACGTTTTCAATTTTATCAATCATGTGGTCAAATTTGTCAGTGTGTTTCATCACGGCGTCGATTTTCACGATTTTTACCAATGCTTTAACAACTCTAACCCGAAAATCGAGTTGGCTCATAGGTGGCAAAACATCACATCAACTACCCACACACTACCCGTAATTTCCATGCCTTTACCATAGCTGCGTCAATAGCGTTAGTGAGTAATGGCCAGTTTCACTTTTTTCCGCGGACTCGCATACAATAATTGTTAATGTAACATTATATTGACGTGAATCTAAAATATTCTCTAATAGTCGTAGTACCAAGTTTTCTCTGAGGCCGTAGCAAACCTTATTTTTAGCAGAAGCCAACACCTATTTGTAGCCAAATGGCGACCATAATATGCGATCATCTGTTTATCCACAGAAAGACTATGAGAAAATATGCCAAATTGTATGAACTTTTTATTCAATGCATTGTTTAATGGAGTAATTTTATCAATTTTATCATTCTTGTCAAGATTATTATTGTCACAAGCGTATTATTTTTAATAAAACTCTCCAAAATAGCTTAACTATGTTGTTTAGCAGTCATACAATAAAGAGAAAAAATTTATATTTTAGAACACACTTATGCCGAAGTGGATAATAAAATACTCATGCCCTACAGAGGCCCCCACGGCACTTAAAAGGAATAAAAATATTCATAGCAATAGAAATACTCCAAATCGGACTACGGATTCTGGGGTTAGGGTTTAATGGGTTAAAGCATGCACTAAACATACCCCCAATACCAATGCGTATACTTAGAATGGAACATTTTCGAACTGTACTGAATTAAATATTCATCATACGCTATGTGTCGAAAATATTTCTGCTGTTAATCATATATATTATTTCTTAAGTACTTTTTTTTGTCGGTTGCAAATATCTTAATGATAAATGGTATCAGGGTATTTGTAACAAACTTTGGAGAGCACATCATATCAGGAAAAATTATTCATAACGATAAAACTGTACTCATACCCGGAATCAATCTTACACCTTCTGATCCAACTGTGCCTTTCCGAAACAGACGAAAACAATTCCCTGTGAAAATTGCTTTTGCTATAAACAAAGCACAAGGTCAAAACCTGCAAAAGGTAAGATTGTATTTACCAGAACCGGTCTTTTCACATGGGCAGTTAGACGTGACATTTTTCTCGAGTGCGTACGTTTAAAGATATTTTTGTTTGTATTAAGGATTCGTATGGGGGCAAAAAGTTAACGATGATCATGTCATTACCTCTAACATTGTATTCAAATAGAGAATTATAAAAGCATTTAAACATATGTTTGCATGTATATATGTATGTAAATATGTATGATGATATTATGATTTCTAATATTTTTATACTTTTAATAAAATTTCTATTAATTATTTTCATTTTAAGTTACAAAAATGACTACTAATGGTGCGAAATATTCGCATGGGTCATCCAGTATATTTTTAAAGTTATTGTCACTTAATTCGAAATAAATAAATAGGAAGTATTTTCAGTAAATAAAATTTAGAAGAAATATTTTTTCATACGTCGTATTTTTGGACATATCTAACCAATACATTACCTACTAGACTACTATGACAGCCGTGTTTTAGTTTTATTAATTACATGCTTTAGCTAACGAACTGATTGATCGAATGTGGGAGGACCTGTAGTGTGGTGCCGACGAACTATCAACTGCGGCATTATACTCACTGGACAGTTGCAGTTAGAATAAATTCTACAATTTTCTTACATCAACAAAACATATCAATGCATGGTGTATAGGGTATCAAGCGGAAATTGAAGCAAATATGGTTTCTTAGTAAACATTCGCGTTTGTTTATATGCAATGAGTATGAATATGTATATGAACTAGGTTTAGTGAATTTCTACACTTTCGAAGCGAATTCAATATCATCAGCAACATATTGTAACCAATTTCTTATTTACTGCCATCATATTTCACATATTCACACATTTTAAATAATGTATGCTACTGGATAGTATATGTTTATGTTTGTACGTACATATGTATGAACGCATATGCATTATATTAGTTTTTCTGTGTATATAGAATAAATGATAGTTTACTTTATCAGGGTAAAATGTCACATACACATTTGTCACTTGATATAATAGGAAGTGTTAGAAGTGTTCGCTACTATGTGTTATGGTATGTACAAATACAAACTGTTGATAAAATACAATAATTCTATAGTAGATATGCAAGTAAATTGTTATGTCATGTTGTTATTGTAAAGAGAGAGAGAGAGAGAGAGAAAAGAGTAAAAGGGAATTGTATGTGTATTTAAATGTTCAGTTCGTTTTCATTTTGTTTTTTATATAGTTTTTCCTTTTTTTTCCCCCTATCCCATATGACATTTTCTTTATTTATAGCTTGTTTTCTTTAAATGTAAAGCGAAAGAATATCTATTTGTTAGATTATTGATATTATTTTCATATAGACATATTCACATATACGAGGTGTGTCTACAAATAAAGGTAAGAAGGTCCTGGTTTAAGTTTACCAGCATAAGATGCTGATGGTTGTGAATACAATGTTTGTTCACCACGATGCTTGATTTCAAGCTGGAGTACGAAAAATATTCAATATTAAACTGATGGGCTTAATAATAACATCCCCTTCGTACGGAATGAAAACCAACCTGGTAAATGAAATGTAGTAACGCCACATTCGGTGTTATAGGCGAACAGCTTGGCTATCTGAAAATAAATAGCCTTATAAGAAAGCAGTAGTTGTAGTTCGAATTGAAGAGGATGCTTCAGCGAGACAAATATTTGATGCAGGCATTTGCGGAAGAAAACGAATTTGTTTGCATTAAAAAGACTACATCGAAAAAGCCTGACCGTGGAAGAAAAAGAGGCCACTGGAAGGATTTGTTAATTTAATTGTTGTTTTAATTGTTAATGGTCGATTAAGTAAGTAAGCAAGAAAGGGTACAGCTTGGTTTTAGCACTATCAGACAATTATCTTGCCGATATCAATCCTACGCAAACTTCTTCGAAGGACAGCATTAGGTAAAAAGATGCTTTCGATTAGATAAGAGGAGAATCCATCTAAAACTACGTTGATTTGCTTTTGTTACGAAATTAGACGAAGGCTAAGCAATAGCAACACTGTAAAGTAAATCACTTAACATGACATATCTCTTAAAATGGCCAAAACATAGCAAATATCAACGGTTTTTTATATATTTTTGTAGTGATCCTTCCAACATAGGTAAATATTCAAGGTCTCATAACAAAGGTATTTTCGGTAATGGGACGGCATTTAAACAATTTATAACAGTGAAAACTAAGGCATAGCCTAGGATAATGCAACGTTAAGGTAACATAGGGGAAATATCCGATCGTACTCATACAGTTCTAAACTGAAACCTGACCACAAACTCCATAACATCGAATCTGCTTATGATATTACAGGGTGGCTGATATATAATCCAACAAAGTAAAGCGCTATATTTTAGAAATTTGTATTTTTTAATTTTATTGTTCAAAAGCAAAAATTGTTGGAAATAATATCAAATTTTAGAATCAGTTTAGATTTGTTCGAATTGGCCAGCTTTGATACGAATTATGGCCTTCAAACGGTCGACAAAACCATCACAGGCTGCACGAAAGTGACTCTGCAGTATTTTGGCCCATTCCCCATTTCGAGACGATCGAACTATGACTCTACTAAATGTCCCAGGTGCAAAAGTCCAACGGATTTTGGTAGGCATTATGCGGTAGAAATGAAGCGAGGGACCTCCTTTTTAAGCCATTATTGGTTGACGCGTGCTGAGTGCGGTGGTGTTGAGTATTGTTTGAATGTCTATGGTCTGCGTCCGGAATGTTTGTCTGCCCAGGGCTTCAGTACTGTCCTTAAGACGTTTTCCCGATAATATTTGGCATTTATTTTGACCCCACGGACGATGAATACGAGCGGGGAGCGACCATTGGCCGTTACGGCGGTCCACACCATTACCATCGGCGGCGTTTGTGTTTTAGTGGCCAATCGCAGGCGTAAATTTTCAGCTGACCTCTTTGGCAAGTAAACCCGATCATTTTGTTTGTTCACAAACTGCTCAATTTGGAATGGCTTCTCATCGGAGAAAATCAAATTCGCTAACTGGCCACTTTCGTGCAAGCGAAGTAACTGCTTGGATCTTTCTATTCTAAATTTTTTCTGTCCATCGGTAGGCTCTTGCACTTTTTGAAACTTCAATGACTTTAGTCTAAGATCATTTTTCAATATGCGTTGCATCTGTTCTCGACATATGTTTAGCTCACGAGCAATTTTTCTACCATTGCGGCGTGGATTTCGATTCCTTCACTTTTCGGATCATTTCTGGTGTTGTTACCGTTTTTTTTTTCGTTCACTTTTTGGACGCAATACAATACTGCCAGTATCACGGTAACGAGAAGTACTACGAGAAACAAAAGATTTGTCCACATTGAAATGCAGCTGCTCACTAATCCCAGGTTTTTTAAATCAATACGGAGTCAATATATTTCCAAAGGAAGTAAGTACATACATAATTGGCCATTACAACCCTTCAGTCAGGATTACGACCTAGCTTCTCACACCACTTAAGTTGTGTGCGTTAATTTTATACATGAGTGGCGGGACCTACAGTTTAAAGTCGACTCCGAACGACAGATTTTTGAGAACCTTTTAATGGCAATTTTTACTCTCAGGGTCTTTGCCAGAAATCTACTGAGAGGAAGTCGCCGAAGAAATATTTTTCGTTTTGATGTCTGACCTGGGAAGCAAGTAAGTCCTATTCGCAAAAGAAAAAAGGGAAAATTGGATTGCTTTGAAGGAAACAAAGTTGTTATTCAAAATTAAATATTGTAATTTTTGTACACACCTCGTATATGTGTGAATACTTGAACCGTCAACTAATCGTTCATTTGTGCTATACCAACTAAAGTGAGTATTTATTAGAGATATTGATAGTTTTGTTTAGTTGACAATAAAAACATTCACTTATTTCGTGTGTATGTGTGTGTCTGTGTGCATGCAACATATTCCGTTTTCTATTTTTCACACTCATATTGCTAGTAGCAGTTTTTAGACAGTTTATGTAACGGGTGTCTACGGAATGTGCAATTCACATTTTGCAATTTGAAAGGAAGAGAGAAAGTGTTGTAGGTCATAAGACGTATTTATAATCCGGGTTAAGACTTATTGTAACTTCAACTGCCAATTTTTTCCATTTGAAATTCTAAAAATCATCCAAAGATTGATTGAATATTAAAGTTGAAGACCTTTTTGAGTGATAACGTAGGATTTAAAAATCATTGAACTTACTTTACATGTTTAAAGTACAAAAACCTATTGAAAAGCTTTAATTAAGGACATTTACCATTAATAGCTTACAAATTTGTGATACTAAAACATGACTTTTTTAAAATAGAATTTTTTAACCAAAAATATATCACAGAGGAGATTATATCTAGACAGCGAAAGATGGGAACCCGAAAGATGGGAACCCTATAAGTTTAGGAGCTGAATTTGTAAACCAATTGCTGCTCCTATATAAAAACTTAATGAATCAAACTGAAATGGATCAAAGAAAAAATCGGAAACTAAATAAGAAAATGGAGACTATTTATGGAAGTTCAATAAGTCACTCGAGCACCCTTGTCTCATAAGTTTAAATTGATAAAAATACGACTATCGAGAAACTTGAATCTTGAATCGAGATAGAGAAAATATGGTTAGCGCCTGCTGGATAAATGGATGTGTGAAATTTTTTGACAGTGATAAAGCAGAGTAATTCGCCGTGGTCTAGTAGGTAGTATGCTAACTTATTAGACGTAAAGGAAGGGTTCGACTCTCAGGCCAGAGTTCAAAATAAAATAAAAAAAGAAAAGTTTCTCAAAAATCTGTCGTTCGGAGTCGACTTTAAACTGTAGGTCCCGCCGCTTATGTATAAAATTAACACACACAACATAAGTAGTGTGAGAAACTAGGTCAATAATCCTGACTGAAGTGTTGTAATGACCAATTATGTATGTGATCAAACAGACCATATTGCAACATGCGGGACTTTCACGACCTAGATGGGACTAGACCGCTTCTGTTAAATTGAAGTAGGCTTGATGAAATAGAATTTGTTAAGTCTCAGACATGCATCAGACTAACCAAAAATAACCTGGGGCTTTTGACAGAACACTACAGGCTCAGCTGGACTTGTCTCGAGCCGCTTCTGTGATGATCATAATAATCATTGGAATACTTTCTTCTTTAATAATGTGCAGCCCAAAGCAAAAGTAAGGATGAATATCATTTTGAAATTAAAAGGGTATTACTGTAGAGCAGCGGTCGATAAACTTTTTTAATCATTACCCCAAAATGTTTTTGTATAAGTTGATATTACCTCATGGCGAAGAGCAAACCAAAAAAAAAAAATGGACGAGTAAGCATACGCAACAACAAGCAATGTGTCGCGTTAGAGTTCTCGAGAAGGTGAAGACACGACCTTCAACTTCAAGAACGTTCGTTTGACTAATTGTGTTGGACTCAGCGTTGCCATTTTTTTTATTTTAAAAAACTTTATTTCTGGGGAAAAAATCTTGTTTTCAAAAAATATTGTTTTCTACTAAAGTCCCAACATTTTTAAAGGAAACTCCGGCGCCCGATGCCCTCTGTTTGGGTTTTCTTGCTTCTTTTGCCCGGAACTAATAAAATACACAATATTTGATTCCAAAATATAAATATTTTGTGTTATTTTTACTGCATTTATTGAAAACAATTTAAATTTAATTTTGTCAAAAAACTTGTTTTGTTAGAAAACAAATTTAATGAAAACTTTTTCGCATATCAAAAAACTTGGAAGAAAAGGAAAAACTTGCCAAATGGCAATGCTGGTTGGACTATAAGAGGGCAAGAAAAAGCAGACGATGGGTCAGTAGTAATTCGGTCAGTCTTGTGTGAAGTAGAGGTTTGAAGTGCTATTGCTTAGGGCAAAGGGTGTGAGCAGAGGACAATAACAACTAGGAATTGTATTCGTTAAGCGTGAACAGAGAAGAATAGCGAACAAGATCAAGTTGTAACGGTGGCACACAAAAGTAGTGTGAACAATAAATACTTTAATTGGTTTTACTTTGTTTGCAATCAACAAACTCATATTCTAAACGATTTTAAAAGGTAAAAAGGTAAAAAAGGCAAAAGCTTCATCCATTTGGGGTAATTTACACCGGTTCTCCAAGTGCTGTTGTAGATCATTAGATTATCAAACTGTATCACCAGAATAGCCATGGAATTCAATCTCCAAAAGTGGAAAGAGTTGGAACAAAGTGTAGATGTTGTTATAAAGAAAGGGTCATTAAAAAAGAACGAATGTAAAGGGTTGAGTCAAACAAAACTCATCTGATAGTACCATACGAGTCCCATTTTATTTCTCCAATAAAACTCAGAAACACAGTCAGAATTATTGTGTGCGATATCAAACCATTAGCATCGAATCACCTTCGAGAAAGAGAAAGCGAGAGACATCTGATTTTGCTCTACTCACCCATTGTTTGCGGCAATAAATTAATAATCATTTATGCCACTATACTACTCACACACAGACACACCCTTACCTACACCACCCATATGCACTTTCGTAAAAGTATTGGTTTGGCAAAAAAAGAAAAAAAGAACCGTTTGGTATTCATAACATTTGTGGTTTGTAGCGGAAATTGACTTGTGTCGTCGCAATGTTGTTCGATTCCGTATTTGCAATAAAAATGAAGGATAAAAATGTGAAAAATGAAAGAAAAATAAGATTAAATGAACAAAACTAAAATGAAAATAAATATGGAAACAATTTTTAAAATAAAACTATTTATTGCTAAATTAGTTTTATTTATTTGCTCACAGATATATACAGAATTGTTGTTGTTGTTTCTATTTTTATTTATTACTTCAGTTATTTAAGTGACAAAGTTGTTGATGATCATGATTTCGATGATGCTGTTGCAAACGATATTTGTTTGCTTGCTTTTTCAATGTTAAAAAACTTAATGGTGTTGTGCAATATAAATGCAGAGTTATAACTGAATAAACTTTTATCGATAAATTATTATTTATTGGTTCATTAATAATAGTTGTTAGGATTGATTATTGAACATGATTTTTTTTGTTTTAAATTTTTGAACTTTAATGTTATATGGGGGGGTTATAGATATTTAACCTTTATGTTAACAGATAAAAAATTATACGTACGTCAACAGAAGCATACCCTGGTATATTCATACATTTTACATTGAAATTATTTTGCTGCTAAGTTTATTTCTATTTTACTTATGTTTTGTAGTTGTATTGTTTTGTTCCTGTGTAAACTTCGATTTGATTGTGCTTTGTTGCTACATTCTTGGTCATCCAAATATATCGAGCTTCCATGAGCGTGCGGCATTTTTGGGATATAAGCCGCTTTATACGCTTCAACAACGGAAACACCCGTCAATAGCGTAAAATAAACTAACAAAGCTGCAGCCATAACGAACTTATATTTAATGCTGAATGATAATCTAAGCAGGAAAAACGTACCAGTTCCAAACGTGACAGTTGATGAACAGTTATATCCCTACTGTGTTGGACTGGATATACCCAATACATAACATCGAAACCCGCCAAGTACCAGTATGAGACTCCGGCTCATCCTATCCAATGAAGGAACAAATTTACACTGGATTGGAGGCAATCGGTGAACGAGAAAAAAGCCTTAGGCGAGAGGGTAGTGAAGGACGTGTTCATCAACATTTTCGTGGAAGTAGATTATTGTTTCGCGATAATCTCTCCATAACTTATAACTTACCGAAAAGTTTAATAATGGACAGCAGTTTATCAATGCTAGGGACAGTGAACACAAGACGAGTGTTTGTTTCTACCACTATATTTCGTTATATCTAAAGGACGGGAAGTAGAATCAACTACATATGCTTTCAGTAACAATATTGCCTTGTGCTCTAACATCCCTAAAACTAATAAGTCGGTTGTTCTTCTTTACACAAGGCATTATTCATGCGAAGTGCAAGGTCCAAAGAATAAGCTACTCATGATCTAAGATAACAACAAATATAAGATTGGCGTCTATAATATGAACAAGTTTTTAGCAGAATATTCAACAAAGCGACGAAGAAACAGATGGCCCTTGGCTTTCTTTTACAATATATTAGACGTTGAGAATAGCCCAATGCCAAAAGCTTTCACAAGCCCTCCTAGAATGTTCCTACACAGCCTCAGCGAACAGCTGGTGATGCCAAAAATAGAAAACAGAGTCAAAAATAAATACGTAACAAAAATATTTTCCACACGCAAGGCTATTGAAGCCATGGATATATTGGGAATCTTTGATCGTAAAAGGTGCTGCAGATGAAAGCGTGGAATAGATTGGTAGCACTGGTAGAATAAAACCTAAAAGGTAATTGCTACAACGTAGAAAACTTCGATCACCCAGAAAATCCTGGTGGTTGTGCAAAAAACCCGTTTGTGTCGCTCATTCAAGTAATATACCGCAATGCAATAAATGCATTTAAGATTATATTTGATTGAATTTGAATTTTATTTTATTATTAAAAACTTGTAAATTTTACTCAATAAACATCTAATATTGACATATTTTCATTATACATACTCAGGTATGTAACTGTTGACGTAAGGGATAGAAATGAAAAAATTGCTACATCGTTGGCCGCCATCCCCCATTTTTACTCTAGTCTAGGAACACTACTAGTGAGGTTATCATGAAATTTCAGGTTAATACTGTTACTGCTTTCCTGAGATAGCGCAATTTAAAAACACAAACCATACCCGGTTATGTATCTGCTGACATAAAAGTTAAGCTATAAGAATAAAAGAAAATCGTGTTGATTAATAAAAACCTAATTAACGTGTGACAGTTCTTAAAAGTGATTGAAAGGAAATGGTGTATATTCAGAATATTCGCCGAAAATAAGTTGTCTGGGGAAAATTTTTTGAAGAATTTAACAGAATATCCTTTACACCTCAATACTTTATTTTGAGGTCGCCGTGGTCTAGTGGGTAGTGTGTTGGCTTATTAGACAAAAGGGTTCGAATCTCAGGCCAGACATCAAAAATAAAAAAATACAAAAAGTATTTTTTCGGCGATTTCTACTCTTTCTCTTCTTGTTTCTCAAAAATCTGTCGTTCGGAGTCGACTTTAAACTGTAGGTCCCGCCACTTCTGTATAAAATTAACACACACAATATAAGTGGTTGTGAGAAACTGCGGGCTTCTTTGGGACGTTTGCTGTAGACTGTCTAATGGTGAAGGTATAGCACTGACCATTTTACAGTCACCAGCAGCAACTCGTTTCCTTACCGTTCGCATCTTCCCTCTTTCTACCTTTCCTAAACCTGCACAATGCACTGCATGAGTAGGGGTCATCCCCTGAGTGCTGGTTTAAACAAAAAAAAAATAATTTTAATAAAAAATGTTCTTAACAACCACTCGCTTTTGCTTGCCACTGTAGACGTGTATATGGAATATGCTTAAGTGAATGTCCTAATCCAATGCAAAAAATTCTTTACCATTTAGAACAAAGCGTTTAATTAAAATCTAAACTTCATAATTGAATTTCATAAATTTCTGCCATAATTTACTTTTAAAACTTGTGGGCGCTTATACGTTTTTAAGGTAGCGTGTGTTATTAATCAGATTATATTTTCATTTGAATATTTTTTTTTAATTCCTCATAAGTTTTAAAACCATAAACATGCCTTAAAAGTGAATTTATTTATTATTATTATGGCTTTTGTTTATTTTTGTTGTACTTTTATTACTTAAATGGTGAAGAACAAACCCCAAATATTTATATTTTTCTAAAGTTGGTCGTTTTCGCTTACTCACCTTACCCTCGTGAATTGTTTTTACCTGTTATTTTTTTATTTTCGTTTAAAATTTTTCACAGCTTCTTACTGTTTGGCATAATATTAAGCGGATTTACATAATTTTTATACGGTTTATAAATGAACGTTGTTGTTGTTGTTGTTAGTATGTACATTACTAGCTAAAGTTATATACTTATCGTACACATATACTAACTAACGCTCTGTGATGTACATGGTGTATAAATATTCATATGCATCCGTGTATATACAGTGGTTGACAAAACAATAGAAACTTTTTCAAAAATTTTGTTATGTGTTCTAATCAAACAAAATCGGAAATTGGAAACGAAAAATAAGAAATTGCAGTTCATTACCTAACCTAACCTAACCTATATTATTGAAATGTTGAAGCCTTCCCCAAAAATGATAAGTGTTTACAGTTCTTGGATCAAAAATTTTTTTATTCATTTTTTGAAGTTCTAATTTATTTGTTTTTGTTGTTTTTTGTTGTTTTAGCATTGCAAACGTTTTATTTATTAATAAACAGCACACATATTTTCTGAATTTCTTAAGAATATTTTTAATTTTTAGTGCAATTTTGATAAAGTTTTCATTGTTTTGTCACCCACTGTATTTTATGTTGAATTTATATAATCAGGGAATACAGATGTAAATTGAAGTAAAAATAATGCTATGTTAAGAAGAATAAACACACACATACGCGCCCATACACTCACTAAAGCCTTATCTTTATGGTTGACTGCACTTGACTTTAACAACTTGAAAATATGAAGAAAAAAACATCATAACTCACCTAAAAAAAAGAGCCACTTTAAGAGCCACATAGTGAGTGCAATACCCAGCAAGCATTTTGAAATTTTATATGAATGGCACGTTAATTGGAAAGTAAATTTGAAGGAGAAAAAATTAATTTCTATCTCGAATTCATATTTAATTTGGACGCTAGTCTTGTGGTTTCTAAACGAAGTTCAAAGTACTGGCTTCCTTAGATTCTTTCAATTCGTTCCTTGAAGTTTGATATGAAATCTTTCCTAAAATATTTGGATATCGTACTTACGAAAATTTGATAATGCCTTAAAAAATTTAAATCGTTTTAAAGTCTCCACCACATGTCCTGCATTCGATGTCGGGTCCTCGTAAATGTGTAAGATGGAATATTTTGTAACGGCGCCCATATCTGGGTACTCTTGCGACTGCAAGCACTTACTGTTGCTCGGCTATCATGACATTAGCGGTTTAGACAGTACCGGGTTGCTTATATATAATGCAACAAAGTAAAACGCTATATTTTTTTTAATTTTATTGTTCTAAAGCAATAAAATTGTGGAAATGACATCGAATTTTAGAATCAGTTCAGTTTTAGGTTCGAAATGGACACCTTTGGTACGAATTATAACCTTCGAATGGCCGATAAGGCCATCACAGGCCGCACAAAAGTGGCTCTGCGGTATTTTGGCCCAATCCCGGGGAAGCGCCGTCTTGAGATAACCGACACTTTGGTATTTTTTAGTGAGAACCCTACTCTCCAAAATGCCCCAGGCGAAAAGTCCAACGTATTCTTGTTTGACGCGTGCTGAGTGCGGTGATGCTAAGTCCTGTTGGAATGTCCGTGGTCCGCGGCCGAAATGTTTGTCTGTCCAGAGCTTCAATGCTTTCTTTAAGACATTTTTCCGATAATATTCGGCAAGGCCGATTACCATCGGCGGCGCTTGAGTTTTGGTGGTCAATCGCAGTTATAAATTTTCAGCTGACCTTTTTGTTAAGTAAACCCGATCATTTTGTTTGTTCATAAACTGTTCAATTTGGAATGGCTTTTCATCGGAGAAAACCAAATTCGGTAACTGGCCACATTAGTGCAAGCCTCTATCCAGTCTAACTTTTTTTTTGTCCATCGGTGAGCTCTTGTACTTTTTGAAACTTCAGTGGATTTAGTCCAAACTCATTTTTCAATATGTGTTGCATCCGTTCTCGCGATATGTTCAGCTCACAAGCAATTGTTCTACCACTGCGGCGTGGATTTCGATCAAATCTCGCCTTCACTTTTCGGATAATTTCTGGTGTTGTTACCGTTTTTTTTTTTCGTCCACTTTTTGGACGCGATGCAACACTGCCAGTATCACGATAACGAGTAATGGTACGAAAAACAAAAGATTTATTCACATTTAAATGCTGGAGGGCTCTAACGATAGCCAGCTCTAACGATAGTCCAGCCAAATGTAAAGTAATCACACTATCACGCTTGAAATCCATTACGAATAACTTTTTTTCTGAATGCAATACATCAAAATGCTTTTGTAAGCTTGTAGATAATAAAATGAACTATCACTAGAATAAATCTGTGAGCTGTCAGACCATCGGTTTACAAATGATAGTAACCTGAAGTTGATTGCAGTACGTGTCAGCCACCCTGTATAGGTATTATTTAGATTATTCCGAAGACAGATTTCTGTATGTACAACATATTTTTGCATAAAAAAATTTAGGGCCAGTTATCGTTAAGTCATTAAAACATTAACCCTTGTTGTACTGCATAAATATTTACTGGGTTATTGACTTATAACTTCATTTTTGTAGGAACGAATAAAGTTAGGTATTTATATGCTTTTGAGGCTCTATCACTCATATTCTAGAACATACATATCTTACATTCGTTTTATATTCGAAAAAATGAAAAACCAAAAAAAAAATGTACTCAAAGTAATACGATCTTATAATTTTATAACTTACCTCCTGTGCTAAGTTAAACAAGTTTTTTTTTTTTTTTAAACGACATTATTATTCTTCATTTGCATCTGAGTGTGTCCGTCTTTAACTAACGTATCGTATCTGTTTGCATGCATACACATTTTTTTTAGTTATTTGCGTATATGAGATGAAACTTGTTTGTTAGTTTTAATGTACCCTACTGGATTAAGTGATGAATTTGTAATAGAATATTTAAAATTATGTTCAAATGTATCTGAATGCATTTCCACAGTCACAGATTTTGTTCTCAATTATATATTAAATCTGACTGCTGTTCACTCTTAAATGCGGTTGAAATATTCTTAAGAAGTGCATCATATTTACAATGACTGCAGACCCTCAGAATGCCTTGAAGTTATATGTTCTTCACTTAGGTATCATGTATTCATCTCTACAATTTCTCGTACCAGTGAAACCAAACTAGGGATGCCAATCGGGAAATCCCGAAACTCGAAATCCCAGGATTTTCGGGATTTCCACAATCCCGAATCCCATGATTTTTAAAAACTTATCCCGGGATTTTCGGGATTGTGAATTCGTATGTATTCTGACCCTAGAAAAACTCCTGGAAAAAAATTCTATATCACTAAACTTCGATAATAGATTCTCAGATGAGGAAAACCCCACTTCCATTGATAAAAAGTTATTTGATGGCATCGGAGAATGCAAAATCCCTATAAAATGAGTTAATAGGGCAACTGATTTAGATATTCAACTGTCCAAATCGCGGGATTTTTAAAAATCGATCCCATCTGGCATGCCTGTTACAATATCTTAACGACATGAACGTTGTGCAGAGTATTAAGATCAACCGACTGCGTTGGCTTGGTCATGTCGTTGTATTAGCAGAGGATGATCAGGTGAGAGAGGTATTTGAAGCAGAGATTTGAGGAAGTCAGATTTGTTTGCAGTGCAAGGACCAAATCGAGGAAGCTCTGTCACCGAATAATGTGACCAGTTGACGCAGACGTGAAAGAAGCAGAGGTGCCTGTAAGAATTTGTTGAGGCAGACCGAAATGCGTTTATCACTTCCATTCCATTGATAAAAAGTTATTTGATGCCATTGGAGAATGCAAAAGCTCTATACAACGAATTAATAGGGTAACTGGCTTAGTACTCAACTGACCAAAGAAATAGATTTATTTAGATCAGGAGGTAGTAGAGGTGAATATCTACAAACTGCATACAGGGACGGCAGCGCATGTTTACAATCAAATTCGCTGAAGCCTACACACCGTTTGGCATCCCTAAACCAACCACAATAATTTTCTAATTTTCAGATCCTTACTCCTGTACGCTGTATAGGTGTGTACGTCGTAAAAGCCAGGGTTCGAAGAAAAGTATTTTTTCGGCGATTTCCTCTCAGCTGATTTCTGGTAAAAACTCTGAGAGTAAATAAAATTGACATGAAAAGTTTCTCAAAATTTGTCCTTCGGAGTCGACTTTAAACTGTAGGTCCCGCAGGTCCTGTAGGTATAAAATTAATACATACAACATAAGTAGTGTGAGAAACTAGGTGAATAATTCTGACCGAAGTTTAGATTTTCATAAATTAATTTAGCTTCAGAGACTCTCCCACTCAGCGTGTATAAGCTTTGTACTTTCCTATCCACTCCACTTCACTTCATAGTGTTTTGGCTATAACAGCGGTTTGTTTACTCTCCGCCACGTAAGCACAATAAGCAAACCTTTGGTCCAGTAGAGGGTGATTCAATTTCCCTTGTCAAGCTGATCGGTTTTGTTCACTTATCAAACTCATACCTTCCGAATGAACAGATAGCTGTGTAACTGACAGTTAGTATTGTTATGTTTCGTTCTTTGTGCTTCTGTTTAAGTTGTATTGAACACGTCTTTTAATGGCATCGAGTCGATGGCTTCTGCTTTAAAGACAGCAGGAAGTTTCTCTTTGGATTCTGAATTCCTAGATTTGTGGCGGAATATCTCATGCACCTATAAATGACTCTAGTTGCAGAGAATTTCTAAAAGTCGTATATATATATGTAAGTGGTGTGAAAAGTTGGGTCGTAAGCCTGACTGGAGGGTTGTAATGACCAATTATGTATTTATGTTATGTACGTACTAGAGATGCCAATCGGGAAATACCGAATCCCGATTTTTAAAAACTTGTTCCGGGATTTTGCGGAATTTTCGGAATTGTCAATTCCTATATATTTTGACCCTACAAAATGTCCTAAAAAAAAATTCAATATCACTTGAATTCGATAACAGCATTTCAGACAAGGAAAACACTACTTCCATTTATAAAAAATTATCTGATGGCATCGAAGAATGCAAAAGCTTTATAAAATGAACTGATTTAGATATTGAACTGAAATAGATTTATTTACATCAGCAGGTAGTAGAGCTGAATATTTACAAGCTGCAAGCAGCTATCTTGGAACTATTTCAACAACAAATGTTGATTGCGAGAAGTTTTTTTAAACGGCAGTGTATGTTGACAATAAAATTCGAGCAAGCCTTTCAGATCACATGTTAGATGCCTTAATCTTTTTGTTGGAATCCAAATAATGTTCTTAAAACTAATGCATTTCCATACGTAGTATAAATAATTTAAATTTTTGTTAATTTACGCTTTTTTGTTACATTTTGGCTAATATACGTAATTGGAATACAAATGATTTTGTTAACAAAATATTTTTATTTTTAAGATAAAATCGCTATTTTTCCTGTGATTTGTCGGAATTTTTGGTCCCGTTTGGCATCCTTAGTACGTACAGACATTTTTGATTACCAGTATAGTAGATTAATTAAGAAATATACAGTGAAGTTAGACTCTTTACATGTAATTTGTTGTAATTTTCATAATTTTTCCCATTTAAAACGTGCTGAAAATAGAGTAACACTTTAAGTGAAATCATCTCAAATTTGTTTGCGAGTGTATAATTTTAATTTCTTGTCCCAACTGCCAATTACCACATTTTTTAATGTTTTCATAAAATCAGCTGCATGTTGTATTGCGTTGTTAACAATCTCGTACGTAAATTGCTTTTACAATTCATTTTCGTTTATGACTTCAACAGAAATTAAAATAACGAAGGAACACAATCAAAAAAATAAGAGAAAACTGCAATAAAATTACCTGTCTGTTGTACTCAAAAAAAAAAAACATTCTCAAAATGTGTTCTTGTTGATGATGATTTTATTGTTAATAACGTTTATTTGAACTTTTTCGTTTTCATTTCCCTATAAAATGAAACAAATATTACGAAAACAGAAAAAAAAACCACGCATACGGAATTGGTTTGTAGTAGCTTTTGATATTTTTATTTATTTTTTGTTTCCCTCCTGCTACGGAAATTGTTAAAGGAAATAACTTTTAATAGGTAATTTATGCAGTTTATGACAGAAGTTGTTAAAATTACAAACAAACATCATTTCTGCGCAAATATCACGATTTTTTTTCTTTATTATTTTTATTATTATTCTATTCGTTTTGCGTGATTTTCTCTTTTTTTTATTTTTGTTGCTTTTCAGATTTTAAAAAATGTCGGGAAATATAGGCGAAAAATTTACTCGTACATGATATTTTATGTATGCAAGGATTTGAATAAAAAGGAATTTTAATCCTATGATGTATGGATTTTTTTTGTTGTTGTTGTTATTTCATCTAAAATTTTCAACAAAATATTTTTATTTAAAGTTCAACAATGTTGTTTATTCATTAATTATTCATATTAAAAGGAAAATTGGGCCTCTACAGCATACTATAGGCATATTTAGGAATGTATTGCCTAAGACTCTATATATGTTACTTCTGGCAGTCCGCAGGGTAGTCATTTGACTCCTTTATTGTTTTTATGGTTTCTGAATGATCTTCCTTGTTCTGTTTCTGATTGTAATATTCTGATGTATGCTGATGACGTTAAATTATTTTATACTTTTGATGATGATCATGGCCAGGCTGTTTTTCAGCGAAATATTGATTTGTTTGCAATTTGGTGCAAGATAAATTTAATGGATCTTAACTCGAGGAAATGTAAATGCATGGTTTTCTCACGTGGGGGTGTAATTTCGTCAACTTATGTGATTAATTCTTGCCCTTTGGGAACTGTGACTACATTTGTTGATTTTGGGGTATTATGGGATAAGAAATTGTCTTTTATTGATCATATTAGTATGATGATTGGCAAGGCTCGGGCTGTTCTTGGTTTTGTGAAAAGATGGGATGTGATCCTTATATAAGAACACTACTCTACGTTTCATTTGTTAGACCTATTTTGGAGTATGCGTTTGTTATTTGGAATCCATACTATCGTTGTCATAGTGATTCAATTGAGTCTGTGCAGAAGCAGTTTTTATTATTCTGTTTACATGGCTTAGGATGGGATTATCCCAATGGGCTTCCGTCATATGAGGATAGATTAGCTTTGATAAAACTTCCAACTTTGGAACGTAGAAGGTCTGTTTAAGGGGTTTGTTTTGTTTTTAATCTGGTTAAAGGTGATATCGATTCTGAATTTTTGCTTTGTAACCTGAATTTCAGTATTCCAGCAAGATTTTCATGGCACTATCGTCCTCTTTCCTTAGATTTCTATAGAACTAATTTTGGATGTAATTTTCCTTTTCGTAGATTATGTAATGATTTTAACTTACATTATGATTTAATAGATTTTAATTGTAGTGTTTGTAGTATATAACGTAGCTTATATTTTGGCATTAATTTTTTAAATTATTGTATAAAAATGTATTTTCGTTCTTGTCTTAGGTTGTTCCAGTTTATTGTTACCTAATGCTTGTGATTAAGTTCTGTAGCTGTTTTATGTTCACGGTTGCCATTACTTTTCCCTTACTCGTTAGAATATGGACTGTAGTGTGTACATGGGGACGAGCCCTCCGCGGTTGGGTGAGGGTGAGTTAGGGTGATCCCTATAAAAAATTTTTATAGACAATACTATACCCGCCATTTGATTGTTTTTAACACCACTGCTAGAAGTCAATATGCTGCTATGTCTATCTACATACCATAATTGATCATTACAAACCATAAGTAAGGATTATTATTACTCGTAAGATTACGGTTCAAACACCAAGTTAGATATCTCCAACAAATTTGAATATTTCTTAGCTGACCTACTGCAAACAGGTATCTGGCATTTGCATTGAAAAGTTTAAAAACGAAATCCGTCGACTTTAAACTATAGGCTCAGCCACTCATGTATAGATAGTGTTGTTTCTCAAGAATCTTTCATGCGGAGTCAACTTTAAATTTTATGTTCCGCCCACACATGTGCAAAATTAACGCACACGCAGCGTAAGTGGTGTGATAAACGAGATCGTAATCCTAATTATAGGATTGTAATTATGTACAGGGTAACTGATATGTATTGCAAATAATTTTAGGTTGTTATCATTTGTAAACCGCTCGTCTGACAGCTGACAGATATATTCCACGGACAGTTCATTGTATTATTTACAAGCTTACAAAAGCATTTTGATCTATTGCATTCAGAAAAAAAGTTATTCGTAATGAAATTCAAGCGTGATAGTCTAATTACTTTATATTTGGCTGGAAAACCACAGGTAGCTATCACTAGAGCCCTCCAGCATTTAAATGTGGATTAATCTTTTGTTTCTCGTTTCATTGCTCGCTACCATGATACTGGCAGTATTGCATCACGTCCAAAAAGTGGACGAAAAACAAAACGGTAACAACACCACAAATGATCGAAATCCACGCCACAGTAGTAGAAAAATTGCACGTGAACTGAACATATCGCGAGAACGGATGCAACACATATTGAAAAACGACCTTGGACTAAAGCCATTGAAGTTCTAAAAAGTGCAAGAGGTCTCTTATGGGCAAAAAAAGTTAGACTGGAAAGAGCAAAGGAGTTAGCTCGCTTTTACGAAAGTGGCCAGTTATCGAATTTGGTTTTCGTCGATGAGAAGCCATTCCAAATTGAGCAGTTTACGAACAAACAAAATGATCGGGTTTACTTGCCAATGAGGCCAGCTGAAAACATACAGCTGCGATTGGCCACCAGAACTCAAGCACCGTCGATGTTAACGGTGTGGGCCAATTCGTACTCATTGACCGTGGGATCAAAATAAATGTCTTAAAGACAGTATTCAAGCCCTGGGCAGACAAACATTTCGGCCGCAGACCATGGACATTCTAACAGGACTCAGCATCATCGCACTCAGCACGCATAAACCAAAAATGGCATATAAAGGAGGTTCCTCGCTTCAATTCTACCGCACAATTTCAGGATCTCAATTCGTTGGACTTTTGCATCTGGTTTTTAACCATCATAATCTAAATATTTTTAGCTATTCTTTTACAATTTTTTACTATTTTTTAAATTTAATGTCGAATGATTAATCACACCAAATATTCGTACTCATAATCCTAACAACAACCTAAAAAGCGAACCCTTAAAATACATTTTATGGCGTTTTTCAGCCATAAAAATGGTTTCTAATGAATTTAATGTAACCCACACTGGCACTTATCGTGGTCATCATCATCATGCAAAATAATACTAAACGTTAATGCTGAAGAGTATCAAGTAAATACGAATACAATGAAGACGTGCATGATGGAAATATTTGATGTGAAAGAGGTCTTACGATATATGGAAATGTTTGATGGTCACCCCAGTTGATCTCCAAGCTAACACTGTAGTGAAGAAATGGCCTTAAACTGAAAAATATTTGTACAGAAATTTGTTTGGATAAACAGTTCCATTTACATCAACAACAACTGCACTCTGTAACCTTTCTAAGCTTTGTTTTGTGTTTTTTTTTTACGTTTTGGCTTATATCCCTACTTATAGTACATCCTGCCGGCATAGTTACTCCTACATTGCCTTCTGGACATTTGACTTCAAGTCATAAGTCTTTTTTTTATGATTCCATACTCGTATGTCTTGCTTGCTGGTCGACAGTTCTCGTGAGTGGATGAGAGATGATTTGATTTGTCCTATTGTTTTGCATTTTATTTTTTGTTTTTGTAATACAAACTTACTGTTGGCTTGAATATGTGTGTGTGTGTGTGTGTCTGAATTCTAGGGTTGTGGCTGCAAAACACTTGCAAAATTTGATGATTCCCTAGAGCGTCATTTACAGTTTATGGTTTTGCGTAAATACTACACAATTTTGCTACTGACTACCATATTGAATGCGTACATACATAGCTTTGGCTGTCTGGCTCAATAAAGAGAAACGCAATTTTTATTACTTTTTTTTTTTTTTGCTTCTTCCCTGTATCATGTTGTTGCTGTTGTTGTTTCTGTTTTTCATACGGTTTGACACCATCCGGAGCTTTTTATGTTTTTAAAAAGGTTGTTTTTGACGGGACTCACGTAAGCAATTTTCTACGCTTAATAAATCACAACAACATTTAGTAGCTTTTTTTCTCTCTTATTTTTACCATTTTTCACCATGTTTTTCCGTTTTTTTTTTGTTGTTTTTTGTTTTCCCCAAAATATGTTTCTTATATTCTCTGTTTTTTTCTTTGTTTTTTTATTGTATTCCTAGGGCATTTTTAGTTTTTGTGTGGTTAGATGTTAGGTAGAGTAAATGAATGATACGTTACTTGTACAGTAGTTTGCCTGAAAACATGACATGAGTTTAAATCTGGTGAGGGCATTTTTGTTGATGTTTTTTTAAGAAAAAAATGATGAACGATATACGATCTAATAAAACATCTAAAAAACAATGTTTGCAGTGAAATAAAATTAAATACATGAAACAGAATTAAATGGTAACGAATTTTTATGGTTTATTGTGATTGAATTCCTATTTTGGTCTACTAAATGTGGCAGAGTTAATCATAAAAAAAAGACATTTCGCATTGCTTTAGGAAACCGCATATATTGATTGGCGGAAATCCTTACGCTATTAATGGGATATCTGAGGCTTTAAGTTCAAAAAAGCAGTAAAAAAATACTATAAGCAATTCAAGCACTATTCTCTGATACACTTGAAATCTGTAAGTCTTAGCTGATTTAACTTAATGTCGGGAGGACCATTTAGCTGCTTAAATTTCAACCATCGGTTACTGCGAGTCTGGCAATACTTATGTCTTCCAAATCTGTCACAATATTCAATACATTTTCTCCATTGAACGTAATAAACAGATCTACACTTGAGCAACGTTAGGAGTTATTGCAAATTAATTTCCAGAACAAAGACAGTTGGTCTGAAATTGTAGAGAAGGACCAACCGTGCCCGGTATACGGAAGTTTATTATTATTGTTTGGTGGTTGTGGTTACAGTACGTGGAAAAGTAAAATTGACATATTTGGGGCTCTGAAAATCCCTACAAGGACATACAGAAGTACCCATTTAGAGTGACTGTTTGCTGCGACCTGTGGCTCATATCACTTTGAAAATGAGGACGCCCAATAATGCTAACGGAGACTCCTATCGAACCATGGTAACCGATTTTTTTTTGTACCCGCTCTTCATGGTATCGGTGTGAACGATGTTTGTTGCACTAAACATCTCATGCTACAAAGGATTTATTGCATCAAAGATATAATGACTATTTAATTAGCCCAAATGGTAATGATAATTTTCCGCCAAGAATCTAATAGCAGCTTGACGCTGTTGGACTATTTTCTGTGGAGCGCCATTAAAAAGTGTTATGCCCACAAACCAGAGTCAATTAAGCATTTAAACGCCAACATTCGTGGTGCCATTGCCGTGATACGACTTCATACATGCGAAAATTTGATTCGATCGAATGAGGACAATTTTCTTTTACAAGATAGCTATGAAATAAAGTACAATTTTTTTTAAATTTAAAATATTTCTTTCTTTTTATTGAAAAAAAAAAATATTCCTTTATATAAATTATGATGTCTGATATACATTCCCCACGAATGTAAACTTAATAGTCTTTCTTTGGTTTCTAGCGTTCATACGAATGTGATTTTTGAAATCACTGTAGTGTAAACGTAGGAAGAGAGTAAAATAGAATTCTAAGTACGAACATGGCTCATAAATGACAATAAAAGCACTCATAATAGACTCGTATGCGATTAAACGATGACTGAAAGACGTTTCGAAAAAGAAACATAAATGAAGGTAAATAAGACTATTAAAGGATCAGAAAGTAATTCAAATATGATTATAAAGCTACTAGAAAATGAGCCGAAAATTATTCTAAAATAATATAGAAAATGACTCATAAGTGACTTTTTAAGAAGAGTCGCTCGTAGTCACTTTTTTCTCCCGACGAAATAATCTTTTATGACCAGAAAATGAATGCACAGAAAAATCAAAAAAGACTCGAATTGGATTAAAAATTTTCAATACTTTCATACGTGCCGTATGAGTGATATATAATTCCATTCGTTTCATTGTACATGACAAAATCAAAAATATTTTATTGCATACTTTTCAGAGTTAATATTCTATTATGTATGTGTGCAATATGATGTTTATTTTTAAAATGGACCACCATTTACTTTAAATCTATGTGGTTTGATTGATTTGACTTTAATATTATAGCTCTTTAGTTGCCGCATGTGAAGAATCCTGTACGGGTTCAGGACTCAATCAATTAGTCCGGCAAAGTTATATTGTAAGATTTACGCTTCCTAATCTGATTATCAGTATCCTCGTTATCGAATGAGAGCTATAGGGCATCCTTTAGCAAATGCCTGGCAATTCACATCATTTTAACACAAAATGTTTATAGAATTATTACAATATAGACTACCACCTGGGAAACACACAACAATGTATTTTTTTATTCATATTTTAATGCCAAAATGTAAATTTTTCTCAAGTACTTCGAACTTACCCACAATATTTAAATACACCGAATGACCAATTGGTGGTGTAGTCGATATTTGACATTCATATATACCGGAATCTTTACGTTGTGCATAACGTATACGCAGCGTCCAATCTTCAGCATGTGGTGAATGCATTGCTTCAAATCGCTGATCTGATGTGTACGTGTAACGACCCACTGTCAGCAAATGTATATCGCGATGACGTACCCATGAGACCTGTAAAGAAAATTTTAAAATATTTTGTTAAACATAAATAAACAAATTGTTGGTGTTGTTGTTATTTCTTTCTATTTAAAATATAATATATTTTATATTGTAAATATTAAAATGTGTACATAAATCCGAAACAAGAAGCAAAAGTTAATTTAAAAACGACAATTGGCCTAATCACACAGATGCTTAAACTTTACAAACTATTCTCTAACATAGTTGAGTTTGTATGTGTATAATGTGTGTGTGTGTTTGTTTTTAATGTTAAACTTACATTCTAGTACATAGTTTTGGCTTTATGCCAAATTGTTTAACAAAAAATATATAAGCCAGTACCACAAAATAAAACAAAAAAAAAACCGAAGAAAAAAAATATTTAAAAATCATGTACAAGACCAAAACACACGCTTTTTCTCTGGTACAGCTGGAAAAGCCATCATCATCATAAACCAACAATTTATTTTTAAAATTTTTTTCTTTCGTTATTATTTATTAAAAAAAAAAACAGAAAGTACAACAAAAAAGTAGTTGCTTTTGTAGAAATATTTACAACCACGTTTAGTATGTTGCAGAGAATCCAAAGCAAGCATGTGAAAATTGTTTTAAACTGTTTATTGAAAATCGTTTTAATAAACTTTCTCTTATACATTGCTGTGGCATTTTTGATAGACATTGACTAGAACACAAAAAAACTAGGAACGAAAAAATTAATGAATGCAGCAGCTGTTGTGGTTTTACTTTAACAGCAGGTTGTGACCAACTTTAAAATTCAAAGCATATGTCTTGCATCATATTGCAAGTAAAGCTCCCATAAATACTATAATTTCTGGTAACTTCAATTTGAAATGAAAGGTCAACAGCCTTAGGCTAATGTAAATATTATAAAAAAATTAAACATTGATGTTGCCAATCTAGTACAGGATAATTATTTATAATCATTGTGTCTTAAAAGACACACAAGATGTACGTTTGAGCACGATTTAAGGAAGTATAATGATTTTTTTTTTATTATTAAACCAGCACTCAGGGGATGACCCCTACTCATGCAGTGCATTGTGCAAGTTTAGGAAAATGCGAACTGTAAGGAAACGAACTGCAACTGGTGACAATAAAATGGCCAGTGTTATACCTTCACCATTAGAGCCCGCAGTTTCTCACACCTTTTATGTTGTGTGTGGTTATTTTATACAGAAGTTGCGGGACCTACAGTTTAAAGTCGACTCCGAACGACAGATTTTTGAGAAACTTTTCAAAAAGAGTAAGAGAAAAATTCGCCGAAAAAATACTTTTTTTATTTTGATGTCTGGCCTGGGTCTCGAACCCTGGCTTTACGTCTAATAAGCCAGCACACTACCTACTAGACCACCGCGACCCCCTATATTATTATGTTTAGAAATTAATATTTTCTTATTTTATAAATTACAGGATGGCTGATATGTATTGCAACCAACTTCAGGTTATTATCATTTGTAAACCGCTCGTCTGACAGCTGACAGATTTAATCCAGTGACAGTTCATTTTATTATTTACAAACTTACAAAAGCATTTTCATCTATTGCATACAGAAAAAAAGTTATTCGTGATGAAATTCAGGCGTGAAATTGTAATTGCTTTATATTTGCCTAAAAAACCCGATGTGGCCATCGTTAGAGCCCTCCAGCATTTAAATGTGAATAAATATTTTGTTTCTCGTACCATTGCTCGTTACTGTGATAGATGTGATGCAGTGTTGCATCGCATCTAAAAATTGGTTTCAAAAAAAACGGTAACAACACCAGAAATGATCCGAAAAGTGAAGACCAGATTTGATCGGAATCCACGCCGTAGTGATAGAAATATTGCTCGTGGGATAAACATATCGCGAGAACGTATGCAAAACATATTGAAAAATGAGCTTGGACTAAAGCCATTAAAGTTCCAAAAAGTGCAAGAGCTCACCGATGGAGAAAAAAAAGTTAGACTGGAAAGAGCTAAGGAGTTGCTTTGCTTTCACGATAGTGGCAAGTTACCGAATTTAGTATTATCCGATGAGAAGCCTTTCCAAATTGAACAGTTTATCGGGTTTACTTGCCAAAGAGGTCAGTCAGCTGAAAGTTTACACGCGTGATTGGCCTTTAGAACTCAAGCGGCGCCGATGGCAATGGTATGGGCCGCCGTAACGGCCGATTGTTGCTCCTCGCTCGTATTCATCAACCCTGAGGTTAAAATAAATGCCGAATATTAGGGGCAAAATGTCTTAGAGAAGCCCTGGTCAGACAACTATTTCGAACGCAGACGGCTCTGAATGGGCCAAAATACCGCAGAGCCATTTTCGTGCAGCCTGTGATGGCTTTGTCGGCCGTTTTAAGGCCATAATTCGTACCAAAGATGGCTAATTCGAACAAACATAAACTGATTTTAAAATTTAATGTTATTTCCAACATTGTTTGCTTTTGAACAATAAAATTAAAAAAAGAAAAAAAAAATATAGCGCTTTATTTTGTTTCATTATATATCTGCTACCCTGTATATTGATAAAAACGGCTTGTGGATTACTAAATTAAAGGTTTTCTGCCAAGCCACTTTTCTAACATTCACAAACATATTTTAAATTTAATCTCTGTCAAATTTCTGGAACTCTTTTTCAAATTCCTCAATGTTATACAAATACTAAATATATGTCGTTATTTAAGAATCGTAAACGATTTCTGAGCAATTCTACCACCTATACTCTTGCAATCTTTATAAGGCCTATTTTGTTTAAGTTTCTGGAATTCTAAAAAATGAACGCTGCCAGGAAAAGCGGCTTTCAAAGGATTATTGTCTGTGTGCAAGCCACTGTAATGGAGATATGTTTTCTTTGTACCATTCTCCATGTACTCTTGTGGGTTTAATGGTCTTATACTTGAGATTAATTCTTAAGAGGCTTTACAAAACTAACTAAAAAGTATTAACAAGTGTAACGCTCTTCTTTTTTTTTTGTTTAAAGGGTGTTGCTTTTAAGAGGCTTAATTTTCCTTGGAAAACGAAGAATTCTCTCCGTGTTAAACTTTGTTCACACCCTGTTGTCAAAGTCAAATACTCTCATGTAATCCTTAAAAATAATACAAAGAAAAAAAAAAAAAAGAAAATTTTTATTTAAAATTGTCATCACAAGTGTGGATGAGAATATTAGACAGATAGCAACGTAAAGTGCGTGTATGGTAAAGGCGTGAGTGACATTTATTTCTTGTTTTTCCTTTTTTGAACTCAAGTTTTGTACTTTTTAATGTTTTTAAAAAAGTTCAACTAACTTTTTGTCATAATAAATGAAGTAAAATTTTTTTTCTTTATTTCTTTGTTAATGTGTGTGTGTGTGTTTTTCTTTTACAACTCCTACAACACTCGTAGTTTACCTCACGAGCATCCTAACGTAGCACAGCATCATGAACCATAAGAAAGACTGCTTTTGCAAATCCTTCGTTGACTTTAAATAAATAATTTTTCTTTAAGTTTAATGATTAAGTTTTTTATTTTTATTTTGCTTTGGGATAGCATTAGAAAAGTTTTCTTCTTAAGATATGCGTTTTTCTTACGGAAGAAATTTACAAAACGAAATGAACAGAAGAGAGAAAGTAATTCATCAATGTATTTGGGATTTAAAGTAGAAAACTTTTATGCTTTTACAAGTTCTTTTTCAATAATTTAATGCAAATTCCAATAAATTTATTTTATCAGCAAAAAAAAGAAAAAAACTTTTATTCTTTTCACTACAAGAATTTTTATTTGAATTATTTTTGAAGTATTAAAACATAATTTGCATCTTTTCCAAGTGAACGGAGAGGCTGACACACTGCCTGTACACTGTTGAATGTAGAAGAACTTTTTTTAAAGACAACGTTGCACTTAACGGTTGCAGTAAGGTTTATAACAGTTTAATCGGTTTAAAATTAAAAGACCTTAAGGAACAATTCGCTTTATCCATACAGGCTGGCTGATATATAATGCAACAAAGTAAAGTGTTACATTTTTTTTAATTTTTAATTTTATTGTTCGAAAGCAAAAAATATTTGAAATAACATCAAGTTTTAGAATCAATTTAGGTTTGTTTAGGTTTTTCCTAAGGACAATGTACAATGGATCAATTTGGACCTCCGGGTATTGTGCGGTAGAAATGAAGCGAGGAACCTCTTTTTTAGCCATTCTTGGTTGACGTGTGCTGAGTGCGGTGGTGCTTAGTCCTATTGGAATGTCCATGGCCAGCGTCCGAAATATTTGTCTGCCCAGGGCTTCAATACTTTCTCTAAGACATTTTGCCGCTATTATTCGGCATTTATTTTGACCTCACGGTTGATGAATACGAGCGGGGAGCAACAATTGGCCGTTAATGGCTGCCCACACCATCGGAGAAAACTAAATTTTGTAACTGGCCATTTTCGTGCAAGCGAAGTAGCTCTTTGTCTCTTTCCAGTCTAACTTATTTTTCCATCGGTGAGCTCTTGCACTTTTTGGAACTTCACTGGCTTTAATCCAAGCTAATTTTTCAATATGTGTAACATCCGTTCTCGCGATATGTTCAGCTCACGAGCAATGTTTCTATCATTGGGGCGTGGATTTCGATAAAATCTGGCCTTCAATTTTCCGTTACCGTTTTTTTTTTCGTCCACTTTTTGGGCGCGATGTAACACTGCCAGTATCACGATACCGAGCACTGGTACGAGAAACAAAAGGCTCTAACGATAGCCACCTGTGGTTTTCCAGCCAAATATAAAGCAATCACATTATCACACATGAATTCCATCACGAATAACTTTTTTGTCTGAATGATCAAAATGCTTTTGTAAGCTTGTAAATAATAAAATGAACTGTCACTGGAATAAATCTGTCAGCTGTGAGACGATCGGTTTACAAATAATATCAACCTGAAGTTGGTCGCAATACACATCCACCCTATACATACATACATGATTGGTTATTACAAGGATACGTTGTGTATGTTATTTCTATACACGAATGCAGTATCCTACAATTTAAATTCGACTTCTAACGATTGATTTGTGGGAAACTTCTTATGGCAATTTTATTAAACCTCAGACTTTTTGCCATAAATCTACTGAGAGGAGTCTCCGAAGAAATACTTTTACAGAAATCGGTTTATTGGAGATGTTCACATACATAAATGCCTATTACAACCCTTCAGCCAGGTTTACGACCTAGCTTCTCACACCACTTATGTTGTGTGCGTTCATTTTTTACATTATTGGGGGGGGGCCTACAGTTTAAAGTCGACTCCGAACGATAGATTTTTGAAAAGCTTTTCATGGCAATTTTTACTCTCAGAATCTTTTCCAGAAATCTGCTGAGAGGAAGTCGTCGTAGAAATATTTTTTCGCTTTGATGTCTGACATGGGATGTCAGACAGTTCAAATTTTAGATAGATATCTGGCTAGGGAGATGGCTCATTTTTACTGAGTATACAACATATGAGGAGTATTAAGAAAGGATTGAAAATGATATGGATAATATGAATAAACGGCTGAAGATGAACAAGTTAAAGTTGAATGAAGGTAAAACAAAGTTGACTGAGATTAATATGCACACTATTGGGTCATTCGAAGTAAATAATGTAATTGATAAGGTTGACAGCATTAAGTACTTAGGTTTCATAATTGATAGGGATTTAAAACTGCGGGAACTTTTAGAGTATATATGTAGGAAAATATGCAAAAAGATAGGTTACTTAAAAATGGCTGAGAAATAAGGTATCAATATTAACATCGATTAATATATATAATACAATGCTGAAACCACATTTTGAATATGGATCGATAATATTATATGCATACTGTACCGAGCAACAAATAACAAGATTGCAGAAATTACAGAATAAGACGATGCGTTCCATATTAAAACTAAACAGATTCACAACAACTGTTGATATGTTAGAGGCACTGAGATGGCTTAATAGGCGTAAAAGATTGGAATTGAACACACTGAGTTTTATTCATAAAATATAAATTGGAGAAGCACCAGAGTACCTAACTGAAAAGGAGAAATGCAAACGATTTTAAGCTACAGCGAGCGGATACAATTGCAATGCAGAAATCATTATTCTATATAGGACTGAATTTGTACAAATAAAATGCAAAATTATTAAAGAATTAAAGAAATGTCAATGTTTTTAGAAAAAAATGTTGTAAATTTTGTTAAAAATAATGATTAAATTAATATAATTAATATTTAATAATTGTAATATTTTGTTGTTGATAAAGTATTTCAAATACTACTGTATAAACATCAATGAATGAATGAGCTGGAGTTTGTAAACCGTTGCCTCTCATCTATTTAGCCAATACACAACAGAAGGCTGCCTATCATAATCTTAGCTCATATCACTTTTGACGTATAGAATTTTTTACTTGGGAATATACTGGATACCGCAATAGAGAAAAATTATTAACAAAACATTCTCAACTGCGCCTGCGACATAATAAAAGCCCATCTAATGGATATCATGGCATGGATGAAAAACAAATTTTTAATTTTAAAAGAATTTGTTTGAGTAAAGATTAGGGTTGCCAATCGGGAAATCCCGAATTTTGAAATTCCGTAATTCACATAATCCCGAATGCCGGAATTTTTAAAAATTTGTTCCGGGATTTTTCGGAATATTCGGGATTGTGAATTCATATGTATTTTGATCCTATAAAAGGCCTTGAAAAAAAATTTTATATCACTTGACTCCGATAAAAGCTTCTCAAATGAGGAAAACGTCACTTCTATAGATAAAAAGTTATTTGATGGCATCGTAGAATGCAAAAGCTTTATAAAATGAACTGATTTAGATACTGAACTGAAATAGATTAATTTACATCAGCAGGTAGTAGAGCTGAATATTTACAAGCTGCAAGTAGCTATCTTGGAACTATTTCAGCAACAAATGTTGATTGCGAGAAGTTTTTTTAAACGGCAGTGTATGTTGACAACAGAATTCATTCAAGCCTGTCAGATCACATGTTAAAACATTAAAACTAATGCATTTGCATATGTAGATACGAATAATTTTTATTTTTGTTAATTTACGCTTTTTTGTTACATTTTGTCTTGCTGTTTTTATATTTTATGTTTAATGTTTTATAATTCTGATATACATAATTGGTATACAAATGATTTTGTTAACGAAATATTTTTATTATTAGAAGAAAATCGCAATATTTCCCGTGATTTTTCGGGATTTTTGGATTCCGAATTATCCCGAAGTATTCCGGGATTTCGAGATCGGGATTTTCAAAATCCTGAATCCTGGGATTTTTAAAAATCGCTCCCGTTTGGCATCCCTAGTAAAGATTTGTAAACAACACGCATAGCAAGAAAAAGGAAAACAAAGAACTTAGAAATACTTCCCCCTCCAATAGATTGCCACAGTGTGAAATGGTTTATGGTTGTAACTTCTTTAAGTATTTGTTTAAGGATTAAAAAACTTTTTCTACGTATAACTTTGAAAAAAAAAATATTTTTCCTTGCAAAACTTTTTTCTTTTCCATTTCTAAATAGAAAAAAAAAACAAAGCAAATTGAAATGAAATGAAAACAGTCACAAGCAACCCCCTATAAAGCCCAGCCAATATGCAAGTACTTTTGTAAATGTTTATACACACAAGGAGAAGATGTTTGATACTTGCTTAGTATTTTTAATTTTAATTTCTATTACAATTCTAAGCAAATACAATTTGAATTGAATTTTTCTGGAATGAATCCTTAGTGGACCATGTAAAAATGATTATCATTTAATGGCTATAAACGAGACCATCTAAAAGGGCATTTAAAATTTATACGAAATTCTTCAATTGTTTGGGGTATTTTTGTTTTATTTTCTTCTTCTTCTTCTTCTTCTGATTGTACACATACACAGACGTTGGTATTTATTTGAAAATATTTCTATTGTTTGTTAATAATTGACAAACAACTTTGGGGAAATTGTTTTTATACCCAGCGGTGATTTAATATATTACGAGTGTATACATGTGAAACCATCTCATCTCAACTCATCTCATCTCGTCTCGTCTCGTTTCTAAATAATGGCAACAATTTCTTGGCAAGCAACCATACCAACCATAACAATAAAAAAGAGTGTGTAAGACAGAGAATGCTGCAGAGACAATAACAATTTAAAAAAAAAAAAATAAAAAATTTTAAATAAAAATGAAATGAAACAGGAAATAAAAAAAAAAAACATGGTGTAATACTCGTACAAGTACATGACCAGGAAGTGACAAAAGAATTGACAACATAAGACAACAACGACAATGTATTGCAACTGGATTGCAACACAAGAGTCGAAATGTGACAACACGCTACAATTTGAATATAAAGTTGCAGAAAACTTAAAGGTTTTTTTTATAAAAAAAAAAAAATTAATTTAATTAATCAATTACAACCCTTTAGTCAGGATTATTGACCTAGTTTCTCACACTACTTATGTTGTGTGTGTTAATTTTATACATTAGTGGCGGGACCCACACTTTAAAGTCGACTCCGAACGACAGATTTTTTGGCAATTATATTTACTCTTAGAGTTTTTGCTAGAAATCTGCTGAGAGGAAATCGACGAAAAAATACTTTTTAAATTTTATTTTGATGTTTGGCCTGGGACTCGAACCCTGGCTTTACGTCTAACAAGCCAACACACTACCTACTAGACCACGGCGACTTCATAGGTTACTTGTTTAGGTTTTTTTGTATTAAAATGAAAGAAATTTATACTTAGGAATTTTACATTTAATTTCTGAGTGCCCTGGTAGTCTAGTGGGTAGTGTGCTAGACTATTAGCGTGAGGGTCGTGGGTTCGATTCCCACCAGAGGCTCTGGTCTGTGACACTACTCCAGGTATATGGTCGAAGTCACTCAGCTCTTACATGAATATAATATAATTTGTAATTGTATTGTAATTTTTAAATAAATAAATACATTTAATTTCTTGTCGGTCTATATACATAGGGTGGGCCATCTATGGGCCTGGTAATCATACTTGTCATATTCGACGATTTTTAGCTCCAAAAATTTCATGACGATTTATGCCCTTATTTTGACGATTTTGACCAATTAAAAATGTACATGATAATCGTTATTTTAGTACATTAATTGGTAATAACAACGAGTAAAGTATTATATTTTTAAGTTATTTTCTAATACCTGTGATGATTTTTCTATATTTTATGCCTTTATAATCTCTTAAAAGCCAAAAAAAAAAAAAATTAAAATTACTGAATAGCATCGTAATGAAGCATAAATTATCATTTGCCGTTGGAGAAAATTTAAAAAATTCCAATATGGCTCGGGAAGAACATAGGCGCGAGGCATTATTTTTCCTTGTTTCATACAACTCCTGTATGGCATTGTGTGTGGAACTAGAAAAATATACGACAGGAACACCTCTGTGTTTATGGATACTAGGTTAAATATTTTTATACCATAAGTGACAGGAAAGATCTCTACAGGAAGGGAGTTTCACAAATAGTATTCTCTCGATTTACGTCGTCTCGATTTATGTTGTTTCGATTAACGTTGTCAAAAATGTTGTTCCCTTAAACTTCGATTTAGGTCGTTATTCGATTTACATCACCTTATGTTGTTTATAAACAAAATCAGGGGACTTCCCTTTTAAAAGAAATTCATTACAAAGAATAAAAATTTGATTATTTTAGTTCTTTTTTTTGTAAAATGCACACAAATAAATGCATTTGATAGAACGAGTTCGTTGAAATTAGATTACGATACGAAACGATTTCGTCGTTTCGATTTACGTCGCCTTTTTCCGGAACGTTCTACAACGTAAATCGAGGTTATATTGTACTAATTGTCCGACTAAGGACCAAATTTTGTTTGTTTTGTTGTATGGCGCCATACACTAGCCAATCGACCACATATGGATGTAATGGCAGAGAAATAACACCCCTTATTTCGCTTGAGCAATATCCATTGCCGTATCGATAGAGCAGTGAATCACAAGTCACATTGTAACGATGCTCCAATGAATAAATTGCATTGGACGTGCTATTGTCCTATAAAGGGTTGAGAAGCCTTAAATTAGACTTTAAAGCCAACAAATATATGAGATTTATTTATTTATTAATTACAATACAATTACAAATCATATTCTAATCATATACGAGCTGAGTAACTTCGACCATATGCCCGGTGTAGTGTCACAGACCAGAGCCTCTGGTGGGAATCGAACCCACGACCCTCACGCTAATAGTCTAGCACACTACCCACTAGACCACCAGAGCGCTCAATATATGAGATTTGTATTCCATTCTTGATTGGTTATAATTGGTGGAAATGGTAAGAAAAACCCTTAGGAAACCAAGGCACTGAAAAATATGTCAGTTCTAGAGATCATTACACTGAATTTTCATGCCCATAAGGTTAAGATCTTCTGACTCCCTAATATTTCCACCATCCATGGGAGTAGATGATGCAATGTTATTGCTGCTTAATAGTGATTTTATATGTTTTTGTTTTTAAAAACCTTTCAATTTATTTACTTTTTTTTTTTGACGATTTTGACGATTTTTTCTCAAATATTTGACGATTTGACGCTTCATTTATCTGGCAGCTATGCTGGCAATACATATGATATTTTATACTGTCACAAAATTTAGTCTACAATTTAATGATTTATGAATTAAAGAAATTTGTTATGTCGACACACCAGAGACAAAGAACATTGCCGGAATACGAACTAACAGACTCAAAAATGAGCTATTAAGATGACAGCGGCGCTAGTTATATGAATGAAATAATATTTCATTTCTAATCGAAACACTTGTACATCAAAAACATAAATTTGATAAAACTTAGCTTCAAACGGTTTATGTTTTGGCAAAAATTTAAAGGATGGCAAATTAGAACGAATAAAAATCCGTTGAGTTAGTGTAAGCAATTTGCCAGAGGACTATTCGATTTCTTATAAGGATCCTTGACATTGACATTGGTTAGTATATTGGATGCTTGCTACCTAAGATTATAAAAAAAGAACACAGATTCCCTATTACCCACCTAGTTGTGCACGAAAAATGGCCGCATTCAAATGAAACACCTTTTGATACCATTATGTGTGATATATAACATCGATCATACGTCTGCCATGGTTTATCTAGGCGAAGCATAGCCGATGTATCCAATTTTCAATGACTCTGGCGCATAAATTCGGTTGAATTCAATCAATCGTATAGCTTATGTTGGCCTTAAGGAGATCTGTGTCATGTGGGTGATGCGTATACGTAAGAAAACTTCATAAGAAAAAGTTTAGCGGAGTCTCAGTAGCCAGTTAGTGGCACCTCCACGTGAGATGACCACGCCTTCTAATCTCTCGTGCAGTATATTCAGTGTATATAATGTTTCATGAGCTGTGTGGCATGTACCGAAGTACTGTTGAAACTTCATGTCATTGGTATCTAAATAATCCATTTCAAGCGAAAATAAGTTAATAATCAGCAACCTGTAACTGTTGCCCTTTCAGTCCGCAATTCTCACGAATTGGCATTGGCAACCTCAGTCACTTCGCCAGAAGCTCCAGGACTAGGGTGTAGCGAAAAACTATGGAATTATAATCGGAACCTAATTTTAACCATACAACTTCGTTTTGAGGGCTACCCGTAGGGTGCTTTAGTTACTCTTACATTAAAAGGAAACAAAAAAAAAACAAGAAAAATCATCATTGTTATCCTTAAAGGACACTAAATGTTATCGTCATTGCTATATCGTTCGTTGTTAACATTGTTATTTTAACCAGTGTCTCTGTAATTTCGCTTTTTTATTTCGTCTGCCATTCATTGTATGTGTGGTGGTTTGTTGTTCTATCGCTACTACAATAGATATTGCTTGAGTGAAATAAAAGGACTTGTTTCTGAAATCATGTATTCCTACGTAACACACGTCCTTCTCGGCCAGCACATCCGTATGTGGTCGATTAACCAGTGTATCGCACACTGGATTACAGACAAATTTCGTTTATTAGGCGGACTATTCGTATGTGGAACTGCTTTCTTGCAGGGATCTTTCATTTTACTTGTGGTAAAAAAATATTCAAATCTAGTCTCCCTAAACAATGTTCCCTCTTTCCTCCTTCTTATGATATATTTTCCTAGTACCAAAAACATTGCCAAACTCAGAGTGTTGATCGTAATGAAAAAAAAAAAATTATCACACTTGCCTTTGTCCTCCCGATGGTAATATTAGAAGCTATAACCGAATTTTTAAAATTGTCTGCAACGGCGTATGGTAATTTATTGTCAACTGCGATGTAATTTATGAGTTGAAATTTTTTTTGCTCTTAAGGGATTAATATGGTATAAAATACAGAAATAACATCACAGGTATTCGAAAAGAACTTAAGAATGTAATACTTTACACTTTTAATGTACTAAGTAAAGAAAATGATGTAAATTTAAATTTCTAAAATCGTCCAAATAAGGACATAAATCGTCATGTCGTCAATATAATATTTTTGTGGCTGAAAATCGTCAAAATGACGATAAATCAAAGTCAAACCTGGCAGCTATTATTCTGGCACATAAATCGAACTGAATTCGGCATGGGTTATGTCGACTCTTTGGATCGCTGAGCGTTATAGCTATCTACACGCCACTAAAAGAAGTAGTTTAACGGGGTTAAATTGGATGATGCGCGTTGTCAGTTCACACCACTCTGTTGTGGTATGGTCATGCCTATATAATATTGATGCAAAATGTCCGATGTGATCTAGATTATTTAACTGAGCCCAACGATTTTGTTTATCATTGGTGTATAGATCACGCCGTTGGTCAACGACGTTCTCAAAAAAATGTGGACCGATGTAGCCAGTATATTTTGATGGATTTTTATCCTCCCATATTCAATAATTTTGCTTTATTCACATACTCATGAGTCACACTGTAAATGATTATCTAACGAATAAAGTTCGAGACAGTTGCCAATGTCCCGTTCACGTCGTTTTCTATGCTTATCCATGGTGATCTGCTAATTATAAAGAAATAAAAGATTGCCGTTATCAACTGCTATGAAAGTCCTGATACAAAGTGTTCATTCTAGAAAATAATCCAAATCATTAGACCCTCTATATATGTAAAGGGTGTGCCAAATAACTTTCTTTTTTGAAAATGCTTTAAAAAAAGCTACTGAATATTTATTTATTATTATTTATTTGAAAGTAAAATCCTTGCGGTTAATAATGGAAATAATTTCATTCAAATGGTTGCCTCGGCTGCCTATGCAGTAGTCTATATGATCGGTCCAATTTTTAAGCACATTGTCGATTGTGTGCAGCTGTATTTCACAAATGGCTTCACAAATATTGCCCTTTAAAGCGTAATTTGTCTTTGGATTGTCGTCGTAACACGGCACCCCACATATAATAGTCCTACGGTGTCAAATTGGAGCTCCGAGTTGGCCAAACGACATCAGCTCTGCGGCTGATAATGCGATCTTCAAAAACAGGGCGCAAAACATCGAATGTAGCTTCGACTGTGTTGCACGAAGCGCCGTCCTGTTGAAACCAAATATCCCCCTTTTCAATTTTTATAAACAAAAATTGGTTTATCGTGGCTCGATAACGATTCACATTGACTGTAACGGCCACTCCTTGCTCATTTTCGAAGAAAAATGGCCCAATTATGCGTCTGGACCAAAAGCCGCACCAAACAGTTACTCGTTTTGGGTACGTCGGCTTTTCAATGCATGCGTGCAGGTTTTCTGTGACCCAAATGTAACAATTTTGCACACCTTCAGCTACATGCAATCGACAATGTATTTAAAAATTGGACCGATCGTGTAGGCTACTGCATGACCAGCCGAGGGAGCCATTTGAATGAAATAATTTTCCATTATTAATCGAAAGGATTGTACTTTCAAATGAAAAAGAAATTTGAGGAAATATTCGGTAGGTTTTCTAAAGCATTTTCAAAAAAAAAAAAATATATTAATTTGCCGACCCTCACAGTTCTTCACAACTTTAGACTCTTTTCGCGCCAACGTTCAACGTTCCGTAGTATCTTATCGTGACCGAATTTTGTTCAGAGAGAAAAGGAATTATATGAAGTCTTTTATATTTAGGAGTTCAATTATGTCTACACTTACTAAGATCTCCAACATGTGAGCAAAACTATAAAACATGGAAATATAAGCGAGTAAATACTTAGAAAACTAAAATAGTAAATTCATATTTTATTTGGATTTCTTCGACAAATAGTATTCAAGACTCGATTTTCGTTTGTAATATAATTTCTCATATAAATAGGTATAACAAGTGAAATGTAGAGTAGTCTTGTTATATAAGGATCAATGAATTCCCTAGCCCATCTTTTCACAAAACCAAGAACAGCCTTTACCAATCATCCGACTAATATGATACATAAAAGACAATTTCATGTCCAATAATAATCCCAAATCAAGAAATGATAGGTCACAGTTTCCAAAGGGCAAGAGGACGAAATTTCACCCACCGTGAGAGAAAACCAGAGATTTACATTTTCTCAAGTTAAGATCAATTAAATTAATCCTACGCTGAAGAAACCATGACCTGAACATGATCATCATCAAAAGTATAAAATAATTTAAGGTCGTCAGCATACATCAGAATATTACAATCAGAAACAGCACAAGGAAGATCATTCAGAAACAATAAAAATAGTAGAGGACCCAAATGGCTACCCTTCGGAACACCAGAAGTAACACATACAGTCTTAGACAATACATTCCTAAACAATAATCTCTGAGTCCTAAGGGAGAAGATAGGAGTCTAGCCAACGATGAATAATATCAGGAATACCGATTAATGAACGTTTAAGAAGCAAAATCCTATGATCAACCCTATCAAAAGCTTTACTGAAATTAATATAAATTACATCAGTCTCAGCTCCTGCAAGAAAACCCCTGAAAACTTTTGTAGTAAATTCAAGAAGATTAGTGGCAGTCTCCATCAACTTGGGAATTGCACTGAGTTTGGCAATATCCCTATAATTGGAAATATTAGGTCTATTACCCGACTTGTGCAAAGGATATATAAACGAACTCTTCCAAATAGACGGAAAATGACTAGCCCTCATATATAAATTTTATGGTTCTTTATAGGTATTCTGTAGCAATATTTAAAAAAAATTAAAACGAGGGGATTTCGTTTTTGTTTTCTAAATTTGTTGTCTGATTATGAATTGACTGGCATCTTAGCATTATCTAGAACAATAATTTGCTCCACTTGCTATTACTACACATAATTTTTACCCTCCATTTTATTAAATTTGATTTGATAGACATTTAACAAATAAGCAAATGTATGTACAGTCAACCCTCCTATAAGGCGGTGAGTTCATACCGCGCTATAAGAAATTTGGATTTCAGATACAAACTAGGCTATTTCATAGCGCGTTCTATGGAAACCGTATACCGCGTTATAAGAAACACAGAATTAGTACAAATCACATCATTCGCAACGCGTTCTATGGAGACCAAGAAATACAAAAGGCAAGATAAATTATAAATTTTTTTTTTATTGAATTCAAGAGTTCATATAAGGATTGATAAAAAAAAAATGAAATAAAGCTTCGTTTCCAACAAAATTAAGAAATACTTGTAAAATCATGTAATTTTTAAATATTTATCTTCACTTGGTTTATCTTCATTCATTGTTTTTTTAAATTGAAAATCCAATTGCTATTGTTTTGCACAGTACTGTATCTCGGCTGAGCTTTTAAGTCGAAAATAAAATTTATATTAAACCCTTATACAATATCTAGTTACTATTCATTCATAGCCTGGGCGGAAGGAACTTATGGGATGAAGTTGAACGCAAACCGCGCTATAAGAGTACGGCGTATAGGAGAACTGTCGCAATTTCAGCCCCGCATTATATGGAAACCGCATTCTAAGAGTACCGCGTTATAGGAGGGTTGACTGTATATGAATTTGAAATTAAATGTACAAAATCTCGATGTCTGCAATGGACGTGTTTCTTCTAAGTGACATTCATTTTTTTTTTCTTTGCTGTCAACGTTGATGTTTTGTCATATTTTGGGGCTTCTCTGTACAAGCCTGTGGACGACTCTGTGCGGTGATAAAGATTGACAATATAATGACAAGTATGGTAACAAAAAAAAAAAAGAAAAAAATTCAAACTTTGTTTTTTTTTCTTTTGTATTTCTTGCATCAATAATGGTCAAATATGATCGAAAAAAATCTCAAAAAAAAAAAATCTTTGAAAGAAAAAGAAAATATTTCGTCTTTCGTTCCGTTTTTATTTTATTTTTGATGTGCGAATGTCGGAAACCAAATGAGCTGTCAATTTTGATTATGTTGTTTATGGTTTTTGGAAATGAACTCATCAGTTTCTTTTTGTTGTTGCCTTCTTTTTTTTTGTTTGTAAGAAACTTTATTTTGTGTCTTATCCAAAACGAATAGATATCATCAACAGTGTAGAATGACGAAAGAGATTTTCTATTTGAAAATAAAAATTGAATTTATTTTCTCATTTTTTCTTTTGTCGAAATGTCTGTCTATTGCATAAGAGTTTTACAAATTCAAAGAAAATGGAAATTATAAAGGCTTTCCATTAGAAATTATAGACTTCGTTCAAAACTTAAGCAATTGTAATGGCCAAAAATAGCCATTGTTGTGTTAAAAAAGAATTCAAACTGAAATCCTAAGAAATAATGAATGGAATTAAAAATTTTTAAAGTAATCTTTACACAAAAGTCAATCGATAGTTTACTTATGTACATATATGGTAAGACCATCTGCAGAATTTTATATGGAATGGATATTTCTATTAATATTTCTATTTATTCGTTTATATAGTTTACTCCCACTATACACCTATCCCTACATGAAGAACAAGCGAGTACTTGTGAAAAACTGCCTTTGCTCAACCACACTCTTTTATAAGGAGAACGTTCGATCAGAGCACATGTGGATACTAACTGAAAAGTTTCCCTATTCAACTGCCCATATGGCCTAGTCAAAAATTCTTCGAATTTATGGGTCACCTACGGAATTATTTGAAAGTGGGACAAACTAAATGGTGGATGAAATCAGAATAAAATGTTGTTAGTAACTTTATAATAACTGAAATCGTTGTCTCGTTATCTACTCCACCTTCTTTATCTCAATCCTATCAGGTGAAATTATCATGTTCACCAGGCTTTGTGCTCTCATGTTTTCAATGCGTGATCTGATAATAAAATTTTGCAGGTAAAGATGATACATACATTCATACATAATTGGTCATTACAACCCTTTAGTCAGGAATTATTGACTATGATTTTAATTTTATACATAAGTGGCGGGACCTACATTTTAAAGTCGACTCCGAAAGTCAAATTTTTTGAGAAACTTTTCATGGCAATTTTATTTACTCTCAGAGTTTTTGCCAGAAATCTGCTGTATTTTTCGTATTTTATTTTGATGTCTGGCCTGGCTACTAGACCAAGGCTACTAAAAATATAGAGACACCCTTCAATCAAACATTGGAACTATCTCCGTAGCTTATAACAAGTGACTTGAAGCTAAGCATGCACATTTGGGTTTTCTTAACCGTCTCCGTATATTTTGCAGACATCTCTATAAAAGCGTAATAAAAACAATATTTCTTCGGTGATTGCTACTTAAAAGGTTTCTCCCAAAACTCTGGTAGTAGATTGCAATGCCTTGAAAATGATTTTCAAAAAGGAATCTGTGGTTTCGAGTTGATTTTAAGCTGTAAATCACGTCCCTCGTGTATAAAATTAGCACACGTAACAGAAGTCCTGTCTGAAGCATAGTAATGACCGTTTATACCTCGTATAACGCGATACTCTTAGAATGCTGTTTCCACAAAACGCGGAGCTGAAATTGCGACAGCCCTCCTATAACGCGATACTCTTATAGCGCGGTTTGCGTTCAACTTCATCCCATAAATTCCTTCCACACAGCCTATGAATGAATACTAACAAGTTATTGTATGAGGGTTTAATATAAGTTTTATTTTCGACTTAAAAGCTCAGTCGTGGTACAGTACCATGCAAAACAATAGCAGTTGCAATTACAGAAATAGTTAACATTGCTTCTCGTTTAAGCGATGAAGAATTTGCAGCAAACCATCAAGACGTAAGAGAATTAGTGCTCGGGGAAGAAACATTAGATGAGAAAGAATTTATGGATTTAATTGATGTATCCACTTCAAATGCATTGGTAGACGAAAATACGGAAGACGAATGGGTGAAAAATCTCGATTTACAAGAAGTGAAAAGAGGACTAAATTTGTCTAAAAAATTAGAACTTGATTTCATTTAAACTGATCATTCAACGGTGCGCAACGCAAAGTTAAAAAATTGCTTGGCTCCGTATAGAGAAGTTTTAGTGGATTTACCAAAAGAAAAAGCTACAATGAAAGACAATGTATGAAGATGAACCAAGTGAGGATGATTATTAAAAAATTACATTATTTTACAAGTCTTTCTTAAATTTGTTGGAAACTAGTTTTGTAGTTTAGTTTTTATTTCATTTGTTTATCAATCCTTGTATGAACTCTTGAATTCAATAAAAATAATTTATAATTTATCTCGCCTTTTGTATTTCTTGGTTTCCATAGAACGCGTTACGAATGATGTGATTTGTACTAATTCTGTGTTTCTTATAGCGCGGTTTCCATACAACGCGGTATACGGTTTCCATAGAACGCGCTACGAAATAGCCCAGTTTGTATCTGAAATCTGAGTTTCTTATAGCGCGGTTTTTCCATGTTATAGGAGCGTTGACTGTATACGTTTTAAAAACCAAATTTAAATTGATTACCCTGGCGATAAGAATCCTTAAAATCTATATAATTCTGGAACTGCAATTTTTCATTTTGGTAGGTTCATGGAGGCCTTGAACTAAAGCATTTTCACTAATTTTAATAATACCAACAACAGCAATTGTAAAAATAAGACCAAATCTAATCGAAAAGAACCTAAGCATACATTGTGTTAAACAGAGAAAAAAAGAAACAAAAAAGGAAGACAAAAAGAAGGTCATACGAGAAATCTCATTAAAATGTATATTCCTTTCGGTGTTATTTTCGGTAGTTTTAATTCATTATTTCGTTTCATTTTCATGACGGCAAGAAACGAGGAGAAAACGAGAGAGAGAAAATTTTCATGTGTTTTGAAAAAATAAGGAGTCTACTTAAGAGAGATTATTAAATTTATTTCCCTTCACTCTTCAAATAAAGTGCACACTTAAAGGCTTTTATTACACACATACACACACACTCAAACACACACACACACACACTGTAGCACTGTAGTAAATGGGAAATTTAATGTATTTTTGAGTACTGAAAGCAACAAAATTGCCATTGATGGTCAATTAAAATGGTAACAGCAGGCTAATAATATAGAAGCCAAGCTATTTGGCTTGCATTTGATGTTGAATATGGCTTAAAATTTTCAAAGGCAAAACAAACATTCCGGATATTTGCTCAGCCATTATTATTAAATGTTGTCACTATTGCTCTATTGCAAAGTACTACAGAGTATTTACTTTGCTTGAGCTTTGCTCTGACGAAACATTTTTAAAATATCCTTCTTTCTCAGGCTGCTACAAATGTTGGTGTTTTTTGTTGTTGTTATTGTTGTCCTTCGTCTTCTTTTTTTTTGTTTTCTTTCTACTTATCAAAGATCATTGAAAGACAATAGTAAACGGAAGTAACTATTTGATTGCATTTCCTGTTGTACATATTGCCATTGTTTGTATTGCGAGATGTAACTCAACATGTGTGTGTGTGTGTAAGTAGCTGGGTGTATGTGTTGTTGTTGTTCTTCTTCTTCTTGTTACTGCGAGTAACTCTTTATTAGATACTGAACAAGTGGTTTATTTGTTCAATTTCCTTTCCAATGTTAAACAAGTTTTCCCAAGTATTTTATTTATTGTTGCCAAGTTCATGATATTCTGCCCTTTAACAGCAATTGGCCCTTTTTCACACCAGTCAGTCTCATTTATTATCTGTTATTGGATTTCTTTTCTTTTTTTGGTTTTTGATTTTATTTTTCTATTTTGTTTTTTATCGTATACATAGATAGAATTTGATATAAAATGGGCTTCAAAATGCAATTATTATTTGTATTTGTAGATAACGAATGATGTGTAGAGCCAGAGCCCAAATGAATTTAATTTGATTTATTGTGTGTCAAATACTCTGGTTGGATATTTTCTGCAACTGTTTAAATAAATGGTAGAATTACTATTCAGGATATGTGCACACATTTACACTCTTTGCACAAGTTATTAAAAATATTTTAAGATTCTTCTTTACTTTATATTTCTATATTTTGAGGAGAAGGTTCACACTTTAAAAAGTTCTTTACATAGCTCTTAAGCTGAGGTAGGCAAAAGTTAGAGTTAAAAAAGAAATTTAAATACCTTTTGGACCACTTCCAGTAATTGCATTGCATAAAGAGACAAACTAACCATATTGAAAGAAATTACTAGATTATGGAAGAAATAAATTCATGAACACAATCACAAAGGCTTTCTTTCTTATTTATTTGCATGTATTTCGTTTGAGTTCAGGTTGTTAATAAAATTTATTATTTTAAGCGATAGGTATGGTAAGCGGATTCAAGGTTAAGTTTTTTAAAATATTGAATCACAAAACTAATCAGACATCAAAAACTTTTCGAAAACCTTTTAAAGAAATGAAAAATCCAATTTGCTGGATTTAATCTCATCTGATCTAAGTCGCCATGGTCTAGTAGGTAGTGTGCTGGCTTATTAGACGTTAACCCAAAATAACAAAATAAAATACAAAAGGTATTTTTTTGACTATTTCTTCTCAGCAGATTTCTGGCAAAAACTCTGAGAGCAAATAAAATTGCCCTGAAAAAAGTTTCTCAAAAACAACGAAAAATGAAGTGGACCCAGATGGCTTCCCTGAGGAGCACTAGATAGCATATAAATATACTTAGATAAGCTATTGTTCATACATATGGACTGCTTCCTACTAACCAAATACGAATCTAGCCATTTTAAACTCCTATAATTTACATCTTTTAAATCCAATTTAGTTAAGAGAAGTTTCTGATTCACTTAATCAAACGCTTTTCCAAAATCCAGTTTGCTTCTGTTGAGCAAAAGCCTCATTTATCATGGATGTTCACTGAAGCACATTAGTCGTTGTTGAGCAGCCCTTTCGGAAACCATGTTGACGAGGTGACAATAACGATGAAGTGTGATGAACCAAAAAATCGGTTCAATCAGTTCCTCACACATTTTTGGAATAGCACTCAGTTTTGCAGTGTCCCTATAATTTGTAACATCAAACGTGTTGCCAGATTCAAAAAGCGTTCCAAAACACAGTAAAATATCCATAATTAATCGAGTTATTAAACAATATGACTAATGGTGTGGTGAATGACTCTGCACATCGATTTAAAATACAACTTGGAACCCCATCAGGACCAGGAAGAAAAGACTTAACTTATTATACAGACTCCAATAAACCCTCCAAGAAAAAAAATCTCGTTTTCTGATGAAAAAATACTTTGAACCTTTCTTGTGCTATGAAGTCAAAATTGTTTGGATTTTAGAACAAATGCCAGTCAAAGTCGCTTTTCTTTCTTCTAAAGATTTTATTCAAGGAAGAGACATCAAATGTACTTTTATGATGAATATTTTTATAAAGTTTTTATTCGAATAGTTTCAGCTGCAATACATTGTATTGTGAGGAAGAGGGCAAACAATTTAATAAAGAAGAAAAATACTTGAGTATATATGTTGGGTATAAGGAGGATAGGTCGTAGTGATAGCTCTGATATTACAAAGCTCACTTGAGCACGCATGGCGGCCCGTTGTAATGCCACGGGTGAAAGCAGTCCCTTTACTAACCAAGTTCCGCCGTCTAGGCATCTTCTGTGATATAATTTGAGTCACCCATTATATTGAGTGGAGAACAGAACCGTCCTGATGACAATGTTGGGTATATACGATATATGATTTCCTTTATTTACTTTTTATGTTTCTTAGAAGAGTTTTTAATGTAGAAATTTACACTTTGCAACATTATCCCATGCATTACTTTATTAATACATGACAATTTTAGTTCTCTTCTGCCTTTTCTATACTTGCATCCTATGGGACTACTTCCCAATGACCTAATTTTCCAAAAATACATTCAAATATACTCTTCGATATTGAAGTATCATTTTAAGTGAAAATAAGTTCATCTGATTAAATATGTTAAAATTATGGACCCGAAAGAGAAAACTCAAACAACTGATGAACTTTAATATGGTAAATATTAATAAAAATGTGAAATAGTTGTCCCTTGCTTTGCCTTCTGCAAAATCCATAGTTGCCAGTTATTTGATTATGCCACCTACTATCTGAAATTATTTTATGACTTTTCTTCCCTTTTTGCATTTTCCTTTTTGCGTTCTCGTGGAAGAAGATTTTCTAACTTCGTCATATTATTTATGAAACTTAACCTTTCCATCAAAAAAAAGAAAAAATTCAACAAAAAAAAGGAGAAACCACAAGTCAAGCCAAGACAAAAAAAAAGAAGAAAAAGAGGAGAAAGTAATGGCAGCATAAATTTCTTTTGTTGGATCATCATGGGCTTCATTAAATATTTGTTGGCAAATGAAAGGAATGTGAACAAAATAAGAAATACCTTACGGGGCTTATATGTTTAATAAGAAGTATTCAAGCCTGATAAAATATTGACCCAAAAGTTATCTCTATGAAATAAAGCAAATGGGACAAATATGTTATTGGTAAACAAAACAAAAAATATGAGGATGATGAAAAGAGAAATTCTATCAGGTACACCAGGAAACAAAATTTATATTTTTATAGGCCATATTTACTTTAATTACACTATAACGTTGGTAGTGAGCTTATTAGACGTAACGTCATGGTTCAAACTCCGGGTCAGACAACTCACAAAACGAAGTCTGTGAGCAAATTTAAGTTCGAATTAAGCGACAATAACTTATAAAAACAAAAATTTAACCCATTAACTTCGTTTGGGTAGAAAAATACCCCAAAAAAAAGAAGTTTTTTTTAAAATTCTCTCCTGACCCAATTTAACAAGAGTCCAAACTTTTCTTTAAGAACAAATAAAGAAGATATAGAACTATTTAAATAATATTAGAAAGGCATGATATTCACATATTTTGGATGACAGAGGAAAGGTCAAATATCACGAATTTTTCAAAATCAAAATTTTGTAGAAAGAACTTCTGTGGAATATGTATGGATGATATTCTCATAAAAACCTTTAGATGTCATGTAATATAATATATCTTCTACCCGATAAAAATACTTTCACTTGAATCGGTCTACTTACGTAAGCTGCATGAGCGACTAAAGGACATGGGTATAAAAATACTCACTTAGGCACTGGTAGGAAATATTTTTCTTAAAACTTTTAAAAATAAATTTCAAATAGAAATTTCAAATCATTTATTTTTCTCTAATTTTTATATTGTGAAAATTATCGCTTGGATGCACATTCAAACCATATTTGGTACAACCGTACTCTGTTTTCCCCCTACATTGGGCACAGCGATCGGGTTTTTTAGTTTTATCAATCATGTGGTCAAATTCGTCAGAGTGGTTTGCTATTTGCTGCGCATTTGTGACAATTTTTCCATCACGGTATCGATTTTCATGAATTTTTACCAGCGCTTCAACAACTCTAACCCGAAAATTGTTGGCTCTTAGTTGGCAAACCTTCCCATCAACTGCACAAGCAGCGTAGTTTCCATGCGATTACTATAGATGCGTCAATAGCGTTAGTGAGTAATGAAAAATATCACTTTTTCCGTGGAGTCGCATGTGATAATTGTTGACGCCATTATCAAATAAGTCAACTTCACCTACACGCTGATTATATGCATGTATTGAGTATTGTTATTCAACGACAGCCATCTTGCGATGTTTACGGTGATATCTTTTGGGTTTGCACATCGGCTATACACCCAAAAAATTAGACATCACAGTCACCACCTTCAGATAGATTTAAAATATGTACAGTCATAGGAATAACATGATAATAAATATGTGTACAGATGATTATCGAATTATCATTGCAGCGAACAGCGATAATATTTTTATTTTTGTTAAAGCAAAAATCTGATGAACCCCAAGATTTCTTTCTCATCAATTTAATATCATCCGACAATGCGTGATTGCTGCGATTATCCCGAAACTGTGGCAAAATAACATTTTCGAGATTATGTCTCTAATAAATTATGGCTTGTCGAAGGTATCATTTTGGATATGAAATTTTCCCTAATAATCGTAGTACCACGTTTTCTCCAAGGCCGTAGTTAATATTATTATTAGTAGAAGTGTCAGTATATGCAATAAAGGAATAACAATAGCCTGTCATAGAAGCTAGTACCCATTATATGAAGCCAAATCGTATTGGCTTGCCCTTTCTGTACATCTTTAGGGAATGGCAACCATAATATGCGATCATCTCTTGATCTACAGAAAAACTATGATAAAATATGCCAAATTGCATGAATTTTTTATTCAGTGCATTGCTTAATGGAGTAGTTCTTGGTAAATTTATCATTCTTGACTAGATTATTATTGTCACAAACGTGTTATTTTCAATAAAACGTTCAAAAATAGCTTAACAAAATTGCTTAGCCGTCATATAATAAAGAGAAAAAAATTTGTATTTTAGAACACACTTATGACGAAGTGGGTAGAAAAATACCCATGCCCTACCGAGTCCCCACGATACTTAAAAAAAATAAAAATATTCATACAATATAAATGCACCAAATGCTATTTGTGCCAAATTTCACCGAAATCGGACCACGGATTCAGGGATCAGTCGTTAATGGGTTAAGCGACAATAACTTCTTGAAACAAAAATTTAAATTCATCACATGGCGTATGATGAATATTTAATTCAGTAAAGTTTGCAAGTGTTCCATATTAAGTGCACGTATTATGGTATTGCATGTTTAATGCATACATATTGGGGATATTTTGGACAGTAAAAGGCAAAAACAGAAGAAGATATGATAAGATGACCTGGAAAGGGATAAAATTGGCTACAGATACCAAGACTTTCAAGCTCATTGCAATTGTTAAACTTATAATGTCATTAAACATCAATATTAAGGATGATCAAAGTCGTCGTAGCTCCAAGATAGACAGCTCAACTAAAGCAAAGTATGAAAAAATATTTTCTCTGCGACTTACTTCCGGCAGATAACTGGCAAAAACTCTGAGAGCAAAGAGTTTCGCAAAAGTCTTCCATTCGGAATCCACTTTAAACTGTAGGCAATGCCACGCTTGTATAATATAAACACACACATGCTGAGTGGCATGTGAAACCAGGTCTTAATCCTGACAGAAAGGCTGCAATATCCATTATGTATGTATGTATTAAATTACTCTGGCCACCTTACAAGAAAATTTGTATTTCAAAAATAATGTATGGATTGTTATACAGAATTTTTTTCTACAGGACCTTAGGTAACTCTGTCTCAATATTATTTCATTTTTGTCAAAACTTTTGTTAACTGGTGTTACCTTTTACAGCAGCATGCTTATTTATATTTACAAACGGCAGACAACTAGTGAGTACCCAAAATGCTTTAGTTAAGGATATTTTTAGAAAAATTTTATTATTTTTGTAGGCAAAACTATGTTCATGTACCTTCAATATTCAATATGTCAGTATTACAGTTGGCTAAAGACGAATATTTGGAACACTTTCTTACCATTTATTAATAATTTCAAAATTTTTCTGCGAGTCGTTATATGCGCTTAGTAATGTATGACCATTGAGAATATTATCACTACATTGCTTTTTTACAGAAAATGTAAAAATACTACACAAGCTTCAAAAAACTATCTGAAGTTTATGGAAATGTAGTTACTAGAAAAACTAAAGTAAAATGGAGTATTCGTATTCTATTCGACAAATTTCATGTGAGTGATGATCGATGTACTATTCGTTCGATCTGATAAATAGTCTACGAAATCAGCGAATAAATTAAGACAGATCAGCACTTTCGCATTAGATAGCAAAGCATTACTTATCACATATTATAAGTCATTTGAAGAAAGCTGAATACACATAACATAACATAATTGGCCATTACAACCCTTCAGTCAGGATTACGATCTAGCTTCTCACACCACTTATGCTGTGTGCATTAATTTTATACATGAGTGGCGGGACCTACAGTTTGAAGTCGACTCCGAACGACAGATTTTTGAGAAGCTTTTTATGGCAATTTCTACTCTCAGAATCTTTGCCAGAAATCTGCTGAGAGGAAGTCGCCGAAGAAATACTTTTTCGTTTTGATATCTGACCTGGGATTCGAACCCGGGCCTTTTGTCTAATAAGCCAACACACTACCCACTAGACCACGGCGACTTTTGAATACACAGCGTAACACAATTTTGAGTTGTAATAAATCTGGCAGCTATGATTTGACAATTTATCTTCATTTTGACGATTTTATGCTCAAAAATCTCGTACTGACGATGTGACGATTTAAGCCCTTATATTGACGATTTTTAGCAATCAAAAATTTACATCATTTTCTTTACTTTAGTACAATAAAAGCCTCCTTAAGCTTAGTATTTGCTATGCAGTTGTTACCGTTGGAAATTTCTGCTGGTAATATCAAGGAGTAAAGCATTATATTTCTAAGATATTTTCGAATATTTGTGCAGATTTTTAATTTTTTTAATCTAATAAAAGCCCAAAAATTTCAATTTCTAAATAACATGAGCATAAATTATGATATAACATTGCAGACAATTTTAAGAATTCGATTATAGGTTCTAAGATTGCCATCGGAGGAACATGGAGGATGGCATTGTATTTGGATCTTGGAAATATAGCAGTGTTTATGGACATTAGGTTTGAATATTTTTATACCATAAGTAACAGGAAAGGACAGAGGTCGCCGTGGTCTATTAAGTAGTGTGTTGGCTTATTAGACGAAAGACCCGAGTTCGAATCCCAGGTCAGACATCAAAACGAAAATTTGAAAATAATTTTCGGTGACTTCCTCTCAGCAGATTTCTGGAAAAAACTCTGAGAATAAAAAATTGCCGTTGAATGCTTCTCAAAAAATGTGTCGTTCGGAGTCGACTTTAAACTGTAAACTTTAAACCATAAGTGGTATGAGAAGCTAGGACGTAGTACAATGGGTCAATTCGACCACCGAGTACTGTACTTGTCAGAATTGACAAGTACACGTCCTCTAACATAACCTAACCTAACAGGAAAGGACTCTGCAGGAAGCGAGTTCCACATACGAATAGTCCGTCTAATAAACGAACTTTGTCTGTAATGTGCGATACACTGGCCAATCGACCATAAAAGGATGTGAAGGCAGAGAAAGTCGTGTGTAACATAGGAATACATGATTCACGGCAACAAGTTTCCATATTTCGCTCGAGCAATATCCGTTGTAGCAGCCTTAGAACAGCGAAACAGAAGCCACATTGCAACGATGCTCTAATGAATCAATGGAGTTGGACACTACTATCATGATTAACGATCTACTGCAGCTCTCTTCTGTAAACGATCGAGAAGCCTCAAAATAGACCATTCACGGTCAGTTATAAATGATGTAAATAGGAAATAGATGAGATGAAGTGAAGTATTTATTGCAGTGCCGTAAGAAACCAAAACACTAAAAAATTTGCCCGATCTAGGGAGCAGGCCAACCTATACATGAGAGTTATATTCCATTTTCGGTATTTATTGCAGTTTTCAGAAACTAAGGCCCTGAAAAATGTTGCAGTTCTATCGATCATCACACTGGATGTCCTGGGTATAGATGATGCAATATTATTACTGCTTAACATTGGCTTTATAGAGTTTTGTTTTAAAAACCTTTAAATTTATTTATTTTCTTTTACGATTTTTTTACGATTTTAGTGAACGTCTCAGAAGATTTTAATGATTTTTTTTCAAATATTTGACGATTTGATGCTTCAGTTATATGGCAGCTATGGTTGTAAGTATAATGAGCGGTTTAATTGGTTTAGAGGACCAAATTTTTATTTGCTATTCATAAGAACAATATCTAAGAATTTCTAAGGCGATAATTACACACGATTATAAAATTAACGCACACAACATAAGTGGTGTGAGAAGCTTGGTCGTCATCATCGATTTTAAATCATCCAATTGTTAGCTTAGCATTCTTTAATACCAAATTATAATGTCGGTGTAGGGCATAACATTATTTTTCAATAACACGTGAGTGATTTTATTCAATAACTAGAGAAAATGTTTATCAGATGCTTTGTGTATCTTTGTTTTGTGTGTTGTTTTCCCTATGCGCCGTAATTTCCTCTTTTTTTCATAACTTTTCCGTCCTTTCTTGTGCTCCGAATATCACTATACTAAGCCTTATGTAGAAAAAGCAAAACAACCAAAAAACAAAAAAAAAACAGGGACTAAACAACTAGAAAATCATGCATATGCCACAATGGACCTTTAAGACATGTGTTACCTAAATTTAAATGGAAGCTAAAGTATGAAAACTGACAACCTGATCCATTCGAAACATCATGGCGAAAAAAATGCTAGAAAAATCATTCAAGTGTAATGAAAATCTTATACATATTTTGTGTATTTTTTCTCTCTCTCTCTCTCTCCTTCTTCTCTCTCTCTCTCTCTCTTTTATTCCTTTTGTGCCTTCTTCTTCATAGTGTTCTTCCTGTTCTTCTCATCATTTTGATTTTCGTTAGAAAACGAATTTTGAATTTTTACTGAAAATTCTTTTAAAATACTCCCTGCAAACAGCAGCAGCAATACTGCCTTCATTGTGCCTTCATTTCATGATGCCAATGTTGATGTGTTTGTGTTATATTATTGTATAAGTGTTAGTGTGTGTGTATATGTAAATTTATATTGGTTTTTGTGTTTGTTTTTTGTATTCTACTTCTGACCATCAGTGTTTGTTGATGGTTGGTTGGAAAAGAAAATGAAAAAAGAGGAAGAGGAAAAACAAACAACATCTAGGGATAGGAAAATTTATGTCCCGTTTGTTTATTTGTTATTGTAGTTGTGTTGATGTGAAATTCATCATTTCCGCCCAGTTGGAGACAAATGAAGAGTAATGAACACAAGAAACAGGAATAACTGGTTCAGTCGTTGTACGTTGGCTTTTCTCTTTGTTGCCTTTGTCGTCTTCAAAAAAAAAACAAAAAACTATTTTTTTAAAAGAAAATTTTAAAGAAAAATTGCCTTTAAAAAATCGAAATTAAATTTCTAAATTTCTTACTTAAATTCCGTTTTAATAATTAAAAATTTTTTTAACAAAAAATATGAAAAATTTAAATACCCCAATTTCAGGGTTTACTTTCAATTTCGAGTATACCTCCCATTGGTAAACATGGAGTGTTAAAGGAATTCCATTTCATACGATACATTTATTTAAATCGATTCAATTTGACACAAAGTAATACAAACCGATTGCTACTTTTCTGGTACTGCAGATAAAGGGTGGGTCATTTACAACTTAGCCTTAAATCGAGCCTTAAGAAAACTTCATAATCCTAGCTTAGGTATCACTTTTGATACATACTTGTAGTATCTAATATTGGGACGATTATTGATAGATTTTGTAAAAAAAAATTTAATATTTTGATTTATTTTAATTCATTTGAATAAAACTATTTTATATTCTTACATTTTATAATCAGTTTTATGAAATTTACCCCGAAATTTTTGACATGATGTACATTGCAGCCTGGATTTTTACATAAAAATCAAACACCTCATCTTACATACATACATACATAATTGGCCAATACAACTCTTCAGTCAGGATTACGACCTAGCTTCTCACACCACTTATGTTGTGTGCGTTAATTTTATACATGAGTGGCGGGACCTACAGTTTAAAGTCGACTCCGAACGACAGATTATTGAGAAGCTTTCCATGGCAATTTTTACTCTCAGAGTCTGCCAGAAATCTGCTGAGAGGAAGTCGCCGAAGAAATATTTTTTCGTTTTGATGTCTGACCTGGGATTCGAACCCGGACCTTTTGACTAATAAGCCAACACACTACCCACTAGACCACGGTGACTTCACACACCTCATCTTAGCTTGATTTATTATTTTTTTAATAATAATAATTTGACATCTAGCACCCTTGCTTTGCGGTGAGATATAATTTTCTAATTGTTTAGATGTGACAGCGTATTGTCACTCACATTAGTAATACCCTTAATTGAGCACTGGGCTACATCCTGATGATACAAATCATTGTTATATTTCGTTAGAAAAACTTGTTGTCAACGTCATGTGAGGTAAAAACGTTTCCCGTAGCAATAAAACATCGATTATGTCTATAACAACGCTTTCCTTTTGAGTCCTTTATGATTTCCCGGATACGGGTTTTTCAAGTACACATGTAGCATGTTCTTGCATATAAAACTGCCAATTCGATTTCGTTGGACCACTAAATTTATAACGACCTTAAAATTCAATTTGTTACTAATCTAGAATGGCAAAATTATTGGAATTTTATTAAAAGCTGCAAGACTTTCAAGTCGTTCTTCTTAAAGCCATTAAAGCCGCTAAATTATCATCATTTCCGAGTAGCACATTATCAATGTGAATTATTCTGTTATCTCATACGTATGTACTTGACCGAAATATTATCCTTTTATAATATCTATGAAATAAAACATAGGATGAAATACTTTTTCCAAAAGTTTGTCTGTCACATAAGATAAATATGAGACGAGAAGTAAGTAAGACTCTACAACATTTCAGGAAACAGGTGCTAGCAAACTGCGTGAAGATTGGTAAAATTATCTCATCGCTAACTGCCAAAGGTTTGCGTTTCTGTGTTCCAAGTAGTACCATCTTAGGCGATAAACATCCAATTGTCATGTTTGTTACTGCCAATACCTTCATTACTTCATAAGACGATCTTCTGTTTTCTTTTTTTTTAGAGTCTTCAGCAGCAGGAATATTACATTACAACCTTGCGTTGTAAATTGGAAATAACTGACCTGAGGTTTGAACCTTGATCTGATACCTAATAAGCTAACACGCTACATACTAAACTATGTACGTATACTCCCATCAATATCATTTATATATCACGAATAGAAAATTCAATCTTTTCACTTTCCTCCAACATTTATCTTTCAATTCCTTCTCAAATACCATAAATAATGTATTGTTTACGATAAAACTTCACAAAATCTTTGAAAACTAGGAAAGTCGTGTTTATCAAAAATGATACATAAGCCATGCCAAGTCGTCGTGGTCTAGTAGGTAGTGTGCTGGATTATTAGACGTAAAGTATTTTTCCGGGCGATTTCTTCTGAGCAGATTTCTGGCAAAAACTCTGAGAGTAAATAAAATTGCCATTAAAATGTTTCTCCAAAAATCTGTCATTCGGAGTCGACATTAAACCGTAGGTCCCGTCACTTATGTATAAAATTAACACACATAACATAAGTAGTGTGAGAAACTAGGACAATAATCCTGACTGAAGGGTTGTAATGGCCAATTATGTATGTCAGCTATGATACATACGCAGAAATTATGAAGTTTTTGGTTTTTTTTTTCCCTCCAGTTTAAAATTTTCTTTTTTCATTTGGTTTTAAATAATGACGATAACAATTTCTACGAATTCTAAAAATATCAGACATCTAACGTTTTCTGGATTAAAGCTATATAATTTCAAAAATTTAAATGTACATTTTTGGTAAAAAACTCGATTTAGGGTTAAATTCAGCAATACAATAAACAAATTTGAAATTTTATCAATTGTTGTTATAGTTAGAAACGGAAATTATTTGATACATATGGCTGCCGCGACTGGGGTCGTATCTCGGCAATGGAATGACGAATGGATTTTGTTGAGCCCTAAATATGGCAATTTTGCATAGTAAGGTACTCACCAAGATCATTCCAAAATAGGAATATATATGGGAAAATATAAATATGGCGCTGTTTCTCGTTGGCACATCTAGAGAAGTAAACACGAATCGAATATTCATGTGGCCTCTGCTCCTGACCAATTGAATATTGTAAGGAATCATACCGAGATCTTTTCGTAAAATGCGTGAAATATTAAATTCTTGAGAACGATGATGAGTTGATGTTAACGATGGTGATGTATGAGCAAGTTTACGTATTGGCACATCAACAATGAAACCAGTTTAACCAACTTTACCAATAATACCTGACATTGATGCCGTGGTCTAGGAGGTAGTAGGGATGCCAATCGGAAAATTCCGAAACTAGAAGTTTTAAAAACTTGTCCCGAAGGTTCGGAAAAAAATATTCTATATCACTAGACTTCGATAATAAATTCTCAGATAAGGAAAACCCTACTTCCAGTGATAAAAAGTTATTTGATGGCATCGAAGAATGCAAAAGCTTATAAAACGAATTAAAAGGGTAACTGATTTAGATACTCAACTGTCCAAAGAAATAGATTTATTTACTTAGATCAGGAGGTAGTAGAGGTGAATATTTACAAGTTGCATAAAGCTATCTTTGATCTATTTTACCAACAAATGTTGATTGTGAAAAATGTTTTTCCACGGCAGGTTATGTTCGTTCAAGCCTATCAGATCACATGTTAGATGCTTTAATCTTTTTGTTGGAAGCCAAATAATTTTCTTAAAACTAGTGCATTTGAAAGTCTATGAATAATTTTTATTTTTGTTAATTTAGGCTTTTTTCTTACATTTTGTCTTGCTGTTTTTATATTTTATTTTTAATGATATATAATTCTGATATACATAATTGGAATACAAATGATTTTGTTAACGAAATATTTTTATTATTAAGAGAAAATTGCGATTTTTCCCGTGACGTTTCGGAATTTTTAGATCCCGAATTATCCCGAAATATTCCGGAATTTCAGGATCGAGATTTACAAAATTCCGATTCCTGGGAGTTTTTAAAATCGATCCCGTTTATTAGACGTAAAGCTATGGTTTGAGCCCCAGCCAGCAGATTTCTGGCAACAACTCGGAGAGTAAATAAAATTACCATGAAAAGTTTCTCAAAAAATCTGTCGTTCGGAGTAGACTTTAAACTGTAGGTCCCGCCACTTACGTATGTATAAAATTACCACACACAACATAAGTAGTGTGAGAAACTAGGTCAATAATCAGGACTGAAGGTTTGTAATTGACATTCTTGTGCAATTTCCGATCAATTGTTTTTCTTTTGGAAATAAATTAAAAAAAAACGCAACGTTGCTCACTGAAGATTTTATATTGAATTTTGCGACAGAATATAACGGTTGAAATTTAAACCGATAGATGGCCCACCCGATAAATGATGCTGCCATGAAAACTTTGCTTGAAAAATCTATTATTCGGAGTCGACCGTAAACTGTATGTTGCCATACTAGGCTAGGTCGTAATCCTATTTGAAGGTTATAGTAACCCACTAAGCATGTATGATTTAATCGTAATCCTTGGCATATTATTATATCAAACTTTTATGTGATGGTATCAATTTCTTGGCCGAAATGATGTAATGTACATAAGTAGTCAGGTTTAACCAAAAATTGTTTCATGGTTTATTTTTTCTGTTGGCGTCCAATATTTTTGCTTTAAAATTGAATTTATTGAATTCAATTAAATGAATTTTTGTTTATTTACAGAGGAGTTTTTTTTTTGTACGTTTTCCTTAATTTGATTTATTTATAGTATTTCCTGGATTATGTCGCAAACCTTCGGACAACGTTTCGTTAGATTTAAAAAGAAAAATTGTTTCAGTAGCTTTACATGCTGTATTGTGTTTTATATTTCTAAACTACAATTTTTTTTTTCTTTTCTTGCTAAACAAATCACGTTTTGAAATAAATTTTATGTTTATAAATCAAACATTTGACAAAGATTTACGATACTGACACAGCTTTTGCTGCCACTGCCACTGCTGTTGCTGGTCCTGCTGTGACTACTACTACAAGCAAGCTCTTTGCAGTATTTATTTGAGCATTTCCGAGAAAAATCTATTTTAAATGTTCTTCTTCACAGCTCCGCTAATTTCTAGCTTAGGGGGTATAAGCATCATCATTGCCTTGACAAGTGGCATGGCATAAAGCGAACGTGAAGCGAGTGTGATGTCTTCTAAATCGTAAATCTCATGTGTCACAAAATTCTTTATAGCTGATGCTGGATTAAAATGTTAAGGTATATCGTTTGATAAATTCTTCTCCTTCTACGTAGGTACTCTAAAATTAAGTCATTAATGATTTTATGTTACTTCTGGCGCTGCTAATACTGCCATGGTTTAATTAATGCGAAATGCCATAACTTGAGTTAAAAGACAATATCATTGCGTACGTATTTCAATGGCAATCTTTGCGATACGTCAGTAATATGATGCAAATAAGATATCAAATGTTTCGAATAAAAACAAATAATAATTTGCCTTATAACAGCATTCAATTTGAGTCAGTGTACAATAAAAAAAACGACAATATTTTCAATTAATTACTCAGAAGTTATTTCAGTCCACTTCTCCGCATAACATTTTTAATTTAAATTAAAACATAAAACTGTCAAACATTAATTTTTAACATTAGAAATATATTTTATACTATGACATAAAATAAAGTTTATGATTCTCATTATTTTTTTTTATATGTATTTTAGCTACCAAGGCAAATTTAAAAGGTAGTGTTATCAGTCCAGCTGATTGCTTTTTTCAGTCCAAGTAAATGTCAAACATGTTATTTGCTTACAGGGAGTAAACAAAACTTCTACACTATTACCTCGAAATAACTTTTGAACAAAAAATTTTATTTTCTTTAAGACTAAAAAAAGCCTAAAAACTATATTCGGATTATAAACATTTCCGAATGGGTTACTTAACAACGAAATAATTGTCGAAGCTAAGAAATTCTCACATTTTTAAGCAAAAAAGTGGAGATTTCTTGACTATGGCGACCGAATTTTCTAGAAATTCATCTTAAACGAAATCCTATGGATTAATTTATTTATTAGTTTTTTACAATAAGTGTACACACTTTTTTTACCTCACTGTATATACATTCTTTTGTTCATTTAGTTTTTATTTCCTTCTATATTTGTACTCTACACAATTTATAATATTGTTACGAAAGTGGAAATGGTGTTGTTAAAATAATAAACAAAAGCTCCAAAAACAAAAAAGCGGACTGTTCACGTGATCAATGAATGAGTAAAAAAATATGCCAACCAAAATAAAGCGCTTGTTTACAAGATCGATGAATAAACAAGAATAAAGGATAAAAAGACGTAAATAACCAACAACAACATGAAGTGAACAAAGAAGTAAACAAGCAACAACAATGTGCAGTATAAAATAGCGAACAGAGAAACAATGCAACAACAACTAATCTACCTGCTCGAATGTAACAAGAAACAACAAAAATGAACATAAGTTGGTTACATTTTTAGATTGTTCCCGAAGGACGTCATCTTCCTTCAAGGGCATTCAGAGTTTGCAGAGTTTGAATTGAATCGGGTAAGACGACGTCACGATGATTGAGAATTAAAATCTATCGTGGATTCAGAGTTCAGAGTTTGAGTTGAATCAGTCGTGTGTGCTGACGGCACGTTGCATTCGAAGTGTGAATTAAGCTAGTCGTGTATAACAACATTACGTTGGTTGAAGTGATAAATCAATCGTTTGTGTGCAGACAAGTTGCGTCTGATGGAAGCCGTTGTTAGTGTTGTGCTTACAAAAAGTTTGTGAGCGAGGAATAACTAACAAGTGTTGTTGCTTACAAAAGTGGTTGTAAGCAGAGAATTATCACGAAGAAACACATATTGCGAAATAAGCTGGAACAATGGCATAAAAGCTGTGCGGATAATAAAGAATTTAGTAAAATTAAACACAAATTTATTTTTATTTGCAATCTACGAACTCATATTTTTAACGGTTTTAAAAGGTAAAAACTTAACAATAAATATTCTAGATGTTCTAGTACAACTTTTATTGTAGAATCCGCTCTCATGCTTCCCAGTATCCCTCTGAAGAAGGTCTTTATACCATCAAATCACCCCGTTTATAAAAAAAAATTTTATTTTCCAAATTTATTTTTTAAAATTTTTTTTGTAAACGAAAAGAAGCAAAAGAGAAATAATGACACAAAATAACAACTTTATGTCATTATATGGATTCGCCTTTGTCATTTCTGGCTTAAGGCGAATTTCATTTGACATTTGTGTGGACCCAAAAACCACAGAAAATTGTTGAGTTGCTGTACTATTACCATTACCTTTTGAGTGTGGCCTGGTAGCTACTGTACTACAGAAAAAGCCTCACTTATGTTACTTACAATGAATGGCTTCGTCTACGTTTGCCTATAGGAAACTAAAATTTTTTACTCATATTTGAATTGTTTTGAGGGTAAATACTTAATCATAAACAATATCTGATTTCCAAGCTGTTGATCAGCTATCACCCATAGAAAATAATTCAACTGTGTTAATCACAGTTTTTTTGGCGGCCAATTGACATTAAAAGTTTAATGCAATAAATCAATTTTGGCTTATATGTGTGGCAAGTAGTACTATTCTGCTGAAACCAATTATCGTTCACATCACTACCATGAAGAGGCGGTTCAGAATATAGTTGCGCCGTCCTTATTTTCAAAGAAATATGAAATATTGGCCAATGATGTCCAGAAGCCGCATCAAACAGCCACTTGTAATGAATGTATTGACTGGTGTCAGACCGCATGTGGATTTTCTGAGACCCAAATACGGCAAATTTAACGTATTAACCACCTAGATGGAAATGAGTTTCATCATAATTCATAATTTTTTTATCCAGTTCTTCATATTACCACATTCGAAATTCGAACACAAATACAGGAGCTTCCATTTACAAATATTATTCCCTGGACTGTATGTCATCTTATATCATAACCAGCTCGTACTTATCGTACTATACACTCCTCTTGGTGTCTTATTTGTTATTAGTACTGATGATTTATTAGTGTATTCGAAAACGCTGCAAAAAATTAGAATCGTCTTGGTGCGATTGTCATCACCATTACTGTTTGAACTTCGAAATCATACGGCAAGTTTTAAACATGTGAAAAGAATCATTTTTTAATTTATTTAGTTTTCACTAAACAAATGTTCTCCAGAAATTTTCAAAACTGAAGGTTTACTTGTGCAATGTTGCGTATACGCAATATTATTATCGCCGGCATTATTTCTATATTAAGTATACGCACCAGTAGTATGGCAAGAGTCAACACAAAATTAAATTAAAATTTCATTACCTTTTGTTTCATATTTAAGAGTTTATTTATTAAAAAAAATTATTATTATTAGAAAAAAATGTTTTTTTTTTCATATTTAAGAGTTTATTTATTAAAAAAAATTATTATTATTAGAAAAATATGTTTTTTCTATTTTAAGTTAGTTCAGTAAAAAAAAAAATAAATTACAATCCCGTGATTTCTAAGTGGACAATAAAATAAATGTGCTATCCTAATATTCACATATCCATATATAATTCAATTACATGAGATCACGGTTCAAATCCCTAGTCAAGCTTCCACAACAAAATGAAATACGAATATATATAACTTTCTCTCAGCAGATCTCTGGTCATGAAGAGAGTCTATAAAAGCTGTCGTTTGGAGTCGACTTTAAACTGTAGGTTTTGGCAAATATGTATAAAATTAACCCAAACAACACAATTGGTGTGAGAAGCTAGGTCGTTATCCTAGGTGTATGTATGTATACAGGATGGCTGATATATAATGCAACAAAGTAAAGCGATATATTTGTATAATTTTATTGTTCAAAAACAAAAAATGTAGGAAATAACATCAAATTTTAGAATCAGTTTAGACTTGTTCGAATGGCGACCGTTGGTGCGAATTATGGCCTTCAAACAGCCGACAAAGCCATCACAGGCTTCACGAAAGTAGCTCTGCGGTATTTTGGCCCATATCCAGCGAAGCGACGTCTTGAAATGATCGACACTTTGGTATTTTTTAGTGAGAAACTTACTCTGCAAAATGTTTGAGGCGCAAAAGTCCAACGGATTGGGATCCGGAGATTTTGGAGGCCAGCGAGCGCAGAATCTCCTCTCTAAGCCATTCTTGGTTGACGCGTGCTAAGTGCGGTGGTACTGAGTCCTGTTGGAATATCCATGGTCTGCGGCTGAAATGTTTATCTATCCGGGGCTTATATATTGTCTTTGAGATATTATCCCGATAATATTCGGCATTTATTTTGACACCACCCACGGTCGATGAATATGAGCGGGGAGCGAACATCATTATCAAAGGCGACGTTTGAGTTCTGGTGGCCAATCGCAAGTGTAAATTTTCAGCTGACCCCTTTAGCAAGTAAACCCGATCATTTTGTTTGTTCACAAATTGCTCAATTTGAAATGGCTTCTCACCGGAGAAGACCAAATTTTGTAACTGGCCACTTTCGTGCAAACGAAGTAACTCCTTGGCTGTTTCCAGTCTAACTTTTTTTTGTCCATAAATATGTATTGCATCCATTCTCGCGATATATTCAGCTCACGAACTGCTCTACAACTGCGGCGAAGATTCCGATCAAATCTGGCTCTCTCTTTTCGAATTATTTCTGGTGTTGTTACGAGTGGTACAAGGAACAAAAGATTTATTCACATCTGCTGTAGGACTCTAACGATAGCCACTTGTGGTTTTCCAGCCAAATATAAAGCAATCACACTATCACGCTTGAATTCCATCACGAATAACATTTTTTTTCTGAATGCAATAGATCAAAATGCTTTTGTAAGCTTGTAAATAATAATATGAACTGTCACTGGAATAAATCTCTCAGGCGAGCGGTTTACATATGTTAACAACCTGAAGTTGGTTGCAATACATATCAGCCTCCCTGTATAGTATAGGCCTGTATTTCTATGCCTTATCCAGGAAGACATAACTATTTTCTTATGAAAAACGTTTAAAGCCTTTTCGCATCCCATTTGATAGAAATTTAACTAGAATTGGACTCCTAAGACCATCACAGATGTCTGATGTTCTAATCGCAAGACAAGATATATTACTACATAAAACTTTCCGCGTTGCAGTATGTGTTTCGATATCCTTTTTGATATTTTTAAACGCTGGTGATATTCAAATTTTGTATGAGTTGAATAAAAACAATTTCTAATACGTTCGCCTATACCAAATGCATATTAAATTAAGGGTTTATTTATTTAAATTGGGACATATATTGCAATATGCAAAGAATAAATTTATATTTAATCAAATAACCTAAAACATGTTTATATTATTTTCGACTGTAGCATCACTATACCTACTAAACTTCCCTTTATTCCGTTGCAGAGTCAATATGCTGTACTGGCCCTAAGTCTTCGTAAATAATGCTTGAATAACAATGTCATTCTGTATTAAATGTTGAATTGAATCAAAAACATGTGAATAAATTTTAAGCCTCAGGATTTACAGGCATCAACGAATAATAAAAGTATTATTTCCTATGGCATCTGTAGTATGACTAAAACTGCTGATGCTGCTATTTGGCATTATGGACAGCATTAGGAAAACAATATTGCTTAAGGTATTTGCTTATTTCTATGCTCTCACAGCATCGCAGAGCAATGATTAATATTTTGTAGCTTTACCTTGATTTTTTTTATGTACTGTACACCTTATTTTCTTTTTTTATTAAGGAAATAAAAAAAGAACGCCAAAAATATACAAAGAACTACATGGCTACTCAAAATGAGCTTATTGGTTGGTGTTCTGGGCACTTTAAGCCTTTAAATTACTTGAATTTAACGCTCTACAAAAATATTATGTTGGTTTTTGGAAAATTTCTTTTTATTTTGTTTTAAAGTAATTCCTTTGAAAAACGATTTTAAGGAAAACCTTTTTAAGATATTGTGAAAATTATTAATCACAGTACTTATGCTATTTAAGGAAATGAAAATAGAATCAATTTGTGTAAATTTCATGGTGCGATAATTAAAATACACCCGATTAACTACATAGTCCACGTTGTTTAGTTAGTTGAGTAGAATTCAAAAATACCTTTTTTATATTTCTCAAACCCTCCAAACTTCTTTTATTTGACAAAAACTGTTTTTTCCGACGTTTCGCACATAATTCTGGATTACTCAAATATTTCTGACTAGATTTAAAAAATTAAATCTTACTGGAAAGGTGAGTTATGGACCTACTACATTCATCTATTCCTTGACTTAATATCCTATGATTTGATGATGTAAACTTGGAAAATTTGATTTTATTTTTTCATATTCTTTCAAGTTTGTGGCATTCATAGGAGCATACTTTAATAAAAACATATAGGAATAAGTGATAATATTCTTAAAGTCTGTTCTCTTATGAAGAGATTGAGTCATGCATTTGTTCAAATCGTACAAAAATTACCGTAGTTATTATTTGAAGGGTCTAACAGTCGAGTGATATTTTTCATATATGTTATCTCATGAAATAAACTTCAACCATTTTCAGAATCTTTGATGGGTCTTGATTGGTTATCACAAAATGTGTCAATTTGCAAGACTTCCAGAAGTCGGCTAATATTTGTGTTTATTGCAAATATTATTATATCTCTTTGCGCAAACATTGGCCAACTTCTGGTGGTCGTTCAAACTTGGAATTGACACATTTCCCGATAAACAATTAAGATCGTGAATTCTAAAAATTTTTGAACTGAAAGTTGATTTGATACGACCGCATATAAAAAATATAACACAACTGCTATACTATTTAAATAATAATTACGGTAATTTTGATATAATTTTATTAAACGATGACTCAATCTCTTCACAAGAGGACAGACTTTCAGAATGTTATCACTTATTTCACATTTTTAAGTAAAGTTTGCTGCTATGAACGGACAAACTGGAGACAATATGAAAAAATTCGCATTTTCCAAGTTTACCTCATCAAATCTGTCAGCATATTAAGCTATACAATAAATTGACGTATACCGTTTGAAAACTCCATCTCTCCCCTTTCCAACAAGATCTAAATTTTAGAAATCTGGTCAGAACTGTTTAAGTAATCCAAAAATTCGAGCGTAAAGTCCAAAAAACAGTTTTTGTCAAATAAAAAAAGTTTGGGGGGTTCGAGAAATATAAAAAAAATATTTTTCAGATTTGCTCAACAAAACTCACAACCTACACTATGTTATTAGTCGAATATATTTAATATTTTGTTTATTTAACAAGGACTGACTGAAGTATTGTAATGACCAATTATGCATTGATGTATATTACACACAAGTGTTCTTGAAGCCCTGCAATATAACTATAGGAAACATTCATTGATTCAACATGCGGAGAATGTTTTAATTTTGTGTGATCTTTAGTTTATCATTCTTAGTTGAGGGAGGAGAGAGAGGTATATTGATTGGTATAGACGTCTCCAAATATAAGTGTTCAAAATATGCATAAAACCAATGAAATTGGCAAGCAAGGTGCCCATGTAAAATCTGGATTTCGCTATCAAATGACATATGAGTCAGGTAATAAAACGCTTCTAGGCTTACATCAAAAATAATACTACTCCTTACTATACATAAAAGACTACGCTTGCAAGACATCCTAAGTAGAAATTTTGGACAGAACATACATTGAAAGCCAACAATGAAGTTTCATCATAATGCTATAGCCATTGCTAACGAATGGATCACTGTATACAGCGAATGATTTCGGTTTCCAAAAAGTTTTTCATTCGAAATTGTGTATCATACGGAGTGTGATTGTGATTATATGGGAATATATTTTGTAATAGCCTCTATGACAGTCTATCGCTGTTATGAGACTCTATTTGAGATTCAGAACTAGGGAATTTGAAAGAGTGTTATTCCAGGAAATTGAATTGAGCTATTGAAACTCTATATATTACGAACCCTATTGAAAATCAACAAGCTTGATCTGTAAGTTCTTTTGAAGCAGTCTTGGGTTGCTTCTAGTACAAGTAACGAAATGTAGCAATTCTCATCAAGGTTAAATAAGAAAAAGCATGAAAAGTCTTAGATATTCTGGATATTTATATGATCATTACCTTCTGCAGCCGGTGAAGGGATAACGGAAAGAGGATACAAGAAAAGAAAAGTATGAGCTTTACATACAAAACATAACATAATTGGCCATTGCAATCCTTCAGTCAGGATTAGGACCTAGCTTCTGATACCACTTATGCTGTGTGCATTAATTTTAACATGAGTGCCAGGGCCAATAGTTTAAATGAACAAAAGATTTTTGAGAAGCATTTTCATGACAATTTTATTTACTCCCATAAATTTTGCCAGAAATCATTACAACCCTTCAGTCAGGATTACGACCTAGCTACTCACACCACTTATGCTGCGGGCGTAAATTTTAACAGGAGTGACGGTACCTACAGTTTAAAGCCGACTCCGAACAAAGGATTTTTGAGAAGCCTTTCATAACAATTTTATTTATTCTCATAAATTTTGCCAGAAATCTGCTGAGAGGAAGTTGCCAAAGGAATATTTTTATATTTTCATTTTAATGTTTGACCTGGGGTTTGAATTCGGGCCTTCAGTGTAATAAGCAAACGCACTACCTACTAGACTACGGCGAATTCAGTGCAGAGTGCAGGGCGTTTACAGTGCAGATAATCTCATAAGAATGTATATTGGGAGAGAAATTGTTTCTAGCTTGGAAAAGGGGGGTTCCTGTACTTGTGATGGTCCAATTACTATACATGGCAATTCCATCATGGTTGAACTAATATCTACAAACTTTTATTTGTAGTTGAAAAACTTCAAAAGAGCATTCTTTTAATACTTAAAAAATAAATTCTTTAACAATCGAAAGTAATTAAATATGAAAGTTAACAACTGATGGATTTACATAAATACACCATTCATTTGAAATAATAATAATAAATGATGTAAAGAAAATGAAAAGAAAACCCATTAGGGCTTCATATTTTGTGTATTCTATGTGCTAGAGTGTAAGAAATAACGAATGTAACGTAATGGTATATTTAATAAGTAATTAAAAAGCAAACCCTCAAAAGTATGCTTAATTATGAATTTATTAAAAGCAGCCTAAAGATAAACTGTAGTTAAGGAACACTTATCTTCCTGTAAAATATAAAATTCCTTTCTAAACTACACTTTAGGGAACAGTTGCTTAAATTTTTTCAATGAGTTTTATTTTTTTTCCTCTTTTGTTTCTGGAAATAAATACATAAATTACTTATAATTTTGTGGCCATTTAAAATATTAACATTTTATACGATATTTTTGGTTGTATTTGTGTTCTCTTTACTTTACTTTTTCAACCACATAGAGAGAGAGAGAGAGAGGAGATAGACGAAAGGAGAGAGAGAGATGCTGAGAAATAACAATAAAAATGAAAATAAAAGTGGCAAGCAATGTGAAAATCTAAATGGAAAGAAATTTGTAATTCAAGGGAAACACTTAAATGTTGGATATTTATTTATCAATCTGTTGTTAATATGCATAAAATTTGCATTTCCACTTAAGATTATGCTATAGCAACTCTAGGCGTGGTAGAATTCGTTTCAGCTAAAACCATCAAAAACCACCATCACCACAGCTATTACATTAGTTATCATCGCTGGTGTTATAGCCAATCGAAGGACCAGCTATGTTCTGATTTTTTTTTTTTATACGAACCTTAAAGCCAACACCAAACATTAGGAAAATATTTAAGATTTTCTTGCCTATTTTGTTTTGCTTTAAAGTTTTGTGAACGATATTTTTCTAATGAAGAATATTTTGATAGGCTACTGCTTTTACTTGGTCTTTCACATTAAGCAGAAGAAACAGTAGTGATGAAATCAAATAATATCATCATATATATTATTTCTAAAGCACTTTTTTTTGTCGGTTGCAAATATCTCCCATACCACCGCATTAAATTTAATGAATGATATTTCATTTTAAAGCTTATATCTAACACTAATGGCGAAAAATAATTAGAAACTGAAAAATTAATATTTGCATTGATAAAAATTCTATTTTATATAGAACTGCATGATAATACTGTTGCCAGTATGATTATATGTTTTTGTTTAAGTGTGGTAATACAGGGTCGCTTAATAGTAATGCAGTTCTACATAATATAGTATATATTAAAATCCATTCTGGCAATACCGCTATTTACTATAATGCCGTTTATTCATAGGTCAGTTATATATAATATGGATATTAAGTTGTAAAAAGCTGTTTTGGCAATACTTTGCAGTAGTTGTTGGATCAAGTGCGTTCAACATGGTCGCTTAATGGTAACGTTATTCCACATAATAATATATAAAGTTGTAAAAGCCATTTTGATAATGTCGTTATTGTCATGGCATTGTTTGTTTTATGTTGTGTAGTAATACGGGTTAAGCAATGGTACCAGGCTAATCGTAACAAACTTGGGAGAGCACATCATATCAGCAAAAATTATTCATACGGATAAAACTGTCTCATTCCACGAATCAACCTTACACCTTCTGATCCAACTGTGCCTATCCGAATGACACAAAAACAATTCCCTGTGAAAGTTGCTTTTGCTATGACGATAAACAAAGCACGAGATCAAACCCTTCAAAAGGTAGGATTGTATTTACCAGAACCGGTCTTTTCACATGGGCAGTTATACGTGGCTTTTTCTTGAATGCGTACGTTTAAAAATATTTTTGTTTGTACGAGTCCTTAGTACGAGCAAAAAGTTAGCGATGATCATGTCATTGCCTCTAACTTTGTATTCAAAGAGGGAATTATAAAAGCATTTAAACATATGTATATATGTATGGAAATATGTATGATATATTATGATTTCTAATATTTTTATACTTTTAATAAAATTTTTAATTAATTATTTCCATTTTATGTTACAAAAATGACAACCAACGGTGCGAAATATTCGCACGAGTCATCTAGTTTCAACATATTAGTACAAAGGACGCAGAGATCTTTCAAAATAAAATTAACTTTCCGTATAATAATTATGGAATGCTTTCCATCAAACTGAAATCTGTTCTATACTGCTGCTATACAATAATAGGCTTATAAAAGGTTACTAACTCTAAAAGAAACTAGATCGTAATCCTGACTGAAGGCTGGTAATGATGAATTATGTGTGTAAATTTAAAAGCTTATACAGCCTAATTAACTTTGAAATTAAACCAATCGCATCTAAGGCATTGTTTGCATCCTTAAACACCAAACAACGATAATGCTGGTGTGATAAGACATGAGACCACGTTTCAAACGGTCATGTCAGACATCGAAATATAAAAAATATTTCTTCAGATTTTTGGCAAAAACTCTGAAAGTGAATAAAATTGCAAAGATTCTCAAAAATCTGTCGTTCGTACATTCAAAATGTATTTTGCACAATCGTATTCTATTTTCCCACCACATTGCGAATATCGACCACGTTTTTCAATTTTTTCTAACATGTGGTCAAATTTTTCAATGTGTTTTGCTATTTGCCGCACATTTGCGACAATATTTCCATCACGGCGTCGATTTTCATGATTTTTACCAATGCTTTAACAACTCTAACCCGAAAATCGAGTTGGCTCATAGGTGGCAAACGTTCACATCAACTGCCCAAGCAGAATAATTTCCATGCGTTTTTCATATCAATATAAATACCCCAGATACTATTTGTTTCAAATTTTACCGAAATCGGACCACGAATTCTGGGGTCAGGTTTTTATGGGTTAAGCTAGGAACGGATTAATAAATTAATCTATAATTTGGTTATACATGTGAAGTGAGGAGTAGTTTTATAAATATCTAATATCTGTTTTCTTTTTCATCTTCTTGTGGATCCAAAAGTTTTCCACAAAGCATTGAAATCATAGCTGCTAGAATTGACGATTTATCGTCATTTTGACGATTTTGTGCTCCAAAAATATCATATTGACGACATGATGATTTATGTCCTTATTTTAACGATTTTTAGCAATTAAACATTTATATTCATTACTTTATTACATTAATTAGCAATAATAAGGTGTAAAGTATTATATTTTTAAGTTAATTTCGAATACCTGTGATGATTTTTCTATATTTTATGCCTTTTTAATCCCTTAAAAGCCGAAAAATATATTATAGAATTGAGGAAAGAGGGAGCAGTGTTTATGGACACTAGGTTTGAATATTTTCATGCCATAAGTAAAAGAAAAGATCTCTGCAGGAAGGGAGTTCCGCATACGAATAGTCCGACTAAAGAACAAATTTTGTTTGTTACGCAGTATGCGATATATTGGCCAATCGACCATATACGGATGTGCTGGCCGATAAACAATTCCCCTTGTTTTTTATAATTAAGTCCCCTTATTTCTCACCAGCAATATCCGTTGTAGTAGTAATAGCACAGTGCTACATTGCAACGATGTTCTAATGAATCAATTGAGTTGGACACATTACCGTATTTAGCGAGCTACTACGGGCTCTTCTGTAAACGGTCGAGATCCCTGAAAATAACCGTTAAGGGCCAACCCATACATGAGAGTTGTACTCTATTCTCGGTCGGTTATAAATGGTGTAATTGGTAGGTAGATCAGATGAAATGAAGTATTTATTGCAGCGTCTAAAGAAACCAAGGCACTGCAAAATGTGTCAGATCTCAAAATCTTTTGACTTCCTAATATTTACATCATATATTGGTATAGATGATTCAATATTATTGCTGCTTAACATCGACTTTATATGTTCTTGTTTTTAAAAACCTTTCAATTTATTTTTTCTGACAATTTTTTTACGATTTTAATAAACGTCTTTGACGATTTTGACGATATTTTCTCAAATATTTGACGATTTGATGCTTCATTTATTTATCTGGCAGCTATGATTGGAATGATTCACTCGAAGTAGAAATTCCTTTTGAAAGTCTATTTGTTTATGTTAGTTTTACCAAAGCCTTATTATTCATTTGTTATTACAAATGACAGCTGAAACATAACAAGGCCACTTCCTTGTCTACATACATATACGTTAACGAGTTTTAGCGTTTTTCGTATTATAAAACCAAATTTTCTTAAGCAATGCAATTTATATTCACTATAAAATGGAAAACTTGAAAACTTTTTATAGATTTATCAATAAGAGAAATTGAATAAAAATTTGTTTTCAACTGTATTTTCTTCAACAATAACAATAAAATTATTCAGAAAAGGATTTAAAAACAAAATAGAAAAATAAAATCAATATTAAATGGCATGCCCTTGTTCTCGGATTTATTTGTACAAATTTGTAATCATGCAACCCTTGAAATAAAAATCAATAAACAAATTGATATTCCACTCAGACAGGATTTTATGTAATTTCTCTTTAATAATAAGGCATTTAAGGAAATCAATTTTTATGGGATTATTTCTAATGGAATGAATATGAAACAATTAAGTTAAGATACGGTGGTGATATCAGCAGCTGTGTATACAGCAATGAGGCTTACTGCCGAATGAATGATCCTATGTAAGAATACCAGTAACCTTAGTCGCTAAATGATACACCATAGAGTGAGCTCCCAAAATTTGATACATGGTCGTACTTTGATAATCCATAGACATATCTTACAACAGCTTTATAAGCCACATTCAATTTCCTTAAACTAGCACAGTCACACGAAGCAAATACTTCACAACCATATAACAAAACAGGAATTAAATAAGCTTTAGCGAACAGCTTACGCACCCTAAGTGGAGTAAAGTATTGTGTCCTCCACAAATTTCTCAACATAGAAAAAGTTCTTCCTGAGGCATAATTTACATGATCCTTCCATGTCAAATTATAATTAAAAATAATCTTAACCGATCTAACAATTTCAACCAGTTGATTATCCAAACAAAATCTCAGACCATATAGAAAATTTCATAGATTTAGGAGATTTGAAATACTTTCGAAAGAAGTGATCAGCTTATCGCGATTATTCAGATTGAAAGCAATGCTATAAATACAGTCCAACAACATATATTTTTTGTACTATATATGAAAATATATTAAATACTCAAGAATGATAAACTAAAGATTACGATTTGCGCATGATTTCCCATTAGATGGCTATTTTAAAGGTTTACAAGTCTTTTTCATATGTGAAAATTAACATATTTTCTGAAAAATGCGTGCACAACATGAAAGTAATTGGCAGCCCTGCAATATAACTTACATTATCATTAGCCAATAGAAACACAATCTGCGTGACGTCATTGATTCAACATGAACAGAAAGTTTTAATTTTATGTGCGTGATGGCGTAATCTTTAGTTTATCATTCTTGCTCAATACTTACTTAATTGGTTAGTTAACACTAGATTTAACGCGTTTATGGAACAAAAAAGGGGTCCTAAATTTTTTTCTAAAACCATGAGTAGGCATGACTTTATGTTGAATACGTTGCCATAAAAGAAATAAAAGGAGTCAACACTTGTAAACTGATAAATTTATGTTAAAGTCAACTGTTTAGAACAAATTTATTATCAACAGCTAAAATTGTTTCAAACCATTAGCAACTGTCTCCAACCAAAAAAAAAAAACCAAATAAGTTTAGGATAAAATTCACGCTGGCTTCGAACGTTCAAACGTAGTACGTCGAAACATAAATTTTGTAGTAATGAGTCTACTGTAGCCTTCTACAATGAAAGGTAGAACTGTAACAACCCACAACTGCATTTCATTTGGCTGAAGAACTCACTTTTGATTATCGGTCATCAGGTCAAGAGATAGTACGTGTAAGTGACTGTTCAACTATTCTTCCAAAAGCCCCCGCCCAATACGTAAATGGAGCTAAATCCAATTTTGTATTTTTTTTTATATTTTACCAATAAATATCGTGTTAAAACTCTTAAGTCAGATTAATGACTTAGCCAGGTTTACAACCTAGTCTAGTTTACAATCATACACCTTATGTGTTTATTTTCTACATAAAATGCGAAATCTACAATTTAGTGCCGACTCCACACTAGTTTATTTATATTCAAAGTTTCGTTATGTTTCGTTCGAGCAGTCAACCTTCATGTGATCTCGTGTAGTAAGCTCATAAGCTCTTGTCTGGTAAGTTAACACATTACTTGTAAACCACAACAACTTTACAAATATTGAATACAAATATAAAAATATTGAATGACGACAAACGTATTTAGATCCATGAAAATTTTATAAAGAGTAAGATGTGGTACTGGAGCATACAGCAAGGCATTCAAAAATATTTGACTTACTTCAGTTCTAGAGTAGGATCTGTTGTAGCAGTGTAAGAGTTCAAACTTTGTATGCCATGGTCGAGAAATGTTGTGTGGATTTTTAAAAACTTTTTCCGGGATTTTCGGGATTGTGAATCCAAATGTATTTTGACCCTACAAAAGGTCTTGAAAAAAATTCTATATCACTTGACTCCGACAATAGCATCTCATATGAGGAAAATCCTACTTCCAGTGATAAAAAATTATTTATGGCATCGAAGAATGCAAATGCCCTATAAAACAAATTAAAAGGGCAACTGGTTTAGATACTCAACTGTCCAAGAAAAAGATTTATTTACATCAGAAGGTAGAAAAGGTGAATATTTACAGGCTGCATACAGCTATCTTGGAACTATTTTATCAACAAATGTTGATTGCGAGAAGTGTTTTTCAACGGCAGGTTATGTTGACAACAAAATTCGTTCAAGCCTATCAGATCACATTTTGATCCCGAATTATCCCGAAATATTTTTAAAAATCGATCCCGTTTGGCATCCCTAATATTTATCTAAAAATAAAAAATTGTCAGCCCAACCAACATAAAACTGAACTACTCTGATACAATTGCAAAGTACTCAATAAAGGAGTGTAAACGAGACCATACATGGACAAACAACCTATAGTTAGACCAATAGGTGTGTCAATACTAAATACTATGTATGGCATGATTGTCGACTAATAGCTAACAGTGAAGATAATAGGCAGCTTTTAAATAGGATATTACCTTTAGGGTTATTTGCCATTTGAATATCTGAAAAAAACATTTAAGAACTGCATTTCAAAGCTGTTAAACGTAGCTGTGACAGATGTATCGAACATATTGGAGGAGGTAAAGGAATTTGTTTTGAAATTTACTTTCATGTTCTAATACATGTATTATATATACAAAGATTTTCAGAAATACTTCACTATTGTTGGTTTTAGTTTTTCATTAATCAGGATTTTATTACAAAAAATATCATTCTGCTAAAAAAAAAAGATTTTTTTAAATGATTCAAAAATCCAACATATTTATGAATGAAATCTATTGCTTATCCTTTGGGCAACAACATCTGCATATAAAAAGAAAATTTCATATTTTTCTTTTGGACTCTTTTAAAAATTTACAAAATATTTATCCAAGCAAATTTCTTTTGTTTACGGATTCTAAGCCGTACAAGAACAAAAAAAAAAAATCCATTGATTTCAAACAGACTTCTTTACAATATTGAAAATGAAATTCTTGTGTACAGAATAATATTCATTTTATTGCTTTTGAATTTGATTTTTTTTTTCTGATCTATGCTTAGCTTATGGCGAAGTACTACAATTTGTTGAAACATTGTTTATCTGGTAGAAATATTTGAAAGAATTATATGTTTCTGTTACGCATATTGTAAAAGGCTAGAAAAACAATATTCTAAAGTGAAATTATTTCTGAATTCTGAATCCAAGAAATCGTAAAATATGGTACGTTGTATAAGCAGTCCGCATAAAAAGGTAAGCAAAGAAAATAGTTTTTTTTTTTGTTTATTAAAAACAGAAGTTTTTCTAAAAACAAACAATCGCTTACTTTTAGAAACAAATCAATCAATAAAAATCACAAAAAAAAAAAATTAAAATGAAAATATGTGAAATGTGGTTGGAATACAACACAACTATACACCGAACTCTTTTTTACACGGTAGATATGTTCCTCAGAAATCCGTGTATAGAAAACCGTATAAAAAAGAGGCGTTTCCTATAGGAAAATGCTGGTTACGTTCCATGTCATCTGTAAACCGTGTAAGATAAAATAAAGAACTATATTGACTTCGAAAAACCATGTAAAAAATGTTGAGAACTATCAAATTTCAGAAACGCATACAAATTGCATGTTCAAACAGATGAAAAATTCGTAGAGCAAGCCAAAAATAAAAGAAATCAGTTAATCCAGAATTAAGAATAGAAATAAAGAAAAAATATTTACATAGCTACAGAATTATTCGTCGCTACTTGATAACAAGCGCAATAGTTTGTGACGATCTGGACTAATGTCGGTATCATCACTGAAGATATAGTAATAGAGTTTTGAACTGTCAGACAATGATTTTGAAACTGTACTAGATTAAAAACTTGTTACAAAAATCCGTGTAACTTCAAATCCGTGTAAAAAAGAGTTGGGTGTACCTAGAAAGTCGCCGAAGTCGCCGTGGTCTAGTGGGTAGAGTGTCGGCTTATTAGACAAAAGGCCCGTGTTCGAATCCCAGGTCAGACATCATAACGAAAAAATATTTCTTCGGCGACTTCCTCTCAGCAGATTTCTGGCAAAGACTTTGAGAGTAAAAATTGCCATGGAAACCTTCTCAAAAATCTGTCGTTCGGAGTCGACTTTAAACTGTAGGTCCCCCCACTCATGTATAAAATTAACGCACACAGCATAAGTGGTGTGAGAAGCTAGGTCGTAATCCTGAGTGAACAGTTGTAATGGCCATTTATGTATGTATGTATGTACCTAGAAAATTATTCCAATCATGGAAAACATTTTTCGGTAAACACTTGTGCTGTTATTTTCCTAAAATTTGTCTTCCCAGTGCAAAGCTTTGTTAGCAGATTAACGCATATAAAAATCAAATTTTAAAAAGATTTTTTCGGTACTAAATTTCAAACCTTTTGTTTCGGTACACAGAAATCCATTTTTCTCAAATATTTCGGTTTGGAACGTTATTTTTCATTTATTTTTCGTTATTACATAAAATTCCTGTGCCTGTATAATCTTTAAGGGACTTAAAATGAAGTCGCCGTAGTCTAGTAGGTAGTGTGTTGGCTAATTACACCTAAAGCCAGGGTTCGAGCCCTAGGCCAGACATCAAAACATAATACCAAAAATTATTTCTTCGGCAAATTCCTCTTAGCAGATTTCTGGCAAAAGGTCTGAAGCCTGCCATGGAAAGTTTCTCGAAAAAATCAAATGTATGTGAACTTGAAGTCGCAGTAGTCTAGTAGGTAATGTGTTGGCTTATTATACCAAATATTCCAAAAATTATTTCTTCGACGAATTCCTCTCAGCAGACTTCTGGCAAAAACACTGCGTGTAACTAAAAACTTGCCATGAAAAGTTTCTCAAAAAAATCTGTAGTTCAGAGTCGAGTTTAAACTGTAAGTCCCGCCATTTATGTATAGAATTAATACACACAACATAAATAGTGTGAGAAACTAGCTCAAAAATCCAGGTTGAAAGTTTGTAATGACCAATTATGTATGTATGTGACTTAAAATGGGAGCTTAGATAAGGTTAGGTGGTATGAGTTAAATTATAAATTAGGTTAAATATGATTTAAATTTATAATTTCACTAGAACGCCTTGTGGCCAAGTGTTATATGTTGAGAGTTTTCCTAATCCCATCTACATTCTATGTGAATCCTAGTACTCTTGAGAAAGCCTATTAGATTCGACTTTGAGTATCAAAACCCGAAGAGTATTATTCTAGTTTAATATAGAACAACATATGGAAAGATGTTTAACATTTCTTCTTCTTTTTCTCTCTTGTTTGGAAATAATCCTGTTAAATTTAAATTATAGAATAGCTCCAGTGAATGTCGTCCCCTCAATTCCTATTTTAACGCATACATATATTCGCCATTTGTATATTTGGTGTTCAGATAGAGAATAGATAGAGAACAACGTAAGGAATAATTTCTAGAGAGATTGAGGATCGATCCTTACATTAATATTGCTTTCTATTCTATTCTTTTATTCTATGTTCTATTATTTTATTCTACATTACGAGCCTTACTGAATTCATGTCAACAGCCAAGACAGATTAAATTCTTTTGGTTTGTTGAATAGGTCAGCAGAAACGGAATGTAATTCCTTTTTTTCTTCATCCAAACAAGTCTAAATAAGTCCATTCGCTCGAACATATATATCTCATGAGCCATTTATTGGTTTTAATTTAAACCAGTGGTTATTTCGAATCCGGAAATACTTTACCATTCCATCCTGTCACGTTGAACTGTCCACTGAATGTAATAAATCCATTTATGCTTGAACAACTTTGTTATTTATTGGAAATTTATTTTCAGAACAGAGACTTTTGGTTCGAAATTGCACGAAATTCTTGTACAAAATTTGATAACAGAGAAGGACTTGAAGTCGCCGTGGTCTAGTGGGTAGTTTTTTGGCTTATTAGACAAAAGGCCCGGGTTCGAGTCTTAGGTCAGACATCTAAACGAAAAAATATTTCTTCGGCGATTTCCTCTCAGCAGATTTCTGGCAAAGACTTTGAGAGTAAAAATTGCCATGGAAAGCTTCTCAAAAATCTGTCGTTCGGAGTCGACTTTAAACTGTTGGTCCCGCCACTTATTTATAAAATTAACGCACACAACATAAGTGGTGTGAAAAGCTAGGTCGTAATCCTGACTGAAGGGTTGTAATGGCCAATTATGTATGCATGAAGGACTGTGCTCCGTAGACGCAAGCTTATTGCTAAAGTTCATGAAACTGGTTTCATTGACGATGCGCCAAGACGTGAGCGTACACGTACAGTGCGTAATCGCAAATATCGAAGCTGAGACTAAGAGTATTATATATTATTAGAATATTAAATATTATTGTTAGAATATTAATGTCATCGTTCTCAAAAATTTAACATTTTACGTACAAATTTAGGTCAAATTTTCCGAAAAGTTCTCGCAATGATGCTTAAAATAGTTCAATTAGTTTAAAGAGTTAAAACCGTATGACCATCCGCTGCCCTTTTCAGTTTACTAGATGGGCAACCGAGAAATTGCACGATTATTTAAATTTTCATTTCTCATTTTCATCTTTCATTTTTCTGGATACTCTAATTAGCAAAACTGCCCTATTTGGAGCTCAGAAAATCCAAACGTGTACTTACAGCCAATGCATCCATTACGAGAGACCGTTTGTTTCGGCTTATGGACCTTAGGCTTCGTTGGCCCATATTTCTTTGAAACCCGTATAACACCATGATAACCGATTTTTTTCTATACTGAAATTCACCTCAAGCTATTATCAAGACTGTAACATTGTAAATGTAATGCACTAATTCGACAATCTGAGGGGTTATATAGGAACAAGAATAAATTAAAACTCAATACAGTGCATGTGGATCCTAAAATAGAAAAGTATCCCGATTAGAAATCCTAACAAACTGTGTATCTATCCTATCTCAACCTATGAATTTAACACAATTTCATTTTTGCATATACTGGGTACATCATTTTCACTCAGTAGTTCTTGCGTTTAATTTTGTGTACAAAATTTAATGATCAAGAATTTTCCCAATACCCGTATTTATTCTAAGTAACGCCCTTTAAAAGAAAATAATGCCACAGATTTAGTGATTTTCTATTTTTGAACTTCTGCTTATTTTCTGCTTACTGGGATATATTTGTCTTACGAGAGTTAAATGTGTGTAGTGCTGCATGTTTATATTTCAAATTACAATTTCGTTTTGCTTTTTCAGCAACCATCTTGCAGGTGGTTCAATCATTCAAACTTCAATCAATCTATCAATCTTCGATTTGAATTCAACATATTTTTTTTTTTCGTAAATATTTTTATAGCCTGAGGGAATATGCCAACTGCATATGGTTACGTTCTCGTGCTATTCTGTATGGAATAGGAAAAGTGTGTGTTTATAAAAGAACAGAACTTGTGAACACAATTTTTATTACGATTAAGACGGTAGTTTTTTTTCGTTAAATTCATGTAAAAACACCTGAACCGTGGGATAATGTTTTAGTTTTTGTGGAAAAGTTTGTTGTTAAAGATGTTTTTATAAAACTGGGATAAGCATTTAATCGAAAATTTTTGAATTTAATTTGATCTGAAATCGCATTAGTGTCTTACGTACTTACTTAATTGGCCATTGCAAGCCTTTAGTCAGGTGTACAACCTAGCTTCTCGCTTTATTTATGCTAGAGTGGAGGAGGGGACCTATATTTGGTGTTGACTCTGAACAACAGTTTTTTGAGAAACTTTTCAGGGCAATTTTATTGTAGTCTAAGAGTTTTTGCTAGAAATCTGATAAGAAGATTTCGCCTAAGAAATATTTTTTCATATTTCTGTCTAGATTGAATCACTAACTCTTGTCTAATAAGCCAAAAAAATCTGAGACCCGTATTTCATTAAATCGTCTCAAGATTAAAATATGTTAATTTGGCATTTCTATTAAGAACAACCCCGAACAAAAAATTCAAAAACCATTTTCTTTTTCGGAATATGCTTAAAAAACGGACATAAATAATCGTCCTTTGACAAATTGTATACACTGTTGGATGCGTCTTGAAAAAACCTTTCTCACGATATAGATATTGTATATGTTGGTAAGGAAACTGATCCACACATTAACAAAATATTAAAAAATAGACCCTTTTTCAAAATGGTCTAGCTCACGAGAGGTCGAATCAGGAGCCGAAATATTTGAAATGTTGTCTTAAAAAGCCCAAGGTTCATTTTTAGAGGGATACATCGAGCACTTTTTTTGGTGAGTCGCTCTACTATACATATGATTATGTTCGAAGCGGATAACTGCCCGGTTTCAATCAAGCACACTGCTTGTTCAATAACCAAAATCTTCGTCTAAAATGCGTTGGTCAGTACATTGGTAGTACGATTTTGGCTATTAACTTTATAGGAAAATTTAAATCTTGAAAAATATTTCGAATATTTTCAATAGCAAGTGTGTTGTTAAGCAAATTTAAGATTTATTTTCTACTATTAAACTGCAGCAGATACATCAGCTTGGAGCATAAATGTTCAAAAATTATTTTCATATAATCGGGTCATAAATAATAGTCCGTATATTGCTCTGATACAATATTTTGCTTTAAGCATTTAAAATGTTTTTGAAAAATAAATTGTTTTATTCACAAAGCATTGCATGTTTTTGTCTTCTATTCAGCATTTTTCTTTTTTTGGGTATAAATATGCCATATAAATATGATAATATCTGTGTATGTGTATGTGTGTGTGTGTATGACACAAATATAGAAATATATGAAAGCACATACATAATCAGCATTGCATGTCATTTCACAAACACATGTCATTTAATTTATGAATCTTTAATGCCCCAAAAATACAATTCATAACCATGAAGAATACGTATTTTTCCTTAGGCTACCACAACTATATCTAACTACTTTAACTATTTGCTTCTTGGCAACTGTCTTAAACCATAATCCGTATTATAAATGAATATTTATTTTAATTGTTGCCATATTATACTGGCCGGTCCAAAAAAAATAAAAGAAAGGAAAGGAAAGGGCAAATATAAGGCAAAAAGAGCAGATAACATGAAAAAGGGTCAGTCAACAACAAAGCCTATCATTTAATTGTATCCTCTTCTCAAATATAATTTATTAGCAGGCATAATTTCTTTAATTATTGATAATTGTGTGAAATATGACAAATACTGTCAACTTACTACAGTAACCTGTACTACTACTACTACTACGTATTCGGTAGCCATAGGACTTCTGTATGTAAGCATGTATCCTGTTGTTTCCTATCCTTTCTTAAATATGAAGAGAATCCTGATTTAATTTTTGTAATGCCTTTGTATGTACTTTAATAAATTTAATTAAATTTTGTGGTAAAATTTTAATGTTTAATGTTATTCGGTTATTATAGTTTCTAAAATTCTTAAAGGCAATTCCTTTTTAATATGGCTATATTGATATCGTGATTAAATTAAATTTAAAATACAATTAAATTTGAAAATTTCTTAATGAATTTTTCATCATATGCTAAATGAAAAATTTCGAAAGTTACTGTTGAAAAGGAATCATAAAAATTAAATTATTTTTAGGCCAAGTAATTTAGGAAAAGAGGCGATTTAAGTGAAAAATAATCCGTTTTAATACCACAAGTGAAAAGAACATACTGGTCCTTCACTTCAACTAAAATATTAAAATAAAACCCGCAATTATTTAAAAAATAATTCTTACTTATTAAGCTTATGAACCTTAGGTTAATTGTGATATGGAGAAAGCCCCAATCAAACAGGATCTCCAAGAAGAAGTAGAATCAATCCAAGTTCTTTACAAAACTGAAAACACATTTAAACACGTTTTAAATACGGGACATCACCCGCATCGCTGGCCCGGCAGTAGGATATCTAAAGGGCTCTGCCAAATAACTTTTTTTTTGTAAAATGCTTTAAAAAACAAAAAACTACTGAATGTTTTCTCAAAATTCCTTCCGGTTAATAATGGAAAATAATTTCATTCATGGCTGCCTCGGCTGGCCATGCAGTAGCCTACACGATCGGTCCAATTTTTAAAGACATTGTCACATTTTGGCCACAGAAAACCAGCACGCATGCATTGAAAAGCAGACGCAGCCAAAACGAGTTACTGTCTGGTGTGTATTTTGGCCCGGAGGCATAATTGGGTCATTTTTCTTTGAAAATGAGTAAGGAGTGGCCGTTACAATTAATGGCGATCGTTGTCGGGCCATGTTTAACGAATTTTTGTTCACAAAAATTGAAAGCGGAGCATATTGCCAATATTTGCATTATCAGCCGCAGAGCTGATGTCGCTTGGCCACCTCGGAGCTGCGATTTGACACCGTTGGACTCTTATTTGTAAGGTGCCATCAAAGACAAGTGTTACGCCGCCCAGCCAGAGCCAATTGTCGCTTTAAAGGACAATATTCGTAAAGCCATTGGTAAAATACAGCCACATACAATCGATAATGTGCTTAAAAATTGGACCGATCGTGTAGACTAATGCTTGGCTAGCCGAGACAGCCATTTGAGTGAAATTATTTTGCCTTATTAACCGAAAAGCTTGTACTTTCAAATAAAAAAAGAAATTTGAGAAAATATTCAGTAGTTCTTTTTAAAGCATTTTCAAAAAAGAAAACATGTTATTTGGCTCACCCTTTACCATATGCTTGAAATGTGTTCTAGCCTCTCCTCTTCATCTTAATTTTCGTAGTTGTTGCCATTTCACCAACCTCTGTGCCGTAGAAAGTGTAAAATATATTCAGGTTTTATAGAGGAGACATCAAACAGAGCTTGAAAGGTTTTCTATACTCTCGTACACGATAAAGTCGACTCTGAACGACAGATTTGTGAGAAATTTTTCATGACAAATTTATTTACTTTCAGAGTGAAGTTTGAACAGCGGCATCATGTCTAATAAGCCAACACTCCACCACTAAGTCGCCGTGGTCTAGTGGGTAGTGTGTTGGCTTATTAGACATAAGGCCAGGGTTCGTATCCCAGGTCAGACATCAAAACGAAAAAATATTTCTTCGGCGACTTCCTCTCAGCAGATTTCTGGCAAAGACTCTGAGAGTAAAAATTGCCATGAAAAGCTTCTCAAAAATTTGTCGTTCGGAGTCGACTTTAAACTCTAGGTCCCGCCACTCATGTATAAAATTAACGCACACTACATAAGTGGTGTGAGAAACTAGGTCGTAATCCTGACTGAAGGGTTGTAATGGCCAATTATGTATGTATGTCTACCAACTAGACTAATACCATAACAGCAGTCGTATAGTCCTATTACCATGCGCTCCCTATAAAACAATGTCCAGTAAGCACAGGCACAAGTATGGCCCTATAGTTTCTTTATCGGTACTTTTAGCGTTTTAACTGGAAGTTTTTACCTGTGAACCAAAACTCAATCTCTTAATTTAACGCTATCGCCCTCAACTATGAAGCAGCTACAAAGATTTATCTTAAATGATCTACCTGGCTGGGTTTAATTTCCCTGTTTATCTTAGTAAAAAATGTTTGATTTATATGGACTAATAGATAGGTAAGTTTCCCTTTGCTGTTCAAATGAGTTTGCGAGTACAGAGAAAATGAGGAGGCCAAACAGGTTTGAGATAATAAAAACTTCTATTGGAAAGTAACAATAAAAGCAGATTGGAATCTTATATTCGATTATATAAGAATAACTTGAGATTGATCAGTGATCTTTTGATAAGCCATTTTATATCAGAATGAATCTTTAGAACACATTCGTTGAATCTATGAAGAATTAATGCGTCCCAGTTGGATCTCACATGTCTGAACAACGAGCACTGTTGAAGTCGATCAGGATTTTGTAGTTTGCGAGGAAAGCAGGCTTGTAAGAAAACGAGTCACAGTTAATAGGAGTATGATATCGTATGCATTATATGGGTACCTAGTAGGGATGCCAATTGGTGAAATTCCGAATCCCGAAATACCGGGATTTTCGTAATTCACAAAATCTCGAATCCCGGGATTTTTAAAAACTTGTCCCGGGATTTTTCGGGATTTTCGGAATTGTGAATTCATATAAATTTTGACCCTACGAAAGGTCCTGAAAAAAATGTTTATATCACTCAACGTCGATAATAGCATCTCAGATAAGGAAAATCCTACTTCCAGTGATAAAAAGTTATTTGATGGCATCGAATAATGCAAAAGCCCTATAAAACGAATTAATAGGGTAACTGATTTAGATACTTAATATCAGGAAGTAGTAAAGGTGAATATTTACAAGCTGCATATAGCTATTTTGAAACTATTTTACCAACAAATGTTGATTGCGAGAAGTGTTTTTCAATGGCAGCGTATGTTGACAACAAAACTCGTTTAAGCCATTTTGTTTTGCTGTTTTTATATTTTGTTTTTTTTTGATATATAGTTCTGATATACATTCATAATTGGAATACAGATGCTTTGTTATCAAAATATTTTTATTACTTACTTACTTAATTGGCCATAACAACCCGATTAACGGATTTCGCCCTGCCGCATATTTTGATTATTAAGAGAAAATCGCAATTTTTCCCGTGATTTTTCGGGATTTTTGGATGCCGAATTATTCGAAAATATCTCGGGATTTTGGGATCGAGATTTGCAAAATCCTGAATCCCGGGATTTTTAAAAATCGATCCTATTTGGCATCTCTAGTACCTAGTATTCAAGGAGTGGTCGGAACTGATAAAGCGAATATACTGGCTAATAGAATCCTATACGTTTAGATAACTCAGTGCCATTAAAAAAAAAAGCGAACTGAAAAGGCACATCGAATATTGTAGGACAATGAAAGTCGAAAGCATATACGAGGTCGTGAGATCACGTATCAGACGAGTAAGCTGGATGAGGCTCAAAAAATGTGTACACTATACAGATGTCTTACAGAAAACATGATTGTTATCTCTTAATAGTGAGCATACAACAAGTCTATATGATAACCTGTGTTTGAAATCCACGGCTTCAGCTTATAGCTTATAGAATCCAACCCAAACTTTTGCACTGATTGCACTGAAACTCTTTTATTTTTTTTTTTAAAATTTTTTTCCTAGTGTTGCTTTTCTTAAATTTTTCATTCGCATATTTAAATGGGTTTTTGCAAATATTAAAAACAAGAAAATTTTATAAATTTTAAAGGACTTCGAAATTACGTCCTTAGTAAAATGGTGTACTAATTGTGTCACTGTTTCTGTAGAAAACAAGTACAATAAATATTACAGTTTCAGTTTAAAACTTTCGTTTGTGACAAGTATGAGTTAAGTTAAGAATAAAAAAAAAAACTTGTAAAACAACCTGGAAATAATTTATTCACTTATTTATACAACGTAACCCAGTTAATTTGGAAGACCAAAAGAAACAAAAAGAAATTCAACTGGTAACTTTTATACAACATTTTGCTTAAGGATAAGATTTAAAAAACAAAAAAAAAAATTTTTTTTTGCTATTGTTTTTTGGCCAATTTTCATGAACCGTTGAGGAATTCTGCGAAAAGTAAAACTACAAACGCTTGTAACATAATTTAATTACATTCAACTTGACTAATTGTCTGACACTTTATTAATGACTACAACCGCTGACTGTAAACGAGCATGAATGATTATGATAAACTGTCGTAAATGTAGAGAAAAAATTCAAATGAATTTTGAATATCTACCTCTTGGAAAGAGAAAGCAAATCGTTTATGTTTCTATAGAAACATGGAAAGTATTTTAGGAGGAAAAACTTTAAATTCTCCCGAATAATATTGTCCAAAAGGAAATAAAATAGAATTCTTTTAAATTGATTTTGAAGTGAAAATTTTAAAATTCTTTAAATTCTCTATTTGTTTTTACTTTCTTCTCCTAGAATTGAGGTTCCTTGTGGTCAATTTAAAATTAATAAAAAATTGGACCCTCTTCTCTCGTTAACCCCTTTACATGCACTGAACTGAATAAATGAAGTCCAATAAAACAAATTGTATGTCACAAATGTAATGTAAAGGGTTAACAAAAACTAATCGTATTGCATCGGCAATTACAATGTGTTCGAAAACCACAAACATGTTCAATAATTGTATTAACTCGGTATGATTATAACAATAATTTCTTAATTTAGACCACATTTTGAATCATTTTGTGGTAAGAGGCAATATTAGGTAGACTGTGCTGTAAAAGGAAGCAACTTACGCTGCTGATACGCTGCTGATACGCTGCTTCAAAAAAAAAAAAAGGTAAATGGAAGGACAATCAGTATCACCGGTTATAGAGAATATGATAGCTAAGTATTGTAGGCAGACAATAATAATGTTTTTAACTTAGAGACGTCATAGAACATCAAACCTTTTCATTGTGTTTTTAAACTGTAAACCTACCCATTTCAAGCTGAAATCAATAAGTGGACTTGGGAGGTTGAGCAAATATTATACATACATACATACATAATTGGCCATTACAACCCTTTGGTCAGGATTATTGACCTAGTTTCCCACACTACTTATGTTGTGTGTGTTAATTTTATACATAAGTGGTGGGACCTACAGTTTAAAGTCGACTCCGAACGACAGATTTTTTGGAGAAACTTTTCATGGCAATTTTATTTACTCTCAGAGTTTTTGCCAGAAATCTGCTGAGAAGAAATCGTCGAAAAAATAATTTTCTTTGTATTTTATTTTGATGTCTGGCCTGAGACTCGAACCCTAGCTTTACGGTCTAATAAACCAGCACACTACCTACTAGACCACGGTGACCTCTAATGTTATAATTGGGAATATTACGTTACGCATGTCCTAACAGCTCAGCAAATTTTCTTTCTAAACCTAAGATAATATGGGTTCGGTAAAACCAGATGCAGAAAATCTGTGCTATTAGAATAAACTGAAAGCGTGTAGCGTAGGGGGACACGAGTATAAAATTCTGAGCGATAATCACACAATATGTCAAGAAGTCTTTGAATTCGACAATCAGTAACTACTGTGTGAGTGTCCAGGACTATAATGTCCTATTGCGCTACGTGCTTGATATGCAATGTGAAATGGTGTATTAAGTATTAACTAGGGATGCCAATCGGGAAATCTCGAATCCCGAAATCCCGGGATTTTTAAAAACTTGTCCCGGGATTTTCGGGATTTCCGGGATTGTGATTTCATATGTATTTTGTGCCTGCAAAAGGTCTTGAAAAAAAATTCTATCTCACTCGACTTCGATAATAGCATCTCAGATGAGAAAAACCCTACTTCCATAAAAAAAAAATTTTTTTGATGGCATCGAAGAATGCAAAAGCCTTATAAAACCAATTAAAAGGGTAACTAATTTTGATACTCAATTATACAAAGAAATAGATTTATTTACATCAGGAGGCGGTAGAGGTGAATATTTACAAGCTGCATATAGCTATCTTGAAACTATTTTACCAACTAATGTTGATTGCGAACGGTGTTGACGACAAAATCAGTTCAAAATACCGAATCCCGAGTTTTTTAAAAATCGATTCCGTTTAGTATCCCTAGTGGGTACAGGAGGATAAAATTCTGAGCGATAATGACACAATGTGTCAATAAGTCTTCGTATTCGCCATTCAATAACTACTGTGTGAGTGTTCGGGACTTTAGTGTCCTATAGCGCTACGTGCTTGGTATGCATTGTAAAATGGTGTATTGAGTATTAATCGCATCTTTACTGGGTTATATGACCGATATTGTGTTAGTTGTTGTAGACAAAGAGGCCTGACAATAAAAAAGCACAGTACCACTATGCTGCGGCAACTATCAGGAGATCCATGACTAATACTGACCTCAAATTAGCTGTACAGAAAGCGGAAAGAAGAAGAAATCGACATAGTCTAGGCAATACGTTGGCTTATTGGACGAAGGTCCATAGTTTAAACATCAGCACAGCAATCTTACACAAAAAGAAGTACACAAAAAAAAAACATTTCTTTGGGAGACTTCCTCAGAGCAATCTTCTGAAAAAAAAAACACTGAAACTAAAATAAAATTGGCATAAAATGTTTATTAAGATTGTCGTTTAGAATTGTTTTTACATTGTAGGACACACCACTTATGTATAAAATTAACACACACAACATGGGCGATATGAGATGCTCGATTGTAATCTTGACTATTCTTAAGGAAGTTAGAAAATGGAGACGATGGAAATGGAAATGCCGGTACGACCAAAAACTATGTATTGGCGGCACTTGAGATTGCATTCTATGCAGATTCAATATTAGCATATGTGAAAAATAACTATGTACGGTAAATAATATAATCATTGGTGCTCAGCGTATAGGACAATACACCTGAAAAGATGTCGGTTGATACTCAAGCGAGAAAGAATAGTCGGCTTTAGAATATACAATGTACACTACTGTATACATACATACATAATTGGCCATTACAACCCTTCAGTCAGGATTACGACCTCACCTCACACCACTTACGTTGTGCGCGTTAATTTTATACATGAGTGGCGGGATCTACAGTTTAAAGTCAACTCCGAACGACAGATTTTTGAGAAGCTTTGCCAGAAATCTGCTGAAAGGAAGTCGCCGAAGATATATTTTTCGTTTTGATGTCTGACCTGGGATTCGAACCCGGGCCTTTCGTCTAATAAGCCAACACACTACCCACTAGACCACGGCGGCTTCCAACACTACTACAACACTGCGTATGCACTACTGTATACGAAAGATAATACTGGTTCTCATATATGCTCTGCGTTAAGTGTCTCCCTGTGCATATAGGATAGTATACGCTGACACAATTGCTATGGTATCTGCGAAGATGCCGATATCTATCCATGCGGGAAAGCCCAGACGACTTTACAACAGACAAAGTAAAGAACAATTGCATTAGGCTTACAAACTTCTTAGAAAACAGTAAAGTTTAGAGACACTTTACAAAGGTAGATGAACATACGCTCTTATAACTTGTGTAACAATTTTGAGTAAAAATTGAGTTCAAAGCGAAATCCAGATCTTGTTTGGTAACGGAAGCTTTCAACTATTCTTGGATTGATTTAAACTGACTGATAACATCATATCTCTAAGCTTTACGGGTAAACTTGAAGCAGACTAACATATAACTCTTGAGCGCGACAGATGTACAGTTGGATGTTGGACATAAAAGGAGTTTCTTAACTTTTACCAAAATGAGTCAATCGAGTAGCAGACTCAACACAATACAGAAAGAATACGAATTGTACTGCAACAACTAGATCAATAGCACAGTCTCACGCTAACTACGTCTTTAAACTTGTTCGCAATAGGATTTACCATATCTGAATATGTGTTAATCTAGAGATAAGGAATTTAATTCGATGTCTTCCAGAGGTGTGACATACTGTGTAATACTTAAGTTACACGCTTGTAAATTGTATCCCTATAAGTAGATTATGTACTATAGTTGATATATAATGCAACGAAGTAAAGCACTATATTTTCTTAATTTTTTTTAACTTTAATTTTATTGTTCAAAAGCAAAACATTTTAGAAAAAACATCAAATTTTATAACTTGTTTAGATCTGTTCGAATTGGCAACATTTGGTACGAATTATGGCTTTCAAGTGGCCGACAAAGCCATCACAGGAGGCACGAAAGTGGTTGTGAGGGTATTTTGACCCATTCCGGGCGAAGCGTCGTCTTGAGATGATCAACACTTTGGTATTTTTTAGTGAGAACTCTACTCTCCAAAATGCTCCAGGCACAAAAGTCCAACGGATTGAGATCCGTGGATTTTGTGTGAAGCGAAGATCCTCCTTTTTAAGCCATTCTTGGTTGACGCGTGCTGAGTGCGGCGTTGCTGAGTCTTGTTGGAATGTCGGTGGTCTGCGGCCGAAATGTTTGTCTGCTTAGGGTTTCAATTCTGTCTTTGAGATATTTTCCCGATAATATTCGGCATTTATTTGACCCCACGGTCGATGAATACGAGCGGGACGACTGTCGGCCCGTTCATTAACATTGGGGGCGCCTGAGTTCTGGTGGCCAATCGCAGGTGTGAATTTTCAGCTGACCTCTTTGGCAAGTAATCCCGACCAAATTTGGTAACTAGCCATTTTTGTGCAAGCGAAGTAACTCCTTCTTCCCAGTCTAACTTTTTTTGTCCACCGGTGAGCTCTTGCATTTATTGGCACTTTCATTGGCTTTAGTCCAAACTCATTTATTAACATGTTCAGCTCACGGGCAATTTTTTTACCACTGCGTCATGGATTGCAATCAAATCTGGCCTTAACTTTTCGGATCATTTCTGGTGTTTTTACTGTTTTATTTCGTCCACTTTTTGGACGCGATAGAACACTGCCAGTATCACGGTAACGAGCAATGGGACGAGAAACAAAAGATTTATTCACATTTAAATGCTGGGGGGCTCTAATGATAGCAACCTGTGGTTTTCAAGCAAAATATAAAGCAATCACACTATCACGCTTGAATTCCATCACGAATGACTTTTTTTCTGAACGCAATAGATCAAAATGCTTTTGTAAGCTTGTAAGTAATAAAATGAATTATCATTGGAATAAATCTGGCAGCTGTCAGACGAACGGTTTACAAATGATAACAACCTGAAATTGGTTGCCACCCTGTATTCGAATCACAACAGTTGTCATTTTATCCTCTTCTACAGTGCAGTGGCTTTTTGCAGGCGCTCTGAAAACTCATTCGAAAGTCCGTTGACCTATCAAGTTCACTGAATGAGCAAGCCTGGTTCAATGGTAAAAGTAAATTAAACGAAATCAAATATATAGTGTTGAAAATCGTGTGGTTAAAATGATTAAATTAATGCATTAATGCTTCCTCAACCATAAAATTCAAAAATTTGTACTGAACTTACGTAATACAAAGAAAAAAGCCATAAATGCTGTTCTAATGTTCAAATGAAAATTGCCTGCCTGGCATCACTCTCACAAAGTTCTTATGCTCAAATTAACTTCTTTAATTTTGCTGATTTTGCAAGAAATAAAAACAAGAGTTATCTTCAATCAATTTGATTTAACTGTTATCTTTCAGTGTGTAAGTGTGTGTGTGTGTTGTTTCCTTTTCATACAAAGCCGTTCGCCCTTTTTGTGATGCACAAACTTGTAGATGTGAAAGATAATCTTGCGTTTGAAATGCTTTGAACATGATCTCAACTATCAAAGAGCAGCAAAAAGGAAAACACAAGCAACGATGATTATGTACACAAAGTTAACAAACTAACAAAACTAAGGCACACAAAGACACGCTCATAGAGAGACAGAGAGAGAGAGAGAGAGAGAGAGATACAAACATAAATGCATTTACATACTATACACACCCAATACATTGAATGTGTGTTGTGTTGTGAGTGTGTGTTAGATTTTGTATTCATTTTGGCTCACTTAAATATGCGGAAACTCTTATTGAGTAATGGCTTTAGTTTATTTCCTTTATTGCCAAACCAATTGGAACGAACACCAACCATTTCTTCTCTCCTACTGTAAATTACAAATTCACTTACAACACATACACATACACATGGCGGCTGTATGGGTTGTGTTGTGTTGTGTTGTGTTGTCATGCGTTATGTATTGGGTATGTGTGCATATGAGCTTAAGTGTAATTTGTTTGTTTCCGTCTGTGTATATCTGCCCTGTATCTGTATTGCTTAAAGTGTTTGTGTAATTGTATTCTCTTTTCAAATTAAGTTGTACAAGGGCTATCATCATCATCAGCAACATCATCAGTGAAAGATGTTAAAAACCATGCTGATAAAAAAAAGAAAATCAAAAAAAATTTTTAAACTTCCGTGTAAGTAAACTAAAGAACTGCTTAGGAAATCGTAAGACATGACATAAACAAACCCGTAATATTGAATGTTGTTGGATAGAAAATAATTGGGTTTTATGATCAACAATTCAAGATTTTTAGCCACATGGTAGTCTAGTTGTACGATAAACATCAAACTTTTTTTCAATCATTTTGGGATTTGGATTGTGGACAAAACTTAAACAACTTTTTGCATAAATTGACTAAAGTGGATATCAACACAGTTCACTTTCCTTCTATTCAATACCCTATACTCGCTATTGTAGCGGAATGTAATTGTTTCATGTATGAGAAGTAGAACATGTATGCCGCTTTGGAATGTTGGTGATAAGCATAATATAGCACATTTTGAGATATGAACACCATTCATTGGTGTCCATCTGTGAAGTTGATGCGGTAATCTTAGTGTCACTAATATTCACGTTCAATTCTGCCAAAATTACTGATTACATTACAAAAATATGGCATTTAAAGTGAATGAGAAATTGGACAAAGATAACAATAAATATAGCCTCTACATAAATGGCATTAGAATGAGCAACAAAATCATGTCGGCAGAATACAATAAATACTTGGGAGAGCTTACATTATCTGTAAATTACATGATCCCATGAAAAGGGTTTTACAATTCCTGAATTAAATTTCAATCCTATTCATGAAGTAACACTTGCATAGCTGGTTGGAAGTGCGATAGCATAATGCGCAAATGCTTTCAACCTATATAAGGTATCTCTATGATATCTTCTCTAAACTTCTGATGCAATCTAAGACATTTGCCTACCCAGCACCTTGTATGCATCCAAGTATTTGCAATATTGCTGCAGGGGTTGCAAATAAGTGTTCTCGATATTTTTTTTTTTTCATATTTCGTTTCATTTGAGATGTCAGAGTCAAGACATTCATTGTCATCTCACAGAATATCCATATATATTGCGTTCAAGAAGATTTTCAGGAGAAGTAAATGTGCGTATATTTTACAGCACTCTATCAAAAATCAATCTAGTTGCTGACCTCATATTATTCTTTGATATTTTAAAGCAAGATCCAGATCTCCTTTAATTGGCTAACAAAATTTTATAATGTCTCAAACCCATTCTGTCTCCCCTTTAGCCATATAAACTCTTCTTAACATCTCTCTTCTGGCCCCATTTTGAAAGCTTCAATAACCACCAGTTCATTCATTGTCATACATTCCCAAAGCAGACGGTTACCGGTAGATCATTTCGTAACAGTTAAGTGCTATCTCCCGTCTTATTAAATTTATATCCAAGTTTTATTGAGTACATCTTTTGATGGCATAGACTTTCGTTCAGAAAATGCGAACGATTCTTCTTATGGCCTCGTAATAATTCACTTTGGGTCTCAAAATTACGGCTGAAGTCTTAATATTTGTTTTACATTCATGCATATAGCCAGGAATAACATTTAATTTTAGTTACTCGATTTATTAGATCACGAAATTCTCTAGTGAACCTCGTATTAGACTCCCATTTGTATGAGCAGTATTATCCTTTAAGATTAGAGACACAAAATATAAATAAACGCGGATGGATGGATCAACATCTTCGTAACTGTACTGAAAAATATTTTAAGATTATCTAATGGATGTGTTAAATCGTAATATAATGAAAAGTTAAAACCCCACAGTTATTGAAGGGTACTGCTAGTCTAGTAGTTTGGCTTATTAGACGTGAGGGCACTGTTAAAACCACAGGTCAGATAACTCAATGAAAATGAAATATCGACTACAATATTCTATAACGTTTTAAGTGTACTTAGAGTGTTTTTAATGTTTTTGCAGTTTTAAATTCTACGTTCTCTAACTTAAAAATCTGATTAAGATGTACCGATCCGTTCCTAGGATATTGGGAAAATCTACTTAGAGTACGTATATATGTAGTGGTATGTTGTGTGAAAACTTTGAGAGCTCATAACGAAGGCGTCGAAATGAGAAAATATTTCTTTGACGACTTCCTTTCAGCTGATTTCTGGTAAAAATTCTTAGAGTAAATAAAAATCCCCATGGCAAGTTTATCAAAAATCTGTTGTTTGGAGTCGACTTTAACCTTTATGTCAACAGATAAAAAATTATACGTCAACAGATGCATACCCGAATATGTTCATACATTTTATATGGAATTTGTTTTGTTGCTAAGTTTATTTCTGTTTTACTTCTGTTTAAGTTTTGATTTGTTTGTGCTTTGTTGCTACAATGTTGCTTATCCAAATATATCGAGCTTCCAGGAGAGTACGTCATTTTCAGGATATAAACCGCTTTACACGTTTTGACAACACCCGTTGATAGCGTATAAAACCAATGCTGCCATAACCAACTTCAATTTAACGCTGTATGATAATCTACGCAGCAATTACGTACCAGTTCCAAATGTGACAGTTAATGAGAAGTTGCGTCCGCGGTGGTAATGGGTTTATCCAGTACATACCATCGAAACCCGTCAAATACGGGTGCATGACTCCGTCGCATTCTATCCAATGAAGAGACAAATTTGTACTGGATTGGCGGCAATCGGCGAACGGGAAAAAAACTTAGGCGAGAGGGTAGTGAGCGTCAGTCTTTTTCGTGGAAATTAACAGAATATTGTTTGTGATACTTTCTCCACAACTTATAATTTACCGAACAGTTTAATAATAGCCAGCAGGTTATCAATGTTAGGTACAGTAAACAGAAGACGAGGGTTTGTCTCTATCACCATATTTCGCTTTATCTAAAGTGGTTTGTGCTTTTACATTAAAAAAAAAAAAAATAAAAAAATAAGTCGGTAGTACTTCTTTCCACAATCTATTATTCATGCAAAGTGCAAGGTCCAAAGAAAAAGCTACTCATGATCTAATATTACAACAAATATTAGGTCGGCGTCGATAATACGAACAAGCTTTTAGCAGAATATTCAACAAAGCGACTAACAAACAGATCGCCCTTGGCTTTCTTCTACAATATACTAGACGTCACTGCCCTTGCAGCATGCATAATTTACGTTGAGAATAACCTAATGCCAAAAGCTTTCAGAAGCCGCCGTTTGAACAACTGGTGAAGTTGGAAATGCATTTCTTTAAGTTAAGTTTAAATGGTGTGAGAACATACATACATAATTGGTCATTACAACCTTTCAGTCAGGATTACGACCTAACTTCTCACACCACATATGCTGTGTGCGTTAATTTTATACATGAGTGGCGGGACCTAGAGTTTAAAGTCGACTCCGAACGACAGATTTTTGAGAAGCTTTTAATGGTAATTTTTACTCTCAGAGTCTTTGCCAGAAATCTGCTGAAAGGAAGCCGCCGAAGAAGTATTTTTCGTTTTGATGTCTGACCTGGGATTCGAACCCGAGCCTTTCGTCTAATAAGCCTACACACTACCCACTAGACCACGGCGACTTCAAAAAAATGGTGTGAGAAACTAAGTCGTAATTTTGGTTGAAAGAATGTTCTGGTAAATTATGAATTTAAGAGAAAATGCTAATAAATCTGACTGAAGGCCTGTAATGACCAAATATGTCTATTTTCTACACCATGCACCAAAAAATGAAAGCCGATTTTATATTTTTGAACAGTGTTTATTAAACAAATTTTAAGTTCTTAAAGTTACAGTTGAAAGTTAAAACAATGGCTAGCATATCTATATTACATCTTTTGTCATTAACTTTATATGTTATCATATAACCTTAAATCTTTTAATAAATTAAACATAAAAACTGTGCTGGATAAGAACTTTAATATTTAATATTTTGGTCATGACTTTTTGGCTTCATTTTTAATTGAATTCATTTCCGTAAGACATAAAAACTCTACACACTATAACTGAATTTTTATTCAATTTAAATTATACATACTTAATGAATTATTCATAAAAAGAAAACTTAGTTTTCAGTCCTGTTCATTGTATTGTACTTGTGATATGCTCTGCTTTTTTATACTATGTACAGTGTATGGCCAAAAGTACACGTATAAAGTTGACCACTTGTTAAAAGGATTAACGTTATTACAACGTAAGACTTTAGCAAAAGAAGCCGGCATGTTTTGCAATAATGACTTTAACGGCCATTAAATAATATAAGATTTACATAATCACCATAGCCCAGTTAACTTTACTATGAGAATATAAAACAAAAGAATAGTTCAGATATGGATTATAAAAATATTAAGAATTTTTTTAGTGAAAGTAGTTAAATTATGTTGAAAATTTCATAATCCCCGTAAAGGAAAACATTGCTGTGGGCTTTTTTTTAACCCCACTTAGAGTTAGTTAATTGCTAAATGTTTTCAAAAATGTTTGCTGGGTTATTTTATCGTTCATTTCATGTCGTTTCCTTAGTACTAACTTGTCAGCCACAAATACAATAATAATTTATTTACTTCACTTTAGCACACATTGTTGCCTGCCATGTTCTTGTTACTCACACATACTTAATTTTATACAAACACACTCATACATACACACTCAGTCGTATTAACACATATGGTACCCATGTCTATTGTATGCTTGGTATGGTGTTATACATATTTAAGCAAGTATTTTACTTCTTGTCAATAGCTTACAACATATACTTCTACACTGTACAGGGTGGCTAATATGTATTGCAACCAACTTCATGTTGTTATCATTTGTAAACCGATTGTCTGACAGCAGACAGATTTATTCCAGTGACAGTTCATTTTATTATTTACAAGCTTACAAAAGCATTTTGTTCTATTGCATTCAGAATAAAAGTTCTTCGTAATGGATTTCAAGCGTTATACTGTGATTGCTTTATATTTGGCTGGAAATCTACTGGCGGCTATCGTTAAAGCTCTTCAGCATTTAAATGTGAATCAATCTTTTATTTCTCGTACCATTACTCGTTACCGTGTTACTGGCACTGTTACATCGCGTCCAAAAAGTGATCCGAAAAGTGAAGGCCAGATTTGATCAAAATCCATGCAGCCGTGGAAGAAAAATTTCTCGTGAGCTAAACATATCGCGAGAATGGATGCATGACTATTTAAAAAATCAGCTTGGACTAAAGCCATTGAAGTTCCAAAAAATGCAAGAACTCACCGATGGACAAAAAAAAGTTAGACTGGAAAGAGTCAAGGAGTTACTTCGCTTGGACGAAACTGGCCAGTTACCAAATTTGGTTTTCACCAATGAAAAGCCATTCCAAATTGAGCAGTTGATGGACAAATAAAATGTTCGGGTTTACTTACCAAAGAGGTCAGCTGAAAATTTACACCAGCGATTGGCCACCAGAACTCAAGCGCCGCCGATGGTAATGGTGTAGACCGCCGTAACGGGCGATTGTCGCTCCCCGCTCATATTAATCGAGCGTGAGGTCAAAATTAATGCCGAATATTATCGGGAAAATGTCATAAAGGCAGTATTGAAGCCCTGGACAGGCAAATATTTCGGCAGCAGATCATGGACATTTCAACAGGACTCAGTCCCACCGAACTCAGCATGCGTAAATCGAGAATGGCTTAAACGGGAGGTTCCTTCATTTCTACCGCACAATGGCCACAAAAATCTCCAGATCTCAATCTGTTGCATTTTTGCGCCTGTGTCATTTTGGAGAATAAGGTTATCACAAAAAAATACCAAAGTGTCGATCATTTCAAGACTGAGGTTCGCCGGGAATAAGCCAAAACACCGCAGAGCCGCTTTCGTGCAGCCTGTGATGTCTTTGTCGGCCGTTTGAAGGCTAAAATTCGTACCAACGGTGACTAATTCGAACAAATCTAAACTGATTATAAAATTTGATTTCCAACATTTTTTTGCTTTTGAACAATAAAATTAAAGAAAAAATTAATAAAATATATCGCTTTACTTTGTTGCATTATGTATTAGTTACCCTGTATAAAAAGTATTCGTACATATCTTTAAAATTTTTTTATTTTTATTTTTTTTTTTTTTTTTAATTGAAATTCGTATTTTTTTTTGTTGTTGATCTTTTTCTATTTTATATTTTAAAACACACCATTTTTAACTAAAAAAATACCAATATTTTATGACTTTTTTTTATCAGTTTCTTACCTTTTGATTGCCTCACCCTTAGGACCGCAATTTAAAACCACAATTGTGGGTAAAACCACAAGCACGCATGTGAGCCATTAGTAAGGATTTTTTTTTTCAAATCAATTTGATCAGAACAGAACAGGAACCAGAACAAGACACGTTCATTTTAACCCATTAACCGCCAAAATAAATCCAGAAGCGATAATTATTAACAAAAAAGTTTATTTTTTAATTCATTGTATACAAAATTAATATAAAAGTATGAAAAAATTTAAATAAATTATAAAGGGGTGGAGTAGGGAGTGTGTACTCAACTGAGTACAGCGGCGGATCGTAGGTGAACAATTTCAAACTATTGTTTTCCAATGCATAATGTTTTTAAATATTTCTTGCATTGCCAGTGAACTCTTGCATGACATAAAGCACATCTTAATTGCTTTTCCAAGCCTATACCATCTTAGGGTAACCATAGGACCAATGATGTAAAAAGCCAAGCTTTAGTTTGGATGTTTTGATGTAAACCTTGCAATTGAACGTCGGAATAAAAGTTGATCCATGCTATCGCTATGGCTCATTACATATAACCAAGCGTTTGCACGTTACCGCGAATTCTGTAGAGCGCAATAAACTGGTCCAGCTCATCTCCTCCTCCCATATGTTTGTCATATGACTGAAACACTCTTGAAATATGGACATCAATTTTTGTTATTGTGTAGAAGACCAACGTTTTAGTGCTCCTAATGGTTCTTTTGTATCATAGTTGGTTGCCATTGTACAGACGCTATTGTCTTTTCATTTCACCAAAGGCATATCATTTTGCTTGTCAAATCTATAGTCATATGAGGTCCGCCCTTCTTTTTTTTCATTTCTTTCAAACTTCGTTATGGACACTTTTTGTTCTATTCTCTCAAATTGTTCCAGTCTCAAGAGATCCTTTCTCTTTGGGATCCACCAAGAAATTATAGGTAATAAAAAAAGTTATCAAAAAAATTCTTCCTATGATGCTGAGTGAGTCTCCATTTTCTCAAGGAATTTGTTTACTACTCTTGATCTTAGGGGACCAATAGAAATTTCCGCCGATTTTCCACAATAAAAATCGAAAGTGTAGCATTATGCAGTGGAACTAGCTGCTACCCAGTTCTTAAAACCAAATCGTACTGCTTTTCCATGTATAAATTGCTTAACAGGGTCTTACCTAGATGTGCGTTTATATTTTTGTGCATATTGAGCCACGAGCAAAAGTGAGTGCATGTTCACAATATTCAGTTTCGTCATCCACAAAAACAAAACCACACAAGCAAATACAAAAAAAAACAAAAATTAATTTTAATTCTTTATTTTATTCTTAACAAATAGCAGTAAAAAAACAATCATTAATAAAATGAATTCAATGAGTTTGAATGAAAAAACGAAAATAACCCACATAAACTCAATTTTGCACGTTGCAAGAAAATTCAAGAAACTGACCCAATTTCATTATTTTGTCCATAGACCCTTATTAGAAATAGCTTGATTTACGCGGTTTGAGATGCTTTCTACCAAATGATCAATAACATCTTTCGGAATTCGATTCCATTTTCCATTTATACGATCCCAAAGTTTGACCATGTTTGTTGGGGCTGATTCGTACTGTCCGAACCGGATTTTCACTAATGGCCAAACATTTTCAATCGGATTGAGGTCGAGGCTTTGTATCAATCGAAAATTTAATTTCCCACCCCATATCTCTAGAATTTTTGCTGTGTGCTTCGGATCACTATCACGTTGGAAAATAATTTCTAATTCGGAAGATGGGTTTGCAGAATTTAGATAGTCTTTTTGTGCATTCTACCATCTACTAAATATAGAGGGCCAACATGCCACAATATTAAGCATCCCCAAACCATTACATTTTCACCGCTATGTTTAACAGTTTGCTTCACATGCTGTCTTTGAACACGTTCATTGGAACTGCGCTAACAGTACTGCATTCCATCTTACTGAAAGTGGTAACATTTGGACTCATCCGACTAGATAACACGTTAGCAATCAGATGGAAAGCAGTACCGCTATCAAAGACCCGGGGAACGTGTTCAAAGATACCATGTGAAGCAAACTATTAAACATGGCAGCGAAAATATAATTGGTTACAAAAACTATCAAATTTTAAAAAATTTCGCCTAATGATTACCTGTTATCAATTAAGTACGGCGGCGGCGGCAAATGGGTTAAACTGTTAATATTTCTTTTCTTTGAAAAATTCATTTGCATTCGAATACGTATAGCATAGCAGGGGTTGGTAAACGTACATTAAAATTTTCTTTTTCTGGAAAATCATGTTTGAATTGTGGTTTTAAACTTTAATTATAAAAAAAGGAAACAAAAAACATACACACATCGAGTATGGTATGCATACAGGTCGCTTGCATATATGAATCATATTTCGTGTTGAAATTGTTTTCAAAGATTAATTGGAAAATTAAAAACCAGGTGAGAGGTGAAAAATGTTTTAATTTGAATTGTGTTATAAATTTGAAATATAATGAATAAATAGTAAAACTAAGTAATTTTTTTTACTCAAAAGAATTTAAAAAAAAACGATATAAAATTCTTATTTATGAGCAAATTAAAGTGTTACTTCCTAATACATACATACATAATTGGTCATTACAAGGCTTTAGTAAGGATTACGATCTAGTTAAGCACAACACTTATGTTGTGTATGTTAAATTTATACGTAAGCGTCGGGACCTACAGTTTAAAGTCGACTCCGAACGACAGATTTTTGAGAAACTTATCATGGCAATTTTATTTATTCTCAGAGTTTTTGCCAGAAATATGCTGAGAGGAAATCGCCGATGAAATACTTTTTGTATTTCGCTTTTATGTCTGGCCTGGGACTCGACCCCTGGCTTTACGTGTAATAAGCCAACGCACTACCTACTAGACTACTGCGACTAGCTTCCTAGTATCGATGTACAAAAAATTTTGGCTGTAAAATATGTCGTCATCAGGCGATACTATACTTTGTTTTAAACACGAGATTTGAGTTTTCAAAAATTATGGATAGATAACTCTAAAATGTATCACCATTAGGCGAAACTATAGCTTGTTTTAAATACCAGATTTAAGGCTTTATTTTGTTGGAAGACATTATTAAAACCACATAATTCTCTGAAAAGTTGTACGTTGAAAAATTGCTTTTTTATTATAGAAAAGGCAAGAATGCATTGCAAACTACTAAGAAAATTTATAAAATTTACGAACACAAAATTAAAAGTAGACAAAGAACACTGAAATTGAACCTCGCTCTGAGATATCATTCACTAAAAAACTCGATTAATCGATTAATACTTTCGTACATGTATTGTATGTATGTATTGTAATTCGTCATTACAATCTTTCAATCAGGATTATGGCCATGCTTCTCACACCACTTATGTAGTGTGTTTTAATTTAATGCACAAATGACGGAACCTGCAGTTCAAAGTCGATTTCAAACGCCAGATTTTTGAGAAACTTTTCATGGCAATTTTATTTGCTCACAGAGTTTTTGCCATGAAGTGAATGAGAGGCAGTCACAGAAGAAATATATAGTGGAATTTGAATCAAGGTTTCATGTCAAATAAGCCATTAAAATTGAAGATACCCATGCAACGGATAAGATCATAGAAAAAACCAACTGGAAAATTTCTCAAGTTTAATACCTCAGACAGAAATACAGGGTGGCTAATAAGCAAAGCGCTGTATTTTTTTAATTTTTTTTTAATTTTATTGTTCAAAAGCAGAAAATGTTGGAAATAACATCAAATATTAGAATCAGTTTAGATTTGTACAAATTGGCCAACTTTGGTATGAATTACGGCCTTCGAACGGCCGACAAAGCCATCACAGACTGCACGAAAGTGGCTCTGCGGTATTTTGGTCCATTCACACTATCACGCTTGAATTCCACCACAAATATCTTTTTTTTTCTGAATGCAATTGATCAAAATGCTTTTGTAAGCTGTTAAATAATAAAATGAACTGTCACTGGAATAAATCTGTCAGCTGTCAGACGAGCGGTTTACAAATGATAACAACCTGAAGTTGGTTGCAATACATATCTGTCACCCTGTATTGATTATTTAGTTTTATCCAAAATAATCGTTTTGAAAATATTTTTGCACCCACAAATTAATAAATATATGTCTGCGTTATTTTAAAAAACTTACCGTTCTGTTGCCTAAGTTTTTCACTCGACATGTCAATTTAACTGTTTTACCCACCAGACCGGTTATATTTGAGGGTACTGTTGTGTCGAATGTGGGACCGCCAGTGCCTGGTGTGGGTAAATCTTGTAAAAAATCTGTGAAAAAACGTTTTGAGGCGCACTCCAAGGAACCTGTAAGAAAATTAAAAATATTTTCGATTATAATTTAAAAATAATCAATATTTTTAAAATGTAAGAAGTAATCATCCATATTGGTTGCATATACTAAGTATTTAGCGTTTTTTTCTTCATCTTGAACGAAACAGAAAAATAATATTCATATCGATCTGTAACACACAGCCTTGAAATAATTTTAATTATTTCTGCAATCGATTCCAAAAACAATTTAAAGCCGATGAGTTTATATAATAATTTGCCTTTAGAGCGACTTATCGAAGCAATTTTGATTTATATGAGGTCTCGTATCTGAATTCCATGATCTTCTGATCACCTTCTAGCTGAGTGTTTGATTCTTTCAAACATGATTATATTTTATTAAATCACAATGTGATTACAATCAACTAAAAATTCTAAAAATTCAAAGTGAAGGTTAATACGTACTTTAAAGCTTTTTGGCGAAATATTATGAGAAAATTGCCTCAAATGGCTTTTGAAATTGCATACCGCCAGGATAAATTACCACAATGTAATGTGTGGAAGAGATACTGGGTGGCTGATATGTATTGCAACCAACTTCAGGTTGTTATCATTTGTCAACTGCTAGTCTGACAGCTGACAGACTTATTCCAGTGACAGTTCATTTTATTATTTACAAGCTTACAAAAGTATTTTGATCTATTGGGTTCAGAAAAAAAGTTATTCGTGATGGATTTCAAGCGTTATAGTGTGATTGCTATATATTTGGCTGGAAAACCATTCGTTAGAGCCCTCCAGCATTTAAATGTGAATAAGTCTTTTGTTTCTCGTACCATTGCTCGTTACGGTGATACTGGCAGTGTTGCATCGTGTCCAAAAAGTGGACGAAAAGAAAAGTAACAACACCAGAAATGATCCGAAAAGTGAAGACCAGATTTGTTCGAAATTCATGCTGCAGTGGTAGAAAAATTGCTTGTGAGCTGAACATATCGCGGCATTTTGGAGAGCAAGGTTCTCACTAAAAAATGCCAAAGTGTTGATTATCGCAAGACCGCGCTTCGCCGGGAATACCGCAGAGCCACTTTCGTGTAGCCTGTAATGGCTTTGTCGACCGTTCGAAGGCCATAATTCGTATCAAAGGTGGTCAATTTGAACAAATCTAAGCTGATTCTAAAATTTGATGTTTTTTTGCTTTTGAGCAATAAAATTAAAAAAAAAAAATTAAAAAAATATAGCGCTTTACTTTGTTGCATTATATATCAGCCTCCCTGTAATACCGCTATACATGCATGTAAATAATATATAATACTACAAATCCTACTCGAAACTATCGATCTCTTTGATATCCTTGCTTGCAAAAAGCTTTATTTTGAAAAGTAGAGTCAAAAATTACGGAATATGAGAGTGTAAGGACTTCCACCCTAGTTTCTGCAGTAGTTTTATAAGGGTCTGTGAAGTCTGCAAGTTTTCAATAGAGCAGTGGCTATTGAGAACATTAAAAATATAATGGATAGTTATGCTTTTCAACACACATACACAATCATTCTTCTGCTTATTCAAATTAGTCAAGCAGAGGCTAACAATACTGTCTGTGCCCTCATGCTATCTACGAAGTTAGATCTTCTTATATACCGGCGGAATAATGCCTAAAGCTTCGTAATATTCATGGGTGCTTGCGAGTATTGTGGTGAGTTTTCAAAGAGTCTTGATTGCCGCCTGGCTATTTAAGGAACTCATGTAATTTGTAGGAAATACAGTCAACCCTCCTATAACGCAGTGAGTGTGTACCGCGTTATGTTTAAACCGCGCTATAAGAAACTCGGATTTCAGGTACAAACCAGACTAATTCGTAGCGCGTTCTATGGAAACTGTCTGCCGCGTTGTATGGAAATAGCGCTACAGGAAACACAGAATTAGTACAAATCACCTCATTTGTACCGCGTTATATGGAGACCAAGAAATATAAAAGGCAAGATAAATTATAAATTATTTTTACTGAATTCATGAGTTCATATAAAGTTTGATAAAAACAAAAGAAATAAAAATTAAGAAAGACTTGTAAAATAATGTAATTTTTTAATATTTATTCTCACTTGGTTCATCTTCATACATTGTCTTGGTAACTCCTTTAAAACCTCTCTATAGGGAGCTAAGCAATTTTTTAACACTCTTTTAAACTTTGCGCTACGTAGCGTTGAATGAATAGTTTGAATAAAATGAATTTGTTTAGCCAAATTTAGTTCTCTTTTCACATCTTGTAAATTGAGATTTGGCACCCATTGCATCCATTAAATCCATAAGTTCTTCTTCATCTCATGTTTCTTTCCCGAGCACTAATTCTCTTACGTCCTGATGGTTTACTGCAAATTCTTCATCGCTTAAACGAGAAGCAATGTTTACTATTTCTGTAATTGCAACTGCTATTATTTTGCACAATACTGTATCTCGACTGAGCTTTTACGTCGAAAATAAAACTTATATTAAATCCTTTTACAATATCTAGTTACTATTCATTCATAGACTGTGGAGATGGAACTTATGGGATGAAATTGAACGCAAACCGCGCTATTAGAGTATCGCGTTATAGGAGGACTGTCGCAATTTCAGCCCCGCGTTATATGGAAACCGCGTTCTGAGAGAACAACGTTATTGGAGGGTTGACTGTATATCACATTCAATAAATTTTTCACAATTTTAAAGCACATTATAATGGATGTTAAGTATATTTCACAGTTTGTTTCCTTCTATTCTATATTTATTCTATAGAAATAAAAGTACACAAAATTCAAATCGAAAACTTATTCTTCACTTAAGAAGGCTGAATAATGAGGCCATGGTTTAAACCCCACGGCAGATGATGTGAAAAAAATATTTCTTCGACAACCGTCTTTCAGAAGATTTGTGGTATAAACTCGGAAAGGAAATAAAATTGAATAGTTTCCTTAAATTCTGTCATTTAACTTTAAACTGTAGGTCTTGCCACTGATGTATAAAATTATCACACACACCATAAATGGTGTGAGAAAAGTTTTAATGGCTAATTATGTATGTAAGTATCCACTTTATCCTTAGGCAATAAAAATCTTTCATTTCCCTGAACGACTAAGATCATATTTATTTTTGTTTTTCACAGTATTTACTTTCATAATTAAATTAATTAAATTTAATACACATCTGTTATCATTATTAATCTAATTTAAATGAAAAATAAAATAAAATAAAATTGTTAACAATGAATATATAACGCTTAAATTTTAATAAAATTTCTGAAACAAAAACGGAAAAACAAAAAAGTTTCTGTCATAAAAACCAAAAACCATAAAATGAACAACCATCCGCTAACATTATTATAATAATGATGACGGCATTCCGATCCATTGTTACTTTTGTATTATTCTGTAGTAGAATGTTGTATGCAAATTTCAATTTTATGAATTTTATTTATATTTCAATAAAATCATAAAACATTGTTGTTGGTTTATAGGGATTGGTATGAGTTGATATGAATTAAAAAATAATGTCTATGTGTGACAAACCCCTCTGATGTAATGATAAAGAATACATTATCAGCGTTAAAGGGAAACTTTTGTCAGAAGCTTTAGCTTTGGGATTTATGTATACAATAAAAACACAGAAAGAGAAAGAAAAAAAATTCAAATTTTTTTTTTATTTGGTATCAGGGGAACTCTTACAAATGTTATAACATGCATATGTCAATATAAATACAAAAATAAACAAAAAATATGTTGTAAAATTCAACATATAAACGTATCATATAACATACTTATACACAATGTAAGGATACAAGAATTGTTTTTATTACTCTTTATACCAATAGACACTATTTATTATTATGTTAACATATGTAGTATGTACGTACGTACTATGGCTAAAGGTATATCATTATAAATGTATAGTACGGAAGCATAACTCCAAGCAACATATGCTACGATTAAAAATGTTGACAATTTAAAAATCAAATGTATGTGAAAGTCGCCATTGTATAGTAGGTAGTGCATTGGCTTATTAGACGTAAAGCCAGGCTTCGAGCTTCAGGCCAGACATCGAAACAAAATACCAAAAATTATTTCTTTGGCGAATTCCGCTCAGCAGATTTCTGTCGAAAACACTGAACGAAAAGAAAAGTTTCTCAAAAAATCTGTCGTTGGAAGTCGACTTTAACCCTTCTGCACTCCTTGATTCAATTTGACCCAATTTTGATTTTTAAATGCAAAATTTTTCCCTTTAATTATAAGATATGATCGTGAAAATTTAATTTATCCATCACAGGCATAAAAACTATGCTTTTAAATGAAAATAATAAAATTTAAATTTTTACACCACCCCCCTCCAGATTTTCAAAATACGATTTCCGTACATTTAATAACTTTTGGGTCAATATGACCCAATATGCGATATTACAAGTTTACCATACAGAATCATCGATCAGCTTTGAAGGTAGAAAAGAAAGAAGACTTCGACTAGCACCGATAAGAAATGATTGGGATGAGTGGAGTAATCAGCTCAAAGATTTTTACAATCCTCATGTAAATGTTACTGTAGGTGAACAATTGCTTTCATTTCGAAATCGGTGCAGCTTTACGCAATATATTCCATTAAAGTCCACCAGATATGTCATAAAATTTTTGACACTTTGCGATTCACCAACAAAATATGTCTGGATCATAGAAGTGTACACTGGTAAAGCAAGAAATACACAGAGACTTTTGTACATCGTAATATATTTGTTATATTTTCGTATTTTTAATTAAGGCGCATACAATCTTCTTTCTCGAAATATTCCATTATTTGGCACTGTCCGTAAGAATAGATCTTTTTTGTTATCAAAAATTCTGGATATGAAAAACTTTCCAAAAAAATAAATTCGTTCTCGTCTTAAATTCTTTTCATTATTCAGCCGATGTAAGATATGATAAAAAAAAACTTACTTAACGTATCATTACAACCAAACGAATGCTGGTTTTAATGCGCTTATCCAACTAGTTGCGAATTACGCACGTAAGGTGCATGACTAAGCAATGGAAAAGTTAAAAAAAAGTTTTGCCACATGGACCATCAGCAAGAAATCTTGTCAAATATATTCAAGAAGAAATTTACCGAATAAACGAAAGAGGTGTTTCATTTGTCAACATGGAAGGAATTCAAATAAAAATTTATTTGCAAAGGGCACATGGCAACATTGTGTATAATTTGTTACAAAAATTACTAAATTCGGTATACGTTAGTATTAAAAATATAATTATTATTATTAATTGCTCAGAACACACAGTAGTCTAGTAGATAGTGTTTTTATTAGACATAAGGCCCAATTTCAAATCCCACGTCACACATTCAAACGAAAATATGAAAATATTTCTTTGACGACTTCAGCAGAATTTTTTTTAAAAACTCTGAGATCAAATAAAATTACCATAACGAGCATCTCAAAAATCTGTCGTTCGGAATCGAGTTTAAAACTGTAGATCCCGCCACTCATGTATAAAATTAACGCACACAAGTGCATAAACCCCTAGCTAACGCTTGACCACTACCGGGGAAAAAAGGGTGAGAGTCAACGGCAAGCGAGGTTTTTCACCACCACAAGACACACCGGAGGCCATTATTTCAAAGCGTTATCCTAACCAATCTCTTCCTTTTCGGAAACAGCTACAAAATTAAAGAAACTTAAACAAAAGAGAATAACAACAAATCGAAACATATGGCAATCAGAGCAGCCATCCGGATAAAATGGAAATGCTTTATGGAAATCATATCCTCCCAAGAAGGGTAAAAAAGCATAGCAAAAATCTTAATCTACCCTAACTTAAATGAAGATAATGTAAATGTCAACTAATATTCGCAGCATACGAAAAAGGTTAATCATCACTGTTTTTACCAAATAGTATGTCAAAAGCATAACTGCCAAATAAATGAAGCATCAAATCGTCAAGTATTAAAGAACAAATCATCAAAATCGTCATAAGCATAGCTGCCAGATAAATGAAGCATCAAATCGTCAAATATTGCAGAAATTATCGTCAAAGACGTTCATTGAAATCGTAAAAAAATCGTCAGAAAAAATTAAGAAATAAATTAAAAGGTTTTAAAAACAAAAACGAATATAAAGTCAACTTTAAGCAGTGATATATTGCATCATCTATACCTATACATACATAATTGGCCATTACAACCCTTCAATCAGGATTACGACCTAGCTTCTCACACCACTTATGTTGTGTGCGTTAATTTTATACATAAGTGGCGGGACCTACAGTTTAAAGTCGACTCAGAACGATTGATTTTTGTGAAGCTTTTCATGGCAATTTTTACTCTCAGAGCCTTTGCCAGAAATCTGCTGAGAGGAAGTCACCGAAGAAATATTTTTCGTTTAGATGTCTGATCTGGGATACGAACCCGGGCCTTTCGTCTAATAAGCCAACACACTACCTACTAGACCACGGCGACTATATCTATATATACCTATCTGTGGTGTAAATATAAGGAAGTCGAAAAATTTTGATGTCATGGGCATGAAAATTCAGTGTGATGCTTGATAAAACTAACACATTTTTCAGTGTCTTGGTTTCTTAAGAATAATAGTTCATTTTATTTAGAATAAATACTTCATTTCATCTGATCTATGTACAAATTACATCATTTATAATCTACCGAAAGTGGTATACAATAGGCCTTAAAATTATATTTTGAGGCTTCTCGACCGTGTACTGGTGAGGCCGTAGTAGATCGTTAATCACGATACTTGCCTAACACCATTGATACAATAGATATTCCTCGAGGAACAATACGTAACTCTCATCTTTCCCGGCCAACACATCCGTATTTGGTCGATTGGCCAGTGTATCACATACTGCATTACAGACAAAGTTGTTTTGTTTGACTGACTATGTGGAACAGCCTTCTTGCAGAGATCTTTCCTGTTACTTATGGTATAAAAATATTCAAACCTAGTCTTAATAAATACTAAATACTCTTTTCGCATTCCTATAATATTTTTTTTTTGTCCCTGAGTGTTGGTCGCAATGAAAAAAATTATGGCATTTGCCTTTGTCCTCCCGATGGTAATATTAGAGGCTATAGTCGCATTTTTAAAATTATCTGCAACGGCGTATGATAATTTATTCTGAAAAATAAATTACGATTTACGAGTTGAAGTTTTTTGGCTTTTAAAGGATTAAAACGGTATAAAATACAGAAAAATCATTACAAGTATTCGAAAATAACTTCAAAATATAATACTTTCCTCGTTGTTTTACAAATCTTATGTAAAGAAAATTATGTAAATTTTTAATTGCTAAAAATCGTTAAAATAACATTTTTGGAGCACAAAATCGTCAAAATGACGATAAATCATCAAATCTGGCAGCTATGTTCTTAAGCCTTTAGCATGGTTAGGTGATCTAAATAACTTAAAGTAAAGAAATCGTTTTTAATGTTTAAGATAAACTCTTCGCTTAAATAAAATAATGTACCAACAAAAAAACAAAACAAAAAAAGAAAAAACCCCCTTAAGATTTTGAAATGCAGCCCAAGGTAAAAACATTATAATCTGAGTTGTTTTAAATTATTTTGTTTCCGCTCTTTTTCGTTTTTTGTTTTTTTCTTTTGTTTTAAAGCAATAAAAATTGTACTTGTGCCATATTTTCTACTGAATGTGTGAGCAAAACAATTGTAAAACTTATGACATTAAACTATAAACACATACAGTGAGTAACAAATATGAAATATTAAGCAGAGAATATGTTCAAAGTTTCGAAATGATAAAATTCTTTTGTGCATAAATAAAGCATAGAACTTTAGACTTGTGCAAAATTTTTTATAATGCACTGTTTATTTCGTTTCTTTCCGCAGGGAGCATATGTTCCTATGCGTGTATTAAACTGTCATTTATTCTTACATTTTATGAAAAAAAAAATTTGTTTTTTTTTTAATATTTTGTTGCGCAAATCTTTGTTTAATAACATAAAATGTTTGTCATTGTTTCATATTTATTTTTATTATTTTCCTTTCCTTTTGCGTACGTAAAATATAGTAGAGTATGTACTATGGCTGTGGAAATGTTTGTTTCCTTTTGGTTTATATTTTGTCATGCTATTACTACCAACACCCGATTAAATTATCGCTAAAGCACATGAGTCATTGACTGCACTCTGTGTGTATGAAACATGAAAGATTTTTTTTCTGCAAATTTGGTTGCATTGCTGGACAAAAAATTTCATCGTAAACACACACAAACACGCAAACAAATACAGGGTGGCTGATATATAATGCCACAAAGTAAAGCGCTATATTTTTAAATTTTTTTTTTTTCTAATTTTTTTGTTCAAATGCAAAAGATTTGTTCAAATTGGCAACCTTTGATACGAATTATGGCCTTCAAACGGCCATCACAGGTTGCACGAAAGTGGCTCTGCGGTATTGAAATAATCGACACTTTGGCATTTCTTTAGTAAGAACTTTACTCTCCAAAATGTCTCAGGCGCAAAAGCCCAACGGATTGAGATTTGGAGATTTTGATGCCCATTGTGCGGTAGAAATGAAGCGAGGAACCTCCTTTTTAAGCCATTCTTGGTTGACGCGTGCTGAGTGCGGTAGTGCTGAGTCCTGTTGGAATGTCCATGGTCTGCAGCCAAAAGTTTGTCTACCCAGGGCTTCAATACTGTCTTTACGACATTTTCTCGATAATATTCGGCATTTATTTTGACTCCACGGTCGATGAATACGAGCGAGGAGCGGCTATCGGCCGCCACTTCCATCGGCGGCACTTAAATTCTTGTGGCCAATCCCAGGTGTAAACTTTCAGCTGTCCTCTTTGGCAAGTAAACCCGATCATTTTGTTTATTCACAAACTGCTCAATTTGGAATGGCTTCTCAACGGAGAAAACCAAATTCGGTAGCTGGCCGCTATCGTGCAAGCGATAACTCCTTGGCTCTTTCCAGCCTAACTTTTTTTTGTCCATCGGTGAGCTCTTTAACTTTATGAAGCTTCAATGGCTTTAGTCCTAGCTAATATGTGTTGCATCCGTTCACGCGATATGTTCAGTTCACGAGCATTTTTGCTACCACTGCGGCGTGGATGTCAATAAAATCTGGCCTTCACTTTTCAGATTATTTCTGGTGTTGTTACCGTTTTTTTTTCGACCAATTTTTGGACGCGATGCAACACTGCCAGTATCACGGTAACGAGTAATAGTAGGAGAAACAAAAGAGGACTCTAAGGATAGCCACTTGTGGTTTTCCAGCCAAATATAAAACAATCACACTATCACGCTTGAATTCCATCACGAATTACTTTTTTCTGAATGCAATAGACCAAAATGCTTTTGGAAGCTCGTAAATAATAAAATGAACTGTCACTGGAATATAACTATCAGTTGTCAGACGAGCGGTTTACAAATGATTTTAACCTGAAGTTAGTTTCAATACATATCAGCCACCCTGTGGATACATGTGTGCATATATTGCAGGCATGGTAAAAGTTAAAGCATAGCTAAGAGGCACTAGGCGCAAGATACTCTTTCGCAAAAAATGATATCCTTGTTGTTGCGATAACTTTATCAAATGAATTTTTAATGTTGCATGTGCGGAATTAAACGATTATGTTACAACAATGACAACAACAAACGTGGCAACTATAAAAAAAAACATTAAAATGTATGCAGATCAAGCAAAACTTGCTACACTCCGGAGAAATGAAAGACGTGGTGTCACACCTAAAGCCTATGGAAGCCATCCTTCCATCCACCAAGCATTCATGCATTCTTTAGAATGAAAAAAAGAAAAAAACAAAAAGCCTGAGCAATAAAATAAACTTTAGAGGCCTATGTGAATATGCATGCATTTAATAGGTTTAAGATTTTTTTGTGTGTGGCAACAACTTAATATTAAATGACTTTAAACAAACGTTGTTGTAACAGCATTAGTTGCCTGTGTTGCACTATTCGTTTGCATTTCTTTGTCATTTTAATGTTCACATTTTAACGCTTTTATGTAAATATGGTGATAATTTAGTGTAATTTAAGCATAAATCCTTAATAGCCAACATCCACACCCACACCCACATCCACATCCACACTTACAAACATCCGCTGTTCGGCGACCTTCCTCAGCCACCCAACCCATCTATCTCGTAACGGCATATTGCCGTTGCTGAAAGTGTTATTTAATGTGCGATAAATTTTTCAGCCAAATGTCCTTTGCATGTGTGGAAGTTGTTGAAGATAAAATATCTTAATGGCACCATTTATAGCAATGCATGTATGTCAATATCGTTTATACTCAATTGTTGTTGTTTGGCCTTTAATACAAGGCAGGCAGCACAGCTAATTTTTGTGTAATTAAATCGTATATAATTTTATTGCATTGTTATTATTATGTTTTAAATAAAAATGTGAATATTCTTTAGGGAAATATTTATAAAAATTTATTTTTATTGTTGCCTTTTTATTAACTGTTTCGATTAAATTAAATTTATACAAAATTTGTTTTCATTTAAGGCAGGTAAAAGAATCGATTGTATAGCAAAAAGAAAAAAAAAAACAATAATACAACGTACAGTAAAAGGGTTGTACGAATCATTGTTTTTGTATGAAGTTAAAGACCTTGGCCTGCAAAACAAGAACGATTCTATTGATATGCAACTGGAATTCTATTGAGAACAACATCAGAAGGTAATCACTTACTGTTTTGTGCATACATATTTACGTACATAAGCCATAAGTCATTATATCACTTTAGTTAGGATTACGATCTAGTCTCTTCCACTACTCATGTTTATTTATTTAGTTTATTTCAATTTTATTTTCAAATTTAGCACAACAAGATAGACATCTTATATATTAAAGTGCTAATGATTACATACAAAGAAAATAAATTTTAGCATAATGTAATAATCATATATATTTGTAAAGCACTTTTTTTGTCGGTTGCAAGTAGCTCCCATACCACAGCATCAAATTCAATGAATGATATCTCATTTTAAAGCTTATATCTAACACTAATGACGAAAAATAATTAGAAATTGAAAAATTTATATTTTCATTGATAAAAATTATATTTTATATATAATTGCAAGATAATACTGTTGTCATTATGATTATATGTTTTTGTTCAAGTGTGGTAAAACAGGTGCGCTTAATAGCAATACAGTTCTACATAATATAGTATGTATCCATCAAAGTCAGTTATATAATATGCATATTAAGTTGTAAAAAGCTGTTTTGGCAAAATTTGTAGTAGTTGTTAGATCAACTCTGATCAAAAGGGTCGCTTAATTGTAATGCTATTCCACATAATAATATATAAAGTTGTAAAAACTATTTTCGTAATGTCGTTATTGTCATGGCATTGTTTGTTTTATGAAGTGTAGTAATACGGTGTCTTTTAATATATACATTTATATAGTGTCAGTTAATATTTAACAGTTAAAAAGGTTTTAAGAAAAATTAAAACATTAATAACGTCCAATGTAAGAATATAAATAATGTGCATTTGAAAAGACAAATGCAAGTATAATGTTAATCAAATATCTTAATGCTAAACAAGGGTTAATAAATGGTACCAGGCTAATCGTAACAAACTTGGGAAAGCACATCATATCAGAAAAAATTATTCATACCGATAAAACTGTACTCATACGCAGAATCAACCTTACCTTCTGATCCAACTCTGCCTTTCCGAATGACACGAAAACAATTCCCTGTGAAAGTTTGGACGATAAACAAAGCATCAAGTCAAACCCTTCAAAAGGTAGGATTGAATTTACCAGAATCGCTCTTTTCACATGGGCAGTTATACGTGTTTCTTTGTCGAGTTCGTAAATTTAAAGATATTTTTGTGTTTGTAGTAAGGATTTGTACGGGCAAAAAGATAACGATGATCATGTCATTACCTCTAACATTGTATTCAAAGAGGGAATTATAAAAGCATTTAAACACATGTATGTATGTGTGTATGATATATGATTTCTAATATTTTTATACTTTTAATAAAATTTTCTATTAATTATTTTCATTTTATGTTACAAAAATGACAACTAATGGTGCAAAACATTCGCACGCGTCATCTAGTTAAATATAAATACAAAATAAATTAAGAAATGAAAATTAAAAAATTAAAAAAAAAGATTACAAATAATTTAGTGTATTAATTCGGTTTTACACTGTACTTCAACCAGTCATACATATATAATTGGCCATTACAACCCTTCAGCCAGGATTACGACCTAGCTTCTCACACCACTTATGTTGTGTGCGTTAATTTTATACATGAGTGGCGGGACCAACAGTTTAAAGTCGAATCCGAACGACAGATTTTGAGAAGCTTTTCTTGGCAATTTTACTCTCAGAGTCTTTGCCAGAAATCTGCTGAGAGGAAGTCGCCGAAGAAATATTTTTCGTTTTGATGTCTGATCTGGGATTCGAACCCAGGCGTTTCGTCTATTAAGCCAACACACTACCCACTAGACCACGGCGACAAACCCTGGATCTGCGCTAGCAGTAGTGCTTTCTATCTGATTGGAAACGTGATATCTAGTCCGATGAGTCCAAATGTAACCACTTTCAGTAAGATGGAAAGCAGTACTACTAGCGCAGATCCAGGGAACGTGTTCAAAGGTACCATGTGAAGCAAACGTATAAACGCGAAATGGCATCGAATTTCGAAAGATCTTATTGATCATTTGGTAGAAAGCATCTCAAACCGCGTAAATCAAGCTATTTCTAATAAGGGTCTATGGACCAAATATTGATATTGGGCTAGTTTCTTGAATTTTCTTGAAACGTGCAAAATTGAGTTTATGTGGGTTATTTTAGTTTTTTCATCCAAACTCATTGAATTCATTTCATTAGTTATTGCTTTTTTACTGCTATTTGTTAAGAATAAAATAAAGAATTAAAATTAATTTTTGTTTTTTGTATTTGCTTGCATGGCTTTGTTTTTGTGGATGACGAAACTCAGTATTGTGAACATGCATTCACTTCTGCTCATCACTGTATATCTTGCAATATTATTATAAGCAACCTTTAATTTCCGCAAATTCTTTGCATCACAGTTTGCATAAATTTTGCATCTATATAAAAGGATTGGTATCAAATAAGTTTTAGCAAGTAGCATTCGTATTTTAAAAGGTGGTGAAAATTTTACAGCCCAAAGATTTCTCAATAGAGAAGCAATGTGGTTGGACCATGTCAGTTTATTATTAAAAATTACTCCCAAGTTTTTTGTACAACTTACTTACTCAACTAAATTACTATTTTATGAATATCCTAATCAATCTTTCTGTTACTTCTATCTATTAAAATACACTTCGATTTTGTAGGGTTAATGCAAAGTCCATTGGTTTTGGCCCAGATATCTATTTTCTGCAAATCAGAGATTATGTTATTGACACATGCGTTAATTCCATTTAACGAACCGCTGTTGTATATTTGGATATCATCCACATACATATGTATTCTACAACTTTTCTATTCTACAGCTTTGGCTCTGTTCTGGTTTTTCTGATGCTTGCTTGTCCTTAACTAATCTTCAGTGTCTAATGTGGCTTTTATCCTAGAAAGGGTTTCAACAAAGTTCTAGAAAGTTTATCATGTATACCACAACCTCATGAAAAGTCTAGTATACAACAGTCTAATCAACAACAAGCATTTCTTTTCCCGTAAGGCACGATCTACTGACGACCTATAGACGTAAATCGCAGAAGGATGGAATCACTCTGTCCGACAATTAGGTGCGGTTACCAACCCAACCGTACTAAACAGAGCTTCTTTCAGAGTGGAGCTCTTCAACTGTTTTTGACTGCCGTTCGCAACACATGAAGCAATTGTGTTTGGCGGGATTATTCGAATCGACACAGCGAACGATTGAATTACAACCGTAACTCTCATTGAGATACGTTCGATCGCCATATTTTTCTTGTCGATAGGCATTTGCTGGATAAATTCGCCTCCGTCGCTTCAGTGAATGATCTATCAACACTTGTACGTCTCATTGAGGGACGTGCAACCATCCCACCGACAATACCAACAACTCACCGTACGCATACAAAGTGAAAGCGTGTGGGATAACTAAAGCTATGAAATTTGCGATCTTCCCCAGAACGCCACCTATTGTTAATTGAGTCGTGACTTAGGTAAGCACAAAATTCCAGTAAACGAGGAACTCAAGGTGAACGATCATAGACAACGACGTATATTCGCTAGAGCAGTAGGCAACTGGCATTCATGGAAAATCATCATATTTGATGGCAAGCATTATAAATCGATAATTATCATCTTCTATTGACCTGAATTGGATGATCAGGATACCAACAGGACTGGGCTGTGTATCATGCTTAGGCCACATTAAGTATTCTGTATAAGCGATTGAGGGTCATAATAAACTTCAATTAAAATCTTAACAAACATAATTTTATACTCACTTTACAGACGGAAAGCGATTTAGTTTTCATATTTCCAATCAAATAAAGTAAGTTCTTAAAGTACTCAACGCAAAACGCCGAGTTTACGCAAGAACTGTAGAAAAGCTGGCAAATAAATTGCGTGTTACGCAAAAATAATTTGCATGCAACATGAAACCGTTTAAAGTTTTCATCATTATTTTTCGTTGCTGTTGTTGTTTGTGTTGTTTGTGTCAACAAACATACAAACTATAAAGTCTAACTGCAACTGTTGCCAATAACTACCAACATTCAGTCAACATTCGTCTCCAGAACAAAAAGAAACAAAAATGGAAAGAAAACTCGTAAACACGCATCCGCGTTTAATTAACTTTGAAATGGAAATGTAAAAATGTAAGCTTATGTGCATGTGCGTATGTGATTTGTGCCCCACTAAAAAAGTCAAAACCATAAAATACTCAGGCTTACATTTACAAAACGCCTTCAATGGTTATTAAACTCTGCAACGACTTCTGAATTTGATGGCGTTTAATGCCATTCCATAGAGTACATCATGTGGCATTAATTACAATTCACTGGAACTGCAACTGCAACAGTAACAGTAAAAAAAGAAACAGAAAAAACAGTGCCATGACTTAAATGCATGTAATATTCACAGAACTGATCATAATGGTGTTGTAAAGGATATTTAAAAATCCTTTTTCATCTGCCGCACATACTTTGAATAGGACCATCGATAACACCCACTCTATATTGAAGTGGTCTTCGGTTTTTCTATTTGCTACTAATACCGCTGCACTTTTTGTTAAATTTTTTTCTTTTTTAATTTCTACATGAATAGTACAGTTGCGTAGGGACACTAACACTTATGCTGAATAGGCCTGCATTGTTATGTTAATAGGCGATAGTCCTGCATAAAGTAAGAATAAAAGCAATTCAATTCAATGAATTAATTATTACATCGCGTAAGCTTAATTTGATCATTTTTTTTTTAAACCAGCACTCTGGGGATGGCCCCTACTTATGCAGTGCATTGTGCAGATTTAGGAAAATAGGTTATAGGAAGGTTGAAAGAGGGAGTAGTGTCTGTGGACATTTGATTTAAACTTACCAATGTCGTAATTGACGGGAAAAACTTTCGTAGGAAGATCATTCCACAAGCGAGCAATCACAAAGGGATGTGCTCAGAGACCTGCGCCGATCGGCTGACAGCCGGCTAAGCCGAGCCGCCGACAAAATTTAAAAGCCGCCGCCGCCGAAAATTTATTCGGCTTGATTCGGCTTAAATTTAGCCGCCGTTGTATGTATGTAAGAAAATTAGAATATATGAAAATATGTTTTTAAAATTGTATACAGTAAATTTTAATTATATATATGATATTTATATATTTGTTTTACTTGACTTAAATACATTATTGAAGTTTTTTTGTTCATTTTGTGATATATTAATAGAAAAATTTTTAATTTTTTGATATGGAAATTTTGAACACCTTTTCTTGTTTTTGGTGAATGTGGTAACACTTTTAACTTTACGTTAAATTTTTTAAAAGACTAAAAATTTAAATGGAGTACCAAAGAACTACAAATTTCAATAATTTAAATGAGTTAAATTCATCTGATTCCGATGACGACCATGCTATTTTTAATGGTATTGATTTCCCAAAACAATAATTGAAACTCCAATTTCAATTAGCTTTTAGCCAAATTTTTTTGGAAAATTTTATTTTGAATACTTATTTCTGATAATTGTTTTGTAGGTGTTATAATATGCGAAATAATTTCAGGTTTGGAGTTTCTGCGTCAACATCAAACCTCTGTAACCATTTACGTGCTCATGGTATTGATGTAAAATCCAAAAAAATTTGAAAATTCGAATGCCAAACCTAAAACCATATTGCCAGGAAGTTCTGAAAATGCAGATTCCGAAAAATTTGCTAACGCATGTCTGCTTGTGCAAATGTGCTGCAGTGATCTAAGGCCCTTTAACATGGTGGAGCAACCAGGGCCATTTTATTTATGTCATTTCGGATCACAGCAGACCAGTGTTGCCACCTTGTGTGTAATTTTACTTTTTGTTCTAATTTTTTCTTTAGTCGCTTATTTTTAATAATCGATTTGCTAACAATGATTATTTAGTAAATTTACTGCAATTTTTGGCAAAACCTCTGAGAGTAAATAAAATTGCCATGAAAAGATTCTCTAAAATCTATCATTTGGAGTCCATTTTAAAACTGTAGGCCCCAACATTCATATATAAAATTAACGCACACTCATAAGTGGTGTGAGAAGCTAGGTCGTAATCCTGACTGAAAAGTTGTAATGACCAATTATGTGAGACTAATGTTTCATACATGGATTTACACGTCTTTTTTGTTCTTTACATACATAAATGTTGGAAATGTATGCATATTATTTAAATAAATAAAAGAGCCGCCGAAACTTTACCATATTTCGGCTGACAGCCGGCTTAAAGCCGCCGCCGAAGCTTTTCAACTTTAGCCGCCGCCGCCGACAAATTTGCTCGGCGCAGGTCTCTGGATGTGCTCTGCAAGAAGTACGAATACTACGTAAAAATATGTGATTATCGGTAACCAAGCCCCTTATCTCTCGAGAATACCTCCGATTGGAGTACCGATAGAACAATGAAACACACGCAACATTGCGACGATGCTCCAACGAAGCAATAGAGTGTGATACCCTACTGTTATTACTAAGCACCTTCACACTGTCCAAATATACTTTGAAGCGCCGGCCCATACATGAGAATTGTACTCCATCCGAGTTCGGGTAAAGGTCCTATAAATAGAAGGCAGGTCGGATGGAGTGAAGTGTTTTGTGCATCGTTTTAAAAAACCAAGACACTTGAATGCTCCCTTTGACACTCGAAAAATGTGATCGTTCCAATGAGCATTACAACTAATTCTCAAGTTCAGAATATTAAGAGTATCCGCCTTATCAATATTTACATTACTCATAGATACAGATGACAGAACACCAGCATCGTATTCAAAATAAAATTATCTCTTCAGTATTTAAAAAAGAAAAAAACCCGTCTTTTAAAATTACAAAAACTAAATGAGTCATGCGGTAATTAAAACATTAGGAATAGAACTGTTAAAAGAAAGTCCAAAAAAACTATATGTATACGAAAGCAAACAAAGGAGAATCAAAAATTCTCAACTATTTTAATCGGACAAAATGCCGGCAGACCCATAAATTTAAAGAATAATTTCAACCTAAAAAGTTGCCAACAGGAAAATATAAAAATTAAATGAAGGGAATAAAGCCAACAGACTAAAAATCTCAAAACAACAGCCATTTAATGTTTGTTTTTTCGTTCGTTGTATAAAAGAGGCATTATTTTCTTACTGGTTTTTGTTCATGTTGTGTTAGCAAAAAAAATCGACAAAAAAATATAATTTTACGTACGCTCAAATGTAAAACGGTTTATGGATTATGAGCATAGTTCCCAGATTTGATGATTTATCGTCATTTTGACGACCTTTAGGAATTAAAACTTTGCATCATTTTCTTTAGTACATTAAGGGCTTCCTTAAGCTTTGTATAACAAGGTGTAAAGTATAAATACCTGAATAAATACCATTTTAATACCTTTCTCAAAATCTGTCGTTCGAAGCCAACTTTAAAATGTAGGTCTGTATAAAATTAACACACACAACATAAGTGAGAAACTGCGGGCGCCTTGGGGACGATTGTTGTAGACTGTCTAATGGTGAAGGTATAGCACTGGCCATTTTATAGTCACAAGCAGCAACTCGCTTCCGTTTTCTTACCGTTCGCACTTCTCCTCTTTCCACCATTCCTAAACCTGCACAATACACTGCATGAGTAGGGGTCATCCCCAGAGTGCTGGTTTAATAAAAAAAAAACCAAAATCTTTCAACTCGTAACTAAAATCGTAGTTGATAATAAATTATCACACGCCGTTGCAGACAATTTTACAAATTCGATTGTAACTTCTAAAATTACTCAGGAAGGGCATTGTTTTTGCAACTAGGAAAATATATTATAAGAATAAGGAAAGAAGGAACAGTTTTTAAGGAGACTAGGTTTGAATATTTTTATACCATAAGTAACAGGAAAAATCTCTGTAGAAAGGCAGTTCCGAATACGAATAGTCCATGTAACAAACGACCTTTATCTGTAATTGAGTATAGGATACACTGGCCAATCGACCACACTCATATATGCTGGCCGAGGAAGACAAGTGTTACGTAGGAACACATGATTTTTACAAACTACTCCCCTTATTTCATTCGAGCAATATCCATTGTAGTACGGATAGAACAGCGACACAAGCCACTTTGCAACGATACTGCAATGAATCAATGGAGTTAGAATACTATAGTGATTTACGACCTACTACGGCTTCACTTGTACACGGTCGAGAAGCTACAAAATGGGGCCAACCCATACATGAGACTTGTATTCCATTTTCAGTCGGCCATAAATGGTAAGAAGATCAAATAAAGTGAAGTAAGGCACTGAAAAATGTGTCGGTTTTAGCGAGCATCATGCTGAATTTTCATGCCCAAAAAGTCAAGATCTTCTGACTTCCTAATATTTAAACCACATATAGGTATACATGATGCAATATTATCGCTGCTTAACATTGTCTTTATATTCGTTTTTGTTTTTAAAAACCTTTCAATTTATTTATTTATTTTTTTTTCTGACGATTTCAATGAACGTTTTTGACGATTTTAACGATTTTGACGACTTTTTTTTCTCAAACATTTGACGATGGCGAGCTGTAGGTACTGTTAGTAATCCAAAAGCATTAAGTCTATAAAGAGATATTTCAGTGGCAATATACATATAACAAATTAAAAAGTTTGCCAAAAACCTGTTGTTCGGACTCGACATTAAACTGTAGATCCGCCACTTCTATATAAAATTAACCCACACAACATAAGTAGTGTGCGATGCTGGGTTGTAATTCTGATAAGAAAGTTTGCAAAACCATTCATGCATTTCTTTTTCAAAACCTTACACGTTGCATCCTACGTGAACATAGCTGTCAGATTTGACGATTCTATACTCATAAGATATCATATTGACGATGTGACGATTTATGTATGCCCTTATTTTGACGATTTTTAGAAATAAAAAATTTACATCACATTCTTTAGTTTAGTACATTAAAAGTCGCTTTAAACTTTGTATTTACATTGCAGTTAATACTACTGCTAATTTAAGTGATAATCTTTCTGTACCTTATGTCTTTTACATCTCTTAAAAGCTAAAAATTATAAACTTTGGACGAAGGAAGTTCGATACAGTAAGATCCCGCTTAACGATACCCCGCTTAATGATGTTTCAGTATTACGCGGGTGAAAATAAAACCGCCATATCCTTACCAAAAGTGGGTGGTATAGTGATGGTATATATTTTTAACGCTTTTTTGTTAGTTTGTCCAGAAAAAAGATCCCAACTGTACTTTCCGAAGTCGCAGTCACAGTACGAACGCATCTTTTCTGCGTCACAGTTGATTTATTAATTGTAATCAACGTTACTAGGTGTACGTTATATAAGAACGTTTTTAGTTTCCTTGTTTAACGCTGTTTAGTTTAGCGCTGGAACTTATTGGAACGAATCCCCCGCATTAAGCGGGGTCTTACTGTATGAATAATACGACTAAAGTACGAATTTTGTTTATAGTGCAGTGTGTTGTAATCCACTGCCCAATCGACCATATACTTATATGCTCGCCGAAAAAGGCGAGTGTTACGTAGGAATATATGATTTTCGGGGACAAGACCCTTATTTCCTTTGAAAAAAATCAGTTATAATAGCGATAGAACAGTAAAACACAAACCACATTGCAATGATGCTCTAATGGATCAATGGAGTTTGATACCGTGCCGTCATTAAAGGGCAACTGTAAACCTCTTTTGTACGCGGTCGAGTAGCCTCAAAATAGAAGTTGAGGCATCGGTTTCATTCTCTTTCGGTGATTAGTAGTGTAAATAGTATGAAGATGAGATGAAGGGAAATATTTCTTGCATTCTCTTAGGAAGCCAAGGCACTGAAAAATGTCGATTTTGTCGCGGTTATTTTTACGATATCCATCCACGTATTTGACGATCTTGACAATTGTTTTTTTTTATTTGACGATTAATATTTGACGATTGTGAACCAGAAGAAGCACGGAATATTTCATTGAAAATTCTAATTTAGGTAGGTAGGCAAAACACTCTTAAGCACATATCCCCTATTGTGATGCCACTGGTAAGCGCAGTCTTTTTACTGACCGAATTCCTACAAACTCATCGAAGAAATTGTTTGGCGCAGGGGATGCACACCAAGGTATGACTACCCTTTGCTAGAAACCAGCCTGAAAGTTTAATAAGCAAGTAAAGGAGCGTAGTAATGAAGAAACAAGTAGAGATTCTATTACGAAAACCCCTAGTCTAATAGGCCAACCATATGTACAGCCTACCATATGTGAATTCTAAAACAAATTGGTTGCACGAAGAACCAACAAAAGACCATTTCGAGTATAAAAAGAAAAACGAATTTAAATGCAAGAAAAACACACATTAACGTATATAAAACGACCGAAGAAAATGAAGAAAAAGTTGGAAAAACGAGAAAATATGAAATAAAAACTTTGAACACAAAATGTGAAATAGTCACGTCAACAGACCCAAAGAACTCATAAACAAAGAAACAAAAAAAAAAACAAAAACGGAAAGCAGATGAAATAAAATACTTTACTGAACACAAACAATCTAAAGAGAAATTTATGAATACAATTCATAAAAAGGTATTCAGTAATATGCATGCATTTAACATTTTTCAAAACAATCTTAGACCAACATTTAAAAGGAATAACAGTGAAGGCATTTGGAAATTAATTATAAACTCGATTATCTTTAGGAAATTTAAATATTTTCTTCGGGGTCGCTTTTAACAGTTCCCACTGTAAGCTTGAAAGAAATTGGATTTAGGAATACGAAATAAAAGGCAAAAGTGCGAGAATACAAGTGTGTATGACCTAAGGTCGTATGCCATGTCTAATGGCAGCTGCTTTTTTCTCTTTTTTTTTTATTAAAAAGCGAACAAGACAAAATGAAACATAAAAAAGAAATATAAACATACACACTTAAAAATACACATAAATTCCATGTTAAATTGTTGAAAGAAAATTTCCATAAATTTTTGGTAATTATCGTCGTATGTATATGGGAATAAGGTTTTAAAATAATTTTTGAAACAATTTAGGGATTTATGCTAAAGGAAATAATTTTGTACTCTAAAAAATTCAGCGTACCGCTTAAGAATGTAGAATTTTACGTAATATTAATGCGTCACATAAAACTAAAGCATGATCGAAAGTCAGAATGTCTTTATTTAAAGTATACGATTCTGTAAAAATAAAATCAAAAGTACATTAAGAGCCTTACTGCCATATCTACTATATAAAGGGTGTTTTTTTATAGAGGTATAGAACTTTAAGTTGCAATAAAACAACATGAATTGGCATCAATTTTATTTATCCGAAAGATAATCTTGTAGCATTACATTTTAAATATGACTTCTGGCATATGACCGCCAGTGGTGGCGCATATGTAGTCCAATCTGGACGTCTGAATTTCGATGACTTTTCCCAACATTTGTGGCCGTATATCGGCAATAACACGGCGAATGTTGTCTTCCAAATGGTGAAGCGTTTGTGACTTTACCGCATAGACCAATGACTTTGCATAGCCCCACAGAAAGTAGTCTTGGAGGCCAATTCACAGGTCCAAAACGTGAAATTTGGCGGTCCCCAAACGTATCTTTCAATAAATCTATTGTGGCACGAGCTGCGTGGCATATTGCACTGTCTTGTTGTAACCACGTGCACTGGACATCGTTTTTGAAAATTCCACCAGCCCATAAAGCGCACCAAACAGTCAGTTGTTCTAGATGTAACGGTGTTTCCACCTTCACTCCAAATGCGGCAGTTTTGTTTGTTGACGTAACCATTCAACCGGAAGTGCGCTTCATCGCTAAACAAAATTCGCTTATGAAAATCGGGCGAATCTGACGCCTTACTTGATGATCGTTTGGCTTCAATTTTTGCACGAGTTGGATTTTGTAAGCACGCAAACCAAGATCCATCCGCAAAATCTTCCATAAATTGGATGAACACAGATCCAATTCCTGTGCTCAATGTCGGATGGACTCATTCGGGTTTTCCTCAATGCTACGCTCTACAGCAGCAATAGCTTCTTCTATACGCACCGTACGGCAGTCTCTGGGAATGCGAGTTATCAATAAGAGTAAACGTGGTACGAAAACGTTCCATGGTTAATCGAATTAACTGCTCTGATGGACGATTTTGTCGACGAAAAAACGGACGTAGTGCGCGACACGTTTTCCGCACAGAACCATTATTATCGAAATAAAATGCAACTATTTGCAAGTGTTGTACAGGCGTGAATCTATTCATGATGAATTACCAAACCAACCTGAGAATAAATCACTTGACAGTTGTTAAATCGGTAGCCATCTTGAAAAGTAATGCCAACTTAAAGTTCTATACCTCTATGAAGAACACCCTTTATTATACTTGCTAAAATCCGGTGTGCTTCGCTACTCCTATCGATATCTATATATATATAAAGGAATGTGTGTTTATTTGCTTGTGGGTTTGGTTGTTTGAAGTCTGTAGACGTTTGGGCCGATTTCCTTGAAATTTTAACAGTACCTTCGGCAGCCCTAGATGTTGATGCTCGTAGCCTCTCTCTTTCTAGCCGCGCATCACGTTGATCCGGCGTCTAATCAGTTCTCTTCTTTTGTAAGTTCATCACGTGGATCTGGTGTCTCTGCAGCTGTAGATGTTGATATTCGTAGCCTCTCTCCTTCTAGGCCCGCATTGCGTTGATTGCGCCTCATCAGTTCTTGGTCTTAATGATTGAGGTCGGTTTCTTCTAAGACGTGCATCACATTGATCAGGTGTCTCAGCAGCTTTAGATTTTGATTATTGTAACCTCTCTCCTTCTACACGTTCATCACGTGGATCTAGTGTCTCTGCAGCTGTAGATGTTGATATTTGTAGTCTCTCTCCTTCTAGGCGTACATCGCGTTGATCCATTGTCTCATCAGTTCTTGACCTTGATGATTGGGATCGTTTTCGTTTAAGACGTGTTTAACGTTGATCAGATACTCGTAGTTTCACTATTTCTACATGTAGATCTAGCTGATTTGGTATTTCTGTAGCTACTGCTCTTTGCGATCGTATTATTTCTCTTTCTAAACGTTCATCACGTTGAACTTGAGTCGCAGCAGCTCTAGATGTGGAGGTTGTAGACCTTTCAACGCTTAGAAGAATATGACGTTCTTCGGAAGTTTCGTTACGCCTTTGTGATTGTAAATTAATTGCATTTTTGGTCCGTTTAGAAAGCGAAGAATTTTTAGGTTGCATTTTTTGTTTTTAATTTATCACAATATGATCACTCATAAAATAAATGTTTAACTCATTTCGAATCTGGGATTGAAATCATTTGTGATAAGGATTATAAATACTATTTAAGTACTTCCCTTCAAATAATATTAGACAAATATACCATAACAGGTCAAATTTTTTTTATTTTTAAAATAAAAAAATTTCGGCCAATAGAAAATATTTTATATGGGTGACCATAAATGACCCGATCATAAAGGTTTGATCTGTATTTTATAACCACATGTAACAATTGGTGCTTTAAAAAGTTATAAATGCTGTAGGTTGTTAATAAATTTAGGCAGGAAAATTAAAAGAAATTTATTAAGTTTACCGATTCGATCTAGTAATTTTGAAGATAAAGACAAACACCGCTTTGACCGAGAAAACCCTAAAAAATCATGGAAAAGAAACGTCAAGCCTCATAGTCAATTACATACATACGCATATAATTGGCTATTATAACGCTTCAGTGAGTATTACTACTAAACTTCTCGCTCGCACCTCCTACTGTAGGGTGTGTGTTAATTTTATACATAAAAAGTCAATTGCTGACACAGATTTTAGAGAAACTTTTCATGAGAATTTTATTTACACACGGAAATTTGCATAGAAATTCATTGGGAGGAATAATGAGAGACAGGGGCATACTTTGTGCTTTATATCTTCTACAGACGATAAGAAAATGAATTAGTTTTACTTTGCTTTTATTTTGTATTCATCAACATTAGCGAACTTAATGTAAACTTTTTTTTAAGGGAATGAATGGTGCTGGTCAACTCGATGCTTTATACTCGCCTTGAAGGCAACTGACTCTACGCTTTTTAATATATTATTTGAATGGATGAGTCAAGAACAGATATTGAATCTGGAGCGATTGTTTTAGAGGCAGTATTGAGAACCCTTGGGTATACAAGCACTTATGCCGGACTTTATATGGTATGTCTATTCTTTAAATACGTGCGTACTAGGAATGTCCAACGGGCTCGATTTTTAAAAATCTCGGGATTCTCGATTTTGTAAATCCCGGCATATTTCGGGATAATTCGGGATCCAAAAATTCTGAAAAATTGCGGGAGAATGTTGTTGTCAACATACCCTGCCGTTGAAAAACACTTCTCGCAATCAACATTTATTAGTAAATTAGTTCCAAGATGCATCTTGTAAATATTGACCTCTACTACCTCCTGATGTAAATAAATCTATTTTTTTGGACAGTTGAGTATCTAAATCAGTTACCCTTTTAATTCGTTAAATAGAGCTCTTGCATTCTTCGATGCCATCAAAAAATTTTTATCACTGGAAAGAGGATTTCCTCATCTGAGATGCTATTATCGAAGTCAAGTGATGTAGAATTTTTTTATGACCTTTTGAAGGGTCAAAATACATATAAATTCACAATCCCGAAAATCCCGAATAATCCCGGGACAAGTTTGTAAAAATCCCGGGATTCAGAATTTCCCGATTGGCATTCTTAGTACCTCCATATGAGCATACAGATACTGTTCAAAAATTTTTGTTAAAAAATGTTTAACTTTTTCATTTTGAAAAACTTTCCGATAATTTTCTTTTTCGGAATCATCAATTAATCTCCTTTTTTTATGGCCCTTAAGTTCTATCACATAAGTGTTATATTTCACCTTGAATTCTCTTATTTTTTTTTAGGTTGAATTTGAGTATATTTTTTAATTTTTTATAGCCTATCTGACATTTCAATTTGTGTATCACCTTAACGATACTAATCAAAATGTCATTAATTAAGCACTTTCCTTATTTTAAGTCAAACACTTTCGTTTTGTTTTTTGTTATTGTAAGCATTCCATTCCAACACAATTAAAAACTGAACGCAATAAATTTAAAAATCCTTGAAATTTGTTTAACAAATTTCGAATCACACCGCAAAACTCTTTGGCGAATAAAGCCAACAAATACGGGCGAAAACAATACACTGCCTCCTTGAACATGACAAACAACAGATTGTTGAAAGTCAAAATAACGCAAATAAAACATCACGGAATGCAAAAACGTTGATTGGTGGAAGAGGAAAAAAATTAACAAAAAGTGGCAAACAAAAGTGAGTTCATAGCGACTATTTATTACACTTCAGAACATATGTATATCAGAGATTAGCAATGAATCATTTTTCCGCTACTCATAAGCGCTCATGCAATTTTGAGTATGAGAGAATCAATAGAATTCAAATTCAACTACTCTGATTCATTCGTACTCGCTGCAACATTGATTTATAACTATAAGTAGCAATGAGTATGAGTACATCGTTGACATTAAACTCACAACATTCGAAATATATTTGATTCAAACGCCTACTCATTCTGATTCATACTTATAAGTGATTCGAGTGGCTCGAATCATTCATCAAAATTTACAGCATCTGTTGTTGTTGCACACACAAAGAAGAAAGGAAACACGGAGACAACAAGCAAAGCATACACACAATCTACTTGTGAGTATAGTAGTGTTTGTATGCGAATCATACTTATTTTGTGCTTCGTGTAAATGTTAAGTAGATACGAATCGAAGTCAATAACATCATGCGTATTGTTAAGTATGAATATGACGAGTACTTCCAACTTTGAATATGAGTAGTATGAGTATTATATCAAAATAAGTATCAGAAATTATAAGTATGATTTGAATCTACTCATCGTTTTGAATACTCGTCGCTGATATCTGATGCATATACAAAATTTGTCATTACAACCCATTCAATCAGAATTACGTCCTATCTTCTCATACCACTTATGTTGTGTGTGTTAATTTTATCAAGAGTCGCGGGACATATAGTTTTAAGTCGACTCCGAACGACATTCAAAGTCGACCCCGAACAGGATTGGCCTTTAGGTGGACTTTGTACAATGGGTCAATTCAACTTCCGGGTGCTGTACTTGTCTTGTTTGACAGGTACAAGTCCTCTAACCTAGATGGACTTTATGTTTCCACTGTTATTAAAATCCTCTTGTGTTTTAAGAATTCTTTCAACTTCGCAGTACAATGTTAAGTGCAAAACAAAGTAATCAGCACTTTAACCCCCAAATAAAAAATCTATTTACCTCGAAAAAAAGAGTCTTTGATAGCAATTGCAATGGTACTTAAGGTTAGGTTACTAAAAAATTAATTATTTTTGTCACACACATACACACATTAAATGAAATTTAAAGTAAAGAAATGGAGAGACTAACGCCCTGAAGCAACCTCTCATTTCCTGTGTTGTTATAGGGTGTGAAAAACCAAATTCCTTTAAAGGTATAATCAGTCACTTAAAATACAATGTTTTGATATGCCTGATACGAATTTTAACTGCTGCAACAGCAACAACAACAATACAAACGAACACAAAGAAAAACATTAACAAAGAAAAAAAAAAAAGAATCTAGCATTCAGTGGAAATGCAAATAAAAAGTTAAAAACCCATTAACTTTGATAATTTGAACAACCTTTATGCAGATTTTCATAGAATTTTCCGCATTCAAAGAAAAAGCTCGAAGAGAAATTCCCTTCCAAAATGGAAAGGGGTTTAGAATTCAATATTTTTGGTTAAAAATATTTCGCCACCTTTTTAGACAAATTCAAAGAACGTTGTTGGGGGTAATTTTCGTATCCGTTTACAAAAAAACTGAAAGACTGACAAGAAACGCTTGTATTTAAGCAAATAATTTAAATGGCAACACATGCATACTCACACATACAACACCTCAAACACCAGTAATATCACATAAGTTGAGACCTGAAGTCTCCCCTGAAAATTTATCTGCTGTTGCTGTTATGTGGGTAAATGGAAATAGAATAACCTTTAGCTAAATGACAAAGTCGTTAAACGTTAAGAGAAAAAACTCCTTCTATATAAGCCCCAGTAGCTGTAGAAAATGGATTTACAAAAATAAAAAAGTTAAGAGAGAAAGACAAAAAAAAAAAACAAATTTACATGCCAAAAGTATTTTATCGTGAAATATTTCACGTTTTCTGTATCACCTCGTTTCGAAAAACCGAAAGATACCAAACGAGACACTTGCGACATACCAAAGCAAATTTTTTTTTGTTGCTTGTGTTTCTAGTAAAGAAACGATAAAAACAACATCTGCTATGCATAGGTATGGCTAGGTATGGTAATTTAATCCTTTCATATAAAAAGACAGACATAAAGGGTTATTTTAAGGGAAACAACGAATTTTGAAATGCCGTACTAAGAAAACTGTGCTGCCATCTAGCTGATTTCTTCTGGAATGCATTAATGCAATAGGAATAGTTCTTATAATTCCATCTTATTATCACAAAAGCTACACATTACATTCGATATCACCCCGTTCTAAACAGGGCTATTTTACACTGTCGGTTATTAGGCTTAGCCTGTTCCTGTGATGTGAGCTATCAAACAAGATCAGTACGATTTGGCCTCGTTAGAAATTTTTGTAAGGATTTCTTAAGCCTCATGTAAAATAACCTATACCATTGATTAATTACGCCACCATCATGGAATATTTCGGATGAGCACTCAACACATATTGGGATAAAGACATACAAACATACGTAATTGATTATTACAACCCTTCAGTCATGAATACAACTAAGCTTCTCATACCACTTAAGGTGTGTGTACGTGTGTTAATTTTTATACATGAGTAGTAGGAGCTTCAGTATAAAACCGATAGAGAGAGTAGGAGTTTTGAGAAATTCTTCGGAGCATCTACTTACTTACTTACTTAATTGGCCATAACAACCCGATTAACGGATTTTGGCCTCCCGCAACACTTTCTTCCAGGCGCCTCTGATTCTTGCGCACCTACGCCAATTGGTCACACCAATCGATGACAGGGCTTCTTCGATTTGGTCCTTCCAACGGATACAAAGTCGTCCTCTTCGCCGACTTCCGCAGATCCCCAGATCAAACACTCGTCTCGCCGGAGCATCCTCCTCCATTCGAACGACATGGCCGAGCCAGCGCAACCGCTGGATATTAATACGCTGTACAACGTCCATGTCGTTGAGAAGCTCATACAGCTCACTGTTAAATCGGATGCGAAAATCATCGCCAACTCGCACTGGACCAAAGATCTTACGTAGGACTATTCTCTCGAATACTCTCAAGGCAGCTGCATCAGTTCTTAATAGGGTCCATGCTTCTGCGCCATAGAGAAGCACGGGTAGGATGAGCGTCTTGTAGAATATTAGTTTCGTCTTGCGAGGGAGGACTCTGCTACTCAATTGCCTATTGAGACCATAATAGCACCTGCTGGCAAGAGTAATCCTGCGCTTGATCTCCAGACTGATATCATTTTCGGTGGTAACGGCGGAGCCAAGGTAAATGAATTCCTTGACTGTATCAAAAGTATAGTTATCGGCCGTAATTTGTGAATCAATATACCGCACGTTTTGCGCTCATTTACTGCCAAACCCATCTTCTTAGACTCCCGTTCAATAGCACTAAAGGCAGCAGTGACATCTCGTTTGGTACGTCCTATGATGTCGATGTCGTCAGCGTACGCAAACAACTGGACACTTTTTTCTTCTTCGTAGCATCACGCCTACTTAAACCTACTAGACTACAGAGACTTCACTGCAGCAAGCGTAGCTTCATGCCTAATAAGCCTACTAGACTAAAGCGACTTTACCACAATAAGAGTAACTTCATATCTGATAAGCTTACTAGACTACAACGACTTCACTACAGTTAGCGTAAGCATCTAATAAGCTTACGGACTATAGCGACTATACTACAGTAAGCATGGCTTTACGTCTAATAAGCCTACTAGACTTCAGCGACTTCACTACAATAAGCGTATTAATGTTTATACCATCGTAATGGATAATACTTGAAAAAAAAAATAATATTTTGCGGCGAATAAGTCAAACTTTTGTTTATACATACATGTACAGTCAACCCTCCTATAACGCAGTGAGTGCGTACCACGTTATATTTAAACCGTGCTATAAGAAACTCGGATTTCAGGTACAAACCAGACTAATTCGTAGCGCGTTCTATGGAAACTGTCTACCGCGTTGTATGGAAACCGCGCTATAGGAAACACAGAATTAGTACAAATCACCTCATTTGTACCGTGTTATATGGAGACCAAGAAATACAAAAGGCAAGATAAATTATAAATTATTTTTCATTGAATTCAAGAGTTCATATAAGGATTGATAAAAAAAAATGAAATAAAAATGAAACTAAAAGATATGTTTCCAACAAAATTCAGATAGACTTGTAAAATAATGTAATTTTTTAATATTTATCCTCACTTGGTTCATCTTCTTTTAATTGAAAATTCAACTGCTATTGTTCTATACGGTACTGTATTTCGGCTGAGCTTTTGCATCGAAAATAAAACTTGTATTAAACCCTCTTACAATATCTAGTTACTATTGATTCATAAACTATGGAGATGGAACTTATGGGATGAAGTTGAACGCAAACCGCACCATAAGAGTATTGCGTTATAGGAGGGCTGGCGCAATTTCAACCCCGCGTTATATGGAAACCGCATTATAGAAGGGTTGACTGTATAGCCATTTTTATGATATTTGCTTATTTATGATATTTTCTGGATTCGAAGGTTATCGTCTGCCTATAATAGAGACTATGAGTGGCGGGACCTACAATTTAAAGTCGACTCCGAACGACAGATTTTTGAGAAGCTTTTCATGGCAATTTTTACTCTCAGAGTCTTTGTCAGAAATCTGCTGAGAGGAAGTCGCCGAAGAAATATTTTTTCGTTTTAATGTCTGACCTGGTATACGAACCCGGGCCTTTCGTCTAATAAGCCAACACACTACCTACTAGACCACGGCGACTTCGTATAAAATTAACGCACACAACATAAGTGGTGTGAGAAGCTAGGTCGTAATCCTGACTAAAGGGTTGTAAAGGCCAATTAAGTAAAGTAAAGTATAATAGAGACTATTAATATGGACGATAACATATAGTCTTCGGAAGCTCCGATATGGATATATCACCACAGTGAGCAGCCCCTGTTTCGACGTATTGGCATACTGGACTATGACACAAAGAGTTCCTCCAAATTAAAAAAAAAAAATTCATTGATATTGTACACACATTTTGTTTCATTCAAATATCAAGAAAGGAAATCATTTATAATTTGCCCTTCAGTGCGATATCAATATTAATTTCCACAATATGCCTAAGAACTAACATCCAGGAGGATTCATGCTGCGGTGCTTGGGTTCTAGTTGTATTTTTAATCGATCTTTGTCGGAGAATTTTAGGTTCTGTTTTATGTAAAGAAGCTTTTATTTCTTATATAAATAGATTTCTTATCTCTACTTAGGATCTAAGCTTTAGGTACTTTCTAAATGTTTTATGTTCTGTTCTGTTCTCAAGTGTGCAGATACGACAAATTGACTGATGAAATATTTTTATTCGAAAGCAAAGAAAGTAAACACACTGTTGCGACTACATACATACATACATAATTGGTCATTACAACCTTTCAGTCAGGATTATTGACCTAGTTTCTCACACTACTTATCTTGTGTGTGTTAATTTTATACATAAATGGCGGGACCTACAGTTTAAAGTCGACTCCGAACGACAGATTTTTTTGAAGAAACTTTTCATGGTAATTTTATTTACTCTCAGAGATTTTGCCAGAAATCTGTTGAGAAGAAATCGCCGAAAAAATACTTTTCTTTGTATTTTATTTTGATGTCTGGCTTTACGTCTGATAAGCCAGCACACTACCTACTAGACCACGGCGACCTAGGCAACTGCAATTATTATATTACAACAAATAAATTCCTTGTACAGCAATTACTACAAAACTTTTCCTCACATTTAATCCCATGCCATGCTACAGCATTTCAATTAAATTTCAAACTTTAGCCAGACACTGTAAGAAAAGAAAACTTATTTCATAATTTTATTGTCAGATAATTTTGTTGTTGTTGTTGTTGTTTTTGTTTTTGTTGTTTTAATGAAGAAATTAATAATAATAATTCAATTATGAACATTGGTTTTTGGATTTTGCTGGCAGCAATGATGGCATTAGACCGTAAAGCCGGTAAATACAACAAATAACTGACAGCAGTAACACAAACAAAATTTATCCAACGTTTACACAAGTACGGGTAAAACAGAGAATAGCAGAAGACGTCGACAACAGACAGCAGCAATAGCAGCAATGGCAGTAATTAAGAGCAATGAAAGTAGTGAATGCCAAACAATTGTTTCAAAAGTTAAGGTATAGACAGACAACTACAAATAACACTACAACTTCAGCTGCTATAACTTCCATTACGGCTGACACTTGAACTTTTCATTTAAATCATAATCATCATGCAATTGCTAGCTTGCTTGCTTGCTAAACAATGTGGACAATAATGATGCGCTACATTTAACAAAAATGTTTGGTATTCAGATCTCAGAGATAGTCTCCACCAGTTGTTTGCGTATAAAATAAGATTTTTGTTGTAATTATGTTTGCTTTTATGTGTTAGAGCAAGTTATTCGACATGAGTGTGAGTATTTGTGTGTTTGTGTGTGTTGTATGTGTATGTCTGATTAACATTTTAATTAATTTAAGAACTCTTGTCTGTTGTTACAGTGTTACAGTCAAACAATGCCGAGTTAAGGCTCAAAGTGTTTTGATTTACAGCGATAATGGCAAACCATAAGAATGAAGTCACAGATTGTAAATTGTTAACAATTTCTTTTGTTGTTACTGTTACTGTTGTTGTGGTTGTATAGTTGCTGCTGTCGCTGAGAAATCAAATTAATTTTGCCTAAAATTCTGTAAATCCATGTACTCGAATATTGAGTAGATAAATGTATTTCAAAATTTAAAAATTCTTAAGAAAATGTTTTGATTTGAAAAGCTCAGATGTTATCTAAGAAATAAAAGATAATTAATTAAAGGAATTAGGTCAAGACGGATGCTACGCTTACCTAAGCTCACTTGAATACGTCTAGCGACCCATGGTGACACCGCAGATAAGCAAAGTCCCTATACTGATCGAATCCTATCATGTTGATCAGCACAGGGGCTGCACATTAAAGGCTTGACTACCTTGTGTTAAAAGTTTAATAACGAACCTATCAATAGATGATGTTAATAGATTATATCTCAGTTAAGCCGGCAAGAAATAAAGAGCCAAGCAAGAGATGGACATTGACAAAGAAAAGTGATGACAATTTTCTCTTCTCAGACCCACAAGCTTCAGACTAGATATCAGCAATGAATCGCTACTTAGGCTACTCATAAACACTAATGCAATTTTGTGTATGAGTGGATCAACAGAATTGAAATTTAACAACTCTGATTCGTACTCGCTACAACATTGAATTATTAGTATAAGTGGCAATGAGTATGAGTACAACGTTGACATCAAACTCACTACATTCGAAATATGTTTGATTCATTCGCCTACTCATTCTGATTTATAAAGTTAGAAAAATACTTATAATATTTATAAGTGATTCGAGTGGCTCGAATCATTCATCAAAATATACAGCCCACACATAATCTTCATGTAAGTATAGTGGTGTTCGTACACGAATCTTACTTATTTGGTGCTTCGTGTAAATGTTAAGTAGAGACGAGTCGAAGTCAATAACATCATGCGTATTGTTAAGTATGAATGCGACGAGTACTTCCAACTTTGAGTATGAGTAGTATGAGTATCATATTAAAATAAGTATGAATCCGTATAAGCATCAGGAATTATAAATATGATTTGTATCTACTCATCGTTTTGAATACTGGTAGCTGATCTCTGCTTCAGACCCACAATCTCACTGTGTTTGAGATATGATCAAGTTTAAGTAGTTTGTTGGTAAGCCATCAAAGATCAAGTGAGTCTGACAGTAGAACAAGATTCCCGTGTGATCCAGGATAGGTTGGCGTACCGAAAGAACTTTTGCCTAATGACAAATTTAACCACAATAAGTAGCATACCTAATTCGACTGCCTGAAATGGCCCTGCGCCCAGTAACCTAGGCAAGGACATAGGCGACGCTCTCTAACGAGTCTGGAGTCCACCGTAACATAGGGAACTGATAGCAGTGGGACTATCCTTGATAAGGATCCATTGAGTGGCTTGGTAAATGGATATCTGCTAATCGTGCATAAAATGGGAATGTTCAAGATAGCAACCGATCCATCTAAAGTGAAGGTTATTAAAGCTTCAAAATCAAAAGTTCTACAAAACAAAAAATTCTAGCACTGGATATGAATTACTCGCACGAGTCCATGAATAAAATTATTATAAAAATTTTTTCAAATGCGATAGTGGCCGAAGCTTTCAAGAAATGCAAACATTTTTTAGTGACACACGCTGGTCACTTACACAGAAAAATTTTGATTATCAACGAAATTCTGAGGAGAAAAAAATGAATTGATTCATCGAATTTCAAAAGGGCCATGTATCAACTTTTGAAATATGTTGTCAAATCACTTAATCATTCAATATTCTGGAATATACCGAGGGCTATCCAACAATAATCTGCGCCTATACATAAAGTTGAAATGATTCAAACCTGACTCAGCAATTATTTACCAGCCTTAATCTGCTCTGAAGAATTTATATTCCGTCAGATTTGATTAAAGAAAGAATGGTATCCATAATTGTTGTACCCTAAATGAGCTTCCATCTTGGCTACGAAATATCCTCCATTCTGGACTAGTGCAGTTTGCATTTACATGTTCCACTTTAATGACTGTCTACTAACCACAGATTACTCCTAAGTAGTCGAATGCAAGTCTTAAATTTCAGTTTCCTAACAAAAGCTTCAGTTTCTTTATCTTTCCAAATTCCGAATCCCGGGATTTTTAAAAACTTGTCTCGGGATTTTTCGGGACTGTGAATTCATATGCCGACCCTACAAGAGGTCCTGACAAAAAATTTTTATATCACTCGACTTCGATAATAGCATGAGGAAACCCCTACTTCCATTGAAAATATTTGACGCCATCGAAGAATGCAAACGCCCTATAAAACGCATTAATATGTTAACTGATTTAGATGCTCAACTGTCCAAAGAAATAGGAGGTAGTAGAGGTGAATATTTACAAACTGCATACAGCTATCTTGGAACTACTTTGCCAACAAATGTTGATTGCGAGAAGTAAAGTAACTTTTTTTTGAAAGTGCTTTAAAAAAAAACTACTGAATATTTTCTCAAATTTCTTTTTTTATTTGAAAGTACAATGCTTGCGGTTAATAATGGGAAATAATTTCATAAAAATGGCTGCCTTGGCTGGCCGTGCAGTAGCCTACACAATCGGTCAAATTTTTAAGCACATTATCGATTGTGTACAGCAGTATACAGCCTATGACTTTACGAATATTGGCCTTTAAAGCGTCAATTTTCTCTGGCTTGTCGGCGTAACACTTACCTTAACGGCACTCCACAAAAAATAGACCAACGGTGTCAAATCTTAGCTTAGGTTGATAATGCGATCTTCAAAAACAGGGAACAAAACATCGAGTGCAGCTTCGGCTGTGTAGCACGTTGCGCCATACTATTAAAACCAAATGTTGCCAATATCGTTCTTTTTAATTTTTGTGAACAAAAATTCATTCAACATGGCTCGATAACGATCGCCATTGACTGTAACGGCTCTGAAACAAAATCCGCACCAAACAGTGACCCGTTTTCTATGTACTAAATGTTTTTTTGTGTCCTAAATGTGACAATTTTGATCATTTACATACCCGTACACTATCAGCTACAGTAGTTTTTTTTTAACATTTCCAAAAAAAAAAAGTTATTTGGCGGACCCTCCATTTTTAACTGCAGCATATGTTGACAACAAAATTCGTTCAAGCCTATCGGACCACATGTTGGATGCTTTAATATTTTTGTTGGAACCCAAATAATTTTCTTAAAACTAATGCATTTGCATACGTAGTATAAATAATTTTCATTTTTGTTAATTTACGCGTTTTTTTTTTTGGTACTTTTTGTCTTGCTGTTTTAATATTTTGTTTTTAATGGCATGTAATTCTGTAATACATACATAATGGAATGCAAATGATTTTGTTAACGAAATATTTTTATTATTAAGAGAAAATCGCGATTTTTCCTGTGATTTTTCGGTATTTTTCGATCCCGAATTATCCCGAAATATCCTGAAATTTTTAAAAATCAATCCCGTTTGGCATCCCTTGATTATTTACGTTTTACTCTTAATATGAAATTCCACACAAATAAGCAAATAAAAAATCCTAAACTTTCATCTAAGAACACTTTTTCGTTTATAATGATTATAATGAGTGTAACTGCAGAAGATCCTCAAGTTCTAACGGTTTTAAAAAATTCTTCGTTTTTGAAGTGATGAAATTGCCAAAATCATGCCAAAGGAAAAACGGATTCTATTCACACGAATTCGCGGTACTTTTTTAACCTGTTACTTATCATTACTATTTCACAAATTCATATTTACAAACTATTTGCGCTTTACTTACTTTAATATGAAACGTAATTTCTTTATGAGCATTTGTTAATGACGATGTAATTAATTTCCAGACATGCTTAACCAACAAAACATTCAAAGAATTTTCACCAAAAAAGAATCTCTTAAAGTTCCACAGACTACCATAATTATTCTCCCTAATTACGCTTAAAGGGCATATTTAATGTAAATCTTAAATATGAAAATAGTTGTGAGCATTACAACAAAACTATGTATATGTAGAGTGTATTAAATATATGAATTGAAACCACAACACGTTTTAAGGGGGGGTGAATAAAAGAAACCGTAGTAATCTTATGGATGTGAAGGCAGTCAAACTAACCACTGCCGTTAAAACCAACCATTAGAAACCAACAATCTTTACACATACACACAAAGAATTCCTGCCACACTATTCACCGCGCCCATACATCCGGTGTGTTGAAAATTAAAGATTACACTAGCTACAGCAAGTGGGTTTGAGGAAGTAGGCCTCAAACAAAAGACCCTCTTTTCTTATTGTTGAACAATACGATTTGACATCAGTAACTCATTACAAATGCTAATCACATGATGAAGTATGACGCGAACTCAACAGTAGTGATTGTACGAAAGGCAAAACAGAAAAAACAAAACTAAAGAAAGCGATGAAGGCGTTGATTATTATAATGGCAATCAACAGCAGCTATACAAAACAGAACAAAGTGAAAACAATGGCAATGTCAAGAACACAGCCAAAGAAGTTGGAATGAAAAAAAAAAATAAACCCTTAAATACCTTTGTGTATACACACAAAGCGAACAAAATCAACAAAAACTTGTCAGAAATTCCTTGTCACCACAACAATAGCGTCTGCATATTTGTGGAGGCACCCAACATAGGATTTGACTTTATTTTATAAAAAATTTTTATAAGAAAAAGTAATAAATAACAATCAAGAATGCGTAAAATTATTATTGAATCTTTCGAAGAGCGTAGGTAGAGTACATATAATTTACGCCTTATGTTGAATTCTGCAGACAAAAAGTTGTAATTAATTAAACTGAGTATGCTAGGGTATCTACTTGCTTGTCCTTTAACTTCAACGTATGATATCCTGTATAACAACTTTGTATTCGATAGAATTAGTTTTATATGCGATAACCATCTATTAATCATTTGATCAATCAAACTAACTCTAGCAGTAAAGGGTTAAGGTGCCGCCATGGTCTAGTAGATAGTGTGCTGGCTTATTAGACGTAAAGCCAGTGTTCGAAGTCCCAGGCCAGACATCAAAACAAAATACAAAAAGTATTTCTTGGGCGATTTTCTTCTCAGCAGATTTCTGCCAAAAACTCTGAGAGTAAATAAAATTGCCATGAAAAGTTTCTCAAAAAAAATTTGTTGTTCGGAGTCGACTTTAAACTGTAGGTCCCTCCACTTATGTATAAAATTAAATTAAATTGAGAAACTGCGGGCTTCTTGGGGACGATTGCTGTAGACTGTCTAATGGTGAAGGTATAACACTGACCATTTTATAGTCACCTAGCAGCAACTCATTTCCTTACCGTTTGCATCTTCCCTCTTTTCACCTTTCCTAAAAAACCTGCACAATGCACAATGCATGAGTAGGGGCCATCCCCTGAGTGCTGGTTTTCATAAAAAAAAATAAGTATTGTTATCTCAAAAAAATGTTCATGTAATTGATAACTACAATCCTTCAGTCAGGACACACTTATTTTGTTTTTGATAATTTTTATACATGAGCAGCGAGACCTACTGTTTGAAGGCCACTTCTTACGATAGATTCTTGATAAACTTTTCTTGCCAAATTTATTTATTGAAGTCATACATCTAAGCCTAGTTGTGTTCTAACCATTAGATGTATTTTTTACAAACTCCTTTATATTCTTTCGGTTGTTTCCTATGACAACACTTTTCACTAAAATATCTCAAACCCAACCAATTGGAAATTACAGTTCAAAATGTTTTCCTCTATTCATCACATGTAGCGCAGGATATCCTATTCTATTTTGCAAGGTAAAAAATAACTTCAAAATAAGTGATCTTCATTGGTCTTGTACATAAACAAATTGGGGTCTATCTTCATAACATATTGGGAAGCACTGACTTAAATGAACGGAGTGAGTCACTCTTTGAATTTATTATTTCTAACGTTCTTGTGATTTGTAAAATGTGTGCAACACACCCAGTTTTGTTACTAGAAACAGGAAATAAGTATTGGATATATAGCCCTTGCCTCGAAGAATATTTCTGAATATATCAGAGACAGAAGAGTATCGGAGGAATACCCCTTCTCTGATCATAGTTTATTGAGTTTTCTCTTGATAGGGGGAATCATAGGAAAAGGAACTGCGCGTCTAATTGATCTGGACATTATTCTAGTTGCTTATAGCAGAATTGACTATGTTTCTAAACTTGTAACTATTACGGACGGAATATATTCTTCCCTATTACAACATCTGAGAATGGGGCATATTAAAATCCTTAGCAGAATGTAACTTGACCGTATTCGAATTGGACACATGCCATTGAACTGAGGCCAAGTGGTAGTGGTATTCATATCGAAGGCTGGAAGGAATTCATACACCACACCTAAATACTATAGACTCATCGTTCCTATTGAAGACGTTAGAGAGGCTCATAAACATAAATCTAAGCCAGAGCCTGGATAGAGTCTCATCTCCAATGGGCAGCATGCGTATAGTAAGGGGAAGTCTGTAGAATCAGCTTTTCATGGCTTAACATGCACGATAGAGAGATCTCTTACAAAAAAAGAATACACTCTGGCTCCCTTTCAATAATGTGAAGCTAAGCGCTGTTACTGGCTTACTGACGTTATTGGGTATACAGGAATGGATATCTAAACTATTGAGCGGAAGAACAATCTACCCAACGCTAGGGGGCTCGCAAATCTCTAGAAGGATTGAAAGGGAAACTCTACAAAGTAGAGTGCTTTCCCTCCTTCTACAGAATCTTGTGATAAAGGAGCTGCTAGTGCCTTTGCCGATGACGTGATCTTTACAATATCGGGCAGATTTGCGGACACTGTAAGAGTTATGATGCAACCGGCTCTGAAGAAAGTTGGCGATTGATCATCTAGTAGTGGCTTGGGAGTCAATCCCGTAAAACTGAGGTGGTACTCTTTCCTAAAAGGTATAGAATGCATGGAGCGGAACTAATACAAAAATTTCGAAATACAGAGACGTTTTTATGACTAAAATTTGCTGGGATATGTAAGCCAAACAGCAACAAGAACCCTTTAAATGGTAAAATATTCCGCATTAAAATAAAATAAAACGCAAAAACAGCACAAGGAATCATGTTAAAATATATTCTTAAATAACCAGCCATACCACCCATTTCCCCTATTTTATTTTCCAGGCGATTTCTTTTATACATTCGTTGGCTCATCATCATCATTCCGTTTTTCATTCTCTCCAACCAACAACGACACGATAAGGTATAGAAATGCCAAAGTAGACTTGTTGTCTGTTTTTAAGAAGCTTTTCATCTGATTAAACGTTCATGATACGTGAAGGTTTGTCGTGTACAAGCATTAGGTAAAGGAATATAGAATCTAGTGAAGCGGAGTATACATACTAATGATGGCAGCAGGTTGAAGTGTTTTGCTTAGTAAGGGTAAAAAAAAAACATGGAAAAAATAAAAGCCAAGTGAATTTCATGTGGTTATTTCCTTTCTATTACAATGCATAGCAAAATTAAAAGGCGTTTAAATTTGGCTTGCTTAACTAAAGTGCCATTATCATTATCAGTATCATCAACATCAGGAACCATGCCACACCACATTCCACCAGACATAACTTTAGTTTTCACCAACGAAGTCATATTCACAAACAATGCCATGCATGTACCCCCACTTGTACAGACAAAAAAGGCTTGTAATACAGGGAAATAAAAATTAAAACGAAAGAAAATTAAAATACCGACCATTATAATGATTTACAGGGAAAGGAAATCCAGTGCTTCTACTAGTATATGGCTGTGGAAAACCAGGAGCATAAACAAAAAGAAAAAAGAAAAAAATTTATGTAATGATGTTAATAAAAAAAAACAAACAAACAAAAACAGGAACTCCTACTAGCATGTCAACGACTTTTCTTTTAAATAATTTATTTCCCTTGTCTTTTCATGTGGTGTGGCTTTAAAAACTCTATGCGCTACTCCATTTTGTAAAAATCTTGGCAGACAACAAAACAACATAAGGATCCTTCAATAAATATTGTTTAAGTGAAATATTACCTTAGCTTCTTAAATATTTAAGGCCTGTCTTTTTGAATACGCCAGCCTTGTAGCTATCGTTTGACCACATTTATTTTTTTCCCCCCTTTAATTTATTGTCGTGTTATCCTTTCTTTTATATTCTAACGTGTAGTTATAGAATTATTATCGAAAGGATATTCGTTTGACCGCAGAAATTCATAAATTTCATCCAGACTTGACCAATTGCAAACGAAAAAAATATATTCAAAATGTTAGCACTAAGTATAGTTTTTCATGTCGAGAAATATGGAAAAACGGGATTATCGACCATGTTTTCATTGTTACCAAGTCGATAATGGAGAAAAAGTAGTAGAGTTCAAGCCATAGTTGAGACAGACATCTTATATTTGACCAAACCCAAGTGCCATTGACCACAACTTATTTTTTCCATTAACAATAAAGGGCTATCCATTTCGTGGTTTCAAATGTATGGGACTGGAATTCGACATCTGTCAAAGTAAGTTGTGTAACCAACTTTTTTTTTTTTGCTTTTCTGTTGAAAGTCTTACATACATACATACATAATTGGCCATTGCAACCCTTCAGTCAGGATTACGACCTAGCTTCTCACACCACTTATGTTGTGTGCGTTAATTTTATACATTAGTGGCGGGACCTACAGTTTAAAGTCGACTCCGAATGACAGATTTTTGAAAAGCTTTTCATGGCAATTTTTACTCTCAGAGTCTTTGCCAGAAATCTGCTGAGAGGAAGTCGCCGAAGAAATATTTTTCGTTTTGATGTCTGACCTGGGATTCGAACCCGGGCCTTTCGTCTAATAAGCCAACACACAACCCACTAGACCACGGCGACTTCTAAAGTTGAAAGTCTTACATTGACAAAAATGGATCGCTTAACTACCACCAAATTACTTGGGTCGCCGTGGTTTAGTAGATAATGTACTGGCTTATTAGACGTAAAGCAAGGGTCGGGTTCCAGGCCAGACATTAGAAATAAAATACAAAAATTATTTTTTCGGTGATTTCTTCTCAGCAGATTTCTGGCAAAAACTCAGAGAGTAAATAAAATTGCCATGAAAAGTTTCTCAAAAAAATCAGTCGTTCGGAGTCGACTTTGAACTGTAGGTCCCGCCACTTATGTATAAAATTAACACACACAACATAAATAGTGTGAGAAACTGAGGGCTTCTTGGGGACGATTGCTGTACTCTGTCTAAGGGTGAAGTTATAACACTGGCCATTTTATAGTCACCTAGCACCAACTCGTTTCCTTGCCGTTTGCATCTTTCCTCTTTCCACCTTTCCTAAATCTGCACAATGCACTGCATGAGTAGGGGCCATCCCCTGAGTGCTGGTTTTACAAAAAAAAAAAAAAAAAAAAACTAGAACCTTTTACAAAAATGGTGATTTTGCCACAACCACGTGTCGTGCTTTTTGATTTGAGGAGATTATGGTTTACACAATCGTCCAGCTGTGCAAGCAATTGGCAAAATTGTGAAGAATTGAAGAGATTACAGTGGTTACAAATATTAAAAGACCTGTCCATCGTCGTTTCACTCGTTCCGCTGAAATAGCGATGGAAGTGAAAATGTTGCCGAAGACCCAAATGTGTTGATTCCTCGTCGTTCTCAGGAATTAGGACTGTCTTACGGCATATTACGGCATACTTTACATTTAGATCGACACCTGCATCCATATAAAATCCAACTCACGCAACAACTGAAGCCAGCTGGCCATTCACAACGTCGTAGATACGGTGGAATGGGTGATTGAACAACAAGCGGTGGACGGCATTTCACGCTCGGTAGGTCATATTTGAGATTCTGAGAATCCTCAAGTAATTGGAGAGAGTTAATTACATCCAGAAAAAGTCACTGTTTGGTGTGCTCTTTGTTCCAAAGGTGTGATTGGACGTTAGCCTTCTTCGAAAACGATGATGGAACCATTGTCGCCGTCAATTCGGAGCGTTATGATTATATGATAACCGACTTTTTTTTTGTATGCTATTGAAGAATACGACTTGGAGAATATGTGGTTTCAACAAGACGGTGTCACATGCCATACAACTCGAGCGAATATGGCTTTATTGCAAGAGATATTTCCTGGCCGTGTAATTTCTCGTCGTGGCCACCAAGATCATGCGATTTGACACCATTAGGCTTTTTTTGCGGGCTACGCAAAAGACCGTGTTTACACAGATAAACCTTCTACTCTTGAGCACTTAAAAGCCAACATTCGTCAAGATATACCGCCCAATATGTGTCCAGAAGTGTTCGAATATTACCTCAAAATAATAAATGCTTGCAACACTTCGCGTGGAGGTCATTTAAATGACGTAGTATTTCACTTATAATTTCAACGTTCAAACTTTACAATAAAAAAGAAATATTATAAAAAAATTTTTTTTATATATGCTTTATTTACGTTTACTTTTGAAACCATGAAATGGATAACCAAGTAGTAAAATATAATTATTCAAATGCAATTTTGTTGATGAAAGCGTTTATTATTATCCTTTACCACCAGAATGTATTTTGCACTGTATTTGGCACGTTTACTGGAGATTCTAAACACAAAACTTGACGAAAATTTTTAAGGAAACCAAATATTTTAACAAAATTTAATATTCCAATGAATACGAGCTGAGAGCGACCACCGGCCACTACGGCCGCTCACCGCCGGCGCTTAAGTTCTGGTAGCCAATCGCAGGTGTTAAATTTCAGCTGACCTCTTTGGCAAGTAAACCCGATCATTTTGTTTGTTGACAAACTGTTCAATTTGAAATGCCTTCTCATCGGAGAAAACTAAATTCGGTAACTGGCCACTTTCGTGCAAGCGAAGTAACTCCTTGGCTCTTTCCAGTTTAACTTTTTTGTGCATCGGTGAGCTTTTGCACTTTTTGGAACTTCAATGGCTTTAGTCCAAGTTCATTTTTCAATATGTATTGCATCCGTTCTCATGATATGTTCAGCTCACGAGCAATTTTTCTAGCACCTAGACGTGGATTTCGATCAAATCTGGCCTTCACTTTTTGAATCATTTCTGTTGTTTTTACTATTTTTTTTTTCGTCCACTTTTTGGACGCGATTCACCACTGCCAGTATCACGCTAAGGAGTAATGGTATGAGAAACAAAAGATTTATTCACATTTATATGGTGGAGGGCTCTAACGATAGCCTCCTAAGATTTTTTAGCCAAATATAAAGCAATCACACTATCACGCTTGAATTCCATCACGAATAACTTTTTTTCTGAATCCAATAGATTAAAATGCTTTGGCACTGGAATAAATCTGTCAGCTGTCTGACGAGCGGTTTACAAATGATAACAACCTGAAGTTGGTTGCAATACATATCAGCCGCTCTGTACAAGTAGAAACACGTCCAGGTTTTAACTAGAAATACTTAAATTGTCTTAGAACTTATAGGTGCAACATGATAAGTTCACAAAAGAA